>BSBM01000370.1:39423333-40735000 GCA_027924585.1 Larix kaempferi | reverse complement strand
CCAATTGCTTCAGGGTTGTGTGCCATTTTTCGTGAAACCGGTTAACCCTAGCTTCATTTCACTATGTGTGCATCCATCAATTGCTTCGAGGCTGTGCGCCACACTGCGCCATTTTATTATTTCCCAATTTCTTCGGGGTTGTGTGGCATTTTCGTGAAACTTGTTATCCTTGGCTTTGTTTCGCTAAGTGTGTCCATCAATTGCTTCGGGGTTGTGCGCCACACTGCACCATTTTATTGCTTCGGGGTTTCGATTGGAAGGAGCAATGCCTTCGGTGTGTGGAGAAATCCTCTGCTCATAGGTTTTTGAATCCACAATTTTGTTTTCTAATAATTTAAGAGCAGGGGCAACAAGGTTAAAAGCTAATCCTATGCTCATAGGCACGTTGGAGTGTAAAAGATTTTAAAATAGGGGGCATCAATGTTAAAAGCTAAACCTGGTTGTCGGTTTGTTCTTTTTATTTTTCCTATTGTATTTTATGGTATATTATTTCTATTGATATACCAACATAGGGTTTGGAACAATCTTGAAGGCTTCTAAAAGAGAAAACTAGGTTATATTTTTCCTTTGTATAGTTGAAAGATGAAACATTATTGGTTATGTCTTTTAATGAAATTGAGAGCTTTTTTGCAATAAGGGTTTAACTTGAGGGGAAATTGTGGTAGTTGAGAGTTTCCTCTAGCCATGAAAACATGAAATTATGGGTGTGAGACAATGTGGCAGATCAAGTTTCACTTGAAATTGACAAGAACCATCCCTGATTCCTTTCAATGACTACATATCATCATTTGAAATTCTTGGAGCCCTAAAATTTGTAGCTTCTCATAGATTTTGAAGATGAATTTGTCATTAACTAAGTGAAGGAACATTCTCTAATACGACACCCAGCATTTTGGGTAATAGTACTGCATAAGTAGCTTTTGTATGTCTAGAATCCTATTGAAACAAAATTGGGAAAACTATGAGCAAACAAAAAGGCATAAAAATACCATTCCTATGGAATGCATGTCATTTTTCCTTTTACCTTTCTATTCATGTCTAGCTAAAGGTATCCTAGTAATAGTATCAAGCAAAGTGCTAATTTTGGCACCTCAAATTTCAAATCATCATGCTCATGTAGTATGTCATGGATGATCCTTCAAGGCGTTTAGTGTAAACTTTTACTTGTGAATGTTTTGGTGCAGAGAATGAAGTTTTTTATTGTTATAGAGAACCAAGAGATGAAACCAATGGTGCTCATAACATTGCTCTTCCTCCTTTTGGGATTGAAACTTGAAAAATGTAGGTAGATTTGTGGATATGTGCATATAGTTTTGATCAACAATGGCTAGTGTCTTTACTTTGTGTTGTTGATGCCTAGTTGAAGCAACTTGTATTTTTGCACCCAGCTTAGATTTCCATACTTAGAATTTCAGTTCAATTCAGTTCCCAACCATAGGCTATTCCGATGTAGAATACCAACCTCATGTTGGGCCATGAGACCACTAGGGAAAAGAAGATTGTTAGGGTTTCCAAAACCCCTTTTCTTTTCACTAAATGCTTCCAATATACCAAACAAGCAAGTCACAACTGGTTCTTTGTTCAACCTCCCAACTATCATAGCTCTTGGCGCTCATCCCTTGCACCATACAAAACAAGAAGTCATCCTTTATTTTCTCATCAGTCCCTTATGCATGTCTTTCCTCTTAGTGCTATTGAATATGGCCAATGTGAGCCCAAGACATTGCAAACTTCAAGTTCTCATTTCCATCATTGTGAAGCTTCTTGGGCATGGATTTTATGGTTCTTTTGACAACCTAATAAGACAACAATATTTAGAGATTTACACTGGTATCTAGCTTCTCTACAATGGTGTCTTATCTCACTACACAAAATTTATTTGATCTCTGCATGGTTAATATGGGAGTTAGGTTGAGTTTTCTCTCTTCAAACTTTTCTTCTTTCCAAGAATCCTCTCTTTTTGAAAGCTCCTCTCTTCCAATTCGAATTTTTTCATCCATCAATTCTTGGTTCCTCAAATGTAGGAGGTAGTTACAAAGAAAAATGAGCTAGTCACTTTTGGCATAGGATTACTAAGTTCTCATATTTATATTTCCCCTTTTATCTAGCTAGTGTCTTAATTCAAGTTTAGCATAAACTTAAGGATAAATGGAAAATAAGGCAATCGCATGTATGAGGTTTAGGATAGGGTAAGGTTTTTTCATAAGGCATAGGTCATTCCCCCATTGATCCCCCTTACTTTTCACTCTAAGGTAATCATAGACCCGTCGATGCCATCCCCATCAGTCAACCTTGGAACCTTTCATCAATATTACAATGATCATGTTTATCAGTGTTCATAATTACCATGGAATCTACCTCATGGTGCTAAGCAAAACATAATTTCAAAGTAAACAATATCAAGTTCAAAAGATGGCATTGAGATGGTACAATTTTGGGTACTTTGTCAAAAGATAAAAACCCCCATCAACCTTTGGAACATAACATGATGATTTGAACCAGCTGGAAGTGTGTGCCAAATATCCATGATTTGAACAAGCTGGAAATGTCTCTATCAAATATCCATGATTTGAACAAGCTGGAAGTATCTCTAGTCATCCCTACATGTTAGGTGGTAACAAGGCTAGATGCCTCCACCTGATGTATACATGCAATGTGATTTAGCATAAGAGGGCCCCAGTTTACAAATTGTGTTATCACAAATAGAGGCATTTTTGTCTAAGTTGGGATTCATACCTATGTTATGTTAATCACCTTGTATATACATATAAACTGATAGCTCTCGTAGTAAGACTTAGGCTTCTTTTCATACTCATAATTTTTTGCCTGCTCTCCTATTTATTTCATGTGAATACACATTGTGTTGAATTATTTCATGTGAATATACATTATGTTTATTGTTTCATTTATCATTAAACTCATACCACAAGGAAAATCCATGCTCAACCAATTATCATATTCTTCAAGCAGTTTGCATGCAACAAATCTTGATGAAAAACATGACTCACATGATTATCAAAAATAAATATGGAATAAACAAGGAGCAATTAGGAAATCAAAGGAAATATTTGTAGAGGAATCAGTAGCTGCCCTAACACCAAGGGGAAAAGTTTAACATTTTCCTTATGTTGTATGATATAATCACTAGGTTTGTCATTTGGATTTTCAATCAATGGCTCGAATGATGTGTATGTTTTTTAAGTTAAAAAACCAAGTATCATCTTTGATTACTAGCAACAATACTCCAACATCCTTTACTTCATGTGAAGAATCCCAAATAGAAACCCTTGGAGTGATTTGAAAAACATTCCATTTTTGTGTCAATTTGCAAAACTTACTACAAATACGCAAAAATGAGTGGCCAGAGCTCTAAATCATTGATTTTTCTTAGCAGAGGCTTAACCAACTAACTTTTACCTGAAGCAGCCCATGCACACAAATTTATCCTGTTCATATTGTTTGAATTGATGAAGGTTTTGGAAAATGTTTTGTATTGTCTGACTTGATGGTTCTGTGCATTAGCTTTGTTTGTGATGGATATTTTCTCATAAATAATGATATTTGAGGTGGTTCACATCAATCTCATGCAACATAGAACAATGTACCGCCTCCTTTCTCTTCTACACCTATTTGTCTAGACATTGAATGAACTTGGTCTATGGCCCCATATTTTCATAATCCTTGGACCTCACAAAAGACATCCTCAACTTCCTAACCTTCGCAAAACCTTTATCAATCACAATCACGTCCCCACTCTATACCTTCTCCTTTCTCAACCCCTTGAATCATCTTGCTTCCCAAATCACACAGTCTCAATATTTGTCGTCTTCAATGTCAATTTCCATGGTTCCCAATGTATATTCAAAAAAATTCATTGCATGCCATCATTGCAAAGGGGGTTTATTCACCTAGGGATTTAATCATTCCCATGGCTATAGCATTCTTACCTATCCTTGGATGCTTGACCAACAAAACTGCGCTCCTTGCTATTTTTCCTTCCTTAATAATTTACAAAATAACCCTCAATGCTTTTCTACTATGTTACCCCCATTTCATATGGGTGTGTCCTATGCATAAGTTGGGCATGGTAAAAGGAATTTATCGGCACTTTTGGGTGTAGAAAGGAACCTTGGGCATGAAAAATTGGCTAAGATCTCAGATATGGGTGGATTTCCAAGGAACCTAGGCACACATCCACATTATTGGGCACTAAAATATCACCTATATACCTAGTAAAGAACTTCTGAGCATAATGCAGTCATCTCGGGCAGTGAAGTTGCAATCATGAACAGTTTTGGGCATGAATATGACTATATAAAGCAATGAGCAATGGTCAAATTGACAATGGGGTTTCCCTATTTAGATCAACAAACTCATGTCACCAAAACAATAGCAAAAGCCCTATGTCCTAAGGATTTGGAGTAAGGCATATCTGTTACATCCATTTGGAATCCTTGAAAGAAGTATTGGAAATTTTTATTACTTGGAAAAATTTCTTTGCATTTCAATTCATACAATTGCCTTAGAATTTTTTTTCAAACCCTATCCTCTCCTTCGTTTAAAAATCACAAGTTTCATTGCAAATAGAATCCATATTTCCATTTACTTGTCATGCATTTTACTCATTAGAAGTAGAAGAAATTTATTGTTGGATTCATTTACTTTGAAAGAGTAGTTCTAGTTTGGCATAAAAGGAAAAAATACAAAATTGTGTAGTTTTTCTCTTTGAAAAGTTTGTTCTTGTGTTTATTTTTCTTTTTGGATCGAAGAACTCTCTCCTTCTTGTAGCTAGTTTTTCATCGAAAAGAAAAGTGCATTGATTCATTCACCTATGCATGGTTTGAGTTGATTCATAATAGCATTGAGTTGCACTTCCGCTACCCAATTGATTAAGAGAACAAACCATTAAAATTTATCTCCCTAACTCAACACATTTTAACCTCACTTGAGGATACAAAATAATTTGTTAGTTAGGTAGGACACCGGGCATAGGAATCCAAATAATTCCCCCTTATTGTTTTACATCTAAAACATAGTTGTTGTCCTTTAGGGTACTAAAATCCTCTTGTATTTTTTGACACGACCATCGACCACTTTGTTGAGAGGCCCCCCCGTTCCATGGGAGTAAGCAGCGAGGACTGGTTTCATATGGACTTTGTGGAATTCTGCACCCCACTTAGCACCTAAGGACACCTATCCATTGTCTTCCTTGTATTTTCCATATTGGTTGTATAAGGGCTCAAAGGCAAAAGCTCCAGTTAACCTTCTCGGATATGTCATGAACGAGGTAGCTTAGTGGCTTTTCTTCTAGGGCTCTTTGACCCAGGATCCCTTTAGATAGAGGGATATCCCTCCACTTTGGTCTCACTTCGTATTGCTCGACTTGGATTTCATCACCTTGCAAAGGATACAATCTGTTGAGGTCTCTAGACCTTAGTTAGGAAAATTGCTTGATATCATACCTTTTATATGGTATTTTATTTTATAGTGTTGCTTGTTGGCATTCTGGCCTTTTTGTTGTAGCTCACTTGCTGTGACATCGGTCTCGGTATAGTTTTAGAGCTTGCTTTTGGCCTACGCACTTCTTCTTTTTCTGGATCCCCTTCTGCATGCTCGGTTGCTTTAGGGTTTTAAATTTCTTACATGGTTAGTTACCAATATGATGATGTGTGATGTCCTCTTCTGCTAGGTCTTCAAGATGGTTGAGTTATATGGTCTTCTCAAGGGAATGGACACCCCTTGATGGAGCCACTAATGCTTGACCTTAGGAGCATTCTAGAGGACCACATGATCACATCATCTGTTTGGACTTTTCCTTTTATAGTGATGATGAACTTTCAAGTTATATGGAACACTGGTACATTTGAGAGAGAGATGATTAGTTGTACCCCACCTTGGTTGATTGACTTTTGGTCCTTTCATTTTGTTGATAATTTTTTTGTGGTACCTTGCCTTTTACCTTTTAGGTCTTTTACTCATCTTGAGTTATCTTTTGATTTGTACCACCTTTTATGTTTTTGGTCTTATGGGTACTATGGTATTTTTTCCACATTTGAGGTACACCCCCTTAGTCCTAAGGGTTATGAGTCTTTATGCCCACTCTTGTCTTTTTTACTTGTACCTTATTGGTTGGTATTTGTACCCTCACCTATTGAATTGTGTAACCCTGGTACCCACCTAAGACATTCTACTTTACTTTTATTTTATTTTTATCTTTTATTTTTCAGATCTATTTTTGAAGTTTGAAGGTTATTGAGATTTGATTGGTAACCTTTCTGCCTATTGTTTTTTTCGATCTGTTCTCCTTCTGCCTGTTGGGGAGGTTGTGACACTCAGACTCGGCTGTGAGCCCTAGCTTTTCTCTTCTGGTTGTTTTAGTAAGGATCGTGAGGTCTTAAGGGTTTTCTTTACCCTTCTGTGTACTCATATGTGGAGGACGTGAGTCTCTTTGGCCTCAGTCTCTTGGGTGTCAGCTCATCTATGAGGGCCAAAATTTTGTATGGGCAGTTTGGACTAAGTTTTTAAGTTATTTTGTTTTTTTACTAACCTTTGTTTTATATGCTCAGATTTTGTGTGTAGTTATTGATCTGTGGTTATATATATTTGTTGATTTTTATTTGTGATGCTGAGACTTATTAAGGGCCAATCTTTATTGTGATTGTACTAAGCCTTTTGACTGTCATTGACTTTCTTTGATTGACTGCACCATATCCCATTCATCTCTCTCTCTCAGGTTGTACTAAACCTCTAATAGGGTCACTTGGTTCCTTGATTTGACTGGCCTCTAAGAGGCACAGTCATTTCTGAAAGTAAATCTACTGAGTATATTACAGGAAACGTCTACATCCAAGTAAGTATCTTCACGTATTTTTTTTCTTGTAAATTAAACAAGTTTATTATTACATGTTACTGAATATTACTTTAACACAGTGACCATCTAGTAGTGTTAAAGGTGAGAAGTTGAATTTTATTTTTATTTTTTATTTTTTGTATTAAGTAGTTAAGACTTGTCCTGTCAGAAAAAATTGTTAGTGATCAGATATGTGTTTTTCTGTTAAGCTTTTACTTGCATTAAGACTTTTGTTGTAATCATTATTTGTGCTTTACTTTGTATATTTTGCAAGTCCTATTGCATCCTTTTAAAATGAAATCATTTACCATTTGTGCCAATAGTTCTGCAGATTTGATTGTCAAAATCAAGTCTTCTCTAGTGTCAAATAGTGACTTAAAACTTGCATCATAACTCCCTTTTCTGAGATACCTAATGCTCTGTTTCATATTGTGAAAGGCATAGTCCCCACACACTATCATACAAGATTTTATTTCTACTACTTTGTATTGGAAAACACTCATACATTGTAGTTACAAGAGGTAGTTACAAGGATCTATTGCATATAAGAGGTAGTTACAAGGAGCTATTGCATATATTTGACATTATTTGACCTTTTATCTCTTTGGCATGTCAAATAACAGGTAGTTACAATGAGCTATTGCATACAAGAGGTAGTTACAAGGAGCTATTGCAATATATATTTGACCTTATTTGTACCTTCCCCACAATGGTTGATTTAATTTTGGTCCTTACACCCTGTTGTTTATTGGAAATCACTCATACAGTGTAGTTACAAGAGGTAGTTACAAGGAGCTATTGCATATAAGAGGTAGTTACAAGGAGCTATTGCATATATTTGACATTATTTGACCTTCTATCACTTTGGCATGTCAAATAACAGGTAGTTACAAAGAGCTATTGCATACAAGAGGTACTTACAAGGAGCTATTGCAATATATATTTGACCTTATTTGTACCTTCCCCACAATGGTTGATTTACTTTTGGTCCTTACACCCTGTTGTTTATTGGTCTTGTGGTACCTTTTCCTTGGTGTGTGGTTGATAGGGTCATTTATCCCATCTTGAGTTGTTCGTACCACCCTTTAATGTTTTTGGTCATTTGGGTACTATGGTTGTTTGTCCCCTAAATGAACCTAGTACCCCACTTATGATTTATGTGTTTTTCTGTTAAGATTTTACTTGCACTAAGAATTTTGTTGTAATCATTCTTTGTGCTCTATGTAACTTTTGTTACGAATGTAACTATCTTTGGATTAAAATTATTGTTGCATACAACCTTTCTATCTCTCTCTTTGGTTTGTACTTACCTTTAGTAGGGTCAATGGGTTCCTAGTGTTGGCTGACCTCTGAGAGGTATAGTTTTCATTGAAAATAATAATTATGAGTATCCGACAAGAAGGTTCCATAGTATGGTGTAAGTAACATAAACCTATATTCTTTACTCATGTTAATGTTGATTAACTATTGTTAGAAATTACATGTTATTGAAGATTACTTTAACACAATGAGCCAACTAGTAGTGTTAATGTGGAAAAGTCGAAAGAGATGAAAATTATGTTTTGTTACTGTTGTTTTATTTAGTTTCAGTTGTGCTTGTTTATTAGATGTAATAAAAGAAATGAGTTTACATTTGGTGGAGGCATGCTAACTACGTATGATGATAGTGGAAAATGCATGCCTTATAGCATTGTAATTTTCTAATATGAACTATGCATATGCCTTGTAGCGCCTTTTATAAGAGGCATGAAGCGACTCCGGAGTCATACTATTATCAATTGCAGAAGGTTGTAAGACCAACCTTTCCCTGACTCGCTCTCTTCACCCAAAACAGTAGAAACAAAAAATGAGACTAAAAATGAAATTGAAACTAAAATTGAAACATAAAATGAAAATGAGACTAAAATTGAAACTAAAAACGAGACTAAAAATGAAACTAAAACTAAAACTAAAAAATGAACCTGAAACTAATATTCACTGCCAAAAACTGCAGTTAAAATCCCAAGACTCGAGGATGAACAGATAGCCCCTAAACTTAACACGCAGCCCTTAACTGACACCCTTAACTGACACCTGCACCTAGGCGCTACACGTCACCTTATAAAAGGCGCTACATGTCACCTTCTAAAAGGCGTTATGCCTTGAGGTCCTATCTGAACTTTTTTCCCATGGTGCAGGTAGAACCAAACAGGTATTTGTCAGATCTGTCTTCCTCAAGCGAGGGGAGTTTAGGAAGGCTAGAGGAAAGTGAGGCATCCAGTAGGTCTACAAGAGTTTTATCAACTATGTTCCTAAATATCATAAGAAAATTCCATAAACACATGGAATTTTTTCTTGCTGAAGGGGGGTCATGTTCCTATGTTGATCATACAATAGGAGACATCAAGGTGCCCTTGAGGTACAGACATATAGTGAAACAATGGGTACCCATGGATCTTCCTCAACTGAACACATATTTTTGTGTGAATGGGAGGATATATTGAATTGCACCATCGTCATTACATGGTTTGGGGTTGTTTTGCATGGATGGCATAAAGGTCGGTTATGGAAGATGTACAAAATTGATGGAGTATGTTGGACCCTGTTACAACTACAAAGATTGGATGCGCGTAGTCCAATATACACGAAGTATGCGTAGATATGAATTGTCAACAAACTATTTACAGTTGAAAGACAAAGATCATAATAAAGGAGCAACGTTGTACATTGAAGGAAGGGAAAAGGCCACAGAGAATATTGTGTGGTTTATAAAAAATACACAACCAAGGTCTACAATTAAGCAACCCAACTGCGAATTTGAGGGGCATGAAGGAAACCATGTTTTTGTATGCACCATTAAATCAATGGCTGCAGGGGAAGAGTTGCTTATTAATTACAATTTCAATCGAGTAGATACAAACACGGTTACTATGGGAGTGGTACATCTAACAATTTACCCAACCTTTTATTAATGAATTTAACATCTTAAGGATTTTTCATTAGTTTATTTTGTTTAAATTTTCTATATTTACTTCGCAGGCTAGTGATCAGGGAAAATCCAGGCCAACAGATGGTCAGAGGAGTACAACTTCCTCGAGGGAGCAGGTATACATTTTTGTAATAGTAAAAATATAATAAGAAAAAAGAGTTTTTTTTGCTGTGTTTTTTCATTAGTATATTCGTTTGGTTTATATAATTTTATCTATATTTGATGCAGAATGTTGATCGGGGAAGCCACCCAGCTGTTGATCAAATGACAACAACCTCGGGGCAACAGGTAAACCTGATTGTAATTGTACAATTTAAATACATCAAAATTTTTTCTTATTATATTGTTTCAATGAGTATTTTGGTTTCGTTTAGGTAATTTTTACTATGTTTTTTATGCAGGCATGTTCTGTAAGGGGCACCTCCCTAGCAGTAGATCATACCAGACCTGCCTCAAAGAAGCAAGTATACATATTTGTAATAGTAAAAATATAATATGAAAAAATAGTTTTTTTTTGCTGTGTTTTTTCATGAGTATATTCGTTTGGTTTATATAATGTTATCTATATTTGATGCAGAGTGTTGATCAGGGAAGCCACCCTACTGTTGATCAGATGACCGCGGCCTCGGGGCAACATGTAAACCTGATTGTAATTGTACAATTTAAATACGTCAAAATACGTCAATTTAAAAACATCAATTTGGTGTCGTTTAGGTAATTTTTTCTATGTTTTTGATTCAGGGTTCTATAAGGGGCACCTCCCTATTAGTAGATTGGGGCAGGTCACCTTTAACCATTGATTCGATGAGTAGATCGCGATCATTGAGGAAACAGGTATAATTCATTGGAATTGTACCAATATAATATGTAGCATAATGTTTATTTTGTTATGTATTTTTTGTGTGTACACTAGTTTCATTATGATAATGTTTTCTACTTATTTTTTGCAGGGGGATGATTGGGGCAAGTCCCCAGCTGTGGATCAGACGACACCATCATCCAGGCATCAGGTAAACCTAGTTGTAATTTTAGGAATCTATCATGATAGATATGTTTTGTTAATATACTTTTTTCCTCAGTCTATTGCTTTCACGTCAGTAATGTTTTATATATTTCTGTTGCACACAATGATTCGGTGTATGAAACAGCATCACATCAATCAATAGATTTTAAAGTGGATGAGTTGTTGGGTGATGGTGACATTGGTTCTTCTCTAAACCCTCTTAATATGATAGAGAAGACCTTGAAAAAAATTAATGCGGATATCCTTTGTCTGCTATTCATTAATCCGCAGATGAATGAGATTAAAGCCAAGGTTGATGTTTTGGTAACGAGATCTCATGCCTTGCAAGTAAGTTGCAGAATCTTGAATCATAAAATAAATTCATTTAGAACTTTATAATTTTTATTTTTATATTATAGTGAACTTATAAAATGTGGTTTGTATTTATAGGATTTTCTATTACCACACACTATTGGTCAAGGCGGTTTTGGCCCTAGTGATGCTTGTGGAAAGACGTCACACCATGAGCAAACGACTCCAGGTGCATCGACTCATTCGGCAACACGTTCCGAGACACCCCTGATGCCAGCTGTGAGTGCACCGACCGCTAGTGACCGACGAACACTAGATCGTGCAGAACAAGGGGTCGACACCGAGCCTCCTAGTTTTGATATTGCTGAAGCAACATTTCCTGGATCTTCCCGTGTCACTAGCACGGGTACAATCGAGAAAAAAAATTGGTGGAAGAAGATCTCGTTCCAATAAAGATAGAGAAAATCCCTGGTAATTATACGTTGATCAAGTTAGTGTTTATAATTTGATTATAATATATCGATAAAACATTTTTATCAACTAATTATGATCATGGCATGATCGTTTTGCAGGAAATGATGTTTTTTATAAACATCTGAATGATTTTTCCTTGGAGATCTTCGGGCCCACCATCCACACAAGGTGGGATAGAAAAACGAAAAATTTAAAAGATGAGCTCACCAATCGGTTGGTTGGCATGTTCATAAACGAGACCTTTGATCGAGTCGCAGTCCTGAAGAAGGCTAGACAACATATGAAGATTGTCCGAGACCAATATAGGGTTCACCTAGAAAGGAACCATAGGTATGAGTGCCCTCCGATGATTCCAGCAAGAGAGTAGAAAGATCTTGTGGAAGATGGAAATGAGAGGGCTCTGAGAAAAGAAGGAAAGCTAACACTAGGGACAAGGAGGTATGCAATACTTTCCACAATGTAATTCTAAACCTTATTATTATTAATTTTTATATCCGAATTTGGAACATATAACGTATTTCAACACTTGCATAGGCTATCAGACACATCAAAAGCCACAAAGGAAAGAATGGAAAAAATTGGTCAGCGCAAGCTTGGGCCTAGTGGTTATTCGAATTTGGCGGCACAAATTGTAAGTTTAAAAAAACCAATAATGCATCCAAATAATAAATTGCAAATTATTTTTGTTTTATTGCACCGCAAAATGTAAATTAATGACATTATGCAAATATGCAGGTCGACCGATTCAAAGAAGTGCACATTAAGGAAGACTTGAAGCTTGGCTTCTAGCATGTCTTTGGAGCTATTGTTGAACGCCGAAAAGGCTTGTCTGGGAAAACAAAGTCTTTTGGTACTGATCCATCCAGTGCACAGGTATATAAAATCGATATAGTTTAATTAAGATGTATTAATTCTGCAATCTATTCATTATAAATAATTGACATAAAATATTGACTATGTTTTGAGCAAGAAAGCAATGATCCCCTTAATGTCGAGGAGGGACAACAACAAATCAAAAAGCATGCTTCGAATCCTAGCAATGAATTTATTCATATGCTACAATTTTATATATACAATTGTAGATGGTGAACATTAATTGTACTTCTCCATATTTCAACTGTAGATCATATAAAGGGTCACACTATACAAGTTGAGCCTGGACAAGAATATGAAGAACATGATGTGGCCACAATAGATAAAAAACACCTTTGTAATGTTTTTTTTAAATGAAATACTTGTCATTATAATAACAAAATATATCGATGTAACATTTTCACATTATTGCAACAAATCCGAACCCCTTGCCGCAAAATCCACGTCATGAGCACTCTACAAGGCAAACATCACGACAAGTTGACAAAGCACCCAGAACTGAAGGACAAGTTCCAGAAGATGAGCTTCTTGTTGATTTTGTAAAGAGAAGAAAAAATAGAAATAAGTGACTGAAAAAATATTGTGTAATTATTTTTGATAATATTATGTCCTGCATTATTTTTGGCCTAATGAATGAATGAACAGTTTAATGAATGTTAGATTCTATTGAATGAATGTGATGACTGAATGAATGAATGGTTTAATGAATGTTAGATTTTATTTAATGAATGGTAAATGTTTGTTTATGATGAAATCTGCATGAATTTGAACGTAATTTTTTTTTCAAGTATATGCATTGGGTATGGAGAATTGAGAGTGATGTGAGGGGGGGGGAGGGGCCATAAGAGTTTCCACCTTCACGTGGTTGGCCCTTTTCAGTAGAGAATATTAATTTATTCTCGAAAAAGAGAGGAGGTCAATGAATGGCTACCTCGGTGTTGCCTTTCTACAACCCACTCACGTGTGATGTAAATTTTGACAATTTCTTGGGGCTTGTTATGAAACTAAAGCATCTTATCCTACTTTCCAAGCCTCTGACAAGGTAAGGAATTATCCATTCCCCACAGTTATTTCTTTGAAGCACTATTGTCATAGCATGTATTCCATGACTTATAAAATTTCTTCTGGTCCCTTATCCTACTTTCCAAGCCTCTAAAAAGGTAAGGAATTATCCATTTCCCACAGTTATTTCTTTGAAGCACTATTGTCATAGCATGTATTCCATGACTTATAAAATTTCTTCTGGTCCCTTATCCTACTTTCCAAGCCCCTGACAAGGTAAGGAATTATCCATTTCCCACAGTTATTTCTTTGAAGCACTATTGTCATAGCATGTATTCCATGACTTATAAAATTTCTTCTGGTGTATAATTGTGGTGTTGAAATTTTACTATGGCTATTTCACTCATCCCTTGGAACTTGTTACAGATAGCCTTGGGAAACATTTTGAAATTTCAGAATAAAAATTGGCGTTTTGATGTGATTAGTGGTATTATATACTTTGATTTGGTGTTCATGTTTTCTCAGGTGAACTCTCATTACCCATTATTTTACTTGAATATTATTGTAATTTACATTATTAAATTAAAATGTTCATCAAACGTAAAATGTTCATTATTAATGTTTTTTTTCTTCATTGAGACTACTGAGACTGTATTTTTTTAGGTTCATTTCGTTATTTTCATAAACAAACAAATCTTTATTTGAGGGGTCCTACCATGAAATTATTGCAATAGGAAAATATTTGTAGTGTGTTGAAAGATGTTTTGAAAGGTAAAGCAATTGTAGACATTGTCAAGATCCACAAATCAAGGGAAGTTGTTCCAAGAAATTATAAGTATCGGCACCAGATGTGTATTTACAGGACACAGGTAAGAGCAATGATGCAATATGACATACTTTTAAATTATAGCTGAGTTAAAAATATATATATTTATAGCCATCCGTTTTCATAGTTCTTTCAAAACTATTGGCATTTTTTGTACACAATTATAGAGAAGACTACTAGTGAATTATTGAGTCCAAAAAGCATAACATTGTAAGCAAAAAAAATCCATTCAATGGTAAAGGAGGTATTTTGGTTGTCCACTTTTTCCATCTTGACTTGATGGTATTCAAAGAATAAATATGTAAAAGAGCACGCTTCATTTCCCACATACATGAATAAATAACTTCTAAAATCCAAACAGGCCTTGATGCCATCCATATCTTTCTTGCTCTAAATGACAATGTGATTAATCCAAATAGACTCTTTTGTAGGAAATATTAGACTTATAACCATCTTTCCCTTAATCTCCTTTTTCAATTGTTATTTAACCTTGGGATGAAGACGAGAGATTGATGTTTAATGGTATTATCATTTGGTCACAAGTCAAATTTCATTTCCCCCAGTTCTCCCATGATCCCAACTCAAAAATCAACTCCACTAGTTATTCAATAGATATTGACCAATGAAGAAAACGCCACATAAGAGAGACTAATGAAGTAGGAGATTGATAAAAAGTTTGTCTGGCACTACAGGTCAACGTATTAGTCTTGAATTCTCACATATTAGAGATGTAGAATGGCCATGCAGACTTGTCTCAATGTGGGCCTACTTTCCAAGCCTCTGACAAGGTAAGGAATTATCCATTTCCCACAGTTATTTCTTTGAAGTACTATTGTCATAGCATGTATTCCATGACTTATAAAATTTCTTCTAGTGTATAATTGTGGTGTTGAAATTTTACTATGGCTATTTCACTCATCCCTTGGAACTTGTTACAGATAGCCTTGGGAAACATTTTGAAATTTCAGAATAAAAATTGGCGTTTTGATGTGATCAGTGGTATTATATACTTTGATTTGGTGTTGTCCATGTTTTCTCAGGTGAACTCTTATTACCCATTATTTTACTTGAATATTATTGTAATTTACATTATTAGGAGATTGATAAAAGGTTTGTCTGCCACTACAGGTCAACGTATTAGTCTTGAATTCTCACATATTAGAGATGTAGAGTGGCCATGCAGACTTGTCTCAATGTGGGCCTACATAGAAAATATGAATCCCATACATTAAGGTTGTGAGAAATCACTTTGGATGAGTTGACAACTACTCTAATGGATATGGTCAAGACTAAGACTTTGAGAAAGGATGGTATTTTGTGTGCATTCTATAAGGACACATGGAACTTTGGAAACTTGAACTTGTTATAAGAACACAAAGAATTTATGCATAATCCATCCTTAGGTCAAGGAAAAGACAATGTCATGTGCAATTAGTAGCATCTTACAAATATTTTGTAGTTTCCACCATACAGTTTAACTCATCATTTCCACCTTGTCTGGCCACCTTTTTCACATCTATAATTGACTACAGTTCTTTCCAGCAATCATCAGTTTTGTCTTCTATGTTCTCCATAACACTTTCAAGTTCTTTCATTTTCGTCCACTTTACCTCACCTTTTTTATATTCCATCTATATGTTCTGATGGACTTTCCTCGTGTTTAGCTTTCTCAACCTCCTCTGTGTCATTTTTCTACAAGTATTAACTAATTTGGCACTTGAATGCACTATCAAGTTTATAACCCGTGGCATCTCTAAGATCTTCATGTTCTCTCTTCCCCTTGTTGTAATTTGTCTTCATTTAGGAGCATATGGCCTAAGTCATCAATACTTTTCATTGATAAATCTTCCAACACCTCTACAGAAATTCCCAACTTTGTAATGCCATTTTCCTCACTTGTAGGTTCTTAACTTGGAAGATCAAGCTCCTTGTATATGTTATGTCCTTGAATAACCATGGCTCAACATTCTATTGCATTTGGTCCAGATTATACCAATGGAAACGTAGTGCCTAAAACATCCAGGGATTTTGGGGAGTGAGATAAACCCTTATAATAAAAAATCTTCATGGAAGATGCAAAATCCAATGCACTTTATTTATCTAAAGATCCTACATGATTCATTTTGAGATCATCAATGGTTAAAGATCCTAAGGAGCATGGAAAAATGTCTAAGGAAACAATCATTGATACTCAATTATTGAATTCAGACATGATTACGTCCAATTGCTTTTAGGGATTTTTTCCTATTTGGGTACATTATTATAGATTAAGGGTAGTAAGTTTGCATAATTTATAGCAATAGATTCCAAACCTTTGTCTCCAATCCATGGACACTTGCACAATTCAAGTTTCTCCAATAACATACAACCCTTTTCTATTGTAGCCAACCTTGAATCACTAAATAATAGGCAATCCAAAAGAATCAAAACTCTCATAGCTGAGTAGCCAAGGCCAATAGCATGGGGGAATATAGTAGTAATCCCTTGATGAGAGATAGAACCATGATTTAAAATTTTCCCCAAGAATCCATGGCTACTTGTGCAAACAACAATTGCAAAAAGCCTAATATCGGTGACTTTCTTCCCTTCTAAGCATTTAGTGAGATCCCTAGTAATCCATCGTGGTTGGTTCTTATATACTAACATCTATTCCATCCACTTTTGTGTGTATGTACCATGAATGTACATGCATCTAATTTTTCTCTCAATAATCTAAGTGACAATTTCACTTATGATCAACTCTCATTATTGTTCTTGCTTATATTGCATGCATTACCTAAATTATCAACATTGGATAACCGTTGCATTGCATGCATTAGACTTGATATCTACCTAAATTATCACCATTGGACAACCAATGCAATGCATGCATTAGTCTTGATCTTTAAGGTATTATTCAATAGCATACTATGCATCTTATCTCTCCATGAAATTAACCAATTAAACAGGCTAGAATGAGGGAAATTCATTGCAACACATCCTTACTATAAAACCAATAATCCAATAATGAGAAACAATTGAAATAGAATGAACATGATAAAATCATTTCCATTCTAAGAGATATGTTATGCATGTTTTGTGAGTCACAATGCAAAATTCACTACTAACAAATTTACCAAGTCACTAGCACCAAATCAACTATTATAGAAAATGAACTCCAATAAGAAATACACACAAAGAAAAAAAAACAATTTACAAGAATAAGCTTTATTCCATACATCCCAAAACAAACCTACCTAGGATCTCATTGTGATTCCCTAAAAGGCTCCAATGTAGTCGGATAATCCTCTATAATGTAATGATGGATTGTTTCACTTCTCCCAAAAATATGTTGGATGTTGAACTTGGTCTGGATCATAAAAATATACCCCAAAAACCATGCTAAGCACATATATCCTTGTGGAGGATTGGGATGATCCCAATCATTTCCTTAGATGTTCAACTATATCAAATAGAGTGAGATCATTTGTCTCTGAGCAATGATATTTCTTATCATTGCCCCACAACATTCTTGGAAAAGGTTTATTTTCACATTCCCCCATGCCACTTTTGGAAGTGTTTTGACACATCTTTTGTAGACAATAGACAATACTAGTTCTTCCAAAGTAACCGAATATAATCTCTGTATTCTAGAAGTTTCACTTTTTTTGCTAATATTTTACAACTTCTAGTAAATGTACTTCAAATTCGTTAAGATGTTTTTTAATTACATTAATAATAGCTATGTTGGATATTTGATTACCACCTATAGGAGCATCATGTAAAATATGAAGTTGTTCATGCATTTGCAACATTGAGGAATCACACAAAGCAATGGATAATGCCAATTCCTCACCATCCCCTTCTCTACCACTCAAGACTACAACCTTTAGGAAAATAATAGCATGCTATTCAATTTCCTTTATACTATCTTCCTCAAATGCATGAGATGATATTTGCTATAGTGTTGCTTTGGCATTTCCCTATGTAGCTTGAATGTGTTGTTTCTAGTAGAAGCCATATACAATCTCTAACACTCTAAAGATCTTGATTGACCCTTTTCAAGAAGAAGCATTCAAATCCATAACTAACTTTAAAAACGTCAAGGAGTATTATAATTGTTTATCAACTAATGAACAATTTCCTCACATCAAGATGGGGCCAAAGTAATGATGTGGTCATATTTCTATTTACTATTGATTTTAGCTTATGTGAATTTTTTCATGTCACGGGATCTCTGTATTTTTTTTTTAAAATTTCTAGATATACGTCAAATATTTGACTCCCACATCCAAGATATCTGATGGCATTTCCATACCATCGACGACTAAAAACGTTGGATATCTGACTTCTTACAATGCAAATATCGTCGGATATCCGACGTCCACTTCCAAGATATCTGGTGACGTCGCCATACCACCGACAGATAAAAATGTCGGACTTCTGACATCTTACAATGCAAATACTGTCGACTATCCGACGCCATCACCATACCACCGATAGCTAAAGGCGTCGATCTTTGATGTCAATCATGTCGGATATATGACGTCGTTGCCAGACCACCAACGACGAAAGGCATCGGTCTTTGAGGTCAATTGTGTCGGATATCCGACGCCCCGGTTGTCGGATATCCGACCTCATATAAATTGATCTTTGTCAGATAGTCGACAAAAATATTAAAATAGGAGTTGTCAGATATCCGACATCGTCCTGTCAAATATCTGACGCCTTCATTTGTTGCCGGATATCCGTCGAAGTTCCACCAACGTTTAAAAAAGAAGATGTTTGTCAGATGGTCGACAACATGATGTCAAAAATTGGACATCTATGCCGTCGGATTTTGGGTTAAAAAATGCTAGTTACTTTATGAAATTACATTTTTGAAAAATAAATTCCGCTCTTTTTTCAATTGTAAAAATAAATAAATAAATCATTTTTTTTCAATGTGCTTTGATTATAGAGCACCTATACTGCCTCCATTGGCATTATAAATTTTAATCTAATTAAACATAGATTGTGTGTCTAAGCAGCATATAATCAACATGTAACCATAACAACATATAAAGGTCATATAAGCATTTTGCAATAGCATCAAATAACTTTAGAATTTTTAAAACTTCATTGGTGATTCACACAACATAAATTAACATCATAAATCATGTAGCAATAGCATAATATGATAATTTTACAACAACATATAAACAATTTAAAATCACAAGAAAAATACCTCGTTATAAGAATGGTGACGGAGTCCAAACTGAGCAAGCTTCCTTCTTCATCTCGAGTCGCTTCTATCTTCGTTTCCCAAAGCGGAACCACGGTTTTCCTCCCAGCCAACTAGGGGCCTAGCCGGCTCCCTAGCCCCAGGAAGCCATCTAAATGGTCCCATCCAAATGGCTCCTGTCCCTCCGTGCCCTAGACCCCCGGAGAACAGAACAGTGATGCACCAGTAGGCTATGTATCAAATCTTCCAAGAGTTCTCAAACTCTTCCAACTCTTCAAAACTTCTCATACCCCAAAATACCCAAAATTCTCCATCCTAGAATACTCTCACCAAAATAATCTTCAAGAGAAAAAGAACCTCCCTTCTTCCACTCTCAAGTCTCATATTTATATCAAAAATCCTCATCCTCCTCCTCATCCATCAATAAATTCCCATAAATGATAATCATCAATCAAATAAATTCATTTTCTCCAAAAAATAGAAATTTGATTTAAATAATTAAAATATTAATAAACATGGATGCAAAGTCTCACTTGTCATGCTTCCATCTTAATGCAACTATGACAACCATTTTCTAAAAATTTGTGCAAATCCTATCTATCAATTTATTTATATTATCCTTTCATTCATAAGTCAAATAAGATATTTTCATATACTATATTATACTATGACATATTTTATATCATATGTATATAATTATATATGTTATTTAATAATCCAATCAATTTATATAAATCTAAATCATTTTAAACAAGTCAACAAACTCAGACTTTCAACACATAAGTAATGCTTTCATCAATTCGTCAACCAAGTTACTAACAGATAATATAATCATATTAATTTATTCATCGATCGACCAATCATAGTAGTGTAATCACGAATTGACGTATGCATGGCCAGTGCACACGTCTTAAGCGTGCGTACTAATAATCACATTTAATGGTCCTAATAAATCATTATTACATCCTCACAAACAACATATAGAAGAACAATTAAACACTGCATCATTCATCATTCATAATCATTCATACAGAAACAATAAGACAAAATTAGATAAACATAATGGTGAAATCAAACATATAATCATTATGGTTAATAACAATCAAGAACACCATCCAATCCATCATTGGTACCATCCATCACATCAGTAATCCAGCCCTCAAATCACCACTACTTCCATCTCCTGACGTCACCATCCCTTCCTCTGCTGCAATATACTATGGCATCGATTGCACGACCTAACCACATATAGAACCCGTAAACGGAAGTGTCGATCGACTACATTGACCAAGCTTCCCCAGCAGGCATCCGCTAGTCGTCATCACACGTCTAGGGGAGTGCGCTACACAAACCTCCCACGACTCCAGGTTTCGGGGGATAAACGGTGGGAATTTCCTCCACCCCCCCTAATAGTACTAGGGTCAACACACTACATCAACCACACTGTGCCATCACTATTCTAAGGGGTCCCGTCATTGAAAAACCACTTTGGGAAAGTTACAATTCCTGTCAAAACTCTCACTCACCCACAAGTCATAGAAATATTTGAATTCAGAATGAAATAGCATGAAATTTTATATAACATCATTATACTCATGATGTTCAATACATCTCGTGGGCCTTTGCAATATAGGAATCCGCCTATCTCATAGCCAATCCACATGTGGAATAGTTCATCATTAACATAAAACATATATATATCCATACCCAACTCTTTCAAGTGTTAATCCATATCACTAATACAACATTTACAAATAATCATGTAAGTACTTTTGCAAACAACTAAATTAGCATTCCACATATGGATATTCTATATTCAATTTGTATGTTCAATATGAAGTAACATATCCATTGCCATTAATAAATTAAATAGTAAATTCCATTTACCATACAACCTCACTGGAGTTCACATGTGCACATAACAATCATCTTAATCAATCTATCTTTGTCAAACAGATAATAAGCAAATACAATGCTAAGATAATTCACATTAGAGTTTTTTAATTAATGACGATCAATATATGGGGCATTACAGCACCAGTGCGCTATATATCGTGTAGCGCGTTGAATAGACATAATATGAAAATAAACATATAAAAAGGATTTCCATGTAGTTTTTTATAGTTTGTCAGTTATCAGTGCCCCATTAGTAAATGGAAGCACCGATGCATTCAAGTATATTACACACACCAAATTTACAATATTGAAAAATGCATATAGAAATATCCACTAGCAAAAATAGCGGAAGATTTAGCTAGCGGGTATTTTAGTGAATGTTCACAATCAGCTTCGTTTGTTTTTGTTTCCCCGTTGTTTCTTATCATTACATACGCACCGATGCATCTTAAGTTTAAAAGCACACCATTATGCTAAAAAAGTTAACTAAATTTATGTTTGAATAAAAAATGGAATATTCGTCTCAAAGTTTGATTTGACGTTTAGTTTGTATTTGTGTTTGGGTTGTAATGATTGTCCAGTAGTAGAATTCTTCAATTGTGTCTAAATATCTTGACAAGATCTCTTAAGGATTAGGTATGTTCTTCATAGGATCTCTCACGTGAAATATGTCCTCAAAATTTAATTACTAGTGGAAGCTCACATGTGTGTGTGTGTATACATACATATGTGTGTGTGTGTGTGTGTGTGTGTGCCCTTCACTTGTCAGAGGTGCTCCCATCAAATTGAAGCTCTACCATTCAGATTAAAGATGACAATCCTAGCTTTCTCATTCCTAGAGAACTCATGAATTTTGAAGTAATTCTTCATTCCAAGAATCTATGTTGCAGCTTCCTATCTCGACTTTCCTTCATCATCAAATGTAGGCAGCCCTACTTTCTTAAATTCTCCCAAGGAGTTCTCTTTACAAGGCTCCTTCCTCTTAAATATTTGGGTTGAATGCGTTGAACTATCTGACGAGATTTTTGATCTACTCAATTAGTTGCTTGAGGTTTTTGATGAAGACATGCTCGTTCTCCTTCTACGTCCACCTCTTTCTTGGCATCAAGACCTTCCTTTAGAGTGGATTCTCACACTCTTTCCATCCTTACTACCATTATTTTGATTCGACTCCAAAAAACAATTTACTAAAGGTATGTGAGATAGTGCAATATGGAAGGATTGATATGGTGCCACTCTTCCTGTGTCTTAGTCAACCTTTTAGTGAAATTTATTATAGTTTCAGCCGTATCTAGAGGTGTGATTTGCTCCCACCTTTCATTGGATTTTATTGATGCATTGACACCTCGCACATCGGCTCCCATAACATCTTCTTCATGCTCAAAGGGATCTTTCACATCACCCATGATGATCATTCAACTCACTAGCTTCCTGACTGCCCTGTTTGTTTCCCTAATATCACTCTATTATACTAATCGCGTTGCTGCTATTAGGGCTATGCACGAAGGGAAGTTTATTAGCTTAACACATTAATAACCTTAATAATTTATTTAATATTACCGTGTTGGGTCCTTTATTTAACTCAGAGGTTTAGTGTTGAAACCACTGCTTTGATACCACTCTCTCACGTCCTCGAAGGTCTCTGTGGCATATCATGGCCACGGGGGATGTTTTTCTTCCTTTCTACTTATGATACCAAGACATTATTGTCTAATACTGAGGTCATCCACTACGTAATAGATTGCATCTCAAACTATTAATACAATAAATGGCGCATTACATGCATGATACTCTAGTCCATATGCGACAATGCACACATTAATTTAACTTTGTGCACTTCTATACTTATCGATTCCCTTATTGCACAGTTATACTACACACACTAAATCAAACCACCACGCAATCCACTGCGTGACTACCACCGTGCAAGTTAACCACCTTGATGCAACTTAGCTTATAATGCCAATCCACTGGCTTCCTACAGAGTTAGCACTACATGCATAACATGACTTCATATGCAACATTCCACCTTGTGTGCAAGCATTTTATGAAGTGCAATATTACATTTACAATACTTAAATATCAAAAATCACAATTCTAATTAAGCAATCCATAATGCATAATCATTATATATGCCATGCATCTCATCATTCATTTAGATCAACATCCATACAATAGAAATGCATAACAACAATGAAACGTCACATAGCACATCTTGAATGAACCTTCTCCGAGCAACTCACTGCATAAGAGCAATGTTCCACCCAACCATAGGCACTTTGTCTACCATATACCCTTTTTTCTAAGAGGCCACCCCTGCGCTAGACATGATTACCTTAAGAAAAGGGTAAATACCCAAAGCTCTCTCTCACAGTCAAATAGACACAAGGACACAACCAAGCCAGCCTCTACTAGGTTAACAAGATGTTACAATCACACAAACTCAACTCTCAAGTCAAGCTAGCCTATGTTGGGTTAAAGTAAAATTTTATTAAAAAATTAAAAAACAAAAAAGTATTTTTTAATTCATTATTAATTTTTGACTTATAAGTCAAAATTATAAGGAAAGAAAATAAAGGTGGCGTCCACAAAGAAAAAAAATTCCAAGATGGTCAACAATGACGAATTACAAGCCGATTTAAACAGATATAGAGATGAATTCAATAGTGTGAGACATGATCTTGGTAACATTGAAAATGGTAAAAAAAGATTGGAAGATGGATTAAAAGCACTAAGCAACAAATTCAATAAATTAATTGAGACCATTATTATTTCTTTCACAGAAAAAATTAACAAGCTAGCATAACAATATGAAGATCGTTGGTTAGAGGACTCAAGAAAAAGGATCGAGGACAAGGAAAAAGTAATGTCCATAATTCTCAAGCACACAAATAAAATCATTAATCTAAATGAAAGGGTAGATGCATTATCAGTACAACCGTTAGTACATAGAAGACAACCACCAAGCCCTGAAGAAAAAGATGAGATCCATATGAAACATCAAGATAGCATGGGTTATTGGAATAAAATCAAAATTGACCTTCCTAAGTATGATGGATTAGATGATCAAAAAGCGATCATGTGGGTCAATAAAATTGAAGGAATCTTAGCTATGAACCCACCCACTAATGAACTAGAGAAAACAACAATGGTATCCATATACCTAGAAGGTGATGCATATGCTTGGTTCACTTGGTGGTCCAAAAAAAATATTGGGTTATCCGTAAATTGGAAAATGTTCACAGAAGACTTCCTTAAAACAATTTCATGACGATGAAGAAGACGACACTTTTACCAGGTTTACTCATTTGCAACAAATAGGGACAATGAATGAAAATACCCATGAATAGGAAGTCCTAGCTACAAGATTCCCTGACCTTACGGATGATCAATTGCTGAGACTATATTTCAAGGTTGAAGTCCACTATCCACAGCGAGCTAAAACTTTCAGGACCAAGGAATTTGTTGGAAACACGAATCATGGCAGAAATAATAGAAAGAAAGCTCAATACACAACATGGGGCTACTATTATGACAAAATCATCTAATTATAGCATGCCAAGAGATAACAAATATGTCCATTCAGAAAAGGACAAAACGAAGGAAAACCCTTGTCGTAAATGTGGGAAACACTGGACTCTAGGGCATAGATGTGAAGATGTGTCATTACGCTATTATTGAATAATCGATTGGAAACAAGTAGAAGTTCCAAAACTAGAAAACAAAATCACAGTGGAATATAACTCAAATTCGGATGATGATGAAACACCATGAAAAGTGTCACTATCATCAGTTTCATGCACATTATTTAGTAGTGGTGATGAAGATGTGTCGCAAGGAGAAATTCTACAAAAAAATGAAACGCAAGTAACCACCAAATATATTCCATCTCATCATAGGAATACTAATGAGGTCAAGGTTCCAAGAAAAGAGGCAGAAAAAACGACAATTTTGTCTACAGTTAAGACCAAAAAATCATACCTCAAGACAATGAAGCTCATGGGACTTGTTAAAAACAAGGAACTAACAATCCTTGTAGATTCTGGTAGCACCCATAACTGTGTAAACATTAAAGTCGCAAAAGATTTAAACATTTTTTGTGTACCCCACAAGGGATGTCACTATTAAAGTTGTAGATGAACATCACGTCAACGACAAAGGAAGATGTCATAAATTTTGTGTTCAAATACAATACCTAGAAATCAAATCGATATTCTATCCACTACCACTTGATGGAATGGACATAGTGCTAGGTGCGGAACGACTGAGGAAATTGGGTGCTTATTCCACCAATCTCAAAGAACGATACATGGAATTCCACCTTCATGGTAAAACTTATAAATTATATGGAAATGAAGGTTCCATCCTCGAGGAAGAAGAAGAAAAACAACAAGGAACAAGGAAAAAAGCTTCAGAAAACAAGGATCAACAATACAAGTTTACATCCAAAAAGCATCAAGGGTGGGAGTTAAAAACCCAACTCAAAAAACATCAAGATATGATGAAAAAACTACAAAGGAATCTTGCAAGCACTCAAATTTGAAGCTCCAACAAACTCCTAAAGGTAGACAAAGTCAAAGATGATGCCACCAAAAAAGCATGTTCAACTAGAGAGAACCCAATTTATTATGCTTTAAGTACAAAGGATGCCTTTGGTGGCAATATAACAAATATAATATTAAATAATAATAATAAATAATGTAACTAAATAACAAGTAAATATAATTAGTAATTAATGAAATGTTAAGAGACATACATGTTCACCTTCATGGCCAGTCAATGCATATATCGGTAAACGGTCATGAATGTATTATACTGTCATTCATTCAATCAATTATTATCATTCAATATATATTGCATAACATTATTGTTATTTGCAGCTTCCAATGTTATAGAATAACTTTCACTTGAGTCAAACTTCAATTACAACAATACTCGAAAAAACAAGCCATAACCTCCTAGCTCTTCAAATAGGTTTCCAATAGACAAAACCCTAACCACTTGTCATCCCATTATTAATGAGTACAAACTACCTAGTGGGCCTCAATTAACAAAGAGACCATTTTTACATTAATTAGTTCTCCACTACTATGTACTCAACCTTATTCAAAGGATATGGATGCATACATTACTTGAGTAACTCCTATGTATCTTAGAGTAAGGGGGGGTTAGGTAGGACCCTAACAAGGATAGAGTGCCTTGCATGAAAATTTGACAAACCTATTTCTAGTTAGGATAGTTCTCGAAGGATTCAATTTCTTGTATTTCTTAAGGACATATTTAAGGGAAAATCTCTTACTAGGAGATCAACCTTGATTGTTAGGAGGTGGAAGGGATCAACAGGGTTTAGGTAAGGCTCCTCAAAACTCACTGGCTTCTAAAGCCTTGGTGTCTGGCTTAATAAGAATGTGCAAGGGAGAAACCATGAAAATGACAATTATGATGAAGGAATAACAAAAGGGGGCATTTAAATTAAGGTTTGGGTGGTCAAGCTCAAGAATATATTAACACAAAAGATAAGGAAAAGGTTGGTTACCTAAGTTGAACCTAACATTGCTTCATCCTAACCATCGTTTGAAGATGAAAATTGATTTAATTCCCAACCTCTTGTGAAATTGTTTAATCGCACTCTATGTTTTGGGTCCCTTAATAGCATATTGCTCCTTTTTCTCTTTGGTTTTGGGTTTAAAGGCACATTTACTATCTTAATACTTGAGTTCATGATAGAGACACCAATTTATCGTATGCACATCCTATCTATGAATTTTTCCCATCATTTAAATTAATTTTCATTGGAATAAGTTTATTAAAACCCACATTTACACTAATATATTTAAAATCACAAGTTTAAAAAATACTAATAATAATTTGAACATAAAAAAATTATATATGCATTTTTTAAAAGTAAAATTTCAAAGAATTTTACCTTTGGAAAAAGTAGCTATAAAACAATTGTCAATGTATAAGTTAAACATGCCATTTTAATGTAAAATTAAATTTCATTAGCCATGAATTAATAAATTAGATGTTAAATTTCACCATTTCTTAAAATTGCAGGTTAAGACCTTTTTTTAAAGCTATTATAATTATAAAATAATTTAGTGGTCAATTTTATTTAATAATTCTCATTTTAAATGTGATCATGACTTCCTACACTTTAGATTAAAATTTGACTTATCAATATGTTAGTGATGTCATATGAAAATTTTGCAATTAGGAAAATATTTAATCTAAATGTTTGAAAGAGCAAGGTATAAAAACTAGAAAACAAACAATGAAATGGTCATAGGAAAATTAAACTAAAAGATGGCACGAGGATTTAATTACACTTAATAGCCACCCTGTAACATTCCAAAATTGATAACCAAAATTTCAAACTACCATGGTAAATAATATAGATTTCTTGAGGGTTTGTAGCTACATCTCGCAAAACTATTATTACCCAGATGAGTGTTGTCACCCTCTGACATGTATGGAGTGGCTTGATCATCATTTCTTATGTGATCTTCCATAACATCCAATAGTTCCATAGATGAGATATATGGTTTGCCCATAAACACTTAACAAAGAAACTTTCAACTAGCTTAGAGATGCTCCCAACCTACCTTGCCACTTGACATAAACAAATGGGGACATCCAGTTGGTACCAGTGTTATGACATATTCTCTCTACTCGACTTATGGTAAACAAAATTCTTGCATCCTCAAAATATTGTTTTAATAGCTTAGGGAGCATCATGGTGTGGTTTTAATTCTTCTTTCCTCATCAAATAAATGTATGAGCTTATGGGATTAAGTGTGCCCATAGGGATTTAAGCAACAATGACCCTCATTTCATGTCATTTACAACATTTTACTTAGCCATTTTTCATATTATGTCATTTCACTAGCCACTTCACCTACTTCCATCATGTCCCCCTTTCATTTGCAATTAACTAATTATATGTTATCTTCTAAAGTTTCTACATATTATTCCAAAGTATGGTGCCTAAATTAAAGTCAAGAGTCAAGAGTATTCTAAGGGAAATGGAATTAAATGATGAACGTGGGCTATGCCCCCTCACAAAAAAAGGCCATGATCATGTGTCCCATCTTGTCAAAGCTAAATCAAATAAATGACCTAATGTAAAAACAAAAAAACAAAAAAAATCATAAAAAATGGCACAAGGAAAGGGCAACTCAAGAAGAGACAATTCCCTTCTACAGGCACACATATGGAAGAAAAATTATTAACCCCTAGATCTTGAAAGCTATGGGGAAGACTTGGAACTTAGACACCCTCTCATAAATTTACAAACCCCTTTCCCTAACATTTCCGTTAATTTCCCTTTCATTACATTACATAAACTATACACTTCGCCACTTTCACCTTGCTTAAAAACTTAGAAAGTTTACATAGACTTAAGGGTATAACATGGCATCTAGATCAATTATGGTTGTACCATGTGTTATAGCCCAAATAGACACTTCTCCATTCATGACGACACTTTCATAATGTTGCTCTAATAATGACACTTTCATGATGATATTGTTGCTCACGCAAAAGGACATTATGGATGGAAGCACCCTAATTTGGTACTTGGTGTTATGGCCTTGCCTTAATGTATTCAGTGATTTCCTAGCAATTAGGAACTTGGTGGGTAAGTTTGGAGACAAAAGCACCCCTAAAGAGCTGTCAAATTTTTTTTTTTCCTCAAACACGCATGTTTCCTTTGTCCCACTAGTGTGTTACACACACCTTTCCTTTGTCCCACCAATGTTTTTGGCCTAAATGCTACAAAAATTAATAAAAATTCAAATTTCGAGGCAATTTGGGTGATTTTGGCAACCTCCCTTTAGTATAAATGCCCTGAACCTAAAGGCAACCATCTCCACTTAGTATAAAAGCAAGGGAGATGAGCCATGAAGGGAGACTTTTGGCTAAGTAATGTTATGCTAGAGAAATTAAGCTATCCCCATCCCCTATGATTTGAGTTTTACATCAATTGCCATTGGATCATTTTTTTGTAATAATTCTCTACTTAATAATTTATGATTTATTCATTTGGTAAACTGGTTATTTTGGCAAATTTACTTATGATTATGATTATTTTGATTAATGGTTAATGGTTCTTGTGATTATGATTATTTTGATTAATGGTTCATAAGAGTTTATCTAATGCATAAGTTAGAAGTTAGTGTTATTGTTATCCATTTATATGATATTCTAAATCATTTAATATTCTTATACTTTTGAAACCATTCATCAATCAAATATCATTGTCACGTTTGATTTAGTTACCTTAGGGAATCCGCCTTAAATGTAGAATTATCCTTCATCATTTAAAGTGAAGAAAGACTTCACTAAGGTGATAGTTGTAAAGTTTCCATAATTGTACTTGGCTAAACCCTGTAAGAAAACTTTGCCTTGAGGTTTTTTTGTTTTTTAAATTTTTTTTGCCAATAAGAAAGAAATGAAATAATGAATAAATTAAAAAAAAAATGGAGTTATGAAATGTTGGTTATTATTCCAATAGTACTAACACTTTAAATGTCCCCACATATTATAACGAAGGATGGACGACCTTATTGGGCCTTGTGAGTACATTCAAGAACAAAACACATGCTAGGAACAAGGAAAGTTTTCTTAAAACACTTGTTATGCCAAGGATCTTATATCGATGGAAGCTTTTGGAAGCAAGCATTACAAGAAAAACAAGGAAATTTTGAAAACATGCAAAAGCATATGATCACCAATTTTTTACATGCAAAAACATACGATCTCCAATTCCAACATGTATGGAATGATACATGCGAAAACATATAAGTGAATTGAGATTATTCATCAAGAGAGGAACTTGCGGGCACCTAAAGATTGATGAAATGAGACGCCTAACACAACTTTTGATAAATCTCACGTCAAATGAAATAAGAATATTGGCAAATAAATCATAATCATTTGTTAAAGCTACCAGCATAGATGCATCTTAAAAGGGAATCTACCAAGCATCGAGAGGGATCAAATCTCTCAAGGTTCAAACCCCTCCTTTCTAGAGTGTAAATGTTGAGAGAGCATTTCAATTTATCTAATTTGTGTTGTTTTATATATGTGCCATTGTAAATGTTTTAAATCTAATTTGAGACGACATATTATTTTTTTCAAATGACACATGTCAGCTCCAAGATGAGCACAGGAGAAGTTACACATCCCCCTACTGGACTGTAGAATGCGTCTCTTCGGCACAACAATCTAGGCAAATGGAGAGCAAACAACATACACTTAGCATAGGCTACTTAGGAAATTAATGAATAAAATAATGAGCAACATACACTTAGCGTATCCTACTTAGGAAATTGATGAATAAAATAAAGCCATTAGTGAAAATCCATATATATTGAAAACAGAACATGCAACAATGAAACACACGACTTCATATAAAGAGTCTTGGATAGATGTGATTAGCTTGTCACAAATTTGTTGCATGGCCGAAGCCACATTAGATGTTGAGAATTTTTTATTTCAAGAATATGAGATTGCATGTTTCAATTGTCCAAAACTCTGCATTCATTATTATTAAGGTTAGTAGCATTAAATCGACTTTTTAAGTTCATGGCAATGCCATCATGCCATAGAACGTGTGAAAATGAGAACATTTTTCAAGAGTTCCCTTCGCCACACTAAACTGCAACACGTCATGGCATATGTCCCTTTGGAGGCACTTATGCCACTTTCTTATGATAAACAGAATTCTTTTTTTCTTTTTTCTTTTTCTCGTATATTTCTCTCTAGTTGCATGTGAAGTGCTAATGTCAGTCTTGTTGGTTTTTCCACTATGCTAGTTTTACGTAGACATCATTGATATATTGTTTCCATTCAATTTACTGCAGCGGTATCAGGACTTGTACTTGAGGCGCATCTTACAAAGTAAAAAATCCGCACTTTAAATACCAATGCAATACAACACATGAGTTTCATACTTCACCTTGTCTGAAAAGTCTACTGAAAATGCAGATATTATGGAGATTCTGATCGGTGAGAACTTATTACAAGCAATCCACTAAATATGACAACAGCAATCTGGCCAGATTTTGAACTTTTTTATGCTTTCAAAGAATCAATATTTACATCAACTGTAGAGACTGAAGGCTAGCTTCTCTAGTCTGAAAGATTATACTCCAAAAAGGGTGAAAGCTTGTCAGACAATAGTGTACAGCCTCCAGCATCTAGCAGAATTCCTGAACAAGATGGGAGTCAAAAAAACTAATGCACGTGATACAAATCTCCATAAACACATGCACCGCTGGCCAGAGTTTGAAAGGTTGACCAAAGACATAGAGACTTGCACCATGGATTAAATGAATATGTTGAATTTAACAATAAATTAGAATAGACAAATGTACAGCTGATTGTTAATTTGTTACAAATGCAAGTATCCAGATTAAGTTTCAGGCATCATGCAGCAGCCCAGCAGGTCATTCCAGTTCTATTCACTTGGAATGACACAAAAAGTAGCCGAACGGTTCTCTCTTGCCAATATCCACAAAATAATCACTGTTTAGACGGAATTTATGTAGCGTTGTCATTCATTTGTGCTTTTCAAAGCTTACGCTAATCTTCCAATAAAAAATCAGGCAGTATATACCAATCTATGGACCTTTCAGGACATAATGCTGTAATTCCAGAGGAATTCCACCTCTGCAAGGATAAAGTACAAATTATATGAAGAGAAAAACCATAATCCACGTGAGTGAAAACAATCCAAGTTCCTTCAACTCCATTTGTTGTTCTCTACCATGTGAAAGAGGAGCAAAAAAAATACCCAAGGGAAGGAACTAGATGGCATACTGAAAAATGACCTCTCAAGCTAAACTAAACTATAATGCTGGTTAAGTTTATACACATCTGCCACATTTTGGTATCCTGTATACTAACCAATCTTTAAACTAGTATTTACTTAAAGTGCATTAGAATAAGAGATTCCCTTGAGTTGCACTTTTTCTCGCAGAAAGAAAATCACATCACTAAACCAGGACAAGTGGAAATCATCTGCTGTTGTTAAAATAACATCAGAAAGAATTTTCCTATCTACACCATAATAATCAAACAGAAGATCATTTAGAAGACGGAAATAATAATGTGAAGAAAGAACCTGAAGGAACCGTGAATCATGGCAGAGTTGATCAATGTGTTTTGGGTCCCAGATCCATTTTATTACTTGACAACAAACTTGCCAACTTAGCTACCCTGGAAACTCCCGTGATTTGATGGTTTGGAAAAAGAACCTGAAGTGATTGTAAGCCCTGTAATGGTTGATCCAATGTATCTTAAATGCTGGATCCATTTTATCACTCCAAAACTAACTTGCCAACTTAGATACACTGTGTTGCAAATGCCTGTGATTTGATGTTTTGAAAGAAAGGACATGAAGCAACTATAAGCCATGACTCAGGTGGCCAATGTATGTTTGGTGCTGAATCCATATCTCACCAACTTAGTTACCCTGTTGCAAATGTCCTTGATTTAATGTTTTGAATAAGGCTACTCTTACGCAGCTGGGGAGTTTCTAATGAATACACAAGGAGACTCCCATCTTGTGTTCCGACTAAGAAGCAATCTTCTGGGGTCACTGACAATGACAAAATAACTTTTCCCATTGCATCATATCGGCTTACAATTTCAAGTGAATGCATAGATCGTAATATTATCTGCCCTTTATCACCCGAACAAACTAAGAATTCACCACAAGTGCTGAGCTCCATACAATTGATACGGCCATTTGTTTCAGAAGTTGCAAGAAGTTTCCCATTGATCGAGTAGAGAAGCAGATTCAGATCATCATTAGAATATAATACAAGTCGACCATGTCGTGATACAACCATCTTGGATAGTGCACTTCCGTTTGGATGATAAATAGACCTTACATACCTACCTTGCCGTAAAGTATGGAGAATACAACTGGAATCTTTAGATCCACTGACAACAAGGTCAAGCTCTACGCAGACAGCTACGCAAGTGACAACATCATCATGTCCACAAAGAATGTGGCAAGGTTTGTCTGATAAAATATGATCTTTCCGAATCCGATCTGGGATATTTTGTGCATCTCGTACTTTCTTATTGACACTTCTAGCAGATGAAGTAACTTCCCATACCATAACTGTCGTGTCATGACTGCCAGTCACCACAATACTTCCATCCATTGCCACTGAAATAAAGAAGAAAAATAATAAATAATATACCAGGTGAAAGTCAGTGAGGTCACTCTCTTGAACTGAAACTACAAAATCAGGAAATTATACTGTAGGAAGCAAACATTTGGACTCATAGATAAACTAACAGAATAAAAGGTAGGTTGATGAATAGCTATAAGTGGGTATTTAGGATAATCAAGTCACAGGTTGTTTGGCACCCACTTAATAACAAATTCCAAGGCAAAGAATTACAAAATATCCATGGTTTCTCCATGAGATTAAAAAGCCTAGGCTTTGCCCATTTTAGTTAATGGCCACTGTCTATATTGCATAGTGGACTCCAGGCAAAAATGCAAAGCCCAAGGACTGCAGATGATAGAATTTAATAGTTGAAGAAGATAGAGAACCACATGGCCAGATCACTAGGTTGACAAAGACAATCAGGGCCTGGACATGAAATAATGACAGAGATCTTGGAAATTGAAAAATACATTGCTGTACATTGAACTTTAAAATTAAAAGCAGGCAAAAGTCCAGAAGAATGGCTAGAAAATATAGTTGTCAAATACCTGAAACACAGCTGACCAGGTCTTTGTGCTGCCTTATGCTTTGAACCATGCGCCCATCATTCAAAGATATAACTCTGAAACTGTTATCCCAATTTCCACAACTCAGCAGAAAGCCCAATGACCGAACTTGTAGAGTAGAAAAACACTGTGTGCCAAGCTCAAGGTTCTCGGCCAAGGGGCCACCAATTTTACGAGGAATAGTGAGATCTGAACCAATACCAAAAAAAGGTTCCTGTACAAAGTAAAATGTACCAATAAGATCAGATTTGATTGGATATTTGACTTTCATCACACCTATTCAGTATAGTAAATATAAAACAGAATGTCAAACAAATTGTCTAGCTATGCTATATGGCCAATACACATTCAGCTCCTATTAGGAACCAAAGAAATGAGACTCAAATGGTTTCTTGATGAAACATGCTCTGAAATATGATCCAATTAGGAAAGCCAAAATTAGGTTTGCAAGCATTGGATTTTCTAGAAAACCTGTGAGGAGGAGAAGGTAAAGTTGCCTCCAGTCTGTAATTGCGAAGTTAGCCACATTTTGACTGACATAATAAGCCCCTGGCTTACAAGTGCAACAGTTGACTCCATCACACCAACAAATATTACTGCTGCTGGATCTTGAAAGCCTGCGGAAAGTACTGAAGTGAGTGTAATTGAGCCTGGTGCATAGTATAATGGACGGGCAATGGGCATGGGTAGTCCTCGCTTAGGATGCTTTTTCCGAAAGAGTTGGATAGGTGTCTGCCCAAAATTTGCAATTTGATCTTCCACAGCATCCCGTTGTAGTGGATCTTCTATCACCTCCAAATCAACTGCACCTTCATAAGTTAAATGGTAGAACACATTGGCAGCCTGCTATCCCAGAAACAATTTAGAGCTTCAGAATCAAATGTTGACTGAGCAACAATGCTGTTTTAATGCAAAATGTCACATGAATAGATTGTACAGAAGAACCATACCTCTACAGCTGGTTTGCCACGTTGCTTGCAGCCAAACACTAAATCAATCCAATGATGAAGATTGGAACTAACATACTCACTCTCAAGCGCCTCCCTGTTTTTGAATATGAATTCCTCAGGTGAATCCTGCAGTTGATTGACTCGAGTTTCAATACATTTTAAATACCACTGTTTGCAATTCTCTAGTATAATGTAACCATCTGCAGAGATACTGAAATGCACACAACATGAATGGCAGAGGCTAATACAATCTAAAACCATCACAGGACAGAAGCCCAGTTTGTTGACACTAAAATGGAAGGACAATTTAACTCATGCACTGGACTCATTTCTGGAGCTGTTCCACTTCCGACAGACAAAATTGAAGCCTGTAAAACGATTCAATAGGAAAAAGTACCTACACTTAATCAGATTGTGCAAGCAGTAAATGCTAAGTGTAATGTATTGGAGGGAAAATCTGTTAATAAATTATGGGATTAGAAGTGATATGAGGGAAATCTATGCATGTAGGGATCTGCATATCACAAGGCATGGCTTCACTAAAAGTGGACTGCTATAAAATAGACTATCAAGCCTTTGGTGATCGTTATCACTAAAAGTACATATTCAATAGATTGTGATCTAGAGTATTTGAAAGAGCAATGTCTTACAGATCTAGTTATGTGCCTGAGTTTTTTTTTTTGTAAGCTAGTACCCACAGGGATTTGAACTTGTGACCTTCCATTTACAACTTCTCATCTCATTGACTCATTACCAATTGCTCTACCCACCGTGGGCTTATGTGCCTGAGTATGTTGAAAATATTGGACTTGGAAATAACTCAGCAGGGGTCAACACATTGGAAAAACAGGAAAAAATCAGAATGACTCGGCAAAAAAAACAGCAAGCAAGTGAAACAAATTGGAAAATATTGGAAAATCACCAATTTCTCAGATATTTTCTCCACCATTCCATTATCAAATGCACTTTCCATCTAAGTCAGAGTTCCAAGTTCAACAAGCACTATAAGGAGAAGAAGAGAAAATTAAGATACTATAAGGAGGTGATCAGGCCTATCATAAAGAAGAAAATAATCATTGCTAAAATAAGAATGAACTCTCAGAAGCTCCATAGTGAAATAGGACAATGGACAATTCCTAAAATGTCATGGGTCGAAAGAATTTGTCATCTTTGTGACACTAAGAGAGTTGAAGATGAAAATGACTTTTTCTTATAATTTCCTACATTAGATCACAATTTCAAAGTATCTATTACAACACCAACCTTCCTAACCTTTTAAATCATCAAAATTATGGTGACCTAGGAATGCTTCTCTTAAAGCTTTTTGAGCACAAAACTAAAATCATAAAGCAAACCAAGTGATTCCTTACCTTTTTTAAGGTCCAATAGAGCAAAGTTGGTCTCAATGGACATTAATAACCATCATGATCATTCATGTCCAAAAAAATTGAAAAGGAACATACATAATTTCCATCTTATAACATTTATATTTCGTAAGAAACAATCAGATCTATAGGCATATGACAACAAATGTGCAAGAATGCAGGACATATGTTACTGCCCAACCTGTACGTAAGTGGGAAAACTCCCAACCCACTAGCACAACCTAGGTGACAACCAAGGTTGGATGTCACTATCACCTCAACACTCAACCTCTCACTTTAGGCTTAACTCTAAATCCAAAGCCTAGGTGGATAGCGCAAATGAATTGACTACTCTTTACTTAAATTCTAGATGGAATATATAGCAACTGGAGTTATCTAGACTAAGTACAATGAAAATAAAGGCAATACTAGATTATGCACGTAGTAAAAGCTTAAACACCATATAATATATAGCAATAACAATAGATGCTCAAGATTAACCAATGAATCCACTTAAGATGATAAACATTAGAATAATTAGATTCAAAGGAAGATTGCTTCAAGTAGATATGAAAAGTAAACTATGCACGTAGTAAAAGCTTAAACACCATATAATATATAGCAATAACAATAGATGCTCAAGATTAACCAATGAATCCACTTAAGATAATAAACATTAGAATAATTAGATTCAAAGGAAGATTGCTTCAAGTAGATATGAAAAGTAAACTAGAAGCTAGAAGAAGAATTAGTATTATCCACAAGATAATGTAGCAATTATAGTATTAAGAGAATCTAGTAATTGAGATTATTAAGATCAGTCCAAGGTGTACGACAAGGTCTAAGGGGAAATCCCTAGAGTTTGTGCTAGCCACAAGGATGATTATCTTTAGTTATGTAGATTTATTGTCTTAATCATCCAACTAAACCAACAATATGATAAGCAACTTGAAGAGCACTTAATTGGCTTAGCCAAGCAAGAGATAATCACGACTAATGATAAATCTAATTGCTAGATTAATGATGAATAACAATGATTCAAACAAGTCCTAGGGAGGCAGGCACGGGGGGATTGTACTAGATCCCGAAGGAAATACAGTTTTAACATATGAATGGGGCTTAAGGAAAGCCACAAATAATCAACTAGAGTGATATGCCCTCTACCAAGGACTTGAAAGCACTATCCCTCTTGGCATTCAATCGCTTGTAGTTATAGGAGACTCCCTCTTAATCATTGCTCAAGCCAGAAAGAAAAAAGAACTTGAAGATAAGATAGTAGGGCGACTACAACAACGTATCAATAGCCTTCTTGCTCAATTCCCTAAAGTTCAATTCTTTCATGTGCAGCGGGATAACAACAAAATGGTTGATCTTCTCGCAAATCAGCCGGTACTTATGGACAAAGGGGACATGCTTATCAATGGGGTTCAACAATTTTCATGTTGGCTCCCCTAGTCGCCCATGTGCATGCCCCTTGATTTCTTTGTATGATGGGGATGTTGATGTTTCTCCAAGTTGCAGCATTAGGCAAACATTCTCCTAGATTGGTCTTGCTGACTTGAGCAAGGGGGAATGATACACTCACTCATGGGGTTATGCTAGTGGTGAATGGCACTGGGAGGGGCAGTGAGACAATCCACAAGAATTTGCTAGTCATGATTGGCCCCCAAGGTTCTCTCACATTGCCTGCTCCAGGACAGGGTGATCTATTCTATAATAGAGTGTTTGACTTGTTTATTTGATAGGGGCTTTCATCCCCTTGTAGAATATACAAAGTCTAATATAATGTTGTATTTGACATAGGCTCTAAGAAGTGTCCGGGATTTCTTAGAGTGGGTCAAATCAACATTAGAGCTCTATGGGTGAATAGACGTGCATGTGAGGAGAAGAACATCGACAAGGACAATTTTTCTGTGATAAAAAAATAACCAAGAAGTCAAGTCAACCATTGAAGAAGTTCCAAAGAAGATTGAAGACAAAAAGGGCAAGTCAACCTAGAAGAAAGAATAAATCTGCCCCAGTAAAAGTGCAAGTTGACCCCACTAGTGAAATTCAAGTGAACTGAAGAATATAAATTAAGTGCTCACACACTTCATTTGTTCACTCATCATCATCACATCTTCTTCTCTGTCCTAGTGCGCAATTTCAGCCAAACATAGCGAAGATAAAAAAGGAGTAATTTCCCTTGCTAGTGTTTCTTGTGAAGAAGAGAGAACCTCTTATCTTGCTAGGGTTCCTCTTCATGATTGGTAATGTACTTGTAATATTGGACTGATTTATTCAAAGAAAAGTTGTTGGGTTTTCTTATTTCTCCCTTATTGGGTTTCCCAAGGTAAAATTCTTGTGTCTATTGTGCATGGCTATGTTTCTATGATCTTGTGTTTCCGTTGCAATTTAAGTTGAAATTTTCAGTGTGCAATTATTCAATGAAAACTGTGGCATGTAATGAATGTTTGAAATCATTGTGAAATAACTGTCAAGATCTTAAAATTGTAAGAAAATTCAACAGGGGAAGGCTTTAATGTGGGTTTCAACTACAAGGTGGAGCATCCTGTCTCCAATTAATGACTTCCACCGACATTCTACACCATCAAAACAAGTGTTAATGCATCGGTCCATCTCACATGTGGAGGGCTCTACGGGCGATATGGACATGACATCATTTTGGGCAATGTTTTACCTCCCTTCTCATGCAAGGTTTGTTATTTGCATTCCTTGGTTCAGAGCGGAGACAGAGAATTCTGGTGGCTTTAGTGTGGAGGGGATGGTATTGATGATTACAGAGGAGTTTGAAGCATTCACCTATGCCAATGGGGAGTGGTTTTTTGCAATGTTGCACAAGTTTCTGGTACGCGGGTACGTGGGGTACGTGGACACGAGTATCCGGTACGGCTAGAAGCTTCGTACAAATTTACAGGAAACGTCAGGTTGGGAGCGGCAATAATATAATATATTAAATTTTAATATATATTAAAAAAACATAAATTTATTAAATTGGACTGACAATTGCATGACATGAAAATGGGACTGTCGTCTTTTTTTTGCTCTAAGAATTAAATAAAAATTTTAAAATTACAGAGCATAAACTAATTAGAATATAATTGAAATTAAAATAAACATTTTTGCAAATAAAAATAAAAAATACAAAGCACAAATGTTTAAAAATTAAAATTATAGAGCACAAATGTTTAAAAATTAAAATTACAGAGCACAAATGTTTAAAAATTAAAATTACAGAGCATATGCCATAAAAAATTTTCGAAGTAGCCATGATTCACAGGGACAGGGACAAGGACACCATTTTTTTAAATCAGGGTGCCAGGGGATCTATGGGGTTGCATCACATGTAAAATTTAGGTGTGTAAAATTTTTAAAAATTTAAATAATAACCACAAAAAAATACTGAAATAAAATATATGTGAAAGCCAAAAGGCATAAAGTATAAACTAAATAAAATAAAAACGAGATTAATAAGTTATTAATTAATAATTTTAATTTAATAAGTAATAACTAATAACCATTTAATAAATAATAACTATAAGTTATAAACTTATAACAATTGGCATTTAGAATTTTAAATTTTTTAATTTTATACATGTACAGTGTATCCAAACAGCGCAGCTCTTCGAACTTGAATTTCAGATTTCCTGGGCAAATGCTGAAGCCGTCACACTGCTGAATTGAAGGCGAAATGCTGAAGCCATCACACTGCTGAATCTCCAGGGCGAATGTACCACACTCAGCAATGGAAACCAGCAACCCAAAAATGTAAACCGAAACCCAACTCACCAATGGAAACCGAGGCTCACTCAGCAATCGGACTTGGCTCACTCAGCTCAGAAATGGACTCGGCTCACTCGACTAAGAAATGGACACAGCTCACTCAGCGATGGAATCGATTCACTTAGCTCGACTGTGATTTTTAGAGAAGGGGATGGTTGATTATAAAATATAAAGCCTTCATCCAGTTCTTCCTTGCCTCCACATGTAAGGTTTCTTTCCCGCGATTTTTTTTACCTATCTCTTTGGCGCCTTTTCTTATTTCCCGCGAATTTGTTTTAGAATTTTAGCTCATGGTTTGGGTACTCGTGGTTGGGAGCTTGAGGAAGCTCCCGATCCATCAGGAGCCTCTCAAAGCTCCTCGATGGATCGGGAGCTTCTACAAGCTCCCAGTCACAAGTCCCTCAAGGAACTGGTATCGGGAGCTGCCATTTAGCTTCTGCGAAGTACCCGAAAAGCTCCCGAGTACCCGATGAAGTTCCCGGCTCTTTTGGAGCGTTTCGTACCAGCTCCAAAGCTCCCAGGTACGCGGGAACGCGGGGTACGCCATTTCTAAGGGTAGGGAGCGGTACCCGTGTAACACAGGTTTTTTATTGTTGAGTTATCTGGGCGCACAGAAGACAGTTTCCAAGAGATTATTTACAGGTTGGCCTCAAAGGATGAAGCAACCCCCTACACCTTGGAGGAGTGGTATTTGGTTGCAAAGTTATATGTACACGTGGAGGAAACTCTTCCAGAGATTATTTATAGGTCTGGCTCAGCTTTTTTTGTCTTTAACTTGGAATGTTTGGGATAACGGAGTTCTGGTGCATTTCTGCTTAGCAGAGATGAAGCTTGTGGTTGATTTGGAAGCTAAATTTCAGGAGCACTCTGATGGGATAAGAGATGCCCGAGCGGATATCAGAGACATTTGCAATCATTTATGTTGCATGAATTTGCAAATGGAAGGTTTTATAGAGGCTACTCGCTAGGTTACTGCACATATTCCTGGATTGGATTCTTGGTTGGATGATGTTGAGCAGGTTATACACCGAATCTCGTCACAAATGTCCTTCTTGGATATTCGCTTAGATGATGCGGAAGATAGCATCCACGTCTATAGAGCACAGGTTGACACTATCCATGCCACCCTGGACCGACATGACGATCTTCTTGTAGCAAAACAATCCCAAACCACTGACTACTTTGGCAACATGCGAATTGAGGGCTTCTCTACTTGTCAAACTATTGGAGCAGTGACTCAAGCTCGGAGAAGCAAGAAGAAGATGAAGAAGATACTGAAGAAAATGATGAAGACCATGTCATGAATAGTGCTCATAGCTCTACCTAGTTTTAGCTGTCTATGATCTTTTTATGTCAATTACTCTTAGGACGGCTTGTTAAAATTACAGTAGTATAGTCGTTTTTGGTTATATGGGAATATCTAAAAAAATTGGATGACTATATATGGGATGAATAACTTCTTCATAAACTCTATAAGCTCTCTTTTTGGATTGGTTTAATGTATCTTTTGCTGCTGATTTACTTCAGTTGTTTATAAATACAAAATACATGTTTTAGTTAAAAAAAACAATGATTTAAACAAGCAACTTAAAATAAAATTCTTAGTGATTAATTATCCTCAAAGGAAAATACTTGTTTTAGTTAAAAAACAATGATTCAAACAAGCAACTTAAATTAAACCTCTTAGTAATTATCCTCAAAGGGCTAGTGGTTAGAAGTTCCATAGTTGCATATATCGGCGATACATCGCAACACATTCCCCCCTGAGATATATCGCCACTAAAAAATCGCGATCTATATGATATTTTGAATATATCGCAATATATTGAATGTGTCACAACATTTTGGGAATATATCGCGATTTTTTAGAAAATATCACCCTACTGATCAGAAATACATGGAATTTAGGAAATAAAGTCATGGGCTGGGTATTCGGTAGTGTTATCACAACTAGACCGGAATTAGTCGGTCCAGTGGAGTAATAATGGGTAATATTAAATGGCAATATTAAATTCTTGAAGTAAAAGTGACATTCTCCTTATCTTTCATTTTCTATCATTTTACTTAAATTTTAACATTACCAGTAATTGTTGCAAAATGTTTGAGAGTGGTTCAAACCTCATCGAACTTCATATGTAAAAAGTAGAATTTTAGCTCCCAATCAGAATTCAACAGACTTAATAGTTTTCACAATTTCAGGATTACAACATTTCCACTAGATTATCATGTATGAGGGTATGGGATTGGCATTTAATCAAGCACATCAACCCCTCTATGTACATTGATGTTGGTAGTGTTGATTGTTGAACTCCTCTGTTATGACCTTAATAAAAATGAACCCTTCGCTCAAGCAAAATCACTTATTAAGCATGGGAAGCTTTATCTACTTTATTTTAACAAATGGATTAGGAAGTTTCATCAAAATTGTAGGGTGTTGACTAATGTCCTTGGAGGATCAACTTCGAGATTCGAGGTAGAGGCAAGGTATAGAGCCTAAAGGAGGGTGGCATAGGGTGTTATTGATGAATAGGATCCCAATATAGGCAATGATTTTGAGATATGTAGTTATGGGAGGAGACAACTAACATTGACTTCCACCTCAACCCCATTACCTTCCACCATATCGTGATTAGTTCGAGCTTCCAGTTCAAACCCAGGCTCATCCAAAGCACCAACAAGACCTCCTATTCCTTGCAAAGGAAGAGTGGTGCCCCTTGCTCGTAAAAGGGGTAGAGGGGATCGATGATTACTATTATTTATCATTGTACTACGTAGTATCTACTATCTATTTTCCTCATTAGTCACGATGATTCAGCTCATGAGATACATGTATTTTGATCATTTGATGTGATTTTTTATCATTCTATCAAACATATTTCAGAATTTTCAGTGTAGTGTTAATATGTGTTCATGATGCACCATTTGAGATCTCATGCATCTTATATTTTAGTTGTATTTTCATATTTATGTAGCAATATGTTTTTTTATGTTTTTGTTGCTTTAGATGTTAATTTTTTTTTTAATGGTTACTTTTGTATTCTTTTGAGGTTTCCCGATATTTGCCGATATTTTCCCCGATGTTGCCAATAAGTTACATTTCGGACCCTCGGCGATATATTCGCCAACATGATATATGTAACTATGGTTAGAACCACTATAATTTCCACTTGTGTGTTTAATGGTTTTATATGTGATACAACAAAGGTCAATATAATTCCAAATATGCTTAAAATTTCAGAAAATTTATGTTCTACTCTAATATCCACTCCCGTGTTGTTGCTTAACTATGGAACATAACCTGATAACCGTTCAGGGTTAATTTTAGGCGTTTTGCATGCCTTGATTCCCGATTAGGATTAGGGTTTTGGATCTTCTAGAATGTTCTTGAAACTCCACACGTGACTAGTTTTGCATGTCTGGAAAATAATAGCTGACGTGGAATCCACTCGATACCATTGTGGTTAGCTGGATAGTTCAACTTGCGAGGCATAACTTCTTCATACAAACTTTGTTTAAGGCGATTATTGGACCGTTGAAAAGGTCTCAGAATGTAGAATCACATGAAGGACCATGGCAAAGAGATGGACTTTTTAACCCCAAAAAACATCATTTAGACCCTCAAACAAGCTTTTGAAAGTTCTAGACCCCAAATCTGCAAAGTGAGACCTACTCCTAGAATGGACCTGTTATCACATATATAGTAGCCGGGCTACCATACATTATTTTTCTGATGCCAGTACACTATTCAGCCAGTTCCCTTACATTTGAGATGCTGAGATGAGCATCTATATTGGATCACTATCAGATTGTGGACAACAGTGTATATTCCCCATGCCATGACGGAGTCTCAGGACACTCAGAGAGATGACCGATGTAGCCATTATACCATTGGTACAGAGCAGTCAGTAGTGCCCAGAGTTACAACAACAGTTTCAGAGGACAGATGATGGTACAGGTTGATGAGCAGTCAGGTATATGACTCAGCAGGTATATCATTGTGTCATGGTTATATTGCTTTTATGTTTATTCTTATAGCATGTCTTAGCACTTAGTGTCATGATCTGGCGATCATATAGATATGTGGACCTGGTTGATCTTATTATATATATTATATTGTCCCTACTCAGACTTAGAAGTTCACTATTCATACTCATTGGTTTTACCCTCCTTAGGGAGAATAGAGGTGATCATTCCACCATACCTTGGCTTGCTAGTGTCGGCTCCATTATTCATTGTCTTCATCCATCCATTACCTACCTTTTAGTTTATCACCCTGACTTAATACTTGACTAGTGACATGGAGGATCTTTTCCCCACTGTAGCCTCTGTATTGGATGAGCTTCCCTGTTTATTGTGTCTCGGCTCTGAGTTGGTGACAAAACTTGCCTATGGTGAGTTGGAGTTCCTTGTGAATTCCCCCTAGTCACTAAAGTTGTGTTGGCTAAACCTGAAACTTTTAGTGCTGCCATGAATACAAAATCTGGAAAAATGAAATGCTATATCTTGTATGAAAAGCTCATTCATGCAATGTGTTTCTAAACACACATGAGTGAAAGGCATGCCAAATGAAAATGGCCATGAAAATAAAATGTTATATCTTTTGGAAATGTAAGTACCTAGGTAAACAAGCTGTCCATGACACACCTAGAAGTGCTCAGGTAAACAAGTGCCTTAAAAACACACCTGCAGCAGAAAGCCTAAAATAAATGTAAATCTATGCAATGTGTTTGTAAACACACATAGACCAAGGCTATGGAAACTTCAGGCCCAAAAAGCAATGGAACTTAAATGCTATATCAAAACAATTGCTGGCCTTATTTGTATTATGGATTGTGCGCATCTGTTAAAGGTGAATAAACCCTCTTTGAACAACTCATCCATTTGTGAGACACCGCCATTCCCTGTGTTATTGCTCATTCAGTATATACTATGGTGTGTATTCCCTTTCCCTTTGCCAAAGTGTCACAAAGTTAATTCAGTCAAGTCATCCCTTAGCCTAGCTAGTTATTTTAGCCTTCACCCTTCACTAGCAAATTGATCACAGCTATGAAGTGAGTATGATCCTGAAAGTCTAACCTGAGTAATAATAATAATTAATGACATTATATATTTGGACTTAGATCGCCAGTAATGATTACTTTGTGTTATAATTGTTATTTGAATAAATTGTAAAGCATGCATTAACCTTGGACACTTTGCAGCAGCTTCTGATGATGGTCTGAGTTATATTGGGTCATGTTGACTTGGTTAGACCAAGGTCAACCATAGGACATGAGATGGTTGGACCTTATGATGATATGGATAGATGATTGGTCTATGTACACATACATGATGATTCTATGCAGCAGCTACAGGGTTATGATGATGATTCTTGGTTTACAGCAGTATTTGATCATTTACAGATTATTATTATTGGCCCTATTCCAGTATATTGGATATATATATTTTGATCATGCAGAGACTCATATGGTGTATGAGTACACATCTTGGATGGATTTGGACCTTCTGAGTCCAATGAGACAGTTTGTTTTCAGTTCCAGGCACTTACAGTGATGATTGAGCCTCAGTAGGCTATCCCAGTGCAGTTTTGGTCTGTTGGAGGCCCTGTCAGAGCAGATGTGATTTTTATCCGGTTGACCTAGCGCGCTGATGATGGAGGGGGTGGTCCAGCCACTTGTTTTTACCATATTACCCCCCTCCCGGACACACTGGTGCCCTCACCTTGACAGCGCAGGCACTCCAGGAGGCAGTTTGGGGCAGTTTCACGCTTCCCGAGGCATTTCAGGATTGGTAGAAATGGCTATTGAGGAAATCGATTTGGGCTACTGAGGCAATGTTATGGCATGGGATGATCAGTGATGATAGATCGGGGTCTTCCACACCTCCTCCAGCAGTTTCAGCTTCATCGGGGCCCGCATCCATCACTTATGGCACTTTCTGAGGATTTCTGAGGTCTTTTGAGGCCTACGATTTGACCATGGAGGCACGATTTGGTACGCTGATGATTATTTTATGATTATTGTGCTATGGGGATTGACCAAGGAGGGATAAAATTACCCCTTGGACCCACCATAAGCCTCTTATTATATTTTGTCAGCATGATTTGGTGGGATTCCCCTCTTCTAGGGCGATTTTGTCCACTCACATAATATTTTATTAGTGATCCATGTATTTTATTGTTGAGCTCATCTCAACCATTGATTAGACATTTGTATCTTTTAATATTAGCCACTCATTCAAAAAGTGGTTAGGGTTTTGGTGCCTCTCCTTCCTATTTAAAGGAGAGAGCCTCTCATTGTAAAGAGGACTTGTGGCTCTGGATTATTGGAATAGAAAATTATTATTGCATCTATCTCCAGTGTTGTGGTGAATGTTTTTGGTGTTCGTTCGTTGGTTCTTCCTTTGCACTGGGTTATTGGAGATCTTGTTTGCCATATCTTTTGTACCATGTTTTTGCATCTACAAGTGGAGGCCGATTTGCTTTGAGGAGGAGGTATTGGTAGGGGAAGACTCTCCCTACTTCTTCTTTGGATCTCTTTGTTGGTAACAGGGAGTATTACTGTCCCAGGACCTTCTATTCTATGTTATCATTGCATTTTACTTGTATTTCCTCCATACTTGACCTCTCTGATTGAAATCAATTTTCCTTGGATTGACAAGTAGAGGAGGGCGCACTTGTGGGCTAGGGTATCAATTTGGCAAGCAAAATCAACAATCTCTCATTTGATCTCTGCGGGAATCTTCCTCAACATCAAGGCATCTCATTCACATCACTCAGGTATGATCTCAAGGTAATTTCTTTCCATGATCTATCCACTTGTCTAAAACAATTAAAACCCTAATTAATCAAAACCCCCATTTTTACATTTTTTCAGATCTACTAAGATCTAGTGGCTTCTTGGGTAAGATATTAAAAACCCACCTTTATAGTATCCACGACATCCCGGATCTATAGTTTGGTGAGGATTGGCCTCCATTTGACCCTCTTCCCAAGGCATTTAGCCTTCTCCAAGCAAGGGCGCACTTCCTAGTTTGGGTTGGTTGACCTAGATCTAGTATGTGGGTAGTTGAGATTCCACTTGATTCGTGATCTACACATCCAATAACCTACCCCCAGATTGTCACTTTTCTGATTTCTACCTTGTGGGCCCTATTCCACATTTTAAGGGATTTAATCCCCATTTTGGACCACTTGGTATCTTCAAACTCAGATCTAGTAAGATCTAGCCGTCGAATTGCCGTAAAATTATAGATCCATACTCCTACTTGACCAACCTACCCGGATCTAAAGTTTGGATGTCATCGGACATGTCTTGACCCCACTTATCCCATTTTTAGGCCTCCTTGGGCAAAGTCGCACCACCTTGGAGAAGGGAGTTTGTCCACTTCTAGGACATGGGTACTTGAGATTTTCATGGATTTGGAACGGGAATAATTCAAAACCTAGGTCTAGTAGGTCACTTTGTCAAATCTTGCCTTGGGGGTAGCATTCCTTGTTTTAAGGGATTGTGGCCCACTTAGGTCAAACCTAGATTTAGACCTATTCATCCATCAAGACTTTAATTGCCCACTTGTCTCATGCAATAGGAGTCCTTAACCACAAGTCAACCTTACTTTGACTCCATTATCCCAATTCCCAAGGCACTGGTTTCTCTCCAAGTCAATTCGACTTTCCTAGATTGTTGGATTAACTTGTGGTTTGACCTTAGTGTGGTGAACTAAACCCTTGATGCCATCATGTATCATGATCAAGCTTGTCACTAGTACTAGTTAGCCCCAATTCAGCCCCTAAACTACCCTGCATTGGACACGGTTCCCAAGGCAGTGGATTTTCTCACATTGACTAGTACTCTAATCCTAGATCTCATTTCAAATATTATAAGTCACTCCCACATCAACTATGAACCAAAGCTATATTCTTTAAATCCTTCACTTGTCTTGTGACTTCACCCTAAGGTCTAGGATGAACCATACACCTTACTTCATCTAGAATTACTTGATTTGGTGTCTTGGTTTTGATCTCTCCTATCGGGAGTAGATCGGGTCTCCCCCTTTGTTGTCTGGGCTAGACAACATAAAGCGAAGGTTGCCTCGACTGGCGTGACAACCAATCCATTGGAGGTTGAGGTGATCGTGGTTGCACCTTTGAGTTGCCCTTCCCTATTGCCATCCATGAGTGGATACATCCATAGGGGTAACTACAGCTTAGGTGATAACAAGACCCTACAAGCCAATTCATCCAATCTTTTGACCCCGAAAGCACCAAGATAGATGACAAATTATATATTGATCCATTTTGGATCACTAGAAGTGGTCCAAGCATGATGAATGAAGCCACAAATGGTCGAGTGCCCCTCTAACCAACTCCTCAAACTCTGTGCATTGTTCCAAATGATAGGATAATGGTCCAAATGCTTAACCAACTCATCAATAAGGTGGTCAAAGCTCATGACAACTCATCCAAATGGTTCAAGAGGCTTGGCCCTCTCTAATGATGATGGAATATACCTCATAAAGCCCCCATGTGTGCATGAGAAGGGGAGGACACCACCTAGGAGGAGACATGTATCAAATAATGTTAACCAAGTGTTAGACATTATAAAGCATAACTTAGGAAAACAACTTGATTATATGCAAACATTAACATAAAAGATTAATATGTGCACTTTTCTAATAACTCATTTAATTAAAATTGTCCAAGTAACCTTAGAACTACCATGGTGCAACCATAATTGATCCAAATTTCATCTCGCAACCCTAAGACTAAGTGAAATTCCTAAGTTTCTAAGCAAGATGAAGGTGTTGAAGTGTATGTAATGTAATGAAGGGGAATTAATTGCATTGTTAGGGAAAGGGGTTAGTGAATTAACTATCATGAGAGAGTGTTCGAGTTCCAAGTCTTCCCTTTAGCTTTCAAAAGTTGGGGGCTAGTGATTTTTTCCTCAATATGTGTGTCTTAGAAGGGAATAATTTTTCTTAAGTTTCCCTTTCCTTGCACCTCTTTGTTTTTGTGATCCCTTTTTTAGCTTTCTTTTCAATTTTTTATTTTTAAGTCTTTTTTTGGCTTACTCCCTTTTGCTTTAGATTTAGCTTTGATAACCTGGGACATAAGGATCATGGCTTTTTCGCAAGAGGGCATAGATTACATTCATCATTTAATTGCATTTACCTTAGAGCACTTTGAGCCTTTTGACTTTGATTTAGGCACCAAACATAGGAATAGTATGTAGAGACTTTAGAACATGGCACATAATTAGTTAATTGCAAAAGGGGGACATAATGGAAATGGGTGAAGTGGCTAGTGAAATGCCATGATATGAAGACTGGCCAAGTAAAATGTTGTTAATGAGATGAAATGGGTGACACGCTTGCTTAAATCCTTAGGGGAACACCTAACCCAAGAGGTCAAACACTTAATTTGATGAGGAAAGAAGAATTATAACCACACCATGTTGCTCCTTAAGCTATTAAAAGAATATTTGAGGATATATGAGCCATTATAGAGTAACACCCTTGACCTCCTAATGTTATGTCCACACATAAGAAAGAATTTACCATAAGTCATGTAGAGAGGATATGTCATGACACTGGTAACAACTAGATGTCTCAATCTGTCTTTGTCATATCACAAGGTAGGATGAGTAGGCTGAAAGTATCTCTAAACTGGCTAAAAGTATCTTTGTCAAGTGTCCATTGGAAAACAATAGATCTCATATATGGAACTACTAAGATCACATAGGAAATGATAATCAAGTCACCCCACACATGTCATGCGGTAACATTCTCATCCTGAAGTACAAATCTACAAACGTTCTTCTGAGACAAACCACTTCACATGCCCCTTTGACCGTTGCTTTGTACTCTACTTCTGTTGAGAAAAGTGAAACTACATATTATTTCTTGCTAACCCAAGAAACTACCGCCATCCCAAGACTGGACGCATAACCTATTGTAGACTTCTTATCATCCATGGATCTTGCCCAATCTGAGTCTAAATAGCCACACAATTGAGGATCTTTGCTTTTCCCATATAGATGCCAAAATCCAATGTTCCTGTACATATCATAGCATCATCCTCTTTGTTGTTATCCAATGTCATGTTTTGGGAGAATGCATAAACCAAGATATGTAGCTAACTGCACAACCTAAGTCAGGCCTACTGGCAATGAGATAGATAAAGTTGCACATTAGTTTCCTATAGACTAATTCATTGATTTCCTTTGAATCAGTGTTGGATAGAACTTTCATCCCTTTCTCCATATGTGTAGATGAGATTTCGCAACCTACCATCATGAACCTACCTAGCAAACCTTTGGCATATTTTGTTTTTGAAACAAAAATATGATTCTCTATTTGCCAAACTTCTACGCCTAAGCAATAACATCGGAGGCCTAAATATGCAATGTCGAAAGCTAAACATAACTCAAAATCTTTGCAAATCACTCCTACCTCGCTACTTATTATGATGATTTCATCAACATATATCACCATAATTACTACATCACCATTCTTTCTTTTGACATGGAGATTAGAGTTAGAATAACATCTTTTGAATCCCTTCTCTCCCAAATATGTGTCAGTTTTGGTGTACCATGCTTGAAGAACCTACTTCAGCACATAAAGAGCTTCTCCAATTAGCATACTAGGTGTTCCATCCCTGGAACCTAAAACCTTTGTCATTAGTACATGGATAATTCTTCCTCTATATCACCGTTGAGGAAGACACTTCACGTCCATCTAATGTAGTTTCCATATAAGACATGCTGCCATGACCATAACCAAGTGGATTGCACTCATTTTTGTAGTAGGAGAAAATGTCTCCTCTAAGCAAATCCTTTTGTAACTAGCCTTGCTTTATGCTTGTCAAGCAATCCATTTTCCTTATACTTGACTTTATAGACCCATTGCAACCAATGGGTTTCTTTCATGGAGGTAGCTCTATGAGAACCCATGTTTGATTCTTCATCGAAGCGTTGTGGTCGGCTTCAATAGCCTTTTCCCATTTCAAACTACCTTTAGCTTCTTCATAATCCTAAGGCTCAAAAGGATTTTGAAGGTCAACCATCAAAACATAATTCATCATAATGGATGTCTTACCTCTATTTAGTGTACCTTCTTGACTCACACCAACCAACCCATCCCAATAAGCCTCATCATTATATTAAACTAAACCAGATGCCCTTTTTGGTTTACTTTCTTGCTCATATCAAGTAGTTCATCCAAGTGAGCATCCTTATAGATGTTGTACCATTACTTTGGCCTTTTTATTTCCCCCCTCGATGCTACAAAACAACAATGATTTACTATTGATTTACCTATTTCTAGCATCCTCTTAGATTGAAATTCATAGGAATGACACTAAGAGGTGATCCCTAGCTCTTGTTGATTTGCCCCATCCATTGAACCTATATTTCCAACCATATCCTTTGCATCTTCAGTAATGTTTTTAAAAATGATCAACTTGAACTCGAACTCGGCATAGTTGACCAAGTTGACCCCCAACCATCTTGACTCCACATTCTGTATGGATTGTGTTAAAGTAAAACTTAGCTTATAATGGTCAATTAGACATTAGACTTAGGTAATAATAAACTCACTTCTAACTTTATGTTATTTTGTGCTTTATTTCACTTTATTATGTTTCTTGATCTATCCCACATTCATAGCATGGATTGACTAAATCTTTCGCCGAGATGCACACCAGCAGCAGAAATCTTTCAAAAGTTGTTTCCTCACTACAAGTGGGAAAGGTGTGGCCTTGGGGGCAAGCAATGAGCCAGGTACTGTCACCTGAATCCCAGCTCCTCCGTTTAGGCAAACTCCTAACGAAGCCAAGGGGGGTTGTCCCTAGCAAAGAGTTGTCTAAGGCTCTGTGTTTTTAAAGTGTTTTTTGGTGTATGGATATAGATGGGTGTTGTTTAGGAGTTAAGATGAACACAATAATATTTAAGCAATCCATGTTGCAATTACAAAACACAATGATAAGATAAACAATATATGATGACTGGAAATTAAAGAATCCACAGAATAATAATGACTTAAGTAGATATGAAGGACAAATTGGGTGTAGAGGTGAGCACACTCATTGGAAGGCTTTCAAGCTCACCTTGGTGACTCCACAGTTTGGTATGAGATATGACTACATACATATTTCAGTTTTAGTACCTCATTATTTGATTTATGGATGATGATAAGGAAAAAACTTGGGGGTTTTTCTTTCCCTTGAGCTTAATGAAAAATACTATGGGTTTTTCGGATAAACTGAGCACTTTCTTTGTGTGGCATGATCTTGTGAGATTTTAGATAAATGTGAATATTTCTAGATTCTGCGTTTTCTTTTCTATGTTTGTGTAAGAGGCCATAGAGGGGTGTAATCCACCACATTGGAAGGTGAAGAATTCTTAGCAGTTGTTTTCTTTTTCCCTTTGTGAGCGTGCATACACAGGCATTGATCTTTTCATTTAATCTAGTTTGATTGTGTAATATTGATCTTTTGTTTGCACAGCACACCTCCCGCAGCTAGAGAAGAAGAAGTATTTTTTCTAGTTGTCAAACACTAGACTGAGCAGGGCTTGCTCAATCATGTGATCTTTCCCCCTCAGTCACATATGACACAAGGCCCCTTTGAGTTCTCTTTTGACTCCATTGCCCCTCTAATATACTGGCACTGGCCTTTCCTCAAGGACCGATTCTCCCGTCTTTCCCATCACTCAATCAAAATACATTTTCTGTTAAAATCGTTTCTCTAAGGCAGCCTCTTCAGTTCACCTTGCCCTCTGTTGCACCTGTCTTAGCGATCCTACCTTAGGGATACCCCCCTTGAGTTGGAGAAGAGCCAACCTGAAGAAGAGAGGAGTGTGGTGACATTGGCTTCTCTCTTGAGAGTTGTCATTGAGCTGGTGTGCTTATTTTTGGGCTTCAGCACACGCATGTCAGTTTTGGGTGACGAGGAAGCATTTCATCAACCACTAAAAGCTTTATCAACATCATTGCTCCTATATTCTGCACACCAAATTTGGTTTGATCATTTCCATCTTTTGTTGGTTGTGTTTCCTTTCCCAACACAAGCTAATCCAAGATTCCAAACACCTATATAGCCAGCATATGATGTTTCCACGTACTTTAATTCTTCTTAGAAAATTATGGTTACTATCTAACTTAATGTTAGAAAAACTAACCATTTGAGCACAAAACATTCTGTTGGACACACGGAGCACACTGAGAGGGGGGGGTGAACAGTGTGTGTAGCTTTTATTACTTTTTCAACTTTAACAATCATCAGCAGCTTATTCAATGCATCATTCATTAATGCATTATCACATTATCATTATATCATCAGCATTATTAACAGTTACAGCTCATCATATCATCATCACATAGGAAGCATAGAAAAACACAGTACACAAGATTTTTACGTGGAAACCCAAGTCCTGGGGGAAAAACCACGGAAGCCTTTATAATAATAATTTACCAGCAACTACTGGAAGGAGGCAACAACCCCCTTTGTTACAAAGACTTCAATTCTCCAGCTACAACTAGAAGGAGGCTACAACCCCCTGGTTTACAGGCTACAACCTGAAGGAAGCCTTAGCTCCCTAGATTTCCTTGCCCCGTCCTGCCACCCTGATATGAAGATAGATACTGAACTATTGAACCACAAACTGCACTGATCCTGCGGACCTGCTATCCAACACTTGTACCACACTGCACAATCTAAACCACAATGCACAACCTGTACCACACTGCAAAATCTAAACCACACTGCACAATCTAAACCACACTGCACAACCTGTACCACACTACAAAACCACTTTCACTGCTCATCAACTGACCACTCCTCATCAACTGTCCACTCCTCATCAACTGTCCACTAACCACTGAACCATAACTGTGCTACACTGCTCGTCAACCTGTACACTCAATCTGTCCAATCTAGCTGTACCAATCAATCTCAGCTATACCAATCAATCTGTCTGCATAAATCAATCTTTTTGAAGATCATAAGGTCAAGAAACAATAGACAAACCAAAAGAAACTCTATATCATGTCATCACATAGCCCTCGTAACAATCTTTCCAACGAGCCAAGAATTTTGTAATTCCGATTCCGTATGAGAAAGTTATGCCAATTTTAGTGAAGATACCCAAAAAAATTTCCTCCACAAAATTTCGCACTTTTCTCCAAGAGTTGCGAAATTCCAATTGATTAGCTAATGAAATGTTTTATATTCTATTTATATAGGTAGTAGAGGAAAGTTATTATCTCAAACTGGGCCGACATGCAATTCAAAATTACAAATAATTAATTTTTCTTTTGTTTGGTCTGCTCACCCAAAAAGGTGGGGTACACCAACTTCAAAAATTCATTTCTCTTCAACCGTAAGGAGTTAGAAGATGCTCCACATATCAATGGAAATGGCTTGATGAGGACTATCTACCTATGATGGGTTTATTTGCAAATTCTTGGTATAATACACTTAAATTATTCAATATGTCCAAGACGTCAAAGACCCCACACATGAGGGTGCCAAAGACCATACCACTAACTACAAGAGTTTCAAAGTCTTCTTCAACATATCAAGGCACATCCGTGGGATCTACCTCCATCTACATCCCAATATCCATACAACCACAAATAGGACCATACATCACCATGGTTGAAGACCCAAGGCACCACATGCAAGGGTTTCAAGGACTCTTTCAAGGATATCATATAATATTTGAAGATACTTTCCATGGACTTCAAGCCCATCACATAGGACTCCATCACCAAGTGATGAGGGCATCATGACCAAGGATTCTATCATATCAAAGGCTCCAACAATCATGGGATTACAAACCACCATATGTATGGATTCCAAGATCCAAATCATTTCCAAATGCACCATCAATAATCATATAGTGTCCAAGGGTCATCATGCCGCCATTTATGTGGGTGCCAGACCTTCTCATGCATAATGACCATCTCCAAGGGTTCCATGACCCCAACAAGGGATACACGGGCATCAAGATCTTCGTCAAGGGTTCCAAGTCTTCATCAAGTCATTAATGACCACATCATCACCTTTAAGGGGACAAGGACCATTAAGCCACCAAATGTGGGTCCAAGGACTTCTTCAGGGCTTCTTCATCAAGCAAGGGGATTCATAGGCTTCTTCAACCACCTCAACCACACCAGGAGACCTCCAAGGGTCAAGATCCATCATGACATCACCTGTGGGATTGCTCGACCTTCTCCTGGGGTACCATGACCTCAATAAACACAAATGACCACTGAAAGGGTCATTTGGACTCTTGTAACTTCTTCAACACTTTTGTAGCATACTGGGGCATAAGTTGTGGTACTAGGGAAACAAAGAAACAATTGGGGAAACGCAAAACATCTTTGGGGTACTTAAACACTCTACAGGGTGTTCAGGGCTTTTGTCATTGTCCCAAGGGCTCCAAGGGCTTCAAACTTGGGCTTGGACAAGATCAAAAGGTCTCCTTAGGCACTGACAATTACTTAACCCTTAGGGGCTCCTCAAGGGGCACCAAGACATGTTGGCATCAATGACTATACACTGTTGGCATCAATGACAACTTAATCAACACATTCAGCCAAAATTCAAATGTGTGATTGAAATAGAAACTTACAAACAAAAAAACTACAATTCTCTTCCCCCAAATTGAAGATTATGGACATAAAAACAAAAAAACTTAATGAAAAACTGATAAATCTGCTGAAAAACTGATAAATTTGCTGAAAAATGCACAAGATCTCGTAAGAAACTCCCATATCTGTTGAAAACCGCTCAGATCTGCTTCTTCCCTCAAATCTAGCTGAAAAACTCTCAGATCTGCTGAAAAATACTTGTATCTCCTTCAGATCTAGCCAAAAAACTCTCAGGCTTGCTGAAAAATGCTTAGATCTGCTTTAGATCTACCTTGAAGACTCTCAAATCTGCAAAAACCAAAAATAAAATCTCCTCAGGCTTTCTTGAGAGAGAAGACACCAAAAGAAGTGTTTACCGGTAAGAAGCCTACAGTTGACCATGTGAGGATATTCAACAGTCATGTTTATATTCATGTACCAAGTTGGAACCTTCTGGGAAGAAAGGCACTTTTGTGGGGTACACTGAAACCTCAAAAACATACCGGATATATGTTCCAGGTCAGAGATATATTGAGGTCAGACTTTAGTAGAGATGTGACCTTCCATGAAGAAGTTGTCACTCGTTGCTCTAGAGAGCTCCCCAGTCACACAGATATGGAGAAGCAAAATGCTCCTGCTTTAGATAGTCTAGTCCATGAGCAGAGGGAGAATACTAGAGAGCCTTCAGTTGATCCCATAGGGAAACCTACCGAGATACCCCTAGAGCCACCTCCTGCCAAGAGGAGGCCAGCTTGGTGCAAAGAGATTTTGTAGGAAGCAAAAAAGGTTGCAGCTCTAAAGGGAACCTTCAAAGAAAGCAAGAAGCCACAAAGGTACTATGGTTTGATAGCCCAACATAGCCCCGACAAGTCAATAATGCAGAATGACGTATGGGATGTGGTTCCAAGACCGCAAAGGAAGTCAATTGTTACTTTAAAATGGATCTATAAGATCAAGCACTTAGCTGATGGCATTGTTGAAAAGTACAAGACAAGGTTTGTGACATGTGGTTCCTCCTAGAAAGAAGGTATAGAATATGAAGATACTTTTGCTCCAGTGGCCAGGTATACCTCTATCCGAGTTATTATTTCCCTTGCCTCAGTTTTGGGTTGGAAGCTTCACCGGATGGATGTGAAGACTGCTTTTCTTAATGGAAAGGTTGTGAAAGAGGTCTTTGTAGAACAACCGAAGGAGTTCGTGATACATGGGAAGAAATCCCATGTCTGCAAGCTCAAGAAATTTTTATATGGGCTAAAGCAAGCTTTGAAAGCTTGGTATGCAAGAATTGATAGTTACCTTCACAGCTTGGATTTCTCCAAGAGTGTTGCTGACTCCAACTTGTATTTCAAAGCTGTCCAGAACCATCCCTTGATCTTGGTCTTATACATTGATAACTTGTTCCTTAATGGAGAGGAACATCTGATAGCTCAGTGTAAGAGGGAGCTCACTTCAGAATTTGAGATGAAGGATCTGGGTCTTATGCACTATTTTTTTCTTGATCTAGAGGTCTGGTAAAAGACAGATTAGATCTTCCTTTCACAAGGGAAGTATGCAGTTGATATATTACGGAGATTTGGGATGCAAGACTGCAAGCCCGTGACACTATTAGAATAGGTTTTGGTCATGTTCTAAGTCTCTAGGACCCTCAGAAAAAATTTCAAAAAAATTTTACCGGGTCCGTCAAATTTGGATTTTTAATTATTTTTTGAATTTTAATAAATTTTTCCATAGTTTAAACGGAAAAATTTCAATTTGTAATATGTCAATCGTCCGGGATCCGAATTCAGTGATTGAAAGCTCTAACCTTAGGCCAAAAATCATTCATGATCCCCGGACCTGTTTATCCTAAGTTTCGGATGTCAATTCAGCCTCATAATTAATAATTTCTCAAAAAAGCCATTTACAGAGAAATTATTAATTAAATATTAAAAATGAATATTTTGGAGATAATCCAAATCTCTCCAGAATAATCCAAAATGAATAAAATAAAAGGCTAATTGACATGGCACTGGGAATTGATGATGATTCCAATCAACTCCACTCAGCTTCAGTTAACTATCCAGTCATCACAAGTCAAACTCCAATGGGCAATTTGCCCTCCCTCATGCAAAACTCGATTTGGTGTGTTGGCACATGATAAACGGATGGTTGAGTTGTAATGAATGCTAAGGTAGGCGCCCTCCTCAAATTAAGGGCACACTCCAGCACATTCCACCATAGATTCGAGTTAGCATTCATCACAAGGCTCCAAGCTTTGTTTATGTGGCATTCACGCTTTCCTTAAAGAGCTCACGCCATTTTCTATTGGAGATCGAGTTTACCATGTGGCATTCGCTGATTTGATGGTGAAGCTTCCAAGAAGAGGATGGGGGGCGCCTTGCCTAGGTGGAGGCCACCTCCCCATCCACATAGACTTCAAACTCGAGTTCTCTCATATGTTAACTATTGGATGGGGCTCCAAGCTTGTAGATGATTGGATTTTGACTGGATTTTGATTGGATTATTGGCTCTCTCTTTGCCAATTCGAATTAGGGTTTTAGGCTAGTGTTTTATTATTTAAGAGAAGCCATTTGGGCTCTTTCTTCATGGATTTTTGGAGCATAGAAACTCTGCACAATTTGTAATCGATTTTCTCAGGTGAATAAAGCATTTCGACTTTGGAGGTCTATTGGATTTGTCTCTTCAATGGTAAATACTTGTGTATGAGGTGATATCTACTTCTTATTATTTAAATTTTGTTTCTAATGTGTGGATCAAACTACTAGCTTTAGAGGTTTATTTTTAAAACGTAAGGTCTTCCATTTGTTTATCAAGTTGGATTTTTATGTGAAGTTTGTTATGAATCTGAATGAATACAAGTATTCGGTTATATGAAGTATTGATTTTGATCTTAACTTTCGTAGCATACTAGTGTTTGTTTGATCTCACTTGGTTTCAAAGTTTATTGTCATTCTAGCAGGTCTTGCCATTTGGAGAAGGGTGAGAGTTCTGTTATCACCTATTTTGTACAAATAGTTGAACTTCCGATGAGCCGCCAGTTTATTGAACATGATTCATGTTCATCATCAGCATTCAGAGGCTCAGAAGTCAATTTCAGGGCAATTTTGCCCCATTTGTAATAACTGCATGTTCATACCCCCATGGGGAATTTGTAAATAGTTGGTCTAAACGGGGTCATTTTATAAAAGACTCGGTTATCCGTAGGTTTAGCCATTTGGAGGATACTCTAGAGTTTTTTTTCCTTAGGAATTATGCGCTACTCATCAGTGGCGTATAATCCCCGAGTTTTTCACTCAAACCTCCAAAGCTGGAGTATTTCCCATGGTGGTCAAAACCTAAGGTGGTTATTAGAGTCTTGTGTCTAGGATTTTTTACGTGTTAGCCATCTCGATTGAGTCGTATGAACATGCACTAGGTTCCCTAGGAGTTTCATTTGATTCCGGCAAAAATAAATTTTTTTCAGAAAATTAGACCATTTTTTAATGGTTTAATTAAAAAATTTCAAAAAAAATGATTAAAACCTCATCCGGAGGCAGAATTGGGCGTAGGGAGGCTCGTTTTGACGCTCAGAGCGTCCTCTTTACCCTAGCACCCTCGTTTGTCAATTTTCGGGCAGTTACGTCACCCCAGGAGCAGTTTTGGCTAAAAATGCATCATTTTGGCTAAAAAAATGACAAAATTCACTAAGTGACAAAATTCAAATAAGCCAAAAATTGAATTTTTTAACCATGAAAAAGGTTGAATATTAATTTCAAAGGTTGTACGATCACATTAAGTGATAAGTCAAAGTGATTTCAAAAGGTCAAAATTCAAAATTTGATTAAATTAATGGGTGGGCCTCTCCCTTCACGTGAGCATCACATGGACCTCAATTCGCATGGGGTTAACGTGAAGGCTCCAATCATAAATAAGGTTGGCTACCAATTTAATATGTAAGCACATACCAATGCATAAAACTTAGGATAAGCAAATCATGGATTAGTGTATGACGTGAGCAAGTGAAGCGTACGCATCTTCACGTGGGCTTGACCGTATGGCTCATTCATGAAGGATCACGATTTGGTGATGTGTTAAAGTTTTAATGGATGGTTAGGCTTGCATTTAATGGATGGTAGGTGCATTTTCCACCTCATGGGCTTGGCTCCTAGTAAAACACGAATTATCATTTAGTGCAACCTCCAAGCATTCCCTTTCAAGCTCACGTCAATGTTGAAGTGGAGGCTCACAAGTGGATGGTGGAGTTTCCAAAGGAAGGGAGTGGGGGGCGCCTTGCCTAGGTGGAGGCCACCTCCCCACCCTAACTCAGTGCAAACTCAAGCTATGTGGTTGTTTATTGCTCCAAGCCAAGTTTCGATTGGTTTGTGATTGAAATTTGAAATTTTGTCAAGTGTTATTGGCTCCCTTAGATGCCAATTCGAATTTGGGCTATGAGCTCTTGTATTTTGTTATAAAAGAGAGGTATTCCTCCTCTCTTCTCATGGAGATTTGTGCAAAGAAACTCTGATGAAATTGTAAGCATTCTTTTGTTAATAAAATTATTGAGACTTTGGAGGTCACTTGGTGGGCTTTTGGCATTGTGTCTTCATCCTACATGAAGTAATATCTCTTTCACCCTACTCTTGTATTGCAAATTTGATTATTGTGCTTATTGAAGACTAACAATCTAGTACTTAGGCTCTTATCTATTTGCATTGAGTGTTTGTGTCTTCAGGGATTTGCATCTATTGGGAGCTTTTGGCATCTAATACCTTCACCATTCAAGTGTTCCATTTATCTTAATATTTTGTTTGCAGGATTGCAAGCTTCTCTAAGTACTTCTTGTCTTCATCAACAAAAGTTTTCTATCAATCTTGGTTACTTGGATCTATGAGTTCACCTCTTCCAACTCTCTAGTTTTCTCCATTGAATCCTTTTTTCACTTGATTTGCTAAGCCTTTTTCCTCTTGCCATCCCCATCTCCCCTCTTCACAACCATCCTCATCAACCTTCGTTTGGACCTAGTTTTCCCTCTCTCCTCTCTCCATTCGTCCCTTCTCCTTAAAGCCATCCTCATCCATTCGTTTTTTGTCTCCAAAAAGCCTCCATTTCTCCCTCTCGTCCCTCTCCAAAAGAGCCCTAAAAACAAAACAAAGATTAATTAGTAGCATTTAGTTTTCATTTGTTTAGAAGTTAACATTGTTAGAGATTAGCTTAGTTTGCTTTAATCAAAAGTTGGTAGTTGGATCTAGATTTTTGCCTTTTATAAATCAAATCTCATACATTGGAAAAGTTAAGCATTTGAGCTTTGTTAGATCTCATACTTGCATTAGTGTAGCTTGATTTGTTTAAAGCTTTGTTTCTTTTCAAAAGATAGAAAATTTTTCATAAAAATTTCTTAAATTTTTTACATCTTAGATCTCATTTCTAGCATGTTTAGGGCATTTGTTGTTCGCTGGTCCGTTCTACCATCTTTATAATTTCAAGTTAAAATCTCACGCTTTCTATGTTTTAGACCTTAGTTTCCATTTTTAGACTTAGTAGATTTCAAATTTATTTGATTTTTGACAAATAATGGGTGCCTTGTTGAGTTGTTTCAAGCTTGTGTAGGTGATTTGAGAGAGAGATACTTGGTAGATCTTGAAGCAAAAGATCAAAGCAAAATCAAATGAATTCCATAAGGAGTGATTGAACATACAAGATCTTATTATCCTTTGTAAAACTCTTCAAGAGTTCATTTCAAGTTTAAAGTCCTATCTTTCAAAAAGTCCTTCAAGGTTTTAAAACCCAAGGCACTTGTAAAAATTAATAAAAGTTTCTAGTGGAGGAGTCCTCCACCTTTTGGGTTTCTTCCCCATTTGGGAAAGAGTGTTGGGTTTGCTTAGCTTAGATCTTTTCAGTTCATGTTTTAGATTAGTCTTTATTTTCTCTTGTCATATTTCTCTTCCAAGCCTTCGACCGGAAGTTGTATCCTTGGGACCCCATCCCAGGGGCAGGACCACATAATTTGTGGTTACTCTTCCTTCCCCGTCGGTTTCCTTGGTAGAGCTTTCAGCTAGCTGGAAGTTCTCAAGTGCAGGCAGTTCTAGTGGTTGACCTTGTTCGGAGGTTGATCCCGCCTTTAGTGTAAAATTGCTTGGTAGAACACTAGATCCTTCAGTTATTTCATTTTATTTTGCAAATAGCATGCTACTTGTCTCTTACTTTATTTGAGCTATCACATGGTTTAATTCTACAAAGCTTCATAACTGTTTTTTCACAACTGCTTCTTGTCTCATAAAACGAACAAAGCCTCTTGAACTTGGCCAAATCCAAGTCAAGAGCACTCTCTGTCGGAGAACATTGTTAGATCTGCATTTTTCCCTTGCATTAGGCATTTTAAAGTAGGAAGTCTCTTGAACTGTGGTCTTAAGACTAAGTCAAGAGCACTCTCTGTCGAAGAGTCGAACAAAGTGCTCTTAATTTAATAAAATATTTCAACCCACATTTTCCCCCTAATAAATTTACTTTTGGTTGATCGTCCAACACCCGTATGCTCTGCCAACCAGAAACGGTTGGGCTAGTACTCAGAAAGGTGGAAGACTTGTTAAGTTCATAAGTGATAACTAATAAAACTTTCACCCCCACAACCAACCAATCCGGAGTTGAGCGATAAGATAAGTTCAGTGGGTAATCTCCTAGTTGGGGAAGCCGGGGTTCCATGTTCAGCCTCTAGTTTGCTGGTTAGCATTGCGCGACCTGGCCAGAGCACTGGGTGACCCGACATGTCCTTGAACGGAGGCACTTGATACTGTCTTTCCGGACATTCTTTGATAGCCGTGGTTTTATCCTAATAATCAAGACCATTAAAATCTTCAATTTACAAAGATAATCTGCACAACGATCTCACAAATGGCTTTTCTTCAAGACCCACACTTTCAGCATCACAATCTTTACTTTTCTTTGACTCCATAAGGCACTGGTTACCTAAAAGCTTATATATTGATCAGGACCATTTGTCCTTGTGTTTATTTCATATTGTGAATGCTTTAGTGATTTATCAGATCTTGAATCATACTGCCATCTTGTTATCTTATTTTGCAACGTGGATTGCTTATTATCTGTTGTTCATCTTTACATATTTTTGGTCTCATCACAAGAAAACTCCTAAACAACACTCATCCGCATCACCCCATACAAAAAACACTCAAATATTAGAGCCTTAGTGAAACTCTTTTTTAGGGACTACCCCCCTTGGTTTCGTTAGGAGTTAGCCTAAACGGAGGAGCTGGGATTCAGGTGACAGTACCTGGCTCATTGCTTGCCCCCAAGGCCACACCTCTCTCACTTGTAGTGAAGAGACAACTTTCGAAAGATTTCTACTGCTGGTGTGCAGTTTGGCGGACAACAAGTTCGGTTGCATCAATCTCATCTCCATCACTACAACAAGTTTTTTCTAACATTTGATCTTCATTTCAGGATCTACAAGTCGAGCTTGTTCCAAGCAAGAAAAAAGAACTCAAGGGTTTTTTCTTGAAAGCTCCATCCTCTTATTAAAAACACAACTCTGGTTACTTTGGTCCCTAAGGCTAACTTCTTTAAGCCTTTTTTGTTTTCTCCTTGACCTTTTTGCCTTGCTTTGCTAGCCCTCTCTACTTCTTCATTGCTGCTGTCCTTTCATTGTTTCAAACCCACAAAGCCCTCCTCTCGTCCTACTTCTTCAAGCCTTCATTCCTAGCTCTCGTCCCATTTGCTTTTCCTTTTCATTGGTTGCCCCATCACCTTGTTCTTGGACTGTCTTCCCTTTTTTGTTGGCTGCCCTTTCTCCTTACTTCTAGACTGTCCCAATTCTTATTTGCAGCCATTCTCTTCTTGCATTCCTTCTCGTCCCCCATTTGTCCACCTCCAAATCTACCCTAAAAACACATAAAAAAAAAATCATAAAAACAGTCTTGATTAGCGTTAGTATTTGGCATTTAGATCTCATCTTAGACTTTGGATATAGTTAATAGTGTTAGTTGCACTTTTGCGTGTTAGATCTCTCATTCAAAAGATAAAGATTGCATACAAAAATATTTCATTTTTATCATAGATTAGATCTATTTTCTAGCATTTTAGAGAGTAGTTTGTTTGCTGGTTCGTTTTACTATTTTAATAAATTTGAATTTGAATCTCATGCTATTTCATGGCTTAGATCTCATTTTGCAAGCTTAGACTTAGCTAGTTCAAAGTTTGTTTTATTTTTCTAACACTAATGGGTGCATGAGTTTGTTGGTTCATTGTTTGTTATAGGTTGTGAAAAGAGAAAGAGCTTTTTAGAAAGTGAAGCAAGAGAAGATTGGAACCAAGACCCTTTTTTGAGATTACCCAAAGTGAAGATTTTGAACCAAGAAAGACAAATAATACAAACACTCTCTTTTGTAAAAAGCCCTCAAGGGTTTCTAAGTTTAATTTTCTCATTAGTTGTTTCATTTTTCTTAAAAGACCTTACAAGGATCTCATTCCCAAGGCATTTGTAAAGTTTAATAAAAACGCTAAGTGGAGGAGTCCTCCACTTTTTGGGTTCTTCTTCCCCATTTGGGAAAGAGTGTTGTTGCATGCTTAGTTTAAATCTCATTTTTTCAAGTTCATAGATTAATCTTTTATTTCTTGTACTTAGACTAGTTCTCTTCCAAGTCTTGACTTGAGACAGTATCCTTGGGATTTTATCCCAAGGGCAGGGCCACATAATTTTGTGGCTACTTCTCTTTCCCCGTTAGCATCCTTGCGGACATTTAGCTAGCTGGAAGGTTTTCAGGACTAGCAGTTCTAGCGGTCAACCTTGTTCGGAGGTAGATCCCACCTTTAGATTAATCTTGTTTGGTAGAACACTAAGTCTTTTTCAGTTATTATTATTGCAATCATCTTGTTTCTTGTAAATATCTGTCATTTCACTTTCAGTTTCTTGAGCTTAATTCATGTTCTTTATGCTAAACTGCTTCTATTCTTAAAAAGAACTAAAGCCTCTTGAACTTGGCCAAATCCAAGTCAAAGAGCACTTTCTATCGAAGAGCATTCCCACTACATCTACCTTGCATCAAACATATAGATTAGTTTAAAATCTTTTGAACTTCGTCATAAGACGAGGTCAAAAGTGCTCTCTGTTGGAGAGTTGAACAAGTGTGCTCTTAATAATTTCTAAAATCATTCCAACTCACACCCCTTCATTAATTAATTTATCTTGGTTGTTATCTGACACCCGTATGCTCTGCCAACCTGAAAGGGTTGGGCTAGTACTCAGAAAGGTGTTGGACTTGTTAATCTCACAAGTGATAACTTAATAAAACTTTACCCCAACCAACGTGCCGACGTTATTTTGAGAAACTTTTAAGTGGGAGGCAAAAGATCCTAAACCTGGTGGGGCCAAGAAACATACCGTTGTCAGACATCAGGGTGGTCAAGCCATTGAACACTTACCCTTCGAAATCTGGACGGTCTTGACATACCATCAAAGGAGAGCCACTTAAAGGTATACCTTTCCGGTCTCTTGATTACCTTCTTGTTCTTACCCTAATAATCATGACCATTAAAACTTTGAATTTACCAAGATAAATTGCAAAACGATCTCACGAACATATCTCTCAAGCACTTGTATCAAGCAACCCAAGCACTAAGTATTTTTTACTCCATAAGGCACTGGTCCTTCAAATCACATACTTTATTTGCTTATTATCAATCTGGAGTACTTATGTTAAGTTTCATATAAAAGTGACTTGTATCTAAAGATGTCTTGAAGACTTGTATCTAAAGATGTCTTGAAGTGGTTGTGAATCAATGTATCTCTTATCTTATCTTGCAATGTGGATTGCGTTATCTTGTGTCTTTTTTAAAGTATTATTGTGTCTCTCATCTTCAAAACTCCTAAACAACACCCATCCGCATCACAACACCAAAAAACATTTAAAATACATTGAGCCATAGTTAACTCTTTGTAGGGGACTACCCCCTTGGCTTTGTTAGGAGTTAGCCTAAACGGAAGAGCTAGGATTCAGATGACAGTACCTGACTCATTGCTTGCCCCCAAGGCCACACCTTTCCCCACTTCCGGTGAGGGAGATAGCTTTCGAAGGATTTCTGCTGCTGGTGTGCATCTCGACAGACAACAAGCAACATCGAGAACCATTCTCTGGGAGAATGGAGGCCCCTAGTTAGTTACCAGGAATTTGATTCCAATATGAAATTGAAGCTCAGCTTGGGGCTGAGATCCATTCTCTGAGAGAGTGGAGGCACCTAGTTAGTTAACAGGAATTTCATTCCAATCTGGGACTGAAGCTCAACCTGGGGCTGACAGCCATTCTCTAGGAGAATGAAGGCACCTAGTAACTGACCAGGTCATCACTATAAGCCCTAGACTGGGTCTAGGCAAGTGATGTGTGGTGTACTCCTCTCCTTGATCATTGGGGCTATGGGACCTTCTCAAAGGACTGGCCACCCCTTCTTGAAGTACCTAACACATGATGTTGGTGTCAGCGAGGAGAACAAGAATAATCTTCATTATTTATGATGATGCACTTTGAGTTGGCACATGTGAACCATGGAGACCAAGAGAAGGGTCCAAGGTAACTTGCTTAAGGAGCTATGTTTATGGAACTCCAGTGAAGGTCCAAGATCCCACTAGTGAAGGACCAAGAGCCCACTAAGGAAAGACTTCAGAAGATCAAAAGATTAAAAGACCACAAAAGGTCAACAGATCAAAAAGATTAAAAGACCATAAAAGGTTAAAAGATCAAAAGATCACAAAAGGCCAAAAGATCAAGAGATTAAAAGACCACAAAAAGTCAGAAGATCAAAAAGATTAAAAGACCACAAAAGGTCTAAAGATCAAAAGATTAAAAGACCACAAAAGGTCAAAAGATCAAAAAGATTAAAGTACCAAAAGGTCGAAAGACCAAAATATTGAAAAGATTAATTTATTATTTTGACTCCTTGACTTACGGATTGAACCCTCAATGGCAAATTATAAATAGAGGGCACTTTCATTTGAACAACACACTTCATATGATCTTCATCTCTGATCCATCAAGAAGAATTCATGGGTTTATGTGCTGGTATCTTCTCTCTTTTCAGCAGCGAAGGTCTTGAACATTTTGGAAGCAGCAACAGCCCTAGAACTTGGGCACTGTATGAGCATAAAAGGGCTGCCCAGAGGCTTTACAGCATAGTGAACAGGCCCTAAGGGGATGAGTAAGGCTGTGGCCAGCTTGAACAATCCCTAAAGGGCTGAGATAGGGCTGCGGCCAGCCTTGAACAGGTTTATTCAGTCAACAGCAGCCTCTGAAAAGTCAAAGACGGTCAGCAGCAGCATTTTACAGTAAAGGGCAGCCTCAGACTTCTCATTTTGGTCAATAGCATTTGATGGAAAACAGTTAGGGTCTGATCAGTCATTGACAGGCTGATTACAGTCATCCTGTTAAAGGGTTTCTTCAACAGACTTCTCTTGGTATGTGTGCCCTAGAAGCAATTTGATTTTGATGTAAAAGTCTGCTCTATATCTGCTCATGTAAAAACTCAGTCATCTCATATTAAGGAAGATTATTCAATTATTCCTTGAAAAGGTTTTCCCAAGGGTAAAATTCTGTGTCTCTGTGGATGCTTGTTTCTTCTTTACTGTTACTGCTGGTACATTATTTTTCTACTGCTACAGCTGGTATATTACATATCTACTGCTGATATATCATGATAAAAGTCTGCTAGAATTTTAAAAGTGACTTACTATTATCAAATCAGATCTATGTTAAAAATTTAACATTCCCATGTCAAAACTCATTTGTTCTTCATGTAAATGTTCTAGTTATCCAGATAGCAGCTTGATTCAGGGAGGCCCAGGAACTTGTTATACAAGAATAACATTCTGAGGAGAGCATTAATTAGATTTCTAACATTCTGAGGTGAGCATTAATTAGATTTCTAAAATAATCTCATTTTCCGCATTAAGAACAAAAGTCATATGCTTGGGTTTAGTCATTCCTTTAGATAGATGTACAAGAAGGAATATTATGAACTAAAAACTGAAGGTTTTCCCTGCATACATTCATTAGCATGTCTCCATTATATCTTATGATCAAAGCATCATTCTTAAGTAACATGTGTCGGAAACTTCTGCAAAATGAAGTAATACATAGATCCATTGCATACCTTTGCCCAACGTGGCAGCAAAACATCACCAAGAAGATCACCATCTTGCTTTATGCCAAGGTGATATTGATTAGAATTGACCAGAAACTCTGGCATGTAGAAGAACTCTGGTACCAACTCCTTCACATCACTAGTATTGGACAAACAGTTTGCATAGGTACCTTCTATACTATGAAAAAGTCGATCTGCATGATCAAATCTACCTCCCTGGAAAGAACCAAAGATTATAAATAAATGCCTATTATGTGTTCATTTTATCCTTTAATAATACCTCCAAACATTTTGCCAATCAAAATAGACAAAAGGATTTTTACATCACATTTGTTATCTCAAATTAAACTGATCCTAGAAAGGATGTTTACATCATGTGTTATCTCAAATTATTCTGGTCCTGAGAGCTCTAGCAAAGAAGAAACAACAAAAGCTCCTGGTTATCCTTCATTTAGTATTTCTATCTTAAATGAAAAAATTATGTTAAAAGTCAATTTGTAGTCTTCATGGCTATGATTCACAAACAAAAATCTTGCAGTAACTACCTGCAAATTACGATGAAATGTTGTAAAGGGCTCCAGTCTCAGTAGATAAAAAAGTACACTTCCCATACTTGAGTAATGAGAACCATAGAAAAACCTGTGTGCATGAAACGGTAAGCCTGCTCAACATATTGATTTCCTAAATGCCAAAAAGATATGGGCAAAACGTTAAGGCTAAAAGGGGTATCTAAAAGATCAAGAATACCATGACCAATATGTTACCTTGGAATATCTGGATCACAAAAATTACAGTAACGTTCTTCAAAAACCTGGAAAAAGCCATTTCATCGAGAGCAAGTACACATTTCAAATTACTTGCAGGTAAATATTCAGCTGATTATTGTTATTGACTCATACAAACATGTATAAAAATAAAACAATTTTATTTTTTGAAATTTCATTTGACCTCAAATCGCTTTGTATCCAAAGCACCAACAGGCTTAGAAAGGTCACGAAAGGTTGTAGATTTATTGAAGTCGAGATTCTGAGAAGTGTAGTCAGCCAAGACCCATGGGAACACAGGATACTGGGTCAGATCGTTGTATGATCTTCCTGCAAGGGTGTTCAAAATCATCAGATATTCAAAATTACTGATTTCTCGTCTTCTCCAAACATCTCTTGCACTTTCAGCCATCTCGACAGCTAATCGTTTGTCGACGAAATGAATAATTTCATCCCTGTTTTTTGTACTTGATTTCGGAAAAAGTGCCTCATTCCTTAAAGAGACTATCTGTCTCCCCACTTCTTTGGCATGCTTATGTGAACCAAAATTCACAAAAACTGGAGAAATTGAATTACTGAAGAAGATTTCAATTGCTGTATATTGTAGTAAATATCGAGTCCAATGTACAGCTTTGACCTGCAAGTACACAAACCTTGGCAAATCATTGTAATTCTTAAAACATCAACTATGCTTCACTTTTCACATAAAATAATTTGATAGCTAATATATATTTTGAATTGGCAAATCCTTTGGCTAAATTTTTTTTTAAAAGTCAGATGGCAATATTAGCCCCTAAAATTTTCCCGAATGCAAAGCCTAAACTAAAAGCAAGTATTAGCATTCAATTTCTATCACTTTTACCTTACAAAGATCCCATCGTCTATGTCGTTTGACATCCTTCGGTTGCTTGCCAGAGAAAGCCCGCTGCTGAACAGGATCAAGTCTCTCCATAGGATTTCCCTTCTCACCATCTATATTAGTGCGGACTGTGCTTTTACAAGTCTTTGGTTTTGCTGCTTTTTCTGTATGCCCTGCTTCAGGGTTATTAGGATAATTCAAACCACCTGAGCTATTAAAAACACGTGATCCTCCTGTTCCCTCCACCACAAATTCAACATAGAAGTGCAAAGAAGTTTTCATAACATCCAGATGGCCTGCCATTTTCCTCTTGGGTGTGACAAGGATACATGAAACTGAAAGAAGGACCTACGGAGGCAAGATATTCAACGTTAAAACCTACAATACCCTATCGCATCTACGTTGAAGCCATATTTTTAAATTTTAAACATAATATGCAAAATATACCTCATCCTCTCCTGTCACTGAGAACTTGCAGGTCTGCTCCTGCCTATTCTGTGAAATATCATTATCACCTCTATCTTCATTATGATCGACTTGTTCAAGATTTTGATGTAAAGAAGCACTGATTTCACTGCCAGTTGAATCATCATTTGAGGGCTCGTCATCTTCATTTGCAGGAGGATCTGAAATTTCCTCTTCGCTGATTCCTCTCAAACCCTTGAGCAGAAAACTTTTGACTTCACCAAGAACATGGCTTCTCTCACTAGAGTGCAAATCATCAATATTTTTACTTACTTCAGAATCACCTGTGACACATGTAGATGGAGGATTACAAAGATGTTCATCAAAATTATAGTTCCTTTTAAGTTTCAGCCTACGACGGTATGGATCCTCAGTTCTATCAAGCTTCCACCGTGTCAAGGCATTGTTTGGGAAAGGGGTAGCCGACCATGGCCCTCTTTCATCAGTCAGTTCCCTAAACATGTGGCACCACTTGTCCTGAAAAATAGCATACTGAAATGAGAAGCAATTCATGTAGCCTGGATAAATATGATCCATTCTTTGTAAATTTCAAATGCTTTAATGACCTACCATGTCATTAGTAATTGGTATGCCAAAAATACAACTACCTGATAGAAACATCATTGTCTTTCACTTGGAAACGTGCAATGTATTTAATTGCAGGAGCATTGACAATGAATATTTGAATAAACAGTGCTAAGATCATAGGAATATAAGAGTATACTTCTGCAAGTATAAATGTAAGACATTATACTATTTACCTGCTGATGGCTCCAAGCATCTAATTTATCACAGAAGAGCCAAGCATTGCCTACAGAATTTCTAGTATATACTATGACTAGTCAAAAAGAACATATCTTCAAAGTTCAAACAATGTCTATGTGAAACTTAATGCATATAATGAATATGTTATCTTACAGCTACGGATTGCTGATCTTCATCATAAGTAAGCCGTGATGCACTTCTGCGGTTTCCATCACTTGAACAAATCATGCTCAAGTTACTGTGCAGCTCATCCTCAAAAACTTTCTTCTGCTGCCGTTCCAGAGAAGACATCTCATCCAGCTCCAAACGTAGTTCCTGCACTTGCTTTAGGCGTTCTTCAATGGATGATTTTATGTAGTTTGTTTCATCTCTCACCTGGAGAAAAAGTATGGACACCCTTAAGACTTCTAGAAAACATAAGACGAAAAATACAAAGCATAGGAATACTCAGAAGATTAGCATTTCTTCAACAGTAATACTTTATGTGCTATTATAAGAAATAAATTGAAGTGTTGCATGTTGCATGAAATCTAAGTTTAGTGAAGAGTTCATCTGTTTGCAACATCACAATATTGATTATGTCTGCATACCGCTGTAACAACTCTATCCTTCTGCAGTAGACTGTTAACAGACCCTGCTTCACTCAGACTGCTGCTTGGATCCTCCAAGTTGTCTCTGTCAGCAATGCTTGTGACTAGCATGCTCTTACCATACTTTACTGTTTCTCGTATCAACTGAGATATAACATGAAAACGTGCACCATCATCTTGGCTCCCAACTTGTGCTCTTGCATCAAGTAAGGACCTGCTCAAACCAAATAAAAATTTACTAGGTTAAGATTCAGATTCAGTTCCTTGGAATAACTGGAACGACTCGCGAAGCCCTTCAAAGTTCAAAGTTAAACTAGGCAAATGCAGCAACACAATACCAAAGCTGATTGAGCAACTGGAACTATACAAACTCCTTATTAAGTAAATCCGAATCACGAGAAATGGGATTACCAAATAAAGAGTTGAAGCCTGTTCTTGATCTGTTCATTGTCAGTTGACAAAAGATATGGAAGAAGAGATACAAATTGTTGAACGCAGCGTGATGCTCGTTCAAGATCAGCCTTGCAAGAGTACAGCAATACTAGTCGGAATAGAATCCTTGGGCATTTCTCTCCTCGCAATCGGATAGCTTTGTCAATAAGCTTACTTGTACTAATGTTCGCAACTGCACTAAGCCCTCCAGATACAACTGCCGTAGCCATTTCTACAGCTGGCATGTTGAGAGACTCTACCAAACCACGTGCCCTTTGACCCAAAGATGGGCCTGTTGAAGTTGAGGCTACACTTCTCTTGCTTGGCCCTTTCCCATTCATCTCACTTACAAGTGTCCAAATCTTGTCATACAAATGCCAGTGGTGGTCATCCATGACAACTTCATTTTGAGAGGAACATTGCTGCCATCCTCTAAGCTGATTGATTGATGACGATTTTTTCACAGCCCTAGTAAAAAGAATGGTTCCGAAGCAAAGTTAATCCAACATGTTAGAAGGGAAATAATTGATAAGGTTAAATGCCTATGAAGCATGTCTGCAAAACGTTTCCTCTTTCAGAGGCTTAAATGTCATGATCTTAATCAAATCAATATTATTTGTTGTATATATTCCATAAATTTTAAATGAAATATCACCAACAAAAGCCTAAAGATCTATGGCAGGCTCTAAAATATACAACCACGTGACTTCAATTTGATCTCACTTGTAGAATGTCTATCTCAAATGCAGATAAACACAACCACTCCATAAGCTATACTACAAAGTGACAAACATCTTTATAGATGTCAGTTATAAGTGATTAAGGTTCTTATTATGACTGTGTTTTAATATAAAGAAAGTCTGCAAGGGGTTGTAGACATTGCCCAAATGTTTCCACCTAGTTTCTTACATATCTTGGTTACTATAAAATTAAATCTCCAGATTCTGAGCTCTACAGTGAATATGTGGAATGATGGACTTTTGTTGTCTGAAATATATGTTGATAAGGTTACATGCTTGTAACAACAATTTAAAAAAGAAAGGAGATATAATCAGTGGCAGAGACAGTTGTATATAGAGTCTAGACTATATATAGTATTATGTTCCTCACGAAAAATCAAAGTTTATTGAATCTACCCTCATGAGGCAAAAACATGCATGCAAACTTATTATGGGCTTGCCATATAGAGTCTAAACCAGCAAGTGTCAAATCATCCACTAGTCCCTCCTGCAACTATGTAATTAAATTGTGTTAGAGGGCCTAGGAAATGGTTTTTGGCATTCGCTAGGGTTAAAGAAGCTGCCAGGATTGGTCTTCTAGTGAAATAATAAATCACATGCCCAATATAAGTTAAAAATGTCAACTATTCACTAGGGTTCAACCCAACAACGGCAATGTTTGGCGACATGAATGCATTCCATAGGTTGTGAACACAGCTTTCGCAAAGAGGTGTGGGAGGCTAGAGCACCTGTAGTGTACTTCATAGTCTTCTTCCTATTATTTGCTCTAAAGCTTTGTAAGTTTGTAACTAGAAAACAATTAGATATGTATTAATCTACTACGGATCACATTTCGAACTTCATAATAATGTAGTATTCATCTACAAGTAGCAAAAATATGTATATGATCGTATATTTTGCAACTAATTTGGCATTTACGTTAGTTTTTAGTAGCTCGGCAGGTACTTCTACGTTGGCGGTGTCTAGTAACGTAGAAGGGGCAGAGAGAAACTCTCTAGACAGCCTTGTAAAAGTGTCTTTTGTAATATCTTATGGTCAATGGTATTGAAGGGTCCATGGTGTTATCATTTATGTATCCCGTGGTACTAGGTGTCCCATGGTATTGCCCATGTTATTGACATAAAGTGAATAGTATAAAAGAGTCTATGGAGAGTTGTATAGGCACCACAGTCAAGAGTGTGTCATATCTCTTCTAGTGGACAAGAGTGAGTCATATCTGTTGTGAGTGACAGGAGTGAGTCATATCTCTTGTTGGGGTTTGTCTTTTCTGTTGAGGGTTTGTGCATAGTGAGAATCGGGAGTCTAAGATCCGGTGAGTAATATCCGGAATCCTGGTGTTGTATGTCTTGTTTAACAAATCTGCAATAAAAGACAAAATTGTTTGTTGGTTTTCCCCATTGGGGTTTTTAGGGTACACCTTTTGTTTGGTTTTCTCTGTGTATTGTTGTTTATCGGCATGTTGCAATTTATCTTTTCAATAATTTGAGTTAAATTAATTACTGGCATAATATAAAAGATCAAAATTGTAACTAGGATCTGGAAAACTGAAAAATTCACATGGTATCAAAATGGGACTGAGAAGACCCCATACAAGATGAGAAATTAAACAACAACAAAAAAGGATTGTATGGCCACAGTACAGGCCGTAAGAACTATTTATCTGCATCCACGAGGGGATTGATGGAGAACGTCTAGTCTACAAGTTGTGGTGATTGCAACAGGATGACAATGGGGCTAAGGGAGTTGGCAGCCAAGCCGTGTCGGAGCAAGCGGCAAATTGAGCGAAGTTGGGAGCTGTCTGTAGAAGTAAGGAACAGCACGCAGCAAGACACGGTCAGAGTGGACACAGATGCAACAGATGTAGAGCACACTATGGACTTGGATCCATTGTGTGGAAAGATCTAGTTGTGTGCTACTATCATCAGCTACAATAGAAGAGATTTTGATCGTGGGAGCAAAAGTCGAACACAGCAATTCCAAGAGGCCACCAGTTCAAAAGCGGGGCGAGCAGACGGGCTCGTCAATAGGGTGGTGGGAAGCACACGAACAAAACAAGGCTAGACATGGCAGAAGTGGGGTGAGGACCTCGCGCACGAGTAAGTAGCAAATGGAGGGTCTAAGCCGAGAGGATGTCTGCGGGCTGATCTGTGCAAGGTTGAGCAGTCAAGTTGATCGCACATAAGAGAATGCGCAGGCAAAGAATATCTTCGCGAGCGAAGGCTGGACCAGTGTGGGCTACTGTGGGTCGTGAGCACCGTAGCAGCTGGTAGAGAGTAGCAACGGCAACGGCTTGGAACATTTTGAGTCGTGATTTGTTGGGCTGCATGAGCTGTAAAGAGAGACCAACGGTCATGGGAGACTCAAGAAGTTGGATCCACGTTGCAGAGGGTTGCAGGCTACAAAGGCAGATTTGAGGGCTCAAGAGAGAGAAACTCAGCATGGCGACGATAAAGGAGCAGCCACTGACAAAAAACTTGACAGTGAATATTTCAACCATGTGTTGGGAAGTAGATGTCGTAGGTGCCGACAGAGATTGACAATTGAGGTGTGACCGTTGGGCAATAAAAGTTGCAACCTTCAGGTCAGAAGAGTGATGGTAGAGCAGGGATGTCACGGGAGTAGATTGTGCAGGCCCAAGGGGGGGGGCTGTGAAAGAACGGTAGCTTTGCTGAAGGTGATAGCAAAGGGTTGAGGTTATTGCCTATTACCCCCAAGTTGCACTTGGATGGATTTTCGATTGAGCTGTTGAAGAATGAACAAGTCAATTGTTCATCATTACAGTGTAAATTTCCTTAAAATCCACTCTAAGGCTACAGTATGCTGGATTAATTAATTTAAACCCAAATTTTTACTGTTAACCACACATGGATTTCTTCACTATGCAGCGGAAAATAAATACTGAGAGAAATACCAATCAATCACACCAATGGAGACAACACAATCTTTTTGGGCATAAACCCCCAGACAAAACCCAAGATGGGAAAACCGATGCAGTAGTCAGAGAAGATATTTTTATTAAGAAAATATGGAGAAAAACAATTCAGAAATCGATCTATGCCAAACTGGAAAAACCGTACCACACAAAGTCACTGAGAAAAACCTTGTTGAAAGGTATGGGCTGCAGTACAGCTGTACAGTCGGCTGATGTGACGTCAGTTGTATGGAATCCGTAAGGCCTCCCTCTGCAAATCAAACTCGGCTCTCTCTTGCTGGTCCATACGGTCCTCTCTGGATCTATCCTCCGTCTTCTCTGCAAAAACTCTCACTCAAAAATACTCTTTCTGTCTCTGTGAGAATGTAATTGTATCCTCTCCACCAATTGATATTTCCTTTATAACTCATTGGCTAAGCGAAAACCCTAATCTCACTATAGATCTATGGATGAGATCCTCCGGTGAGATCAATGGCCAAGATTAAATTAGCCATCACTTTTTTATATTTTCACTTTCACTTAATAAAAAGTGTTCCAATAAGTCAATTAATAATTAGATCACTATAATTAATTTTTCCAAAGTAAACTTAGGAAAAAATATATTAAATACAATTGGCTTCCTTATTTAAGTCTTCTGCATGCAAGGACGCATGCAATGCAATAAGACTTTCCTTGTTGTCACTTTCTAACACGGAGTTTAGAAGTCCGCCATGTTAATTTTTGGCCCCCTTTTTCCATTTTTTCGCATGTTCAAACCCCATGGGGAATTGTAATAAAATGACATAGCATGATGGCTTTTAGTAAAAGGCTTGGCTTTCCTAGGACATAGACATCAATCCAATTACTTTAGAGTGTTCTTTCCTTGTTAATTATGTATCGTTTTTTAGTGACTTATAATTTTCGAGTTTTTCACTCAATCCTCCAAAGCCGGAGTAATTGACTTGGTGGTTAGGACTTAGGAAGTTATTAAAGTCTAGTGTCAATGTATATTACCATGCTAGTTATTATTTTTTAGTCATATGAACATGAGCTAAGTCCCCCTGGGTGTTTTGAATTTTCCGCTAAAATAAAAAGTTCCTGTTAAAAAACGGGATATATTAATTGTAAAAATTAAAAAGGCATAAAAGTGGTACTAGGAGGTGAAAATTGCCATGGGGGGCTTGTTTTGTAACTCGGAGCACCCTCTTTACCCATGTGCCCACTTTGAGAATGAAATTAGTGATTATTTATCACTTAATTTCATTTTTCTCTTGAAAAGTCAAAAATAAAAAACAAAGGCCCAAAAGACAAAATAAAGGCAAAATCGACATCCCACTAATCATGGAAACATGTTGGAGACAAATTTGTTGTGTTGGTGAGTTGATTGTCACTTGAGGGCGAGTTAACTTGGGATCCGATCTGGTGGTTGAACCTCTCAAGTGGAGGTGGTACATTCTTGGAAGAGATGAGGGCGCATTCATAAGAGAGGGCGCATCCTCTAGGGTGATGTGTCTCCACAAGAGAGGAGGGCGCATATGTTAGGCGAAAGGTGGCACAAATCAACTCAAAGCCACCTCCACTGAACTCCAATCAGCTCCAGCGCACTCCAATCAACTCCCTCAATCATCACAATTCGCCCTCCACTTGGCATTTCGCCTCTTTCATGCCAATTTTCCCTCTTGGGCTCTACTTTGCTATAAAAGCAAGGCCTCTCTCTCATTTCAAACTAGTTGGAGTTTTGCAACAGAGGCTTGCTATCGCAATTGTTGTTCATTATTTTTGTCGGGAATAAGAAGACTTTGGAGGTCATACCTATGTAATGTTGCCAATGTGTGGATGATAATTGTCTCGGTGCATGAGGTAACTTGTATTTAGTTGCTTGTTTACTTGCTTAATTGAATCTGGCCTACTTTTAAAGATTGTTAACAATTGGTAGGAAATATTAGTATGTTTGGTTACTTACCTGATCTTTTATTTACAAATGCTCAGAGATCCAAGATGAATGTGTTTCATTAGTTTATATTCATATTTTCTTGATTTCTCACTTACGTATTTCTAGATTTAATGGGTTATGTGCAAGTCTATGTTGGGTACAACTTCCCTAGCTTGGAGAGGTGAAGAGCTTGTTTGCATTTTCTCCCCTTCAAGAATCTTTCGGAAGGCATAGTCCCTTGATGTTCCACAAGCAGGCTACAGAGTCTAACAATCCTAGTGTCACGCTTCTTCTCTTCTCCCTCTCTCTACATTTCTTTTACTACTTTTCCGGTTACTTTCAAATGCATTGTTTAGATCTAGCATTTAAAAATACATCATAAGTAGATCTGGTTTTGCATTTGCTTTTAAATTAGATCTTAGTTGGTTTGTAAAGATCTTATCAGTTGAAGCTAGATATAGCATAGAGTTCTTTCATTTTACAAGTCATTTTCTCGTTAGATCTAAAAGGCTTGGATGAAAAGTTCTTTTCTTTGGTCTTAGTAGTCAAATTCGACAATCTAGTGCCATTCATTTGCTTCCTCAAAAGGGCAAGCAAAGATCCTAAGGCAACTTGCTTTCTAGCTTATTTTCCTTGGTTAATTGGTGCAAGTTTTGACATAGTTTGACTTAACCATTTTTTTTTTAAATTTACTAACGCTGTCCAAAGATACTTCCGAAGTGTCTTTGGGCATATTTTACTATTAGTTGCTTTCTGATTTTTCACTTTTAATGAACAGGTAAGAGGAGCTGCTAGCAAAATTTGACGAATTTGGACCCTCTAGGACCCCAAGATCTCCTCACATATTTCTTAATTCAAACTTCGAAACTTGTAAGCCTGTTGGCTCCTGAATTATAAAGGACCAAAGGCATCCACCAAAAAAAGTTGTAACAACAATAAATAAAAGAGAAGCAAGTGGGCTACCCAACGCCCACACCCCATCCCCCCTATGGGGATTTGCGTCATTTTTCCGTGGCATGAATTTTTTCTAACTTTTTCCCTTTGTATTTTAAGACTAATTAAGTTAAAATTAACCATTTGTTGGTTTTGATTCTGATCTAATTTTTCTCATTGTTGTAGCAATCGCACTCACAACACCTAGTTTACTTTTGCATTTTTATTTTTCTTAGATTAAATCACTTTAGCACTCAATGCACTTAGTTAGTCGCTCTCTTTTATTTTCAGCAAGTAATTGAATCTGGGCTTTACCCCCCACTATGCTCTAGTGACCATCGCAGGATTGCCTGATATGTGGTTAACCATCAAAAAGGGGATATCAACGGCTAGCATTACTAGGAAAATACATTAAGGCTTTATTGTCGAAACAAAGGGTAACTTTCAACTTACTACAGAGTCAGAGGAGTGCCCAAAACAAACTTTATGTCTTCCCCTGTTGGAAACCTAGTATTGTTGCTCAATACTCGCTTAGAGGATTATTCCAAAGTTGGCCAAACTAGTAGATAGTTTCCTTTCTGCAAATTTGCATGCACGGGTACAATCTCCATAAACCCACTCTAATCCACTCATTATAATACTTTAACACTGACCAAAGGCATTTGCACAACATCTACCTTTTCAGCAGCTCATTCACTGTCCCAGCATTGGTCTAATTAACGATTATTTGTTTAAGTGAATTTACATGTCATGATTGGCTAATAATTTACATACTGCTGAAATTAACTCATCATCACTACTCTTGCTTCAGTAATTTTTTTAACTCCTAGAATAATTTTATTTTTTATAAGTAGCTTAAACAGCCATAGTTATTTTATTAGGGACCACCCACCTTGGCTTTGCTAGGAGTTGGCCTAGACAAGGAGTCAAGTTTTAAGTTGCAGTATTTGACTTGTGACTTGCCCCCAAGGACACACCCAATGGCTTGAATATTTCTGCCATGTTAACCCGAGGTGTGTATTAGGCGGCAACACTGCCAGTAGCCACTTAGCCGCCAGGGATCAAACTGTAGCCATCAAGGCCATTGGGCAACCACGAATAGGTGCAAAGGTGCCCAATAAAATTTCGGGCAACAGGGAAGCTACCCAACAATCAAGCAGACTGAAGATGTACCCAAGCAGCAGTAGAACGCTACAGGCATCCCTGAGCAGCTTCGGACAGTAGGTCTGAGTAGTGGACAATGGTGCATCTAGCCACATGACAAGGGTAAGGTCAATGATCCTTGGTGTTTCAAAGATAGACTCAGACCGTTATGTGAGGTGTGGGGCTCACACCAAATTAGCAATGAGGAGAGTTGGTTTGGTGATGTTCCATCTAGAGTTAGAAGGTCCACTAGAGGTGGCAAGAGTGATGCATGTTCTAGAATTGAGGGTCATTTTGCTCTCAATATCAACCCTGGAGGATGAGGGGTACGAGGTAGAGTTTCAGGATGGAGCAGTACTGATACGTGCAACGAGAGTAGGTGCCCCAGATGCAGCAATGATGCCTGGCATCAGGGAGGGCTCATGGTACAAGTTGCTAGGACAACCTATGGTCAGCATCAAAGGGAGTTTAGAGCAAAGTTCCATAGGGAGTCTAGAATTTGGATCAATGTCTAAGAGGGAGCGTAAGGCTCATCTCAATAGGCCAACGTGGTATGAGATGACATTGATGGAGGAGGAGCACAGGGATCCAAATCAGAGTCCGACAGAGGCTGCAACACGGTCTTCCAGTTCTGAGGGAGCAAGGTCTTCCAGTTTAGAGGGAGAAGATGTTGCAACAAAGGACCAGGTTGATCATGGACAAGGTGGTGTCTCTAGATGTACCTCCCTCGCTAAGAGGGAGTGTTAGTTTTTAGTAGCTCACCAGGTACTTCTACGTTGGGGGTGTCTAGCAACGTAGAAGGGGCTGAGAGAAACTCTCTAGAAAGCCTTGTAAAAGTGTCTTTTGTAATAGTGTATGGTCAATGGTATTGAAGGGTCCATGGTATTATGTGTCCCATGGTATTGACATAAAGTGAATATTATAAAAGAGTCTATGGAGAGTTGTATAGGCACCACAGTCAAGAGCAAATCATATCCCTTGTGGTGGACAGGAGTGAGTCTTATCTCTTGTGAGTGACAGGAGTGAGTCATATCTCTTGTTGGGGTTTGTCGCTTTTGCTGAGTGTTTGGGCACAGTGAGAGTCAGGTGTCTGAGATCCGGTGAGTCATATCCGAAAGCCTAGTGTTGTATGTGTTGTTTAACAAATCTGCAATAAAAGACAAAACTATTTGTTGGTTTTCCTCATTGCGGTTTCTAGGATAAATCTTGTGTTCGATTTTCTCTATGTATTGTTGCTTATCAGTGTGTTGCCATTTATCTTTTCAGTAATTTGTGTTGAATTAATAACTTGCATAATATAAAAGATCAAATTGTAACAGGGATCTTTTAAGCTGAAAAATTCACACATTATGCATGTTTTATAATATAAATGAGTTATAATTTATAATATATAATACTATATACTATATACAAAACACTACAAGAATGCTTTGCTCCCACGGTTTTTTAGGAAATGGCACACTAGGCACCCCTGCACTACTCTCTAGAAACAATGATGTTGAGGCCATGTGATTAGTGCTACCAAAAGGTAGTGTGGCCAAACAATAAGACCATGCACATTATGCAAGAAATGTCCAACATAAAAGACTGTCTTGGAACTAAGATGTTCAAAAGGAGAGACACAAATTACTTGGATAAACTATTGATAGATGACTTGTCTTATTACCTCACCTTCAAGAGGGAGAAGCTCATGTAGATGAGGTAGACCCAGCAAAAACCGATGTTCAAAGACTCACATGACACTTCTAATCTCATCAAAGCCTAGGGAAGGTACTTTCTTTAACTTGGCATATCACATCATTCTCAATGGGCAGCCATGCTACCCAAGGTCCGATAGCTACAGTTCTTTTTCCCACCAATGTTGTGCACTATGTCTTAGCAAACCAAACTATGCTACCTCAAATTTGGGATCTATTTGTCTCCATGCTATTCCCCATCATCAACCACATCAAAAGATTATTTATTTCCACATTTACTAAACTACACGCCTTGCCAAAACGGAGAGGAATCTCACAAAACGCAAATCACGAAAGTTGTAGCCCCCGATGAGAGCTTTCCAACAGTACAAAGTCTGCCCAATTCCGACTTAGGGAACAAAATTTATCGCAAAATTACTGATCATTCTTCTCTCTCCTCTTTTCATATTTAGGATACATTTTGGCCTTGGTTGTTTCTTATGGTGCTTTTGGAGAAGATTTTTTGTCTCGCTTGGATATGTCTCAAGCTTTTGATCTGAGTAATGTAAGCTTTCATGAAGGTAATATTGTTTTATTGTTATTTGATTAATTGATATCATGTTAGTAAGAATGTGATTGATGGTTTTCCTTTTCACTAATATTGTTTGATTTTGATTAAGTAATTTGTCTTGCTAACCCTTGTTGCTTTAGTTTCATTTTTGAGTTAGGGTTTTTAGGTTTGGTGAGATTTGCAGATCTTAAACAAATATTTACATGGAATCCACGCATTTGGATTGATGGTATTTCTCCTCCTCTTCATGGGTGCTCAACCACTTTACATAGCACCTTCAACTCCCTTGACTCCATTTGCCCCAATTTTCTTCTACCATTGCATTAGTCTATGAAACCATTCTGATGGTATGATCTTCTTAAAAAAATTCCTCCACATGAAACTTATTTCATTTCCCTACTTTTCCTACTTCACGTGCTTGGATTATCATCTAGATCTTAAATTTAAATTCGCTAGGTGAAATTTAAATTTTTTATATTTTTGAAAGCCTAGATCTAAATAGCTAACTAAGACCTCAATTTTTTTTTTTCCAAGTACGTTCTATAGGCATATCATGTTCCAAGATTAAGAGCCTAAAGTCTAAGACTAGTTATCAATTTTAATTAGATCTAGTAATGTGCTATTGTCAGTCTTGTGCAATTTGCATGTTTACTATGAATGACAAATTTCTGAAAACCTAGATCTAAATAAAGCATCTACCCCTAGCGACTTTCTCTCATTAAGGAAATTTACTTCAAATTTTGATTTCTTTTTGTTGCTAGTGGTGTTTTGGGCTAATTTAAATCCAAATGATTTGGTCTCAAATTTCTTTTTCAGAAGCCCTTAGGTCCAATCGACCCTTTTGGAGTTCTCTGTTTTGACGTTTTGAAGCTTAGAATGCTGTAAGAAAAAAAAAATTAAAAATCAATAGAACTTAGAATTATCTTGATCCAAATATTGAATTTGACACCCTCTCAAAGGTGAGAATGGCTGCTATCTAAAATCTGGTTATTGCACTCTGAAATTTTCACGTTTTGATGTTTGAGCCCTGGGGTCCAGTTACCTCAACACCACAATGAAATTGATGAATAGATACTCCAATGCTTTACTCAAAGTTTCATTTCAACGATTTGATCCTCACCAATTTTAGAAGTCCGAACTCGACTGCTATTTGATTTATGTTTATGCTCCTTATACAGTGCAGTGCGTTGATATGATGATAGTGTTGAGCCCTTATATCAAAATGGCATCTCTTCGAGGATATAGTCTACACATCGTAGAAAAATTTTATTAAAAATTTGAGCACTTTAAAAGATTAGTCATAAATTATAAAATTGGTCAATCCCTCAACATCTCATGAATTCCAACGATTTAACCACAAGCCCTCTCCAAAGTGAAATCGACATCTCTTCTTTATCTCTTGTTATTGCTAGAAGTTTTAAGGAAGGGTCATTAGAATTTATTCACCATTTTGAGGATTTGATTTAAGTTTATTCAACATTTTATGAAAATTAATATTTCTCATTTATTTGAAAATCAATATGCCTTACTTCCCAAATTCATTAAACTCTGATTTTTGTAACAAATATTAAGAAGAGGTTTACATTTTGGAATATTTTGAAGCGTGGGCATTGGTTTTAAATCCTTATTTGATTAAAAGTTGATATTTTATCTTAAGATCTATTTCCGTTAGTAACACTCTTATGATGAAAACACCCTATTATTTGGTGAATTATATAATGTTTGGTATCATGTTATATTGATTTGAAACGAGACGAATTGCCTTGTGAAGATCACAAAACACCATTGGTCATGATTGAGTGAAGGGGCTCAACAATTTATTGAGACTTGTATCTTTTCAATCTTTGTATCAAGGTGATTTTAGCTCTAAATCTTTAAGAATTGTAATTTGGGCATAAAAGATCATTAGGACTTGAAGAGTATCATTAAACCAAGTCTCTCTAGAGACTTGAAATCATTACCTTATTGTAACAAGCATAAAAAATGCCATTTTTATCACCCAACACAAATGAGCTAGAGTGATTATAATCATTGGCCATTGTGTTCTTGGGTTAGCTTCTTCATTTTGCTAAATCCCCTTGTGTATTTGTGGGGATTAGCTCGCCTCTTCTCTTGGGAGGCTCTAGAGTGATTAATTGGTCATTCTATTGGTACACCTTTTGTGTTATGGTGAATGCTTCTTTTGAATAATTAATAAACACTCAACACTAATAATAAGAGAAACAACATCTTCCCCACACCTAACTATAATCCACAAATTTAAATTTGTCTATTTTATGCTTTACATGGATTAAATCTTTCTGGGTTGATGAATGTTAATCTATTTCATCATTGCATCGTTTCAGAAAGTATTTAGATATTTATCTTGGTATGAAATTTCATGTAGAAATCTTGTTACTCAATAGCCCATGTGGATTGCAACAAAGATTTAAAGGGTTATTTGGGCAAAAAACTTGTAATGGAGATTCACTAGTGTGTATTGCTTTCAACTGGGATCACACCCTTATGTACAGACTGGTTAGATAGACCTTGGGATGAGAGCATACTTGGTTGTTTTTGGACAGCTGGATGCTTTGTACCACCACTGTTGTGCATGTCGGTGCCTATTTGATCGTATCTAAATCTAGTGTTTCGTCTAGCACTATGTTTTGAAACCCATCTCCCCAAGTTTAGATTGGATGGCAATGATATATTGAGTGAAGGTTTGTTATGTCATTCATCCTCATGAGATGTTAATGTATTTACATGCTCTTAACATTCATATCATGCTTACGCTTTAAATGATAATCTTGGAATTTGTATATATTATTGTAATTGATGTTATGGTGAATGATTTATGGTGAGAGTATCTTTTTATTGGATAATAATAACATTTAAGAATCACCTTAAACAAAAGTGTGTCTAGTCCCTATATCTTCTAATCCTTTAGACGCCTCCTAAAAAGCTAGTGCTAGTTGTATACTTGGGGTTGTTATCATACAACTCTAAGCAAAAGCTTGGCTAGGGACTCTGCCTTGGATAGTCTAGGTTTGTTCACCATTGGACCTAGGAAACCAAAAGAGACGAATCCCCTTCTGTTAGTGACACGTTGGGTTGGGGTTCCATAGTTGTGTCGGATTAGTAGCTTGTCCATCATCTTGGGCTACTAGTTTGTGCATCTATAGACTCTATAAGGCAATTCCCCCCCACATTTTCCAACTATTTTTGCAAAAAGGAATTGCTGAGATTTATCACAACCATTGATTTGCTTAAGAAAGGACTTAATCTCATCCCAGAATCCTTTTAGATTAGGGTTGAGCCTCTTCCTCTTTCTCTATAAGAGCAAATCGACTTCATTGTACAAGGGAGAATTTTCCAGCAATAAAACAAAGCACTACATTTTCCAGCAAATCGATTTGGCTTCTTGGTGACTTGTGGCACTTGGTTTTCTGGTTTTGGCTCTCACCTTCTCTTGTGGTTTGTCTTTGTGATGTATTTCTTCATGGTGGAGGTGAAATCTTTCGAACTTAGTTGATGTAAAATTCAAATTGTGATTTTATCCTCTGTGTTTTGTTAGAGAATAGCAAGCTTATGGTGAATAGATCTAAGCCTTTGATGTAGATTGTTTTTCTCTAATTCTTCAAATCTAACTTATTCAGATGGGCCGAATTGGTAGTCTTGTACCATCTCAAAACTTCTGGATTACTGATTTTTCTTTTTTGGCAAGTTGGAACCAGTTTACCAAAGCGCATTTCACTTGTGGGGGACTTTTGAATAGTCTAGTAACCTCTGAGGATTTGGCAAATCATCCATCAAGGGCACTGCATAAAGAGGGGCGTGTTGAGTCGTTGACCCCATCACCAAGGGACCAAGGCTCTGGAACCAAGTTTTATTTCTTGGGACTTTCTCAGCTTTCTTTAAAAATCTAAAAAACCTGCTTAGTTTTGTTCGTTCTCCAAGACACCTAGGATGCCATTTGCATTCTGCATTTAGGCATCTAGTTCATGAAATATTTGCATCAGAAAATCTAAAAATGGGCTTAGTATAGACCTCCGTTACAAATATCACTGATTTATTGGCGACATCGCGATATATCGTAAGGTCCACTGGCCAGCAAGTATTGGGAAAATATCTCCCCAATTTTTTACAAATTTTTGTGGCAATTTTTTCACAACATCAACCACCTGCAAAGGTTTAGCATAAAGTCATTTTTTTTTCAGTTTTCTCACTCATTTCGGTTTGTCGATATATTGCCGATGTTTACCGACATTTTCGTCGATAAATCCGATAACTTCTTTTTAGACCCTCGGCAATATATTAGCCGACACGACATTTGTAACTTTGGTATAGACCATAGAAAAGGCCCCTCGTTTCATTTAGTGGTTTCACTTGCATATAGGTGAATTTTTGTGGCTGTTTGATGCATTTCCTTACTACTGTAATCAACATTAAGATTCAGCCATACAAAAAACAGCACACAAACAACTGAAAGTTGAGCCTCCCTTATAAGTACCCAGCACCATTTACCTCAACCAACTTCACATTAAAACATAACCAAGTGTTGTAAACTCAGACCTCAACATTTCAGCCATTAAAGTGACATTAAATTTCAGACATAGGCATATTTATATTGCTGGCCCATACCCTTCATTTCCAAACATTTAACATTGGGTGGGTAGCCTTAGCCATTCAGCTTGAGATTATTCCATTAGTGTCGCTTGTTTCAAAATCAGTTTCCTAGTTTAATCTTGTTATCATGAGAATAGTAAGGAAGCCTAGGTTTTTGGGGTTACATTTACATTTGTCTAACTTAAGACCCCTTAGTTTAATCTTCCAAGCACCCTTGCTTCAGCCAAATCGATCATACTAGTACTTTGGGAAAGCTGCTTATACTGGCAAGTACCTAGGAAAGTTTGAATAGGGACACCTCCTGTGGTTAGTCTGGGCCTACCTTGGTGGACTTGGAAACATAAAGAGAGGGGACCCTGCCTGGGTGACACTTTGGGGCAGTGTCCCGAGGTTCCACCGATCTGACGATTGTTAGTATCTGCCAACACTTAGATCATCAAATCGTGTGACAACAATCCCCAAACCATCCATCATAGGAAACATGTCCACCCTCAAGGGAATTTAAGGGTGAGCACACAATAAACAAGGCCATGGTCAAAACCTACAGGCTCTTTAAGGGTGATGTTTTGGTAGCTGACCACCATTTACCTCGGGGCATGTATGATACACTCTAGGGGAAATCATGTAAGCATACATCATTTAAATTAAAAGAACATAACTAAAGTGAAACACAAAAGGTGAACTGAAAATAAACCTGCCATCAGAAATTCCACTTGAGTCATCAGCAGATAGTTCACTTGCCCCCATGGATTCAAGAGCTCCAAACGCATTATAACCTTCAGATGAACTGAAGTCATCCACCAGTTCTTCAGACAAAATGCTGCGAGGAAACTGCAGAAATGAAAACAACATAAAATAGTTATGAGAAAATTTACAAAAATGTGAATATTTGATGTCAACATTACAATTTAATAACATATAGTAACAAATACATCAAAAACAGAAAACATCTATCAATGTAAATGTGTGTTAAAGAAACGTTATAATAGACAGCGGACACATAAACACAGCCAATTAAGGAAAAAATTTATCCTCCACAAATCCTTTTTTTTTCAGATGATATTAAAAAACAACATTTATGAATTGCATTGGGAGAGCAGACTTAGACAGCAGCTTATTTCAAGTTTGCAATATACAGTAGGAAAGGAACTAAAAATATAAATTTACATCCTTTCAAATGTAAATGTGTAGCAAAAACACATTGCATAAACCTTGCATTCATGATACCTCTTAACATAAAATGACTATAGACAATTTTACACAAGGGTTAGGACATACTGGTAGGGAAGTGAGTGTGTCTCTGATTAGTGTCTCATCAAGCAATGTTAAAAGATATAGAGTATTGTCACGACAAGGCTGGACAGTCAGTATATTCTGCTTTGAGGCTAGGTCAATTAATCCTTGTACCAAGTCATCAAGCAGCTCATGCAGAAGTATTCTTCTGGAAATTTGTCCCTGGGAAACAGAAATTTTGTGAAAATTAGCTTGTTAATGATGAGTACCATTTCAGGTAAACACCAAAAGTATGCCAACTTTATGCAGCCAACATCAAGAGAACATTACCAGAATCTACCAATGAGATGTAAGAAAATACATGCCATTTTAGCTATAACAAAGAAAAAGATTACTAAAAGATAATATTAAGAAAATAAAAATAACAAATTCACCTGTTCCAAATTCAACAGAAGTAAATTCACTGTTTGTTCAACATGACGCCATCCACCTTTTACAGCAAATATGCAGTGACAATGGACAATGCAAAATATATTTCTTATTAGCATTTCTTCATTAGCTTTAGCAGCATTAGAATCATGGAGATCAAGAATATGATGTTTCTTCAATTGGACATCAGACAAAAGTGACAAGAACCAGGTCTGCCATCCATGCTCCTGTCAAAAAGCCACATTAATAGTCGTGAATAAAGATACATTCTTTAAAAAAAGCCCTGCTTTTGTATAACCTTTGAATTTATGTTTACGTATTATCTATTCTGTACTTTTTTCTCTGGGTGGGAGTTGAGGAAAATGCATACGGAAATCAAGCAGTCATTGTTTGACTGATTAGCTTCAAGCAACTTTTGCAGATCTCTCAATATTTGTTCCCTTGTTCCAAAGTCTTCACAATTTAACATAAATTTGAACAAAACTTGTAAAATCTGAGGCAGGGCAAAATGTGCAGAAGGCCCATTGGTTGAATTTTTCTTGTCACCTTGCAGTTCTTCATGATGAGATTTCTGCAGAACCTGACCAAAACAAGGAAAATGCAATTTTTAATATAGCGCTTATGTTTTGTACCCTTAATTTCCCAATGTACACAGGTCACTCTATGTTCCTAACCCAAATGGTAAAATAAACCAAAAGCATATCCCATCTTTAGAAATTTCAAAGAAAAACAAGATCTCAAAATTCTCTAGTTTGTTATAACTAAGAAGTTAAAACATGGAATAGTCATTGATGAATCTTAACAAGTTACCTGCTTAGGGCTGGCACCACCTAGAAGGACATCAAAGAGGGTAGCACGCACAGAGTCTGTGAAAGGAAATGTTAAGAGTCTATCTGCAATCACAACAAAAATAATCTCCAATTTTAACTTCTCTCTCCATTGATTCTCAAAGGGAGATTTTGCACTTGAGGCTCCAAGAGCAAATAACCGCATGCCCTTTTTCTCAGTAGGAATTCCAATCAAAAGTCTTCCCAAGACTTGCAACCCTTGCAGCCTGATTACTTCTGGCTGCCTGCATTAAACAAAAGAAGCACTGTTTTACTCCAGCCAAATAGAATGAAACATCCAATATGCAATGATTTATAAACACCTAGGAATGTAGTCAACTAATTAAAAATCATGTAACACTGATGCCAACTTCTAAGATGAAGGTGATGGCTATGATTTGGGGCCTGGGCATTCTATGTACAGAATATTCTTCCACCAATATCCCCATGCATTTATAGAGCAATTAAGTCTTAAAAGTTCAGCATTGGACTAATAATGAATGTACATACTCATTTTCACAAATCTAAATAATGGTTATCTGCATTCACTAAAATCTAAGTTTATAACCTAAGTCACCTGACACGGGGACACGGGACACAAAGAACACGAAAATACGAGAGTCCGACACAGACACGGTGACCCCCGGAATCAGGACACGTAGGACATGTTTTATATACATATATATATTTTTTAAATATATTAAAAAAAATAGGTATGTAAGAATTAAAATTCCTCTCCCTAGTTCAAAAGGCTACTGAATATAAGACAATTCAATGATTCTTCAATTTGGAGCAAGCAACATATAAGCTCTGCTTTAGTTGAGGTTGATCTTCATATAAAGCTTACAATTTCCAGGACTGCTCCACAATCAGCTTATATGTAGAAGGAAAATACCATGGAACAAAAGCAAACTCATCCCCATATTCTTCCATCTCCTCTACTACAAACTGCAAAACCAGAGCTCTAGCTCCAGCCCCACCTTTCCTAGTTGACTAGTCTATTTTTCCATACATAGTTTTCAACATCCGATCTCGATGGATTTGTGCAAAACCTTTATGACATGAATAAATTCCAAAAACTATAAAAATCACAGGTTTCTTCATGATTTGCTCCCCATCATCAATATGAGAGGTCACCCATTTAGATAAATACTTGAGGTGGTCCTCTAACTCCACATTAGGAATCCAACTATCAATATATGCATGGACAGAGGAAAAATTAATCTCTTCAACTTCTGTATTCGAAATGAAATCTGAACCAAGTGAGGCAGCCCAATCTCCATTATTCACTTCAAATTTATTAGGTGTTGTCTTCCGATAGAATCCTTCAAGCCCAACATTGAGAAGATGCCTACTATCCAACGATTTTATGAGATTTTCCATTTCATTTATCCAGGTCTGAAGTGTATGACTAGATTCATCTGACATACCATGACGCTCATTCACAATATCCCATGAAAATATGGCTAGCTTATATGGCTTTACGTGTCCTGTTTTCCGGGTTCGTGTCCGACAGTCGGGACACGCTCAAATTTCGCGTCTGATTCATGTGTGCAACATGTCCCGATTTCGGATTCGATGGAAAGTCGAATCGGACATGAATTCAAATCGAATCGTGTCCGATTCGACCCCCACGGGACACAGGGTGTTTCCAGCAAATCCAGTTTCTTAGTTTATAACCCTTCTCAAGTTTAGAATTTAGTTATAGCCCTCTTGTTGTACTTACATTCTAAATTGGATTGTATACAGATTAATCCACTAGAGCTAAACTAGATGCACAATTGCAAATGCCCTATACAATAAAAGTCCTCAATGAGTCAGCTGCCAAAAATGATGCTATGCAGTTATGTTTCAATCCCTGTTGGTTCCAAAATTACTAACTTAACCAGAAAATATATGTTATCACTATTATTTGCACGGATTTCACTCCTAGAATTGACATGAGGAATCAACTTGAAATAGAAGTAGCTCCTCATAGGCCTAAATTAGCAGTCATAACAGATCTAAAATTTCATTTACAGCCTAAGTCACATGACACGCGCAACATGCAAGGCATGAGGATACGAGTATACGACACAGGACACGTCGAACCCCGAAATAGGACAGAAGGGATGATCCAATTATTTTAAATTAGACCATTTACAAAATATTGATAGTGTCAATTTGGCATCCACCTAGGCTGTAACCTTAAATTAGATTATTATTATTATTATAAGTCAAACTGCCATCTACTAGTGGGATTAGTTCAAATTAACAATATGAAATCTCCCCAATATATTTTGTTTTCAAATCTGTGTTGTAAGAATCCAACTGAATCTAGAAAACTCCAACTTTGTCTGCAAAATCTATGAACATTTTTTTATCAGAAATGAAACTGCAGAGTAGAAGATCAATGCTCAAGTAGATACACACTAGCGCAACCACTAGATACTCATACCAATATATGACACCAAAATCATAACATATAAAGCAATAGGGCAGTCTTCTATTGAAAAACAGCAGGAATATAACATATCCCAGATCTGAAATTGTAATAGCTTTAAGAAGATAAAGATATCTCTCATTTCAGCGCTTCCCGTACTAGTCAAACCCACCATAAACAGTAAAATATTGTACCTGGCAAACAAGAAAGTAACAAGTATCAAACAGTGTTGAAATATTGTAACTTCGAAGAATGTTCTATTGTATTTTATTATTGTAATTTATTCCGAGATGTTTTATTCCTCCGTCGGGATGTCATTATTGTATTTGGTTATGTAAAGTCATTGAGGTAAATCCTCCCTTGTAAGTCGGGCCAATAGATCCCCCTAGAGTCAAATGTAATCAGGTTTTTAAGTCCCCTAGAGGAGTGGCCCAGTCAGCATTAAGTTGAGTGATTAAGTTGTTGGGGCCAACCTAGTTAGGGAAAAAGTCAAGTGGAAGATAAAGTATAAATAGGAGTGATGTGGTCCTCATTTGGACACACACACTCACTTGTGTAATTCACATAAGAGGAGAGAGAGATATCTGCAAGGAGAAGGAGCACTTGTTTGGGGTTTTGTCTTTGTACTTTTGATCATCTATATTGAGGAAGTTTTGCTAGGTTTTCTTCCCCTAGAGGGTTTCCCAGGATAAATTTGTGTCTCTTGTGTTTATGTTGTGCTTGTTATTCTTTCAGTGATCCTGTATATGCTATTGTTGTGAAATTGAATTGAATACTAATCTTAGCATATTGAATCCTAACATGGTATCAGAGCTAGCCTGAAAGAAGGCAATGTATGGCATTTACGACACTTGTTTCACTTGCGACAATTTGAAAGCTAGGGCTTTGTATAGCAAAAACTAGTCATCATGGCATTTTCGCTATAAATCACTTTTGGTGAAGGTTCAGCATCTGAAACTTGGACAAGCCGAAGATGAAATGCTCATGTACCTTGTGTCCGAGTTTCAGCCTCATATTCGTTGTACTTTGTGAGATGTGATCCTTACAAGTTAGGGTTTCTGCCTCTTCCAAAATGCAGCCCTAAACAGGTGATCTAGGGAAAAAGGTCATATCTCGGGCTAGGAAGCTCCAAATGGAATTCCGTAAAAAGTGACAGTTAGGGCACGGACTATAGTTTGACAGGTCCGAGTATCAGCGGCCGAAGTTGATACAGTGACACGTGGCACGCTGTACAAGTTCGCTATGTTGTTTCATCCCATAAACAAGTCATGTTGGGAAACTTAGCATGTCTCTCTCATGGAGAATCCAATAAAGCTCAAATCTGTGGGGTTGGAAATATGACAAGTCAAGCTACCACAGGCCGAAGATTCAAACCCTGAGGATCCAAAATTTCAGAGATACACCAGAAACAATAAGGCACATCGGAAATAGCTCAACGGAGGAAATCAAAGAAGAGGAGGAACAAGTCCTCACTTAGGGTTTTCAGTTTTTTTAGGTATGGAAAAACCCGATACAATGTTGGAGACACCTGATGCAACATTGGAAACCTTGAAAATGGATTTGGAATACCTTCATCATATATATTAATCTTCCATCAAATGTTGCGGGAGGAAGGAGATTGAAAACTAGGGTTTTCGGGTTCTACAAGTAAGAAGAAACCCTAGCAAAAATGGGAGACTCATAGGGCAGCAATGAAGGAGGCTTAAATGGAATTGGTATTCTATCATCCTAGCACCATGAATCTATATAAGATATTTACAAGTGATCTACCTTGGACGATTAGGGTTTTACCATTATAGAGAAGACTACAAGCAATCTCGACAGGTATGACTTGAGGAAATGCAGGTATGTTTTGAAATCTGTTTTATTTATCTGATGATTAAATTCATGATATGTTTGTCTTCATAGTATTGAGGTTAGTACAATCATGATTAATTTTATATTTGTCTAATCACCTTAGTAAACGTATGAATGCATGTGAATGATAGAAGACATTCACTGATTAGGGTTATGACACTTATGATTGTACTAATGCACTTGTGCTGTTGTATGAGGATGATGTTGTCTGCTAACATGAAAGGTACATGAAGAAAGACAAATCAAATTCTAGATCAAGAATATATGACTATGATGACATGAAAACAAAGACTTATCCATAGTCTTTGATCACATAGAAGCTCTACTTACAAGGTATGTATGATTTGGTTCTACTATGCTTAACTTATAAATCTAAGGCTGTGTATTCCCGAAGTAAACTGAAAGGGTTTATCCCCGGTAGGTGAAAAGAGATTCTCAGCTGCATAATTAAACTTTATTTTTGCTTAATAAAATTGACCAAGGCTTAAAGTTCTTGAGTATGCTCTTGGCTTCTGCAACTTAATCTGATCAGTTGGTCAATCAGAAAGGGACTTGAGTGACTAGTTTAATAGGGAAATCCAACGAAAACTTTATCATTAGAACTCGGGAGGTCGCGTGAAACTAACTACAGAGTCAGTGGGCTACTTTAAACAGGTTATGCCTCGCCCAGTTGGACACTTGGTTTAGTTGTCAGTTGTCACTACGCTCAGTTCGAAGGATTAAGTTGGAATTGGGCCAAACCAAGAACTAACCCATTCCTTAATTCCCATATCTAATAAAATCATTTAAAACTGACCAACAAGACTTGCATCACTTTCACGATACAGCAGCACTCTGACTTATGTGACTCCATTTGGCACTGGTCTAATCTGCAAACAATCAAACATTCAGTGAATCAATGTGTTAGATGGATGTATCTTTATTCATGTTGTTGTTGTAATTCATAATTGCATTTCTTTGGTTCAGTATTAACTCACCTTTAAACTCCTAGATTAATTTCTTTCTCTAACTTAGCTTAAAGGCCATAGTTTTATTTTCGTAGGGACCACCCCCCTTGGCTTCGCTAGGAGTTGGCCTAGACGGAGGACTTCAGTGTTGAGTGACAGTGTCTCAACCCCTTGCTTGCCCCAAAGGATGCACCAAGTGGCTTGAATATTTTTGCCATGCTAACCCCCTTTCCCCCGAGGTGCGTATCCAGGAGCAACATATTTTGGCGTCGTGTCGTGAATAAATCTTTTTATTCCCTGGATTCAACTTCTATTTTTTCCTTTTTTGTTTTTGCTTTGTTTGATGAATGTTTAGATTAGATCTATAATTTTCATATGCCGACTCTACTAACGTTTTTTCCAGTTTTGTAATTTTTCAAAGAAAAGCAAAAAGGTAGAATTTTTGTGAATATTTTAAATGCATATTTTTATCCTCACATGGTGACACCATTGAAGGGATAAAACCCTTATATCTCATATATATTGTTGAGACTTCTTGTGTGTAGATGAGCCCATATAAGTAAATAAAATTTTAAAGGCTCATGGTTGAACCAAGGTCATTGATTTGTTATGATATGGATATTAAGAGAAGAGAAACTGCTACTCGAATCTCCCTTGCATGTTCACCCATTGATTACTTCAGAATTCCTAGCTTTCCTAATCAGTTTGAGGGTGAAAAGACATCTTATTCCCTTCCTATTTATTATGGTCATGATGGTAAACACTCAACCAGATTCCATATTGTGATGTTCCTTTCACGAATGAGCGAATTTGACACACAACATGAAGATCATATGATGCATATGTTTGCTTCTTCTTTCCATGGGGATGCCTCAAAATGGTTTTATGAGGGCCTTCCTGATAAATCTATCTCTTCCCTCATTGTCTTCTTTAGAATATTTTTAAGACAATGGCATCATGGTGAAGATCATATTGAATCATTCTTTAGAAGCACTCTTGCTCACTTCTTTCCTTCAAAGGAATTTCATATGGAAGAGCCTGAGTTACCCAATGTGAACATGATGTATGACACGCCATTTTCAAAGACTCGTGTTGATTCCATTGAAGAACAACACAATGAACCATTCATCGACAATATTATTGAAGACCCTCGTCATGTTACCTCAACAGAAAATGCTGAAGAGTAGGAATTTTTTCAAGACTATTTCAGTGATGATGAGCACATTTGTACTCCTAATCCACCTCCAGAAGAAACCATTGCAGAATCCCATATTGAAATTCATGAGGAAGATTGTAATGTCTATAATGATGATGGTTTGGAAGGTTTTCTTCCCTATGACCTTTTTTCTGAAGAGGAGGATTATGAGCATAAAGAGGACAGATATATCTTGGATCATAAAATAAGCAATGAAGAGTCCCTCATGACTGACATAGATGTTGATGATGATAACTGGACATTTATAGAGAACACCATCTATGCCATGTCTGAAAAAATAAATAATGAGTCGAGATCCTTTGAAAGCATAATTGAAAATCCCATAAATGACATATCTGAGGGAAGCAAGCTTGAGCCAGAGTCTCTTGGTGCTTTTATTGAAAAACCTATTTATGAGGTTTTCATAGAAAGCATGGACCTTAGGACTTTGGGATATCTTTGCATGGAAGAGGAGCATGAAATCTTTTTATACGATTAGTATGAGCCATGCATGAGCATCAACAAGGAAGACCTGAAGAAGCAATACAATGAGGATTCAGATTAAATACAGCTTATTGAAGAGCAATCTCAGACATTATTTTCACATATAGAGGTTCCTTATGACAAAGAGCAACTTGGGGCTTATGCTTTCACTGAAAGTTACTATCAGAAAAGCCCTTCAGATTATTGTGATGAGGTAGTTGGTCTTCCTTATCATTTAGAATTTTTTCTCATCCCTATCCAGTCATGGATAGAAGAAGCCTGCAGGAGCGCTTACCATTTGCGGAAGCACTTCAAAGATCCATCACATGCCTATGATTTCCCATCCAGCCCTCCCATCCAGAATATCCATGCAGGTTTGCACTTTCTGATAAACGAATCCTTGCTTTGGTTGGTAACCGAAGACAAGGCAAAAAAGTATTATATTGATGAAATGCTTAGGTGGTTACATTGGATTTTTTATTACACTTAGCATTTTCCTTTATATCATGCTTAGAATAGGAAAATAAGCTCCTCAAAGTGAGCATTTACTTTACGCATTTCTTTCTAGTACTTAGGAATGATAACTTTTTTCCTTAGTTTTAGTTTTTATGAATAAATGCAATTTGTGATGCTTTGGTTTCTTCATAAAACTTGTGTTGCTAAAGGTTTTTCTTGTCAAGTTGAGATGTTTTTACAGGTTGTAAAAACCAAAGATTTTGGTGTTCTCGCATCCTCTCCCTCCCTGAAGGCTTGATTGAGGAGACGTCCCATAGTTGGAGCTAGATGTTATCCACCAAATTGCAGTTAGTGGATTTCGAGTGGACCGTCGAAGACTTGAACAATCAAATTGTTCATCATCAGTGTTATGTGATCCATCAGGCCAAATTTTGTCCCTTTTTTTCAAATTTATATGGGAAATTGTAATAAGTTGGTCTAAGCACGATCTTTTTGTAATAGGCTTGGCTTACCTTAGGTTTATTTGTCAAGGGGATACTCTAGAGTGTTTTTTCCTTAGGAATTATGCATTGCGCTTCAGTGACGTATAATTCCTTAGTTTTTCACTCATACCTCCAAAGTTGGAGTATTTACCTTGGTGGTCAAACCTTGGGAGGTTATCAAAGCCCAAGTGTCTATGTATTTTACATGCTAGCCATCAATAATGAGTCGTATGGACATGTCCTAGGTCCCCTAGGAGTTTGAGTCAATTCCGAGGAAAATAAATTTTCTAGTAAAATTAGGCCATTTTTTAATGGTTTAATTGGGAAATTTCAAAATGTAAAAAAGTATGGTCTGGAGGCGAAATTTGGCGCGAGGGTGCTCGTTTTCATGCTCGGAGCTTCCTCTTTACCCCGTAGCCCACTCTTCGTATGCTTCGGGTGATTAAATTGTCACTTGGAGCATTTTTTCTTAATGAGGCGACAAAATGGCAAGGAAATGCTAATAATGCAACAAAATGACATGAAAGTTAAAAAATATATAATAAATAAAGCAATTGGCATGTGGGAAAAGGTGGCAATCTTATCTCTTAATGAAAGACGACCTCATGAGGTGAATAAAACATGTGTCATAAAGTCAAATTGTATGGAGATTGAATAGATCTTTAAAATAGGTGCGCCCCTCCCTCTCACATGGGCGAATATTGGTATGTGGCGGCTCTTTCATAATGGATGGAGAAACCAATGAAGGGATGCACCTACCTTTTGAAAGGTGGTGCATCCTTCTTGGATGTGGATCCCTATAGTATCAATCACATGGATCTAGTTTGGATCCAATCCCTCGTTCAAAGGAATTCTCCCCTCCCTCAATAACTCGCCCCCCTTCTCCCTTTGGCTATATAAAGCGAGGCCCATTTTCATTGTAGAGTGGAATGATGAACCTCTGCTCTCATGTACAATTTCAGTGTTGAATCTTTTGATGAATAAAAGGCTTTGGAGGTCTATTACGGTGTCTTTGGCTCAAGTTTGATGATCATTGTCTTATGTGTTTTCCGAGGTAACTGTAGAGTTCCTTTTGCATTTCTTTACTTGTGAGTTATTACCCTTGGAATGACTAGTATTGATCAATAGGGGTGAGTAAAGAAGTTTCTTTCTCATTCAAAATACTTATGTTTAAGATAGAGAATTTGCATGCTTAATAGTTTTTATGTATGCTCTTCTCATCTTCGATTTAAGTTTTACTAATGGATTTGACAAGTTGTTTGGCAAGTGTAATGGTTTCTTCTACAGGTGCTTCGATTTGGATTGATGGAGGAACTAGTTTGATTGCTTCATTCTCCGAATTCTTTGTGCAGAGGACATAGTCTCTCTCAACGCCACCAGAACAACTCCATCGCCCAAGTTCAAAAGGGCTTTGGCTTTCTCCTTCTTTCCCTTCTTTAAATTAAATTTCTTTTCTGGTTACGTTTATTTATATGCTTAAAATAAATTAGCTTCTTTCAAGAAGATCATAAGATGATTTCTTTTAAGTATGTTTTCATAAGCTAGATTTGGTTATTCAAGCTGTAATTTTGTAGATCTAGTCCATTTTCAAGTACTTAGTTTATTGCAAAAAAATTATCTTTCAAGTACTTGAAATTTCTTTGTGCTTCTAACGTCTTAATCAGCATATTAGGTGCAAAGTTGGTGGTTGTTTTTTCAATTTTTATGAACAGGTAAGAGGAAGTGCTGCCGAAAATTTGAAGATTCGAGACATTCAAGACCCCAAGAGCACTTTTCATGCCTTGAACTTAATTTTTTGTGAAAACCTGTAACCGTTTGGATCCAGATCTATAAGGACCAAAGGCATCCACCTTGAAATTGTAAAATAAGTAATAAAGGCAAGTGGGCTACTTTAGCGCCCACACCCAATCCCCCCTGGAGGGATCTCGCAGGCTACTTCAGCGCCCACACACATAATAAAACTTTATTTTTGCTTAATAAAATTGACCAAGGCTTAAAATTCCTGAGTATGCTCTTGACCTCTGCAGCTTAGTCTGATCAGTTGGTCAATCAGAAAGGGACTTGAGTGACTAGTTTAATAGGGAAATCCAACGAAAACTTTATCATTAGAACTCGGGAGGTCGCCTGAAACTAACTATAGAGTCAATGGGCTACTTTAGGCAGGTTGTGCCTCGCCCAGTTGGACCCTTGGTTTAGTTGTCACTACGCTCGCGATTTTTTGTCAGTGCACCCAGGAAAAGCCCGATTTTGACAGTTTTTGCTCTGTGAGTGTTTTGTTTGCTGAATTCGAAGTCACAAGCTCAATTTCATTGCTTTTGAGGTTCGAATCTAGGCGAATTTGAACGTCGTTGTTAACATTCGTCAAACTTCATGTCTTAATAGGGTAAGTCATTGTCAATAGCTAATGGAGGTGGGCGATCATGCGACTTCGAAAATATGAAGGGTCGGCGTGAAAGCAGAGGAGAGCAATGGCGTGAGTTTGGGAATCCGATGGAAGGGTTATAGAATTTTTCCATAATGGGTTACAGATTTTTCATGTGTTATAATTTATAAATAGTAATTTATATATGAATGTATTATATAATGAATTTATACATCTTATTTGCCGTCAAATGTATATATTATGGATTTTTCATGTGTTATAATTTATAAACAATAATTTATATATGAATGTATTATGTTATAAATTTATGCATCTTAATTGCCATCAATGTGTGTATTATTTTATATATACATTAAAGTAAAATCATTAATAACCATAAAGTTATATATTAATATAAGTTTCATTATTTTCATATATAATATATATTATAAATTGACAAAAGTTATATTAATAAAAACTATGAGTATATTAATATGTATAATTGTAGTTAATTTTTTTGAAATATATATATGGACAAATTTGATGGCGAATTTTATCTGAACCTCATTGACAAATTCAAATTCGAATCGAATATTATTGTTGTTGAACTCAAACTCGAACCCGAACCATGTGATTAGGAGCCTGAATTGAAATATTTTGGACATCTATTGATATCTTGTACTATGTGGACATGGAGATTTTGAATATCTATGAAAAAGGTTTTTTTCAATTCAAAATGTGTATAACTATATATTTATTTTTTTGTATTTCCCGATTTTTTCCCAATCCAATTCAATCTCTTCGCTCTTTTGTCTCGCCGATTTATTGCCGATTCCGATTCTGGTAACTATGGTTAAGACTAACAATCTATGGTCTGAATCAAGCTCATGATTATCTACAATATCTATATTTTCAGTTGATTGATTAAGGGGATTAATGAAATGACAGACTCAACTAGGCCGTTACCAAGTTCATGGATACAAGTCATTCAGTCTTAGGATGGCCACTTCCTTATGCCATTGCAAATTATTACTCCTTGGAAACTATATAGTTTAAGCAATTCATTGCCAAATAATTTTTCAATTAAATCTTCAGAGCTTCTCTTGTAACTGCAGCACATATCGTGGCCCTCATCTAACCACAGGGGGTTGGGGTTAGAGATGTTGCTCAGAATTATGGCCTGTTTATTAGCAGCTCTTGCATTGAAGTCCCCTAATAAGAAAATATTGCCTTCATTTCTTAAATAAGATATATCATGCCTTAAGCCATCAAAAGGACAACTTTTGACTAAATTGTTGGTTTTAAAAAATATAGAGTTTGTGGGTGTGAAGTATCCGACTGCCAAAAAGATATTGTTAAAGTTCATGTTAAAAATTTCTAAAATTTCTACCCAAATATATTGATTTAAAGGATCTTTCTTTTAAAGATTGACATAGAAGTAGGGATTTGTTTAACGAAACAAACTAAGACACCAATCCCTCATCCAGTGGATCTTTTATTTCAAATAGACCACAGAATGAAACCTTCCATAATAGGGAGTCAAGGACACAGGTTTCATCGTATTATGATGTTTCCATGGTTCCAGCAATAAAATAATCTCAATTTCGCTATAAATACAGCCCAACTATAAAGAATCATAAAACACTAGCATGTTAAGATATAGCTGGTCTTCCATTGTCTGAGCTAGGATTTTTAGGAAGGACCCATTTTGGTAAATTATTGTCAGAAGTTAGAACCTATCTGTGGACCAACATACCAAAAATATTATCCAGTAAAGATTATCAAATATTCACTCCTATTTTATGATTTTCTATACTTCAATCTCCTTTCTATGTTAGACTTTTTAAAAATCTCTATGCTGCCCAAAGTTTACCCCTTGTGTACTTTTCTTTATAAAGATGCTCATTCCCGACTCCTATATTGCCCTAGACACTAGACAAAACATTCCATCCATTACTAAAGAACCATGGTACTAATTGGTAAACTTGATTCTGCATGTCATTCTATGCACTAAAAAAACGTTTGGATATAAATTGGGCTTACTATATAGTATATATTATAAAGAACCATAAAACACTATCAAGTTAAGAAACAGTCAGTCTTCCATTGCCTGAACTCGAATTTCTAGAAAGGACACTCATGACACATTTTCGTAAACCATTGTTAGAAGTAGAACCTATCTGTGGACCAACATATCACAAATATTATCAGGTAAATACATCAAATATTCACTTCTATTTGATGGTTTTCTTTTTTCCGTTAGATTTCCTAAAATTCTCTACGTTGCTTAATGTTTCCCCTTCTGAAATTTTGCTTATAATGATGCTCATTCCCAACTCTTATATCGCCCTAGACAAAACACATGACCCATAATACTATTTGGTGAACATATTTAAATTTTATATGTACCTAAATGTGAACAAGTTTAAAGTGCAACATAAGAATGAATGTATTGAATACTTACCTTTTCAGAAGGTTTAGAAATATCTGGCAGCCTCCAACTGCATGAATGTGCTCTAAAAAATTTGTAATAAAAGGCTTGTGAGAAAGAAGTCGAAGCACCATATGTAGCACATCCTCGACACACAGCAGATCGTCACTTTTATCCAGAAAAGAAGCAAGAGCTATCACATCAGATATTGAAACATGCTGCCTGCAAATGCCCATTCATGTTAGCTATCATCGACAGAGAGAAAACAAACTCACACTACCAAGATTGCCAAAAACTTGACAAGTATTTTATTTTCTTGAGTGGAAAGGGAGGAAACAAATCAAAGCAAACACATCAAAGTTATATACATGCTAGCATTCTTCATAACTTGAAATTATCTTCAATATCAAATCTAAGCCACATAAATTGCATCATACCTTAACACCATTTCAGCCAGGCTCAGCAACAAAAGGCGGATTTTTCCAATTTCTTCTGGATTAGGTCGCTCCCCTATTATCTCTTTCGTTAGAGGATGCAAAAGTGCTTTGCTTCCAAACGCTTGACGGCCTTTTGGTCTGTCCCAATAAAACTGCTGTATAATATCAAGAATCCTTGGAAGACTACAAAGACCTCCTACTAATCTAGAGTTTGTATCAAAATAATTTAGAAGAAACATGTACAGTTCTCGTTGAACCATAAAATGTGCATATATCCAAATATGGGGATAGAGATATATTCTCAGCAGGACATCCTTGAGAAGAATCTGAGACATGTCTGAACCTGCTCATCATGAAACTCTATTAATAACTTAGAAAACAATAGACCTGACTAGGGAGTCAATTGCAGAAACTGAATAAACCCACAACAAAACACATAAAAAATTCTCGAAAGTTCACCATGTGTAAGAGTCCTACCAGATTTTTCAACAACAGTTAAAAGATGGCCCAAAGCTGAAACAACATTATTCGTGAGTTGTTGAGGTGAAACTGACTGAAGCAAGAATCCAAGGATAGAAAATCCAGACATATTGCACATAAATTGCTGATTGGCAAGATTTCCATCCAATACAGAAGCTATAAGCTCAATAACTTCCGCTGCAACATGTTCGCTATACCCAAATTCTGAATATGCCACCTCTTCATGTACAGAGATGTTAGTTTGCATAACCGGTTGGTCAAGCTGTGTTAAAAGAGGGAAGAAAACAGAAACGCCACCTACACAATCAAGTATGTCTCTTAGAATGCGACGATAACATAACTGGGTTCCTGCCATAATAGTTGCTCCGTAGAAATTTCGATCTTTGGTTTGGTCCAGCATAGGTGATATGTCAAATAGATTTCTACTGGCACTAGCCTGCGTAACACAAAATACCATGAAAATAAAATATATTGCCACTAAAATATTAAAATCTTAATGTTAAATCATATGTAAAAACTCGAAGATTTTCATTTACTTGTGCATTGAATCCAAAAACTATTTTTGGTGCGAGTCCCTCCTTTGCATCAAGAATGCTATATGTTGAAGTATTCTCTTGAACATGCCCAACTTCAGTGTCAAGGAAGGAGTACATGTAGGTAGGACCAAGAGAAAAAATGCCTAAAATTTGATCAGAAGAAAGTGCATCATCAAACAAATAAATTGGGCCCAGTTGTCCACAGAAGGGCAATGAGAGTTTGCTAGCAAAAGCTTCACTTCCATCGTCACTGACTGCAACAAATGGGGCACTGGTTCCAATCGTGCATCGTGTCAATGGTTCAGTCACTTTTGGATATCTGACAACAATACATGATGAATAGGAGAAAAAAGAGTTATAAGCGTTTCTTGACATGTGAACATAATAGATAAACCAGCCAACACTGGATTTATCCTGAAAAAGAAAATAAAAATTAAAGGTAGCATTGGGACACAAACCTGAGTTTTTCACTGCCCACAAGAACCGCATCCACATAGCATCTTAATATATTCCCTCCAGAGAATGTCCTACCAGTGGTCTGAGTTATGCAGAGAAAGTACCACTGTTTTGAAGACAACTTACTCCTCAATGTAACAGCTTGCCCTTTTGTGGTCATGGTCTGCAGATGGCCAATTAAAACCAACTATGAAGTGCCTAACAATATTACCAAATGGTAATTAAATCAATAGCCATTTAATGATTATTAATGAAATGAAGCCAACTACAACTCAAGCCTAAAGTTAATAATAATAAGATCTACAGTAGATCTTAACACACCACTAAAAAAAGCAATCACTACTAACTATTAGCATCCACACTAGCTTGTATAAATCCTGTAATTGATAATCAGAAACATAATCAAGAAGTCAATGGATATGTTGCAACAGAAATTGGAATAAGTGCCTGATACATAGAGTGAACTTTTGTGCTACTTCCATGGTAAAGACAAAGACCTTTATAAGCAAATTGTATCAATAATCAGGCCTTAGAAAATGTCACATTATCTGTACATGTTGAATTGAATTGAATATTATTAACCATCCACGAGATCAACCAGTATATGGGACAAAAAGCTTACATAGATTGAACTGTCCTGGATCTAAGCATGTAACAAAAGAAACTAATAACAGTAAAAATGAAGAATCATTTTTGCATGCCAATCATAGTCATTTTTAAAAATCCAGAAACCATGATGGGAACTTCTAAAACTATAAATCATAGAGAAATGTATTAAATAGCAGATTTAAAAGCACCTAAGATATTGCTTTCCAACTGTAAGATTCACTTTTCTTCAAGGCAATAAATTTTCATAATTTGAACTCAAAAGTTATAACTGAGTTCGCATGTGGTTTTTTGTAATCTGCCAAACCTTTTATCACCTGACAATCTATTTCCATGCCTTGAAAGCATAAGATTGTATGCTTGCAATTTTAACTCTCATCCTTTTTCCAAATATCATTGTTCTCCTGCAATTGGAAGATATATGCTCCTGTACAAAGCACAACTTCTTCCAAGAAAATTGTATCATTTTTCTTCTTTGTCATATTTCAAAGTGTTCTGACTTTCTCATACAGCTCCAACACAGGTCTTGTGTAACACTCTTCTTCAACCTATAACACTAAACTTATAGCCCATCCCTGACAACCCATATCATATACCATCCATTTACAATTTCAATGTCTTTCCATTCTTTGGCATAAATCATCATACATTTTAGTCCTCATCATCTCCTAACAGGCAGATTAAGGACAGTTGACATACCAAGTGCAGTTAAATATATCTAGAATTGTCTTTGTATCACAAAATTGAACTCTCATTCAACACTTTATTCATGGTTCGACTAGAAATACCATGCCATCCAATTTCACCTCACTAGCTACATCATTGCTCCAAGTTGCTTGGGATGTTTGTACTATGCCCAAGGACGAAGGAGGTCTTGGTCTGATTGATGTTGCAGTTCAGGCCAGTGTTCTGGTGTTAGCTTTTTGTCACTCGGACAGGTACTTCGACATAGGCTATGTATCTAACATGTAGAAGTGATCCAAAAAGTGTCTCTCTAGACATTAACTTTATTTTATAAAGTTAAAGTGACTTTTAAATTATAATGACCAAAAAGCAACTTAAGTTGTGTCAACGAAAGATTAAGTCATGACTGTAGATCTCAAGTGCTCAAGATCTAATCTTGACCATTAATCACTTTGAAGATCTAGGTTTAGGGTTTTTAGTCATTGTAAAGTTATAAAAGCCAAAGGAGATCTAAGGAGAGATTAGACACACTTGAGCAGGTGAGAGTGTTGAGCAAGGTTGCCAGAGCATGGGAGCCGGAGCGGGAGTCGGAGTGGGAGTGCGAAAGCACCATTTTCTAAAAATATAGGGAGCGAAACATCTCGGGAGCTTTTATATATATATATTTAAAACATACTTTATATTCAAAAAAAACATGTAGAATGCCAAATTAGTTGCAGAATATGTGAAACATGTATATTTATGCTACTTCTAGATGAATATTCATAATTTCAACATACTACCCTAGTACATTAATAATTAATCATTCAAGTAGCAAATGATCAACCATCTAGCTATTAACAATTACAAAGTTCCAAATACAAAGTTCAAACCATCTAGCAATTACAAACATACAACTTTTAAAACCATATAATAAGAAGTAGATCATTAACTTAAGGAATGAAAATTGAAATAGATTATCCACCAACTGTAAACATGACCAAATAGGATTTCTTTGGTAGCCGAAGATGAGTTTGCCAGGTTTATGTGGATTAGGATTGGCGTTGGAGTCTCTCATCTGAGGGACATCTACACTGCAGTTTGTTACTTTCCCCCAGCTTCTTCGCCATTTGCCATCCATAGTGGCCCGAATGGAGACTTCTTTATAGACTTGTACACCGGCATCACTCAGTACTCTATTGATGGGGAAGTCATCCTCCTAGGTGACTTCAATGCTCGTACTAGGAACCTCCAGATCCCTCTCCATGATCAGTCAGAGGATGTGTTATGTACCCAGGGGATAGACCTAGCTTCAGTTGGGCTTCACCGAATGTTAGAGGATGCTTTGGGCCCCACTACAGTTTATGGTAAGCATCTATTGCAGTTGGGGGAATCTCAGGAGCTGTTGATTCTAAATGGTCTTCCCTGTTTTCGAAACTCTCACTTCTTCACATGCCAGCCACATGGTGGGGGTGCGAGCGTAGTTGATTATGTCCTCACCAGCCAGAACTTGCTCCCTTTTGTTTGTCACCGCTCAGTCTCCCCCATCCCCCTTGCTGACCACGCACTTCTTTACTTCTCTCTCCAATTTGACACTCCCCTCCCACCTCATACCCTCCCTCGGGGCCCATCCTGGACCATCTCTTGATTTGACGAAGGAGACCGGGACATCTTCTCCTCGACCCTAAGCCAGATACTCTCGTTAGAGACTCAACTCTCCTCGCTTGACTCTGCTTCCACTAAATACACCTGTCTTTCATCTTCCATTTGGGAAGCAGCACTCAAATCCTTCCCCCACTCCACTTGTCCTACTTCCATCTCCCCAAAAGTTGGATTGTGTCCCATGAACAAATGGTACGATGATGAATTCAAAACTCTACATCGAGAGCTTCGATCTGCTTCCCACTCTCAGCCCTCCTACTCTGACCTCAAAGCTTCCTATCGCCGCCTCCTCCGTTGCAAGAAAGGACTCTTTATTTCTCAGAAAAGACGAGAACTGTCTTCTCTCCTTACTTATTCCCCTAAACAATTTTGGCGTACCATCCTTCCTCGACGCTCCCCTCTTCCATCTGACCTCGATCCTATATCCATGTTTTCTCACACTTCCAATCTTTATGATATTCCCAGACAAACCCAAATTCAAATTAGCTCTCCACCCCCCTCCTGTTACTTATTCTCAACCAGAGATATTAGAGAGGCCATTTGGGTGATGAACAGTAGCAAAGCAGCAGATGAGGAAGGATACCAAGCAGATTTCTTTAAGCACGGTTTGCGTGCTTTGGTTGGATATTGGCTGATCTTTTTAAGCATGTAGTCCATGAAGGTTTCCCACTGGCATGGTCACATCACATCATCCATCCGAATCATAAATCAAGTTCCAACTCAGATCTCAATAACTACAGAACGATCATGGTGTGCCACACGTTCTCGAAGTTGTATGCTACCATTCTCCATAGGAAGCTCTCCAGTGACCTCGAGCAAAGACACCTCGGGGTTAGGGGGCAGGCAAGTTTCCAACTCGCTCACCAGACCATTGACCACATCTCCACTCTCTGCGTCGTGATTGAGGAGGCACAACACCGCTCTTCGAAAGTCTACTATTGCTTTGTAAATTTTCGGAAAGCTTTTGACTCTGTCCCTAGGGAAGCCCTACTCCAGAGACTCAGAGATATTGGCATCTCTGCGACCCTATTGACATCTATTATGCACCTATATGAGTTTGTTCTCGAACATCTTCGCACAGCCCATGGGATGTCTGATTTCATTCGAAGTATTATTCGGATCAAACAGGGATGTCCACTATCTCCCACCCTATTTGGGATTTACATTGATGAGTTGGAGGCATTTCTACATGAGCATATCCAGGACACGGATGGTTGTCTTCTTCACTAGGTCTTGATAACTATTCTACTCTTTGCTGACAATGTGGTCCTCCTCTCCTCATCCCCAGAAGGATTACATAGGCACTTGGATGCCTTAGCTCTGTTTTGTGATCTTCGACAGTTGACGGTCAACCTGGGTAAAACCAAGGTTATGATTTTCAATGGGGTGAAGAAAACTTCGGACCTTCACTTCCTATTCAGAGGAGAGGAATTGCGATCACCAGCACCTATACTTACTTGGAGGTGCAATTCTCAGGCCCTCACTTCAGTTTGCGACTTGTTCTTCAGCCTCGGATCAACAAAGGTTATGGATCCTTAGCCCTTCTCGAGAGATAGTGCTTTCGACATCACTTCCAGGACATCTCATCCAAGATGAGCCTCATGGACACCTTGATCCGTCCCACTGTTTTATATGGCTCGTAGATATGGGGGTCGTCTTTACTTGAGTCAGACTGGGCCTCAGTTGAGAGAGTCCAGACTCTTCTTCTTCGCCACATTATTAGATGTAAGCAGACAGTACCTCAGCACATCATCCTTGCCGAGTTCGGAGCTCATCCCTTCAAGCTCGAGACGGTTTTCAATTTGGTCTCATTCTTACATCGTGTTCGGGGCTTTGCAGACTCGATGAAGGGCAGAGACCGATACGCTTACCTAGCATACTGCTCTTCTGAGGCTATTGCTCGTTCTACTCATTTGGGTCGAGCACATTGTTGGTTTACAGGGGTTTCGGATCGCCTTGAGGCAGTGGGTATTCAGGTGGATCGTCTCTCCCCTTTCTGATATTCATTGGATGCTCCTGGTCACCTTTTACCTACTAGACAGGAACTGAACAAGATTATCCGGGAAGACATCTACAGGCAATTCGTCCAAGTCACTTGGGTCAATCCTCCGGGAGGGTTACGCCCAAAAATGGCCTTGTACGCAGAGCACTTCCTGGAGTTGAGGGACGGGCTCATTGTCTGACCCCAGTATACATTTCGCCACTAGATGCATGCTCTTCGCATCCCTCTAGGCCAATTCAGAGCCAGTTCTCATAGACTTCGGGTAGAGACAGACCACCAGATTGATAGACCAGATAGAATCTTCCAAGTATGTCATCTACAGGAAGTGGAGGCCGAGGCACACTTCATTTTTAGATGCCCCATTTACTACGAGGTCAGACGACAGTTCCATTGTTTGTTTAGAGATTCTCATACTCTCGACGAGTTTTTTAGGTACCCTGATCAGAGATGTTTGGCCCTCTATATGCAGGAGGCTCTCAGGTTCTGAGCGCATATTCTTCAGCCTCCCATCAGACCAGACCCCACGCAGAGGATCACGGCATTTTTCAAGGAATTACCTTCAGACAGGGGCACCAAGAGACCGACTAATATCGGTACATATCCAGACTCTAGATCAGTAAGGATCTGTGGGACCTCACCCTGACCCACGAGATCTCAACAATAGATTCATCTCAAACCCCGTCGTAAGAGACGGGCTAGTGGGTTATGTTGATTCAAAAGTATGATGCGAATCAAAAGTTTAACCGAGAGGGTTATGTTGATTCAGATTGGGCAGGCAGTGCTGCAAATAGCAAGAGCACTTCGAGGTGCTGCTTTAGTATGGGATCAGGTGTGATCTCTTGGTTTAGCAGGAAGCAATCCTGCGTAGCATTGAGTACAACCGAAGCAAAGTATGTCGCAGCTTGTTCGACTAGTTGTGAGGTGTTATCAACTGATTTGTACAAACAGTTGAAACCTTATTGAGCTGCCAGTGTTGGAACACATCAGTGTTCACTTCCAGAGTATCTGGGTTTCATTGTATTTGGGTCTAGCCAGTTTTGGCTTTGAGTCGACATGACCATGGCCCCATGGGGGTTTGTATCAAAGTGTGCTAGTAGGGTCTGAGTGGCTCGGTTCCCCATGACTGGATTAAACAACTAAGGTATTCCAGGGAGTTTTTTCACCGTCAGATTATATTTTGCTTCAGGCGAGATATAATCTCTTGGTTTTTCTCCCGCTTCCTCCGAAGCTGAAATGCCCGATTTTGGAAATTTGGCCATGGGGGGTTATTAGGGTCCAACTATAATGTATAAACCTACTAGACACTATTAGAATAGGTTCTGGTCATGTCCTAGGTCTCTAGGACCCCCAGAAAAAAATTTCGAAAAAATTTTACCGGACGCGTCGAAATTGGGGTTTTTAATTTTTTAATTATTTTTAAATTTTAATTAAATTTCTCTATAGTTTAAATAGAGAAATTTGAGTCTGTAATTATGTCAGTCATCCGGGGTCCGATTTCAGTGTTTGATGGCTCGTTTCATAAGCCAAAAATCACACATGACCCATGGAGCAGCTAAACCCAACTTTCGGATGTCAATTCAACCTCATAATTAATATTTTCTCTAAAAAGTCATTTATAGAGAAATTATTAATTAAAATAATAAAATTGAATATTTTGGAGATAATCCAAATCTCTCCAAAATTAATCAATTTGATTAAAAGTAAAGGCTAAATGACATGGCAATAGACATTTATGAGGATTCCAATCAACTATCCAGTCACCAAGTCATTATCCTCTCAAGCAATTTCGCCCTCCTTCATAAATAATTCGATTTGTTGAGGTGTCACTTGATAAATGGGTTGGTGGTTTGCATTAAAGCCCAAGGATGGGCGCCCTCATGACTCACCAAACTTGGCTCTCATTGCAAATTCGAGTTAGCACCCACCACCTTCCACTTGTCTCTCCACCATGCTAACTCGCACCTACTCCAAGCTCACGTCAATCTGCCCTAAATCCATGTCTAGCATTGTTGGAGGTTGATTATTGGATAGTTGTTACTTCCCATGCAATCACTAGAGCTTGGCTCTCCTTGCAAACACGTTAGTGCCTACCACCAATCCACTTGTCCTCTACCAACCAACTCGCATCCTCCTCTAAAGCTCACGCATATCTACCTAACTCTCACGTGGATCCAAGTTGGAGAGTGCCCATTCGATGGGTGATACTTCCCATGCATCAACAAGGGCGAGTTTGCCACCTCTTCACTCAACCTACCACAAACTCGAGTTGTCATTCGAATTAGCTCTCCAAGCCTTGCCATTGATTGGAATTCAAACTACTTGTCCATGCCAATTCGACCTAGGGTTTTGGCATCTAGTTTTAGTATAAAGAGAGGCCCATTAGGGGCTATTATCTCATGGAAAATTGTTGTAAAGTTACTCTGCTCATATTTGTCAAGAGCTTGTGGAAATAAAGTTGGCTTTGGAGGCAAATGGTGTGCATGTCTATTGGTTCATGAGTTAATGATTCATTGTTGAGGTAATATCTATGATTTTTACATTCTTGCAATTTCAATTTTGATTATAATTTATGCTTAGATCTCTTTATTAAGAGCATAGGGCAAGCATTTGATGGTTCAATTTGTTTGCTAGGCTTAGGTTTGGATGGTTTAAAAGAGTACAAATTGTAATCGGTCTTACTACCTTGTCTCTTTTCCCATTTTTGTCTAACTCTCTAAGTTTAATCAAGTATTGTTTGTATGAGTGTTTATGTGTTGCAGATCCTCAAATAGGTGAGATGAGATGAACTCGGTTGTATCTCCCTCTTCTCCACCAACAAAAAACTTGTGCTAATAGTTTGTTTTCAGGAAACCTCCAAGGGAACAAGATCTAGGGCTTTGCATCAAAGCGGAAAAGTTACTCCTTCCATCAAAAAATTTCACTTTCATTGGTTACTGGTTACTTTAGGCTTCCCATTCTTCAAGCCATCTTGTCTTCTCTTTGAAACCCCTTTGATTTGCTTGCTAGCCTTTTCCTTCTAGCCCTCGTCCACTCCCATTGGTTCCTTCCCCATTCGTTTTTGTCCTCTTTTGCCCTCTCGTCCATCCTAGAAGCTAGCCACTCTCTTCCTCTCATCTTAGCTTTTAGGTGCCTCCCTCTTCTTCTTTTTTGGTCTCCATCCTTCATCCTATTCGTCCTACCTATCTCCATCTAGTTCTTGTCTCACTCCTAGTCCAACCCCTAATCCCCATTCTTCACTCTCCTTTGCCCTATTCCTTAACCCTACAACTTTCCTCTCGTCCTCTCTCTTCTACCCACTCCTTCACTCTCGTCCTACCTCACTTAGACCTCTTCTTCCTTGTCCTTATCTCCTTACTTGCCCTTCACCTCCTCTCCTCGTCCACTCCCATTTAAGCCCTAAACCACATCAAAACAACAAAACAAAGGAGTTAGTAGTATTTAGTATTAGATCTCATTACTTGGTTATTTAGTAGTTGTTTTGCATAGTTAGATTTCATAAAAAGAAATATCTTGCATTTGTCTTTTGAAGTACTTAGTCATTTTCATATCCATATCATCATAGCTTGCATGTAGCTAGTAGACTTTTGCAAACTTTTACATCTTCCAAGAGATAGAAAATTTTGCGCAAAAAATATTTCGAATTTTTATACTTTAGATCTCATTTCTAGGATATTTCGAGAGTTTGTTGTTCGCTGGTCCGTTTCGCCATAGTTAATAATTTATGATAAAATTTCATGCATACCACATCCTAGAGTTAAAATTTCAATTCTAGACTTAACTAGTTGCAAGTTTTGGTTTTGTCTTTTGCTAACGGTTAATGGGTGCCTTGTTTAGATGTTTTGGACTTGTGTAGATCATTTGAGAAAGAGAGATATTTGACAAAGATCCTGAAACAAAGGACCAACGCAAAATAAAGTGAAGGAGCCATGAGAATGACTCAATCTTGATATACTTATCCTTTGTAATAGCAAGTGAAACTTGTTTCTTTCTTCAAAATTTTCCAAGTATTACCGTTCTCAAAAGACCTTGCAAGGTTTTCAAACCCAAGGCACTTGTAGCAGTTTAATAAAAAGTTTCAAGTGGAGGGGGCCTCCACTTTTGGGTCTTCTTCCCCATTTGGGGAAGAGTGTTGGGTATTGTGGTTTGGTTTAACTTAGTTTATGTTTCCATTCTCTTAGATTAGTTTATATTTCATTAAGTCATTTGGTTATTTATCTTCCATATCTACTTACCCCCATGCTCTCCCGAATAGGGTCTTGAACCTGAAAGAGATTCTTGGGTAGTTTAGTTTTATTTTTATTGTTATCTTGCTTCTCTTCCAAAGCCCTCAGCCGGAAGTTGTATCCTTGAGATTTCGTCTCAAGGGCAGGACCACATAATTTGTGGTTACTCTTCCATCCCCGTCGGTTTCCTTGGCAGAGCTTTCAGCTAGCTGGAAGTTCTCAAGTGCAGGCGGTTCTAGTGGTTGATCCTGTTTCGGGGATCAATCCCACCTAGTAGATTAAGGTTTGTGTGGTAGAACACTAGATTTATTCATCTTGCAGGCATTATTGTTCGTGGTAATTTATATCTTGTGATCAATATTATTGCTTAAAATCTGTTTCAAAGTTAAGATATACTGCTACTACTTTCTAAGCCCTCAGCCGGAAGTTGTATCCTTGAGATTTCGTCTCAAGGGCAGGACCACATAATTTGTGGTTACTCTTCCATCCCCGTCGGTTTCCTTGGCAGAGCTTTCAGCTAGCTGGAAGTTCTCAAGTGCAGGCGGTTCTAGTGGTTGATCCTGTTTCGGGGATCAATCCCACCTAGTAGATTAAGGTTTGTGTGGTAGAACACTAGATTTATTCATCTTGCAGGCATTATTGTTCGTGGTAATTTATATCTTGTGATCAATATTATTGCTTAAAATCTGTTTCAAAGTTAAGATATACTGCTACTACTTTCTTTCTGCTTCATAAAATAAACCAAAGTCTCTTGAACTTGGCCAAATCCAAGTCAAGAGCACCCTCTATCGGAGGGCATTTCAGTTTCTTGCATTTCCCTGCATTAGGCATTGTTAATCTAGCAAGTCTCTTGAACTGTGGTCATAAGACCGAGTCAAGAGCGCTCTCTGTCGGAGAGTTGAACAGGGCTTTCTAATAATAAAATTTTTCCACTCACACACCCTTTAATTAATTTATCTTGGTTTCTGTCCTACACCCGTATGCTCTGCCAACCTGAAAAGGTTGGGCTAGTACTCAGAAAGGTGGAAGACTTGTTAATCTACAAGTGAAAATCTAATTAAAACTTTCACCCCCATAACCAACGAACCGGCATTGACATAAAGTATTTTAAACGGTTCTCAGGGGAGACGCCGGACAGCCCAATCTGCGACACGGTGGCTGGTTAGCATTGCGCGCCTCGCCGTGATTCCAGACAGGCCCCGACAGGTCTCTTAAAGAAGCTGCTTAAAACTACTTTCCGGACACTCTTTGAATACCCTTGGTTTTAGCCCTAATAATCAAGACAATTAAAACTTTGAATTTACCAAGATAAGCTGCATAACGTTCTCACAAACTTTCAATTCAAGCACTTGTGTCAAGTTTTCACAATTCATACTTAATTTTTGACTCCATAAGGCACTGGTCCTTTATCTCATATTTTGCTTGCTTAAATATCTATATTGGAGTTATCTGTTATATTTCGTGAAAAGTGGTTTCTTATTGCCCAAGTTTATCTTTCATCTTGTGTTTGCAACGTGGATTGCACCATCTTGTTTTATTTTCAAGTATTAAATTGTCTTTCATTTAAAAACTCCTAAAAAACACCCATCCGCATCACTACATCAAAAACACTAAAATACACAAAGAGCCTTAGACAACTCTTTTATAGGGACTACCCCCCTTGGCTTCGTTAGGAGTTTGCCTAAACGGAGGAGCTAAGATTCAGGTGACAGTACCTGGCTCATTGCTTGCCCCCAAGGCCACACCTCTCTCACTTGTAGTGAAGAGACAGCTTTCGAAAGATTTCCGCTGCTGGTGTGCATATTGGCGGACAACATGAGGCAGTATGGCTAAGGAAGTTGTTGTCTAATTTATTTGATCTCTAGTTGGATGCTACCTGTATCTATTGTGACAACCAGAGTTGTGTGAAGTGGTCTAAGAACCCTGTGTTCCATGACAGGTCGAAGCACATCGAGATCAAATATCACTATATCAGGGATATGGTGTAGAGAGGAGCAGTGAAGCTCCTGTATGTTGCGACAGATGAGCAGATTGTAGATATGTTGACCAAACCACTAGCCAGAGTGAAGTTCAAGTACTTCAGAGAGAGGCTTGGTGTTCTTCAGATAGAAGATACTTCGAGTAAGAAGTGATGGGACACATTTGCAGGAACCATTCCAAGCATGGTGGTAGGAGGATCCTTCCGATGGTTGTGGATGTAAGCGATGTGTGATATGCATCAGGACGATGCTATGACGATGATCAGGATGATCATCAATGATGATATGCATCAAGACGATGCTATGACGATGATCAGGATGATCATGCGATGATGATATGCATCAGGACGATGCTGTGACGATGATCATGCGATGATGATGTTCATCAGAACGATGTTATGACGATGATCAGGATGATCATGCGATGATGATATGCATCAGGACGATGATGTGACGATGATCAGGACGATCATGTGATGATGATGTACATCAGGATGATGTACGGCATAATGATGATCAGTATGATCATTAGCATCAGGATGATGCTCCGTGTGAGAATGATCAGGTGGATCATGAGTATCAGGATGATACTTCGAGGTCGTGGATATGTGGCAGGTTGTGCAAGTAGCATGTAAAAGATCCTGGGAGATCCGATAGGTTGAGCAGTGAGCTCATAATCAGTCCTGGGATGCTCTTTCGAGGTTTTGCTAGGGAGGCATGTAATCAGTCATGGAGATCCGATAGGTCATGCTAGGCACGTAAAAGTCCTGGGATGTGTTACCAGCTAAGTTGTACTTAGTTGGACTATCAAGCGAGCGGGCAAAGTTGAACATGTTAATGTTCATTTTCGATGATATGATGACCATCAGGCCTTTTTGAGAGCCCTTTTTATTTTTATTTTTACCACATGTCCATGGCCCTGTGGTGTTTGTAATAAAATGTACTAGCATGGTGTTTTGTAAAGGACTTGATTCCCTAGGACTTTTTGACTAAGTCAAGTATTCCAAGGAGTTTTTTCGCCTATTAATTATGTCTTGCATTAGTGCATAGCATAATTTTTGGGTTTTTCTCCTGGTCCTCCAAAGTTGGAATGCCAGGTGAGATTAACGGGCCTTAGGGGATTATTAAAGTCCATGGGTCAATGTATATGAACATGCTAGGCATTAATTTTGAGTCGTATGGACATGTGCTAAGTCCCCTTAGGTTGTTTTTAATTTCCGGCGAAAAATATTTTTTCCGTAATTGAGCCATTTTTTTAATGGTTTAATAAAAATAATTGTAATTGGCATAAAAGTGTGGTCTAGGGAACTTTTTTGCCTTGGGGGTGCTCATTTTATAACTCAGAGCACCCACCTTACCCCTAAACCCACTTTCTATAGTCTTAGATCCATTTATTTTTCACTTGTGGCTAAAAAATAAAAATAAAAAGTGAAAAATGGAGAGAAAAATGCAAAAAAATAAAAAATCATAAAAAATTAACTTCCAAATTTTATGGGATTGGAAGTCAGAATTATTTCAGCTATGCTTTAGGAGTTGTAAAAGCTGATTTTGGAAAGATTCCGGGCAGCTATATTAGTGGGATTACTTGCCCCACTTGAAGGGGGCATATTTCCCAAAATTGGGCCCCCTCAATCATGGAATTTGCAGCTATGTTTATGGGTTGTCACATGGCTGATTTTTAGCTGATTTGGGGCTGATTTTGGCAACCCATTGCATGGGAGTCGACAGCCCCATTTGCTCCACAAGTTATGACATCCACTCCACCCATTCCTCCTCAACTTGGGCACCCTCTCTCCTTGAATTTTTCTATATAAGCAAGTTCACTCTCATTGTTTTCTCATGAGAAGGTGGAACCTCTGCTCCTATCTTTGTAATACTTTTGCATTTGTTTACAAATAAAAGGCTTTGGAGACAAATCTCTGTGTGGACTCTCATGGTGTGGATGATCATGTTCTATTTTAATAGATGAGGTAATCTATGTCTTTACATGTTTATTCATGCCTGCTTATTGACCAATCACTAGCTTTTGAAGGAGATGTTTATCTTAGAAAGGTAAAGATAGTGTAGTCTAATGCATTATTTTTACTGTTGGTTATCATAGAGTGCTTAGAGTTCAATGTCATTTTTGTTTAAATGCTTGAATCTGATTCTCTATTTTAGTCTACACTAGTTGCATTTGATCTTGCTTGTGTGAGTTGTCTTTTGTGTCTACAGGTTGCTGATCCGAAGAGTTGGTGGAGGTTGCTTGCATCCATCGGTCTTCGAAATTGATTCAAGGAGAACTAGTCCCATTGATCCCCACGGTGGAGGACTCCATAAGCCCAAATTCAAGACGTTTCTTCTTCTTCTCATCAACATAAAAATCTTCAAATTTCTCTGGGTTACTTTGGTTTGCATATTTCAGACCTCATTCTTATTTAAATATCACAAGTAGGTTTGATTTTTGTATTAGATCTTAAGTTCATCTTGAAATAAAAACTTTATCTAGATCTAATTGATGCATGCTTCTTGTTAAACTGTGTTTTCCCGAATATTTTAAGGGCTTAAACAAGTAGTTTGTTTTACTGAACTTCATGTTTATTTGGTTGATTTAAAGAGCTGATAATTTGCAGCCCTCAAAAGCTTGCAAAGATCCCAAGTAAAAGGGCCCCAATGCTTGTTTTACTTGGTTAAATTTCATCATTTTTAACTAGTTTTAACACTTAGTTTTTTGGGGGTTTTTTAGGAGGTGTTCCAAAGACACTCTTAAAGTGTTTTTGGGCATCTTATACTGACGTTTGCTTGCTGGTTTGCAGCAAAAGACGAACAAGTAGGAGGTGCTGCCGAAATTTCAAGGATCCAGGCAATATGGAGGACCATTATTGAATTTTTGTTAAACCGGTTAATTTTTTCTTGCAAAATTGTAAACCACCAAGTCACTTTAAATAGACTGGGGCACTTCTCTGATCATTGTAAAAGATTATTAAACGAGAGCAAGTGGGCTAGCCAGCGCCCACACCCCATCTCCCTAGGGGTGGCCTGTGTCGTCTCTTTTCATGGTGTGATTTTTTAGAGTTGTTTACTTCTTTTATTTTTGGCATTTAATAAAATTAACTAGGGTTAAAATTTACTTTGTTGGTCCGTTCCACTGGCGGGCCACAAGTTCACTTGGGACATAGATTTTTATCATTTTTTTTACAAACTCAAATGCCCCCTTGCTTTCCCGAAGTAGGGTTTCAAAACAAGGGCTTGCCCGAGTACTGGCCTAAAAAGAGACTCTTGGGGTTTTAAAAGATAAAATTTTGGTTCATAAAAAATTTTTAAAATTTCCAGGGTCTTCTCCCGTATGCTCTGTGGCCAACTTGCAGCTCAGTCTGATCATGTTGGTACGCATCAGAAAGGGGAAGATGACTAGTAATAGGATCTGACACCACCCCAATAAAAAAACCTTTTTGTGAAAATCCGGCACAACGCGAGCATTTTGTTGTCGTGGGCAAATTTTTCAGAGGACTTGGGACAAAACTGGGTAGTGACCTCTTGGAAACCGTTAAGCTTGCCCTCGTTGGTAAGCATCTAAACACCTCCTTGAGACTCCGATCCAGCCCAAGTCTGAGTGAGAAGCCAAACTTCAAAATTCCGGACATGTTCCCCATACCTTTGCGTATATTGCGAACCCACCAGCGCTAATAAAAAGATCACTACCACAATAAAATTAAAATAAACCAAGAACACTTGCACAACATTTACTTTTTCAGTTCATGCATCTATTTCGACTCCATTATAAGGCACTGGTTTATATTGTTATATTTCATGTTGTTGATGAATGTTGTTTATGATGATAATGTTAATATTTACAAATGAAATGTTGATGAATGATGCTTTGCTTTATATGTCTAAATGTATGCTGCATTAGCTTGGTTTTCAAAAAATATTTCTAACTCCTAGATTAGACACCATAGTTTCTTTTCATTTTTAGGGTCCACCCCACTTGGCTTCGCTAGGAAAGCCTAGACGGAGGAGTCGAGTCCCAAGTGACAGCACTTGACTCTGACTTGCCCCCAAGGCCACACCAGCAGCTTGAAGGCTTCTGCTGCATTTTCCCAGGTGTGGAACCAGGCGGCAACAGGATGCTTTTTAGATATCTTGCCAGTCGTGCTTAGGCACGTAAACTGATCCTGGGATATTCTTTTAAGGTTTTTCCTAATCACATGTAATCAGTCCTGGAGATCCGATAGGTTGTGCTAGGCACGTAAAAGTCCTAGGATGCTCTTTAGAGATCTTGTCGATCGTGCTGAGGCACGTAAATTGATCCTGGGATGCTCTTGTCAAGTTTTGCATATGCACATAATGAGTCCTGAGTTTCCACCTCTATCAGACCGCTCGTAGAGATGATGAAGACCTACAGGAGGCTAGGCCTACAACCAGCATGAAAAAGGGTTGGCTCTGTAGAACTTCCTATGACGAGAAGAATTGAGAGATAGCCCAGTGATCGAGATGACGAGTACAGCAGCAGTGTCGATGATGCTCCGTGATCCAGTGACGATGATCCAGCTCTAGAATTGAAGACTTGTGCCTACATGTATTGATGACTTGTGTTAAGAGAATATCTTCCTAGTTAAGAGGGAGTGTTGATGTATTTGTAACTTCGGAAGATATTCACTTGTATATTGTATGTATTACATTTGTACTTTATTGTGTCCCCAACAGAGATGTATTATTCCTCCGATTGGAAGTGTCATCAGTTGTACTTGCAAGTGTCGCAAGTTATATTGTAAGTGTCGTAACTTATACTTGACGGGTTATTAGACCACCTTGATGGGGTCGGCCCTGTATGAGTCATGTGGGTTAAAGGGTTATTAGACCACTCTAGTGGGGTCGGCCCAGTCAGTATTATGTTAAGTGGTTAAGTTGGGGCTGACCTAGTTGAGTAAAGGTCAAGTGAAAATAAAAGTATAAATAGAGAGTGTGCTCTCTCATTTGATTCACTCAGTCTCACTCACTCACTTCGCATTAGTGAGAGAGAGGAGGAGTGCGCACAAGTGGAGGAGGAGTAGTTGCTGCAGTCATCTATCTCTTGGGGTTTGATCTTTGTGATCTTTGTATTGGTGCTTATTCTATCTCTGAGGAAGTTGCGGGGTTTTTCACCTTCTTGGTTTTCTCCGGTGAAATGTTTTGTGTCTCTTGTCTCTTATGCTTGATATGCTATACATGTTGTTCTTTTAGTTAAGATCATAGATCTATTGCCATGTCATGATGACGCCCAAGTGAGGGATGGGCACATTAATTTTGACAATTTTGACATTCAAACTTAAACTTCTAAACGAAATGAAAAAGTGATGCTTTAATAAAGGAGTATGGTCATCCTTCATGAGAAATAAGATGCCAACTCATTTGGCACACGTTCATTTTTTTTTTAAATATATTTTTTTAATATTTTGGGTCATTTTGTCGCATCGTTAGCATTTCTCTGCCATTTTGTCGCCCCAATAAGAAAAAATGTTCCAAGTGATAATTTAATCACCCGAAACATAGGAAGACTGTGACCCAGGGTAAAGAGGATGCTCTAAGTGTGAAAACGAGCACCTGTGCGCCAAATTCTGCCTCCGGATCACACTTTTATTACAATTTGAAATTTTCCAATTAAACCATTAAAAAATGGTCTAATTGTATGGAAAATTTATTTTTCTCGGAATTGACTCAAACTCCTAAGGGACCTAGTGCGTGTACATAAGACTCATTACTGATGGCTAGCATGTAAAAATACAGGCACTTAGGCTTTAATAACCTCCCAAGGTTTGACCACCAAGGTAAATACTCCAGCTTTGGAGGTGTGAGAGATAAACTCAGGAATTATACGTCACTGAAATGCAATGCATAATTCCTAAGGAAAAAACACTCTAGAGTATCCGCTTGACAAATAAACCTAAGGTAAGCCAAACCTGTTACAAAAAGACCATGCTTAGACTAACTTATTACTATTCCCCATGGGGGTATGGACATGCAAACTTTTAGAAAAAAGGGCCAAAATCTGGCCTGCTGGACCTCAGTATCGCTGAAAAAGAACATGTAACATGTTCATCTTTGACACACTCGCTTGAAACTCCAGCTAAGTGCAACTTAGCTGGTAACACAAGGGATGGCAGAGGGTGCTCCCAATGAGGCCCCCGAGTGTGGAGAGCATGTGGAGCATATGAAGCACATCCCAAACTCCCTTGGATGCATTCTCACGGAAGTCCGGAACTAAATTCATGCCATACTGCACAACCTAATAGGGATATCAAGCATTCACAGAAGTACCTATTGATGTGGATCAGGTTTGATCATAATGATTTAATAAAATTGTGACCTGGAAGTTCAACTTGCCATTGTTGCATTTTTTGGTGGCATACGATGTCTGATATAGAACTAAGAGATTTTCAGCCAGTTAAGGATGGCACACCAATATTCCCTAGTAATGAATTGTCCGTGATGCCTCCATTTTTTAATTACCATATTCATAATTTGAATATAATGAATAAATAACAAAGCAAATAATCCAAAGAATTATAGTTCACCACAAACAAAAACACTATGTTTGTCCCTAATCAGTGAAAGTAGAAGAAAAATGCTTTGAAAGTCATATATTTCAGCAGTATGATCATGGGTTTAATGTAAGAAGAAGAGAAAGAGGCAATTAACATGCATTTCCAGACTGTTGAAAGACATAAATTAATAACTGTTTATCTTTGGATATTCTTAATATCTAATACTAGGGCTTTGACCAAGAAATACAAATAAAATGGTTAAAATCCCACCTCTACTATAAGTCTCTCCTCATCGACAAGAGCTCTGCATCCTTTTCCACTTTCTGTGAGGAAGCTAAATAAAGTCATCATTTCATTATTTCCAGGGAAGCTTTCTATTCTTGCCCAGCATGAAAATGTGAAACCTCTGCTACAAGGCCAGTGCATAGGTGTTGTTAACACAATACCCTGTAAGTCAACCATCAGCAATAAGTAAATATATGTTTTCCCATTGATGTGGCAAATGTATTCACAAGAATCACAACAAATTTACTAGCCTAAAAATATCTTTACAACTACGAGACTGGAAACAATACCTTGCCCCCTTCTAACCCTATGTTGGGCTGTAAAGGATAGCTTTTTTACCCTATCAGATGCTAGGTAATATTCTAGACATTATGTCAACAGTAAATTCTAGCATAAATAAATCTGTGATTTTCATTGAGTGGAGTGACATCCCAGGAGCAGAGCAGATAAAATGAGAAATTCTTAATGAATGAATGCAACTCTACATCAAAGTATCCATGCCAGTGGAATCACTCACATAAGATAAGAAAAACTTATTAATGTCCAACAAATGACCATAAAAGTAGCTCAATGGGACTAAAAGAGTACATCCAGTGTAGGTACAATGAGGGAGTGCAAAAGTAACAAGTAGATCAAAACTGAAACCAGAAAAAAATAAACCGTCTTGTAAAAATCTAAAATTTAGCTAAGAGAAGATATAAAATATACAGAGTATTCTGGACATGGTTGAGCCTATTGTATTGACCAAATTAAACTTTTTAAATGTGTTATACTTTGAAAATGTTTATCTTAGTTATTTCATGCTACATGTGTCACCTACTCTCTTCAATCTGGTAAATGATCTTAAGTTCCTACTCTTTCACTTGGATCTACAGGCTATTAAGAAAGCAGGGTGTACCTAGAATTCAGTAATGTATTTTAAGCTAATTGCAACACTACAAAACCCTGACAAACATAGCACATTAAGGGGAGCAACCACATGTCAGTTCCATTTGTTGGCTGGACAACACTAATCTCTCGATACAATAGCAATAGAGACACAGCAAGGTACATCTTGAGCTGGCAAGAAAAGATTGCAGTGAATTTCAAGATCCTATAGTCATAGTGCATACTGTAAAGTGCAAGTACATCTTTAAATATTTAACCAATCTGTAGAAAGTTTTAATCATAGAGAGTACAGTCCCTAAAAGTTTTAAATATTTTGTCAAAATCAGCTAAAGATGTCCATCCAAGTCATGGAGGTTCCAATCAATTTCATACATAAATTAAAATGACTTCAATTAATATTAGAGACCTTATCCCTTAGAGTTTATTGTTTAACCAGGTTGATGAAAGCAGGATTGTCTTAGCCGTCACCAGGGTTCAAATCTCACAAAAGTGGTCAGTTCACCTCCACAAGGTGGCCGAAAGGTAGTAGAACCTTCATGGTCATTGCGTCAAGCCAGTGGCCTCCGCCCTCACCAGGTTAAAAAACCATAAACAATGTCCCAACTTTAAGTGATGGCCTTAGGTTCGGGCATTGAGGATCTTGGATGTTTCCACGGGAATCATTCTCAATCATAATATTAAAGTCTACACATGAGTAAAACTGGGACTGTAGAAAGATCAAGTACAATATAAGCCAAGAGAGTGCCCAATGCAACTACAACACAAATAGATAATACAAACAATAGAAAAGAAATGTCAGATTGACAGAGTGACTCTTCACCACAAAAAGAGACAACAAGGGAAAGGACTTCAGAATAATACACCTTAGAAACTATGCTAGTTTTGATGACAACATTGAACTTCCCTACCATGCAATGTTGAAAAAATTAAGAATAGGAATAGATACTCTGATTGTTTGGTGTCTATATTGTCTATGTTGTAGGACAGCTCTAATAGTGAGGATATGCTCTCATAGGAAGATAATTAAAATTATTGAAGACCATTAAAGATCTAAGTGCATTCAACTCAATAAGGTGGGTATCAAACAATTTTTTAAAGATCATAGAAGATCAATCAGGTTGATAGAGATTGTACAAAGCACACTATTCTGAGAGGGTCAACCTATGTCACCTGATCCTTCCCTTGTCCTCCCAGGATTCACCCAGATAAATATAGGATCAAGAGCATTTCTATGTTATGCCTTGGATCCTTCATGGATCTGTATTTGAAAAGCACAAGGCATGAATCTATAGGTAATCCATACAAGATCTATCCAAGAATAGAAAGATCAAATAAATTAATATTCACAGCAATTTCAACAAATAGACTAATGAATATCTGCCATTAAACTTTATTTGTGCCATACAACTACCCATCAAATAACTCCCCTTATGAAAATATTTTATCATGAACATGTATGTCAATTAATAGCGCCTAAAATTATCAAATTATTCGAGGCTCTTGCTTCACATAATGCATTTGATGTGGTATACTGAGATTTTTTCTTTTTGAAAAATGTCTTATATTTACAGAAAAAATATCTACAGTCAGAAAACCAAAAAGAGGAAGTGTATATACAATGAGTTTCATATCCTCTCCCGAAAAGCTACTAAAACAGAAATAAGAGCAGAGTACTCTATGTGATCCAAAGATTGAGCATCTTTGATCAGCAAAGCTCCTTTTCCAAACAACTGATGATGAACCTCATCCTTCCATATCAAACTAAAGGTAGAAAAAGATATAAATTATAACCTCATTATCAAAAACAAATTTAGACCTCAATTTCCACAAAACAAATAGCACCACTATCCTCAACCAATGACAAAGCCCAGAAAAAGCATCATGAACAAGAGCATGGCCATCATCAAGCAACATTGCTTGCCAGTGAACCCTGCCCTGAAGAAGCACTGAGTGACGATCCTCAAGCCAACTCCAACAACTGGCAAACCAGCAGTTCCAAAAGATATTCCTAACTGACTCCAGGTGCTGACAAATAGTAAGATATTAGGAAAGCTCTATTTTCTATCTAGTAGATCATTTTTTCAAAAATCATTAATGAAATGTTTATTGATGCTGGAACAAATTTAGAAAGAGATGATTTTTATAAAAAAACAAATTTACTCAAACAGGTGGTCTTTCTGGCACTCCCTCAAACATACCGAGTCACGCCCATTAAGCTCAAAAAAGACAGACGGCCCTCCTTCCTTCAACATACCCTGAACTGTATTTAAAAGCAAATTGTTGTGTCTTGGCCTTGCTCCATCCTTTGTGCTCCGGAGAAGAGCAAAGACCTTTCTCATATCCTTTCCCGTGATACTGTGTCCACCAATCATTTGCATGAGCTGTCCAATCCTTGAAATTAGTCTTTCATTGTCCTCCATACCAAACCAATCCAAGAGCAAACTGAGCAAGCCAGCTTTCACACAACAAGCTCGATTGGCAGTAGATTCCTCTAATAAATGACGGAATGTGTCAAGACCATAGCACTGCAATTTTTCATTGCACTGCCACCATGAAATTGAAGGATGAGAATATGTATAAATCCATACAATTTATAACGTATAAGAGGTGCAAGCTGTAACAACAAAATGGCACAAAAAGTAGAAATGAAGAAATCTGTTCACCTGGCGAAGTATATTAAAAAACAATGTGATGACGTCCTCATTCTGCACCAATAAATGATGCATCAAATTTACAAAATCAATAAACTGAATAGTAAACTTACATATGAGAAAGAAATTCCTCAATGACTACTATTAATTTCCACATATTGATGACCCATGTCTTGAAAAATAACATCATTGTGGTACAGCTGGACCAGAAGTTAGCATCCATTGTTCAAAGCTAATCACATTATTCCTTCCAGTAAATGGAGTAGACAATGCTACCTGTATTACCATATTAGATGGCATAATGATGTTCCCATCAACAAGCATGTCCAAAAGGGCATTCAGCAATTCCAGACTTGGTAGCCCCTTCCAACAATCTAAAAGCAATCTTTCTAAAGCCTTATAACCCGATCCCACAAGTGATCTGAATGCGACCTGTACAAAGAAGATTGATATCAGAAATCAATAGCAGAACCTAGTGACTCCGGCAATTCCTATTGAAGAACCAAGCTAATGTTATCATCAATTTCTTTGATGCAAACTTAACAAAAATATAAAACTTGAAAGCAACTCATCTTACTAGAATGAAGATAACTAACATTACTCTATCATCAGCACTATTCACCTCTGAACTTATTTTTTCCTGTAGCACTTAATATAGAAACGCAGCAGTTGTAAATACCATTAATCTGACAGATGAAATTCTATTACCCTTCCCCAGCATGAATTACTGCCTTTTAAAACATTGTGAATAAGCTTAGATTTCCCACTTGTATGTTATTGCTGCACACACCCATGGATACTTATTGGAGACAGCCTGTATTCAAGGGAATAAGGGCAATTTCACTTCTCTGCAGCAAATCACTCAATGTCCATTTTGTAGATACCTCTGCCCTTACACCAGAAATATCCACAAAGCTGTACAGGTAACCCTTTATTACCTTCATTACCTCAATGCTTTTGCTTAAATGACAGGTACAGTGGTCAGAAAGGAGAAGACAGTGTTACCAACTATTTTGTACAATAGTTGAACTTCTAGTGAGCCGCCAGTTTCATGAACATGTTCAATGTTCATCTTCAGAGTTCAGAAGTCATTTTCAGGGCAATTTTTGCCCCTTTTGTAATAAACTGCATGTTCATACCCCCTTGGGGGAATTGTAATAAGTTGGTCTAAGCATGGTCCTTTTATAAAAGACTTGGCTTACCTTAGGTTTGGCTATTAGGTGGATACTCTAGAGTGTTTTTTCCTTAGGAATTATGCGCTACTCTTCAGTGGCGTATAATTATTGAGTTTTTCACTCACACCTCCAAAGCTAGAGTATTCTCATGGTGGTCGAACCTAGGGAGATTATTAAAGTCTTCGTGTCTAGGATTTTTTACATGTTCGCCATCTAAATTGAGTCATATGAACATGCACTAGGTCCCCTAGAAATTTCGTTTCATTCCGACAAAATTAATTTTTTCCGTAAATTAGACCATTTTTTTAATGGTTTAATTGGAAAATTTCAAAATGTAATAAAAGTGTTGACTGGAGGCGGAATTTAGCGTGGGGAGGCTCGTTTTGATGCTCAGAGCGTCCTCTTTACCCTAGTGCCCACTTTCTCCAGGTTCTGGGCGATTACGTCGCCTCTAGGAGCTGTTTTTGCTAAAGATGCATCAAATTGGCATTTAATTGTAAAAAAAAAAGAAAATGCACAGTTGACAAAAAATCAAAAAAGACAAAAAGTGGTTAAAAATGAATTGGCAAAGGGGTGGCATATGGTCAAATAAGGTGTACGACCATATCAATGTTAAAAGCACATGCCAAAATATACTTTGGATAAGAGATTGGACTTTTTTAATTAAGGAAAGCGTGGGCCTCCCTCACGTGGGCGGATTCAGCTCACGGGTTTGGTGGGCGTTGTTTCCTATGGGATGGGCAAGAGTTACAATGGAGAGGGGCGCCCCTCTCATGAGGTGGCAGCCACCTCATCCACCTACCAAACTCAAGCACCAAGCCTCCACGCATTGCCCATTCGCCTTCACTATCATGTGAATCACTCCATTGATTTGTGGCATGCGCCTTCCAACCCTAGCTCTCTCCATGCATTCGCATACCTATTGTAACTCTATTTAAAGAGGCTCTTGCTCCATCATTGAGGGTGGAAATTTGTGCAAGAAACTGTTATCACATATATTGTAGTTGGAGCTACCATACTGCAGACTGTGCAGCCGAGGACCGCACAGTACTTTTTTTTCCAGATCAGAGATTAGCCACCTTCAAATGAGGCAGTTTTGTTCGGACTTCCCCTAGCAAATATATCAGAGGGGACAGATAGATGTACAGTGCTACACACATTGTCACTTACCATATACCACAGGGTCGCCTTTGATTTGCCAGGATTTGACACAAGCCCATTTGAGACAGTTGCCTAGTCTTGTTCTGATCAAGACAGTCACACTGCATTGCTGGTTTATTATATGCCTGGATTCAGCAGAGATACAGCTCAAAGATAGGTTCAGTAGCAATAGGTATATGGAGCAGTAGGTATTGCATTTGATGATTATTGCTCATGTTGTAGATTAGGCTTATTTATACTTGTTAGTACACTAACTTCGCATGAGATGATATATTTGGTGATCTAGCTATTGTATGATGTGATTGGGCCCTTGATGATGTCAGTCGACCCCTCCGATTAGACTTATGTATATGCACGCTGAGTCATCTCCTCTGTACTTGGCATAGACTTGACCACTTAGTCCCTCTCGGTAGCTAACTTTAGCTCCATTATCACTTTCCCCACTCATCCGACTCATCCATGATACTTGCTCCCGACTTGGATTCTGATTTGTGATCCCCGGGACCCCTTTCCCCACTGATCTCTGAGTTTGCCATGACTCCCTATTTATTGTGCCTCGGCTCTTTAGTGTGTGAGATACACGGTTAGACCTGGGATTTGCTCCTGTCGGTTGCCCCCGATGTTGCAATGCAGTTAGGATTGTGTAGCCTCACCGGGTGTTCCCCATTGGTCATCAAAGCATGTATTGCTCACCCCCATTACCTTTGCAGTATGAGCACCATGTTTATATCTTTTGAGATATGTATATAGCCCAAGAGGGCCTTGATGTAAATGAAGAAATGAAATGTAAATCAGGCTAAAAAGGCCATTATGTTGTAAATGTAAAATCTAGCCAAAAAGGGCTAAGTATGAAACTCATTGTAAAATCCATGCAATGTGTTTATGAACACACATGGATTCTAGTCATTCATACATGTCAGCATTTGTAGTGGTTATTCCTCACCTAGTCCTGCGAGACAAGGAGGTGAGAAGGAGCAAGGGACAAGCTCAAGATTGCCCCCTAGAGTCTCAAGTTACGGTTTGCCGGACACCCAGTTTGGTGGCTCTAGAAAAGAACCTCACAGAGTCTTCGGATACGGATGTGAGTTGTGGGATACTTGTTAGATGACTAGTGGTGGTTTCCCTGCACTATACCCATTTGTGAGGCACCGCCCTTCCCCGTGTTCTGTCATGGCATACTTACCTCAGTGGACCCCGCTTTCTCGAGTTGTCCAAAGGGTCACATAATCTTCATCCTTATCTTCCCGTGTCCTTGCCTTGTTGTCCACATCACCTAAAGTCAACAAAGTGGTCAATTCCATAGATGTGCACAGCATTTTAGTCTTTTGGAGGTGGTGGGCCCACTTCACCAGGGCCTTGTATTATCTCGGGATTTAATGTATTTTTTATCACCATGTTATCATTATATTGCTTAGTAATGTACTAACTCGTATAAGTGAGCCTTGTCACTTCATGCTTGCATACAGGTTCAGCTAGCACTATTGTTGACCAGATTTGACTTGGTCAAACTTGGTTGACTAGGCCAAAATGGGCCCGAAAAAATATTGCGATCGGAATTTCGATTTCGATCAATTATTATCTACAAGGGTCCCATATGAGCATGCAATTGACGGAATTGCAAAATATTGGACCGTTTGAGAAATTTTTAATTATTATTGGTCAACTTTGACCTGTTTTAATTAAAAATTATGGATTTGGGGCAAATGATGCCAAAGTGATGGATCGGGGTCGTTCGAGTGGTCATCCCTACTACTTTTGGGGTCCACGATCGCATTGCAGCAGACGGTTCGGCAATCCGGGCAATAAAAGCGGGTCAAAGGCCTAATTTTCATCTTCAGCCATATAAACCAGCAAAAAATTACATGGAAAATCAGAAATTGACTAAAGGCAACTATAGGCAAATGGCAAAATCAATTGTTGGTAAAGGTAAAGGTAATCTGTAATTTTGGTATGTTTGGACATTATATTTGGTGTTGTGGGGCCCTCATTTGCCCAGCTCACACTAGAGGTCGAATTTGCCCATGAGGGGCGTTTTTCCCCACCTTGGCACAATTTGATTTCCTTGTTTTTGAGGGTGGGACCCTTGTTGTATATGGTTGGGGGGATAAAACCCGATATAGACACCCCCCAACCCCTTTGCATTGTTGTGTGGCCCCCACATGGGCCCCCTCTCATCCACATGCGTGCTCTCCTTGGGGCAATTCGCACCCCCCTCTAGGGATCTCTCTCCACCATTCAATTTGATGGTTGGGGAGTGATCTCCACAGTCCATTTTGGGGGGAAACTTGTATGAAGAGTGGCCTCTCTCTATAATAGAAGGCACTCACTCCATTTGTAGTTCTTCTTGGCATTTTCGATTTGCACTTGAGATAGAGAGACATTCCATTTGCAGCTTGATACTTGGTGTTGTGGAGTAAATCTTGTGGTGATTGATAGCTAGTGTTGGATGCATTGTGGAGATATCTTGTGTTGTCTTTCCATATTTGTTGGCTGGTTTTTATTTGCAGCATTGGTGGCCATTTGAAGAAGGGCGTTGTACTTGGAGCGGGAGCACCATTCCAGCAATTTTCTCCAAAGTTACCCACAAGGGAGTTGTAGTTTGCTTTCTGCTATTCAATTCTCTTATCTTTCAGCCATTTATTTGTTGTTATACTTGTTTATTTGCTGCAGTTACTGATTATTTCTTGATTGTGGCAGGTTCCCAGGTCGCCATTGGCACCCAGTCGCTCCTCATGCTCAAGGGAACACGCAAGCTGCTCCACATTTGATCTTCCGGGCTAGTCTTCACCCAATGTTCTTCACTTCACCATTTCCCCAAGTACTCTTCATTTCCTTGTTTCTCTCTCTCATTTTCACTGTCTTACTAAGTTGGAAAATACATAATAAACCCTAAAAATACAAAAATTAACTTCCCACCGTTAGAACTCTTTTCTTTTGCAAACCCAGAAATGATTTATGCTTAAACGCCCACATCTCAAATTTCATTTGATTTCGACTCCATCTACCACTTAACCAGGCACTGGTCCTTTACTGAATTCGCCCTACCTGGGCAAACTGTCTAATCACGCTGTTTGGTTGTTTTCTGGGTTATGGGTACTTGATATTCGGTTTCAGAACATCATTTTACCTTAGGATATCAAGTTTCATTGGCTGGAAGTGAGTACAAACACTCATTTTTCTATGCCCTAGGTCTATTTTTCTATTGTTTAACTCATCCCCCTAGGGCAGTTTCAACTCACTTCTTGCTGGCCTGGTTTTTTGTGTTTAAATCAGCTAGTTATTAATCTTATAATCACTAGAAGATGTGTTTCAATTGCTGATTCATCTCTGCCATGTATTGATAAACCATAACGAGCTTCATTCCCCATAGGCAGGGTCCCTAACCACTCTTCTAGTAATTTTTTGTTCGCTGATTTAATTTCCAGCCTTCTAATCTTTCATAGTATTCATCATTTACATGTGTAATCAGATATGAATGCGTTTCATCTGGTGCATCTTCCCATCCAGAATCTCAATTCCACTAGGCTGGAAGAATTCTCACACTTAGTCATCCATTTTGTCTCTCATTTTGTTTATCTTTTGGGTTTGGGTGTCTGATTGTTGAGACTCAACCATCACTAGTTGAGTGGGGTCTCCCCCCTGACTTGGCTGCGTGCCTCGTCTAAAGTGACTGTAGCCTTGTCCGGTGTGACTTCTGTCCCTTGGATAGAGGACCTGGCTACTGTTGGTTACACCTGCCTAGCTGTTCACCTCTACCGTCCCTGCTGAGACAACCATTCCCAAACAGCTAGAGTCTGTGTGATAACAGGAACCTCTGTTGTATTTTTGTAAATGCTTTGTTATTTGACAAGCGTGTTTGGAATAAAGTGAAGACTTTGGAGGTCTAAATGGTGCAAAATTTCATGGTGTTTGCTTGAACCAAGGTGAAATCTACTCAATTATTATTTCTTTCATACAAGTGTTTATTGTTTTAGCTAAAGAAGATTATATTCTAATCCATAGGATAAACATTTGAAGCTTCAATTTGTTTATTTATGCAAAGTTATCTAAGATCTAAAAGTTGCATTTTGTAGTCAGTTATACTTGTGCACTTTTTGTTTTATTTAACCTATCATACTAGATCTAATCACTTGTTTGAAGGTTGTTTTAGCTTTGCAGATCACCAAAGGCAAAGTAGGATTTAGAGTTCAGCTGCTTCCTCTTCCTCTTTGTTACTTTTACAATGCTAATGAGTTTTTTCCTACAAGATTCTTCAAAGTGATCCCGTTATTCAAGCTTGAGCTTGGGCTTCTTCTCTTTCAACCCCTTAAAATTAAAATCAAATCTCTTTCATTTTTGTTGGTTACAATAGCAAATCTCTACTTCAAAAGTTTCAGTCTTTGTTGCATTCGCTCTACTTAGCTGATAGGTTTTCAGTTTCAAGTTTCACTCTTCAAAGCCTATTCGCTATTGTGCATGCAATAGGTAGTTTCAAGTTTAAAGTTCTTTCATTTTCTACCTATTCGCTCTCTTACTTGGCAGCTAGATCATAAGTTAAAAGTTCATCTTTCTAGATCTGATTGTTAGGTTGCATTCGCTATCCTCCAAGAGCATTCGCTCACCTTGCATGCAAGTAGTTCAAGATTTCAAAGTTTACATTATTGTTGATCTACTTTGTTTGTATCTAGATCTTAATTGTTTTTCAAAGCTTTCATCCTTGCTTGATCTAGTTTGTATTTTGGTTTATAACTAACAAATACTAATCCACTAATCATTCTTTGTCTAAAGCTCTTATTTACAGGGAAGCAAGAAAACCAAACAAAAGAAGCCCAAAGGCTAAGGCAAAACCAAGAAGGGCTTAAAGCAAATCTAAAGAGCACGAAACTTCTAATTTCCCCCTTTCTTCATCCCCTTTCTATCCTTGTGCTCTCAGAAAAAAGATCAACACCTAATCATTTGTACAAAGTATTAATAAAGAGCAAGTGGGATAAAGGCACCCACACCCTTCTTCCCCCATTTGGGGAAAACCTGTATCATCTTTGAGTTATTTATTTGCTTTATACCTGCAAGAGTAGAATAGGATTGTTAGACTAGTTTCATTTTTTATGATTTGCTAGATCTTTAAGTTTGTAGCTTTAGTTTAGTTTATTTCAAGTTTTTACTTAGATTTACCTTTGATATAAAATTGTTAAAAAGAATCCAAAGTCTCTTGAATCTCACTTGCAAAGTGGATCAAGAGCACTCTCTGTCGGAGAGCTTTTTACTTTTGTCTTAGCTGCTTAGTTTTATTTTTTGATATAAACTGTTTAAAAAGAACATAAAGTCTCTTGAATCTCATTGCAAAGTGGATCAAGAGCACTCTCTGTCGGAGAGCTTTTTACTTTTGTCTTAGCTACTTAGTTTTATTTTTTGATATAAACTGTTTAAAAAGAACATAAAGTCTCTTGAATCTTATTGCAAAGTGGATCAAGAGCACTCTCTATAGGAGAGCTTTTTTTTATTTTCATTAAGTTGCTTAGATTGGACTTCAATGAATGTCTTTCTAGAATCTGGAATGGAAAAGTTAAACTATTTCCGAGGTACGAGGGAATACACCGAAGGGTCGTAGAGATGTGATCTCATATATTATTGCGTTGTATTTATTTATTTATCTAGAAACTTAAAGGATTAGTCCCATTGGCTTATTTCCCTCCCCTTCCAAGAGAAACTTCATTAAATGGAAGCGAAGCATGCTCGACTAAAGAGAGAGGCATTCTTACTAACTAAATAATAAAATCCCTTTTTATTCCCCCGATCGTTAGCATTTCACTTGTTCATAAAATCTCTTGAATCTCACCATAAGGTGGATCAAGAGTGCTCTCTATCGAAGAGTCAATCGCTCTCATTTTCATCACTTAAATTAATAAAATTGGAATGAACCTATTGACTACATTGTGTATGGTCTACCCACCAGTGGGATACCCAGAAGCAGTTGTAGCTTGTTTAATTTCCTCACATTTAATTCCATTTCAACTTAATAAAATAAATTCTCGAGAAAACCAATGGAAATCCGGTGTTGATCGCTATAGTCGAAAGTGGGCAAATTCTGCCTAAGGACGCGGGAACCACTGGGAAGAGACCTCAGAGCATCAGTTAGACTACATCCTTGTTGGTGTAGTGTTGAACACTGCTCTCGAGACTCCGTTCCAGCCCACATGTCCTTGTATGTCCTTGTACGGAGCCACTTAGACTATATTCCGGACATATCTCCTGTATCGAAAGGTATATCTTGGAGATCCCCTTTTCCCACAATAATCCACCTCACTTCCAAAAATTTACAAAGATACATTTGCAAAACATCTTCAATCACTACAAGCACTACAAGCATTACAAAGACATCAACTCCATTGGCACTGATCATTAAACAGCAACAATTGTTCAATCTTTCATTTGCTTATTATCTATCTTGAAGTTGTTGTCTTTTACTTCATCATATTATGTTGTGGATGTTTCCCTTTTAAGCTATCATATACTGTGGATGCGCTTTGTCTTACAAATTTATACTTGGATATAAATTTTGTTGCAAATTACTTAAGAACTCCTAAACAACACCCATCCCAATCCATAAAAACATTTAAGAGCCTTAGTAACTCTTTTTTTAGGGTCTACCCCCCTTGGCTTCGTTAGGAGTTTGCCTAAACAGAGGAGTCGGGATCAGGTGACAGCACCTGACTCTTTGCTTGCCCCCAAGGCCACACATTCCCCAAAGCAGCTTCGAAAGATTTTTGTTGCTGTGTGCACATCGGCAGGAAATAGACAGAATAGCGTTACTTATCAAGAAGACCTTCCAGAGTTGTTGCCAACAATGGAAACGTGTACATCTATTTATCTCAAAGTATCAGAAACTGGAAAACTGAAAGGACAAGAAATGGGCTTCCAGAAAAAGATATGGCAAGGATCCAAAAGTATCAGAAATGTTAGGGATAACTCCTTTGGAAGCCTTGAGAAACGAGAGAAACACCAGGAAAAGATGTCCGGAAATGGGAACAAAGTTTTTAAACTAAAATATAACTAATATTTGTATATTTAGCAGTTCCTTTCAAGTTACAAAATAATTCCCTTAAACTAATTTATGGATTATGCAAGCATTTATAAAGGAAACTGGTACTCAAAAAAATGTTAACGTAGAAAAATAAAAGTGAGACAAATTAAACATTTACAAACGTTAATATAGCTTACTCATAGAAACGATAATGAATAGAGACAAGCAATCAACAGATAACAAGAATAGTCCAAGAATTAAATCAAAGCACACTACCTTCCAGTTTTTGCAATCAACAAAAAGAACAAATTTGAACCTAAACTCTATCCAATTCAGATGTTTAGTGATTAAGTTTGATAGATTAAACAAACAAACAAAAAAACCTACGCATCACTGCCTGAAACCATTATTTAACATGCGTCCTTCTGGTTGAACAATGCAAAGTAGTAGCCATTAGTTTTCATATGCATTCCATAATATTCAATTGACTATGAACACAAAACCCAAACTTCAAAGTTAAGCATGGAAAATTGCAAATAAAAGATGTTGCATTCCCACAGATAGGATATGATGATCCTGTAAATAGACAATGTATGAAAGCAACATAAAGAATGTCCACTTTACCAGAATACCTACAATCAAGTATTGAATCCTAGCAGTTGCAAGCATGTTCTGATCATCTTGCATTTTTCACTTGGCTGTGGGTTTCAAAAGAATGAAAAAGTTGCTGTGGAGTTTCTTACCAGAGAAGCAAGGAGCTACCTCTAGAGGCATGGAATGTTTCCACCTTTCCAACAAATGGGACCTTAGTCTAACTGATGCGCAATCACAAGGTATGGACTAGGGAACCACTTGGAGATAACCCTCTCATATTGGTGTATTAAAGACCCTTTTGGAATTTGTGATCTGAAAGGAGGAGGCACTTCCTTCAGAATATCTAGCTCTATTGTCCTATAAAGAATTTGGTAGGCCTGGAGGCTGGCAAGCAGTTTCATAAGACCTAAGATGAGAGTATGACTGTCAAAGGAATGGGATATTGCAGGTAATGTCCTCTTCTGCTTAAGCACAGAGGACCATCCCGCTAACCTATCTGATTCCCATAGGTTTGAGCGGGCACTGACATTGAGGGAATCAACTGAGGATTGATGCCATAAGCAGCCTAAGAAGATCTCTGGCATAGGTATTATATCATCAATAGGTAAACAGGGGCCACTGGAACTGAAGGCCACCTGCATGCATGACATCCGAGCATTATTTCATGATGCATGCACTGATTGAGTCTCCAGACACACTGCATGCAAGTCAACTGGGAATTAGAGGATAAAGTGACCTAATTAGGTCAAAAGTTAGGTCTGACAGGTGAATGTTATAAAAGAACGGTAAACCTAGTGAAGAAGACCTGCTTATATGATTATTGATTTGTGGATTCGAATTGGAGTGCTCAGCGAACCAAGTTGGGGTTGAGTGCATGCACTCAGCTAGCTAGTGTATTTCGGTAGCAAAATCTATCTGCCCTAGTCACTATCAGGTTGGATCATCCAGATTCAACATTGCTTCATCATCAGGTTCGATTCTTCAATCACTGCAGGATTCGAGTTATATACTGGATTGAGGGATTCACCCTCCTTGCATGAGCGAATTGCTCAAGGACACTTATATTCGCATCACAGGCTACCAGGGTCCAATCTTATGCATGTTGGCTCCAGTGTTCTCAGAGTATCACTATTACCCTTCCCCTGGAAGAAGGGCTCCTCAGATTGAGTATTAGGCTATTTCTCAACACTTCTATACTCAAGAAGACGTCTTCCTGCATGTGGGCAACTTTCTCAAGGAGGGGGTTCACGCTTTAGGCTTCTGAGCCATTATTTTGTATGCATGCTGCTTCTATTGCACTCACAGGGGGATTATAACCCTACTACACCAATTCTGGATCATTCAGCTATCAGTTTATCTCTGATCCATCATTATATCTGTTGAGGAGGACGCATTATTACCGAGGGTGCATTTCTGGAGGAGGTTCAGTCATTATCTCTTGCATCCACCAGCCAAAGCCTTGCGTGCTGGGCTTATATTGATGAGCATCATCTGATCTATCTACTGGTATGTACATGCATCACTTCTTCCTATTTTATAGCATTTCTAATTATCTGGGTATTAGGTTTGCATGCGGGTGCATGCAATCTTAGATTAGTACATCATACATTCCTGTGTTGAGACACAAGATCACATAGCAAACAAGAAAAAAATAAAATTACCAGTTTGAGATATTACATTGCAGCTAGGTCAACTTGCAATGAGACAGCTGCCTTTGGGAAGCTTTAGCCTACATTTAGGAATAATTAGCTTTAGTAGCTGGCTATTTTTAAACATTGGTTATTTAAAAAAAATTGCCACATTACTTTGGGCATTAAACTTTTTTTAGCATAAGTAATTTTAGTTTAGGTATGTCTAGCTGACTATTCATCCAATTTTATTCTCATAGTGCCCTATAATATTACATGTAAGGATAATTCTAACACGTTAAGTTGTTCTCTACAATTTTCATGTCAACAAAAATTTGTTCACATTAGTCGGTATCAGAGCAGAAACTTTGGCTCTCATTCAACTCTTCCTCAAAGTCCATCTCTGTATTCAACTCTGCATCAAGAATGTGCATTTGAGCCCTGAGCTTTGCCATCTCAAAATAAAAGGGGCACTTTATGTTTTAAGTTTTATATGTAAGGTATCTTTTGTGTATTTATAAAATTCTCTTTACTGTGGGGAAAAGACAATTTGGGACAAGTCAACCCCTTTCTACTGCCAACTGGCCTACAAGTCATTGACCATTTGCCCATCCAATTGGCTCATTTCTTCTATGATACATTGGATACATTCCATCCACCACATCAACTCCTATTCTACACCAAGCACCAGCTCGAAAAGAGTAACATCAGCATGCAACTATTAAGATGATTACCTCATCAAACTGACACCAAATCAGTTGCTATAATGGCTGCCCCATGTTGCTTATGAACATCAGCCTTATTTTGTTCAAGACAGCCCCACCCTTTTCCTCCCTTAAACTGCATATTTATAACCTGCAACAATAACATTTAGTACAAGAACAGCCTCTTTTTGACAGCAATTGTAGCAGCAAGTTTTTGGTCTTTGCTAAACCAGGTCAAGTTTCAGTGCCCTTCATATAAATTGGATATAAAAACAAGTAGCCACACTTCAGCAACATATTAAATGGTGAAAAACTTACGTATGTCTCCACAGCCTCAAAGCCTATTTTAAGATTTAGCATAATCTGCTGGGTGCCCAAATAATTATAATAGCTACAGCTCATATGAATGAACAAACAATTACCTAATAGAAAACTCTATTGAAATCCCTCTTGTTGAATGGCATATGTCTAGATGCTACAGGGTCTACATACCACCCTACACCATAGATGATGATAGTGGAAAGGCACAATAGCATGGAGAAGATAGTTTCAAGCTTGGATGCTAACTCAGCTCCAGAAGCTTTTGCACTCCCTGCAAATTGCTTCTGCTGCATGTTATTTTCCTTCTCAGGAAACTGAGATGCATAGCAGCCCATCTTATGGCACTCGAAAGTTTCAAACATTTCACATGAGTCAAATCTTGCAACCCATGGTTTGATGAACATGGATGTTCCTTGTGACCCTTCTTGGGCCCTCCTTTCTTTCCTCTTTTCCTCAACTTACCAATGAGGGCTTGTTTTGGGATCTCATTATTTCTGGTTGCAATTGCTGGTCTCATTGTCTCCTCTTGGATGAAAGCATCCCAAACTTCAAAGATGCTCAAAGGTAGGCACGTGCTCAATGGCAGTTCTTGGAAACATATAAATATATTGGAACTAAACACAGTCTAACAGCGATACAACTTTATGATGAAAGGAACCAATTTCTGAAAAATTGAAGTGGAAAGGATCTCCAGATAAGATAGAAAAGGACATGATTACACAGCCTGTAATTTTCTGGACCACTATGTAAGCACCGCCATCATAAGCATTTATTGTAACAAGTAAATTTACAATGCACAAATGATTTTGGACATCAAGAATGCAATATTGCTCAAAAGCAAACTATAGTACATAGTCTATACCTTTGATGCTTCATTGCCAGCAAGAAGATCTATAAGTGTTTGAACAACATCCAAACTCAATTGCTCTCCAAGCCCATCTACAAAGTTCCCATTTAACAATGTAACAATGTGCAGAAAGCATTCTCCATCGCGAAATAGAGCCTGATAATACTGGGATGCATGAAAATATTTATAAGCATAGTATCATTTTATGAACAGGGGTATCTAAGTTAATCCAGTGGGACAAATTGCTGTAAAAATGTATTAAGCACTTTCTAAATTGACAACATTGAGTCTGACGATATCAAGACAACATAATTTCGGGCCAGAATAAAAATAACAAAAAAACTGAAACAACCATTACAAACTCACAGTCAGATCTGTTCGTAGTACATCTCGCACACCCGCCAGCAAGTCTGTGGTGATGGTTTTTGCAACTTGCCAATCTGATTCTCTTGTACGAGGAAATGTTTCAAAATACTCAAAATACTTGAAACATAATCCTAACTTTGCGTCTTGATCTTTTTCAGATGATGGAGGTAACTGTGTGCCATTAATTAAACTAGTCAAGTGTCTGTTCCACAGGTTTATATACAACAATGAGGGAATGAAATACTTTTGAAACAGAAAAGTCCAAAATTTATTGTACCTTTATTAAGTCAAGGATATGTTTCAATGCAAATTTTCTTGAACGGTCTTCCCATAACAAGTTGAACAAATTATCCACAGTTGTAGAGTTATATAAAGCCAAAACTTTTGCATCCTCTGATACAGAAAAATATTCTGCAAATAAGGCAAAGACAGCTTCCATGCATCGACTCCAAGTTTCATCAGTAGAGACCTCACTGAATCCTTCTACCTCTTCCATGTTCTCCATGAGATTCTTGTTATTAGAAGACACGCCTTCTGCAAAGCCCTGCATCTGTCTATAGATTACTTTTGAAAATCGTGTAATTGCATCCAAATGCTTGAAAGAAGCAACAGTTGGGTCTGCTGCAAGTTGTAGGATACGGTGAAGGCTCTTAACTAGCATGGTTGCAATTTGAGGAAGACATGCGCAGCGCTCAAAAGCATCCATTAAGGCTGAACACTCAGGCTGCAGGATGAAATGCACATTAAAAGCCCAGTTATATAACATCAGTGCAACCATGGAGCATCACAAGTAAAGAAACAAAACAAAACAAAATGGTAAGACTGCCATTTTCTAAATCTATAACCACACAAGAACTACAATACATTATATCCATAACTTGCAGCAGCACCACATTTTAAGAAATAAAGAAAAGAAAAAGAACTCTTTTCATCCAAAGACTTGTAAGTTGTAGGCCTCACTAACACTCTTAAACTAACCAAGGCCTAAATCAATATACCATTGTGCATGTGAGGACTTGACATGTGAGGACTTGAAGAAGTAGCAGCTTAAGGGTGAAATTTGCAGCAACATTTTGGAGCTACTTTTGGATCTTGGACGAACATTGATGAGCTTGAAGCAGCAAGCCAGTAATCTTATAACAGTGAGTCATTATAAACTAAAACAGCTTGGAGCTTGAAGCATATTGATGAGCCTTCATATTTTGCATCGTAGACATGCTATACAACATCATTTATCTCATGATGATTTTCTATCTATCATTGCTTTTCCTTCTATCATTACCTGTTAAAATACCAATGATACACCTGTTTCAAGTTCGCTGTTTCATAATGCATCAGTTTAATTGTCCAATTCAATGTTCCAATGTGTATATTTATTTTTGTAATTGTTTGTTTGTCACAGTATTATATACATGTATCTCTATTTTTGTGAAAGTTTTAATCACATTATACATGTGTATCTCTATATATGTTGCACAGAGACGTGTCCCATGTCCCCATCCCAGGGTGCTTCAGGTGTTGTTATTCTACTGATCTCATTAATATACTTAACAAACATGAACCCGACATCTTTGTCTTGGTGCTTTAAAACTCTGGTTTTAAAAACACACTCATTGATAGAAGCACTGTGGATAGTATTGCCTCAGAAGGTGACTGTTTCAGCATAGATAAATTGTTCTCCATTTAATCCAAACCATGAACCAGTTCACCCATGGACTGAGGCAAGTGTTCGAGCCACCCCCCAGATTCCAAGAGCTTGTCTGTGAGTTCATTCTCGTTAATAGAATCCCTTAGTTTCTTTATGTCAAAAATCCCAACTTCAATTTTGCCAAGTGACTTTTCCGCTTCAAAAGTAATGGTGTTCTTGGCAGCTTTAAAACTGGCACCTTTACTTTAGGTATTATTTATAAAGGTCATTATATTCCAAAAATAGCTTTCCCTTCTTTATATTTATCTATCATATAAATTAGTTAAAAAAATTAAATTTGATTGTACTCGGACTCGGCAAAGACTCGGCTGGCATATGACTCGTAGACTTGGGAAACACTCAGGACAGACTCGGCAAGACTCGGGAAACACTCGGGACAGACTCGGCAAGACTCGGCAAATAGGAAAAAAAATTAAAATATTGTATATTTTTGGCACAAAAAAGAGTTTAAAAGCATTTCCAATCCATATAAGCTATAAAACTACAATTTATGCAATAATTCATAACATTGTCTCATAAACTATGATTATACGACATTTGAAGATGTCTCGTCTAAGAGAAAATGTAATTTATTTAAAATGCAATTTTTTTAGAAAAAATTATGTTTATAAATTATTAAACCATATTGCATAGTAGCATACTACATAGCATTGTTTACGCAGTATGGTATAATAATTTATAAACAAATTTTTTTTTAAAATGCATTTTAAATAAAATTTATAAACAAAAAAAAGTGCATTCTAAAATTATGCAGTATGGTAACTTTAATAATTTATAAACAACAAAAATGAAAGAAAAATTGCATTTTAAATCAAATTTATAAACAAAAAAAATTGCATTAAAAAATTATGCAAGTTTAATAATTTATAAACAAACAAAAAATTAAAACAAATTGCATTTTAAAATTTTAAATAAAATTTAAAAACAAAAACAATTGCATTCTAAAAATTTTAACCCGACTAAGGATAAACAATATCAAATTGCATTAAAATTTAAGGATTACGGTTCACGGATAGAGCTGCAAACCGCGTCCTCAACACTCGACAAGCAAATCCGCGTCCTCGACACTCGACTAGCAACCAGCAAATCCGCGTCCTCAACCCTCGACCAGCAAACCGCGAACCCGATTGTGACCTCGACCTCGACTAGGTGTGAACCCGCGGGCTCTTTTCCCTCCAAAAAGACTGTTCGCGGGCCTTTTTTCCATAGACTTTAATATCTGTCTATGGAATCCGTGGCGAGTGCGGTCGAGTTTGAGCGAGTTTAACCCGAGTTCGCGAGTGCAGACGGTTTTGCCCAGTAAGCCGAGTCATGGGGCTGAGTCTATCACTGTCGGGTCTGACTCGTGGAGACTCGTGAGTCTCACACGAGTGGTGCTTCACTGCTCTATAGACCATTTAGAGCCTTGTTGATTATGGATTTTCAATTTTTATTTAGATATGTACTGCACTTGCATTAGAGTCAATTTGAGGTCCAAAATGGGCCTCGTAAGAAAAAGAGTTATTGATAAGTTGGAATTCAAGAAACCAATAGAATTTAAAGAAAAGAGTCAACGATAATTGTTGAGTTGGCATATTTGTCATAAAAAAAGTACTTTTTAAATTCATATATTCAACTTATCTCTTTCTGGTTTTACTCAAATTTCGAGTGGGATCACTTGTTCCATGTGGAATTCAATTTTGCATCCAATGAGTGTCCACACAACATACTTTTGATGGACCCCACCCCAAAAATACGTTTTCTTTTATGTATTTCTCATTTTTTCATGGGGTGGGGTCCATCAAAAGTATGTAATGTGGATACTCCTTGGATACGGAATTGAATTTTGCATCCAATGAATGCCCCTGCTCAAAATTTGAGTAAAACCATAGGCAGATAAATTGAAAATATGAAGAAGAAAAAAATAGTTTTTTTCTCTTTTCCTCTACAATTCATAACTCTTATTTTATTATTTTAACAATTATTTTATTATTTTCCGTAGTAGGCCCATTTTAAATCCCAAAATGACTCTAATGGTTTCATTTTGAGTTTTTGATATATTCACCCCTACATGATATATACATGAGTAGACTTTGGATAGTTTGTCTTTAATGGTTTGGAATCTTTAAAATAAACTTTTCTCTTGAAAATTTAAATATTTATGTATTGTTTTTAAAACCAAGTCATTGCCAAGTCCGAGTCCGAGCCGAGTTGACCCTCGGCCAATTCCGAGTCCGAGTCCGAGCCGAGTTGACCCTCAGCCAATTCCGAGTCCGAGACTGAGTTTTAAAACATTGCTAGATACTGATAACAGCCCTCGACTCTTTACTATTTTTTGAGAAATTTTAATTTACTCTTAGACTTTTTTAAAACTGACAACAACCTATTTCACTGTTTTAACTCCTCCATGTTCACTGTTCAATATCTATTTCAAGCTTCAACATTTGTTGCATTATCTTTTAGAAATTTGAAATTTGTATGCATAATGATAATGATGAATTTAGTTTTTAGTTTTTACATGGTAATGGTTCAGTATCATTTACAATATTGAAATTTGGTATATGAAATTTGGTAATAGATCAGTATCATGTACAAATTTAATCGTTCAGTATCATTTACAAATTTGAAATTTGAATGTAGATGTACATTGCAAAATGATGGATTTAGTTTTTAGTTTTTACATGGTAATAGTCATTGATGGGTGTTATCAACTGATTTGTACAATAGTTGAAACCTTATTGAGCTGCCAGTGTTGGAACACATCAGTGTTCACTTCCGGAGTATCTGAGTTTCATATATTTGGGTCTAGCCAGTTTTGGCTAGCCAGTTTTGTTTTTGAGTCGACATGACCATGGCCCCATGGGGGTTTGTAATAAAGTGTGCTAGTAGGGTCTGAGTGGCTCGGTTCCCCATGACTGGATTAAGCAACTAAGGTATTCCAGGGAGTTTTTTCACCGTCAGATTATACTTTGCTTCAGGCAAGATATAATCTCTTGGTTTTTCTCCCGCTTCCTCCAAAGCTGGAATGCCCGATTTTGGAAATTTTTGCCATGGGGGGTTATTAGAGTCCAACTATAATGTATAAACCTACTAGACACTATTAGAATAGGTTCTGGTCATGTCCTAAGTCTCTAGGACCCCCAGAAAAAATTTCGAAAAAATTTTACCGAACGCGTCAGATTTGGGGTTTTTAATTTTTTAATTATTTTTAAATTTTAAATAAATTTCTCTATAGTTTAAATAGAGAAATTTGAGTCTGTAATATGTCAGTCATCCGAGGTCCGAATTTAATGATTGATGGCTTGTTTCATAAGCCAAAAATCACACATGACCCATGGACCAGCTAAACCCAACTTTCGGATGTCAATTCAGCCTCATAATTAATATTTTCTCTAAAAAGTCATTTACAGAGAAATTATTAATTAAAATAATAAAATTGAATATTTTGGAGATAATCCAAATCTCTCCAAAATTAATCAATTTGATTAAAATAAAGGGCTAAATGACATGGCAATAGACATTTATGAAGATTCCAATCAACTCCAAGTGGCTTTAGTCAACTATCCAGTCACCAGAAGATTATCCACTCAAGCTAATTCGCCCTTCTTCATGCAAAAGTCGATTTGGTGAGTTGTCAATTGATAAATGGGTTGGTGGTTTTGCATTTAAGTCTAAGGAGGGCGCCCTCATGACTCACCCAATCTCATAACTTGGCTCCCTTTGCAAGTCACGAGTACCTACCACACTCCACTTGTCATCCCACCAACCAACTCGCCCTCCTCTTGAAGCTCACGTCAATCTTCATCTAGCTCACGTGGATCCTCCTTGTAACTTCCCCATTCGAGAGGTGACACTTCCCATGCAATCTACAAAAGTCGAGCTTGCCACCTATCCATTCAACCTACCAACAAGTCGAGTTGTCATGTGAATTAGCCCTCCAAGCTTGGATTGATTGGAATTCGACCTTCATGTCTATGCCAATTCGACCTAGGGTTTTAGCTAGTGGTTCTACTATAAAGAAAGGCCCATTTGGGTTGTTATCTCATGGAATTTTTGTGCACCATTACTCTGGCAAATTTGTACTAGATCATAGCAATTGCTATCTTGAAATAAAATTCGACTTTGGAGGTCCATGCGATTTGTGCAACATTGATGAATGCTTCTCTTGTGAGGTGACTTCTTTCTATGCTTTCAATTAAATGCTTATGTGATTGATCAAGTAACTAGCTTTAGAAGTCTATATTCTAGAACATAAGATCTACCATTTGTGGTTTGCAATTTGGTTTATTATGCAATGTTGATCAATGAGTTATATGAATAGGATGTACTCAGTTATACTAGCATTGATATAACCTTGGTTTTTGTAGCATACTAGTCATATATTTGATCTCACTTTTGCATTGAGTTGTTTTTCTTTGAAGAGGTTTTTCCAGGTGTAGGAGGGTGTGAGCTCGACTGCATCTAGCCCATCTTCATCATCACAAGTGATTTTTAACATTGTTGTCTTTCCAGGATCTACAAGGGTCGAGGTTGTTCCAAGAAGAAACACAAAGAGACTTTACTCCAAGATCCATCCTTAAAACATAATTATTTTAAAAAACCTTGATTACTTGTACCTTAGGCTTCCCATTCTTCAAGCCCTCTTGTCTTCTCCTTGAAAACCTTTTGCATTTGACATGCTAGCCTATTCCTCCATTGCCCTAGTCCCATCTACCTCCTTCTAGCTCTCGTCCCATCTCCTCATTGGCTTCTTTTCCATTCATTTTGCCTCATCCATCCTCCCATTCGCTCCTTGTCCCTTCTCCCTTCACCCTACCATCCACTTTCTCTTCCTCTCCATTCGTCCCACCTCTTTTTTGGGCCTCTTCCCCTCTCGTTTTTGCCTCTTCTATCCACTCTTCTACTCTCGTCTTACCTCACTTAGGTCCCCTCCTCCTCTTGCTTGTGTCCCCTCACATTGCCATCCTTTCCCTTTCATCCATCTTGGATTTGCCCTAAAAAATACACATCAAAACAAGCAAAACGATTGAAGGTTTGAAGTTGTTAGTAATAGTTTTGCTAAGTCTTAATAGTTAGTTGCATCTATTTAAAAGTAAACTCTTAGGGATCTTTAGCTTAGATCTCACTTGAAGTTGTTTTGAATTTTGCATTTAGAATCTTGCATGTAGATTTAGATCTAGGAATTAGCTAGTTTCAAATTCTATTAGTGTTTTATTTAACATTAAAGGGTGCCTTGTTAGATGATTTGAATTGGTGTAGGTGTTTTCAAAGGAGAAGAAAGTCAAGAAGCTTCTAATACAAGAAGCCATCAAAAATACAAAAGGACGATCCAAACCAAGACTAGTATTTATCCTTTGTAATAGCTCTTAGAAGTTTGTTTTAAATATTTTCCAAGTTATTTCTTTCAAAGTCCCTACAAGGGTTTCATTCCCAGGGCATTTGTACTCTCATAATAAAGTTGCAAGTGGGGTTTTTAAGCCCCCACATTCACTTCCCCATTTGGGGAAGCCTTGTAGTCTTCTTGGATTGGTTTAAGTTTCTAATTTAGATCTTTTAATATGCTCTTAGATTAGTTTCCATTCCAATAAGTTATTTTTGTTATCATTTCCGATTCACTTACCCCCATGCTCTCCCGATTACAGTCTTTGACCTGAAAGAGATTCTTGGGTAGATTAGAGTTTATTTTCTGTTTAGTACTTTACTTTTCATCTTGTATTTTCTCTTCCAAACCTTGACCAGAGTAGAGCTAACTTTGGGATCGTATCCCAAAGGCCACATAACTTTGTGGTAGCTACTCATTCCCCCATCAGCTTCTTGTGGGCATCCAGCTAGCTGGAAAGTTTTCAGGACTGGTGGCTTCTAAGTGGTTGACCTTGTTCAGAGGTTGATCCCACCTATTAGATTAGAATTTGTGTGGTAAAACACTAGATTTTCCAGTTTATTTTATTTGGCAAGGTAGTGTTATTGGCAGTATTTCATATCTTTCAAAATCTATCACATTGTTTAATCATTTTAAAGTTGATTTATCTTGCTACTACAAACTACTTTTTGCTTCTTAAAACGAACCAAAGTCTCTTGAACTTGGCCAAATCCAAGTCAAGAGCACTCTCTATCGGAGAGCATCTTAGTTTTGCATTTTCCCTGCATTAGGCATTTGTTAATTGGCAAGTCTCTTGAACTGTGGTCATAAGATCAAGTCAAGAGCGCTCTCTGTCGGAGAGTTGAACAAAGTGCTCTAATAATAAAAAAATTCCACACATTTTTCCCTTTTAATTAATTTATCTTGGTCTCGTGTCCTACACCCGTATGCTCTGCCAACCGGAAACGGTTGGGCTAGTACTCAGAAAGGTGTAAGACTTGCTTAATTTCACAAGTGATAACATTAATTAAAATTTTACCCCAAAACCCCAACCAAGGCAACATCACTGAGAACTTCCTGAAGAGGTGGTGCTGGGAATCCACTGTCATAGTAGCATAGTTCGAGTACGAATACGGATATGAATACGATTCGATACAAAAAAAAATATGTAACGCAAAAATCCAATACGAATAAAATACAGAAGTAGAATTCTTATGTATAATATTTGTAATTAAATATACACCAATATACTATAAATGTACAAACATCTATATAATAAAGTTAAACATATATAATATTTTTAATAGAACTTTAAATATCAACCATTAAATATTACATAAAAAATTCATTCATTTAGACATATTATTTATTTATTATTTACAACCAAAATTAATATTCTAAAAACAAAAATATAATGTGATGAGTGTGAGAGAGAAGACCGTTAGTTATTAATAATTATTTCAATAATGAGGCATTGGGTCTCTTCTACACCTCCCCCAAGTAGCCGACCGACATCTTCAAGACCTATGAGCATTTGTCATACCAGGCCATAGATCATGCAACATCAACTTGACAAATGAACCAACTATATATGTTTCTAAAGTAGGGCACCTCCCATTTCTTGAACTACCCACTAGATTCAATCGAGCATCCAAGTTTCTAGCAGGAATTTCTTACAATTGACCTTGGATGGTAGGAAAGCAAGGCACCCTCATTCTTACAATTCCCCCAAGATTTTACAATTGGGTTCGCTTAGCCCTGGTCACTTCCCGAATAATATCATTTGCCATCGCATCAGCCCTTTCATGGTGATCGATGACTCTAACAATGATCCTATATCTCGATCCCCTCCCTCAATCTTAGTCATCAAGACTAGCGGACCATGATATCCTCTCTCTTTCACTCTAACTCAATAATGTGCTCAAATCCACGATCGAGAGGCCTATCTAATGGAAGATCTCTGAATACCTTCTCGTTGTTCTATAGTAGTGCCTATATGTGTGCTAGATGATGTGAGGCGTTGTCCGGTGGCTTTCTGAATGTGACCAAGCACTCGACTTCCCACTCTATGTCTCCCAGTCTGAGTACCGCCTCCATCCTATGTTATGATATTGCTTTAGGTGGGTAGGTATGCATACCTGTCAAAACAATCCTCTGTCCATTTGGTCCCTGAAACTCCATCTTCAGGGTTTGGTAGTGTTGACCACCAAAACCGACTTGGTGGACAACCATGTACCATGCACATTTTGAATGTGCCTTGAAGATGAGAAAGAAGTACTTAATGATTTATTCAAGCGAGGCAGCGCTTTTTTTATCTTCTCTCCATGAAATTTTCGCACCCTTTTCGGGGGATTTTGTAAGGATATGTCAGCATGAAGGTCTATTTTTGTGTAACTTAGTCACCTAAGACTTTAGCATTAGGGAAGTCCTTTCATCGAGTGTTTTTTCACTTGAATAATTAGAATTCATTTTTAGTGATTTTAATTATTTGAGTTTTTCACTCAAAAATACCTCCAAAGTGGTGAAAGGTGTTCTAGTGATCGTGTCCATGGGGTGATTGAGGCCTAGGATTGTTCTATATTACCATGTTAGACATTATCCAGAGTCTTGCGGAATTTCTTTAAGTTTTACATAGGATTTTTTAATTTTTGGTCATTAAAAAATGTCCCTCAGCATAAAACAAATTGTTTTGTAAAAGAGGTATAAGTGGTCCTTTATGATGTTGTATAGGGGTATGGGTACTCAAGATTAATGGCATGAGACCCCCTACACCCTTGGACCAAGTTTGAAGTCATTCGGACAAGTCTTGCTAAGGTTTTGGTCACTTTTGCCTAAGTCAGTGAAGGAAATCAAGAAAATTAACAATTAATTAGTAAGCAAATTTTGGAAAAGTGCCTAAAGTCACTTGGGAGGTGGAAAAATTGTTTCATAATGCCAATTTATGTTCCTAGGGTGAAATTAATTTCCAAGAGGAGACCCTCAAGCAAGTGTTTTTCAAGTTTGAAGTTGTCACCAAAAGGGGGAAACCCTCTCTCACCATGGGAAATGAGATAAATTGAAATAAACCAAAAGGGGGGTCCCACCTTCATGATTCTCTCCCCTTGGCCTAGCAATGAAATATAAAACATGAGTGGGGGGTTTCCCCCCTATTGTTTGTTATTTTAAACCCATGGAAGTGCACTCCCCCTCCATGGGCCCCCTTTCTCTCCAAGTGACAAATGGCATTCATGAAAATGAACTCTCCCCTCTCTCTTTTCCTATTTAAGGAGGTTCCTCCTCTTGATTTGAGTTACATTCAATCATGCTCTTCCTCTCATTCTTCTATTTTGCTCTCTCTTGCTCTCTTGCTCCCATTGCTCTCCTGCTCCCATTCTTGTCCAAGAAGAGAGCCATTGTATTTTCAAGTTTTGATATGTTAATGAAGAAAATCTTTGAAGGAAATACTGTCCTTGCTATGTGTATGAGGTAACAGTGTTCCATTCATAGTTCCATTTTGCATTTGTGGATATCAAGCAAAGTTTTTTGCTTGAGAATAGCATTGTAATAACTTTGTTGCATGTTATGTGGGTTGTCTCTTAGCATTTGAGAAGTTAATATATTTCTAGTTTGAATATCTTGTTTCTCAAGTCTTTGTTGATCTCTCACCCCCATTTGCATGTTGAGCTAGTTTGTTACAGGTTGTTTAAGTTTGGAGATAGGGATTCCCGGGTGGGATACCCCATTGTTCAACAACTTTCAAGAGGACTTGGCATCTTCATACTAACATTCCTCTTATTGCATATTTTTATATGCTTCTTTTGCACTCTTATATCATCTTTTTTCAAGTTTTTACATGTTACATTGCTCCATAAAAAAATTCTGAATTTTATATGTAAAGTTTCAAGTTTATTCCAAACTCATTTTCGTCACATTTGTACTATATTAGCTTGTTGTTTTGTGCAATTTTCTGATCTTACAAGGAGAGGGAATGCTCAAATTTAGTCAATAACAAACACCAAGAGCACCCAAGAGTGGACACTTCAAGTACTTTACCAAAAACAGTCAAAATCACTATTTTCACCCTCTTTTCTTGCAATATATCTAGTGCTGTAATACACATCAATGTAACAAACCCAAGAGAGTCTCTTGGGCTTGAGTTTGTTGCATTTCATTTCAAGTATTTACTTCTTAATTAGTTTGCTTTCGGTTGCATGAAAGAGAAGAGGCTTTGCCCATCCATGCATGGTTTTGCAAGTAGCTTGGGTTTAGGCATCTTTTATTTCTTGCACTTTCATTTTGCCCACATCTTGTATGAGAAGAGGCTCTGCCCATCCATGCAAAATCGTTGAGGCTTGCATTTATTTTCTAGTTATTTGCTTAAAGTTTTGTTTTTCCCGCACCTCACAAGTGAAGAGGCTTTGCCCATCCTTGTGAAATCGTGCTTGGCTTGCATTTACTTCCATAATTCAAGTTATTTTGTTTTGCCCCCACCTCACAAGTGAAGAGGCTCTGCCCATCCTTGTGAAATCGCGCTTGGCTTGCACTGCTTTGTATTTTTGCTTAAAAGGATAAAATTTAACTTATGCCCCGATTTTTGCCCCGTATTCTCTCCCCTCACCGGTTCGACCGATCTTGGGTGATAAGAAAGGGCAAAGATTTGAGTTGGCTAGTCTAATAGGCACCCAGAAATATATCTTCATTAGAACAGGGAAAAAAAGGCTTGACCTGTGGAGCTAGTGGGGTAGAGGTTGTGGGGAGCCTCGTGGCACTTTGTGTCCTCCAGCTGAGCACCCAGCAAGTTTCGGGATTGACCCGTGGAGCTAGTTGGGAACCTTGTGATCTCAGGTTGAGCACCTGGCATTCTCTCTCTAATCGAAGGAGATAGTCTCTTGGGGTAGACACATAGAATAGTTCAATTTCATTGCAGCAAAAACCTTAATCCCCTAAGCTAAAAAGAGACCTAAAATATGTTAAAATTTACAGGACCATTTGCACAACTTTGTTGTTATCATTCTCAGTACTTCATTTCTAAAGCATTTTATTTTACAGCTTAATCTTGTTATATGCACCTTTTTTCACTAAGTTGTTCATGTTCTACATTTTGATGCTTTATGTGACATTTGATTATCTTATTGTAAGCACTTTACATTAATTTGTTCATTTACTGGAAATCATTATTTCTTGTTATATTTCATTAAATGAATGAGTTAATCCTTTGGAAAAGTATTTGATTAATTGATGGTTGTGACTCCATAGCCCAAGTAGAGACGACAATAGTTTAGTTGGTTAATTGTTTATTTCTCTCTTGCAATCTTCATTAGCTCATTGTAAAAAGTTTTGCTTGTCATTGAAAAATTTGCATTATTGCACGTTTGACTCTCATTTTAATTCTTAGTAATTTACAACTCCCAAAAAACAAACTTTAAAAAGAACTTAGTAAGTAGGGACTACCCCCCTTGGCCTTTAAGAGTTGTGGTCTAAACGGAGAAGTTTAGGGCCGAGGTGACATTGAATTCTTAACTCATAGTTTCTCTCAGGAACACACATAGTGGTTGGGAGACTTACCCGCGGTCAAGTGTGTTTTAGGCGGCAACATTTTTGGCGTTGTTGTCGGGGACAAGCCTCTTGTCCTTGGTCAATCAACTTTTGTTTTCTCCTTTTTCTTTTTGCTTTGTTTGATGATTGATTAGAGTATATCTTTATTTTTCATCTGATGACTCCACTTAACTTTGGTATTTTGTAATTTACAAAGAAAAGCAAAAAAAAAAAGTTTTTAGTGAGATTTATAATGCATTTTTTTTCTTCTCACTTGGCGACTCCACTGAAGGGATAAAAACCTATTTCTTATCAAATTGTTTAGACTAATTGTGTGTAGATGAGCCCATGCAACATGGTAAAATCTTTAGATGGTAAATTTGCATTATTGCATGTTTGACTCTCATTTTAATTCTTAGTAATTTACAACTCCCAAAAAAAATTCTTAGTAATTTACAACTCCCAAAAAACAAACTTTAAAAAGAACTTAGTAAATAGGGACTACGTCCCTTGGCCTTTAGGAGTTCTGGTCTAAACGGAGGAATTTAGGACCGAGGTGACATTGGGTTCTTAACTCATAGTTTCCTCAGGAACACACATAGCGGTTGGGAGACTTACCCATGGTCAAGTGTGTTTTAGGCTGCAACAGGTAGTTCTCAAAATCCTCCAAAACCAAGGTGGTGAAGGTGATGATTAGGCCTTGAAAGAGTTATTAAAGCCTAGAGTTTATGTATAATACCATACTAGTCATAATCCCAGAGTCTTGTGAGCATCCGCTAAGTCCCCCCTAGGTTTTTTTAATTTTCTAGTTTTTTAATAAAATCATCGATAAGGTGTATTTTACTTGTAAAATTTCAAAGTGTCATAAAAGTATGGCTAGGGGGCCAAATTTTTCATAGGGATTCTCTTTTTTGAAGCCAGAGACCCCACTTCACCCCTAGACCCACTTTTCCTAAGTTTTGAGTGATTATTTATCACTTAAATGAAAATCTCTCCAAAAGAGCAAAAAAGCCAATTAAAAATAGAAAAAAAAAAAGTGAAATAATGGAGAAAAACAGCGTCCCTAAATCAAGGGGAGCTTGTCCCAGACATGTTCCAGTCCAACTAAAGATCATGTTGGAGCATCTTGGGGACCAAGTAAAGCATGTGGGAGTTAGTTTGAAGAGGTGGCAAGTTTGCCTCCTTAGAGAAGTGCGCCCTCTCTCATGAGGGGGACGCATTTGATGTGGTGGTAAGTTCTTATGTGATGGAGGGAGCACCAAAGGAGAGGTGGTGCACCTCTTGCTAGGTGGTGCCACCCTCTTGTTCCAAACTCAACCTCTTTCCCTTGATTCCCTCAAGAGTGCGCCCTACCTCTCCCTCTTTGAGTGCGCCCTCCTCTTCCTCTTTGGGCTATTGAAGCAAGGTCTTTCTCTTCCTTTAAAAAAAAGCAAGGAACCTCTGCTCATGTAATGTATTGTTGTTATCATTTGATGAATAAAGTTGTGGCTTTGGAGGTCCAAACTATGCAAGACTTCTCATGAATGTGAATGTTGGGCTCTAATCAAGGTGATATTTAGCTAGTTGTTTTCTTCTTTTACAAGTTTTTAGATTTATTATCTAGCTTAGAAGGCCATTCCTGGCTCATAGAGTAAATATTTAAAGGTTTAAATTGTTTGCTTATGTTTGATTTTCTGAGATTAAAGAGTAACAAACTGTAGTCGGTAATACTTACGTTCTTTTATCTCATTCAATTAACCACACTAGATTTATTTCACTTGTTGAAAGATTTTTGTAGCTTGCAGATTGTTACCAGCTATTTTGTACAATAGCTGAATTTCTTATGATCCGCCAGTTTAATGAACATGTTCAGTGTTCATCACTAGTGTTCAGAAGTTCAGAAGTCATTTTCAGGGAAATTTTGCCTCATTTGTAATAACTGCATGTTCATATCCCCATGGGGGATTCGTAAAAAGTTGGTCTAAACGGGGTCCTTTTATAAAAGACTCAACTATCCTTAGGTTTAGCCATTTGGGGGATACTCTAGAGTGTTTTTTCCTTAGGAATTATGCGCTACTCATCAATGGCGTATAATCCCTGAGTTTTTCACTCATACCTCCAAAGCTGGAGTATTTACCATGGTGGTCAAAACCTAAGGTGGTTATTAGAGTCTTGTGTCTAGGATTTTTTACATGTTAACCATCTCGATTGAGTCGTATGAACATGCACTAGGTCCCCTAGGAGTTTTGTTTGATTCCGAGAAAAATAATTTTTTACGTAATTTAGACCATTTTTTAATGGTTTAAATGGAATTTTTCAGGTTGTGATAAAAACCTCATCTAGAGGTGGATTTTGGCACGGGGAGGCTCGTTTTGACGCTCAGAGCATCCTCTTTACCCTAGCGCCCTCTTTTCTCAGTTTCCGGGTGATTACGTCGCCTCTGGGGAAGTTTTGGATAAAAATGCATCATTTTGGCATTTAATTGCCAGAAAATGACAAAATGCACCATGGACAAAAAATCCAAATAAGTCAAAAATCATTATTTTAAAGTTTGGAAAGAGTTGAGGATGTTTTAAATAAGGTGTACGACGACACTCAATGGATAAGGCACATGTTTAAAACATTGGATTAGAATTTTTGAAAGAAGGTGAGCATGAGCCTCTTCACGTGGGCATCATTTCACATGGGGTAAGTGAAGGTTCGAGTTTAATGTGGTGGGACTACCACTTGAGATATAAGGAGCATGTTGTATTAAAACATTGGATATACTAATCAATAAAGAGAGATGACGTGAACAACTAAAGCAAGGGTCAACCCATCACATGATTTCCTCCACGGTTTTGTCATGATGGATCACGATTTGGTGATTTGGCAAGCAATGAGTGGGTTGTTGATAGTGCATTGATTATATGGTAGGCGCCTTCCTCCATTGGTGGCCACCTCACAAGCTTGGCTCCCAAGCAAACTCGAGTTCATTACTCCCAACTCAAACTTGGTCTCCTTCAAAAGGCTCACGCATTCACTCAATTGCTCATGTCAATCCTACTGGGATGCTCACGATTGGGGTGAAGGAGTTTCCAATGGAGGAGTGGGGGTTCCTTGCCAAGGTGGAGGCCACCTCCCCACTCTTCATTACTCCAAGCTCGAGTTAGTAGGAGGATCATGCACTCCAAGTTGGATCTTGATTGAATTCGACTTCACTTGATTGGAGTTTGTCTCCTTTGATTGCCAATTCGAATTTAGGCTTTGTGCCTTTGTTTTTTGTATAAAGAGAGGCCCTTTGGGCTCTCTTATGATGGAACTTTTGATGTAAGATTACTCTGCCCTTTTTCTGTAAGAGCTTATAGCATTTGCTATCATTGGAATAAAGAAGTGACTTTGGAGGTCTATGGTGTGCCCTTGTTGTCTATGAGAAATGCTTCACATGTGGTCAGGTGATACTGTTTCTTTTACATTTGCTTACATCGTCTATTCTTGATCTTGCTTGGATTAGAATTCTTTCTTAAGAACATAGGATGAATATTTGATGGTTCAATTTATTCATTGATGTTAGGCTTGATGTGATTTAGGAGTACAAACTGTAGTCGGATATACTTATGTACTTCTTATTCCATTATGTTTAATATACTAAGCTTGATCTAGTTTATGCTTGTAAGTGGTGCATTTGTGCATATATTCAAGGATAGAGTGGCGATTGAGTTCGGTTATCTCTCCCTCCTCTTCATCAAGATTTTTTTTTTACAACTTGTGTATTTCAGAAATTTTCCAAGGATCCATTTGGAGCTACAAACTGAGCTTGACGAGCTTGACATCTTTTCCATCCTCTTAAATTAAAATCAATCTTGTTACTGGTTACCTTGTTGAGAAGCCCTAGATCCAATTTTTTCCATCCTTTGGCCTCTCTCCCTTTCTTTGGCCTTGTTTGGCCCTTGCCTTCTCCATTGCACTCGTCTTCCCAGCTCTCCTTTGCTTTCGCACTTACTAGCTTTCTAACTTCCTCTCATCCTCTTCGTTTTCTCCTACCTTCCAGCCTTCTCATCCATTTCTTTGCTTCCCCATTTCTCTGTTTGTTCTCTCTTTTCATTATTTTTGCTGCTCCTTCCTTTTCTGATTGTTTGCTGCTCCTTCCTTTCTGATTGTTTGCTGCTCCGTACCTTCTTGCTGCTCCATCTTCTATTCTTCTATTTTGATCTCCTTCCCCTTTTTCACTTGTCCTTTTTCTTGTTTTCAAAGTCTTAAAACTTTAAAATAAAAAGAAGCTTATACTTTGTTTTTATTTGCTCATTTAAATATCGTTTCACTTTAAAAGAGTTAGCATTTAGGATTTGATCTTAGCTTATCATCTAGTTTTGCATCTAGTCTATTTTGATAGTTGTATTTAGTCTCACATAGTTTCAATTTTTGCAATCCTAGATCTAAGTAATTTCAAGTATCATTTTTTATTTTGAACTAATGATTAATGGGTGCATGAGTGGATTGTTTTTGTTGTAGCTGTTGAAGAGAAAAGGACAAAATCAAGGAGAAGATTAAACTTGAAGAAGTGGAAAACAAGAAGAGATCATCAAAGCTTGAAGAAAAAATTGCAAAACCAAGAAGAAGTGTGAAACCTAGTACCAAAACCAAGAAGACTAAAACACTCTCCTTTTTGTAAAACTCTTAAGAGTTCATCAAAATCTTCCTCTACTTTCTCCTGTTTCATTTTCAAAGGTTGAAATTCCTCAAAAGTTGTAACTCATAATAAAAAGCAAGTGGGATTTAAGGCTCCCACACCCAACTTCCCCATTTGCGGAAGTTTGTAGTGTCCTCTTTCCGTGATTGGTTCTTTTGCTAGTTTAGTTCTTTTGTGCAAGTAGAACAGTAATTGCTGAGTTAGTTTCCATTTTGCATTTAGATCACTAATTGCCTAGTTAGTTTCATTTTGCAAGTAGAAACTAATTGTTAGCTTAGATATCCCTTATTTTCTTAGAATACTAATTGTTAGATCAGCTTTTCATTTATTTGATATAAATCATGGTGTTCTTGTCTTTATTGTTTAAATTCTTAAAAGGAACATAAAGTCTCTTGAACTTGTCTTAAGACAAGTCAAGAGCACTCTCTATCGGAGGGCATTGTTGCATTTGCATTCTCATATAGATTAGATAAGACTCTTGAATCTCACCTTAAGGTGGATCAAGAGCACTCTCTGTCGGAGAGGTTTTGTCTTTGTTTGCTCTAAATTAAAACACTCTCAACACACATTCCCCTTTTAAAACTTGAATTTATTCATTTCTCCATACCACGTATGCTCTGCCCAACCCTAAAAAAGTTGGATTACTCAGAAACGGTATTGGTTGCCTAATCGCTCAAATTCAAACCATAATAAAATCTTTACCCCCATAACCAACGAACCGGCGTTATTCGATAAATACTCAGGTAGTGGGGCAAATTCCAAGTGGGAGCGTCAGGTAGCCATGGTCAGACTCTAGCTTGTTGGTTAAGTTCCTTGAACACCTAGCCTAGAGAACCGTGTAGTCCGTCATGTCTTCGAACGGAGCCACTGAAGGTATTTCCGGTTAAACTTCTAGTACCTTGCGTACCAGTTGGAAATTCCCTAGCCATAATAATCAAGATCACCTCAAAATTTACAATAAAAATTACCAAGAACAATTGCAAAACGATCTCAAGCACATCTGAACTCTTGTATCAAGCAACCCAAGCACTCAAGACATTTGACTCCATAAGGCACTAGTCCTTGACATCCTTTAATATCTGCCTGGAAGCACTTGTCTTTTAATTTTCATATTATATTGGGAGTATCTTGTGTTTACTTTATCAAGTGGTTGTGCATCTCAAGTATCTTGCAATTGTTATTTCCGATTATACAAGTTATTATTGTAAATTTGTGGTCTCACAAAACTCCTAAACAACACCCATCCGCATCATCATCACCATAAAAAACACTTAAAAAACACAAGAGCCTTAGACAACTCTTTGTTAGGGACAACCCCCCTTGGCTTCGTTAAGAGTTAGCCTAAATGGAGGAGCTGGGATTCAGCTGACAGTACCTGGCTCATTGCTTGCCCCCAAGGCCACACCTTTCCCACTTGTAGTGAGGAAACAGCTTTCGAAAGATTTATATTGCTGGTGTGCATCTCGGCAGACAACACAGATCATCTTAGGTGAATGAGAAGTGGGAGCTCAGTTGCATCCCTTTTCTCTTAATATAATATTCTGCTTCTAACGCTGCTTGTATTACAGACATCTTCACGTCCTCACAAAGATTCAATCTGGAGCTTGAGACCCTTTCTTTTTTCTTAAAAAATTAAACTCTCTCTCTGGTTACACTTAAAACAGGCTTAGATCTCTTTAAAAAGTTTATCATACATTTCTCAGCTTGGTCATATTTATAGATCTAAAAGTGTCTTTACTTGCAATCATAAGCTTAGATCTAATTCCATTTACTTAATACTTAAAGTAGTATAGTTTCTCTACTTTTTGCAAATATTTGATAGTATAATTGTTTATGTATTTTAGACACTAATCCACTAATTTGTGTACTTTTAGTTGATGGTTTTTAGTAGGTTGAAAGAAAAAGATGAGAAATTTTGGGCTAAAATGTCCATAAAGTGAACCATTTAAAGCACCAAGAGCCATCTCCTATTCCTATTCTTCTTCTCTCATTCTTCTAGCTTTATTGTAAGCCTTTTTTATCCATTTTTCAAGGATCAAAGGCATTCTCTCTTGAGAAACATTATACAAAAACATTAATAAAATGCAAGTGGGATTTAAGCTCCCACAACCCGCTTCCCCCATTTGGGGGAAGCCTGTATCATTTTTTGGTTTCTTTGCTTTAGAGTAGTTTTGTTTTTTATTTCTTGCAATAAGTTAGATCAATCAATCTCTTGCTTTCTTTTTTTCTTTTGCAAGTAAGTAAGCGAACCTGACTCATTGCCACGAATTATGCTCTCTCCACCACCTAAATGGTTTTCCAATTAGTGGTGGATGACCAGAAAGTGACACATAGTCTGTGGTTTTAGTATAATATCTCTTTGTTTTAAGTTCATTTGCTTACTTCACACTAACAATTATTTTTAGACTTTTAGTTGTTTTAAATCGAAATAAACATTTGTTGCAAATTTCGCGTATGCTCTTCTCTAACTTGGCTCTCTGAGCTCTCCAAATCGAATTCACAAATCAATAAGCAGACCTAATCATTCACTTTTTCCTTCTTTTATAACTTTGACATTGCATGCCCTAGCTTTTGCATACCTAAGTCGCTTTTCTCTTCTATTTTTCAATTGACTTGCATGCACTGCTTCATGTATGCATGCAGGCTTAATTAAGGTACTTTTGTGCATGCATCATGAAATATGGCCTGCATGTAATGCATTTAAGTGGACCCTAGTTTCTGTGGCCCTCTTTTATCCACGGATGACCTAATAACACTAATTAAGATCTTCTTTTGTTCTGAATGGTATCAGTCCTCAGTCAATTCCCTGAATGTCAGTACCTGCTCGAACCTATGGGAATTAGATAGGTTAGCGGGATGGTCCTTGTGCTTAAACCGAAGAGGACATTACATTGTATCACTGCATTTGTACTAACATATCTTTTGGCTCGACTATTATCATATAGCTTAGCTAGACACTTGGTTGTATTTCCCTCTTTTCCTTTATTTGCTTTCAATATTGATATAGGTATTAGGACTTGTTTTACACTCCCACACTGTATTTGCATTGGGTGTACCTTTTATTTCCTTTTACCTAGTTTTGTGGTCGTTTGTTGGACATGAATAAAATTCTCTCATCGAATCTTATCTTGCTCAAAAACAGTCTACCATATCTTAAATGAATAAAAAAATTCATAATAGTGCATGTTTCAAATCTGATGCCTTAGATTTTCTAATCTTAATAAATCTGATCCCTTGGATATTCTAATCTTCTTATAATAAGTCTATCTCATAACTGGACACAATTGTACTGACTCACTGAGTAACATGAGAGAATAGTATGGTTTGCCTACAATAACTTTGTTTTTTAACAGTCGTTACAAGGTACCATAGTCACATAAGTTATGAAGATCCCTAAAAATTTAAGCAATTATGGCGAAAAAAGTTTTCAAGGAAATGATACTAGAACATACACCAAAACATGCATTCAAAAATAACATAAATTTATTGGACAAAATTAATTCTCGCCAGCAGTTGAATTTCGATAAAATTGAACTTAATACTGGATAGATTTGAACATCAAATCTATAAAATTTATTATCACTAATTGATTTAAAATTTAAAATTTTAATACTTGGTCCAATTATCAAGTACAAGAGTTCAATGCTTGGGTAAGTACCATAGTGTTTTTAGTTTTCTTAAACCAACAATCAATCCTTTCAGTAAGCTCATATATGTAGTATCTACAGATGGTTTTGTACACCAGGTAAACCAAGTAAGAATATATAAATATTAACGTACTTCGGAAATTTATGCAAACCTTGTAACTACCTCTTGAACCTAGAATAAGCTTAAAAGCTGCTTAATAAGAACAAAACTTTGACCATTCTATAGATGCAAAGTTGCACAGTCAATAAAATTAAAAGAGGCCATTCCTTTGCATTCCATGGGTTTTAAATACATGTTTTGCATACAACAAAATTCAGATAACTTTAACAACAAAGGCATTCTGCATTTCAATATGCAGGTAAAAGGCTATCAGTTAAAAATGAGACATACCAAGTTATCATCGTATCCATTTAAAGTTGCCGCAAATTCAACAAACGAGATCACCTCCATCTGAATAGCTTCCATTTGAGTTAAATTTGAGTTCCCATTTTTGTGGAAACTGGGATCACCCAATTGTTTAGAGGCAGAGTCATGTCCTAATGTTCCCTTTTTGGCAGATTCCGAGTGTGAAACAGTCTCAGATGCAATTCCTCCTGTGTCCAGTTTAAAATAGAAGAAATATTCTGAGAATAGTAAATCCCAAACTCCTCCCTCCCGAAAAGTTTGAAGGACAATTGGTGAAGTAGTAAGTATCTTTCTAAGAACATACAAGATACGATGCTGTAAAGTGCTGGATAAGATCCTGCATTGCCAGGGAAAATGTAAATGAGGATACCAAAAGAGTGACCAGTGAACATAGACAAATAATCATAATAGCAAAATATGACAGTTGCATCATGCACATAAGCATATGAAGGTAGATGCCAGTGAGACAAATCAACAATTAAAAACTTCTAATAGTGAACCAACCCACAAAAATTAAAATAGTTCAAATTTTATTCAAAATATAAATTCATGAATTTAAGAAAAAAAAGAAAACTAAAACTTAGAGATGTAGCCAATTCACTGTAAAGGGCAAGTAATGAAAAATTAAATATCTATCAAAGCTTATAAAACTGCACAATAAATCATCGAGCATAATCTTACACAGCTTACAGTGTGCACTTACATCACTGAAATAGGTCCAAAATGATGTAAGAGACTCTTACCTTGGATCAGTAATTATATCATCCTCATCGCACTGAGACATTTTGCTAGGAAACACTGAAATAAAAACTCTTAAAATCCACTTAGTAGCAAGCTCCAAGTATGAGACAGAAACTCCCACAGGATCTTGACTGTCAAAAAGTTGGCCGGAGAGAGTCTGAAGATCTCCAGCAGGAATGAGGAATGATAAAAGTATTTTACACAGGTGAGCAACATAAATATTCCATCCTTGTGGAATGTCAGTATCCAGATCATCTTCTGGAATGCCAGATCCAAAAGGTGAGATACCAGGGAAAACCCTCTCTAATATAAGCCTCCTGTCAGCTCCAGAATCTCTTATCGATTTGTCAAACTCAAATGTACCCAATATTTCAGAATTTGGCAAGTCGAACAGAGGAAGAACGAATGCAGCCCAACGGATTGTGTTAGCAAACCTATGTACTCCTCCATTTTCAAAGAGAAACTGCAAACAATTAAAATTCCCATATCTGGAGAGCACAGGTTAAAGGTTTAAACTTTTTAGACATAATCACATTAAACCTCATTATCGTAGAGACAAAATAACAGACATTGGAAGAGAACAAGTAGCTTTAGCTTTTAACTCTGAGAACTATTATGTCAAACAAAGAATCATATACAATCCTCTAAAAATGCATTAGAAAGTTATTTCAATTCAAAAAATTATAAAAGATACACAGCCTCTCTTAAAACCTCCAGTGAGAGAACCTGCAACTGAAAATCCTCCCATTTCTGTTTGACCAAACTGCCAAAAATGAAATCAGGACGGAAAATAAGCATATTTCAAATATAAAGAAAACAATCTCTGAAACTTTCTCCTAGAATTCTCCATACTGATTTCAAATATAAGATCCAGAATATAACATTAATGAAATAACCAACTACAAGGCTAAAATCTTTTCTGATGACACTTGGCAAATCATCTCTTTAACCAAAAAGTCACTAACATGAAAAACTAAGAGAGAGAAAGCAGGCAGCATTTGAGCCTCTCCTGGTCTTCCACATCTTACAGGATTTCATTCTAAGTTTTCTCTAGTTTATTTAAAATCTTCAAGCTTGCTTTTGCCTAAGGCATTTCTTGATTGTACTTTTATTAATCTTCTTAAATCTGAAGAGTCCAATGATACACTCCGTTTCCAAAGTTGTCTAAGGGAATTACTGAAGTTGTATACCAAAAAGTGTTGGATTCACCTGAAGTTGCAGGTTTAGAGCGATGGCTAAAAAACAGAGTACATAAAAAACATGCATCTGGGCATATCTTCAATAAATAGCAAAAAAGAAACAATTCAACAAAACAATTTCTTACATGCATATGATCTACATAGCCAGAGTGATGCCTCCACTCATTATGACAATAAAGTTTTAAAATTGGATCCTTCATACAAGACATTCAGGGAGTTGAGCATTCACCAAAACATTAAGACTCCCTAACAAGGACTTCCTAAGTAATCAAATCTCGATACATAATAATCTAGTTGCACTGAATTTTGGTAATGGAGGGACAAGGTGGTGTCTCTCAGGGACAGCTGGAACATTCCTCCAAATTTCCAGGGGATTGGCAAGCTGGGATGACAAAAAGCAATAAATATTTAAAAAAACAATAATCATTTAAAATCTTAAGAACAAAGATTCTAGAACATAGTATTTTTCATATACCGTGTTCCCCCCAAGATACCCATTTTTTTTGGCGGGGGATGTTTCCAGGCATTCCAGTTTCATAAACTTGTACAGGTTTCCATGTTTTGTGCAACTTAGTTATAGAAACATGTTTTCAATTTTTCCTTTATTTCCATTCCCGGTTATAAAAAGATTATAAAAGGGAGCTATATTATAAGAAAGTCCAAAATCCAAAAATATACTTGAAGTCACACGTCATAATTTTTTATTAAAGTGAAATATCCCCACTTTATGATAAAGGATTATCAAAATAAAGAGTAAATCTTCGGGAATTAAAGGGGTATTATATTATATTTTATAATAGCTTAAGTTTAAAGTTTATAAAAAGAGTTATTAAAAGTTTAAAGAAAAAGTATTAAAGGAGTTATTCAAGTTATTCCTAAATTAGAAAGAGAAAAAGCGGATAATAAAAGCATATAAGAAGTTCAAGTACTTTTTTTAAGGAATTAAAAAGACAAAGAAAATGGAGTATCATGGCAAAAAACAAGGAAGATTCCCAAGCACTTAAAAAAATTATGCTTCAATGTTATTTCAAATAAAAGGAACAATCAAAGGGAAAGATATTACTATTTCTATTGCTCCCGTTGAACGCAATAATTATATTAGTGTTGAATTTGCTAATGAGTTAGCGATTCGAAAATCAAACATAGGTGACAAGTTAGACTTTTGGAATAAGAAAGAATATGAAATAAGCAATTTACAACTAAACATTGGAGATTATACTGGCGTCTCACAATTCATGGTTAGGTCCTTGTAAACTAGTGACGGTGACCTAATTTTGGGATTACCTTGGATAGAAACATTGGGGACTTTTATCTTAAATGTTGAAAAGAAGTTTCTAACATTTCCTTACAAGAAGAAGAAAATCACATTGCAAGACATTAAAATGAAATCAGATTAAGAAGTCGCGTCATCTGAAGACTTCAAAGATATATCAAAGGTGATTTCATAGAAAAATGAGAAATCAATACAAACGATACACAAAGAATTTGACAAAGTTGTCATGAACAAAGAAGAAGAGATCTCTCGTTTAAGAGATCATAATCAGAAATTGCTACTTCAAATCAAGAAGCCGAAGGATAAAACACAATGCAATCAAAAGTTAGAAGAGGAGATTCCTCAAGAATTATTAAGAAAAGACGAAGAAAATTCCTCCTTAAAGAAGGTTAATCAGAAATTGCTAGAGCAAATAAAAATGTTAAGACAAAGAGAGCACGAGAATCAAGATGCTCAAAATGAAGTCGACAAGTTAGATTATAAGGAAGAACTCTTACGCTTAAGGAGACACAATCAAGACTTACTCATACAAATTAGAAAACTAAAGTTAGATTATAAGGAAGAACTCTTACGCTTAAGGAGACACAATCAAGACTTACTCATACAAATTAGAAAACTAAAGCATGATAAGGAATCTTTACAAGAAAAGTTTGATCGGAAGGGATCAATTGTCGACAAAGAAACGATGACTGACCCAATAGCGAAGTTATCAGATGCTCAAATTCAAACACCAAAAAGGGGAACCAATACAGATTCAAATGGCGCTCAAAATCAGAAGAATGTTTATATTGACAAATTACTACAAACATCAAGACAATATAGTTCTAAAGAACAATCACAAAAGATTAGGATGCCTTATCATCATCCAAATCATCAAAATCAATATGACCAACGACAAGGTCAATAGGAACTGTTATCACATATATAGTAGTTGGGCTACCATACACTATTTTTCAGATTCCAGTACACTTTTCAGCCAGTTCCCTTACATTGAGATGCTAAGATGAGCATCTATTATGGATCATGATTATTATATGGACAACAGTTTTATTCCCCATGCCATGACTGAGTTTCAGGACACTCAGAGAGATGACCGATGTAGCCATTTAGCCATTTGTACATAGCAGTCAGTATTGCCCAGAGTTACAGCGACAGTTTTAGAGGATATATGATGGTTCAGATATTGTGCATTCAGGTATATGACTCAACAGGTATATTTTGGTGTTGTGGTTAGATTGCTTTTATATTCATTCTTGTAGCATGTCTTAGCACTTAGTATCATGATCTGGAGATCATATAGATATGTGGACCTGGTTGTACTTTTATATATATTATGTTGTCCCAACTCAGACTTAGAAGTTCACTACCCATACTCATTGGTTTTACCCTCCCTAGGGAGAATAGAGGTGATCATTCCACCATACTTTGGCTTGCTAGTGTTGGTCTCATTATTCATTGTCTTCATCCATCCATTACCTACCTAGTTTGTTCATCCTGACTTACTACTTGACTAGTGGCATGGAGGACCTTCCCCCGCTGTAGCCTCTGTATTGGATGAGCTGCCTTGTTTTTTGTGTCTCAGCTCTAATTGGGTGACAGAACTTACCTTTGGTGAGTTGGATTGTAGGCCTAAATCATTATGGTCGGTTGTCCCGATGTTTGGCACTGGCACGAAGTCCCCCTAGTCACTAAAAATGTTGTTGGCTAAACCTGAAACAAATAGTGTTGCCATAAATACAAAACCTGGAAATGAAATGTATATTTTGTGAAATGCAAAAGCTCGTTCATGTAACAAGTGTTTCTGAACACACGTGAATGAAAGGCAAGCCAAATGAAAATGGCTAATAAATGAAATGTTATATCTTTTGAAATACGCCCATTCTATAAAGTGTTTCTCAACACTCGTGAATGAAAGGCAAGACGGACCTAATGAAACTGGCCGTGAAATAAATGTAAATCTATGTAATGTGTTTGTAAACACACATAGATCAAGGCAATGGAAAATCAAAGGCCCAAAAAAGCAATGGTTCTTAAACTTTATATCTAAACGATTGCTGGCCTCATTTGTATTATGGATTGTGAGCATTTGCTAAGGTGAATAAGCACTCTTTGAACAACTTACCCATTTGTGAGACACCGCCATCCCCTGTGTTTTTGCTCATTCAGTATATGCTATGGTGTGTATTCCCTTTTCCATAACCAAAGTGTCACAGTGTCAAGTCAGTAGTCATCCCTTTAGCCTAGCCTTGTCAGTCTTAGCCTTCACCCTTCCCTAGCAAATTGATCACAACTATGAAGTGAGTATGGTGCTGAAAGTCTAGTCTGAGTCTTAATAATAATTAAAGAACTTATATATTTGGATTTAGATCACCAGTAAATGATTACTTCTTGCTATAATTGTTACTTGAATGAATTGTAGAGCATTGCATTAATCTTTGACACTTGCAGTAGTTTGATGACACCTTGAGTTATATTTTGGTCATGTTGACTTGGTCAAACCTAGTTTGACCAAAAGTCAACTACAGGACAGGAGGTGGATAGACCTCAAATATTACAGAGATATGATATATGGTCTGGTACAGGTCACCATTTGGTTCTATGCAGTAGTTTCAGGCTTATGATGATGATTTGTGCTTTTCAGCACTTTTACATATTATTATTATTTGGTCTACCGGATATGATGGATATTTATTTTTTATCATGCAGAGATCTATATGGTGTATGAGTACACATCTTCAATGGATTTGGGCTCTCTGAGTCCAATGAGACAATCTGTTTTCAGTTCCGGGCAGTTACAGTGATTTTTGGCCTCAGTTGGCTATCCTAGTGCAGTTTTGGCCTATCAGAGGCCCTGTTAGAGCAGTGATGAGATTTGAGGGGTTCACCTAGGGCGTTGTGCATGGAGAGAGTGGTCCAGCCACTTGATACTACCATATTACCCCCCTCCCAGAGAGCATGGTGGCCTCACCTTGACAGCATAGGCACTCCAGGAGGCAGTTTGGGCAGTTTCACACTTCCCAAGGCAGATTAGAAATGGTAAAAATGGCTACTGGAGGATTCGATTTGGGCTATTGAGGCAAGGGATTGGCATGGGATGATGTTTTATGATGAGAGTGATGTCCTCCACACCTTCTCCAACAGTTTTAGCTTCCAGTGGAGCCTACACTCTTCACTCCGGCATTTTATATGATTTTCTGGAGCCTCCTAAGGCTCACGACTTTCCCAGAGAGGCACGATTTGGTGCTTAGAGCATTATTTTATTGATATTGTGCCATGGGGATTGGCCAAGGGTGTTAGAAATTACCCCTTGGACCCACCATGAGCTAGATCTTATATTTTATCATTGAGATTTGGTGGGACCCCCTCTCCTAGGGCGATTTGGTCCATTGATGTATTATTTTATTAGTGATCCATGTATTGTATTGTTGAGCTCATCTCAACCATTGATTAGATCATGTTGATCTTTTAATCTTAGCTATCCATTCAAAAGGTGGTTAGGGTTTTGGTATCTCTCCATCCTATTTAAAGGAGAGAGCTTCTCATTGTAAAGGGTCTTTGGCTCTTGGAATCTTGATAATAGAAAAACATTCTTGTGGAAATTCTTGGGTCTCCTTTGCATCTGGTGTTCTTAGATGGTGAGTGGAAAGTCTATTGCATCCTAGCATTTGGAAATTTGTGGTAAGATCTATCTTTTTTGGAAAACTTTGTCTTGTCTACAGGAGGGCGACTTCACTTGGGCGTTTTTGCAAGGCTTCTTCAACTCACTCCACTTGGCATTTGCTTGTATCATGGGGTTATCATTAGTATCATTGTGATCTATGCTATCTTTCTGTTATTTCTCTTGTGGCATTAGTCTTATCTCTTGATTGCATCAAATCTGATATTGTTGACGTTTGTTGTGCAGGAGAGAGGGTGCATTGGCTTCCTTGGACTAAATTGATTTCATAGAAAACTACCTCAAAGCTTCTCAAATTGATCGGGTTTGCATAGATCATCATCATCAAGGCATCTACAAGGTTACCCAGGTAAGATCCACGGGTTTGTCTACTATTTCTTGATACCAATCCATTGGCATAAGCATATAACTGTTAAAACCCTCATTATTCAAACCCTCATTTTACATTTTCTCAAATCTACTTGGATCTAGCAAGCTTTTGGGTAAAACATTAAAAACCCACCTCTATAGCATCCACGGCAATTCAGATCTATAGTTTGGTGTGGATTGGCATCCATTTGACCCTTTTCCCAAGGCACATTAGCCTCTCCAAGTGAGGTCGCACTCCTTGGTTGGGTGAGTTCTGCTAGTTCTAAGACCTGGGTAGGTGAGATCCCACTTGATCTGCACTCTCCACACTTGATAACCTACCCCCCTAGTGCTTCACCTTGTGGGCCCCATTCCTCATTTTGAGGGTTGTGCCCCACTTGGGTCACTTGGTGATGCATTTTGAATCTCAGATCTACTGAGATCTAGCCATTGGATGAACTTGATCTTCAAAACCCACCTTGCTTTACACCTTGACAACCCCGATCTATAATTTGGTGGACATCCGACTCCATTTGGCCCATTTTCCAAGGCACTGATCCTTCTCCAAGCCCTCACGAGTTTCCCAGGTTGTTGGGTTTGCTTGTGGGTTGATCTTTGTCTAGTTGCTTGCACGCCTAGCTACTGTCATATCCATCTATCAAGCACAGCTAGAAAGCCCTACCTGTCAGATCTCTGATTTGGGACACTTTCCCTATTTTAAGGGTCACGTTTCCCAAGGCAGTTGATTTTGACTATTTGAAACTAGCTCTTAATCCTAGAATCATACTTAATTATAGAATCACTGTGTGTCATCTTTCCTTATCATATCACACCTTTCCTAAGCCTCCACAGTGGTCCTACTTCCTTAATTCTAGGGTTCCATACCTGTCACCCTACGTACTTCATTAGATTGATTTGATCTGGTGATTGGGTTGATCTCTCCTATCGGGGGTAGATCTGGGTCTCCCCCTTGCTATCTTGGCTTTGATAGCTAAAGCGAAGAGTGCCTTGGTTGGCGTGACAACCATCCTCTTGGGAACTAAGGCTCTCTTGGTTGGCGTGACATACCAAATACATCATAACTAAAATTTTATGCACTTAGACATTCATAGTTACACCGATCCAAGCTGATTCTGATCTTAATTATCAGCATGTCTTTCAAGTTGATACAGCAAACTACTTAGATGTTATTGATTTTTCTAAGGGTTGTGACTTTCTACTGTGACAGTCAATTATGTTTATGCCTTATAAAGCCCCATAGTAAAATGCATGCCTGATCAATAGTAAACATTGCAGTCGTCTGTAACATATGGAAACATACATACCAGTAAATTCAAGTATAGCAAAAGTAATTCAACAAGACAAAAATGAGAAAATGGTTTCAAAGAAAAAACCTCAGGTCATATCCTCTGGATACTGTAGCTAAATCACCCATTGTCTTCCAGGATGGAATACCAAGGCCATCAATTAAGACTAAAGGACCACCAATGCTTTTAAAGTGATTTTGTGCACGTGGATTTGCAATCAAAGCAGCTTTGAGAGTTCTTAATGTCAACTGCTCAAGTGACATTTCAGTCATTTGATTCTTCAGCCGCAATCTCCTTAAAACTTGCAAAAGTTCTGCAAAATATTCATCAAACACAGAGACAATTTATCACTGTGCCAACATGCCGATAACACCTACAAAATCAATGCATAGAGAGTATATACTTAAACCATCTCCACTGCATGTAATTTAAATTTTAAAATACAAATGTCAAAATGCACATCAAAACAGACAATATGACCCAGGTCGAATATCTTGAATTATCCACCCTATTAATCGTGAGTCAAAAGGGTCATGCTGGGTATTCTTGTTACTAGTAGAAATCAGAGAAAACAAAATGAGGACATGGAAAAATATATAAAATTAAAAGGTTAAAAGTAACCCAGAATATTGAGATGAAATTTCTGATTTCAAATTTCAACCAAATTTCTGTAAGCAAATAAAACATTTATCACATAAAATTAGCTCTTTCATTTAGTAAATAAACAAAGTATTTTTTATGAGACAGTCTAGTGAACATGTGCTAACATGTATTATATTTGTACTATTCTATTTTGTGCTTTATCTTCATCTCCTTTGGGTGAGTTAGTCTAAACTGAACACTTGCCCTCTTTACTGTATTTTATTGGAGACATGGTAAAACTTATGAAACAGGACACATCCCTTAGGGGCTGCATGCCTGTATTCCACATGTTGGACACGGACAAGCTAGGACACATGTTTGGCATGTGCCAAACACGTGTCGGACATGTGCCCTAGATGTGTCCCGGAGGTGAAAAGAAGTTGTTGCTAAAGTGACAGTGGCAACACTTCTAACAGTTGCTCTCAGTTAAACCCTAGTGAAGACCTTGCACTTTTAGGGGTGCTAGTTGTGTGGCAACACTTTGAACAGTTGCGCTCAGTGAAATCTAGTGAAGACATTGCACTTTAGAGGTGCTAGTTGTGTGGCAACACTTGGAAAGTCTGCAATATGAAGAAAACACAAGCCTTCCAAGGATCAAGGTGCTTCTCTCAAGCAACCTAGGGGTTCTCACCCAATGACCTCAACTAGGTCAACTACCTGTCCCGGGTAAACTCTAGCTGAAATACAACCTTCATCTAACTCAAACGTGATCTCTACCATAACAAGCTATAATACCATATCACCATATGGAAATTTCTCAACATTCAAAAATCAATGCAAAGCATTAATTTCACTTTCAACCAAGAAGGCTTCTCAGATCTTCACCCTGTGAATTTTCAGTCTTAGGGCTGATGTAAAACAAGGTACAAAACAGCAGCAGAAAGAGTACAATGTTTCACTTCCAAAAACACAAACTTCCTAGCAATTCAAGGAGAAAAGATACCAATCAAAGAGTGTAAGTTTCATCCCTTCCAAGGCAACTTATCAGCCAATAACGAGATCCAAAAATACTCTTTTACAGCAGTAATAACACTAGTACAACAGCAGTAAAATCAGCCCCATATATTCTTCAATTAGGTGTCAAATCACTTAACAATTGTCATTTTACTTATATCAAATCAGCAAGACATATATGGCTGTAAATAATAGTGCATAAAGAACATATATAGCTGAAAATAAATCTGGTTATTTCACAAGTTTTGGATTGCTAAAATCTTCATTAATATGCTCAAGATGAAGTACAAGTTTTGGATTGCTAAAATCATCCCTTCTCTCCAAACCCTAGCTAGGGAAAATCAACAAAACCCTAGCTCAACCAAGTTGTTTCAATATGCAAGAATCACTCCAAGGCAAGACATCCTCTCTTCTCTTCTTCTTCACAAACCCACCCTAGCTTTTTATTACAAAACCCTAATCTCCAATTTCCAAGGGACAAACCCTAAATGTAGACCTCCAAGATGCTCCAAGATACTAAAAGAAGACCAAGAGACCCTAGCACCTCAAGCAAGAGGTAGAGATCAAGTACAAGTGATGATCCATGAAAGAAAGAAAGCTAAGATCATCACCAACGTCTCCTCCACAAAAGCAAACCCTAGTCACAAGAGTAAACTTCACCTAAGATTCATCCCCTCTAGACTTCATAACTTCACCTAAGGTTCATCAGGAAACTCTAGCAACTTCCTCCAAGAAGCTATGAACAAAGAAAAGAGAGAGATGAATGATCACAAAGATGATTTAATAGAAAGACTTCCTCCTTCCTCTATTTATGGGAGAGGTAAGGGAGACCAACAATACAATGTGGACCTTAGCCCTTACAAGCAAACTACAATGAGCACTTGTAAGACAACACAAGTGAGACACTACACTCTAAAGTACATGTGGCATGCTCCAAGGTGATGCCATGCACAATAATGGCTCCAAGGTGATGTAACTACACAAGGCAAGTCCACATCCCTCCATTCCAAGCCTCCACAAACTCCATCGTGTTAATCTTTAGTGCAGCTGCAAGACCCATTCTCAGAGAGAATGGTACCCAAGTCAGGGTTCCTGGTCAAGTTAACCAGGCAAAGTAATGAGTAAGACCCTAGAAGGTACCCTAGGGCCCCCAGCTGTCTCCTGGGGTTCTTGGTCTAGGACCAAGCAGATTGATGCCATGGCAAAGTCCCTAGCATGTGGCTAGGGCCCCTATTTGTCTCTAGGGTATTCTGGTCTAGAACCAGACAGTTTCTTGGTCATGATGATCAAGCAGATCCTGTAGGTTGAGACAGAGACTTCCTAGGTCCTGCAGATGGTTGATCAACATTCATCCTAGGACTGAATGCTCAGCTTGAGGCTGAGGACCATTCTCTGGGAGAATGGAGATCCTGGTCATAGACCAGATGGTTGATCAACATGTCCCAGTCTAGGACTGAGGTTTAGCCTTGAGCTGAAAGCCATTCATTGAGAATGGAAGATATTGTTATCCCCTCTCCCAATCGGTTATTGCTAGGTTGCTTCTCAAGGGACTGGCCACCCCTTGACGATGTCCCTAGTATCTAACTCTTAGGAGCAGTATAAAGGACAAAAGGATTGTACCATCCGTTTGGATCTTCTCCCTTATACAGTGATGAAACTATATATAAGTATCTTAAGAGAGAGAAAAGTTTTTGGTTGCTTGTCCACTTTGATCTTGTGATTGTTGACCCATGGTCCTATTCTTACTTGGTCCTAGCACTCTTACTTGTGTGCACCTTTGACTATGATGACTCCTACTTTATGGAGTATTTTTACCTAAGGGTTTATTAAAGATCATTGGACCATGTATTATTATGTTTTGTTATAGGGCCTTGTCCCACTTATGTTTTTGGTCTATTTACTTTATGTTGGACCTTTGGTTTTTCACTTTATGATAATTTCATTAAATATTTATTTTTTAGTCTTATTAATAAAATCTTTATGATTTTATTAATAAAGACTTTGTGATTTTATTAATAAAGTTTTATTATTTTATTATTATTTATTGGACCATTTAAGTATTATCCTATTAACACATTGGACCATTGGTACTTTATCCTTTGGCCTTTCTTTTCTTATTATTTTATTTATTTTATTTTATTCCTATTCTAACCTAATGTCGTTGACTCTCAATCTATATAAACTTTACAAAGCTTCTATCATCATCTTATGGCGAGCTTACACTTCATTTTTTTTTTCTCGGGTAATATTTTTCGAGTCTGCTCCTAATTGGTTTTCACGACTGTCTTTCTCCTTCACGGCTGTCTCTCCACGGAGCTGACTTTATCTTCTCGATTTTCTTCACGGCTGAGTTTATCTTCACGTTGCCTTTCTTTTTCACGGCTGTCTCTCCACGGGGTTTATCTTCACGTTGCCTTTCTCTTCACGGCTGTCTCTCCACGGGGTTTATCTTCACGTTGCCTTTCTTTTTCACGGCTGTCTCTCCACAGGGTTTATCTTCACGTTGCCTTTCTCTTCACAGCTGTCTCTCCACGGGGTTTATCTTCACGTTGCCTTTCTTTTCACGGTTGTCTCTCCACGGGGTTTATCTTCACGTTGCCTTTCTTTTCACGGCTGTCTCTCCACGGGGTTTCTCTTCACAGTTGCCTTTCTTTTCACGGTTGTATCCTGCACGACTGTATTTCTCTCTTCAAGACTTTATCTTCACGGATTTCTCTCACGGTTTCTCTAATCTGCTGTAGCATTTGATTATCTCTATTATGGCTGTAGCATGTGACTGCCTCACGGTTTCTCTAATCTGCTGTAGCATTTGATTATCTCTATTATGGCTGTAGCATGTGACTGCCCCACGGGGTTTATCTTCACGTTGCCTTTCTTTTCACGGCTGTCTCTCCACGGGGTTTCTCTTCACAGTTGCCTTTCTTTTCAGGGCTGTATCCTGCACGACTGTATTTCTCTCTTCAAGACTTTATCTTCACGGGTTTCTCTCACGGCTTCTTTAATCTGCTGTAGCATTTGATTATCTCTATTATGGCTGTAGCATGTGACTGCCTCACGGTTTCTCTAATCTGCTGTAGCATTTGATTATCTCTATTATGGCTGTAGCATGTGACTGCCTCACGGTTTCTCTATTTTGGCTGTAGCATTTGATTGACTCACAATTTCTCTTTTCTGGCTGTAGCATTCAGCAGTCTCACGGTTTCTCTATCTCACGACCAGCTCCTTCACTAGTTGAATTCTCATCACTGTATTTGAACTCTATGTAAATTCATATGAGTGAGTGTTTGACCTTTGTAGTCTGCAGCACCTGTGTGTCTTTCTTACTACTGTCATTTTCTTATTAATTGAAGAACTTGAGGTCTGTTTTATTCTACCTGAACCTTCTCTCTCTTAAGGTACGTATATGGTTTAATTAGTTTGACTTGTCCTTTCAGTGACAAGATCAAACTCAGAACTATCTGAGTATAAGTTGGATCCAAATGGTTGTTTTAATTCTTTACATGTTTATTGTACTATAGTTCATTTATTTTATTCTTCTGAGCTTAGCATTTGATGATTCTCGAGGACCAACATTAATGCAGTGACTAAATGGAGCATTAAGTTGAAAGAGATGAAAATTATGTTTTAAATTAGTTTAAATTTAAATTAAGCAGTACAATTGTTTACATGTTCTTGTTCAAGGTTGTTATATGTGATAAAACATACATAACCTGTACTTTTAACACATCGATCCTTCTACGCAATGCACTCCAATAGGTCAATGGCCCCCACAAGAACACTATCAAAGCCCCAAGCATCCCCAAGCCATCTCCAATCCTCCCAACAGGAATCCAAGTTGCCACATGCCAACTAGGTCCCAATGCCCTCCTCCAAGATGCACAATGCCCCTCAGCCCATGTAGGGCGCTCTCCACGCAAGTGGATCCTCCATGGGGCCCCAATGAAGGGCATCTACCAAGCTGTCAAGAGAACTCCAACACCTAAGTGAAGAACACTAAGCCAACAACCATTTGAGGTCAAGCATCCACTGAGCAAGCTATCTCAACTATGCAAATCCATCACGGACTATCTCTCATGTGCCAATCCATCTCAAACCATTCAAGGGCTGGACATACACCATGTACCTCAAATCTCATGAAGCACCCCAAACATGGTTTAAATACTTTCCAAGTAACCCCAAAAGTTAACATAGCATAACTTATTCGTTAGTTGTAAAGTAAGTTTTTGACTTGTCAGCTTCTTTTCTACCAATTTTTCTCTAGTCTTGCTTTGTCAACAGACTTAATGTTGTGCATATTGATTTAGTTCTTTATATTCTCTTTCAGCACAGTGACATAAGTTTGAATTGATTTGAGGATAGCCCTGTCACACGTGTCGCAAATGTCTCCCATTCACAGGTGTTTTCTGTTGATGTCGTAGCTTAGTGAGGTATCCTCACAAGCAAGTCGGCCCAGAAGAAAACAATAAATAAATATTATTATGCTGCTAAGATAAGTCGGCCCAGGAAGATTAGCAAGTCAGCCCCACAGTGTAAAAGTCAGCCACAGATCAATATAAATAAGAGTGGCGCCCTCCTCATTTGAACACACTCAAGCAAGTTGGTCAAGTCAGCCAGTGAAGTGCACAGGAGAGAGAAAGACAGAAGTTGGAAGAAGACTCTTATCTGAGGTTGCTATCTTTGGGTTTATCTTCTACTTATATCTGATGTACTTGTATCTTGAATCTCTGAATAAGAAAGGTTGGCTGGGTTTTTCCTGAGTTTGGGTTTTCCGAGGATAAAATCGTTGTGTCTCTTTGTTTCTGTGCATGGTTATTCTTTCAGTGATCTTTAATTGTTTCCGCTGCATTTAATTGAAATTATACTGCTATATTATAAAAATCCAACATTTTCTTCCACGTCACCTTTTTGTTAAATTCAGCAGAAACACCCTTTTCTTCCATGTCCTAGAATCTCCTAAAATATTCATTTTGAATTTATCCCAATTTACGGTTATATTGTCATCTGGTTTTCCACCATATGTACCAATTGTATGTGGACCCTTCAATGTTTATTGATGCAATTTTAATTTTTTTCAATATGCAAAATATTATCCCCCCTTGTTTATTGATCCCATAATTTTACTTGCATCTTGCTCATTAAATTTTGACATTTCAATTTTTACTTTGTGATTATGATGACCAAATGTTGGGGTTCAGGGTGGATTATAAATTTATAACTAGGTACCGGAATATTATGCAGCAGAGAAAAGGTAGGCCGTGGAATATTAGTTGACAGAAGAAAAGTATAATTAGCTGTTAGGAGTAAAATTAGGGAATGGAGTATCAGGTGGGGTAAAATTTGGTAGGGAGCCTCGCAGATTACGACATGAGATTGGTTGTGCGGAAAGATTTTTTAAGGTGGAAACGACTTCCTGGAGTGGTTTACTTCTTGATTTTGTAAGGTACACTTCTTTGAGTGAATTAGTGACTTCTTCCATTTCTCCTCTGTCTTCATGTCTCATTTTGATTAATTCATCCCATCTCATTGCAAACTGTCATTAATTATTCTGGCTTGGCATTTTATACTGTATTATTAACCATTTTTTATAAATTTTGCCATAACTTGTTCTGACAGGTATTTCTTTTTATTACTTTGATGACTTCTGAAGGCGCTGATTTCTATACTTCAATACTCTGAAAGATTTATTCCAGGGAGCATAAATTGGATACAATGATAATCAGCAAACAGTCAAAACTAAAGAACAGCTATGTTAGTTCTTCCCAAACAGTGGCAGCTTGATTGTCTTTTAATTCTCCAGATGACAGCAGTGTTTAATGGCAGCTTGACACTGGGAATTCTTTTTATTTTCAGCGGTGCGAGTGTGCAGCAGAATTCTACCTTTAGTGCAAGGTTGGAAAACGGACAGCAACAATTTCACAAAATCTCTATTCCACTTATATTTCTGGTGCTATTATCTGCATATGCTAGTCGCCTCAGGTAGTGAATCCCTCTCTAGATGGCAAGTGTAATGGCCAATTAATGGTCATGAATCTAATTGAACTACTGATTTTAAGAGAATCTTAAGAAACACTCATTCTATCTCCAATATGCCATTCAAAGCAAGCTCTCCATTTTGGTGCATCTAATCATTTCAAACAGCCTCAGCTCATATTCTCACATATACATGGAGAAGATATGTTTCAAATTTGACATTGCAAAATTGAGGTGATAATGATCCATATTGCTTACCTACAAACCAGTTGAGACCACCTGTCTCCATCAATGGAATTGTGGCCCTCTGCATAAATCTAGAACTCAAGCTGGAGCCTTGACTTCTGGAGGTGTTTAATGTATTGGAAGCACCTGCAGCATCTTTCAACCTAGCTTGCTCCAAATCATTGATGTACACATCATTATTTTTATCAATGTGAGAATTGGTGTCGATAAAATTAGAAACTACAGAAACAACATGTGCAAGTAGGCATTTCAAGAAGCTCAATTGTACGGACAAAGAATATGGTACTGATTCTTCTGTTGCAATTGCACTAGTAAGTGCCTTCAACTGAATTACTGCAGCTGAAAAATACAAAATTCCAAGCTTCAGATTCAAGTCAACAAAATGAACTTGACATCATAAAATATCAGACATGTAAAAGAATGTATCCTACAACATTTAAAAGAACATGAAAACACCAACAAATGACCATTCCACAGAAACGAATGCTGGTTCAAACTTTCAAAGTAGATTAGAATGAACTGCAAGCATGTCAAGCCTGAAAGTCAGTCTCAAGTAAAAATGAATGAATCGTGAAAGAAAATGGAGAGGTGATATTTTTTATTTGAATCCAAAATCCACCTATTCACTAGCCATAAACAATGGGGACTAGCAGATGGGAAGCAAAGAATTGAAAATCATTGAAGTTATGCCTTAATAGCCTCTAGAATTGGCAATCAAATATATTGGATATAAATTGGAATAAGGAAGAAACGTGGAAACAGCAATAAAGACTAATAGAAAATATCTACACTTCCATTGTTAATATCATTGATACTGAGTAAAAAGAACAATTGAAATTTTAAGTTCTTGTCAGCATTATCATTATACAATTCAAATTCGAAGAAGCAAGGAGATGATAATAATGGAGTAAGAATAAAAGCATGGTAATAGATTTTCTAAACTTTTTAATATTAAGAATGGTCAATTTTGAAGACAACAAAGGGGATACAGAAACTGACTGTCACTGATAATCTGCTAAAGGGATAATAACGACATCAAACAGGATAGCTTACGGAAAAATAAAGCAAAAAGGGGCTGAGCTTTAACCACTGGAGAATATCTAATTCCTTTCTGGAAAACATTGATTGTCAAACTGGAATTTGAGCAGACTAGTGTGAGAACAAGCACGATGTGGGTACAGAGATTGGTGGGATCAATGTTACCAGACTCGGAACCAGCAATAAATCGGCGAGGCAAAAGAGCGAAGAGCTTGAATCAGATCAGGAAAAAATCAGTAAATACTAAATACAAAAAATTAAATATATACACATATTTTGAATTTAAAAAAGCATTTTTCATAGATATTCAAAATAGCCATATCCATATACTGCAAGATATCAATAGATGTCCAAAAGATATCAATAGATGCCCAAAACATATCAATTCGATTCGAATTTGAAATTTGTAATAAGATTCAACATTAGATTCGTTAATATTAATATCATTAAAATTCAAATTATATTTTATTATATATTAACATATCATATATAATTACCATATGCTATAACCTAATTTATATTATTTACTAAATGTTGGTTATATAAATTTAATTTACTAAATGGTTATACATAGTTCACATAGTTACCCAGCATTTACTAACATTTCCAATTAAATTACTAAATGTTTCACATATTTACTAATAATAGAACCTAATTTATAACATAAAACAAAACAAGGTATATACTATATAACATATGCCGTCGATCACCCTTCCCTGTCCACCTACAACCATTGATCACCCTTCCGTGTCTGCCCACAGTCATCGATCAATTCACTGAGTCTATCGTCATGTGTATAGAGGAGAGGAGAGAGCTTGCATCCACTGTGTTTTTTATCACCTGGATAGAGGAGAGGAGAGAGCTCGCATCCACTGTGTCTGCCATAGTGCAGATAGAGGAGAGGAGAGAGCTCGCATTCACTGTGTCTTTCATCGCGAAATCGACCACAGTCAATCCAAGGTAAAACGACCACCATCCACCATAGTCAATCCAGAGAGGAGAGAAATCGAAAAAGATCAGTCAGCCCGAGTTGAACTCTGCCTCCAGCTGAATCGGATCGTTTTCCTACCTAGCCAAGTCAAACTCGTGAGTTTTCTGGTTTGACTCACGAATCTTGTAACACTAGGTGGGATACAATGGAGGAAGAGAGAATGGGAGGAGGGGTTCAAGGATGCAATGGAGGAGACAGAGGATGGGCTGGGGAAGATCAGCGTGTAGGCAGATCACCGCAAGTAGGTACAAGGGACAGATCGGACAAGAGCAGTATGGACATGTTCCATAGAAGTATGGACATGATTCGTACGAGGGCTACAATCAATAGTTAGGTCACAAGGGTTCAAGATCCAATCCAAAAAACACCCAATTTCTTCACACACCACACTGGAAATGGCCTAGGGTTCTGTAGGGAATCCGTACAGTTGGTGTAGGGAATGCTTCGAATTTTTTGGAAGATCATGGACACTCTATAGGCCCTAGGCTTGAAAGTGTTTACCGCTGCACGAGTCTGTTAAGGGGACACCCTTTGCATTACATACCCAGTTTTTTTGATAATGATGGTGATGTACGGGTTATTGTGCAATCATTAAGTGCTGGGTTTTCTAGTATTTAGAAAGGTTCATCGGTCTCTTCTATAGTTGGTAATGTGTGTGGAGAGTCAGTGATCAGTTTGAGCTTAGATTCCCAATCTATAAACAATTCAATCCCCGTGGATGAGCCTTTGCATCTAGAGGATGTTCCCCTAGAGGGAAATCGCCTTGAGCTTGTAACACCTTCTAGGAACAAGGTGGTAGTTGTGGGTGAGGAATTGGTAATGGTATATGGCATGCCAGTCTTTAGTGAATAACATGTTATGGATTCACCTATAAAGGAGACTAAGGTCCCCTCTCTGTCTTCACCCCACCCCACCCCACAAATTCGGATGACTTCAATTTTTTCCTTGTGGATAACAAAGAATACTTTGAAGGGCACATGCATCTTGAGACTAGAGGAGTTATTATGTTTTTGCATCGAATGTTGTTGAAAAATGTAGCTCGAGCAAGAGCTTCTTGCACAGGTCAGGTGTGAACATGTGAGAAGTAGTTTGAGACAACTTCTTAGTGACCACTTAATACAAGTGGGAAATAATACCATCTTGTAATTTCACTTAAGAAATAAAAGTGAAGGTCTAATTTCCTTTGATCTCCTATTCTTAGAAATCTAAATGAAATAATCTAGAGATTCTAGAATACTAGTGAGTTAGATTTGATATAATCTTTAGCTATCCACCTCATTGTTGAGATAAGGTGGTTGCTAGGATTAAGGAGAATAATTGAGATTGGTTGCTAGAATCAAAGAAATTGGTTCCTAGAATCAACAAAGTTGGTTACTAGAATCAAGGAGTTGGTTGCTAGAATCAAGGAGATTAGTTATCTCTCTCAAAGCATAAACAAGACAAGATGGGAGGAGAAGCTGAGTAAAGAACACACCAGGGAAGTTGTGTGAGGACACACATAAGTGAAGCCGAGGAGAGAACGCAAATAGAAAGAAGAGGATCAATCAGCAAGATGGAAGACTCCTAGGATAGTACAGTACAGTGTCATATAGGGTACAGCAGTTCTTCAGATTTCTGTGAGTCATTGTTTCTTTTTTAGCAGGCTGTAAACCTCAGGTTGAGGTGTCTTTGTAAGTTTTGATTATTAAATGATATGCTGATTTGAAGGACATAATTCTTGTGTATCCTGTTTATGCTTCCGCTATTCATTTTCAGCTATTTGTGTGATTGTTACATGTTCATAAATATTTGTTTATGTTAAATAAGTTCAGATCTGCTTATTTAATCAAGAGAAACACAGGACAGCAGTCACCTAGGGCCTGAAAATTTACATGATATCAGAGCTTGGTTCTCTGATTCATATTCTTGAGGATTTATAGTAGTAAATCAATTGTAAGAAAGAAAGACCAGCAGTTAGAGGGTTTCATTATTTCTTGTAAGGACTAATTTTCAAATCTCGGAGTTTGTGCATTAGATCAAAGATGGCATCAGCTAGCCTCATGTTCGAGGAAAGATTGGATGGTGCCTCGAATTTCCTATCATGGAAAGTCAAGGTAACTCTTCTATTAGAAGATAATGACCTCTGGGATATTGTCAAAGATATGGTAGCTTCGCCAACAGATCTGTGGCTTCTAACAGCACACAAGAAGAAAGAAGTGAAAGCTAAGCTGATGAGCATGGATGCTATAAAGGATCATCTAATCCCTCATATATCCCAGAAGAAGATGGTGAAATTGGCTTTCTCCCTAACTAGGCTGACTTCTCTAACTGATAGGGTCGACTTGGCTTGGGGACAAATAAAATAATGTTTATTAATTCTTTTCTTTGTGTAATTTATCCCCAAGGTTTACATTGATTCTTTCAAGGGTTTTACATGATTAATTACATCAATATATTCTCCTGTAGGAGGTGCAATAAAATACAATAAGAATGACTTCCAAAGTTGGACTAATTCCAACACTCCCTCTCAACAAGGAAGGTATTCTTGGACATGGTCATCATCGACATCATGATCATCTACATCTCATGTGTACATCACATCTGTCTCGATCATCTCTATACATACTGAAGGTTGTCAACACAGTCTCAGTTCGTCAACAGGTGTCATCATGTATCTGCTCCACTCAGTCCATCGGTGGATCCATACATCAGCTCCGCAACTCTGCACAGTCCATCGGAGAGTACAGCAAGCATCATCTCATCCCAGTCCATTGGGAATCAACACAATGTGCATCTGCTCAGCCCAGTCCTTTGGGGAACATGCACCAACTCAACCAGTCCTTCGGTGAGTCCAAGAGTATTGTGTGCCAGTGTGCATCAGCCTCTCCATCCCATTTCATGATGTCTGAGATATATCCTCACTCTATCCCAGAGTGATTCGAAGAATGCAATGGCCTCTCCATCCGATCTGGATGTCCAAGAGCTTCATACGACCATCTGCTACATGTCTGTCTCTACTGTCGATGGGATACTCCCATACCTGGCTGAGAACCTAGACGAGTAGAGGTACAATCTTCACACGACCATCTACTACCTATCCCTCTCTACTACCGATGGGATCCTCCCATACCTGGCTGAGAAACAGAACGAGCAAAGGTACAATCTTCACACGACCATCTACTACTTGTTTGTCTCTAATGACAATGGGATCCTCCCATACCTGACTGAGAACTTGGACAAGTAGAGGTACCTGTGTGGAAACAAGCTTCACACGACCATCTACTACCTGTTTGTCTCTACTGCCGATGGGATCCTCCCATACCTGACTGAGAACCTGGATAAGTAGAGGTGCCTGTGTGGAAGCAAGGTAAACATCTGTCTCCATGTCATCTTTCCCTCTCAAGGAGGGACACATCCTCTTCCACTCCAAGTCTTCCATGAAAGTATTCAAACTTTATCCTAGGAAGAGGCTTGGTAGGAACATCTGCAATCTAGTCATTTATCGAAACATACTGTAACTCAACCGCACCTTTCTGCACCATATCACAAATGTAGTGATATTGAATCTCTATATGCTTCGACTTGTCATGGAATACGGGATTCACTGACATCTTTATACAGATATGGTTATCACAGTGAATCACAGTTGGCTCTGGAATCTGGCCAAACAATCCCGCAAGGAGTTTCCGAAGCCATACAGCCTCCCGAGTTGTTGTGCTAGCAGCCATATACTCGGCCTCTACAGTGCTAAGTGCTACTGAGGTTTGCTTTCTATTGCACCAGGAAATCACTACAGAACCCAAGTTGAAGCAACACTCGGAGGTGCTCTTCCTATCTGCAACACATCCAGCACAATCTGAGTCTTTAAAACCCAGCAATCTCAAGTCACATTCTGAAGCATATCTCAGGCCATATCCCACAGTGCCATGCAAGTACCTAAGCACATGTTTTGCAGCAACCCAGTGAATCTGTCTCGGTTCGCACATGAACTGGCTGAGAGCATCCACAACAAAACATATATCTGGTCTGGTGTTCATCAGGTACATCAAAGATCCAATTAGTTAGTGATACATAGTGGGATCAATCAAATCTGAATCTAAAGCAGAGTCCCTCAGCTTCTTCAAATTTGCATCCATCGGTGTGGCCATGGACTTGCAGTCCAACACTCTGAATCTCTTCAAAATATCAATGGTGTATTTGCCTTGACTTAGGAATATCTCCTTCTGCCTCTGCCATACTTCTAATCCCAAGAAGTAATGCATCAATTCAAGATCCTCCATTTCAAACTCAAAGGAAAGCTTCTTCTTACAACATACAATCAGTTTCTCATTCCCAGTGAGAAACAGTTCATCAACATAAAGTACCAAAATTAGTGGCTCGTCATCCACAACCTTGTAGTAAAGGTTGGGGTCTGCATCAATCTTGGTGAATCCCAAGCTCACTAAGTATCCATCTATTCTTCCATACCAAGCACGAGGTGCTTGCTTGAGTCCATACAAGGCCTTTTTCAACCTACATACATGAGACTCCTTTCCATGGACAACAAAGCCTTCTGTTTGTTCAATATATACTTCTTCCTCGATAACACCATTGAGGAAGGCGGTCTTGACATCCATCTAATGCAACTTCCATCCCATAGTTGAAGCTATAGCAATGATCGTCCCGATGAAAGTATATCGAGCCACGGGACCAAATGTCTCATCATAATCAACTCCATCTTTCTGAGAGAATCCTCTGGCAACAAATCTAGCCTTGTGTTTTTCAACACTACCATCTGCTCTGTTACCGGGCAAATTAGCAAGGTTAATTCCCAGTAAGCAAAAATAAGACCAATGACCCAATGTCACCTCGGTCACCGTTCTAACTTCTTCGGAAGTTGAAACCTCCAAGGAGAAGTATCCTTAAAGAACCCTGTAAGAACACTAGGACAACCACAGAAAATATTCTCTATGCGATTTGTAGTTGGACTAGTGCCTAATGGAGTCAAGAGCATTCAAAGTGCTAATAAAGGTAATGTCCAACAATGATGCGTATCATTTAGATCATTCAATAAAATGTAAACTTGATGTAAGTCAATAATGGATCAAGAGATAATAACCATTCACCAAATGTAGATTAATCATTTACCAATAAAAGGAATATAAGAAACGTGTACACATGTATTACAATAACCAATATTGGATCAAAAGACTATATTGCCAATACACTTCTACCAATAACCAAATATGTGTTAAGTGATAATTGTCAATGTCATTCACTAATCAGTTATAAGACAATTCATAACACTTAAGGAGATTATAACCAGTGAAATGTAAAAAATCATTTACTGACAGTTACCATGTATATAAGTATCAACCAAATGGAGTTCCCAGATTTGTATCGAACACATTTATAGCAGGGTAAGTAGATAACTGAAAGATGCAAGGATTATCATTAAAGATGTGAATAAGAATGTGTATCAATGAGATATCAGATATATTGAACAGGCATACAAAAATGTATCAATTGCCAGGAGTAATAAGCTATAAGTCTAGTATAAATATATGTCTTCTTTAGTATTCCACTAGATATAACTTATCAATAATGAAATCAAGGTAAGCTTTTGATCTGTATACGAACAATATATCAGCAAAACGTACAGAACAATAAATGAAGATAAGAACTTTAGCTATAACTAAACTATCATTAAACACTGGATAATCAAGAATTAGAATCCACTCAGCTTTGGAACTAGTATGTAAATTCTAAGATAATAAATCAGACCTCTGCATAGAGCAATCAAGCTAGTCAATCAATAAGATATATCATACAAAATAGATCACTATATCATTAGCTTAGAATATTAACTTTGTTTCCTGATTTGTTTGGTTTATGTGTTAAAGCAGGTAAGGGCAAGGATAGGGCACACAAGGGTTGCCCAAATGGCAGGCCTGTTTAAAAGAGAAAAGGCTTGGAGAATGGGGAATGCAAGGTATGAGAGGCTCAAGGTATGGGAAGAAGGCAGCAAAGGGGAGGCCACGGATTTAGGGCAGCAGCAGAAAGGAAGGCCACGAAGAGGGAAGGTAGAAGGTAGGGCTGGTAAGGAAGGATAGGGCAGGCTAAAAGGAGGGCTCGGTGGTGGTGATCAGTGAAGGGAAAGGGGGTAAAAGGGTCAACGAAGGATGGAGTGACGAGAAGGCCTCAAATATGGAAAAAAGGGGCAGCAAGGCCTCAAAAAGAGGGTCTGAGGGTGCAAAGCAAGCCAAAAGGGGAGTCTGAGAGCTAGGGAGAAGGGAGCAAGGGTATTGGAGGGAGAAGGAAGGGGATCGCTGGGGTTGGATGACTGAAGCTAGGGTTTTAGCAGCAAAAATGAAGTTTAGTTTAGGTTTTTTAACATTAATTTTTAGGGTTTTTTAACATAAAAAATAACATCTAATTCAGAAGATTAAGAAATCAACCTAATCTAACTTGATATTTACAAAGTAAAACTCGGAAATTTAGGTTTAGAAGTAGATGAACAACCTAGGGTTTCAAAAGAAAACTATCTACCAAACCCTAGGGCATCAATGAGAGGAATTACCCTTCTTGAGATGGTACTTGGCAAGCTTGGCAACTAGGGTTAACCTCAACAATCTCTAGGATTCGTTGAGGAGACCTAGCCTAGCAAAACTTGACGACCTAAAGCTCAAGCTTGAATGCAAGGGTGATCAAAGATAAAAATGAAATGCTAATCAAGACAAAATGAAGCAACAATGGCTTCTATTCAACCCTAACAAGCATCACTTTCATACAAATTGACTAAAAGACATCAAACCAAAAATATAGATACCTCCAAGTGCATGTGTTAAGCAAACAACTCTAGCCTCACCTTAGCAATGGCATGAACAATAGTAAAACTTCCAAGAAATGCTTCAAACTTGCAAAATAACCTTCATCAAGGAGTGTGCATCCCTTCAAAGAGCCCTAGTTAGGGCAAATAGCAGACATAATGATCTAATCCCAAGAGTTGATATCTAAAAATGAAGTGAGAAGATTGTATTTATATGATCTCACACTCACTTTTACAAAAATAAGGTCAATTTAATATTAAAAAGGTCAACTTAAAATTAAAACAAAAATAATATAAAATAATGATATGAGTGGGTAAATTGGGGTGTTTTCCCCAGATTTGACCCAAACATGAGCAAAATGGCTTAACAAGGTCACATTTTACCAAACTGAAGGCCAGACTATGTAGGGGGGAGTCGTCATGCCCCAGCTAACCCCAACAGTGATGAAAAACCCTCAACGCCCCTTTATCAAGCATTATAATCTACCCAGGAAGATGACGTCATCCTCTGTAGGAGGGCCCAGAGAGAGGGCGCTGGTGAACTGGACGGTCAGAAGGGTGCTGGAGGTGCTCTGAAGGATGAGTAAATGTCACAGTGCTGAAGAACCTGCCACTGGAGTGATAAAACAATGTCGGGGTCATGTGACCCAGTGGCCCACCCTTGGAAGCCTTAGACACCAACCTCAGGGTTTCAAACCCTTTTATGAGGCAGTCAGTGATGCCACTAAGCCGTAGTACTTCCAAAGGAGAAACCAGAGGGTTTGTCCATGCCCCTACCTCAGAATAAGCTGGCTAAACACCCCTCCTGGTCAGAAAAAGACACCCTCTCCCTGGGGCACCTCTGCAGGTACACTAGTGCTGGTACCATCGTAACATTGCTCCATGCTTTATTTTGTAAAGCCACTTGGAAGTTGTTACCAACTTATTTGTAGCATAGTTGGATTATCTGAAGAGCCGCCATTTGACAAACATGATGAATGTTTGTACTCCAGTGTATCAGATGATCCAGCATTTTTGCCTAGCCAATTTTGGCTAGCCAGTTTTTGTTTTCAATCGACATGACCATGGCCCCACAGGGTTTGTAATAAAGTGTGCTAGTAAGATTTTGAGTGTCTTGGTCCCCCATGACTTGATTAAGCAACTAAGGTATTCCAAGGAGTTTTTTCCCTTGTCAATTATACTTTGCCTATGGCCGAGCTATAATCGATGAGGTTTTCTCCCGCTTCCTCCAAAGCTGGAATGCCCGATTTTGAAAATTTTAGCCATGGGGGATTATTAAAGTCCAACTGATGTATATAAGTCTATTAGACACTATTAGAATAGGTGTTGGTCATGTCCTAGGTCTCTAGGACCCTTAGAAAAAATTTCGAAAAAAATTTTACCGGGTCCGTCGAATTTGAGTTTTTAATTATTTTTTAAATTTTAAATAAATTTCTCTATAGTTTAAATAGAGAAATTCCAATTTGTAATATGTCAGTCGTCCGGGGTCTGAATTCAGTGATTGATGGCTCAATTCATAAGCCAAAAATCACACATGACCCGTGGACCAGCTAAACCCAGGTTTCGGATGTCAATTAGGCCTCATAATTAATTATTTCTCAAAAAACCCAGTTACAGAGAAATTATTAATTAAAATAATAAAAAATGATTATTTTGGAGATAATCCAAAGCTCTCCAAAATAATCCAAATTGAATAAAGTAAAAGGCTAGTTGACATGGCACAAGGCATTAATGATGAGTCCAATCATCTCAGTTGACATTCAGTTGAGTATCCAGTCACTGCAACATAGACTCCAAAGAGGAATTCGCCCTCCTTCACTAAGCTCACGAATTGATGATGTGTAAGGTGTTGAGTGGGTGGTTGAGTTGATTGATTGGCATTTATTACCAAGTTGGGTGCCCTCCTAAAGTCATGGCCATGACAAAGCATTGGCTCTTAGTGATGGCGAGTTAGACTCCTACATCACCTCAAAGCTTATCTCCTTCATCCTCACGTCAATCTCCATGGAAAGTTCGAATTGCCACATGGCAATGCATATGTGGTATGGTGGAAAGTCCAAGAGGTAGATGGGGGGCGCCTTGCCTAGGTGGAGGCCACCTCCCCATCCACATAAGCTCCAAACTCAAGTTTAATGTTGAGTTAAGACTCCAAACTCGATTTGGTTGGTGTTGACATGATTTTGATTGGATTATGATGGAGTTTTTGGCTCTCTTCATGCTAAATTCGAATTAGGGTTTTAGGCTAGTGTTTTGCTATATAAAAGAAGCCATTTGGGCTTTCTTTTCATGCTCTCTTGTGCAAGCTTACTCTACTTATTTTTGTAATACTTCATGGCTTTGGCTATCTTAGAATAAATTCGACTTTGGAGGTCTATTGATGTGCACATTGGTCCATGAGAATTTGTTGAAGCTTCATTGAGGTGATGTTGTTTTATTAAAGCTATTTCATATATAATTGTTTGATCATTCTAGCTTAGAAGTCTTTTTTAAGTCCATGGAATGAATATTTGGGTTTCAACTTATTCATTTATGCTTGGTTGATTAAGATTTAGAAGTAGCAAACAATAATTGGTCATACTTATGCTCTTCTTGTCTCTTTTAGCTAATCATACTAAACTTGATCAAATCGTTGTTGAAGTGGCTTGTTTTACAGATCTCCTAAGTACAAAGTGGGGTTTTGAGCTAGGTTGCTTCTTCCTCCCCTTCGTCACTATTTTTATTAACTTGTGTGCATTTCAGGGGTTCTCCAAAGATCGAATCGTGCTTCAAGTTTGAGCTTGAGAAGTGCATAAGAGATCCATCCATTTATTCAAAACACTTCAAACTTAGTTACTGGTTACAAAAAAGGCCCAAGATCCACTCTTGTTAAAACTTTTGGCCTCTTCCCTTTCGCTTTTTCTCCATAGCTCCCATTCGTTTTTCTTCTCCCTTCTCTCCACTCATCCCTCTCCCTTGCTCTCGTTTTTTGCCCTTCCTTCTCTCCATTCGTCCAACCTCTCCTTCTCCTCATTCGCTCCTCCATTCCCTTAACCTTTTTCACCTCTCGTTTTAGGCCTCTTCACTTCTCTCGTTTCCCCTTGGGTTTCCTCCCAAGTCCCCCTTTTTTCCAACTTTCCAAAGAGCCCTAAAGCAGAGCAAAATCAACAAAAAGCTTGTTAGTGGTTAAGATCTAGTTAGTATATAGTTTCATTTTATCTTGTTAGTAGTAGATCTTGCACTTATTTGTTAGTCTTGTTAGCATTAGCATTGTTAGCTTTGTGTTACATTTCATCCTCTTAGCTTGCATTTTAATCTCATACTAGAAATCTAATTCTTGCATTTTAAGTAGTTTATTTGGCATATAGGGAAGTGATAGGTTGCATTTAGCTTATAGTTGTTTGCATTTTTTTACATCTTTCGAAAAATAGTTTTCATATATCAAAAAATATTTCAAATTTTCCATACTTTAGATCTCTTTCCCATCACTTTTTAGGCATTTGTTATTCGCTGGTCCGTTTTACATTTATCATAAATTCGAAATAAAATCTCATGCTTTTCATATTTTAGATCTTAGTTTTCAATTTTAGACTTAATAAGTTTCAAGTTTATTCGATTTTTAACATTTAATGGGTGCTTGTTGAGTGTTTTTTCCAAGCTTGTGTAGGTCTCTTTGAAAGAGAAGATAAACTTGTGGGGCAACATTCAAAGAAGAGCAAAGTACATTCAAGGAGAAGATCCGAACCAAGCGATAAAACCAAAAAAACAATCTCCTTTTTGTACTAGCCTTCAAAGGCTTTCAGGTTCTATTGCACTAAGTTGTTTCTTTTACGTTTCTCAAAGAAGACCTTTCAAGGGTTTAACTCCCAAAGGCAATTGTATAAAATTAATAAAAAGGTTAAGTGGAGGAGTCCTCCCTTTTTGGGTTTCTTCCCCATTTGGGGAAGAGTGTTGTGATTGGTTAATTTAGATCTTTCCTTTTGGCATGCTTTAGATTAGCTTAAAAATTTCATTTTTTGCAACTCTCTTTCAAGTTTTGACCAGAGAAAGCTAACTTTGGGATTGTATCCCAAAGGCCACATAGTCTTGTGGTAGCTTCTTGTTCCCCCGTTAGCCTCCTTGCCGAAGTTTCAGCTAGCTAGAAAGTCTCAAGGAATAGCGGTTCTGAGTGATCAACCTTGTTCGAAGGTAGATCCCACCTTTAGAATAAATCTTGTTTGGTAGAACAACATTAGATATTTTCCGCACATTGTCGTACTTGTTATTATTATCTTTCACTTTCAGTCACTTTAAGCTTCATTTGTTTCTTCAAGTATCGTAACTGCCTCTATTTTCATAAAATAAACAAAGCCTCTTGAATTTGGCCAAATCCAAGTCAAGAGCACTCTCTGTCGGAGAGCATTTTAAACTTGCACTTTTCCCCTTGCATTAGGCATTTTAGAGTAAAAAAGTCTCTTGAACTTTGGTCTTAAGACTAAGTCAAGAGCGCTCTCTATCGGAGAGTTGAACTGTGCTCTTTAATAATAAAATACTTCAACTCACACTCCCTTTTAATTAATTTATTTTGGTCGATTGTCCAAAACCCATATGCTCTGCCAACCTGAAAGAGTTGGGCTAGTACTCAGAAAGGTGTTGAATTTGCTAAGCTTACAAGTGATAATCTAATTAAAAACTTTACCCCAATCCAAACCGGCGTCAAATACTGAGGTTGCTTCCTGAAACAGGTGGTCCCGAGAATCCACTGGTCGGACTCGAGAGCAATTCAAACATTGGACACCTATCCTCTGAATCTGGGTGCTCTCGACCTATCATCTAAGAGGCTGCCAGTATTTTTCCCGTTTGGTTTAACTCTTTTCATATCCTTGGTTTTAGCCTAATAAACAAGATCACTAAAACATTCAATAAACCAAGATTAATTCGCAGGACGATCTCACGAACACCATCACTTTGAACTCTTGTATCAAGCAACCCAAGCACCTAAGACAATTTTTTGACTCCACAAGGCATTGGTCCTTGTCATCATTTATTTGATTATTATCTATCTATAGCATTTATAGTTCTATGGTTGTCTTGCTTTAATTTTATCAAAGTGGTTATATCTCGAATCTCTTGTCTCATATCGCAACGTGGATTGCTTATCTTGTGTTTATTTCATAAATTGTGATCTATCATCTAAAAACTCCTAAACAACATTCATCTGCATCACCCCATACAAAAAAAAAACACTTAAAATATAAGAGCCATAGTGAAACTCTTTCTAGGGACTACCCCCCTTGGCTTCGTTAGGAGTTAGCCCAAACGGAGGAGTTGGGATTCAGGTGACAGTACCTGGCTCATTGCTTGCCCCCAAGGCCACACCTCTCCCCACTTCCAGTGAGGGAGACAGCTTTCGAAAGATTTCCGTTGTTGGTGTGCAATCTAGCAAACAACATCACTACTAACTTCCCCTCAGGTCTCGGTACAACCTCCCACACATCATTCTTCATCATGGATTGGTATTCTTCCATCATGGCATCCTTCCAAACTTGATGTCGAGATGCTTCTTCATAGGTGGTAGGTTCTATGTCAATGATGTGACTCATCAAAGCTACATAACTTGAGAACCTCTGAGGTCTCTTGCTTTCTCGAAAAGTACCATGTGGAGCTGCATGCCCCTCTGCATCCTGCAATGTTTGTTGTGCCCATCTAGGCCTCTTCCAGCCTATCGCAATATCTGTGGGAGCATCAACTGGCTCAACTGGATCAATGGGATCGATCGATTCATCCTTCTTTGCTAGCTCCCTCTGAAGTTATGAACTACCGGAGGGGGAGATGATCTCATCTCTTTTGGTTCTAGCATCTCCTCATCATCGATCTCCATATCAGATCCTTTGCCTTTCCTGATAGCCATCTCTTCTTCAAAGGATACATCCCTACTGACTTCAATCTCCCGCTATTCTGGAATGTAAATTCTGTAGGCCTTTGAAGACTCACTATATCCCACAAAAGTTTCCTTCTTGCCTGAAGGTTCTAACTTAGTCCTCTTCTCCTTGGGCACATGAATGTAGACTGGACAGCCAAATATACGAAGGTGGCCCACTTCTGGTTTCACTCCTGTGAAAACTTCTTTTGGAGTCATGTTCTTCAAAATTTTATGAGGGCATTTGTTTTGTACATAGACAGTTGTTCTAGATGCTTCTGCCCACAACAACATCGGTAGACTCTGGTCATGTATCATGGCTTTGGTTGCCTCCACAATTGTTCTATTCTTTCTTTCCGCAACCCCATTTTGTTGACATTTGTAAGGAACTATGAGCTCCCTCTTAATTCCTTCTTCCTTGCATAAATCATTCAAATCTGTAGAGGTATATTCTCCACCATTATCTAATCTCAAAATCTTAATCCTCTTTCCCGACATATTCTCGACTTGTGCTTTGAATTCCTTGAATTTGTTGAGCACTTCCTCGGATTCCTTGGTCTTGAGAAAGTATATCCACGTTTTTCGTGAGTAGTCATCAATAAATGTCACATAGTAATAATAGCCACCCAATGAAGCAACAGCCATGGGTCTGCACAAGTCAGAGTGCACTAGATCCAAAATTCCTTTCGATTTGCTCTCACTATTCAAGAAGGATCCCTTGGCATTCTTGCCAAGTGCACATCCTCTACATATTCCATCATGGTCTACATGAAGCACTGGTAGACCTGTCACTATATTTCTTAACGTTGGGAGAGCTTTATAGTTTAGATGAGCTAATCTTCTATGCCATATCTCACCCATGTTGGTAGAATCATGAACTAGTGCTTGAGTTGGTGGAGTGCTCAATCGGTACAAGCTCTCCTCTCTTACACCAATTATCTTTGTTGTATTCATGCTTGAGTCCTTGCGCCAAGCAAAGACTTTCCCATCTGAAAATGCAACTTTATATCTCTTGTCCTCCAAAGTAGATATGGAGACTTTCCCATCTGAAAATGCAACTTTATGCAACTAATTGAAGGGAGGTAGCCCCAAATCCCTTCACAGTGTAATTAGCATCATTTTTCCTCCATTGAGACCTGTCCTCTAACTTTTGGTTCCGGAACCTTCTCATTGACAAACTTCAAAAGATCATTCTCTTCTAATATGAGAAGAACCCTAGACTTCCAAGAGATGAAATTGGAAGCCCCATCCAGGCGATCTTCAACCATCATTCTGATCATCTTGACTGCAGATCTGGACCAAAAACCCTAGCAGGAGCTAGGTCAAAAATGAAGTTTGGATTCTTGAGAAACAGACTCCATAAATGGATGCACTGTATCAAGGCAAGTTGAGTGGAGGTAAGATCGAACCAATTTTGTGGAATAGGCACCACAAAACTTGAAAACCTAATTTCTGCTACAGCTACAGAATTAGATCAAAAAATGAAACTTTTCAAAATTGAAAAATTCCTTCACCAACAGATGCGCCTTCCGTAGGGAGAAGCTTTCAATGCTCTTTTCTAGCCAAAGTGATGAGGGAAGGCCTCAAAATGTGAAACCCTAGCTTTCAGCAATGGCTTCTTCTAGTATTGCTCTGATACCATGTTAGATTTTCATACAATTATAGCAGTATAATTTAATTGCATATAAACAATAGGATCACTAGAAGAAAGACAAAGCACAAAAACAATGAACACAAGAATTTATCATGGGAAACCCAATAGGGAGAAAACCCAGCAACCTTCGTATAGAGATGATCAATTATGATAACAAAGTACAAGAATAAGAGAGAGAAAAATGGAAAATCTCTCCCAATGAAAACCCCAAAAATACTTCTCCCTGCTACAGATGCAAACTTCTCCTCTAGTAGTGCGAACTAGCTTGTGATGAGTGAGTGACCAAATGAGGCACTTGTCCTCTCTATTTATACACTTGCAAAACTGGCTTTTCCCTAATTGGGTCTGTTGTCCACCAAACTACACACCAGCAACAGAAATCTTTCGAAAGTTGTCTCCCTCACTGGAAGTGGGGAGAGGTGTGGCCTTGGGGACAAGCAATGAGACAAGTACTATGACCTGAACCCCAGCTCCTCCGTTTAGGCTAACTCCTAACGAAGCCAAGGGGGGTAGTCCCTAAAAAAGAGTTGTCTAAGGCTCTTGTGTTTTAAGTATTTTTTGTGTGGGGTGATACGGATGAGTGTTGTTTAGGAATTTTTGTATAATGATGAGAACACAATTGAACACGCAATCCACGTTGCAAATTCCACAAGATACAATTTAGAAGATGAACAATATACTTTGACTTAGAATTACAACAAAGCATCCACAAGATAAAGATTAAACAAATGACAAGGACATATGGTCCAGATTCAGAAGATATATAAGAGTTTTTAAAAACCAGTGCCAAATGGAGTCAAATGAAATACTTGTGATGCTGAAAAATGTAAGTCAAAAGTAGCTGTTTGTGAGATCGTTTTGAAATTGTTCTTGAAAATTTTAAGTGTTTTAGATGTTCTTGATTATTATGGCTAAAACCAAGGATGTCAAAAGAGTGTCCGGAAAGCAATTCTAAGCAGCTCCTTTAAGAGACATGTCGGACCTGTCTGGAATCACAACGAGGCGCGCAATGCTAACCAGCCACTGTGTCGCAGATTGGGCAACCCGGCGCCTCCCCTAAGAACTGCTTTGAATACTTTTTCAACAACGTCGGTTCGTTGGTTATGGGGGTGAAAGTTTTAATTAATTATCACTTATGAACTTATCAAGTCCTTCACCTTTCTGAGTACTAGTCCAATCGTTTCCGATTGGCAAAGCATACAGGTGTTGGACAAACGATGAAGATAAATTAATTAAGGGGGAAATGTGGGTTGAAATGTTTTATTTATTAGGAGCACTTGTTCAACTCTACGACAGAGAGCGCTCTTGACTTAGTCTTAAGACCACAGTTCAAGAGACTTCCTATTTTAAAATGCCTAATGCAAGGGGAAAGTGCAAATCTATATGCTCTCCGACAGAGAGTGCTCTTGACTTGGATTTGGCCAAGTTCAAGACGCTTTGTTCATTTTATTGCAAAAAGTGAAGCGATTGTGAAACTTAAAGAAGTAAATGAAACTGACAATGACTGAAAATATAAGGATAACCACAAAGAAAGACTTTGAAGATAACAAAAAACAAAATCTAGTGTTCTACCAAGCAGATTTATTCTAAAGTGGGATCAAACTCCGACAAGGCTAATCGCTAGAACTGTCAGTCCTGGAAACCTTTCAGCTAGCTGGATGTCCACAAGATGCTAACGGGGGAACGAGTAGCTACCACAAAACTATGTGGCCTTTGGGACACAATCCCAAAGTTAGCTTACACTGGTCAAAACTTGAAAGAGAGGCGACAAGATGAAAATAAAATACTGAACAGAGAATAAAGTCTAGTCTACCCAAGAATCTCTTTCAGGTCAAAGACCGTACTCGAGAGAGCATGGGGGCAAGCAAATCAGAAATAAAAACAATTCTCCGATAAAGAGCACTCTTGATCCACTATCGGTGAGATTCAAGAGATTTCTACTTTAAACAGTTTATTGAAATGGAAGCTAATCTAAGAGCATATCAGAGATCTAAACTAGAAAATCAAACCCACTCAAAAACACTACAAGACTTCCCCAAATGGGGAAGTTGGGGGTGGAGGATTAAAGACCCCACTAAACAGAGATTTTATTAAACGAGTACAATGTTTTGGATTTTCAACCTTATAGAAAAATGAAAAAGTAAAGGCAAAACTTCAGAGCTCTTAAGAGCTTTTACAATCGAAAAAGGAGAGTGTTTATGTCATGGTTTCAAGGTTTGTTTCCAAGCTCCTTCTTGGTTTTGTAATTTTCCTTCTCTTTACTTGATTTTGCTCTTCTTCTACTTCAAGCTCTCTTTCGGATTTAGTTTTTTCTCACACCTACACACAACAAAGATTCAAGCTACAAGTACCCTTTAGCATTAGTTGAAAAAATTAAGACTTGAAGCTACTTGAACCTAGAATTGAAAAATGAGGCCCTAAATACAATGTGCATGAGATTTTGAATTAAAATTGCAATTTAAATAAAACAGGCCAGCAAGCTAAAGTGCTCCAAAAAATGATGGGAATGAGGTTGGAACCACAAGTTTTTTGAACTAGCTTGTATGCAAACTTTCCTATCTTTAAATGAGACTACAAAACTTAAGACAAAATATTAAAATGCAAGCCCTAAATGATTTTTTAAGATGCCTAAACTTAACTTTTCAAAAATAAAACCACTAACTATTCAAACCTCTTTTTGTTTACTTTGCTTCTTTTGTAGGATGGATGAAAGGAAGATGGAAGGGAAAGGGCAAAAGACAAAGGGAAAAAAAAGGCCAAAAAGGAAAAAATGAATGGATAAGGAGAAGAGGAAGGGAACAAAAGGGAAGGAAGAGGCTCACAAGGAAGGGGAGTGAATGAGGGAGAGAGAGGCAAACTTTGAAATGGATGGAAAATGGGAAGAGTGAAGTGGACAAAAGGAAAAACGAAATGGATGAGAAATGGAAAAATCAAGTGAAACACTTGATGGATAAAACACTATCCAAGAAATCCTTCCAGCTAGCTGGATGAAACGCATGCGATAGTGTTGAAGATAGCACAAGGGAACAAATCCCAAGTTATTCCCAAGGTTGAAGGAACTTCAACCTTATGGCAAACTAATCTAGGCTTTAAAAGTAAAGAACTTCAACTTTGGATTTAGCTCTAGAAAGGGTTTTCCACAAGAAGAAGATGGGTCCAAGTAACAAGTAACCAAGAAGAGAGAAATTGTGTTGATGGAAGAGGAAACCCTCTCTGCTTTGATGCCAATCTTAAGATCTTGCTCCTTGGAAGTATCCTGCAAACACACTATTAGTAAAAGCTTTTTGTTGGTGGAGAAGAGGGAGATACAACCGAGTTCATCTCATCTCAACCGTTTTGAAGATCTGCAAATGCACAAAAAACTTACACAAACAAAGCTTGATCAAATATAGAGAGTTAGACAAAAACACATGAACAGACAAGGTAGTAAAACCGATTACAATTTGCACTCTTTATACTATTCAAGTCTAAGCCTAGCAAACAAATTGGAACCATCAAATGTTTGCCCTACGCTCTTAAGAAAGAGATCTAAGCATGTATTTAAATCAAACTTTGAAGTTGCATAAATCAAGAACACGTTACAGATATTACCTCAAAGAAATTAATAGCTCATGAACCAATAGAAGTGTACACAAATTGCCTCCAAAGCCAACTTTATTTCCAATGATAGCCAATAGCTATTACAATCTCCGCAGAGTAAGTTTACAATAATTCTCCATGAAAAGAGAGCTAGAATGCATATCTTATATAACAAAACAAAATGCTAAAACCCTAATTCGAATTGGTGATGAAGAGAGCCAAAAACTCCATCAAAAACCAATCAAATCCATGTCAACACCAACCAAATCGAGCTTGGAGTCTTAACTCATCTTTAAACTTGAGTTTGGAGCCCATAATTTGAGGAAGGAGTCCCACATGCATTGATTTCAAAATCCAACAACCCATTAATCAATTGCCAAATCACAAAAACGAATTTGCATGAAGGTGGGCGAATTTCTCAACTGTAGATCACTCCCAGTGCTCCGAAACTAATCTGAATCAGGTGGGTGAAGATTCCAATCATCATAAATGCTTTTTGCCATGTCATTTTGACTTTTACTTTATTCAATTTGGCCTTTTTTGGAGATTTAAATTATCTCCAATTTATTATTTTTTGAATATTCTAATTAATATTTCTCATTTTTTGATTTTTTGAGAAAATATTAATTATGAGGCCAAATAATTGTCTGAAACTTAGGGTTAGCTGGTCCGGGGATCATGAATGATTTTTGGCTTAAGTCTGGAGCCTTCAATCACTGAAATCGGATCCCGAATGACTGACATATTACAAATTGAAATTTCTCTATTTAAACTATAGAGAAATTTATTAAAATTTAAAAAATAATTAAAAAACCCAAACTCGACGAATCCGGTAAAAAAAATTCGAAATTTTTTCTGAGGGTCCTAGAGACTTGGGACATGACCAAAACCTATTATAATAGTGTCTAGTAGGCTTATATACATTAGTTGGACTCTAATAACCCCCCATGGCTAAAATTTTCAAAATCGGGCATTCCAGCTTTGGAGGAGCGGGAGAGAACCTCTTCAATTATAGCTCGGCTATAGGCAAAGTATAATTAACAAGGGAAAAAACTCCCTGGAATACCTTAGTTGCTTAATCAAGTCATGGGGAACCAAGACACTCAGATCCTACTAGCACACTTTATTACAAACTCCCATGGGGCCATGGTCATGTCGACTCAAAAACAAAACTGGCTAGTCACAAATGTTGGATCATCTGATACATTGGAGTACAAACATTCAACATGCTTGTCAAATGGCAGCTCTTCAGATAATCCAACTATGGTACAAAATAGGTGATAACATCTGGCTCCAACAGCGGGACGTGTGCTGGATCTGGAAATCATGCAAGGAGAGGATATGAGAACACCAAAATCTCTGGTTTATATATATAACCTGTAAAAACATCTCAACTTGACAGAAAACCTTCAGTAGCACATGTGTTATGAAAAAACCAAAATGAAATACCAACTATATTTTATTGTTTGAAAATGAATTATAAGAAATCTAAAAATGCAGAAGTAAATTAAATCTTTTCCTATTCTAATATAATACAAAAAGGAAAATGTTAAGTATAATCAGAAATTCAGTGTAACCATTTAAGCATGTAATCAATGTAAAAACAACAACAATTTTTTACATTGTCTCTGGTTACCATCCAGGACAAGGGCATGTTCATCAGAAAGTGCAAACCTACTTGAATCTTCTGAATGGGGGGGCTGGATGGGGAATCATAAGTATGTAATAAATATTTGAAGTGCTCCCCAATATAGTAAGAAATCTTTTTGCAGGCACACTCTATCCGGAACAGGATAGGGTGATGAAATTCAGGATGACGAGGCAATTCTGGTACCTTATCATATTCCTCCAAGAGGCTCTTCTGAAAATAATTTTCCATGAAAGTGCATGCCTCGAACTGTTCTAATATTCAAGGGGTTTCCGATGGCTGAGATAAATACTTGACTGATTGCTCATATGAAATAATTTCCTTCTCTTCCTCTATGCTCAACTGTTCAAAATCCATACTTCTGCCGAAAATGGGGAAGTCTTCATGAATTTTACCATATTCCTGGCCACATGTATCCTCATGCTCATAAGTGGGATTGTTAACAAAACTTCCAAGGGGATTTTGTTCATCATTAACTTCTTCAGACATGGCATAGATAGGGTTCTCAAAAAGGGTCCCTTCATCATTGCCAATATCTATGTCATCCATGATGGACTCATCATCACTTATGTCATCCTTTAAGCTATGCCTATCCTCCTCAACTTCATAATAATCTTCCTCAAACAAATGTGTTTCAAAAATATCACAAGGGACCAAAATTTCTGAATATTCACTGCCATGTGGAGAACAAATGGGAGTGTTATCACACATACTACAACTTTCATGGATTTCTTTATGAATGTTGATCTCTGTAATGGTTTCTTCTAGAGACGGGTCAGGAGTACATAAATGTTCATCATCACTGAAGTAGTCTTGAAAAACTTCCCACTCCAAAGTGTCTTTTGTTTCGATGGCATGAGGAGGGTCTTCAACAATATTCGGTATTTGATAAATTTCTTCGATAGGATCATCAAGAATCTGATGGGAAAAAGTTATATTTTCTTTAGTAGGATGATCCGACTGATTCCAACACTCTTCAGGAATATCATAAGTATCACCTACATAATTTATGTACTCAGGCTCACTTGATGAAGACTGACCAACAAACCCTTCAGGAAAAACATGCTTTTGGATATAGTATGCAAGGTGACAAGTGTCTTCTTCATGGAATTCCTGGCGTGCCCTACAGAATGGTGTGTAAGGTTCAATCCTGGGAATGCCACAGATGTCTCCCACATTATTAATGAATTCAAGCTCGCTTGTTGATGCACTAGGACCACAACCTTCAGGAAAACCATGTTCTTGAATATAGCATGCATGGTAGCAACCAGATTCCTCATGGAAATCTCTGCATGGCCTACAAAATGGCTTGTATGATTCAACCATGTTAGCAGCCTCTAATTGATTTGGAGGCCTCTGTTCATGGTTGGGAGGTTTTCTCTGCCAATTCTGCTTTGTAGCAAAAACCCTATGTTGAGGTTGAGGTTGAGTTCTTTCAACATTTATAACCCGACTTTGAATTTCTTTTAGCTGAGCAAGGTGCTTTGCTTTAGCTTCCTCCATGTTTCTCTTCATTTCCCTTTTCATTTCATTCCTCATTTCCAACATCTGTTTTTCATGAGTCTCTTTTATAATTGATAAAGGATCTTTGTCTTTTGGTTCATTATTTCTCGAAGGAATTGAAGCTCTTGAGTAACCCTGAATGTTAGACTCACCGGAAGACATCATGTTTTTGTCAATCTTTACAGCTAAACTTTGAACTTCAGCCAAAGTAGTAGGTTCTTTATCTCTCAGTTGATATTGTATCTTACCACTCAGTGCCTCTATGTAGTAGTCCAGTAATGAAGCTGCAGGAGGTGCATAAGTCTCAGGGATGGAGTTTGACAACTCCTGGAACTTAGTATTGAATTCATCCATGGTCTCATTTTCTGTCTTCTTCATGCTAGTTAAAGTTGCAACTAGGTGTCTAGGCACCTTCTTGCTGCCAAACTTGTTGAGGAAAGCAGTTTTGAAAGCTGCTATGGTGGCGAAAGATTTGTCTGGTAAATTGTCGTACCAGTTCCTAGCTTTGCCCTCTAAGGACATGGCAAAAAGGGTCATGTAAACATCCTCATGTTTATCAGTGCCTTTGAGGTAGGAGCCACAAAGTCTGTTGAAGTTTCTGATATGCTGCTAAGCAGAAGTAGAGGCATCAGTGCTGTTGAAGCTTGTGAGTTTGTCAACAACTTTTTCGGGAATATCATGAGGTTGACCTGCTATCTGAGTGAAATCTAGTTGAGTAAAAAACTCAGCCATGGTGGAAAGGAAACAATTATTTTCTTCAAAATTTTCTTGATTTTCTAGATTTTCTTGAAACAAAGAATGGATGTCTAAAATAGACTCAGATCTAAGATTTTCATGGATTTTACGAGAAGCAAGTTTGTTTAATCTTTCCTATAAACATTTTCAGGCTCAGGGATAAAACTAAGCAAACCTTCAGAATTTCTTCTAGTTGAATACCTTGAGGTGTTAACTGACAGTGGACTCGCCAGGTGGATCCAAGTCTAATTTCAGAGAGTGATTAAACTAAAAATCTACCAAAAGTAAAACTAAAAGGGGCAGTGGAGTCGCCAGATAGATATGAAATCTATCAAAAAAGGTAAAACAAACTAGAAAAAACTAAGGTCGTCCAGGAACAAAAAGATTTGTCCCCGGCAACGGCGCTAAAGATGTTGTCCGCCAAACTACACACCAGCAGCAGAAATCTTTCGAAAGTTGTCTCCTTCACTGGAAGTGGGGAGAGGTGTGGCCTTGGGGGCAAGCAATGAGCCAGGTACTGTCACCTGAATCCCAGCTCCTCCGTTTAGGCTAACTCCTAACGAAGCCAAGGGGGGTAGTCCCTAAAAAAGAGTTGTCTAAGGCTCTTGTGTTTTAAGTATTTTTTGTGTGGGGTGATGCAGATGAGTGTTGTTTAGGAGTTTTTGTATAATGATGAGAACATAATTAAACACGCAATCCACGTTGCAAATTCCACAAGATACAATTTAGAAGATGAACAATATACTTTGACTTAGAATTAAAACAAAGCATCCACAAGATAAAGATTAAACAAATGACAAGGACATACGGTCCAGATTCAGAAGATATATAAGAGTTTTTAAAGATCAGTGCCAAATGGAGTCAAATGAAATACTTGTGATGCTGAAAAATGTAAGTCAACAGTAGTTGTTTGTGAGATCGTTTTGAAATTGTTCTTGGTAAATTTTAAGTGTTTTAGATGTTCTTGATTATTATGGCTAAAACCAAGGATGTCAAAAGGGTGTCCGGAAAGCAATTCTAAGCAGCTCCTTTAAGAGACATGTCGGACCTGTCTAGAATCACAGCGAGGCGCGCAATGCTAACCAACCACTGTGTCACAGATTGGGCAACCCGGCGCCTCCCCTGAGAACTGCTTTGAATACTTTTTCAACAACGTCGGTTCGTTGGTTATGGGGGTGAAAGTTTTAATTAATTATCACTTATGAGCTTATCAAGTCCTTCACCTTTCTGAGTACTAGTCCAACCGTTTCCGGTTGGCAGAGCATACGGGTGTTGGACAAACGACCAAGATAAATTAATTAAAGGGGAAATGTGGGTTAAAATGTTTTATTTATTAGGAGCACTTGTTCAACTCTCCGACAGAGAGCGCTCTTGACTTAATCTTAAGACCACAGTTCAAGAAACTTCCTACTTTCAAATGCCTAATGCAAGGGGAAAGTACAAATCTATATGCTCTCCGACAGAGAGTGCTCTTGACTTGGATTTGGCCAAGTTCAAGAGGCTTTGTTCGTTTTATTGCAAAAAGTGAAGCGATTGTGAAACTTAAAGAAGTAAATGAAACTGAAAATGACTGAAAATATAAGGATAACCACAAAGAAAGACTTTGAAGATAACTGGAAACAAAATCTAGTGTTCGACCAAGCAGATTTATTCTAAAGTGGGATCAACCTCCGAACAAGGCTAATCGCTAGAACCGTCAATCCTGGAAACCTTCCAGCTAGCTGGATGTCCACAAGATGCTAACGGGGGAACGAGTAGCTACCACAAAACTATGTGGCCTTTGGGACACAATCCCAAAGTTAGCTTACTTTGGTCAAAACTTGAAAGAGAGGCGACAAGATGAAAATAAAATACTGAATAGAGAATAAAGTCTAGTCTACCCAAGAATCTCTTTCAGGTCAAAGACTGTACTCGGGAGAGCATGGGGGTAAGCAAATCGGAAATAAAAACAACTCTCCGATAGAGAGCACTCTTGATCCACTATCGGTGAGATTCAAGAGATTTCTACTTTAAACAGTTTATTGAAATGGAAGCTAACCTAAAAGCATATCGGAGATCTAAACTAGAAAATCAAACCCACTCAAAAACACTACAAGACTTCCCCAAATGGGGAAGTTGGGGGTGGGAGATTAAAGACCCCACTAAACAGAGATTTTATTAAACGAGTACAATGTTTTGGATTTTCAACCTTGGAGAAAAATGAAAAAGTAAAGGCAAAACTTCAGAGCTCTTAAGAGCTTTTACAATCGAAAAAAGAGAGTGTTTATGTCATGGTTTCAAGGTTTGTTTCCAAGCTCCTTCTTGGTTTTGCAATTTTCCTTCTCTTTACTAGATTTTGCTCTTCTTCTACTTCAAGCTCTCTTTTGGATTTAGTTTTTTCTCACACCTACACACAACAAAGATTCAAGCTACAAGTACCCTTTAGCATTAGTTGAAAAAATTAAGACTTGAAGCTACTTGAACCTAGAATTGAAAAATGAGGCCCTAAATGCAATGTGCATGAGATTTTGAATTAAAATTGCAATTTAAATAAAACAGACCAGCAAGCTAAAGTGCTCCAAAAAATGATGGAAATGAGGTTGGAACCACAAGTTTTTTGAACTAGCTTGTATGCAAACTTTCCTATCTTTAAATGAGACTACAAAACTTAAGACAAAATATTAAAATGCAAGCCCTAAATGATTTTTTAAGATGCCTAAACTTAACTTTTCAAAAATAAAACCACTAACTATTTCAAACCTCTTTTTGTTTGCTTTACTTCTTTTGTAGGATGGATGAAAGGAAGATGGAAGGAAAAGGGCTAAAGACAAAGGGAAAAAAGAGGCCAAAAGGGAAAAAACAAATGGATGAGGGGAAGAGGAAGGGAACGAAAGGGAAGGAAGAGGCTCACAAGGAAGGGGAGCGAATGAGGGAGAGAGGCAAACTTTGAAATGGATGGAAAATGGGAAGAGTGAAGTGGACAAAAGGAAAAACGAAATGGATGAGAGATGGAAAAATCAAGTGAAACACTTGATGGGTAAAACACTATCCAAGAAATCCTTCCAGCTAGCTGGATGAAACGCATGCGATAGTGTTGAAGAGAACACAAGGGAACAAACCCCAAGTTATTCCCCAAGGTTGAAGGAACTTCAACCTTATGGCAAACTAATCTAGGCTTTAAAAGTAAAGAACTTCAACTTTGGATTTAGATCTAGAAAAGGTTTTCCACAAGAAGAAGATGGGTCCAAGTAACAAGTAACCAAGAAGAGAGAAATTGTGTTGATAGAAGAGGAAACCCTCTCTGCTTTGATGCCAATCTTAAGATCTTGCTCCTTGGAAGTATCCTGCAAACACACTATTAGTAAAAGTTTTTTGTTGGTGAAGAAGAGGGAGATACAACCGAGTTCATCTCATCTCAACTGTTTTGAAGATCTGCAAATGCACAAAAAACTTACACAAACAAAGCTTGATCAAATATAGAGAGTTGGACAAAAACGCAATGAACAGACAAGGTAGTAAAACCGATTACAATTTGCACTCTTTATACTATTCAAGCCTAAGCCTAGCAAACAAATTGGGACCATCAAATGTTTGTCCTACGCTCTTAAGAAAGAGATCTAAGCATGTATTTAAATCAAACTTTGAAATTGCATAAATCAAGAACACATTACAGATATTACCTCAGAGAAATTAATAGCTCATGAACCAATAGAAGTGTACACAAATTGCCTCCAAAGCCAACTTTATTTTTAATGATAGCCAATAGCTATTACAATATCCGCAGACTAAGTTTACAATAATTTTCCCTGAGAAGAGAGCTAGAATGCATCTCTTATATAACAAAACAAGATGTTAAAACCCTAATTCGAATTGGTGATGAAGAGAGACAAAAACTCCATCAAAAACCAATCAAATCCATGTCAACACCAACCAAATCGAGCTTGGAGTCTTAACTCATCTTTAAATTTGAGTTTGGAGCCCATAATTTGAGGAAGCAGCCCCACATGCATTGATTTCAAAATCCAACAACCCATTAATCAATTGCCAAATCACAAAAATGAATTTGCATGAAGGTGGGCGAATTTCTCAACTGTAGATCACTCCCAGTGCTCCGAAACTGATCTGAATCAGGTGGGTGAAGATTCCAATCATCATAAATGCTTTTTGCCATGTCATTTTGACTTTTACTTTATTCAATTTGTCCTTTTTTGGAGAGATTTAAATTATCTCCAAGTTATTATTTTTGAATATTCTAATTAATATTTCTCATTTTTTTTATTTTTTGAGAAAATATTAATTATGAGGCCAAATAATTGTCTGAAACTTAGGGTTAGCTGGTCCGGGGATCATGAATGATTTTTGGCTCAAGTCTGGAGCCTTCAATCACTGAAATCGGATCCCGGATGACTGACATATTACAAATTGAAATTTCTCTATTTAAACTATAGAGAAATTTATTAAAATTTAAAAAATAATTAAAAAACCCAAACTGGACGGACCCGATAAAATTTTTTCGAAATTTTTTCTGAGGGTCCTAGAGACTTGGGACATGACCAAAACCTATTCTAATAGTGTTGAGTAGGCTTATATACATTAGTTGGACTCTAATAACCCCCCATGGCTAAAATTTTCAAAATCGGGCAATCCAGCTTTGGAGGAGCGGGAGAAAACCTCATCGATTATAGCTCGACTATAGGCAAAGTATAATTGACAAGGGAAAAAACTCCCTGGAATACCTTAGTTGCTTAATCAAGTCATGGGGAACCAAGACACTCAGATCATACCTTAGTGTTCATCATCAGTGTTCAAAAGTTCAAAAGACTTGACCTACCTTCGGTTTGGCTATCAGGGGGATACTCTAGAGTGTTTTTTCCTTAGGAATTATGCGTTGCGCTTCAGTGGTGTATAATTGTTGAGTTTTTCACTCACACCTCCAAAGCTGAAGTATTTACCATGGTTATTAAAGTCTATGTGTCTATGTATTTTTTACATGCTAGCCATCTAAATTGAGTCGTATGGACATGCACTAAGTCCCCTAGGATTTTGAGCCAATTCTGGTAATAAAAAAATTCCGTAAAATTAGACCATTTTTTAATGGTTTAATTGGAAAATTCAAAGTGTAATAAAGGCATGGTCTGGAGGCAGAATTTGGCATGGGGATGCTCGTTTTCACACTCAGAGCGTCCTATTTAACCTAGGACCCACGTTTCCTGGGTTTTGGGCGACTAAATTGTCATTTGTGGCAATTTTCTAAGGATGCTACAAAACGGCACTTAAATGCTAAGTGTTCTACAAAATGCATAGAGTCAAAAAAAGCAAAAATCCAAAAAATGAATAAAAAAGGTTTGGGAAAAGGGTGGCATATTATTTCTAAATGAAGGGCGACCATTTGAGGCAATTTAGTCACATGTTATTAATCATAAAGGTGGTGACATGATTAGAGATCGCTTTCCTTCACGTGATGGGCGACTTGCTCATTCGTTGGTCTCTTATTCGTGGAGGAGTGGGCAATGGTTCCAATGTGAGGAGGGGTGCCCCTCTCATGAGATGGCACCACCTCACCTTCACACCAAACAAGCTTTAAATTATGCGTGGATCTCTCCTCCCATCAAGATATGTGCCCTCTCTCTCATTGGGCGACTTACCACTCTACATGTTTTGGATCGTTGGTGATGAAAGCTATGAAGGGGGCACCTACCTCTCTTGAGGTGGCGCATTCCCCTTAGTTTGGCTTCAATCACTCCCACATTCAACGTCAACACTTCAAGTTAACTCCCTCTTCACGCATTTCCCTCCATGGAGCCATGTGCACCCTCCTCTTGGTTTTTTGCTTATAAAAGCGAGGCTTGCTCCATTATTCAAAGGGGGATGCAAGGAACCTCTGCTTGTATTGTAAATGCTATTTGGCTTGTCTTTCATATGAATAAAGTTGAGACTTTGGAGGTCAGACTGAAGGGGCAAGAGCTTTTTTGGTGAATGTTTTGCTCATAAACCAAGGTGATATCTGTTTAGTTATTCTTCATTTCATGCGAGAGCTTATTATTTAGCTAAAGAAGATTCTATGTTAATCCTTAGAACAAACATTTGAAGTTTCAAGTTGTTTGTTTATGTGAAGTTATCTAAGATTTGAAAGTTGCATTTTGTAGTCAGTTATACTTGTGCACTTTTTATTTTATTTAACCTATCATACCAGATCTAATCACTTGTTTGAAGGTTGTTTTAGCTTTGCAGATCACCAAACGTAGAGTAGAGATCGGAGCTCAGCTGCATCTTATCTCTCTCCACCACTTTATAAATCTAATGCTTTCTTGTACTGCAAGCGCTCCATTTTTCAAAATTTATTCAAGCTTGGGCTTGAGCATCTCCTTCCTCCTTTATTAAAAAAATTTCAATCAACCTTCTTTCCCTTTTCTGTTAAGAAAAGCATTCAGATCTGATTTCAAAAGTTCCATCTTTAAAGTCTATTTGCTTCATAGATCTAGGAGTTGCTTTATATAAATCATAAGATCTAGATCTAAGTTTTAGTATTTGAAATAAAGTCAAATTTTTCCATCATTTTGCAAATACTAGATTGCGATATCATGTGCTTTTAGCTAACCAATACTAACTTGTTAATATTTTTTCTTGTTTGTTGATTCACTTGTTTTGTGTTACAGGAAAGCGAGGAGGAGAAGTCCCTTTGGAGCTTAAAGTAGGAATTTTTCACTTTTCCTTCAAACCCTTGCTATCCCTTTGCCTTCTTAGGCCTAAAGTCTCTTGAATCTCGCTTTTGCGGATCAAAAGCGCTCTCTATCGGAGAGTTAAGATTTGTAATAAATTAATAAAAGGCAAGTGGGATTACGGCTCCCACACCCCCTTCCCCCATTTTGGGAAGCTTGTACCTGTCCCCTTTACTTTATGTTTTAGATTAGTTTTTGCTTGCTAGATTAGTTTCTTGGAATTATTGCAACTAGATCTAGATTTTTCTTTCAGTTTTTACTTTATTTTATTTTGGGAATAAATTGAATACTAATCCCCTTGCTCTCCCGAGTACGGTCTTCAGACCTGAAAGAGACTCTTGGGTAGATAATTAGAAAACTTGTCTCTTTTCATTTCAGCATTTTATTTCTTCAACAAGGTAGTGTTCATAAAATCTCTTGCATCACGCTCTTAAAGCGGATCAAGAGTGCTCTCTGTCGAAGAGTCAATCTTAAAATTTATTAAAAAAATCTCTTGAATCTCGTTCTAAATCAGATCAAGAGTGCTCTCTATCGAAGAGTCAACCTTAATGAATATTTTTGCAAACACCACGTATGCTCTACCCATCGCAGGTTGCTCTGAGCTTTGGGATATCAAAAGCGGTTGTTTTGCACTTCATAATTTTTCACATTTAATTAATTCATTAATAAAATAAAGTCCCGCAAAAACCAACGAAAATCCGGAGTTGCTTCGTCGTGATCAAAAGTGGGGAAATTCTTACTAAGGAAGCGGGAACCACTGGGAGGCAACCTCAGAGCACAGTTAGACTACATCCTTGTTGGTGTAGTGTTGAACACCGCTCTCGAGACTCCGTCCCATCCCACACGTCCTTTTACGGAGCCACCTAGATCATATTTTGGACATATTTCTCGTACCGCAAGGTATATCGGAAATCCCCCCTTCCCACAACAATTCAACTTCATCTTTCAAATCACATAATAAAATAAACCAAGAGGCATTCGCACAACAGTCCCTCGGCAGTATTTTACGGACAGTGACTCCATTTGGCACTGGTCTTTGAGCAACAACAGTATTTCAAAATCGTTGCTTTCTGTCTATCTTAAGTTATTGTTGTTTATCATATCATGTTGTGGATGGATTTTTTATTCAAATTGGCAAAACTGTTGTTATCCTTCAAATTATATGTTGTGGATGTACCATTAATTTTGCGAGTAAACTTGGTTCAATTTTGTCACAATTCAAAAACTCCTAAAATAACACTCATTCCAAACCATTCAAACTTAAAACTAAAAAGCCTTAGCAACTTTTTTAGTAGGGTCTACCCCCCTTGACTTCGTTAGGAGTTTTCCTAAACGAAGGAGTCAGGATCAAGTGATAGCACCTGACTCTTTGCTTCCCCCAAGGCCACACCGAGCAGCTTCGAAAGATTTCTGCTGCGCTCCCCCCTCCAGGTGTGCATCTCGGCGGCAACAGGCCCATTCACCTATTTGGTATTTAGGGGAAATTATTATAAATTTCATTTCAATTGAAAAAAATGGTTATTTTTGTATTTTTTTGAGGTTTTATGACATTTGCCGATATTTTCGTCGATGTTGTTGATAAGTTATATTCCGGACCCTCGGCGATATATTCGCCGACACAATATATGTAACTTTGAAAAGGACTAAGTTGGAACCCACAGCTGAGAGGGGGATCCTTGTTGGATATGATGAGACCTCGAAAGACTATCGCATTTACATTCCTGCTCTAAAGAAAATTGTTGTGAGGCGAGATGTGAAATTTGAGGAAAATCGGGCTTTCAGAAAGTCATGTGAGACAGAGAAGGGAAATCAACAGGTTACTATATCACTAGATGACACAGGTCAGAGTATTGTTCCACAGCGAACAAGGTCCCAAGTATCTGGGGTGACAGGTTCTCGGATGACTAGTTCCACAGGTACAGATGCAGGGACTAGTACAAGATCTCAGTATGGTGATCAACCAGGATCAGGGTCTCATATTACAGGCTCTTGTACTACAGGTAGTTAGTCTCATACAGTTGATTGGGATGAGGATGAGCAGTTCTCCTCTCAAGAGATTACATTAGGGAAGAGGAAGTCCAAGTGGCTTCAAGATACCCTGAAGGAAGCTCAGACTGTGGGAACACCCAAGAGGGATGTAAGAGAGAGAAAGGCCCCACGGAGGTTTTGTAGCTATTTGGCCTTGGTGAGCAGTATCAGTGAGTCAGAACCATCTTCCTATGAGCAGGCAGCAGGAGAGAAGGCCTGGAGAGATGCCATGTTGGAAGAATATGCTTCCATCATGAAGAATGATGTATGGGAAGTTGTACCCAGACCAGAAGGAAAGTGTGTAGTGACATCCAGATGGCTCTATACGATTGAGCATGCTGCAGATGGCAGCATTGAGAAATACAAAGCCAGATTTGTGGCTAGAGGGTTGTCGCACATAGAGGGAGTTGACTATGATGAGACGTTTGCTCATGTGGCTCGATATACTTCCATCAGGACTGTGATTTCTGTTGCTGCAAAGATGGGTTGGCAGATTCACCAGATGGACGTGAAGACAACTTTTCTCAATGGACTCATAGAGGAGGAGGTGTACATCGAGCAGCTAGAGGGCTTTGAGGTCCATGAGAGAGAGTCTCACGTATGCAGGCTTAAGAAGGCCCTGTATGGTCTGAAACAAGCTCCTAGAGCTTGGTATTCTAGGATAGACACTTACTTGTGGCAGTTGGGGTTTCAGAAGAGCGAAGTTGATCCCAATCTTTACTTTATTGTGGTAAATGGAGATTCGCTAATTCTTGTTCTATATGTAGATGACTTGCTCATTACAGGAGCAGAGAAACTCATCAGTGGTTGCAAGAAAGATCTTGCTTCAAAATTTGAAATGAAAGATATAGGGTTGATGCACTAGTTCTTAGGCATGGAAGTTTGGCAGGAGGATGGGCATATCTTTCTAGGTCAGGGCAAGTATGCAATGGACATTTTGAAGAGATTTCAGATGCAGGATTGTAGGCCCATGACTACACCCATGACAACCAACTGGAAGAAGTTGATCACTTATGAGGGTAAGTTGGTTGATCCCACCAGGTACCGACAGCTTATTGGATCCTTGATGTATCTAGTCAACACCAAGCCAGATTTGAGTTTTGTTGTCAACACCTTGAGTCAATATATGGTGGAACCTAGAGATGTTCACTGGGTGGCAGCTAGGCATGTGCTTAGGTATATCAGAGGAACAACGGAGTATGGTTTGAACTATGTGAGGAAGGGTGGAATGCAACTAGATGGTTTTACTGATTCTGACTGGGCAGGCAGTGCAGGTGACAGGAAAAGCACCTCTGGGTGTTGTTTCAGCTTGGGTTCGGCAGTTGTGTTGTGGTTCAACAGGAAACAAAAGTCTGGGGCATTGAACTCTGCAGAGGCAGAATATATGGCAGCCAGTCTAGCCAATTGCAAGGCCATTTGGCTTTGCAAAATGTTGGTAAGCTTATTTGATCAGCTGTGGGAGCCTACTGTGATTCAATGTGATAATCAGAGTTGCATCAAACTCTCGGAGAATCCAGTTTTTCATGACAGGTCCAAAAATATAGAGATTAGATATCACTTCAATCGTGATCATGTTCGGAGAGGAGCAGTTGAGCTTCAGTACATTCCTACGGATGAGCAGGTGGCAAACATTCTCACAAAGTCCTTAATGAGAAACAAGTTCTTGTACTTCAAAGAGAAGATGGGAGTGGTTCAGAATACTTTCCTGGTTAAGAGGGAGTGTTGAAATATTAACCAAAAAAAAATTTCTTCGCGATGCATGCATAGTAGTTAATTAAAGATGCATGCAAAAGTGAGTTTTTGCATGCACTCACATTAGGTTTTTGGTAAACCTAATTGGCCAGTGAGATCTTATAAGAGAAGAGGAGGCCACCAGCTGATACCACTGAGGGGACAGATCAAAGTTAGATCTGTCTGAGAGGTGGGCGACTTTCCTAATAGAGGAGGACGCACTTTCTGAGGAAAGAAGTTCGTTGTGCATCCGAATTGAGGATTCAGTAGTTGAGACTTTCGGAGTAGGCTCTCCTCAGTGATTGAGGAAGAACTGTGATGATCAGAGCTCAGATCTGTTGAGATCTGATTCAGTACGAGCTTCCGGTAGTTGGAGGAGGGCGCACTTTTCCATGCAGAGAGGGGCGCATTCTTCAGATCTAGACAGTTGGCCTTCTTCTTTAGCAGAGCAAATCAGAGCTGTGGAGTGAGAGAGATAGCACAGACAGAGATTGACTTGCAGAGATCCAGATCTGTATTGACAATTCGGGCACATTTCCCAAGTGCATGCATCAGTGTTTGCATGCAAATCTAGGGCTTTGATACCCATCAGGTTTGGTTGTTTCATCTAAAGTATTTGTATGTATTCATCTTCTACTTACTTTACTATGGGCTCGAGATAGAAGATAGCCCCACACATTGTTGGTTTTCCCCGTTTGGGGTTTCCAGAGTACATCCTAAGTTATTGTGTGATTGTTGTGCTTTTCATTGTGGAAGTGTTAAGAGATCTATAGTGTTTGTATCTTAAGTCATTATTGCATTTCTGATTTATTGAGACTCAAACCGCTTGAGATCTCAGGGCATCCAGAGGGAGTAGTGATCTCTGGATATATTAACAACGCTAACCCCAAGGTGCGTATTAGGCGGCAACAATTGATAGCCAAACTGAGGTACTCAACTGAACATTGACCTGTGCTCTTTGCCATTATCATCAAAAGGAAAAACAGTGGAGTAGGTACTTGCACATCATTCACCACAGTTACAATAGAGCCACTTGCATCTATGGGGCATTCTCCTTTTGAGGTCTGTTATTGTTTTTATCCCCTTGCTCCCTATGAGATTCCAGTTGCTATACATGTTCCTACTAGTTCTCATGCTCAAAAGGAGAAAGACAAAGCTATGTCTTATCAAAAATCTTGCCAAGATACAAACCAAAATCTAAGGATATTTTGGATCATACACCAAATAGCTACAAAGAGTTTAATAATTAGCCTCAGGTTCCTTGTCAATTCAAGGTGGCAAATAGAGTATGATTGCAATTGAAATAAGTAGCATCATAAGCTCAAACCTTTTCAGCATGGGCCTTATACCACCACTCAGGCAGCTAGTTCCAACTTCAAGTTTTCGAACACGTTCCAGTTAGATTTGCCCGCTCAACTTGGCATTTCAAGATGTGGTTAATGTCAATCAGTTTAAGTTGTATGAACCTTCACATTTTGATAAGGATATTCCAGTCTGTCACTCAGTGGACACCAAATTGGACTTTCAGCCTCCTCCATTGGATAAAGACACTTTGCTCATTGTCCATACCAGGACTCCAACAAAATAATATCCAACTACCAACATGGCTGGTCATAAGTGCACATTACCTACTCAGGCCATGTAGTTATCAAAATCCACTTCTCAACATAGTTCCCTCTTTCCAGCAGAAAGCGGGGTCAATTTCACCTAAGGAAGGAGGAAGTGGATGTACTATTGTATCTTAAGGTTTTTTTGTCTTTTTTTGTAGCTGTTTCACTTTTAATTCCTCTTCTTTTGGTTCGTCTTCTCATCCAAGGTTTTCATTTATGGATGAGATGGTTTTCCTTCTTTCAGTTTTTTTTCCCATCCATACTTTCCCAATATGGACGAACTTTGTTTAGTAAATATACCCATTGTACTTATATACATATAATGTAACAGGCGGCCAAGACTTCTCTAGTTTGCTTCTCTGATCTCGTCTTCTTGTTTTAGAGTGCTCATTGATTTTCTGTGTATCAGCTGTGAGCACACATTGGAATGCCATGAGGAAGTCTGTCCTAATCCCTTACATTATTAGGAGACTTGTACCAACCATAATTGCAAGATGTCCTGCAGCAAATCATCCTTTTACTGATGTCATCATTGACTAGAAGGAATTTATTACTATAGGTCAGCATCAATATTAATAAGATTCCTCTTCTTATGCTTTTACTTTTCTCGTAACGAAATTTTCAGAGAGAGAGAGAGAGAGAATACAACTTAAAATGGAAAGAAAATTAAAAGAATACTAGGCAGCAAAAGAAGATGGGTTCAAAGAAGCCTTCTATGTATTTATCATCCAAAAACTAATTTGGCAGTAACTTTCCTTAGCTTACGAAGATATCATATTATGTTTTGAGTGCCAACTTGTTAAGATAATAATTGATGAAACAAGAAACACTAAAACCAACATTGTGTCAAATTGTAAAAATAATTGTGGAAGGTACAAGTCACTGGGAAAGATTAAAAATGCAAGACAACAAATTGAAAAGTTAGCAAAAATAGATTTACATAATACCTTTCATTAAAGCCACAAGCGTTTGCAATCCCCCATAATAGCTGAAAACCCTTTGATTGTGTATTGAACGAGTTAATATTCTCAATGTATCCAATAATTTTAAACCTCTTTCGATCTTAGCTGGGTTTAGGGATGCATCCACTGAATCCGGAATTGATTCCACTGCAGTTTATGTAAAATGAAAGCAATAAGCAGATTTGTATATATATCCTTCATGATGTAATGTTTGTCCAATATAACTAATAAAATATTCATAATAAAATGTTGAGTGCCTCAAATACAGATATAGAAACCAAATTATGCAGCTTTAGTGAAAAGGAATTCCTTACATTCTATAAGAAAATCAACTATGCTCTTGGTTTCCAGAATTAATGCCAAAATAACTCTCGTTGGATGGCCAGCAAAGCAACCTCTAATGGCATCTCCACTATAAGAGGTACCCTGTGAGTACGATGGCACTGTGACCACAGCATCTTGAGAAGATAACTCATTCTGCCACTCAGCAGGCCTCCAATCTTGAAATACTTGTAGAAAATGTGAAAGAAATGCTTCTAAGGCTTTTTCCTTTTCTTCCTGCATATTTACCAACATAATCAATCATTCTATCCAACTAAATTTATGACCATGTCACAAGCACAATGATAAATCGATTTACCAAAAAATTGGAATAAGAAACCCCAATGAAGAAATGGTATCAACATGCACTGATGAACAAACAAAATAAATTTATATCTCTGACGTCATAACAGTTTATTCCAATGTCATCTTTGCAAGGCATTTTTTAGATTACGGGTATATTACATTGCTATATGATTCCAACAATTTTAAAAATATAAAGCAGCATAAATTTATCTATCATAATTTTTAGCTTGATCTTATGACAACAAAACAAATTTACCTCAGAAACAACGAATTACAATATGGACAAGATGTGATGAGTACGTGTATATATTTTCCTTGTATCCTAAGACCTCATCAATGTTATTAGAACCAAACCAGAACCAGCCAAACCAGCTGATCAGACCAGTTCTAGGGGTGAAAACAGGCGGAACCAGCCACTCAAGCTGGAAAAGACCAGTATTGGGCTGAACTGGTCCTGAACCGGTTTAGAACTGGCCGATTCAAGCCAAAACTGGTCAAAACCGGCCAGATTGACCAGTTTTGTCCCAGAACACTTCCTTGACCCAAAAGAAAGGTCGTTTGGATGATTATGTAGTTTGATTTGATTATAGACTATATCATGATTGTTTTTGGACTTTGCAAGGCACTTAGAGCCTCAATGTAGTTGTATTTTGGTACACATATGTATTACACTCAATGCCATTTTTCTATATTCACCCTTACAAATTACTATCCTATATACATGAGAAAAAAAATGTATTTGTGTCTAATGGTTTGGATTGACGTGGATGTATACGAATATATTTTTTAATCAAAATTTGAATATTTTATGTATTTTTTGGTAGGCTAGCTTTTATGTCCAGTTTTTTACCAGTTTTGGTCTGATTTTAGTCCAGTTCTGATTTTTGGGGTCAATTGGTTTGTCACCAATCCGGTACTAATAACATTACTTGTGACCCTACCCAAACACAAACCCTTCCCTTCTCTCCCACAACCTTTCCCAAATACACAAAACTGGAAGGAGTGGCATATTACCTATCTAGTATACTCCTTACAAGACCATGGTTGGCTATAGTGAGTTATTTCCAAGGTATCGTCTCTATGACCCCACCACTGATCATGTGACTTAGCATCATGAGGCTATCTTTGATGCCTCTTCCCCATGGTCTACTAGGATCTTTTTCGTCACTTCTTTCCAGTGATGATTGTCAGCATTTTACCATGGAACATGCCTCCTCTTCTCTAACCAAGTTGCCGAGGACTCTCAACTGGCTATAGTGGATCTTTCCACCTCTTCATCAAGTATCAGTCCACCCATGGGTACTTCTCCAAGCCCCTCTTCTACACTTACTGGCCATCCTCCAAGGTTTTATGGTACTACCTGTTCATCATGTCCCTTTCCTTTTCTGAACATTTCTTCTAGTGCTCTCTCTTTTGACAAGGATATGCAGTCCAGTGATGAACCCTCTTCAAAGGAGTAGACTAGTGGCAAGCTCTCTCTAGATGTGCAGCATAGAGATAGGCCCTTTACAAATGGTGATCTGATATGACCCAGGGGGGGCATATATGGGGTTAAATGTTATGAAACGAATCCTTAAGATATCATAAGAGACAAGAGTACACACCATGTGCAACAATGTAAATGTGGAGCACAACTCCAATGTAGATAAGATAGATAAGTTACACAATAACACCTTAAAGAATAGGAGATCCTTCTCCAAATACCCCAGACCCCAAGACATTCATATAATTATTTCCATGTGTTCCTCAGCAATGACTACACTACATTTATATATACATATTCACTCACTACACATGAGGCCCCTTCATTAGACCAACTCTATTACATATACATTTAGCCCCATATATGCCCCCCTTGGGGTCATAGTATATACATTTAACCCCATATATTGCTAGAGTTTGCACTTTAATTCAATTTAACTAGGATCTTTAACTGAAAGAAAAACAAGCACAGCAAAACACAATAGACACAATAGTTTTCCTCGGGGAAACCATAAAGGAGAAAACCCCGCAACTTCCTCAAAGATAGATTCGTCACTAATACAATATCAAGCAAAAATGGAAAACCCAAATATATGTCTTCTGCAGCTTCTCTCTTTCTCCTCCAGCAAACTTGTCTTCTCTCTCTTGCTTATGCAAACTTGAGTGAGTGAGTAATGTGTCCAAATGAGGGAGCAAAGCTCTCTATTTATACTTTATGTTAGGGGTGACCTAATTCCTAATTAGGTTGGCCTCACTAACCTGACTGGACCGACCTGTCCTAGGGAGACTCAATAATACATTTTACATTTCACTTTAGGGGATCTAATGCCCTGACTTAGAATGGAGGTTTTACCTCAAAGACCTTGCATAACCAAACATAATAATGACATCCCTGAACGGAGGAAAAACATCTCCATCGGAGGTACAAGTAAAATACAATAATAATTACAATATAAAATACAAATGAATATCTTCCGAAGTTACATTTACAACAACATATATGCCCCCCTTGGGTCATATCAGGGTCCCTCTCCTTCTAGTGATATCCAATTCAGTAACGACGTCTTCTACTTAGACGTGTCGTTGTTGGGTGATGATGACAACAATGATCCTACTACTCCATTGTTGCCATCTCTGCCCCAGTGGGCTATTGCTACTCTTACCAATGTTACTTTCTTGCTCATCCTTCTCAATAGTCAAAGTCACCCCCATCACAAGCTCTTATTTCACCTAGCCCTCTACCTGACAAATATGAGTTTGCAATGTTGAAGACCCTTTTTAACATGATCAATTCCAATATAGATTGTAGAGGCTTTCTTCTTCAGTGGTATGGCTTCTGATGACCCCAGCTCAAGATTATGGGGGGTGTAGTGATGATCTACTATCATATCTAGGATGTAATGTTATCTGTGTGGCCCCTTGTTCAGCTTAAGGGGAGTTGTTAAGATTTTAATGAGCCAACTTTTGAATAGTTAACCCATTTAATACACTTAATTGTATTTTAGTGTATTTTTTAGTTGATTTGGGCTACGGCCAACCTAGTCACCTCTTGGGCCAGAACCTAAACCCTACTTGAGTGGTATAAATAAACCACTCAACTCACTTGTAAATATTCAATCAAGTTGTTTTATGGATCAAAGGCTATGGGCATCTTACCTATTGTGCACTCTCTTAATGTACTGTTCTATTTCTGTGTTTTTCTTCTTGGATTGGGTTAGGGTTTGTTGTAGAATTCACTGTAGATCATCTACCTCATAATTTTAACAATTTATCCACTGGAAGCTGTCAAATATGTCACAAGCCATATGCTGATTTCCTGGAAACTGCTAAGTCGACATACTGATCTGGACTTCTAGAAATTGACAAATTTGAAGTACTAAACTGATCGTCTTGAAAGCTGCTGTTCCCTGTACACATGAATCCACTGGAGTCCTCCTTGGAAGCCACATACATGTGCTGATGTGACCCACAAGAAATGCTAACATGGGCTCATATGGAGCGCTATCCTTTCTTAGTGTAACTGTTAAATTACACAGACAAGCATAATTTTAATTTATCTTCCAAGAAAAGCAGCACCCTTTTTGTTACTTCTAAGAAAATCAGCAGCCTCCAAAATCAGCAGCACATTTTTTGAAAGATATTAGCAACATATTCTCACAAAATCATGTCAGCTCTCTGAGGCCTTGTGAGGTGCTAATATCTAAGCTTAGAAAAGGCTGCCATCATGCATATCTCTAAGTGTAGGGCGTGGAAGCTAGTTGCTACTTCAAGTACTGGCAGGTCAATCTAAGAGTATCATTATCTCCATTCTAGGCGCTACTTAGTCCTGAAATTATCTCTGATATCATGTTGATGGTCATAAATTTCACCCTTGGAGCTCCATAAATTTGTTTGTTTCACTGTCTATGGTTCTCCAGCTAACTGCACCATATTCAAGATTACTCCCAGAGATCTTGTACTGAGTACAGCTCCAGTGATGACACAACAGAACAAAAATTTGGCAAACAATAAAAAATACATAAAATTTCATTTAAAAAATGCAGAATTGCGCCTGTTAGGCAAGTTTTTCCAAAAAAAGTAGCCAATGACACATAAGACTCAAAAAACTCACAAGTCAAAAAGTTTTTTCAAAATAAGGCATTTTTTTCTGCCCTAGTACTCAATTCATAGATAACTCGTCGATTTTTCAGTGAGTCCTGCAACACTGGATAGCACTACATATGGCCTTATGGTAATATATTCACTAGGAAACACCACAAATCATTGCATTGAAAGCAAGTCATTATTTCATATAGAAGTAATCAAACTTCTCTTGTAGATAGATAAAATCTTTTAGCAATACCTTCTCCAATGTAGTCTCATATTTCTCCCATTCTGACTCCAAAATCGCTTCATTGCCATTTCTCCTAAAGATATCAAAAAGAAATAATCAAGCATAACCCTAAAAATTCAAAGAGGTTAAAAACTTAAAACTCATAACACAATCGTATCTCATCTTCACATTCATATCATAAAATTTCATTCTTGTTTGTACATTTGTTCATGGGGAACCAATTGCTTGTCGATATAGCAACAATGAAACAAAAGACATTTTTAAAAACATATTACAAACATTTCACTCTTGCTGGTACAAGTGTTTATGCAAAAATCAATATGCTTTTTTAAATATCATTGATGAAATAGCAAACAATTGATGAACCCATGTGTGTGAATACATGAAAGTGCAACTATGTTCTTACCTTCCTTCTAATCAGACAATTGTAAATGGAGTTTTCAAAACTGAATTTCCAAAGATGTCTATACACCAAACTTTGTGGCAAGGAAATAACAACGGTACAAAAATCGCTAGGTTTGACCCAGACTCAAGGTCAAACCCAGCTCAGCCCAAAAAAAGAGCCGAGTTAATCCAGTGGCAAGTCAAAATTGCAGTTGACTGGTCTACCTCACCAGCTGCAAGTTTGACACACAATTACTAGCAAGTCAAATGAGTTTTTCCCAGGTTCAAGCTCTTCTCAAGTTATTCTCAATTTTTGTCAAGTCCAAAGCAAACTCTTACTCTCCAACCTCGCCAAGTTTTTTTCCATGCCAGATTTTGTAACATTAGGAAATAGTAATACTTTGAAATTGTTTATCTTGGCCATATTACATCTTTTTGTTGTTGGAAATATTAATGAAAAATCTAAGGATGCAGAAGCAAGCCAAGCACACATAAATGTGCAATTAGGCAGAAAAACAAAATGCTGTCTAGCAGAGGCACAAGTTGGTCAAGCACAAAGCTATCAGGCATAAGCAAGAATCAGGTGCATTGAAGTGCATCAGCTGACATTGCATAACATTGGAAGTTGAGTAAATTATGTTGACAAAGATCAAACCATTGGAGCAATTGTTGCATTAACTTGAAGGTTTGCTGTCCAAGTCAAAATTGATCGCCAGGATTCAAGGAGCCAATGTAAATGCCTCGAAAAAAGAAAAAGAAAAACTAAGGATTAATGAACATGTATGGAGGATGATCAACAACCTGGTTAAAGATGATCACTAAAGCACGTACACATTATTCACAACCTTTCATTGTTATGTGTGTTCAATACCTTCAAAGGACATGTGAATGACCAACAACCTGGTCAAAAATAATCACCAAAGTACGTAACTATATATTATGCACAACCCTTCACTGTTATGTGTGTTCAATACCCACAACCCTTCACTGTTATGTGTGTTCAATACCTTCAAAGGACAAGTGAATGTATTTAGGTTTGTAGAACCTGTTACTCCTCATATAGTATGAGGCCCTATTTTATGTGATTTTCCTCAGATACACAAGTGACTTTCAGGTTGATGCAGTAGTTGAGTGACACGGGACGTCATCGTATATCTTGTTTGATGATGTGTATGTTCTTCATGGTTGGCTTATTCATCATGGCTCATGACTTTCCTAAATGAGTGCTTCATACATATGTTCAATTCCAAGGTGATCTAGTCCCTTGCAGATCATGATGTTATATTATTCATGTGTAGTAAGGGAGCACCATAGATGACTTGGCATTGATTTTGAGCTTGGTGTGTGAGTGCCTTAGATGATATCTATCATTCCCGTAGAGATGGACTTATTGATGATGAAAAGCATTCCCTTTCTTTGATATTCTTTCACATATATGGAGACATGGGGTGTTGCATTGCATATTGTGCTCATTTACTTCACACTGGCACATTTGATGATATTATTTCTTCATTAGGAGTGTTTTGAATATATGATACTTAGTATTCTTATTGTTGCCATGATCACCATGGTTCAAGTTTATCATCATGGAGTATTTCTCTCTAGCACATATGTTTATGATTGATCTAGCTCATTATGCCTTATGGTGAATGCTCACGAAGAGATTGATAGAGTAGCATTGGTGTGGCATTCCTGGAGTGGTTGATTACTTGATGATGTGGAGTGCTGCTCTTTCTTGGCATATTTTCACACATTTAGAGGCATGGGATCCTATATGCATACTTTTCTATGTCACCCCTCATGTGTGCCCATGGTTTTGGCTAGTGGATTGTGGTTTAGGCACATGGTTTCATGGGATGGCACGTCATTTTGAGGCCTTCTTATCCTCATATTGGAGGTCATCCCACATCTTGATGGCACATTCTCCTAGGACAAGTTGGTTATGGTAGCTTTTGCAGAGATAGGATATTGATTCATGGAGTTAACCACCATGCACGCTTTATTGTTGCTCTACCTCTAGTGCCCATGATTTGAGAATTCAATTGATGGTTTTGGCTCATGGTTTGAGGGAGATTATTGTTTGCACATGGATCTATGCTTTTGCACATGCACCTAGGTTGTCCTTTTCTTGGAGTTAGTTGTAACAACCTAAGTGGAGCTTCTTGCACACATTTCTATGATCTCTTCATGAGGGAGGAGTTGATTATCTCCTAGGAGAGTGCACCTTGTTTCCAACGAAAAGCACACCTGGAGGGAAATGCAGCAGAAATCTTTTAAAGTCGCTAGGTGTGTCCTTGGGGGCAAGTCTCGAGTCGGGTGCTGTCACCTGATCCTAACTCCTTCGTCTAGGCAAACTCCTAATCGAAGCCAAGGGGGGTAGACCCTAATAAAGAGTTTCTAAGGCTCTTAAGTTAATGTGGTTGTTACGGATGGATGTGATTGCTTTTTAGGAGTTTTTGGACATAAACACTGAACAAGATTATTGCAAAATTGTGAAATAGTTCGACAACATATATAACATCAGCATATAAAGATTAAACAACAATAGTGAACTGGTATTAAGCAAATGAAATATATATATTGTTGCAAATTGGAGATCAATGCCAATGGAGTCAAATGAAAATATTGCTGCTGAAATGTAAGGTGTTTTGCAATTGTACTTGGTCGATTTTAAGTTTGTTGGAATAATGAGTTAATTAAAGGGAAAAAGGGGATTCCTGATATACCTGTGAGGTACGTGGGAACATGTCCGGATTGCACTTTAAGTGGCTCCGCACAAGGACATGTGGACTAGATGGATTCACGGGGAGATGTCCAACACTACACCAAAACAGGGTGTAGCCTGACAGGGCCCCACGGTCACTTTCTAGTGGTTCCCGCTTCCTTTGGAAAATTTTACCACAACAAAAGTGATTCTGAATAGTAACACCGGATTTTCGTTAGGAAGGTTAATTGAAAGATTATGAGAACTAATTACTAGTCACTCCAATTCCTTTTGATGCACCCAACTGGTCGGACGAACCGCAGAGGTGCAAAGCATACGGAATGAAGTCTTGGTTATTTTTAAAAGTTTTAACAATGCTTTTTTACATAGAATAAATAAAATAAAGCAAGCAACTGTTTTCTAATTACTACCTACGAATCTCTTTCCCAGTTCCGTACTCGGGCAAGCCTTTATCCAAGAACCGTCATTCGGGAATGCATAGGGGTTAGTATTTATTTTTCCTCATAAATGTAAAGTAAAAGCATAAAATTAAATCTCGATCTAACTCTGAAAATTAAAAGTTAATCTAGCAAAAAGACTAACTAAAGCACAACAAGCAAAGGAGGCAGCACGGAGGCAGATACGGGCCTTCCCCGGATGGGGAAGGGGGGTGAGGGCACTATGTAGCCCACTTGCTTTAAATTTATTACAAAGTGCAAAAACAATGTAAAAGAATACCTTTGATCTTTATAATTTAGATCAGGGAGGTTTACAATGTTTGGAGAAAGAAGAAGAATAGAAAAAGGCACTTGGGTGCTTTTGATGGTTCGCTTAATGGGATTTTTGGCCCAAAATCCCTTCTCTTTTCCTTCAATCTAACAAAAACCAACAAACTCAATAAAGATTGTTAATGGATTAGTACATATAAATACATGAAAATTCTACAATCTAGTACTTGGAAAATATTCAATGAAACTACTACACGAGTACTTAGCATGAGATAGATCTACATCTATGATAAACTTGAAGCTTTCTAGATCTATGAATGAAGCAAATAGACTTTAAAAAAAACTCTTTAAGATCAGATCTAGTTGCTTTTCATAAACAAAAATGTAAAGGAAGGGGTTGATTGAATTTTTAAAGGGATGAAAAAGATGGAACCAAGCCACAACTTGAGGGAATGGAGATCTTTGAATGCCTGCAAAACAAGATTGTTAATGGAATGCTAAAACCGTGTATTGAAAAAGAAGAAGATCTAACTGAGCTCCACTTTCCTTTCAAACTTTTATCTTGCACAATCTCAATACACATTTACACGAAAGAGAGGGATCAAATCTGGTAAATATGTTGGAAAAAGGAAATGAAGAGCATTAGTAGATATGAGTACACTTTCTACTTCTTAACCTTTAACTAACATACTACAAATAAACAAGTCAAAGCCTATGAATGTTTATTCATGTGGGGTCAAAGGCCTTCTAAGCAAGATTGATCCATAAAAAATCATGTAAAAGCAAAGAGACTATGTTAGATTATACCTCAATAAAATATGCATGCATCAAAATGGTAGATCTTGCAAGCTCATGGACCTCCAAAGCCTTTCACTGATTATATTACTTGAACAAATTCACAAAATACAATAGCATAGGTTCGATGCAAATCCATCCTGAATGATGGAGTATAACCCTGCTTTTATAGAAGAATGGAGAAGCGGGGGCGAGTTCTAGAGAGATCTAGGGCTTGAGGGCACATCTCTAAATCAATGGAGAGATTCAAGCTTGGAACTAAACCTTAACTTGGTCTTGATGAGGTGAGGTGGTTGCCACCTCATAAGAGGGGTACCGCTCCCTCGTTGTTTTTTCCTCCAACCAATCACACAATGCCAAAAGAGAGAAGTCGCCCACATGATGAAGGAGGGCGCATCCCTTGATCTAGATTCAGTCATAGCACTTTGATCCTTAACTGAAATCACCTGGATATGAATGATTTCATCTCCAATATTGATTGCAATCACCACTGGCCCTTTATTTGGACAAATTTCCTCAGTTTTAGGAAATTTGATTTTCTCCATATCTTTATTTTTTTATTTTTTATTCTCTTTAATCATTTTGAAGAGAATTTTTATTTGAGTGAATAATAATCACTCTAAACTTAAGAAAAGTGGGTTTTGGGGTTTTATGGGTGCTCTGGGTTAGAAAACGAGCACCCCCATAGCAAATTCCCCCTCTAGACCACACTTTTATGATATTTTTAACTTTTTTAATTAAATCATTAAAAATTGACCCATTTTACGGGAAAAGTTAATTTTCTCAGAACTGAATAAAAATCCTAGGAGACCTAGTGCATGTTCATAATGACTCAATTTGATGTGTAGCATGCTCATAAACATCGACACATGAACTTTAATAACCTCCTAAGGCCTAACCACCAAGACGACCATTCCAGCTTTGGAGGAGCGAGTGAAAAACTCATCAATTATACATCGCGTATTCAACATTGCATAATTGAAAAGGGAAAAAACGTCATGGAATGATCGGATTGATGTCTAAGTCCTAGGAAGCCAAGCTCTTTACAAAAGACTGTCATGCTAGCACATTTTTATAATATCCCCAAGGGGTATGAACATGCAATTATTAAAAAAAAAAGAGGCCAAAATTGGCCCTGAAAAATACTTCTGAACTTCTGAGCACTAATAATGAACAACTGGATTGTTCACAACTTCGACGGCTCAAAGGAAATCCACCTAGTGTATAAATTAGGAGGTAACACACCCTAGCCAACTTCTACTGTTTTTGGCATGTATTGGCATCTCTAGGTTGTTAACTACTTTATCTAAGAGAGCACTCCCATTTTGAGCATTTATTGGGGATGGTACAACTACTTTGCACACCTACCTAGGGCACACTTCTCCATGAATTATTTTATTGTTATTTGGCCTAGTCAATGTGGTCCTCTTTGCAATTTTATCCACAGTGCATTGGTTGAGTGATATTTTATTGATTTAGTTCTAGATCGAAGGAGGCATAACCAACTACCTTGGCGCACTTCTCAAGGGAAAGCTTCTCATGGGATATTTTATATTGCTTTGGCATGGTCAAAGTGGTCCCATAACCACCCTAAGCACACATCTCAAGGGTGCACCTCTTCTAGGGAGGATTTTATATTATTTGATTGATCAAGGGCCTTCTTAAAGAATGCCCTCATGATTATTGAAGGTTTTCTTGAAGAAAACGACTTGGAAACCTTTACTATTTTGGAGTATGGAGAGCACTCCCATTTTGAACATTTATTGGGGATGGTACAACTACTTTGCACATCTACCTAGGCCACACTTCTCCATGGATTATTTTATTGTTATTTGGCCTAGTCAATGTGGTCCTCTTTGCAATTTTATCCACAGCGCATTGGTTGAGTGATATTTTATTGATTTAGTTCTAGATCAAAGGAGGCATAACCAACTACCTTGGCACACTTCTCAAGGGCAAGCTTTTCATGGGATATTTTATATTGCTTTGGCATGGTCGAAGTGGTCCCATAACCACCCTAAGCACACATCTCAAGGGTGCACCTCTTCTAGGGAGGATTTTATATTAGTTGATTGATCAAGGGCCTTCTTGAAGAATGCCCTCATGATTATTGAAGGTTTTCTTGAAGAAAACGACTTGGAAACCTTTACTATTTTGGAGTATGGAGAGCACTCCCATTTTGAACATTTATTGGGGATGGTACAACTACTTTGCACATCTACCTAGGGCATACTTCTCCATGGATTATTTTATTGTTATTTGGCCTAGTCAATGTGGTCCTCTTTGCAATTTTATCCACATCGCATTGGTTGAGTGATATTTTATTGATTTAGTTCTAGATCGAAGGAGGCATAACCAACTACCTTGGTGCACTTCTCAAGGGCAAGCTTCTCATGGGATATTTTATATTGCTTTGGCATGGTCAAAGTGGTCCCATAACCACCCTAAGCACACATCTCAAGGGTGCACCTCTTCTAGGGAGGATTTTATATTATTTGATTGATCAAGGGCCTTCTTGAAGAATGCCCTCGTGATTATTGAAAGTTTTCTTGAAGAAAACAACTTGGAAACCTTTACTATTTTGGAGTATGTGATGGTTATGGCATGTTGACTTTTCCACTATCCTAGAGGAGCGCTCCAATATTTTAATGCTATGGCACATACATTGAGACGACAACGGTGGTTACATTCCTCTCAAACCCTAGGCAATTTGCTATCTTTAGCATTTTCATTTGTGGATCTAGTGGAGCACACCACATGATGGAGTATTCTATTCTATTTTTGGAGGTTTCTTGGAGGGCGCACCGTTAGAGGGTATTGTTTATCATTTTATGGAGATCTTTACATGGTCAAATGCCCAAGTTCAAGGAGGGCATTTTGCACTACAGGAGGACATGTGGCAACCCCAATATCTAGTCCATTTTACTTGGTTATTTTATTGTTAGGGTTATTGACTTTTAATTTATTTGTTGGAGGATACTATTCGTTTACTCCTCCCTAGGATAGATCTAGGGTTTTGGCATTGGATATTATTACTTTATTGATGGAGGTTTTGAGATCTTTAGTATAAGATGAGCTCCTTCTAATGTAATGGTTGTTGAGAGTTTGGAGAACTAGACTATTGCTAGGTGTTTATTGGAGCTTGAGGCACAAGCATGGAACCTTATTGCTGGAGATGAATGTTCAGCTTTCTTGCATCAAACGTGTTTACGAAGGGCTATAAATCTGGTAACTTGGTTCCTAGTTAGAAGAATTTTATTTGTGGTTAATTACCCTCTTAAACCTTTATATCTATTGCTGGAAAATGTCATTAAATGTCTTCTTACTTAATTTGGATTAGCTGTAATGTGCATTATCTTGTAGTAGACATACCCTTTATACATGTGTACAGGGTTTTCTTCATCTGGATTCTCTCAAGTAGAATTTGTTTAGTGGCCAGCTTTTATATGCTTGCTGTAGGTTCTTAATTCAGGCTATATGCCACCATATTATCATAAGAAAACCATTTGAATCTTCTGTCTTATAGACTCCATATGTCCAATAATGTTTTATGCACTAATAGTGCTCTCAACGAACCCCAAAACATTAAAAAAATTAACTTTCATTTTTGCTGTCCGCAAATCTGGAAATTACAGAAATCAAAATCCAAATTTGTTTTCCCTAAGTCAAGAAACCATTCCTCGTAACTATCATTTGATTGGCTTAAGTTTTCTTAGGGATTCCCCCCTTGTGCCAGAGGAGAGCCGGTCTAAAGAGAGGGAGGTCGTTGCTGTGGTGACATTGGACAACCCCTCCAAGTTCCCCTAGGGTCTCACTTGTGTTTAGGGCTTTAACACAAGGAGTAAGAGTTTGGGTGGTAACAGAACATATCGTGTTGATGTACGATATATCAATCTATTAAAAGAAGAATTGTATCTTGAGAGCTCTAGGCTATGAGAGAGAAGTTTCGTGAACCACTGAATTGAGACCTGTTGTTGAGAAAAAGCTTGCCATACACTGCATGAGATTAAAGCTATTGAAAGTTGATCTGTAATGGCTTGTAATGCTACTAGAGATTGCAGTTTTTTATGCTAACACATTTATCTTTTCTACAGATCTGTTGTGTTGAGTTGCATGTGTTTTTTCCTTGCTATTATATTTTATAAGTTCATCTGAAATTATCTTGAGATGTTTGTCAGTATAACCTGTAACAAGTTCTAGATTGCAATATTCACATTTTTAGGGCAGTGTCTGTCAAAAGTTGGTGCACACTAGCATGATCAGTGTTCACTAAAAAATTGTTTTGTAATATTTGCTAATATATTGATACCACTAGATTGCAGTCATTAGAAGATTGTGCAAGCCTTAGAAATTGCACTAGTACCAAAGCTAACATTCAGGTGTGTTTATCAATGTGCAATGTGTTACCGCTCTTTCAGCAAGGGGTAAATGATGATCAGTTGTTCTTTGATGAGATCTGCGGTTACACTATAGACCAGTGGTAGGAGATTTATCCAGCAGCACTAGACGGTCCAAGGTCCATGATATGCCTATCCAGAGATAGAGAGTCACCCCCTAGTGTTGTGGTATCTCTAACCCTCATCTTTCCCTGGCATGATGGTTTGTTGGCATGAGATATTACACTTGCACTTTCATGATGACTCACACACACTTTGCTCATTTACTTGTCTTAGTCTAACCTTGGCGAACTAAGTCAATGTGATTTCATCCATTTCACACCATATTACCTAACCAGTTTCATCCAATTCAGCCAATTCGCCCACCCCCTTCACTTTCCCCTTTGTGAATGATCTATTATTAGTGACAACATATGGTCTCGCTACTATTCCAATATATGAATTCTTTTTCAAAGTCAAAAGAGTCATGTCCTCTCAAAAAAAGAAAATGTCGAATAATTTAAATGCAAATGGAACATATCATGGGAGATACTCCCCATCACAAAATCCAGGTTCCCTTTTCCCAGGTTGTCTAAAACACATCTAAAGAAAAGGAACTAAGCTAATGAAAGGGTTAAGCAAATTGTGCTAAATAAAAAAGCACCAAAAATAAAAAGAAAAAATAAAGGGATCGCAATATGAAGGCGAGAGGATGGATGAGCCATGACAACTCTTCCTAGGCACACATGTTTAATTAATGAGTTACTTAGGGAAAGTGTGTTTGAAATGTACATCTTGTGTATTTTTATCATGTTGGACTAACATTGCCTAAGTTTTGATGTTGATTTATTTATTATTTCACTAGATGGGATTTATTACACATACGCTTTGATGTTTGGACTTTATTGATGGCTATTAGGCACTATTTGATGAGGCAATACACTTGGAAGACACTTCATATTATATTTCCTAGCTAGGAAAAGGGGCCAACCACTTTCCTCATGATGAAGACCATCACTACTTGGCAAGTGTGGATGATCTTGAGTATTCTTCCTAGACATTGGCCTTGGACATCACTTATCACATCATTTCATGCCACTTGGCGCCAAGTAGTTGGTGTTTATGGAGCCTCTAGGCCACACATGCGAGGTCGTTGAGGTTATTTAGTGCTACTATGCCACGTGTGAGATCGTTGGGCTATTTTATGCTTGTTTGGACCTCATTTCATCATTTGGATCCTAGTCCTTGGCATCTTGGACCTCTTCTTGAGCAGGTTTGTCCACACATGTGGGGTTTCTCCTTGTTTTTAGCACTTATTGATGGTTTGGACCATGAGTTGTTGGCGCACCCTGGGCTACTAGGATTTTTGTTGAGGTCTGGACCATTGTTGTTGAGGGCGCCCTCCTTTTTCAATGGTTTTGTCGATACTCAAATGGTATTTCACTCATGGTATTGAGGAGCGCCCCCCTACTTGGACAAGGAGAGAAACAGCCACACGTCACATTTGAATCAAGCCAACTCCATGGTTTCAAGCAATTGGGTGGTTTCCAATGAGAAGGCCTACCCATCTCTTAACAATAATATGGAACATGAGTTGTCCTAGGTATCACGCAGCTCGACCAACTCTAAACTACCTTGAATCGATGTGTATCTCATTGATTGTGGATGGAAGAAAACAAATCACGATACAATCATCACCGATTATTGAGCCACCATAACCTTGAGCCATTTGGATGCTGAGAAAATGGAAATCATTCTAGCAACTAGTTCCCACAGAGATAAAGACCCGATTTGTATACAAAAAGGGAAACATTGAAGCCACGAGTAATTGAAATGTTTGCCTACACCCATCGACCTTCAACCTTATGCATGTGTAGGTTACAAGTGGAACGGAGGTACAACACTTTATTTTGCTTTGATTTTGTTGTTTCAATCCAGACTTATGCGATATAGAGAATATTGGTGATGGCAGATGATTGGTTCATTATTGATTCACAATACATATGTAATAACGAGGAAGAAGGCGGCTCGGGCCTCATGCTATTCTTGTGTTTGTTGATGACTACGGAGAAAATATATAGACCAACAAATCAATTTTGACTGAATATGGTTATTGGGACATATCGAATCAGATGGGCATATTGATCAAAGTAGATATGGTGGCGAGTTATGATCGTTTGTGTACCAATAGTTGTGACAAGGATGGATGTAATTGTTTCCTTTCGGAGTGGCTGCGAGTCACAACAACTACTACGAGAAACAATTTTTTTTATTTCACATCACTCACACTAATGTTCGAGGACCTCTTCATGGGTCATTTTGGAACTTTGCATTTACGTTGATCCTCGGAAAACTGTATGTCTACTACCCATTTCCTTGATGTATCGTTATGCAAAAAGAGGGATGGAAAACTGTGAACACCATTCCTTGAAAGAACATTGGGCATAAGAACAACTCCTCAATAGCTAGATGGTAAATCTCTGAAAAAATCAACATGAATTTGAAAAAGGACACCATGAAGCATAAAATAGCACTATCACATGACACATCACCAAGAACTCGTAGCCATTAACTGTGGATTTTAGCCAATGTTTAGCATTCTGCCTAGTCAAGGTCACCAACTACGTCACCTGACACGGGACACGAAGGACACGAAAATATGAGTATCCGACACGGACATGACGACCCCTGGAATTAGGACACGGAGGACACATTATATATAGATAGATAGATAGAGAGATAGAGAGATAGATCCAAAAAAAATTAGAAACTAGAACATTTACAAATACTCAACAGAAATTAGAATCAATACACATGTTGATGTGACATTACCAGTGTTACAAATATAGTGTCGGTGAATATATCGCCAAGGGTCCAAACAAAAATTATTGGATTTATCGGCGAAGGTGTCGGCAAACGTCAGCAATATATCAGCAAACTTAAAAAAACACCAAAATATTCATTTTGTTTCAATTTTCTAAACATCTAAACCAACAAGAACATCAAATAAACACATTGCCACATGAATATGGAAAGAAAACCAATATATAAGATGTATAAGACGTCTAGTGACAGATCACACATAAAAAATGAATCGTGTCCTGGATCCTGAGTCCCCGACTCATGAATCACCAAAAAATATACAATCAACGTATCTCATATAAAATGAAATCATGTAATAAACTATTGATTCCTTCCACCCCTTTTACGAGAAAAGGTAATCGCTCTAGTAATGGCTCTACCTTTGGAGCCAGAAGGCCCTAGCGGTCGTGGGGGTTGTATTGGACTCTATGCATTTTTAAATCGCTATGTATGTATATGTATATTTTAAATTAATAAATGAGCAAGGACATTTAAAAAAATGAATGTGAAACATAAATCATAAATAATACATGTCGGCGAATCATTTCCTATATTGGGATCCTATTCATCAATAGCACCCTATGCCTCCCTCCTCTAGGCTCTAGTCCTTGCCTCTACCTCAAATCTCAAAGTTGATCCTCCAAGGAGATTAGTCAATGACTCAACACCTTACAATTTTGATGAAACTTCCTAATCCAATCGTTTAAATAAGGTAGAAAAAACTTCCCATGCTTAATAAGTGATTTTGCTTGAGTGAAGAGTACATTTTTATTAAGGGCATGACAGAGGAGTTTAACAATCAACACGACCAACATCAAGGTACATAGAGGGGTTGATGTGCTTGATTAAATCAAAATGCCAATCCCATACCCTTGTACATGATAAAATCCAATGGAAACTTTGCAATCCTAAAATCCTGAAAAAGTATTAAGTCTGTTGAATCCTGAATGGGATCAAAAATTCTACTTTTTGCATATGAAGTCTGATGAGGTTGGAACCACTCTAAAACATCCTGAAATAATTAATGGTAATGTTAAAAATTTAAGTAAAAGGATAGAAAATGAAAGATAAGGAGAATGTCACTTTTACTTTAAGAATTTAATATTACCATTTAATATGAATAATTACTAATGAACAAGGCGACATTTTTTATGGGCACTGCAACTTTTTTTTCGAAACACGGCAACTGAGCAGAAAAAGAAAAAATATCGCAATATATTTCAAAAAATCGCCAAAAAATCATGATAGAATCAAGAAACAATCACCAAAACATTACAATACAATCGGGAAACAATCGCAAGAAAATCGGAGAAAATATTGGCCGATATATTGCCAAGGGGTTAGCATCGCGATGTTGTCGATATATCGACGATGTTTGTAACAGAGGACATTACACATTCACAAATCACAAATTACAATGCACATGTCAATGACAAACTCACAGACTCATAAAATTTCTCATTAAGCCATCAAAATCAAAATGTTCTATTACAAAGATGTTGAAATCATATTTCTCATTAAATCATCAAAATCTAAATGTATTACATAGATGTCGGAATGCCACTAGCAAATACAAAAACGGATAGATCAAGATGGAAGAATCGCATCTATCAATAGTTCTCCTCCATGCCTAAATCAACAAAATCACCACTGCTCTCTTCTTCATTGTCCTCCTCCTCTACCTCTCCGGCCATCTCACAATCTGCATCTGCCGGTGTGGAGGATGACCTCTCAAGAGGATCATCATCATCAAAAGTGATCAACTCTAGCACTGGATCATTAAGATCCATGTTGGCTAATGCCAACTCAACACTGTTGTCTAAACCCATATCATCGAGAAACACATCACAAATATTTGTCCTTCCCTTCACCCACTACTCCCTCTGTCTATAAATAAGACAAAGGTTGGAGTGCACATACACCATCGTCTCTACCTTGGACTGCTCAAGCCTACTCTTCTTCAAACTGTACAGGTTCCCATATGTGCTCCAATTCCTTTTGTTGACCACCAAGCCAACTATGTTGGCAACCATGTACCATGTACATAGAAGACAAGAAGATGTAGCTAGTAAAGTTTTACAAGCGAGGCAGCCTTTCTTCTTTTCTCCATGAAATTTCCGCACCCCTGCAGAGGATTTTGTAATGATATGTCAGCATGAGAGTCTAATTTTGTATAACGTAGTTGCCTAAGACTTTATCATTAGGGAAGTCCTTTCATCGAGTTTTTTTTCCCTTGGATAATTAAAATCCCTTTTTAGTGATTTAATTATTTGAGTTTTTCACTCAAAAATACCTCCAAAGTGGTGAAAGGCGTTCTAATGATCGAGTCCATGGGGTGATTGGGGGCCTAGGAATGTTCTATATTACCATGCTAGAAATTATCCAAAGTCTTGCAGAATTTCATTAAGTTATACTTAGGATTTTTAATATTTGGTAATTAAAAAATGTCCTTTAGCATAAAAAATTGTAATGTAAAAGACAGATAAGTAGCACTTAATGCCCATAAATAGGGGTATGGGTACTCAAAATCAATGGCATGAGACCCCCTACACCCTTGGACCAAGTTTGAAGTCATTCGGACAAGTCTTGCTAAGGTTTTGGACACATTTTCCTAAGTCAGTCAAGGAAATCAGGAAAACTGGCTAATAATTAGTAAGGCAAATTTTGGAAAAGTGCCTAAAGTCACTTGGGGTGGCCAAATTAAGTTTCCAAAGGTTATGTTATGACCTTAAGGTAAAATTAAAGGCCAAAGGTGGCCCCCCAAGCAAGTATTTTTCAAGTTTGAAGTTATCTCCCTAAGGGGAAAACCCTCTCTCACCATGGGAAATGAGAAAAATTGAAATAAGCCAAAAGAGGGGGTCCCACCTTCATGATTCCTTCCCTTGACCTAGCAATGAAATATAAAACATGAGTGGGGGGGTTTTCCCCCACATTGTGTTTTATTTTTAACTCCAGGAAGTGCAACCCCCTTCATGGGCCCACTTTCTGTCCAAGTGACAAATGTCACTCATGCAAAGGAACTCTCCCCTCTCTCTTTTCTTATTTAAGGAGGCTCCTCCTCTTCATTTTGGTTACAATCACTGATGCTCTTGCTCTCTTTGATTTTTTCTCTCTTGCTCTCTTGCTCCATTCTTGCTCCCTTGCTTCCATTATTGTCCAAAGAAGAGAGCCATTGTAATTTCGAGTTTTGTGAAGTGAATGAAGAAAATCTTTAGCGGAAATATTGTCATTGGCATTGTGTGTTAGGTAATATTGTTCCATTCTTAGTTTTATTCTTGCATTTGTGGATCTCAAGCAAATTGTTTTGCTTGAATAACATTGTGATATTGTTGGTTACGTGTTATGTGGGTTATCTTCTTAGCATTTGAGAAGTTCATGGACTTCTAGTTTGAACATATGATTTCTCAAGTCTTTGTTTGATCTCTCACCCCATTTGCATGTTGAAGCTAGTTTGTTACAAGTTGCTCAAGCTTGGAGAGTGGAATTTCCGAGTGGGATACCCCATTGTTCAACAACTTTTGAAGGACTTGGCATCTTCAAACTAACATTTCTGTTTTGCAGATTTTTATTTGTTTATTTTGCACTCATAAACCATCTTTTCAAATTATTTTTACATGCTACATTACACTTGCAATTTTCTGAAATTTATATGCAATATTTCCAAGTTGATTTCAAACTCATTTTCATCATATTTGTACAATATTAGCTTGTTGTTTTGTGCAAGTTTTTGATGTTATAGGGGGGGGAATGCCCAAATTTGGTCACTAGCAAGCTCAAAGATCACCCCAAAAGTGGCCACTTAAAGTCCCTCACCAAAAAATGGTCAAATTTCTCATTCTTGACCTCATTTTCTTGTATATTATAAGGCTGAAATTTTCCTTGTTGTAACAAGCCCAAGAGAGTCTCTTGGGCTTGATTCATTACTTCTTTATTTCCTGTAAATCCTCTTTAAATTTTCAGCCATCCCTTGCATGCATTAGAAGTTGGGCTTGCCCACTTTTGCATTGCAAGTGTAGAGGGGCTAGGGTGATTTTATTTTATGTCATTTTTGTTTTGTTAATTTGTTTGTCCCTCCTCTTCATTAGGAAGAGAGTTGTGTGGCTAGATAGCATTTCTTTCCTTAAGTCATTTTTGGCCATTTCATTGCTTGTTAGTGAGTTGGTTTTGCCACCCTTGCATAGCAATTGTTGAAAGGGCTAAGATTTAGTTTATGCTTTTATTTGCATTTGTTATTATTGTTTTCCCACACCTTGCATGAGAAGAGGCTCCGCCCATCCATGCAAAATCGTGTAGGCTAGTTAATTTGCTTTCAAGTCATTTCTGCTTTATTTTATTTGCCCACACCTTGCAAGTGAGTTGGCTTTGTCACCCTTGCAATATCGTGCTAGGCTTGCATTGTATTTCATTATTTATTCATTTAAAGGTTAAATAAAATGTGCCCCAATCTTTGCCCCATATTCACTCCCCTTGTCGGTCCGACCAATCCTAGGTGACAAGAAAGGGCAAAGATTAGGTTGGCTAGAATAATAGGCACTCATAAGTCAATCTTAAATAGACATTGAGAAAAAAAAAGTTTGATTTGTGGAGCTAGAGGGGTAGAGGTCGTTGGGAGCCTCGTGGCACTTGGTGTCTTCCTGTTGAGCGCCCAGCAAGCTTTAGGGTTGACCCGTGGAGCTAGTTGAGAACCTTGTGTTCTCTTGTTGAACACCCAGCAGTCTCTCTCAAATCGAAAGAGATAACTTATTGAGGTAGACACATAGAATAGCATTGATTTTATTGCACAAACCTTAATTCCCCTAAGCTAAAGAGAGACTTAAAACCAATTAAAATTTACAAGACCATTTGCAAAACACTACAATTGTTATTTCGTTTCTAGTACTTTACTTTGAAGCATTAGAATTCAGTTCAATTTCATTTCAAGCATCTTTCGTTTATTGGTTGTTCAAGTATTTCTCATATAATAGATGTGATATTTTGATCATAGTGATTGGTGAATGGTTTAATGCAATTTCAGTATTGATAATCTTATTTCAATTATATATGTGACTCCATAACCAAAGTAAAGTAGGCACTGGTCTGGTTAGTGACTGTTTATTTTCTCTCTTGCTTTCGTATATGGTTTATTGTAAAAAAGGGTTTGCTTGTCATTAAATTATTGCATCTCTGCACGAATGCTTGTCATATGAACATTGAATAAATTACAACTCTAAAATAAACTCATAAAATAATCTTAGTAAGTAGGGAAAACCCCCCTTGACCTGTTTTGGAGTTGGGGTCTAAACGGAGGATTTTAGAATCGAGCTGACAGTGGGTTCTACACTCATAGTTGCCCTCAAGAACACACATAGCAATTGGGAGACTTATCTATGGTCAAGTGTGTTTTAGGCGGCAACACCTTTCACAACAAGAGGATGAAGTAACTTGAGAGAGGACCCTCATGGCTAACTGTTGTAGAATAGGGCATGTTTCCCCATGAGTTTCCCACCAAGTATAGGGTTTCTTAACCCCCTGTCTCCAACCACATCATTGCCTCCAAATCTCCCACTGGCAGTGGAAAACTCTACAAAGCCCTCCTCCACCTCATCAAGTGATGCTCTATCCTGATATAACCATCTAAATGCTATCTTCCTCCCATGTGAAATCTCTCCATCCATGTCAGAAGGGATTCTATTTGAGGGCCCGCCATTGAGCCACTCATGACAGTATAACTTGGGATTCAATGAGTGGGCCAAGCAATGCAAAGGTGTGCAATTTTTACCCCACCTAGAGATAAGAATATCCCAAATGGTGGAACATAAGTTCTCCGTTGATGTCCCATACTCAGGGCACTCATTTTGTACAACAATGATCTTCATGGACTCAAATCATGGAATCCCACCCCTCATAAACATCTCCTAGGATGGGCTTGTCCATGTATGCAAACCGCAATAAAGAAATGATTGGTTCCGTGATCTTAATGATAAGATCTACCCTCACCCACAAACCATCAACTAACACTGTGTCCTTTACCTTTTTTGAAGCATTTTGTTTTGTCTTTCTCCAAAAAGACCAAAACTCTAAAATAACCATGGACCCAAGAGCGGTTTTGACCTCCATCAAACTCTTAAGCATGATGAATGAGAAAGAAAACCAAGTATCTACAATCTTCAGCAATGATAGATGTGTGTATTCTTTGTAGATTGTGAGGGCATTGGTGTGGTTTTGTACAAAATTACGGATATGGCATGCATCATCAATAAGATTGTCAATCCATGTCACATCTAAAGCAATAGATTTGAGTGTTAAATTCAAAGAATGAACAATGGAAGGTGTCCAAAATACCTATAAGAGAAATAAAAGCAAGTATAAATGAGTTTACAACACAAATCTATAAAATGACCTTTCCCCTAAATGAATCTTGCGCTAAATTCAAAGAATGAACAATGCAAGGTGTCCAAAATACCTGTGGATATTTAGCTTCCGCAATCATGCCAATAGCCTTGCAAACAGGTGCATTATCCTAAATCTTCATCAAGGTAGGCGATTTGTACACAAGAATCAACACCTACATCTTCAATGACTTTGAGGAACAACTCACACATATATTGTGCATCCTTGTATTTCCCAAGAGCATCCACCGCTTTCAAGAACACCGGTCCATTTAGGAAAGACACCATGAAATTGATGAGTGGATGGCGTGTTGCATCCGTCCATCCATCAGAAACAATACTGACACAAAATGAGGGCCATGTTGATTTAATTGGCTCTAAGATTTTATCCACATCCTTCCTTGCCTTAACCAACAATGCAGTTCTAAGCTTCAGGAGGCACATAACCATTTGGAGCTCATTCAACTAGACATCGACACATATCAATAAACAATGGTGATTGTGCAACATTGAATGAAATGAAGTTGAGATAGAAATAAAATGCCATGGTAAGGTCCATCTCATCTTGCGCCTCTTGTTGGAAAATCATGTCCATTGGACCACTTGGAGTTGGCCTCTTTCTTGTTTGGTTGAATATCAACCTCGCTCCCATATCTGCTAAGCCTGGTGCTAGAGGGTTTCCTCAAGAATAAGAGGATCCTCATTTTTTTGTTTCTTACTTGTTGTTGCCACCTTCCCCAAGCCAACATCATACTCTCTTCCCATCTCCCTTCGTTGGGTAACACTCACTACTTTACATGCAGCAAACCCATAAGGAAGGCCCAACAAATGGCCCTTAACCCGATAATAGGTGCTCTTGAACTCATTATTGCATAAATTACAAGTCCAGATCACATTCCCTCCCCCACCCAACTTTGCCCCAGGCCCTGATTTCCTTGTCACATGCTTCCACAAAGGGTATTTCTTCTCTTGGACATGTTGTCCTGCTAATACAGGGTTATATGTAACTCACTAGCAGTAGATGGAAGACAGCAACTAGGGTATTCATCCCTTTCCTTTGCCCTTTACCAGTTGCCCTTGCTGATTGAATCATTCTTCTTGTTGCTTGATGGTAAGCTAGCAATGCTCCCAATGAAATCCACCCTCAAGTCACTTACAATCCACTCTCAAAGCTTGAGACTCGCTTGCAAATGTGAAAGAAAGAGGGAGAAAACGTAGTTTATAAACCCGCGGGCCTTTTTTCCGCCAAAACCGTGTCATGTTTTCGGGACACGCTGTGTGCAGGTCGAGACATGGAATTCATAGTGTCAGACAGGTGTTTTGGCTATGTCCCACAAAAGACACGCACAAGACACGTGTCTGACACATGTCATTGGTGTGTCCATGTCGGATATGATGACATGGACACTTTGGCCTAAAAGGCCGTGTCCAATATCTTAGGTCACCAACCATCTCAATCCCTGCTCCAGAAATTTATTTTGCTATTCACTCTGGAATATGATTGATGCATCAAAAACCTGCCATTGATGTCCTGAGAAATACACAAAAATACTGCCATGAGTGATGCGCAGTTCAGAGTTTACTGTTGGTATAGATTTACACCTCTTCGCACATGTGAACAGTGAAACTATGCTGCAAGCTGTGAACAGGTATTTGCATTTTCTCATCAAACACCAAAAATAAGCCACTCAACAACTGTTAGCCCATAATATCATGAAGCCCCTTAGTGAACAGACCAGCCACAGAATTAACTCCAAATGCTACTTGCTATCCACTAAGTTGCACTTACGTGGATTTCCAGTAAGCAGTCAAAGATTTGAACAGTTCAATTGTTCATCACATGTGTTTTGAGGTTCACCAGGCCATTTTTGGTCCTTTTGTAAATTTGCATGACCATGCCCCACAGGATTTGTAATAAAGTGTGCTAGCATGGTGGTCTTTGAGTGACTCGGTTCCCTAGGACTTGACAACAAAAGAAGGTATTCCAAGGAGTTTTTTCCCTTGTTGATTATGCTTTGCCTTTGGCCGAGTATAATTGATGAGTTTTTCTCGTACACCTCCAAAGCTGGAAGGCCCAAAGTGGTGGTTAGGCCCTAGGGGGTTATTAGAGTCCATTTTGTAATGTTTATAAACATGCTAGACGCTAAATTTTTGTCGTTTGGTCATGCACTAGGTCCCCTAGAAGTTTTAGTCAATTTCGAGAATAATATTTTTTTGCATTTTTAAGCCATTTTTTAATGGTTTAAATGAAAAAATTCAAGTGGTGATAAAAGTGTGATCCGGAGTCAGAATTTGACGCAGGGATGCTCGTTTTCAAGCTCATAGCATCCTCTTTACCCTGGTATTCGGGTTTCCTATGTTTTAGGCAACCAAAACACCCCATGGAACATTTTGCCTATCAGAGCTACATAATGGCACTTTAATGCTAAGAGAGCATAAAACTCCACCATAGCCAAAAAATAAAAATATCAAAAAATTGGTATTTTGCACATGGCATTTGAGTTGGCATATGATGTCATTAGTTGGGCAGCTAAATGAAGAAGACAAAGCATATGTTAGAGGTCTGATTTAAAGCTTGATCAAATTGTTATTAAAAAGAAATTTGTCCTCTACCATTCGCGTGGGCCATCTTTTCATCCACACGGTGCCATTTGACACGGCATATTATGTCACGAAGTGGGAGATTACATCAAAGGTTGAAAGCATATGATAGATGTCAAATTAAAATTCAAAATGTGAATATTTCAATGTAGTGCTACGCTCATCCTTCACGTGGGCCAGCCTTTCCTCACTGCCGCGTACGGATTTGAGTAAGGGTGAGTGAAGTGGTGGGTGCCTACCTCATTGGGAGGTGGCACAACATGTGGATAAGCTCCAAGTGAAGTTTCGACCAACCCCACCATTCAAAAGATAGTATGGAAACATCACTACGCCCTCCATATTCACGTGGGCCAAGCCGACTCCACACAGCATGTTTTGGATTGGAGTGTTGAAAGAAACCAACTCATCAAAGCTCCAGCCAATATGGAAACATCATGATCGCCCTCCTCTCACCTCACACATGAGCTGCTTCAACAAGCCAGCTTCCATTTTCGATTGTTTTTCTCTGATGAAATGGTGCATTCCCATTGGTTTTGAGCTTGCCTTGCTCTACAATCTAGCCCCTTAGGGTTTTCCGCCCTAGTTTGCTCAGTGTGTGCTATATATTGAGGAGCTTGGCTCCATTGTAATGGATCTAAGCATTGAACCTCTGTTTTTTTAACATTTTTATTCGAAATAAAGTTGAAAGGCTTTGGAGGCCATATGTTGTGCAACTGTCCCATTGGATGTATGTTTTGTTGAAGTTTTGAGGTGATATCTTACTTGTTACTAGTCATTTTGCAAAAATATTATGTGATTATCTAGCTTAGATGGCCTTTGTGCCGATAGTGTAAGCAATTATTGTTTTGATTTGCTTATAAATGCCTGATTAGTTAGAGATAGTGAAGCAGCAAATGTATTCAGTTGTACTAATGCCCTACAAATCTCTATTAATTGTATATTCTAGATTTAATCCATTTTTTTGCAAGTGTTTGTGACAGTAAAGGACGAAGTCTGAGGAAGGAGAAAAGATCTCAGTTGCATCCTCATCCACCTTAGATGATTGATTACCTTGGACTAATTATCGTTGAGCTGCAGGCATATTGGGTTCTTTAATCTTTCAATATCAAAGCTGGTTCTGTGCTCCTTCTACATTATAAATCTTAAATTTTCTTCGTCACTTAGTTACTTTTGCTTAATGAAAGTTAGATCTGCATTTACATATCAATAGCTTTATGTCATTAAGCATACAAATGTCAGATCTAGATTACTTTCAAAGTTCATTTTTAAACTAGATCCAAGCACGAAATTCTTTATACTTGAAGTAGGCATTTTTCCTGAAAATTTTCCAAGTATAAAATCTCAAATTTATTTTGTATTTTATTTGATTAGCCCACTGAATTCTAGGTTGTTAGCTTGCTGGTTTTTAGTAGGTCCAACAAAAAAAAAAGGAAACTCTGGCCGATTTTTGCCAAAAAGTGCCAAAAAACACTTCCCGAGAACATTATTTCACCAATACTTCATTCTATAAATTGTAAGCCCTTAGACCCTATTTTAAAAAGGACTAAGAGGCACTTCTTTCAGCAAGCATTGTAAAAATATTAAACGAGAGCAAGTGGGCTATACTGCGCCCACACCCCATCCCCCTGGGGGGATTCGCGTTTTCCTTTTTCGTGGCGTAAATTTTTCTAACATTTTGTGCAGGGTGTATACTTTGATTAGATAGTTAATTTATGTATTCTTTTCATTAAATAAAGCTAATCTCATTGCCACGAAGTATGCTCTCACCTCCACCCAAAGGCATTGCCAATTAGTGGAGATTGATCAAAAAGTGACACATATATTCGGCAAGTTTATTTGTTTTATGTAAGTTATTGATTTAATTTCATACATTGCAAGCACTAAGAATTTGAACAAATATTTTGTTGTGTCTCGAAGTATGCTCTTTCCCCTGCGGACATTGGTCCCAAGGAAACCAGAAAAGAGTACAACAACTCATTAATTCTCAAACACTTAATAATTACTCACATTAATAAATTAACTACCCTTAAGATAAGTGAAGATCCGGCACTTCAACAATTTTTGTGTGGGGAAATTTTGCCTCGGGACACGGGAACCACTGGGACGAGACCTCAGGGCACCAATTAGACTACATCCTTGTTGGTGTAGTGTTGAACACCGCTCTCGAGACTCCGGCCAGCCCACATGTCCTTGTACGGAACCACCAAATCTTGATTTCCGGACATTCCTCCTTGTACCTCACGGTATATCGGGAGCTCCCCTTATCCCCTCTAATCAACTCATCCTAATAATTCCTAAAATTGACCAAGAACACAATTGCAAAACATTTGCTTTCACAGCAGCTTTCAATTTGACTCCATGGCACTAGTCTATGATTTTGGTTGTTTACTTTTAAATAATATCTTGTCGTGATATTTATATTCATATGTGCTGTGTAATTATCTTTATTTTGCAATAGTTTTGATCAAATGTTTTAACTCCAAAAAAACTCCTAAATAACATCTCTCATCCAGGAGAACTAAGTACCTAAAGCCTTAGTAACATTAATAGGGTCTACCCCCTTTGGCTTCGTTAGGAGTTAAGCCTGAATGGAGGAGTCAAGATCAAGTGACAGTACTTGACTCAGACTTGCCCCCAAGGACGCACCTAGCAGCTTGAAGATTTCTGTTGCGTTAACCCCAGGTGTGTAAGAGGCGGCAACACTACTTACTGCTGCCTTGATCCCCAGGTCTGCCCAGAATTTGAAGTAATGTAGTTTCACTGCTGCTGCATTATTAAGGACAACTTTGAAAGCTCAGGAATCAGCCCAGAATTTCATAAAAATATCGGAACTCTAGCATCAAAACCCTCATAAAAATCCTAGTGAACACCCTATACAAATAGGGGTGTAAACCCCATAGGCAGTACTTCATCAAGAAGCAATTATTAACACCTTTAAAACTTAGGCAGACCCTAAGTTGATGGTTTCCCATTCCATGAATGCACAAAGTGTTAAATAATTGCATGAATGCTAAGCAAAAGTACTCCAAGCGTCACATAGAGGAGAGAATATCGACATCAAACACCATGGAGAGATCATATCCCATAGCTATTAGCACCAATATACCATGAGGATACATCAACCAATTAACAACTAGGGCATCACCACAACATGAACTCTACCATCAAGCACCCAAGACAGCCTGCAGCTGCATCAACCTGTCAACAAGCTTTGTGATGAAAATCACAAGTGTAGGGCCACATACAATATATGGGGTAACAGCCCTTATATGTCAAAATCTTTTAGTTCTTAATGACAACAATTAGGTCATAGGGTTTCAAACTTTCCAAGATAAGAGATGTACAAATTTTGCAAAAATTTTCAAAAGGAACGAAGATTATGGCATGAAACATGCGACTGATGAACTATGTGAACTAGTGACAATTCAAATCTCAAGAAATAGTCAACTGACAACTATTCACCAAGCATAATTCCGAGATAACATGGAGCACGCCTACTTGCTTAAAGGCAAGGTTACGAAATTCAAGTATTGTAATAAAGAACATCATTCACTTGAGGAATCAAGATGCCAAAAACAATTTGTAATTTTCAAACATGAATGGATAATTCTATGGGTGACCAAAAGAAGATAAGTAACTTCTAACTACAATTAAATGTAGACAGCGTTCAACAATACTATAAATGCGGGAAATAAGGAAACATAAAAGAAAAGAGCATAGCATAAAAGATTAAGAAAACAGTTAATGAAAGAAATCAAAAAAAATAGCTGTCATTAAAAGTTAAAACATGATGAAATGAAGGCAATGGGTAATATTACGATGAAAAATATTAATATATCATAACTTTTGTATTTGTTTTTCAAGAAATGAAACATCCTAATAAAGCTGAAGTTGTGAATAAGATGAAAACTATGATTTCCTGAACACACAAGTACTTTGACACGTTCATGATTATAAAAAATCTATATCCTTGGCCATTTCATGATTATAGAAGAAAAAAATCCTTGGTAGCTTTGAGGAAATCTTTGATTTATTATTTATATAAATCTTTGATTTATTATAAAAGACGTGTGCACACCAAAAATAACGTTGCTGGAAGCTGAGAAGGAAATACCCAAATTCAATTTCTGGCCAAGGTGGTATTGAAAAGCCCTCAACTTGTGACTCCAGTCGATTTTCTCCAGCCTGACCAACTGAAGTCTTTCGCAGCAAGCCAGCCACTCCCTTAACTATGTTCATACTTCCGTAGTAGGCATAAAAAATTGAACTCCCTGTGTTTACAAATCCATACTACGGACCAGTATTGTGGATCAATCTTTCAATTGATCTTCAATATATCCTTTGAAACCTTTGCTTCTTATGTAAATGCCGTATCTACAATTGAAACTCCTGTTCATGGGCAGTGCAAGAACCCAATGTAAGCACAAATCCTTAATCAACCACCCCAAAAATGTAGTAGATATACTTTACAGATATTTTTAGTCAACCAAGTGCAATGCCTCGACAGCTAAAAATGCTCTAGACTTATGGATTTTAGCACAAGGAGGTCCTAGTTCTATAGGCAATCCAAGTCAAAGCTATGACAAATTCAGTAAGAATTACAAAATTAAAATAATTAGCAAACATCCAACATATCACTTTTCCAGCAGTTTCATAGTGCAAGCTAGCTTCATATCCCTCTTATACATATTTACATAGGATTAGGTTGGTTCAGCTTAGTCATTAATCGGTTCAGCTTAGTCATTAATGGGTGGTGACTGCCTACAAGTAATCATCACTTAAACCAGATTAGTCCTCTTCCGATGCAAGCATATTATAGGTCTGCAGCTGAAGTTGGATGGCATCTGCAAGAAGAAATCTGATCTTCTATTATCTTGAAAGTCTTAAGCTTATCACAGTTCTTGTTGCATATTTACTCTGGTCTCATGGATATTTAATAAAATCTATCTATTGAATTATTAAAAATAATAGAACTGGAAAGGGGGGAGGATGAAGGATTATTGTGTTTATGGCATGCAATATACAGGCATTCACTTAATCCCATGCAGCATGAAATAGATGGTGTCATTTATATTCTCTGAACATAACAGTTGCATATTTATTCTGGTCTTGTGGATGTTTAATAAAATCTGTCTATCTAACTATTAAAAATGGATAGAACAAATATATTATCAACGGGGAAGAAGGAGTAGCATCTTTGTCATATGCATCGTATGGACATTTGATTAAAAGATAATACTATTTACTGTGCAGCATGAAAGAAATTGTGTCATTTGTATTCTCTGAAGTTGACTGAACAATGGTATATCCTGGATTAGGAAGAGTGCAACACTAAGTTACAGGAAAAATCATCCCCCATACCAGACTGGGAAATGTACAGGAAATGCAGGTACAGCTATCAAATGCAGATTGTACACATCCAAAACGTTTCCAGGCTGTACTGATGTATAGATATTTGTTTTGATTGTGTTTTGGCCTATACAGACATGTTTCAAATTTTCAATATGTTTGTTCACTATTCTGCAGTCCCGTTGACCTACTTTTGCGGTCATTAGTTGGAAATAAATAAAATCATCTTATCTTATCTGGGATGCCGCACAGACTGTGGGACCCAAGGAAAGCCTAAAAAGCACTAAAAGCTCCTAATTAATAATCAATTTACCTGTTTAATTGGTTTCTAAGCCTATTCAGTTCATTTCTACATCAATTTGGGAAAAAAGAAAACTTTCTAGAAAGTTAGAAACCCTAACAGCCCCTCCCTTTTCCCATAAGAGAGCTCTTCCTTTCAATCATTCCTCACACTGTCTTCACAGTAAAAGTTTCCTGTAGCAGCAGTAAGCATTTACTGTGTTTTGGAGCATTGATGATTGGACGCAAGCTTTGGTGCATTTCCAGGAAAATGATGGTTGTGGACAGCAAGAAGAAGGTTGTGGGCAGTGATTTCTTTGGTAAGTTGCTTTCGTTACTGTTTTTGCAGCATTCGCGGCTTCTCAAAGTCATGTTTTTCATGTCCCTTGAGCAACTTTCTTTACCTTCTACAGCATTCGTGGCTTCTCAAGGTGTTGTTTCTCACATCAGTAGACCTCCTAGAGCAGCAAGCAAGCATGATGAATATTATCCTCCTTGGAAGTATGTAATCAAGCTCAAAAATATACCCAATGGAGGTTCATGTGAATAAAGGTTTGCTCTATGCAAAATAGACAAGATTTTCAAGGGCTCATACACAAGAGTGAGCACTCAAATTTTGCATGAAAACACTCAAGGTGTTGACTTTTGTAAACATACATCTGACCCAGTGGTGAGAGCCAAATATGAGAAATAGGCTAGTGATGTTCAAAAGTTGAAAGATTGAAGAAAAAGTGTTACTGTTGGTACCAATACTCACTTCGCTGTTGATAAGGAACCAAGGATTGATTGTCCATGGAACGAGGAAGAGGACAGCAGCACAAATTCAAGAAGAGTGAACAAAGGCTCCATCCGCAACTCAGGAAAGCAGATTAGTGAAAATGCTCAATGTCCAAGGGAGAGAAGAAGTTGAGACAGAAGTGGCAAGGGCAATCTACACTTGTGGGATACCTTTTAATGTAGTTCAGTTTCCATATTGACAAGATTTGGTGAGGGCAAATAACAAAGCCCCTCAAGGTTTCAAGGGGCCAAACCATGAAAAGGTCCGAACAGTTTTGCTCAAGGAAAAGTGGCAGCTTCTTGAAGATGTTTTGAGACAAATTCGTAACTCATGGACTAGCTCGGGGATTTCCATTATTTAAGATGGATGGACGGATACAAGGAATAGGTCATTGGCCAATGTCACTGCTTCATCACCAAAGAAGCAATGTTTTTGAAGGCGGAATATTGTTCAAGTGAGGTAAAAGATAGTAATTTCATTGACAAAATTTTAATTGCTGCTATTGAGGAAATAGGCCCAAACAATGTGGTGCAAGTTGTCACAGATAACACACTTATTTGCAGAGTTGCAGGTTTGACTGTTGAGGATAAATATAACCACATGTTTTGGTCTACTTGCATTGTCCATAATTTAAATCTGATTTTAGAAGAGTTTGAAGCTAAAATTCCATGGACTAAGGATAAGGAGCTCATAGGACAGACTAGGGAAATCATAAAATTCATCACCAACCACCACCAGTCCCAAGCAATGTTTTGGGAATACTCCAAATGGAGTTGTTGAAGTTGATGAGAGGAGATATGCCTCAAACTTCATCATGTCATGTCACCTTGTTGAGGTTAAATCTTCATTAGTGACTATGGTGATTAGTAATCTTTATGCTTAGTAAAGACAATCAAATTCAGAAAAGGGAAGTATGGTGCGTAGAGCGTTGGTTGATGTGCATTGGTGGAGTTCACATCCCCTGCATTTGAGCTTCTCCAACAAGAAAACACAAATAAACCTTTCCTGGGAAAGGTTTACCATGGCTAAGAAAAACATGGAAATTATTTCACAAGAGGGGCCCCTCTCTCTCTTTTGTTGAACATAATTTTCGAAAGCTTGTGAGGTCCATCATTGTTCAAAAGTGGAACAATTTCAAAACTCCATTGCACACTTTGGCACATGCTTTGAATACGAAATTTTATGATGAAGACCTCATTGTTGAAAACAATGAGAATAGGAAGGTCCCGCATAAGGATAGGGAGGTGACCAATGGAGTGAAGAAAGTCTTACAAAGGCTGTTTTCAGCTTCTGTTGTGCACCAAGTTCCCCAAATAGCATAAAAACAGAAAAATAAGAAGATGAACGCCTTGATAAGAGAGAGAATCAGATAATAAGCCACTTCGAGGGGGCAACCTCTTTATACATCACATCAATACACAACACAAGATGATTCAAATGAAAAGGTCTCCTTGATATATATATAGGAGACAAAGAGGAACAATTACCACTAATGGACTCAAGCCGACATCAATAATATAACAATACTAAATTTAGGGGGGAATGGGCCACAATTTAGGGATTAGCATGCCCCTCCCCTTCATGCAAGTGTTTTCCTCAACGCTTGCCTAGTTGTAGATGTTTTTGTATGAAGGACTCATCTTCCCATGTCAAATCTTCTACTGATAAGTTCATCCACTTGATGAGGTGCTCAATAATAGCCCAATTTTGTAGTTGTTTGGTTCTTGTTTTAGTGATTTGTTCAAGTTCCAAGATGACTTGTTTTGGAAGCGCCCAAGTTCTGATACCAAATGTTGTGCACCAAGTTCCCCAAATAGCATAAAAACAAAAAAATAAGAAGATGAACGCCTTGATAAGAGAGAGACTCAAATAATAAGCTACTTCAAGGGGGCAACCTCCTTATACATCACATCAATACACAACACAAGATTATTCAAATGAAAAAGTCTCCTTAATATATATAGGAGACAAAGAGGTACAATTACCACTAATGGACTTATATTATAATTAATATAACAATACTAATGTAAAGTGCCCAATTTAGGGGGGAATGGGCCACAATTTAGGGCTTAACAACTTCTATGCAAAGCAAGGTGCAGGAAGAATTTTATTCATCTTGTTACTAAATTAAATGATTTTGCATATATATAGATTGAGAGGAAGGGAGGACCATGGACCCAGTGAATGGTGGACTTGTCATGGGGCAAATGGTGTATATTTTCTAACCCTTACCACTCGTATTCTCTCACAAGTGGCAAGCTCTTCATCAGCAGAAAGGAACTGGTGCACCAATGGTTTCATTCATACCATGAAGCGCAAGAGGTTAGGATCGCAGAAGGCCAAGGATCTTGTCTATGTGCATTTGAATTGGCAACCTGTGTCTCGTAGAGGTGAAGACTATACAAATACGCCTCATAGTGACTAGGATGTGGATGTTGAATCCCTAGACATGGAACTCTCTCTTGCTGCTCTTAATATTGATAGTGATGAAGATGGGACTATAATCAGAACCTCCTCTACCAATCCACAATCCTGTGTTGAGACAGGGATCTTGTGATATTTTTGACGATGAAGATGAAGATGATCATGATAGGGATATCTATTAGGATTTAGGTCATGTTTTGGATGTATAGCCTCATCTACAAAGATCGATTTGGCTGTATAGCCTCATTTATAAAGGCTACTTTTGGATTTTGCATAATGTAATCAATGATCATCTATGGGTTTCCTTCTAAAGTGTCACTTATGTGGATCATTCTTATTGTCTTGAAAAAGAATGTGTTATTTGAAAATAAAATCTAGATATATATAGAAACCCATACATGTTTCCAAGTTTCATGCAACTTAAGTGCAATATAAACCTATCTTATATTTTTGCAATGGCTTTTTATGCGAGCAAGCAGGAGAAATGGCATGCTGGAACTCTAAATTGAAAGGCTGTTCTTTGCTTTGCTCTTGCTTCAAGGTCCCATACATCAATTTATACATCAATTTTTAACTCTGCAAACGATATTACAACACTGGCATTGACAGACTCAAATCTAGAAGGGGACAATGATACATCCAGCTACCCACAAGACCAATTGAACAACTTGTGTGCCCTACCTCCGTACTCTATGAGACATAATAGAACATGCCAGCTGCCAAAATGCCACCTAACAACTTCACCTTGAAATTGGAAGTCCATAGATAAGAAAATGCTATAAGAGTTAAGATAGTGCTATTATATTCCTTGTTTCAGCAGCCAGTGGCAATGTACAACTGTTTTTGTCCATCTTGTACTTAATAGTAAATACATACGTTAAGCATTGCAGAAGTCTGCCGCCTTTGTCTTCAACCTTTATTTTATTGCATTGCTCGCATTTGGATTTGTGCATCACCAACTCTTGCAATGAAGGTTAAGTGAAACTAATTCTTAGTTTGCTAATGTCCATCTTCTTCTGGAAGCCGATGACCTTGTCTTAGTGCAAAGATAGTATCAAGCTTGATTGGGCTTGTTTTGTTTATAATTGGATAATTTTCCAGATTAATTTGATCTGATTTTTAATAATTGCGCATCGCAGTTTTCGATACAGAGTTTCATAGTCCCGTGGTGTTTTTGTTGGTTCCGCTTGCATTCTATTAGGGATTTTTTTAAATAAGTTTGCAAGCAATTGAGTGTCGGTTCGTCTCCCAATTCTGCCAAACAGGTCATTTGAAGGTGGAAATTCGTGGAGCCATCAAGTAATCATCCGATGAGCTCAATTTAGTGAATCTGAACAAGTTATTTACCTTACTTCTTTTATATCGACCAAGTTTCAAAGTTCAAGAGCATAAGAACAGAACCAAGACTGCCATGGTGGAGCTTCAGAATAAACTGCGATAATTTCTAGCACAGTAATAAGTGGAAACCCTCCGTTGAAACCCTAAATGACAAAATTAAAAGCAATACAGCACCAAAGTTTACGATCTGGGGCTTATTTTGATGAAAAGAAAAGAAACTTGAACCTCGTACCTGTACGTGAACCATTCTCGGATCATCAACACCTGCAAGAGCTTTTCCTTGGCGGAAAATGAAAGAATTTGCAAGGGAACGACTACATATTCACAAACAGATAGATTTTCTTGTGTCAAGTGGATTGTAGATCGGAAGAGTGGCGCGGGTCAAAAGCGGAGACTTTGCGACTCGGAATAGTAACAAAGTAAGAACGTAAGAAATTTAGTGGATGTGCTTTTAAGGATTTCTCTGTTTTATTTGTTTGTGAACACTTTGGTGTGATGTGAGGAATGGTAGGTGGGTTTATGGCTCTTTATTACAAACTTCGTTTTCACACCCAAAAATGGTAGTTGGGTGATAAGTTCTTTCAAATGAGTGTGGTTTTATTTTAACTTTATGTTTATTTAATTTTTTAATTAAAATGGGTAGAGTTTGTATTTAGAAATACAACGTTTTTACATACAACGTTTTAAAAACACAACGTTTTTACATAAAAATGGTGGTTGGGTGATGCGTTCTTGTTTTCCATTTTTGTGGTAAGTGTATTTTCATGTTTTTTCATAAAATTGTATATGTTGTTTATCCATGTTTTGATAAGTAAAAGATTAGCATTTTTAAATACTAAAACAAAATAAAACAAAAAAGATTTTTTATTGTTTAGTCAAAGTCATAATTCAAATATATATCCAATAGGTTGTAAATCAAATATATACCAATAATTCATGACTTGGCAAGGGTTGAGATGTCTTTATAGGGGCGCTTACCCTTTTATCCTTATTACATTGGGGATTTGAACCCGAGTGGGAAGAGTGTGAAACTTATCTCCTCATTGTTTCGGGATTTTTATCCTTAATAGAGTATATCTTATTTTTCATGCTTGTATGTACTTGTCAAAAGATACCTAGATATAGCTCTAATTTACAATACATGGCATTCAACTAAAACTAAGAAAACATATGTTTGTTAGTTGCTTCCTCCTTCCCTCCTAGAAATTGATTTATGTCATCAACAAGTGGTCCATCCATGTCCATCTTTGCTAGTATTTGGCAAACTATTTCTTCTTCTTTAAGACCATTGACTCTAATTCCATAAACGTTCTTACATTTGATGATACATAATAAGCTAAAATTGTTGACAAAATTAGGAAACAAGCTGCATTCTATTTCAAGTGCCTAGATTTGCCTTTTTTGTTGCAACAATGTCTCCATTACCACTGCATAAGTGTTATTATATGTACCCTCCTAAGCATGCACCTTACCAACAATAGAGAATATTGAAGTGTTATTTTCGGCTATGAGTTCTTCATGTCTTCCCAAAATCCTCTGAATTTCACAATTCTCACACAAAGGGCACCTCCCATGATGGGAATGTTTAAGTCCATGATACTCAACCTCAAGGTTGAATTCAAGTATACGAAAATAACAAACACCTAAGGGACAAACCCCACAAAGGAACCAAACACAAAGGATCCAACAATCCAAGATTGTGCTCGGGACAAGAGGATACTAAAACTCTATAGCAAAATGATGGCAAAGCAAGAGCTAAATCTCCCAATATAAGACTCACCCCAAAGGCACTCAACAACAGGGACAAATTCCAGACTACCCAAATTATCAAACACCTACAAGGCAACCCCAACAAAGCAATCAATCCCAAGTGAGAAGCCAATAATTCAAGAATAAGCTCAGGGTAAGAAGATGCTAAATTTTTTTGACAAAATGAAAGCAAACCTAGAAACATAATTTGAGAAAAAGGACACGGACCAAGGACAATTAATTGTAAATGTAAAAGAATAAATTATCCTAATGGAAAGCGACCTATGAAGCAAGATTGCAAACCATCAATATAAACCTCCTTTAACATGCAAGAGCATATGCTTAATTAAACCATGAAGTTTGATGTAAATGTGCCCAAGACCAACAACTATAGGCTCGGCAAAGAGTCTAAAGCTTACCAGGAGAAGTTGAGCTAAATTTCATTTTTTGCCAATCACCCAACCAAAACAAACAATACTGAACCCCTCCATAAATCACTTACATATAATTCCACGAGCTTAGCTAATTGAATGACCTTGGTCATCCATAAACCCAAAGTGTGTTGACATACAATGCAATTGAAGATGATACGTGACAAAGATTTATGTTGTCCTTGCCACCGAGGATACATTAAGGGCATGAAGGCAATGAATTTTGAGACCATCAAACTATGGAATGGGTTGAAAACGAAGCTCGTCATTGATTTTTATTGACCTTTCATTCAAACTTGTTCCTAAGTTTGTCAAAATGTCTGCTTGTGAATTGAAGTGCCCAAGCACATGGAAGAATGCAACACTTTCAAACATATTAGCTTCATTTTTAAGCATGTGAAGATTTCTAGCAAGTTTGCCATCATAAGAAGAAGAGGGGTCATCCATGAGATTGATGACAATCGCTAAGTCTCAAAGAACTAGAAGGTTTCTAGCCCTTCACAGGTCAATCAATCTCAACCCTTGAATGAGTGCAAGCACCTTTATTTGGTTATTTGTCAATTTCCCAAACCCGTTGAAAGGAAGTTTTGCTTTTTCCATTGGGATCAAGTAAAATCCCCCTTGCACCTGCCACCATTCTTTGTATTTATTAAGTTTTCAAAAAGATGGAAATTTCAAGGTGTAAACTTCAAGTGTTTCCATTTTCAAACAATTTAATTATATTAAGTTTGTATGTTAGGAGTTTCCGTTTATTAGTATTTAATGAATCTTAAGTTAAAATGGATGTATATTTGTTGTGATCATGTGTAATTATGTTAAGATGAAAGGGGCGGTAGGTGCGGGGGGTTCTCTTCAACCCCGAAGGAAAATAAGAACTAACCTTTACTTGGGAACTAGGAGTGGCAACAAACAATCAAGCATGAGTTATCACCTTGTATTAAGGAATGGTCATTTTATAGAATTTTCAAAATAAGAATGATTTGATTTTTTGTGTCTCTTCGCTTGTCCCTGGTCAAGTAAGAAATGCATATTGTACTAAAAATTTCTCTCCCTTTTTTAGAACCATTACTTGTGTTAAGGGAATAGCTATAGAGATTGAATTTATTGAATATTTCCATGTTCTTCGTTCATGTAATACCAATACGGACGCCATGGAAAATGCGACAATCAAAATGGCAAAAAGAGTGTTAGGTATCAATGGGGGTAATCCAATAACTCACTTAATTCCTTGATGAAATACATTAGCAATCACATGCAATGGCATTTATGTAAAAAATGGCGATGGGTGCAAGACAAGGATAATGCTTTTAAGTCATCCCCCTTAACAGTACTTGGTGCACACTTGAATTTGGGTTATTGTGGTGAGAGTTTTAAATTGGCTCGAATGGTGTCTCTTAGTGTGGATGGGATACCTTTCGTTCTTAATGCTAAGAAACTAATTCATCACCGATAAGCTGAGTCAGGCCATAATTTGGTTTTGGGTTACTTCACAATTTGTTGGGGTGGTTGTGAATGTAGTTGAGTAGTGAAGAGGTTGGCAGCATTTGTGTTTGGTTTGTTCCTTTGCGAAGAATCGAACTGTGGCATGGTTATTTTGACTAGCAACGTTGGTTTCTAAATGGAAATTTGAACTCTTGTTTTTGGGGCAATCCTTTCTCGGTGTGTGGTCTAGATGGTTTCAATGAAGAATTAGGCATTTGCTCAATGGTTTTATTAATTTATCCAAATAGCCTTGCTCTTAAACTCTCTGTTAACACTATGGAAGAGCACAACCACCTTGGTGAGTGTGCTCATTCTGTAGTTCTCAAGTTTTGAAAGGTCCTGAGGTGTTTATCCATCTAGTTAAACACCTTACAGGAGGAAATTTTGCATGTTAATCATAGTATAGGCAATCATTATGATGCCCAGTTGATCAGGCATTTAGATATCGAAAGGAGAATGGCATCACATAGTGAAATGATAGATAAGTTTACTACATATTTATACATGCATTGTAACATTATATTGGATTTTGCTCAAAGCTCTTAGTCCTTGGTTGACCACCCTTCAATTTCCGTATGGTTAGTGAAGGATATTCCTCCAAAAGGCTCCATGGTTCAATAGGATCTTGGTGATTATGAAGACACAACACAAGCATAGGAAACATCAAGCATGCAAGAAGCTAAAGATCAAGAAATGAAGGATGCTCACAGTGAGCATGGACACATCTAATTTGCTAAGGTTTTCATGTTTTATATGGTTTTGTTTTTGTGTTGTTAGTTTATAGAAATTTATATGTCTCAAGAATTTAAACAATTTGATGAACAAAGATGTGAAATTTAGTTTAAAAGACATGTTTTGTCAAAACTAGTTATTTTGATTTTAGCTTTGAACTTTAATAAGATTTTGCAACTTAATGTTAACCAGTTCAATCACAACCTTTTATATATCAATATAAAGCTACCCATTTTGTTTAAAAAAACACATGTAAAAAAATACAATTGATATAAACATGGCATACATGTGTCATTAATGGTTGAGTTTATGAACATGGCTTTTTAAAACTTTGATTGGAGTTTATCTATGTGATTATGATATAATAAGGATGAGAATTTGTTTTAAGTGGTCGAGGTTTCTAAATTTCAAATTAAGGTTTGGCTATACCTTATTTATACGAATTAGGGTATAATTACGGTTTAAAAGTTATTTAAATTTATGAGTATATAATTAGGGTTTATTTAGGTTTATCAAAATAAAATTATAATATAATCATGGTTTTATTTGTTTGTGGTAGTTTGATGGTGTGGTTTGAAAAATGGTAGATGAGTTTATATCTCTTTTTCAACTTCATTTGAACACAAAACTGGTTTTTTTTTTAAGTTTTGTGGTATGCATTCTTTTAAATAAGCATAGTTTTATTTTAACACTAAATCTAATGAGGTTTTAAAAGGATGAAAACCCTCAAGCACCTCCTCATGCTTTGTGAATAGCACTTTCGGTAAATGTCATTAGAATACATCATGCACTCCTTACCCAAAGGGATTCTACTAAACTTGAACCCATGACCTTTTAGTGATCTCTACGTTGAAATTGGTCGATTCAAACCAATTAAACTTACCCAAGAAACTAGGTTAACTAGAGTTTGTTAACATGTAATTATAATTTAATTTAGATTTTGTTTTGTTTTCGTGGAAAAAAAATGTGTTTTATTTGCCACAATGAAAAACCAAACACATTCTTCAAGTGCATATTGCACTCAGCTTGCATCCTGTTGATTCAAAAACTTACAATTCCAGAAAGTTGTAATGTTGTTCCAACAATATATTTCATTATAATAGTCATAAATTATTAATGTAAAATTAAAATTTAATTTGTGTTAACAAAAGTTTTAAATTGTGAAAATATAGTTTTGACGTTAATTTAAGTTAGCTAATTAAAGATTATCAACGTCAATGTAGAGTTTAATTACAATTTCTTGGAATTAGTTAAAATTTCTTAGGTAATAATTAATGTTAATATGTTTTTTTCCTCGTAAAAAAAAATCGCAACTTTATTTTCAATAAAATAATCATTTTCAGTGGCTATAGAATTGAATGGGTCAAGTACATATGAAATTATAAGCTTCACATTCAAAAATTTGAGCATAAAGGAGCCATAACCAAATTGATCTCAAATATGTCAATACATATGCTCCTACTGTCAACATAATTGTTTTAAACATCATCAATATTTGCATATATGCATCATAAAACAAAAATGACAGGTGTACATCCTTTCATAATAACCCAAAAGCAAAAAAACATATAGCCTGCCATGTAATATCATAAATCCCATCCTATAGCACTTCATCAACTATTCCATATACAAACCACCATTGGGATAGACACAAAAAAATGACCATAATGTAGCTTGACACCACAATGAGTTCACTATCACTGCCCAAAAAGATAATTCCAACAAATAAAATAAAAGCAAAGAAAGTCCCTTCTACATGAAAAGGTTGAGAGTGTGCTTTGTTAAGATGCCATTCATGTCTTCCCATATGTGCCAACCACTAGGTGCCATGGATATGCCTTCTTTCAAAAGATGATTTGCAATGCCATTCCTCTCCTTGTAGTCATACAAGAAAGATGCATCGACAATAGAATTTTTTATTGTCGTAATAACTTCATAAATTTCCCTAAGCCATATGTTTTGTGTGCATCGTTGACATGTTATATATCCATTCTACAACTATAAGTTAATCCCCTATAACTTGTAGCCTCTGAACTCCATTTGTAACAACCAACCTCAAAATTAAATTTAAAGCCAAAATTTTTGCTTTGTTATTAGAAGCACATCCCACACTTGCTTTGAATTTGATCCAACGTTGATCAATAAAATATAATATCCCTCAGATCCCACTTGGAGAAGGGTTTCCCTAAGCAACACCATCAAAGTATGCCCATGCCCCTTCCTTGTTCATAACTTTTAGAAAGAATTACCCTAGTAGGTTTCGTACTAGACTCTTGCTCGGAGGAATTAAGGATATCCAAACTTTGAGACACATAACTGAGAAGGATAAAGTATACCTTCAAACAAGCCCATATTCCTTGAAATACAAATACCCCACGCCACTAGAAGTAGCAAGGCTCTTATCCTCTTTTCCACTCTATTTTCATTCCATACTCTCAAAGATTCCTTTACATTTTGTCCCTCCCAATTGGTTCTAAAACCAACAACCTCTTCGACTCCCTTCCAAACCTCACTTATATATGAGCAATTTATAAGTAAATGATGGATATCCTCATTTGCTACCTAACATAATGGACACTTGCCTGGGCCCTTACAATTCTTTTTTTGCATAATCCCACGTAAGGACATTTTGATTTATGGAAAGCCACATGAATATTTTGGCTTCGAGAGGGCATTTGAATTTCCATGCCCCTTTAAACTGTCATAAATCAAACACATGCATTCCCACTTATCTAATAACATTGTATCCCATGTTTGTAAAATATCTTCCACCATCGAGAGTTGTTTACCATAACAAATATTCAATTGCATCTCTAATCCTTACATGACTATGCCTAACAGATTGACAAAATTAAGTCCATATAATACCATTAGCTTCATAGAATCCCATCACTTCAGCCCTCATCCATTCATGATTCCAATATGATTTCCCTATTGGACATGCTATTTGATATAAGAAGACAAACCCCTTTTCCTTAACTCCTCAACCATGTGCCTAGGAAGCTTATAGTTTCCATTGCATCCCACCCAAGAATATTCAACCATCCTGACTCTAGTTCCATCCCCTACTTTCCAATCCAACCAATCCCTAGTCAATGGAAAGGCCAATGCCACATGCTTCATTATAACTAAAGCATTATGGTAAGACTTGGTGGGGGTTCATATCCATTCTTCCACATATAACGGATCAATATATTTATAAATCACTATTTGACACCATAAGCATCTTCCTGCCAATAATATCCACACTCCCTTAACTACCATATCTCTTGCAAAGAGATGTATGTTTTTTACCCCAAAACCTCCCATTTCCTTAGATACTGCTATTATTTTCCAAGAAACCCTAGGAAAATTATTCCTCTTCTTTTCACTAGCCCATAGAAACTTAAAGCACAATTTCCTCACTTTTTTCAATATGCCATCAAGGAATGGAAGTTAAGGAGACCCAACGAATTGATATTGCTTCAAGGAATGATTTGATTAGTACTAGTCTTTCCTCTCTAGAAAACCACCCAAGATACCAGTGGGATAACCTCTTTTCTACCCTATAAAGCATCCAACCCCACTTCTGTTTGGTATAGTCCTTAGGCATCAAGTAGAAACCTAGATACTTTATTCCACTTTGCAAGTTCGCCTCCACATATGGAAATAATTGATATAAATGCCTTATATCCTCTTCCCTTACCCCCATACAAGAGATAGTCAACTTCCTAAGATTAACCATCATCCCAATAGCCTTACATCAAAGGACCATAATATCACAAAGTTTTTGACCATATGTATGAGATCCATCATAGAAGAGTAAAATATCATCAACAAACATAATATGAGTGATACCAACGATCCTATTGATCCTTATACCTTTGAAATTTCTACATGACTTAGCCTTCAAGATGGATCTACTTAATCCATCGACTACCAATAAAAAAAATAGAGGAGACAAAGGGTAACCCTAACTTATACCTCTTATAGGACTAAAGAGCTTAGAATTAGTCCTGTTGATTAAGGTTGCAATTGAAACTGATGTGATACAACTCATGATCCAATTAACTATATTGATCATAAACTTAACATGAAAGAGAATCAAACCAATGTAGAGTCAAATCATTGTGTTTTAGGATTTGGACAAGTCCACTTAGAGGACCATAGCCTCTAATTTATTTGACTTAAGAGTGAAAAACCTCCCATTTTTCTCCCACGTGCTCATGAATATTTCTACTTTCCAAAAACCTAAATTGTTCCAAATAAATGAATTTTGATAACACAACTTTTCCCCTTTGATCTTTTGTTATAATTTTGTATATGTAGTTGCATAATGAGAAGGGTCCGTAATTCTCAAAGGATTGGGAATTATCAAATTTTAGTATAAGAGAAATGAAGGTTGAGTTAAATGTTGCCAACACTTTCCCATTGACCCTTGACTCATTTACTACCCTCAACAAATCCTCTTCCACCATCTTGTAAAATCCTAACAAAATTCTACTTATCATCTGTTTGGTCTCGGGCTTTTGTCTTTTTGAAAGGATGTTAAAGCCTCTAGCAGTTCCTTCTTTGGGATGGGTTTTGTCAAATTGTCATTATCCTGCTCTATAACCATAGTCTTTTTGAAAGGATGTTAAAGCCTATAGCAGTTCCTTCTTTGGGATGGGTTTTGTCAAATTGTCATTATCCTACTCTATAACCATATTTGTAAAGAGAGTTTCCATGTTAACAACTTCAATTAGAGTAACCCAACCATCTTCCTTAAAGAGGTCTTCAAAGGAACTAACCCCTTCTATAGTCACATCCTCATGGCTTGAGACCACATTACCATCCTCCCCTTAAATTTTCCCAATTGTATTTGTTACTCTTATGGTTTTCCATATGGTCAAAGAATTTGGTATTATCATTTCCCTTTTTTGGCCATGTGGACGTACTTTTTAGTCTCCAATCTGCTTCTTTATTTTCTAGCAGTCTTGTCTTATTATCCTCCATAGAATTGATTTCATTTTTATTCTCTTCATTGGTATAACCCACCAAATCCTAACAAAATTCTACTTACCATCCATTCGGTCTTGGGATTTTATCTATTTGAAAGGATGTTAAATCCTCTAGCAGTTCCTTCTTTGGGTTGGGTTTTGCCAGATTGTCATTATCCTACTCTATAGCCATATTTGGAAAGAGAGTTTCCATGTTAACAACTTCAATTATAGTATCCCAACCATCTTCCTTAAAGAGGTATTCAAAGTAGCTAACCCCTTCTATAGTCACATCCTCATGGCTTAAGACCACATTACCATCCCCCCCTTAAATTTTCCGAGTTGTATTTATGTTACTCTTATGGTTTTCCATATGGTGAAAGAATTTGGTATTATCATCTCCCTTTTCTGACCATGTGGCCCTACTTTTTAGTCTCCAATCTGCTTCTTTGTTTTCTAGCAGTCTTGTCTTATTATCCTCTAGAGAATTGATTTCATTTTTATGCTCTTCACTGGTATATCCCACCAAATCCTGAAAATATAAACCATCTAGAGATATTTCCACCTCAATAAAAGACTTTTCATTACTCTCTTCCTTGCATGTGCCCAAGCTACTACAACATGTTTAACATCCTTGAGATTAGAGGCAAACTGAAGGGCATAAGATTCTCTGTCGATCTCTTCATATGACCTCCACAGATATTTTACCAATTTCACAACAGTCTCATCTTCCATCCATTCAAAAATAAACTTAAAAGGACTATGGTGTTTCTCTCCCCCAAAATAAAATTCTGAATATATAGTACAATGATCATATTCACCTCTAGATCCAATACATTGTTTTAACCTCATACTTCATTCATAAAACTTTATGACACCAAAAAGTGGACTAGCCTTCTAGTTATTCTTCCCTCTCCAAAATGCCTATTCCGCTAAGTAGGCCTAAATTTAATTGGCATGATGTCAAGTATTCTACTCTCCTCTAGATGCTTGTTGAAGAAGTCAATGAGAGGGTCCACTAATATTGTTTCCCCTCAAATTTCTATGTTTTCCACCACAAAGTTAAAATCTCCCCTGATGACAAATAAAGGATGATCTAAGAGATTAGACTTGAAAAATCAATCCCAATATGACACCCTATTGGAGTAAGGCCCATAGATATTAATAATAGGAAATTGCTTCTCCGAGTCCCTATGTTTGACAGTCACCACAAGCCTTGAATCAAACTCCCATGAGTTAGAACATGAAATACGTATGGCCTTCCAACTAGATATGAGACCTCTAGATCTACCTTTTGAATCAACATAAATAAAATCCTGACCAACTATAAATTTCCCTGAATCACCACTAATATGCCTTCCATCACCCATGGTTTGCTGTAAGAGTAGAATATCCCTATTTTGGGTCTCAACAAGCCTCCTCAGAGCTTGTTTCTTTAAGGGGTGACTCATCCCCCGATAATTTAGAGATAAAAAAGATCAAGAACCTAGGCCTATGGGATGGCCTACTTTAAGAACTAGCATGATGGATATTTGTTTCACCTCTTAGAACTCTAAATTTCCTCTCTCCTATGCAATGAATGGATGTGATCTATGACCCCTCATCCCTCCTCTTGTAGGTTTATTATCTAAAGGAGCCAATCCACCAAGGATAGGCCCATCAACATATGAACTTTCCCTCTTCATGATCTAAGAGGGTATCTATGATACCTTTGTCTTCATCATACTCATATTATAGATCTAAAGTCCCTAACCCAATAGCTTCCACATAATCCTTAGGAATATGAAAACTAGAAGATTGACCAAAATCCTTCCTTCCCTAATCAAGGTTGAGAAGGCTCAACCTCTTCCCCTTCCATTAGTCATCCATATTCCTCCCATTCCCCATAAGGCCATTCTAGTCCCTACCCACAAAAATAAAACCTTCATCTTTATCGAGTAATGAGGAAAGATTGCATAAGGGATCATGTATTGGTTTGGACATACCTTGTAAGATCACATCCTTTTTCACTCTTGATATTTTGCTTCCATTGATTACCTCATGGCCATTCTGATCCTCGAAATATTTTGCATCACACTGTCCCTCCTCTACCATAACCTTTGATTCAATTGAACACAAGAGTCCTATGTAATATGTTCACCCCCCTCTTCTACCTATAACTTTGCACTCACCTCTTCCATCTTCCTTTTGTCTTCTGCTACTTCATGCACTGCTTTTAGCTCCTTATAATAAATCTTATTTTTAAAACCCAGTGAGCAGTCCTTTTCTACATTCTCGTAGGCATGGCATTGCACACATTTAAAAGGTAACCCCACATAATCCAATGCTTTCTTATGGCATTGAAACCCACAAACCAAATCCATCTCTAGTGCTAATACCTCTTTGATATCTATACCGACCAATTCACCATCAACATTTGACCCAACTATGAGAAACCCATATCAACTTCGTAATATACTCCCAATGTTCCATTAATAGCCTTGAATATGTTTGTAGACCAAAATTCAATAGGTAATTTGGGAAGTTTAACCCATATAGGCACAATATGCAGTCTTTCAATCCAGGTAATGAAGAAGGGTGAACACCTCTTTAAGAACATCATTGCAAAGCCCCACTTCCACACTGAGTCAAGAATTTTTCTAACATCATCCTCATTCCCACGACTGAATCCCATCCAACCCTTGGTCAACAAAATGAAAACCAGATTCATAGCCTAAGATCGAGATCTAGTGACTGTGAAACCATATTTTTAAAGACACAGTCCCCATCCTTCTTCCTAAAAATCACCCCACAACAATGCAAGTATCCTTCTTCACAACCTCATTAAACCCCGTGTCCTCACCCAAAACCAATTTTACAATAATATTTTTTAACTTCATGTACTTCTTCCTCTTTTGCTTCTTAGTACTCCCTCAATTTCCATTACCCCCCTTTCTTCTTTCCATCTGTCGACTTATCGATTGTAGAAAACCCCACATCAGCTTCAAAAACTCCAATACGAGTTATATCATCTACCAAATCATTGGCATAACCTAACACAACTCGTGTTTGGTGACTAGACTTCTGCCCAATAGGATCGACTAATGGATTTGAAAGTCCTCGTGTTGGATACAAACCTTCATCAATAACACATGCAACACTTAGGTGAGGGATTTCTAAATAGGTTTGACTATGGATCACTTCATTTCTACGAATCCCCACCTCCAGTGTAGGGCTTAAACCTATAGAAGACAATAATGAAAAAACCTTGGGAGATATATGAACTTCCAATCTCATAATCCAAGGTTCTATTTCTGTTCCATTAACTCTCTCTATACCTCCATCCACCACTATCTCATCAACCCCTAAATCATATACTAACCCTAACAACCAAAACCCTGATTTGTTATGTTGAAGGACATGTCTACCCAATTCACCAGGTAAATCATTAAAAAGGTTAAAATGATATCCACCTTTGACATCACCCTTCAATCTTCTTTCAGGATTTGCTTTTAAATCATTTAGTTCACGGTACCATGAATTCGGGTGGATAGCCCATATGTCCTGGCCCTCATTGAGATTCGATGTATAGTTTCCCACATCCATATCCAATATTGCAAACCCTCACTCCAAGGATGAACCCAATGCAAGGACTGAAAACCAACCTCCTCCTCTATAAAATTGTAGGAGTTAGAAAGTTTCTACACTGAGAGGAACGAGCTGATCTACAGCCTAGAGGGGGAGATGTTGTCACATAAGGTAACGTAATGCAATGTTACATTACAAAAAATAAAAAGTAATTAAAAGAATTCATGCTGGCTCATAAAATAAAAATTATAAAAAGTAATTAAAAAAATCCATGTAGGCCCATAAAATAAAAAATTAAAACTTAAACTTGGATCTATCAAGCAAGAGAATGGTCAAATTTCTTGAGTTTAAGATAAAAAGAAAAAGAAAATTACACCTCGAGAAATTGGATCCCTCTTAGTGCTTGATAGATCCGGTTTTAAGATGGATCTATGTTGGTTTACCTTAGTTGATACCATGCAACTTGGATCGAAACCCTCCACTCCCACAATCGCCATCCTCCCTCTCACCCAAATCCTCGTAATCACACATAACCAATGTTAATATGTACTTGTTTCTATTAAAAACTTGTTAAGATATAGTCAAATTTATTTAAATTAATTAAGGTATATTAATTTTAATTAAAATAAAATAAAAAAATTACGGGGGTAGAACAATTGGTAATGAATAATTGAGATGAAAAATTGAAAATAAAAAGTTGCAAGTTCAATTCCCGTGAGTACTAGCTTCAAAAAAAAAATTAATAATATAATTATAATTTCTTATTCCAAAATTAAAATTTAAGTATTATTTTTAAATGTCAAAATATAACTCTTTACGGTCAAACTAAAATATAATACAAATTTTTTTAAAAGTACATTGTAACAGTTCACAACATGTCTAATAGGGTTTTCAACAAGCTATCAACACCATATACAGCCATCCAGAATTTGAAAACTATTTCAAAATGACTAGCTATTACTATACTGTATAGATTTTGACAAATTGTCCTAACAGTAATTGGCAAAAAATAAACATGTAAACTGAAATTAAGCAGAATTGTTGAACACTCAGGTTCTCTGGTTGAACAATTACATTTTGAAATTGTCGGAGAGAAACCCTTAGTCGAAAAAAAGGGGTTGACTTTAGCGAAGTTAAATGTGGACTTTCCAAATATGGATGTCGGATTGAGTGTGAACGACGAATTGTGGACGACGGAGTATCTGCGCAGTCAGTTGTCGGATTGTACAATCAACAATAGGATTGTGCAGTCGACATTCTATTCCAACAGTTAGTAGCCTCAACCGTCGATGGGCACTGATCTCCATGGGTTGAGTGTAGCGCGAGTAAAGCAGGCTCGTCTACCAATATTGCAGTCAACATTCAAAACACATTTCTATAGGTCGTGGAGTGGTTAGCAAACATTTATCTATTCGACAATAGTCAGCTCTACCTTCTTGCATTCTTCGTTATGGAGACTTTACTTGAGACTTTGGTCGAGCTCACTTTTAATATGGAAATCACCCATTCGCCGATTGCTAGGAAATGAATTTAACAATATCAAATTGTCCAGTCGACAGACTGCTTGCTTTGGCTTACAAGATGTTCTAACTGTCGACCGTTCTCTCATGAACGCTTTAACTCGTACAACATGCAGTGATTCTGGTAACCCAACGAGCCTTTGAATCTTGCTCCACTCGATTTTCCATGAACATATCCAAGAGCAGCAACTTTCACAAGCAGTCCTTAAATTTTCTTGCAGGTTTTCCTTTGCCTCACACTTCTTTTCAGGTTCGAACCAGTCCCCGCCAGCTGCTGGGGTCACCCAAACTGAATGGAGAACGACAACATCGCCAAAGTGTTGAACACTCAGGTTAAACAATGCATTCAAGCAAGAATCATAAGAACACACACAAGATCAAGAAGATAAATGCGGATAGAACATTCAATCGGCTTGTTTATTCGTCTTGAAAGGTATTTTATACAATATAGGAGGAGGTTGGGGCAATTACACCCGCTCCAACTATTCATTAAGTGTAAGTATACATTAATTATTAGATTAATTATTAGATGACTAATACAAAGGCCTAAAGGCCAATAGGAACTGTTTCCATTTTCCATGATTTGTTCATTTGGATCTTCATTAGTATGCTCATCTAAACTGGAGATATTCACATCAAGATGGGTGGGCTACGGAAGATAGTTGCCATCGGTATTCTTGTTTTCCAAATTATCAAACATTTTGGAGTGCGTCCCAGCCATGAGATCTTCATGTTTTTCCAAGATAGTCGAAATTGCTTCCACTTGTTCTTCACAAAGACGTATGGTTCCTTCCACTTCATTGAGATGAGCGTCTAAACAAGGTGTATGGTCTAAAAGTTGTTGAGTAGCTTGCTTTACTTCTTCCATATGGATTCCAAGGTAGGCACATGAGCAGTTATTTGATGAACTGCTTCAATTAATCCTTCCATTTGCAATTTCACCCTTCTCATTTGACTGTGAATATCATAAATATCAGCTAGGGTGTCTCAAATTCCCTCAAACAGTTCTTGAAGCTTTTTTTCCATGTCTGCTACAGGCTTTGTTACAACACAATCACACACATCCCCTGAAAGTCCTATATCAAAGGCTCCCCAATTGATGTATAGGACTGATCTTGCGCCCAATCCACTACAAATTACGAGAAGAAAATCCACAACACACCCTGCAAAGTCCGTAGCAAGAGATAGTTCCCCCAAGGCACAAAGAAAACATATTGTTTCCTCCCACGTCCCTGAATCCCAAACCTTCCATATCAGACAAATAACAGAGCTTAATGAAAACCAATAGAAAATTACTTGCAAATTAGGCTCCTCTGCACCACCATTCGAAAATCACTGCTCACACTAGATTGCCTCTCCCTAATGCTGCTCACAAATCCAAAATGGTAATGGAATTGATGCATGCTATCACCAAAACGCGAAAAAGCTTCTTGACAGAACTGACTGTAGGTACCTCCACATGACGAAGAGTTAATCCCATATGTGTGAGCGCATTGTGCTCGAGAAGCTTCATTTACCAAAGAGCCTAGAAACCTCTGCATGGACAGTTGGAGTGATGGATGCATTAAACCTTTATGTCGTCGTTTTTGGTAATTAACGTATGGCGGGACTTGATTATTGGTGAATGGGCAGATTAATACCTGCATATAAAACATTAGTGCAGCCAATATGGTGAAAGGGGCCAATAATGCGTTTATGAAGCCTTCCCGCAATTTGATCCACAATTTCATGTCTATGCCTAGTTTAGGAGATGATTAGGAGGGAATCTCCTATAACCACTAGCGATCAAATTCGAAGAGGGACATATTGTCTCAATTCCCAGGTATAGAACATAACACTCCGCTTGGTTATTAGTACCATTCCCTAGACCATATGCAAAAGTTGATACTACATTCTCTCTGGGATAAAAAATAACCCCTCCACACCTCCCTCCCGAAAATATAATTCGAATTTATCAATATATAATTCAAATTTAAATTAATTAAAAGTATAATTCAAATTTATTAATATACAATTAAAATTTAATTATTTTTTTATTAATTAAAAATATAATTAAAATTTATTAATAAAAGTAGTCTATTTATTCTACATTTTGAACTTTCCGGTGGGTTTTAGTCAAAATCCGATAATTTTTTTTGGTAAAATCCAAATTTAGAAGTGTTCAAATTGTGTTTTTGAATTCATAAATAGATTCAACACCCTCAAGTATCCCCATGGCACCAAGAATATGCAATTTCTATAGTTAATATTTTTTTTTGTGAGTAAGAGTAGTAACTTTGTATTAAAATTTAAATAAAGTAACTGTACATAGTAATACAAAAATGGTCTTCTCAAACCTCTCAAGATTGATCCTCCCAATGCATTCCAGATTCCACTTCGTTATTAAAAAAACTATCCCAGACTCCATTACATTGGACATTTCGAAATTTCCCAAAATTAGGCCAAAAGCATTCCAACAAAATTCTAACATAGGCCATCACACAATGTATACACCTACCCAAGACACAACAGACTATGTATTTGGCACCAGGCTATTACAAAACCTTCATCCGAAGCATACCCCACTTGAGCAACCAAAGCCAAAATAGGAACCAGACCAACAAAACATCCTTGCAATTTTCTTACCCTTCTCCCGTCGCTGACGACGTTCCTCCCTCTAGAGGATTTTCCTAGTGGTCTGGTGATGGATTAACCGAGTCATTTCGAGGTGAGTCTGCGTTCACCCTGCCTCTGCCAAATGGTGCTTTGGCCAAGTCCAAGACCTCCTCTGTATCCATCAAGCTCCTCAACATATCCTCTCTGATATTGGTTAGGACTCGCGTTACTAGGTCACTGAAACTTTCTCTTTCCATCATAGTTCTCGCCAGCAACTTCCTCAAAATCCAATAAGGATTCAACCTTCCTGGAATCCCATGCTCTTCCACTGCCTCTGCTTTTCCTCTTCCTCCATGGTTGCGATTGTTTCTTCAATGTGAGGGGGGATCCCCTCCTTAAGCTCCTCCCCAAGGTCAGTCTCCTCTGCTCTTTGCTTGTTGTGTCCTCTCCCACTTTGACGACTTCTCATACGTTGGCGGGGGGGCGTCGTGACTACGTCAAGCCATATCTGCACCCACAAAGCTTCCACTTGCTTATGCACCTTCACTTTCACAGCTTGGTTCTTTATATACCTGTCGGGCCTCTCTCCTGTATTGATATCGTTTGAAGCCATCATCATTGCTTCAAGAGCGTACTTAAGATGGAGATTAATGTCTTCCTCATTTGTTTGTCCCATCTTCGCCTCCGCTTTGCCGATTATCATTCCTGCAATATATGACTCAATCATCACCTTGGATTTTTGTGGCCTTTGATCCAGTTCTTCAATGCTCTCTTCTCTCATTCTATCCCCTCCGTTTAAATGTTGCAACCTTCCTTCCATCTATCCCGCACTACACCAACCTCCTCGCATGCACGAGCATTTAATCCTCCAAACCATTGCTAGGTGGTGTACCGTAATGTGACACCCCCTCCCGTCCTTCATCTGCCACATCTCGAGGTGCATGTGGCCTCGTGGCCATAATTACACCCACATCCAGGGTATAGTTAATATATTTGATTTTAAGATATTTTACAGATTTCCAACCAAATTTCAAACAAAATAAGACAAAAAATATACTTGAAAAAGATTGAAAATGTAGAATATATAGACTACACCTTTATTAATATAAATAAATATTTAGTCACACAAATATATTAGGACCGATGAAAGTAGGATAATGATGAAGAGTGGATACCCATCACAATTTTATTCTTCAAAAAAACAATTGATGTTATGTCCAAAATAATCATTAACAAACTATTACATAATCATAATCTCTAATTCTAGTGAAATGATCAACATTTGAAATATATAAACAACACCTACCCTTTGATAAATAATAATTCCTCCACACATAATAAAGTTAAAAAAATTCTCAATTAACTAACAATAAAAATACAATCTAATATATAAAATGCTTTCTCTAAACAATTAATTAGTCACTAGTTCCAAGTTTTTTTAAATATCATTGTATTAGACTTCTTGGAGTGGGAGATATTTGTACAATTCAACCTAATCAAATAAACAATGATTTTGTTGGAATCTTAGCGACCTTTTTCATGACCCCATTACCTTTTGCTTTTGAAACTTTAAAACCGAACATTTAATTTGAACTCTAAATTGTTTTATACGGTGGAAACTTTAAAGATTTACCGTAACTCTTTCGATGATCTGATCTGCTTTACCGTAACTCCCGCCCATGAATCTCCTTTCACTTTAAAAAAAATACGACTTTCTTAATATAGTGGGATAAGGTTTAGGGGATGCTTTGCAAATGGTGACTTATATGTCTTAAAAACAGTTTAAGATACATAGATTTTATATGATTTTTTTTTTTAATTTGCATGTTGAACAAATATCGATAAAGAGTTTATGTGAAAAAGTTTTATTCAATAATATATAATATTGGAAATTTCTAAAAATTCGAAGAACTCAATCATATCATTCTTAACCTAAAGATAGGTGAAGTGTTCTATACCAATGATTTGGTAATCTTAATAATGTACTACAAATCCTAATCCTAATCCTAAGTTTCTAAGTTGCAGGGGCGAAATCTAATTTTCATTAGTAAAACAAGTAAGCATGTTATTATAATTTTATTTCTAGGATTTTTCTTTTTGTGAGGCAAAATTTCTGCCATGATCCACTTATTCTTTTGAAATTTCGGTCATCTAGGTCTTCTTAAAATGGGTTAAAACCCTTGAGGGTAAAGTTCCATGGTCATATTTTCCATCAATAAGGTGGAACTATACCTTTTGGTAAATTCCCATCACATTTAGAGAGGAAGTTTGTCGAAAAAAGTGGAGTTTGTCCACTTTTTTCACTTACTCTTTTGATAAGTATCTCGAGTTAGTATGCTTTATACATCCTTATTAATTTCAATATTGAGGAGTAATTGACACACTACCCACTTGACAATGACTCATAACAAGATTGTATGCCCACCTTGCCTTTGCACCAAGCAAACTTCTTTTTATCCAAAGCCTTAGTCAAAGTATCAACTGTGTCATCTTTAGTATCCACCTTGTGTAGTTCCACTCACATGAATCCACCTTTTCTTTGACATAGTGGAAATTTACCACGATATACTTCGTTTTAGAATGGAACTCGGGATTCTATGTCAACTCAATAACACTCCAACTACCACACCACAAGGGCATGGGCCCTTGTTTGAAATTGTTTGCATAACTGTTGTAGCAAAGCCACTTCTCGATAAGCTTTTGTAGCAACAATGTATTTTGCATTTGTACAAGATTGGCCAACCAATCGCTACCTCGTGCTCCTCTAGCTTACAACTCCTCCAAACAAGGTAAAAATATAGGCACATATGGACCTTCCCTTGTCCATGTCACCACCAAAGTTAGAGTCAACAAAACTATGCACTTCAACCTTGTTGTTTCTATCTCCATGATAGAGAGTAGCATAATTATTGATGCCTTATAAGATTCTTAATATTCTCTTTATAGTTGTCCAATGTAACGAACTTAAATAAGATAATAATTAAATAATTAAATAGTTAATAGTTAGGTTAATTAAAGTTATTATGAAAAGAGGCGTCTCCTCAAACATCAAGTGTCCAAGCCATATTTAAGGCCAAGACATCATTGTAGTCTCGTAATCTATTCAATCATCAATATATATTTTGTCATATTAATGGATTATCTAATATTCTAGGTCTTCTGGTAATATTAATTGTGTGAGCGAATAATTATTCAGCTCATTTGGTATCAGAGCCCCTTCTTGGGCTTGATTTCGGCCTTTGGCCACAAACCATTATCAGAGTTTCTCTGATTAAGGATCTTTGATCGACATTGGCTTTTGGCCATCATCTTTTGAGTTTCCCAAAAATCTAGGACCTTCTCCAAAAGTAAGCTTTTGGCCCAAAGAAGATCCAATCACAACATTGAAGCAACTCAAGTTAATAAAAAAAAAATTATTCCGCTGCAAAATTCAAAAACAACCGTAAATCAAGGAATCCAAGAATACAAGAAGGGAAAAAAAAAGAAGAAGAGAAAAATAAGTAATTATTTCCATTACAAATAAGAAGAAGAGAACAAGAAGTAAGATCAAAAAATATTACAAAGAAGTGGGAAAAAAAAATTATCCACAAGATAAAGAAAAAAAGAAAGAGTAAAAAAAAAGTTAAAGAATAGCTTTCATAAAACCGCACATGGTTTTATGAAACCACATATGTTTTTTATCACTAATACTTTGAGGACAAAACATTCCGAAGATGAAGGCCATGTAACAAATAGAATAATATAAAAACATATTAATAAACAAATAATAAAATAATAAAATAAAAATAATTAAACAAATATTAAATAAATTTGATATGTAATTAATAGAATAGATAGAGACTTACCTTTCCATTGAAAAGACACATAAGACCATATTTAAATGGTCCATCAAATTGTAATGTAAGCATCTCTCATCAATATATATTCAATATTATTTATTATATCCAAATGAAATTATTTTCTATGGGTTGATTGTTCACTTGAATAGTCTTGTTGTGATTCGGACACAATCACAAAATGAGAATATCCAGATACGGATATTACATTGGTATCATAGCCAGACCTTCATCGGGCTTCTGTTGATCTCCAGCTTATAGCCAAATTGTCAAGGTTTCCTTAAACCCAGATCTTTGATCTGACACAGGATTTTATCCATCCATACTCATATTTATTTTGAAATAAAACACCCATTCATAGCCACGTTCAGCTCCTCAGTCCCACACCACCTCACATAATTTTCACACCCTACACACCCCTATACTCCTTCCTCTAGCGCTCCTCAACTGCGTCCCTCGACTCCCTTACACCACCCCCACCTGGTACATGTTATTTTCCCCGCGTAACTCCCTACGCAGTCCTCCAACTACCCCTCTCGGCTTGCGTTTTCACTCCCCTCTCCACACTTCCTACGCCCCCGCAAATCCCTACAAGTGCACTCCCACCTGCGCACATCTACTCTTGCTCCATCCATTCAATCCCCTCATTCAACGTTGCAACCTCGCCATCATCCCGCCTTCTCTCCATCATCCCCGCACCACTTCTTTCCTCTCTCGCGACCAACCCTCCCTCCTCTTTACCACTTGCCACGACCCCCTCACGTACAGCTCCAAGTCTCCTCTCCCTAACTTCATAAGCTCCAAGTCTTCCCTCCAACTTCGCAGCTCCCTCCTTGTTGCTCCCTTCCATTGCTAAATACTCCACGCAGCTTCCGTTATCTCGCACCACCCACAGCTCTCAGCGCTACCTCCTTCCCACCGCTTGCCACCCCTTCCATTTCCCCGCGCATCCAAATTGTGCGCTCCCTCTCCACCAATGTCCAACACCACAAATCACCCTTCCGCCTAACTGCGCCGTTTCACCCCAACCTGTGCATACTTGTGCCGCTTCACCGCCTCTTGCAATCTCTCTCTGCCCAGCCTACACCCTTACGCGCCCTTCACCTCCAAGCTACCGTGCCCCCTCAATGCTCCTAGACCCCTTACGCACCCTTCACCTCCATGCTACCCGTGATCCCCTCGCTTCTCCTGCGACACCTTACGCCCACCTTCCATCATCCACACTGCACTCCCTCCTCTCCTCAAACTGCCACCTCCACGCCCACTCTTAGGGTTAAAAAATCGACTAATTCAAATTTTTATAATAATATTATTATTATTATAAAACATTAAAAAAAACCTTATTTTGTGGGTTTCACCATCCACCCTAAAGAAATTCATAATATATTGTTATTATAATTATTATTACATAATAATTAATAATAATAATATTACTATTATTATTATTCTTTAATAATTATTATTATTGTATCAATTTAATAATTGTATTAGTTATTCGAATTATTACTTTATTAAAAAAAAGGAAAGAAAGACAAAATTGAAGAAAAAAAAAGGAAGATCATCTATCGCCGAAGAAATCAAAGAAGACAAAAATTGAAGAAGACCATCTATCACTAAAAAGGGGAGTATCATCTATCATCGAAGAAGTCAAAGTCAAAGAAAGACTCCCTCGTCAAAGAAGTCAAGACTATATATCGTCGAAGAAGCCAAAAAGACTCGTCAAAGAAATCGATAGCCATCTATCATCAAAGAAGTTAGAGACCATGGAAGCCAGTTTGCGACTACAAATAGAAAAATTAGAAACAAAGTTAAATCATCATCAAAGAGACAATGATGAATTACAAGACGTGAATACAAAATTGGAAGTAAGGATTAAATTACATGAGCTTCAAACGAAGTTTGAAGAACAACAAATTTTCGACCAAAAAAATCATATCGAAAAATTGTCTACGCAAATTGAGGAATTAAAAGATGAAATTGATTTTGATCAAAGATTAAGAAATCAATATGTAAGGAAAGAAATAAATGATTACGAAGCAGAAATAATACGCTTGAACAAAATCGTTAACGACAAGGATGAAGAACTGACGCAGATACTACAGAATTAGGAGATCAAGAATCAGTGGTCGACCAGTGTCAACAAAAGATAAAAGTTCTTCAACAACAAAATGATGACTCTAAAGAGCCACACAAGTTGAAGATAGGAAAGAGTAATAAAGCATTATCCAACAATTCTGAAGAAATTTTCAGATTAAAAAACCATAACAAGACGTTAGTCACAAAAATTAAGAAGTTGAAAAATTGTCAGAAGGTAGAACACTCTACTGAAGACATTGAAGGAAAAATTTTAGACAGGCAGAAAGAAAATAGTTGCATCAGAAATCATATCAAAGATATTAAGGAACAACTTAATAAGTCTGAAGATGATAGAAAATCACAAGTAGAATTGATTAAAAAGTTTCAAAATGATAACATGCAGTTAGAAAACAAGTTGGAAAAGATACAGAACGAAACATTAAAAACTCAAGGGATGAAAATACAATGTCTAGCAGAGATCAATGTTGAAAAAACTACGCTAGTAAAAGAAAATAACATTGTGAAAACTCCCTATAGACACCCCAACCATAAATACTGATATCTTATAAGATGGGAAATGTCGAAAGATAATGGTACTAATGTGATCAAAGCTCCCGACGACAGATCAGTAGGGAATCCCAACAATCAGCAACAAATCAATTTGGGATGGATTGACCCTTCCACATATTAGAAGTTATGCTCTACACTTAGAGGTTTGTATCGACATGTTTCGTCAGCCACGACATCGCAAAGAACGATGGGGCAACATTATAAGGCTTTGCAGACAAAGCCTTTCTAAGAGAGTGACAATGTAACGAACATAAATAAGATAATAATTAAATAATTAAATAGTTAATATTTAGGTGAATTAAAGTTATTATGAAAGGAGGCGTCTCCTCAAACATCAAGTGTCCAAGCCATATTTAAGGCTAAGACATCATTGTAATCTCATCATCTATTCAATCATCAACATATATTTTGTCCTATTAATGGCTTATCTTATATTCCAGATATTCTGGTAATATTAATCGTGTGAGCGAATAATTATTCGGCTCATCCAATATTCTTTACTAGGAGAATTTTAAGGGCTAAATTTCACCATTGGGTTAATTTTACATGTTTTTTCCAAAGAAGATCCACCAATCTCCATTTTTGTAAAAACGATTCACCCAAATTCTATAAAATAAAATAATTTTACTCTAAATATTGCTAAACTTTTCTAAAAACTTTATAAAATCCTTAGAAATTTGAATATTTTTACAAAGACATTGCCAAACATTTTATAGTTGGAATTTTAAAAATTAAGAAATTTCGCCAAGGTTTCTACACTTTAAGATAAACATGGATCCTTAGAATTTTCCCTAGTTCTTTATATGGAATGGCCATAACCCTACTCACAACTCCCATTACATGGGTTAAGTCTAGACTTGTATACACCATTGCATATGTTAACTTTCCAACCGCAATAGGATATGGTAACACTCTTTTTATTTCTTAATATTCATGTTGACTCTTGGGATTCATTTCATTATACAGAAACACTCCCATATGAGATGGAGTGTTAATTGGTATACACATATCCACCATAAAGACTTAAAGCATGTCTTTAACATACTTCCTTTCTAATCCATGACTTTTTATTAATCTACTATCTTCTCGCCTCAATACCCAAACAATAATATAGTGGACCATGATCCTTTACGTCAAACCCACTTGGCAATCTAGATTTGAATTCTTTGACTAATTCCTTGGAATCACTAATCAAGATAATATCATGAAACTATGAGACAATAATTATGAAGTGATTACCTTCTTGTATGAAATAAACATAATGATCAACATCATTTTTTATGAAGCATAATCTAATCACATATCTACCAAACCTTTGGTACCACTACATTAGGGATTGCATCAAACCCTACAATTATTTATTCAACTTATACTTTGAGCCTCTCTCCCAATCACCTCCATTCATTTTGGATTTTGCACGATGCTTGATTTCCTCCTTGAGCTCTTCATGGAGGAAAGTTGCCATCGTGTCCATGTTGTAATGTACTCAACCCTAGAACTTTAGGGAAAAAAAAAAACACAGCAGAAAATAGATAAACCCCGAAAAATATCTCTTATATTCAAAATATAGAGTTATATTCACTTGCCTCTTTAAGGGGACAACCTCCAAGAGAAAAGCTCTAAATACAATAATATTTTTTGACAAAACATTACGTAGCTTACTACTCTATATGTAGTGCTTCAATAACCAAATTCCTAACTAGTTGTGGTCCCACTATTAATGAGGTCAACCACATAGGAGCCTTTATTCAACAAAGTGGACCCTTTCACATTAAGTGACTACCCACTAACTATCTAATGGGCCTTATGTCCTTGTACATTGTTAAAGTAGGGGGTTGGGCTAATACCCTAACAAGTCCCCCCCTTCAAAATCAACATTGTCCTCATGGATAGAGACGGGGAAACTATTGGAAAATGGTTGGCAGTTTCCAAGTAACATATTCTAGTGAGGTATCCTTCCACTAAATCAAAATTTCATAGATGGTGGTGCATGCGTTGATGTAGATGATGCCCTCGATGTCCAAAATGCTTCTAGTTGGAGCCAAATGGAGCCTTCTTCATCTAGTTTTGGTAATGTAGTTTGAACTCAACAATCTTGACCCATGACCTTCTTCAAATGAGACACATGAAATAATGGGTGGACCTTGGAGTGTGGCAGGAGCACTAATTTGTAGGTTACCTGACCAATGTGTCGAACAATATGATATTGGTTGCAAAATTTTGTTGTGATCTTCTTATGGCCTTTAACTTTGAGAGAGGTTTGCGTATAAGATTGGAGGTAAAAGGAATACCTGGTCACCTTCTACAAATGAATGATTTGAGTGATGTTGGTCCGCATGTTGCTTCATATGATTTTGATCATTGCCAATTTTTCCTTAAGTGCAAAGAATGACATCACAATTATGAAACGGACTATCTATGGTATAATTTTCGCAGCCTCATGATAAGTGGTATTATACCACCATTCTTCCAGAGGTAACCATTGTGCCTACTAGTGCTACTTTTTGAATGAAAAACATCACAAATAGGTTTCAAGGCACTTGTTTACCACTTCTATCTGGCCATATGCTTGGGGATGATAAGATGTGCTCATTTTCAACTAGTTTCTCTTTTGTTTAAGTACTTCTTGCTGAAATTTGCTTGTGAATGTGAGATCACAATCTAACACAATGGAGGTAGGAATACCATAGAGTTTAAAAAGTTGGTTGAGAAAAAATAGGGAAATTGTTATAGGGGTAAAGGGGGGTTGGAAAACACAAAAGTGAGCATATTTGGAAATTCAATCAACTATCACCATGACGACTAATTTGTTACTAGATTTTGGAAGACAAATAATGAAATATATGGAAATATTTACCCAAATAGTGTCTAGTATTGGCATTGGTTCCAATGCCCTAGGAGTGTTCACTGTCTCACCTTTGTTCCTTTAGCAAGTGTCACATTTTGCTACAAAAGTACTAATGCCCATTTTCATGCCTTCCTAGAAGGAGTGCCTAACATGTGTATAAGTTTTATGAAAGACTGAATGACCTACGAGAGGAGATGAAAGCAATTCTATTAATATTCTATGTTTTAAAGTAGAGTTTGGTACCATAAAAAGTGACGTTTATATTGCAGTGTATCTTGTTGGCAAGTGTAACCGTAGAGAGGGTTGATATCCTCCTAAATTCGCTTGATGAGATGAGATGCAACAACATTGGTTAGCCCTTCTTTTCATGCTTCTTTTAATCAATCAGATATCAAAGATGATAAGGCAAAGAGGGATCCATCTTCCTCATGTTTACTTAACAATGCATAGTTGCCACAACACTGTCTTTGAAATTTTTGCATATGATCTCATAATGATATCCAAGCATCTTGATGACCCATTTATGTCATTGTGGAGATGACAAACTTTCTTCCAAAAATACTTCAAGTTGTGGTGATTCATCTTGATTTGGAAACACCACCCTATGACATACGGTCGTCATATGTCAGTTGCACGTACAATGGCCATAATTTCTTTCTCATAGGTAGACTTGCCCAAATTATTTTCATACACCACCTTACTAGTGAATGCTAAGGGTTTTCCATCTTGCAGTAAAACTTCAATTGACATTTTCTAGAAGCATCACATTCCAATACAAAAATCTTCGTAAATAAGGAAAGGCTATGACCAGGGTGGTGCACATGGCTTTCTTTAAGACTGATATTGCTTATTCTGTCACTTAGTTCCATGAATTTTTTTTTCTTAAGCAAAGTTGTCAAAGGGGCTGCAATTTTACCATAGTTCCTAACAAACTTCCTATAACAGCTAGTCATGCCTAAGAACATGCATAAACTCTTCAAGATTTTAGGGTGTCGCCATTCTTGCATTGCCATAGTCATTTTGGGGTCCACTCTCACGCCATGTTGTCCAACAATGTGATCCAAGTATTCAATCTCAGAGGCCCCAAAAGCACATTTGGATCATTTAATGAACAATTGATGGTTTTGAAGGAGTTGTAAGAATTTATCAACATGTTATACATAGGCATCCCGATTTTATTGTGAATCAAAATGTCTTCAAAGAAAACCAACACAAATTCATGAAGATATAGCTGTAAATTTTTTTTCACGAGGCTCTGAAAGGTCAAGGGGGCATTGCAAAGTGAAAAAGGAACTACCAAAAACTCATAACAGCCTTCATGTGTGCTGAAAGTTGTCTTTGGGATATTAACCTATTTCATCTTGATTTGGTGGTATCCAAAATAGTTTGGTGAAAAAATTGTCACTATGGAGCTCATTCGAAAGATTATAAATGCTTAGGATGGGGAATTTATCTTTGATGGTCAACTTATTGAGGGCATGAAAATCATGATACGTGCGCAAAGTGCCTTCTTTCTTTAAAACCATGACCACTAAGGATGAATATGGGCTAGTGCTAGAACACATGACTCTGACCTCCAGTAGCTCCTGGATGAACTTTTAAAGTTCATTCCTTTGTGCAAATGGGTGTTTATATGAGAATACATTTGGTGGTTGATTGCTCAGAATAAAGGGTATACCATGATCATGCTCACCTTTAAATGGGGGTAAACCCTTTGGTTGCTTAAATACCTATTGATGTTTGTCCAAAACCTTTTGCGCGTGTGGATGGATTTATGGTGCAGTGATGTCTAGAGCCTATATGGAATGGAAGTGAACAATAACTCTTCAGTGGCCTTTCTTCGATAATTTTTCCATCCGATGAGAACTTATGATTTTAGGGGAGCTTGCCTAGATCTCGTTGAGGGTGTGAGTATGATAATCTTGAGTAAAACTCAAGTAGAATTCCTTGAAGTCCAGGGTGACTAGCCTCAATGCACATAGCCACTTGGCACCTAAAACTATAACACAAACACCCATATCTATGGCCAACATATGAGTTTTGAGATGATAATCACTTAATTGGAGTCTCACATTTCACAATGTTACCAACATTTCATCATCCCGCCATTAGCTAGCATAATATGAAAGTTGGGGATTGGATGGACATAACAATGGATTTCTCTAGCCACTTGTTGATGAATAAAATTGTGGGTGTTTCCACTATCAACCAAGACTACCACTTTGCAGTTCTTGATGCAACCTAAAAGTTTCAAGGTTTGTGGGGTTGAAATAATGGATAAACCAAAACTTCTTCTTGCATGGGGGAAATTTGGTTAACATCCTTGAACTTAGGGTATCTTCCATAATGATGTATTTGGAATGAGTAGGAGTAGTCGCATCAATTTGAAATAAATTGTGGTCTTTACATTTATGTCTAGGAGCACACTTTTCACCACAATTATAACAAAGACCTCATCTTTGTTCATCTTCCATTTTTGCTAGAGACAACCTATGTATTTTTAAGGGAGGAGAAAGGATTGCACTTGAGGAAATGACCAATGTAGGGCATGAGTGGGGAATGAAAAAGGGTGTTTTGGTTTGTGCATTGATCATTGTCTCTGCTTCTAGAGCCCTTTGATATGCCTCCAACTAGGTAGCAGTATGTTGCATTCTGACTTATGCTCTAATCGCTTCCTTGAGGCCACTAATGAAACATTCTTTATATAAATAATTTGTTAAGTTATTGGTATGAATTAATTGCTCAAATAGCGAGATAAATTCCATGACTGAGATTGTATTACATAACTTGGTAAGCTACCCCAAATAGTGAGTATCTTGCTCACAACGAGCATATATAGCTTTAACAAACAAACTCTAGGCGATGTATCCCCCATATGATTTTTTATGCTACCACCACTATTTCCATCATTCTGGATCCCAATACAAGACCTCCACATTAAGTTTCTTCATGTCATTAGTAATGTCATGGAGGATGGAGCAATTTCCCATCTTACTGACCATCCCGATGGATTAGAACCATCAAAATTATTTAGGTCCACTTTATGAAAATGATGCCATGTGTTATTATCCATGGAGGGTGGTTTATGGTTGTGAGGACCCAAAGGGGGTTGCTATGGGTATATAGTCTAAAGTGAGAAAAGTCTTCCTAGTGTGGCTCACTATGTTGCACATACTAGGGGTGTTTTGTTTGTATGCCATGAGCTGTCAAACATGTCAGCTTCTCATTCAACAGTTTATCCAAGTTGTCTAAGGTTTGAAATTTTTTTTGATCCAAATTATGATCCAATGTTTGGTCCAAGCTGTCTAACCTATCATCCAACTTTTGATCCAATGTCTGATGAATGTTTTGAATTTGGCCATTAATATTTGTGTATTGAGCTTCCAGATGCTCCAACTTGTTGTTAGTAGAGTGGGTGGTCATATTTTTTGGGGTGTTGGTGTTGGGTGGTTTATAAAGATCCGTTGGGTCTTGAGAACAAGGGATTTTCAGGTGCTATAGGTCTATGATACATGTGTGGGGTCCAACAGTAGTACTCGAATCGACCCAATATCTCAGAGTACTAACTAAGGAGGCTCGACTGTGCACTTAGTCGTACTACTTGACTACCTAGATACTAGAGTTATCTCCCCAAGTGTTGTTCTCGATGTACTATAGCAACAAGATGGTCGATCAATTGATTTGAAGTTGGTTTCAAGTATACCTTGGGGCCTTCCTATATAGATGAGGGTAGATGGAATTGAGGTTCTATGTATAGGTGTTGTTTGATGTGTTACCACTCGAAGGGGTACCAACAGAGGTTACAAGGGTGTCTAATAAAGTTACTTAGTACCACTCCTATTTCCTGTGTGCATGCTTCCGTGACTACATGTTTACTCGTTGAACGACAAATATCTATGTTGTTTAAAGATGCCATAACATGTATCTAAAAAAACTAAAATTTAGGATCTCACTAACGTTAGAAAGAGCTCTACAATCACCAGAGAAAAATTTGATTTTCAAGGTATGGTTTGAGTTCGAAAATTAGAAATAAGCACAACTCATAACTAGGTCTCTTTGTATATATTAGTACTGATTTGATGGAAATATATGTACTTGGTTAAAAGATATTCACTCTGCAATATTTGTAGCTGTCATAAAAAACCCCAAAACAATTATTTTTTAAATCAATGATATCCTCACTTTTCAAATTTTGTTTGAGGCAAACTTTTAATTATTTTTTTAGGTGTTTTTATGAGAGGAACTCAAATATACTACGTGTTTCTTAAGATTCTACATAAAATGTTTCAAAAATTGATTTGAAGTCCATTTTCCTTTTTTTTCCCAAATTCCTACAAAAAGAGAAAACAAATTATTCTCCTTCCTTGGTCCAAGAAAGAGCTTTGATACCACTTGTAATGTACTTAACCCCAAAACTTTAGAGAAAAATAGAAAAAACACAAGAGAAAACAGATAAACCCTAAAAAAATCTCTTGTATTCAAAGCAAAGAGCTACGTTCACTTGCCTATTCAAGGGGACAACCTCCAACATCAAAGCTCCAAATACAAAAACGATTATGGACAAAACATTACATAGCTTACTACTCTATTTATAGTGCTTCAATAGCCAAAACCCTAACTACTTTTGGTCTCTCTATTAATGAGGGCCAACCACCTAGGGGTGTTTATTCACTATAAAGAGGGCCCTTTTACATTAAGTCACTACCCACTAACTATCTAATGGGCCTTATGGACTTGTACATTGATAAAGTAGGGTGGTTAGGGTAGGACCCTAACACATGTTGACAACAACCTAATACAGTCTAATTTATCTACCGAAGAAAAAGTATCATTGTACTATAGACCCTCAACTTGAGAGTATTCATTGTTACTAATTGAATTTTATATCTCTCCACATAACCATCAACTCTATACAGCTTTTTAAACACCCATATGCAACCAACAACTTCCTACCTACAAGCATATTATGATGTGAAGTCTAGTTCTACTTAAGAGCCCACATTTCTTATTTAAGGGATTTCTTCTAATAAGTTGTCTCATTATTGCTAGGAGTCTCTTTCACATTTTATGGGTTAATGACACATGGAAGACACACAAAAATTGCCAAAAACAAAAGGATCAAAACCATACATTCATTCACTTTTATTTGTCAAAGGATTACTCCTAAATATTGATCTCTTTGATCATTTTTTATATTCTAAACATCAATTTGTAACTTCTCAACATCATTTATGGATTGGCAATTACCTCTTCCTCTTCTCCAATGGTGTCAATTTCTCGACTTGTATCTAATTGGATATCACACAATGGGGGTCTAACATGATTGTCACTTGCATTGACCATCTCTAGTTCATCCACCACCTAATGATGAATTATAGATTGTTGATTTAACTTTTGGAATTACCCCATGTTGTACCTAATTTGTATGAAAAAATATTTAGCTTTATCGCCTATAGGAATATCTTATTTTAAGTTCACATCCTGCTATATGAATTAAGATGCTCCAATGGAATCCATTACTTGTATTCCTTATTCCCTTCACTATGACCAATATGAATGTACTTGACACACATACTATCAAGCTTATTCCTTTCTTCCCTGGGAATCTGCATGCAATATTCTCATCAAGAAATGGTAAGAGATGATACAAATGGAATTTTTCCACCATAGGCCTCCTTTGGTGTCTTACCACCCAAAATGGATCTAGATGATAAATTATCACATAATTTTTTGTATGCACACTTCAACCCGAATTACTTTGCTTAATTCAACATCCACTATCATGTTTTTAGGATTCTTCAATAAGGTCCCATTCAACTGTTTAGTAACCCCATTTTGTTGTGGAAAATGTTTGGAATAAGAAATGACTCCACTTTGTCCTTTTTTCTTCATTATCCTATCATTTTTCCATTACTATTTACAACTGAGCTACCATTTTTAAGACCATCGGCATAATTCTTGATAGTAGGTATTTATTAGTCTTGCATTGTGTGTTTGGATAGGTTTTGGATGAAAATTATGCTTGTAATTGCCTATATGAGTTTTGGATACAAGTTTCTAGGTAGAGATGGAATTTTTGAACATTGAGTTGTAGATCCTCCTTAAAGTGCAAGATGAAGCTGTAGATCCATCGAAGTCAAGGGAATAGTTAATCTAACTGTTTTCATGAGTCGATCAACTGCTAATGGATGTGGTTCCAATATTTTGAGGGATCTATAGCAATCTTTTGCTATGGATCTACTTGATCGTAGCTCAAAAGAACTAATTTTGGACAAAGACAAGGAAGACATTTGATAGGTACTTTGTTTTCCTAAGTTGGAGATTGTGTTGCCAAATTTGGAATGATGATGCTAACATTGATATCAAATCTGGGTAAAAAATTCTCTATTTTGTGATTTCGTTGGGACAACTTAGGAATTGGTTTGAGATTCTACTTGATGTGAACCACCAGAGCATGAACGGAACTCGGTCAAGGAATCATGAAAGTTTATCTTTGGATATGAGTTGGTTAAGCAATTTGAGAGCAGGTCGAATCTTTACAGTATGCCATGCTCCTTTTCTCTTTGTATAAATATCCCTCATCTATCAAAGGAATAAAAAGTTGGATGTATTGAGACTAAGATTGTGCTTCAAACATTCTGGTTTTCAATATTAATAAAATCTCCTTTCCTTTCATTTTGGTACGTGTTGATCAGATTCGGTGTAGTTAGCTCTTAGAACAGTTTGTGCTTGGTCGAGGAGAGGAGGTCCTCCTCATCTGAGGTTAGGTACATGCAGTATTTAGTTTTATTTCTGAATTGTGTGCTTAAACTAGAATTAGATCAAAATATCATAACTACTATATGATTTAATAGATGTTAAATTTTTGCTTTCATTAATTTCCTGTAATCGTGATCATAAATTGATTTTCTTTTTGCAAGCGTGAGTTTAATTTTGGAAGTGTGATTTCAAGCTTTTGTGAGTGGTGTGTTATAACTAAGATCTTTCATAGAGAACATAGGAACCATAACTTGTATTAAGCCTAGGTTAATTGGATTTCATTCCTTGGTCCATGATTAAGTGAACTATTTTCCTTGAATGTTCAGATTACCTCAAACTCTCAAAACCAACTTAAAAAACAAATATTTAAGTTCAACTCAATTTGGAATTATAGGGGTTGCATTGATTGATGTGACTAATCCTTGCAATTGATTAAAATCAGAAGTCTATGTTAGTTCCATCTAGAGAGATTAAGGACTGGGATTGAGAAGGTGTGATTGAGTATAAGTAGTTGTTTTTGAAATTGTTGGCGTGAGTTTCATGTATTAGAGTTAATATTTTTTGCACGTTGAATTAAGCTTTGAAACCTACATAGACAGTGTTGACATCCTTTAAAAGAAAAGACTTACCCCAGTTGATAATTAATGGTTTGATGAAATTAATGTCCTGAAAAAGAACAATTAATCTCACCAACATTTTGGTGCCATTGTCGGTGATGTTGTCAAGGGTGCAATATCATGATTTAATATTGGTTTTAATAGTATTTTATTTTTGTGATTGTATTCATAACGTGGCTTGAAGTATAGGGTAAAAGGGAGCGGTAAGACGAGAGGTAAGAACCAGTTCATTCACCCTTAAGTTCTAGAGGTGAGTTCTCATGCCAATTTCTTCAAGGCATGTAGAATGCATGACTCATGGAAGAAATTTATGTAGTGCAGGGAGAGTTGCTGCTACTACTAATCATTCTACAACTCAACGAGGAAGAGGTACCCCCATTGCTAACAATTCTATAGGAAGTTGAGGAAGAGGAAGGTTAAACAATCATGAACATGAAATTCCTCCATTTGAACCTTTTAGTGATTTTGAATAATCCTCAACATATACATAAGATGAATTTGAAGGCCCTCCCATCACAGAGGAAGCAATAGATGAGTTGATTATTGGTCATCTTTCCAGCACAATGACTTAGAATATGAAGTTAGACATAATCCCGTTGAAGATCCAGAAGACTCCTTACAAGAATCAAGGGTAGGTGAAAACTCTCACTTTTGGGAAGTTTCAGAAAGTTTAGAAGAAACTGTGGAAAATGAAGAAGCCATTGAATCTAATGTCACAATTGAATTCCCCATTGGAAATGTTAGAGGAGAAGCACCAATGAAGAACATACCACTTTTAGCTCTGCCCACTTTCCATGGTTTGGCTTCTGAGGATCCCGACACTTAAAAAAAATGATGTCTTATGTCATAGTTATGATTATTTTCTTATGCACAAAAGTTAAAGTTTTTCCCTTCCACATTGAAGAATGAAACACTAAGATGTTTTATGGGACTTGGAGGATAGAATATCCACACGTGGGATCATGAAATGAAGAAAGCTTTCCTCCAAAAGTAGCAGGATCATTGTAGTGCTAAACATCTTCGAGAAGAGATCTTCAAGATATCATAGCACATAAATGAAAGTCTAGAGGAATATGTTGAGATATTTCTCTACAATTTGCAAAGATCTAGACATAGTGATTTAGACAAGGAAACACATAAGACAATTTTGATTAGAGGCTTAAATGATGAATATGTTGATATTTTGAATCTAATAGGGGAAGGTGATATCTCTAAAACTAACTTTGATAAAATTTGTGAGATTTGGAGGAGATATTCAAGAGGGACAACCAAGACTGGGAAAAGTATTCGAGAAGAATTACTGAAAGTTGCAAGAGCAACCCCTAGAGGAATCACCCAAGCTAAGATAGGTAATATGTTGGCAAAATTTCAAACAAATATTTTAAGTTCACTTGCATCGTATATTGACGTATTTTAGGCCAAGTAAAATCAAATAGAGATGGAAAAGGCTATGGCTATTTTCTATCCTAAATGTCGACAAAAACACTTTTTGAAGGAGTGTTCTCTCAATAGTGTTGAAGTCTATGGAATATGCGATCAAGGTCATGCAATGAACAAGTGACCATATTTGCTTGGTTTAAAAGCAATATATGAAGGAGAAAAAACTGAATATGAACAAGTCTATTTTGTAACTCCAAAAAGGCCATGGCAACCTAGGACTACATGTATGACACAAGACCCTGCTCACTTTTCAAATATTTATTGGGCTAACCAGCAGTTTCCACAATTTTTTGTTTATGTATATGTAACTTCGGAATGTATTTCATATATATTTATTGTACCCTTATAAGAGATGTGTTATTCCTCTATAAGGAAGTGTCGTCATGTGTATTGACAAGTGTCGCAAGTGTGTGTACTTGGCGGCAGGTTATTAGACCACAATGTGTGGGGTCGGCCCTAAAATATATATTATATTGTGGATGTACCTAGATAGACAAGTTGGCCCCATAAGGTCACTGGGAAAACAGGTTAGTATAAATAGAGATCGGGAGATCTCTATTTTGATCATTCAGAAACTCACACTTCTCTCACTCAGAAAGTGGCGCACTAGTGAGGAGGAGGATCATCTGCTACTAGGAGACTATCTCAGTGTATTTTGGTTGTACTTTGGTTGAGCCATTGCTCTCTCTATCTCTGAGGAAGTTGTGGGGTTTTTCACCTTAGGGTTTTCTCCACGGAAACTCTGTGTCTCTTGTCTCTCATGCTTTTGATTCTTGTGATGCTTGTGATGCTTATTGTGATTGTTATGCATTGATATACTGTATATGTTATTCTCTCAGTGAAGATCCTAGAGTATTGTGAATTAATGCTCAAAATTTAACATTTTTGAGCTCTCAGAAAATGCAATATCCTTCCCAGTGGTATCCCCCTCCACCTTGGGCACAATGGTCGTCACAAATGAACCAAACCAATCCTTGGTCACATGGATGGAGAGAATAATCATCAAGTAGCTCTCAAAATCCCGTGCAACCACCTCAATCACTGCAATTGCAACCCCCTTCAAATAGTCTCCCACGACCTCAATTTCCTACAACCCACTCCAAATCCTAACAATAATAAGACAACTTATCCATCCTATGATGCTGACACTCAAGGTTTTCCCACCTACTATGACTCTCCGGTGGAATGCCAACAAATAACTTTGAGATTTGGAAGAATGTTGGACCAAGGGAATCCTCCAACCATCAAAGAATATGAAGAGGATCAGATCCAACAAACATAAATAAACTAATTTCAACAACAACCTTTAGAGGTTCTATAACCTGCTACACCTAAAACCTCATATCAACCTAGTGACGAAACTCTCCCCATCTCCTCCTTATATTGAACGGTTGGGAATGGTGAGACCTTCACCTCAATCCGAGTTTGATTTGTTAGGAGATATGAGAAATGTATGTGTCAAGATACATCTATTCCAAGAAATTAGGGACATTCCAATCTATGCTAAAACCAAAAGAGAACTTTGTGTTAGAAAACGTAGTAGGAAATCAAGAGACTCGGCCACCATACATGTCATTTCAAAATTGGCAGATATTATGATTGGAAAATCCTTAACCCCCAAGTATAAAGACCTTGGAAACTTGGTAGTGGATGTCCATATTAGAGGCATTCAGATCTCTAATGTCTTGGTAGACCTTGGGGCTGCCATCAACATAATGACCATGGAGGTAATGGATAAACTTGGACTAGATCGTAGAGGAACTCCAACATTATTAGAACTGGCTAATTGATCTACACTTCGACCAGTTGGAGTCATTGAAGATATAGTCTTTTCTTTCGATTCTCGGGAATATCCGGCTAAATTCACGATCTTGCAACCCAAATATCGATTAGGGGGTCATCCTCTTATACTTGGTAGACCATGGTTGGCCACATCTGAGCTTACATCGAATGTAGATATGGTAAATGACAATATCCCATGGAAATTCCATGAATGAGCTCACATTGTATCCTCATGCCATGCCTAACACAAATGATGAAGAACCATTATGGATGGGTGAAGAGGAATGTGACACTCAAGCTATACAAATTGTTTTGACTATTGAGAAAGCATTATCATTTAACGACGAAACTATGGATGATGTGATCAACACTTTTCTTAGTCATCTAACTTCATCCTCTCAGCCAAATTATCAGTTCCCGTAAAATGTAATGCAACCCTCTTCTTAAGAACAATACGTGGGGGAATCATCTATGGATCCTCCAGCTTCAATATTCTGCCTTAAAACTAAACCTACTAGTATATCGGTAGAGATTGAGCAAGGAAAGTTCCTAAATATTAACCCAGAATTATCCCCCCTAAATAGAGGGATCAATTGATTTCTCTTTTGAGAGAACAAAAAGAAGCATTCGCATGGGAATATAAAAAAATGAAGGGTATACAACCTAATATATGCACCCATCACATTTACATTCAATCGGATGCCTGACCAGTTAGGCACCCCCAACACTGGATGATTCCTCTCCTAAGAGATACAGGTAAAGATGAATTGCAAAAACTCTTGAACATGAATTTTATTTGCCCCATCTCTTACAACCAGTGGGTCTCACCTCTAGTGACTGTCCCCAAGAAAATGGAAAATAGAGAATTTGTGTCGAGATAATTTTCCCTTTCCCTTTATCGACCACTTTCTTGATACATCAACATGAAAGAATTTTTTTTCTTTCCTTGACAGGTTCAGTGGATATAATCAGATCCAAATTGCTCTAGAAGACTAGGATAAAACCACTTTTACCTTCCCTTGGGGGACTTTTGCTTACAGGGTGTTGTATTTTAGGATTTGCAATACACCAACCACTTTTCAGGGGTGTGATGGGAATATTTTTTGACCTAATCCATGACTGTGCCGAAATATACATGTCACCAAAAGGTCGTGGAAAAATTCACACTCTAATAAAACCACCAGAGGATTCATCCTTGACCTACGATGAAAGTGAATACCTATCTTTTCAAGTGTCCAATTTGGAAGATCTAATTAAAGGGGTGGTGAACTAATGGTTGATTTAGTTAATTTGGAGAATAAGATGAATAATATAGAGGAAAATGTGGAAAGGATTCACTAAAGGTGCTGATGTGTCCCAGAATACTTAGGATGATAAAGATAGTGTCCATGTTGAGCAACCTTCTATTAATAAGCATAATCCAAGAGGATTTGATTTTAATAATTGAAGTAATCAAGGATGGTCCCCAAGGGGTATCCAACTCCCTAATATTGACATGAGGAAGTTTGATGGCAAGGACCCCATAACATGGATATTCCAGATGGATCAATTCATTGATATACACTAGGTTCCAAATTTACAGAAGGTAACTATTGCATATTTATATTTAGAACTTGAGCAGTTTGTGTGGTACCAATGGTTTTGTGAATGGAAAAAGAACTCCATTATCTCTCGGTCCATTTTTACTGAAGAATTGATATCATATCATGATGACGTTAAGAGATATTCATTCTTTACCCAATTGATAAATCTAAGGCAAAAGGGTCCAGTAATCGAGCACATTCAACAATTTCAAAAGTTGAGTCTCAGAGTGGAGGGTGTACCGGATGATAAATTGTTGGATCTGTTTATTGGAACCTTGAAGGATAACATTCAACATGAGGTGAGTCTCTTCGAACCAACATCCTTAGAGAAGGATTTCATGTTGGAAAGGAAGGTTGAAAGTAAAAACATGGCGATGGCTACTAAAAGGACCACCTCTAACATCTATAGATATATTAATGTTCCTTCTTATAACCCACCTCAACCTACAAGGTTGACATCTAAACAAATGGATGAAAGAAGAGCAAAATGTATATGCTTTAATTGTGACAACAAGTATAGCAAGGGACACAAGTGTGGTGAGAATAAATTATTCTACATAGATTGTGAAGAATAATAAGCAAAAGAACATGAACCATCTCAAGCTGAAGAAATAGAAGATATTACTCCCACTATATATTGTCATGCATTGGATGGAATTAGCACTTCTCAAACTCTCAAGATCAAATGATACATCAAAGAGAAAAAAGGTAACAATGTTGAAAGATTATGGTAGCACTCATAATTTTATTCATTGTAAATTAGGCAAAGCTCTCATTTGATTTATATATCCAACACCTGATTTTCAAGTAATGTTTGAAGATTGAGGAACTATCAATTGCCTAAGGAAATTCCATAATATTACTCTTACTATGGGGGAGTATGTATTGAATAGTCTAATGATTGTTATTCCAATGGGTGGTGTTGATATTGTATTAGGAGTCCAATGGTTATAATCACTGGGAATAATGGCTTTTAATTTTCAAGAACTTTTCATGAAATTTTCTTGAGAAGGAAAATAATTTGAGTTAAGGGGTATCATAGGGAAACCAAGCAAGGTGATATCTTCTAATGGAATGACAAAATTGTTGAAAAATAGACATTAGGGTGTAATTACAAAATTATGCTCACTAGAGGTTCAAACATCTAAGCCTCCTGTTGATGTCTCGAAAATCGTAGCATCAATCAACAAGGGATTCTCCCTGGTAAGCAAGACCAATTAGAATGCTCACCGTTTGGTGTGGGGAATCCGTCCGGTTAACGGTTCTGGCTACCGTGTAAGATTTAAAGATTTGTATTCTTTGTACCGGTTGTGGCCCGATCCATCGTTTATGTATTTTAATTTTAAAAGATGATATGCAGGTGCATTAATCTAAATGAAAGCTGTAAACAATTCTAATCTATCCTCGTAAGGAGCAAATTTAAAGGATGAGTAATAAAATGGAAATGCAAGAAAGAAATTCACAGATAGCTGTTAAATTGAATAGAAGCATTTACAGCAGAAAATAAAGATGATCAAAGATAGCTTTGATAGAGATGAACATTCTATTACCCATTTAACACAAAATTTTTGCAAAGGAAATGAAATCATTCATAGCAGAGAATTAATTCACAATAGCCAGGAAAGATCTCACAGAAAATGTATGGAAGATGCATAAATAGTTCAGCAATTATCCAACACAATCCCAAGCAAAATGTTGCACCGGCTTCCACAGGCCAAAACGATTTTCTTATTCATGTAGCAGAAATAGTTCACGTACAGGACAGAATGTCCTTTCACCTGCCAAAAGTCCTTTCGCTATCTTCTATTCATCTATATATAGCCTTACAAAATGCTCCAAGAGCTGCCACCTGTGCTCTAACTCCCCTGATTCTTTTAATTTGTCTTTTAGTGCCCATTTTACAAAAGTAGAATAAATCCTCAAAATATTTTACAAAAGGAAAGGGGGGAAAAACTCCAGCTATCTTTAACATTTAAAATATATGGGCAAAAAAATGCTCTAGCCTTTAATCAGAAAATAGGAAATGCCAAATCAGCTCTCTGTTGGTGCTTCTGCTGCAGCTTGCACCACTACTGCAACTGATTGTTCTACTACTGCTATTCAGCTTGCTTCTGCTATGTAATATATCCAAAGGTTTGTTTCTCTAATAATGGTACTTGCAGGGACAGGGAGCATGCATTTCAATGAGACCTCATGCTTGGAAAGCTCCTCTTCAATAACAATTACTTCTACCGTTGTAACCTGGACGATTTCTTCAAGAAAGTGCGCGTGAACAGCTGCTTGCCTGGTGCAATGGTGAAGATCTTCTACTGTCAGCACGTCCATTTTCTTCACATAATCCATCTCTGCGCTTGGAGTCTCATCTTTCAACATGTTTCGACTCTTGCTTCCAGGACCTCCTCGCCAGTTGATTCAGACTCAGACACCTTTAACTTCTTGTCACCTCTCGGCATTGCGCTTTAAACCTGGTAGAAACCATGCATGAGTATGTAGATGATAAAACATAATGCAAAATAAACATTGAAATGAAACTTATCACCTCAATAAGCACAACCTGGATGAAATAGTACTAGCCAGGACAACTTTCAACTTAACAAAATCGAGTGATAGTTGAGGCTCAACTCGCAGAGTTGGGATGACGTTGAGGACAAAATCACCGAGTTGAGCCGACGTTGCGGACGAACTCGCCGAGTTGAGCTGATGTTGCAGACGAACTCGCCGAGTTGAACCGACGTTGCGAACGAACTCGCTGAGTTGAGCCGACGTTGAGGACACACTCGCCGAGTTGAGTTGACGTTGCAGACGAACTCGCTGAGTTGGGCCGACGTTGCGGACGAACTCGCCGAGTTGAGCCGACGTTGCGGACAAACTTGTTGAGTTGAGATGATGTTGGGGACGAACTCGCCGAGTTGAGCCAACTTTGAGGCTCAACTTGCTGAGTTGGGCCAACATTGAGGCTCAACTCGCCGAGTTTTTTTTTTTTTTTTTTTAAACTTAAGAAACTTTGCTCTCTTTAGAAAAATAAGTAAGAAAAAATGCCCTTTTGATGGGGCTTGACTTCTAAGCAAACGTTTTTACAAAAATAAAAGGAGGGGCCCCAATATTTACAAATTTTTTTTTTGGGGGGATGTTGCAGCAACAACAATTGGCAATTCGCTGGCGAACACAGATCTCTGAAACAAACTCATCTCATGGTTAGGAAACTTACAAAGTGCTGGTTACATGTGCAACAAAATGTCTTCATAGTTTAGCTTCAGAGAATACAGTGATCACTCTTATCATAATGGTGATAAGGGAAAAGGCAACTTTGACTCAGACTTCTTTACAACTCTTTAAGGGCCAAAATGTGGGGTTCATTTTAAAATTCTGTCTTTTAGAAGCCTACTGATATAAGACTCCATAGGATCGTGACAATATCTCACATACATATTCATTTGTTCCTCATTCCCATGTTATTTCGCATCCTTTTGGATGTTTCTTTAATTTACGACTTTTGCCGCTTTGAGTCTTCCAGAAATAAATTTCTTCTGCTTTCAATAATTGATATAGGTTCTTCAATCCATAATGTCCTTTTGTGTGAGTGAAAGATTTATTTGATTTCATGCTTCACGGACGGAGAAGAACCTTGTTGGGCTGGTTTTTTTGAACAGCTTCCTTGATTTGAAAGTTTCCTTGCTTTTCTCAGCCATGCTTTAATTGAGGCGAGAATTTCTGGAAACCAGACTCTTTGAGATATGCCTTTTGGCTTTTACTTGCAGCATGGGATCATTTTAAATACCATATATCTGTGAGACATGCTTCCTCTCCATGGGTCTGCCATAGTGAACTTCCTGAGACAGTCATTAATGTTAGAGTTAATGGGGCCCTAAGATAGTCAGAAGGAAATGCTAAATCTTAGTTATTTGACAGGGGTCACTTTGACCAAACATAAAAGAGGATCTCTGCATTCCAGGAAACCAATCAGTGAAAGTAAAGTCACAAATATATATTCCCTTTATCAGTGAGCTTCTTCAGGACCATCCTTTTGAGTTTTTCCTGGAGTCTCATCTCTCAGCTATACCAAAATTGAACTTAGCTTTATTTAAACAAAGGACTCAAACAAAAGGGAAAAAGCAAACAAAAGAAAACAAATCAAGCTAACTAGCAGGCTAAAAGATAATCAAAAGCAATTAAAAATGAAACAAAAGAAAACAAACCAGAAAAGAAAAGACAACGTTTTATTTATGTACAAGAGTCCACCTGGGACTCATGCGAAGTATTATTTCAAGGCGAAGCCGTGGAAAGGGAGATTTACTTCCTCCCCTTGCAGGTCTTTCAATTTATAGGTTGACGGGCCAAGCTTTTTAGAAATTTGGTAAGGGCTAACCCATAAATGTTGAAATTTTGTGTGCATTCCCTTACCTTCATGCTGGTGGTCCCATTTCAGAACTAAGTCACCTACTTCGAAATTTATTTTACCATATTTCTTCTTATCAAACCATCTTTTGACTATGTCTTGATGGTGATGGAATTGGTCTTTGGCTTTCTATCGTGACTCTTCAAGTTTTAGGAGGATATCAATTCTGGATTGTAGGGCTTGACTACTAGAATCTTGAGAGGCTTGGGCCAATTGCAAGGATGGGATTAAAATATTTGGCGGAAGGATGGCTTCCTTGCCATAGACTAAGGTGAACGGGGAAACCCCTAAGGCATTCTTGGGAGTGACTCTGTCTGCCCATAAGGTGTTTGGGAGGGCTATGTGCCAGCTTCTCTGATTTTCAATCACAGTTTTCTTAAGGATTCAAATGAGATTTTTATTGGTAGACTCAGCTAATCCATTTCCTTGGGGATAGTAATTGGATGAATAATGTAGTTTAATTCATTTCTCATACATGAATTCATTAACCTTCATTGACGAAAAATAAGGTGCATTATCAAATACTAGCGAAATTGAAACCCCAAACCTGATTATGATGTTTTTCTCCAGGAAGTTGATGACTACATCTTCATTGACTTTACACAGCGGAACGGCCTCAGCCCATCTTGTAAAATAATCAGTGGCTGCCAGAATATATCGGTGTTGCAGTGAGGAGTTTAGGTTTATTTCGCCAATAATATCTATGCCCCATTGCTCGAATGGTTCAAAGATGATAACTGGCTGCAAGGGTCCTGCTGCTTTTGGTAACTTTCCGGCACTCCTTGAAAAGAGTGGGCCAATAGTATCCAGCTCTAAGAATTTTGTGAGCTGTAGTATCTCCAGAGTAATGTCCCCCAACAGGGCCATCATGTAATTCTTTGACCATGTTGCCCGCATCTTTTTTCTCCAAACATCTGAGGAAAATGCCATCATAATTCTTCCTAAAGAGCACTCCTTCAATGATTTGGTATGCTGTTGATTTAAGACGAAGAGCTCTTCTTTGCTTCGGACTCCAGTGCTCTGGCAAGTAACCTGACTGTAAATAATGCACTACGTCCCTATACCAAGACTCCGGCGTTGTAAAAACTGGACATACATCAACCATGTTCAATTCGGCTTCATTCCTCCAATCTAGCTCTTCATCAACTAGATTTTCAGTAAGCAATTTGCATAAACCTTGACCTTTGATAATAGTGGCTGGTTTGAATTCTAAGTCACACTCTTGAAGAGCAGTGACCCAGTTTCCTCTCCTTTCTCCCAATTCTTTTTGAACAAAAAGAGATCTAACATTGGGATGAGGAACTATGACTTTAGTTCTATTTTTTAGAATATATGGCCTGAACTGCTTTACCGCTTTGAAAACTGCATATGCTTGCTTATCTACCACGGGGTAGTTCAGTTCAGCGCCCTGCAGACCAGTGCTCATAAAATAAATTGGGTATTCATCTCCCGATTCCACCTTTTGAGTGAGCACAACTGCGAGAGAGTTATCAGAAGCAAAAGTGTACATAATAAAATCTTTATCGAAGTCTGGACTTCTTAAAGAAGGTGCATTGGCTATGGCAGCTTTGATTTCTTTAAATGCAACCTTTTCCAAGTCTGTCCACTTAAATTGTACACTCTGCTTGACCATTTGTTGCAAAGGTTTAACAATCTGAGCAAAGTCTGGAACGAACCTTCGAACAAAATTTATGGTGCCCATGAATGATTGCATAGACTTTTTGTTGTGGGGAATGGGAACTTGTTGATAGCTTGTACTCTCTCTTGATCTATCGAGATTCCCTCCTTTGAAATGATATGACCCAAAAGTTTTCTCTCAAGAACAGTGAAAACACTTTTCTTAGGGTTTAAAGAGATACCATACTTCCTATAGCGATCAAAGATTTGCTTTAGGTGGAAAACATGGTCTTCCATTTTCTTTGAGAAAACTATCACATCATCTAAGTAAAATACAACACATTGACCACCCAATCCTCGGAAAGCAATGTCCATGGCTCGCTGAAAAGTAGCTCCTGTTTTGATAAGCCAAAAGGCATTCTTCGATATGCGAAGGTTCCCCACTTCGTACGAAAAGTGGTCTTGAGTCGGTCCTCCTCCGCTACTAGCACTTGGTTGTAACCAGAGAAACCATCTAGTAGGGAGAAAAGTTCTGATCCTGACACCATCTGCAAGATTTGTTCCATTGGGGGCACATGATAGTTGTCTTTATCGGAAGCTCTGTTTAAGTTCCGGAAATCTACACATAGTCTGATTTCTCCCGATTTCTTCCACACAGGAACTAAATTAGCCACCCATTCATAATGTCGGACTTTAAAAATAATCTTGGCATCCAATAATTTTTTTAACTCTTTCTTAATTAGAGGCTTGAGTGTCGGATGCATCCTTCTTAATTGTTGCTGAAAAGGTTTGACACCTTCCTTCATTCGTATTATGTGTTGAATGATGCGAGTATCATATGTTTTCAGATCATCGTAGGTCCAAGCAAACACATCTTTATATTGCTGGAACGATTTGATGAATTTACTTCTCTCGCCCAGCGTACAACACTTACCAAGATTAATATATTTTGGTTCAGCTTTTGTGCCCATATTTATTAACTCATGCTGCGTGGATGAGCTGTGAGTTTTAGCATTTACAGGTCTTCTGAACTTGCTCTGTAAATCAAATAACGCTTCAAGAGTTCTCACGCCTTTGGGCATGAAGTTTCCCTTTACAACATCTTTATTTTGTAAATCTGAATCATGCCGTTCTTCATCTATTATGGCCTCTTGGAAGACATCTTCATTTGTTAAGAAACTAATGATCTGATCATCATCATCAAATACCCTGAGATTGTGATGTTATCCGGAATAGAGGGCCTGAAAATTAATTCAATAGAGCATTTGTTATTAGTGGACACTAATATGGAAGCAGAGGTTTCTAACAAATCAGCTGCAGCATTCTTCAACCTAGGAACATAATTAATATTGAAAGCATCAAAACATGAAATCAGATCCCAAACCTCAGCTTGATAACCCTTTAAGTGTGGTGAAAGGTAATGAATTGTATTCCTTATTTTCCTAACAACTATTTCTGAATCACCAAACACTTTCAAATATTTGACATTCAAACCAATAGCTTTCTTTAACCCATGGATCAGAGATTCATACTTAGCAGTTTTATTCGTACATTCAAATTCTAATCTATAAGATAAAAAATGCTTGTTTCTTTCGGGGTCAATTAAAACACAACCAACTCCCGATCCTTCTTGAGTTTTGGAGCCATCAAAGTAAAGAATCCAAAAAATATTTTATTCTTTAACTAAGTTAGTATCACTACCCCTTAAGTCAGTAACTAATTCTACTATGTTACAATAAATATCATCAGTCCGTGAAAAATGAAGGAAATCGAACTGTTCGTCTGAATCATGGCTAACATCTTCCGATTTATAGTTTCCCAGTTCGATTTCTAAGAAATAATTTCCCAAAACTAAAGATGAGAAAGCTACAACTTCATTCTTTTCCTCTAACTACGTTACATTTTGTTTCATGTGGGGTTCTCTTAGTATTTTGATTTGATTTTGCCTATTCTGGTAAGGTAACCACAAATGGGACCAATCTGTTGCGAAGCATTCGTTTAGTTTAGTAGACCAGTCTCTACTTAATATTAAACCATAAGCCTCAGGAATATCGACCACCATTATATCAATAAGTTGACACACCCCTGAATCAGTTGACAATCTAATAAGCACGTCTTTCAATTCACCAATGACTTTGACAATGGTTCTTCCTAACTGTATGATTTGAGATGGGGATGGGATCGACTGTCCATTAATCTTTTTGCAAATTGACAAAGGCATGACATTCAAACTAGCACCTGAGTCTACCAAACAATTATGCACATTGTGATTAAAAATTTCAAAGGTCAAGAGAAAAGATAGAGTCCGCGATCTAGATTTTCCGCCAATGCTAGCTTCGTTTATTTCGGGGTTTTCCTCAGTGTTACCTAACGGAGTGCTAGACTGTGGATCAAAGGCTTCCAACAGTTTCTTTCTTTGCTGGGGCATACTACACATATCGAAAATGGAAACATTTGCTTTCACTTTATTGATATCTTCGTTTATGTCAGAACCCATATCACATTTTCTTGAGACTTTTGGCTTATTTTCTGTTTTATTCAAAGGAGCTTTTGACTGTTTGGTTGTTTCTGTGGCTGGTTCTTTTGTTATTGCCAAATTTGTCTTAGGCTGGGGAGGGATGATAGTTATGTCTGCTTTGGCATTTGATTTGCGAATTTAGCTTTAGGCACATCTATTGTTTGATTGAGCACCGGGCCTTTACTTCTAGTACTGACATTAATAGATGATGCTTGAACTTCATCAACACGATTTTCAAATGATGGTTTTTGGGCAGGGGTCCAATCCCAAAGGATCATTGTGGTATCGGAAGCGGGTTCTTCCTGTTCAAAAATTTGCTCTTGCTGAGGATTTGTTTGCTCAGGAATTTGTGCATCTAACATTTGATTCATTACCAAACTCATTGAATTAATCCACTGTGGACAACTCTTTTCCGAGTGTTGTTCTTGATGGAAAGTACAAAAATGGCCATGTCTATCTCGTTTAAATTTAGCACAACGGAGTTATTTACAGGGGGAGTTGGCTATCTGCCTTCTTCTCTTTTCTTATAGAATGGCTTGAATAACTGCCTAGAAGAGCTCGCCGCTTTGTCTTTCTCTAGATCTACAATTTTTTTAGAAAGTTTTTGCATCATTTTTATCACGCTTTCTAAATCAGCTGCTGGTTTTATTTCTAGATCAAGAGAATGTTTAATAATATTGTCATCTTCTTCTTCTACCTTTTTGGCTTCTTCAAAGTTTTCTATCATGGTAGTCTTCTTCGTTGTTTTGACAAACATTGCTAAAGGAGATTTAAGAGTTGTTTTATAATATTCCACCAAACATTCTTCAGCGGGCTTTGTTGCATCACTAAAGTTATTTAATAACGTTGTGAATTTTTTATTAAACTCTTGAACTTTCTCTTTCTTTTCCATTCTCATGGATAACAATTCTTTCATAAGAGTAGCTATTGTCTTTTGGTTTCCATACTTCTTTAAAAAACATTTTTCAAAATCTTCTCAACTTACTATCGAGCTAGCTTGTAGGCTAAGTACCAAGAAGACACCTTGGTTTCAAAAGTATACGGAAAAAGACGACAGACTACATCTTCATGTGCGACATTAAGAAGATTCAAAGCTAAATAAAAACTTTTAAGATGATCTTCAGCAGAAATTCCTTTCCCAGGATCATACTTAGGAAAAAAAATTTCCGGGTTTTTAGGCAAATCATGGAATGGTCCAACTAGATTCAATGCTCCCCTTGCTCTCCAAGCAAGCACAACCATGGCTCTTGGTGGGGAATGTGGTGGTGAATGCGGTGGAGAATTTTGAGGAATATGTTGTTCTTCTTGGATTGGAGGAGTTTCGGGCCTGACTTCGTTGAAAGGTTCGGTGATCTCTTCTAAAGATAAATCTAATAATTCTTCTAGACTTTGAACTAGAACGGAGTCTCTTGTGTATTGTGTACCCCTCCTAGGATCTCTTATTCTAGGTAGCAAAGGAACAATAGTTATTCCTCCAAGACTCCTAACGTAAGAACGAGTATGTCTTCTAAAACGGTTTACTTCCTCAAAAGGAATAACGTACAGTGTCTCTTGCTGTTCTATCTCAGAATTGGGATTTTCTTGATTTCTTGATTCCAAATCGGAATTATCTGGGATAACTGTTGCAAACAGGTCTTTAGTGGGATTTCTTCTAACAGAAGAATTTCCTCTGCCAGCCATACACTGGCGGCCCTCCTTTTAGCACCAAAAACTGTTGATGCCTCGAAAATCGTAGCATCAATCAGCAAGGGATTCTCCCCGGTAAGCAAGCCCAATTAGATCGCTCACCGTTTGGTGTGGGGAATCCGTTCGGTTAACGGTTCCGGCTACCGTGTAAGATTTAAAGATTTGTATTCTTTGTACCAGTTGCGGCCCAATCCACCGTTTATGTATTTTAATTTTAAAAGATGATATGCAAGTGCATTAATCTAAATGCAAGCTGTAAACAAATCTAATATATCTTCGTAAGGAGCAAATTTAAAGGATGAGTAATAAACTGGAAATGCAACCAAGAACTTCACAGATAGCTGTCAAAATTGAATAGAAGCATTTACAACAGAAAATAAAGATTATCAAAGATAGCTTTGATAGAGATAAACATTCTATTACCCATTTAACACAAAAATTTTGCAAAGGAAATGAAATCATTCATAACAAAGAATTAATTCACAATAGCCAGGAAAGATCTCACAGAAAATGTATGAAATATGCAGAAATAGTTCAACAATTATCCAACACAATCCCAAGCAAAATGTTGCACCGAATTCCACAGGCCAAAACGATTTTCTTATTCATGTAGTAGAAATAGTTCACGTACAAGACAAAATGTCCTTTCACCTGCCAAAAGTCCTTTCACTATCTTCTATTCATCTATATATAGCCTTACAAAATGCTCCAAGAGCTGCCACCTGTGCTCTAACTCCCCTGATTCTTTTAATTTGACTTTTCGTGCCCATTTTACAAAAGTAGAATAAATCCTCAAAATATTTTACAAAAGGAAAGGGGGGAAAAACTCCAGCTGTCTTTAACATTTAAAATATATGGGCAAAAAAATGCTCCAGCCTTTAATCAGAAAATAGGAAATGCCAAATCAGCTCTCTGTTGGCGCTTCTGCTGCAGCTGGCACCACCACTGCAACTGATGCTTCTACTACTGCTATTCTGCTTGCTTCTGCTATGTAATATATCCAAATGTTTGTTTCTCTAATAATGGTGCTTGCAGGGACAGGGAGCATGCATTTCAATGAGACCTCATGCTTGGCAAGCTCCTCTTCAATAACAATTACTTCTGCCGTTGTAGCCTAGAGGATTTCTTCAAGAAAGTGCGCGTGAACAACTGCTTGCCCGATGCAATGGTGAAGATCTTCTGCTGTCAGCACGTCCATTTTCTTCACATAATCCATCTCCACGCTTGGAGTCTCATCTTTCAACATGTTTCAACTCTTGCTTCCAGGACCTCCTTGCCAGCTGATTCGGACTCGGACACCTTTAACTTCTTGTCACCTCTCGGCATTGCGCTTTAAACCTGGTAGCAACCATGCATGAGTAGGTAGATGATAAAACATAATGCAAACTAAACACGAAACTTATCACCACAACAAGCACAGCCTGGATGAAATAGTACTAGCCAGGACAACTTTCAACTTAACAAAACCGAGCGACAGTTGAGGCTCAACTCGCTGAGTTGGGCTGATGTTGAGGACAAACTCGTCGAGTTGGGCCGACGTTGTGGGCGAACTCGCCGATTTGAGCCGACGTTGTGGATGAACTCGCCGAGTTTAGCCAACTTTGCGGATGAACTCACCAAGTTGGGCCGACGTTGTGGACGAACTCGCCAACGTTGCGGACAAACTCGCCGAGTTGAGCCGATGTTGCGGACGAACTCGCCGAAGTTGGGCTGACATTAAGGCTCAACTCGCCGAGTTTTTTTTTTTTTTTAAACTTAAGAAACTTTGTTCTCTTTAGAAAACTAAGTAAGAAAAAAGGCCCTTTTGATGGGGCTTGACTTCTAAGCAAATGTTTTTACAAAAATAAAAGGAGGGGCCCCAATATTTACAAAAATTTTGGGGGGGATGTTGCAGCAACAACACCTCCTTTTCCCTTAGATCTCCAAAGGGTCATTGATAAGCATTCCAAAGTATTTGAATATATTCCAAAAGGTCTTACACCTACTCGAGATCGTGATCATGCTATTCACTTGAATCTAGGAAGTGTTCCTCCTAACATCATACCTTACATATACCCCTATGGTCAAAGGAGTGAAAATGAGCGTATGGTTGAAGAAATGTTAGAGGATGGAATAATTAGGCCTAGCCAAAGTTCTTACTCTGCACTGGTGGTAATGGTACATAAGAAGGAGGGCTCATGTTGTATGTGTCCAAATTATAGAGAGCTCAACAAGCTCACCATTAAATATGAGTTTCACATTCTTGTCATTGATGAATTGTTATATGAACTGCATGGAGAAGTTTACTTCACAAAGTTGTATCTTCATTCAGGGTATCATCAAATTAGAATGAAGGAATAAGACATCCAAAAAACAACTTTCAAAACTCATGAAGGTCATTATGAATTTATGGTCATGCCTTTTAGCCTTACGAATGCACCTTCCACATTTCAAGGTTTGATGAATTCCATTTTCATGCCCTTCCTTAGAAAATTTGTGTTAGTATTTTTTTATGACATACTAATCTATAGCAAGTCTTGGGAAGAACATGTTCAACATGTTGATAGGGTGCTACAACTACTAAAGGGGTGGCAACTATATCCAAAAACTTCCAAATGTTTCTTTGGGGTATAGGAGGTAAAGTATTTGGATCATATTGTATCTTACGAAGGTGTCAAGGTAGACCCTAACAAAATTAAATCCATGATGGATTGGCCAATTCCTAAAACCTTGAAGAATCTTAGAGGATTCTTAAGTTTTATAGGGTACTACCAAAAGTTTGTTTGAAACTATTTAAGAAAAACATCGCCTTCGAAAACATTATTAAAGAAAGATTAATTCTTTTAAACTCCAAAGGAAACTCAATCTTTTGAACAACTTAAAGAGGCAATGTGCAAAGCCCTAGTCTTAACCACACCAGACTTTACAAAAACCTTTAATGTGATGCCTAAGGAAATGGCGTTGGTGTTGTTCTAATGCAAGAAGGAAGGCCCTTGGCTTTTGAAATTCGACCAATCAAGGGAAAGAATTTACAAAAACCCATTTATGAGAAGGAAATGATGGCAATACTACATGCACTTAAGCAATGGTGTCCTTTCCTAATAGGTAGGCACTTCAAGGTCAAAACAACATGATAGTCTTAAATACTTATTTGAACGGAGACTATCTTTAGAAGATAAACACAAATGGGTAACTAAGATGTTGGGATATGACTTTGAAATCATCTATAGAAAGGGGGAACATAATATAGTGGCATATGCACTCTCAAGAAAATATGAGGATGTTGAGGCATTACTTTGTGCTATTTCTATTATACAACCCGATTGGATAATAGAAGCAAGGGAAGAATGACCTATCGATGTGGACGCTCATTCAAAATCTATAAAAGGATACCAATGTATCAGATACTTTTGTGTGGACAAATGATTTAGTATGGTATAAGGATCACTTATATATATGTAAGAATTCCCAACTCAAACAAAAGGTCCTTTTGGAATTACACACCTCTCCTATAGGAGGGAATTCGAGATTCCTAAAAACCTATCATAGGGTTAAGAAGGAAGTTTTTTGGGAAGGTCGTATATCTGATGTTCAAAGGCCAGTGGTAGAATGTTTGGTTTTCCAACAAAATAATGTTGAAACAGTTAAGACTCCAAGTTTTTTACAACCATTAGACATACCTTGTCAGCACTCGAAGGAAGTCTCAATGTATTTTATCACAAGTCTAACCAAGTTAGAAGGGAAGAATGTTATTATGGTGGTTGTTGATAGATTGACGAAGTATGCACACTTTTTTGCACTCTCTCACCCTTTTAACTCAAGTACAGTAGCTGCAACATTCATGGAAATAGTTCAAAAACTACATGGAAACCTAGAGATTCTTGTAAGAGATAGAGATCCAATTTTCACTGGAAAATTTTGGACTGAATTATTTCCTTGTTTGGGTACCTATTTGGCTCACAGTTCATCTTATCATCCTCAATCTGATGGTAAAACTGAGATAGTGAACAAATGTTTGGAATACTATCTTCACTGCTTTGCATATGATAAACAACACAATGGTTGAAATGGATATCTTTGGTAGAATAGTGGTAGAATACTTCCTTTCATACATCATAAAAAATGTCCCCATTTATAACACTTTATGGGTACCAACCTCCATCTATCACATCTCCCCTGAAAGGAAAATCTAAAGTTCAAGCTGTGGAAGATCACCTTGAGCACCAACAAGAAGTTCTCCAAATATTGAAGGACAACCTGGTTATATAAAAAAATAGGATAAAACAAAAAGCAAATCAACATCGTAGTGAAAGGAGTTTTCAAGAAGGGGATTGGGTATTTTTGAGGCTACAACCTTACAAACAGATGTCCCTCAAGCAATTAAATAAGGTCAATAAATTAGCACCCAAGTACTATGGTCCTTATAAAGTTTTGCAGAATATTGGTTGTATGGATTACAAATTGGAGCTTCGTTCTTCTTCAAGGCCCACACCCAGTTTTCCATGTTTTTTACTTAAAGAAGGTAATAGGAGACAAGATCCCAATTCAAGCTATCTTGTCGGAGCTTGATGAAGAAGAAAAAATAATATGGGAACCTAAACAAATCACTAAAGAAAGGACCAAACAACTACCAAATCGGGCTATTACTGAGTACCTTATCAAGTGGAAGGATTTATCAGTAGAAGATTAGACATGGGAAGGCGAGTCCTTCATACAAAAGCATCCACAACTAACCAAGCATTGAGGTCAACATTTATCTGAAGGGGAGGGGCATGTTAAGCCATAAATTGTGGCCCATTCCCCCCTAAATTGGGCACTTATATTAGTATTATTATATTGTTGACGTTGGCTTGAGTCCATTAGTGGTAATTGTATCTCTTTGTCTCCTATTTATATCAAGTATGCCTTTTCATTTGAATCATATTGTCTTGTATTGTCTTGTCTTGTGTATGTAGTACATTGTATAAGGAGGTTTCCCCCTTGAAGAGGATTTCTATTAATCTCTTTTCTTCATTATTAAGGCATGGACTACTCTTTCTTGTCTATTTATGCTCTTTTCGGGAATTTGTTTCATAACAATTTACACCTGCTCTAAAAAAGGAAAATTTGCATTCACCACAACCTTTGAGTGTTGTTCTTTTCAAATAATAGTTGTATATAGATACCTTGAGAAAGACAAAGATTTGATGGATTGGGATAAGGTTCAAGTATTATATTCTCCTTTATCCCTTTCCCTTATGAAAATCAACACGAGAAATAGCTGTGGAGGAAGAGAAAAATAAATGAAGTAAGATAGAGGAGGATGCATGGTATCACAATAAGAGTGCCATTACTCAAATAGTGGCATATGATCTTAGGAAAGAATGGGTTCCACAACCTTTGACGAATAATCCTCTCCCGTCACCTTTAGAATCTTCATTCCCTTAGTTGATTGAGGAACGCGCCACTTACTTCTTTAAAGAATAACAACCATACGATGAATACTAAATAGATCAAACATCAATCTTTAGGTATTAATTTTTGTTTCATAGGAGCATACACAAAATCTAGTTGGGGAGTGATAATGGGACTCAAATTGTCATTTTATTGCCCATATTATACCTTGATTTTGATATATTTTTCCTAAGAAACTCAAGACCTTCCTAAAAAAATTACTTTCTATGAGCAACTTAGATGTTTTTGACTCATTCTTATATAGATTAATATAATTTGCTTAATCTCGAATGAATTTAATATATGTTTGGTCTTAAGTGTTTTTGATGTTAATTATATTATTTGAATTCTTTAGCCAATGTGGTTTACAAGTAGGAAATCAATGTAACAAATCCTCATGCCATTTGCTCCTCTTCACACATTTACCACACACCAATTAGTTGAGGGGTGATAAATCCAAGGGATTTTATCCCCTCATAACTTTAAGGAGTACTAACACTTGAAGGTAATAATAAATTCCCTAGACAATTCAACCTCCTTCATGATCTTGGGATTCAAATTGATAAAGGAGGTAAAACACTTCCCTTGAATAAACATGCAGAAAAAGTCATTCATGGGATAACTCCCACCAATTGAGGACTTGATTGAGTGGGTTAGTTAGGATTCTTTTAACGAGCCTAGATGATAGAGTTAGAGTAGTCAATTCATCATTTCATTTCCTTGTTGTTGTTGAGAGCTAGTTTGAATTGTATGAGAGAGGCGTAATTAAGTCCTCTTGTTTCCATGACATTTTCATGAATAAAATAAAGAAAAGTTTACTGAAGTTTCATGTCTTTTTGTGTTTCTGTTAGCCTCCCATTTTGCTCCCCTTTCAGCATTACAACCTTACTTTTTGACCCTTTCTGCCTCTTCCATATGTCTATATTTCTTGTTATTTATCCATACATGCCACTCTTTTGGTACTTATCACATAGGTCTCCTTCAACAGTAAAAAAGAGGTAAAAGTTGTTATATTTTGAATGAATTCTTCATGTTTTAGTGAATTGAAATTATTTTAGGATTAATCATGCCTATGTTGAAGACCTTATGAGCATATATCCATTTCAGTACTCACTTCAACACTGGTTAACATAGTCAAAGGAGTTCCAAGAAAATACAAGCATGCAGTTTCAGTAGAAGGACCCGATCTCCAGTTGTCATAGGATGCAACTATGTCAAGAAGAATCGATCCTAGTCATGTGTCACAAATACACTCAGAACAAGAGTTCCAGAAATGTAACGGTCTAGTTGCATTCAATTAGGGCGGTTGCATACTTGCAACGATATTACCTCCATATGATTCATCTCTTAATGGAACTCTCGACTCATCAGTTGTAACTAGTAACGCTTGTTTACTATTTTTAAAGATCCAGAAATCTATATATATATATGCATAATCTATGACTGAGAAAGGGGATAGACATTGTATCATTATGCTATTGAACTTATCAGTTTTGGTCACACTTTTGATGCCTCTGTAATTCCGAATTTACAATAATGCAAGTTGGTTTCAGGATGTTTAGTGCCTTTTACTAGTCTACCGTCATATAACTCTTCATAGCTCCTTCACCAGACGAGAGGGCCCACCGACCAGGGGAAGTTTTGCTTTATACTTTGTTTTTTGTCTAGTTGTTCATCACATTACTTTGATCTATTTATATTCCCTGTGTGGGCTCACTTTTGTATATGTTTTCTATATTTTTCACATTTTGTAATTAACTGGTTATTTAGTTGTGAATCGCATAAATACTATAGGTAATTTCATCCCTTTTTATAGTAAGAATATATTTTTGTACTATGTATTCATGAATACTTTCATTTTGGACTTATAGTTAGGTTGTATTGATGAATCTATATGTACCATGAATTGGCATGCAATCTTCTTCTTGTGAATGAGTGTCTGAAATTCCATCTATGTGTTTATAGTCTTCTACCTCGAGGTCTTTTAGATTGATTAGGTATGTTAACATTAGTTTTCGTTATAGGTCCTATTTCACTTTGGTTCTATACCTATTTATTCTTCATTATCATAGAAATTATAGAAAGTTTAGAGGAAGTTATTTTATGAAATACAATATTGTTTTCCTTTCGGTTCTTTGAACATAGTTTGATAAATAGTGTATGATCTCAGGGATGCAGGTAGTCTCAAAAGGAACCATTAGATGATATATAAGGATATGCATTAGACTTTAGGACGTTGGCCATAGACAGTTTGGTTTTGTATATTTTTATAGGTCTTCATGATAAATTTGTGATTTCTGTTAGGTGATAGGTTAGTTTACAAATTTATACTCTTTTCTCTTTGATAAGTAGCTTAGGAATTTCATTAGCACCTACATATCTTGCTGGTATACTCCACCTAAAGATCTGGATATCATTGTATGAGAAATAATGTTCACCTAGATTAGGGTTAGTTAGGATGTTTAAGTTAACACTTCAGACAAACGTTTGCATTCATCTATTCAACTCTAGATTTCATTTATGTTATGTGGAAGTAGTTGTTATCCCATTTTCAGTCTTTCTTTTATTCATTGGTCTTTGCATTTTTAGTTCAATGCTACTTTCGGTACTTGTTTACACCCATAGTGTCCGCTTGACTTATTTGTAATTTTTTACACATCTATACCATGCACATGTCATCACAAAGTTATTATACTTTTAATATTCCATTATGTATAAAATTTCATCTTCAAGTCATAACAAAGCTTTTCTAGCTCTGAAATCTCATCTTGTACAAAATCTCATCTTTAGGTCATTACAAAGCTTCTATATTTAAATACATTTCTCTGCAAAATCTCATCTTTTTGTCATTACAAAGCTTCTATATTTAAATACAGTATACTGTACAATATCTTCCTCAGGATTAGGGGTTAGTCAATAGGATTCCAGGTTTTAGTTTTTCATTTGGGTAGGATAAACCTCTAGGAATTAGGGATTAGTAGGATAGTTGTCGGTTGTTTTATTATTAGAAGAATTATGTTTACTTGCACAGACAGTGATTACAACTCATAAGATTACAGACCCTCGTTGATAACAAGATGACTAAGGTGAATTGTTGGAACATATAATGAACCTGATAGTTTCCAAGGGTTCCAAAAATTTCCTTGAGTAGCGCCCACTCAAGGAAAGGACATAGGAACCCTCCTTTCACTACATTTCACGTCTTTAGAATTTTTGTTATATATTATATAGAATTTTGTAGAACACTGTAGTGGACCCACTTCCTCCCATTCTAACCCCCCCTCTAAGTGTTGGTCAAATAAGATTACCTTTCTCTTTTATATCCAAACTTGATCATTAACCTTTTAATTGGTTAATTCTAAGGAAGTTTGGAGACTTATTCCTTCCCCATGTAGACCTTCCTTAGCATCTTTCTTCCTATTCCAAACCTTACTATCAAACTTCAAAGGACATATCTATACCAAATGTCCATTAATGTGACATGCAGATCAATGAAATGGAATGCCCAAATAGACCAATGTTTGGATATAGTTTTTTCTCTCCACAACTATCTTAATATCCTAGGCTAGTTAATCTTTAACCTCTAACTCCACTATCATTCTTTCCAAAAGTGAATCTTTCAAAGTTTGGAATTGGTGTTCCACCTCCAAAAATGTTCCTAACATATCACCTATGGATTTGAAGACATCTAACTCCCACATTTCTAGTTCTAAACACATCATTTTCACCTAGATTGGGTGCTTCGTTAACCTCTAAACAAAATGATCAAGCTAATTAGTCCACTTCTTTAGTATTAGAGATTAGGATCCCCAATACCAACTCACCTTCAAAATTTAGTTGGTGTCCTCTTTTGTTATGAAATGGAATCTAAGAATGCAACTTACTAGTTGCGACCTGTTTCAATCTATCCATTGTGCACGATTATTCTCCATTTTAAACCTTCCATTAAATTGGCATGTTAATGTCTTGCTTGGAATTCCTACAACTTGATGCATAGTTATGTACATGCCACCGCATTACTATCTTATACTTTCTCTTCGATAGATTTATAATTTTTCTTGTTCTTTCTTCCTATGGTACATGTAGGTTACCCACTTTTTCTCCCACCTCACTCCCCCCTCCCCCTTTCCTTTAGCCTAAAACTTCAAAGAGTCCAAGGGATTCACTACGTGTCGCTCGTCCAATGCTTTCGAAAACTCTATGCCTCTGATCTTGACTCTATCAACAAATACACTGGTGTAACTTTGGATGACTTCGTCTCGGTGAACTTCTCTAGGGTTAGATCCTCATTGAAATGGTCATTGGATAACATGCTTGATTTGTCTTGACCACTAGTCTTATTAACACTACATACATGTATGCCTTTTAATGTTATAGATTAATGGTCGAATTTGGATCCATTATAGGCATGCTAATGAATTCCAATTTTCACAAAGCCCTAATGATAATTATTGAATTAGGGTTCTTTTTAGATTATTATTGATATATGATCAATTTATCATTAATGAGAGCTATGGTCTAGACAACTTGCAAAAGAAGAGCTTGGTGTCATGAATTCAGTTTTTTCTTTGTAAATAATGAATGTATTGAGATTTCTAATAGTGAAGTGTGGAATATTATTTATGAGACTTCATGTGGCTTTTTCTTCCAACGTTGCTAACCCCTCTATAGTTGCATTTTGAGTTGGATCTCTATTACTCTTGATTGGTAATTCTACTCGAAGATGTTCCATAGAAAATGGTAATAGGAAGCCACAATTTGAATTCCTCATATTGAAATATAGTTCACACAAATTAAGCTAACAAGAAGTGTGGTTCAATGTTTGTTGGTTAGTGGATTGACTCAGAGGTTAGTCTCTACATATGTCTTTGAGTTAGAGGGTTAGTCTCTGCATCTCTGTATATGTTGATGTTAGACATGTGTATTTCAGTGTTCATGTCAAATTATGCATATATTTTATCTATGGATTTTATGTACTTAATTTATTAGTGTACCACCATTATAGATCTACATGTCATATGGCTACCAATGGAGATGGATTAGACAATGACACTAGGCATAGGGAAAGAGAGGAGAAACACTAAAGAAAAAAAGGGTAAAGGAATTGCAACCAATAAAGGAAGCAACAAGAAGCCCCCAACAAGTTGTAATTATGTTCTTTATTATTTTTATATAATATTGCAAAATATGTATTATTTTATGAAGAGTTGCATTTATAATTCTAATTGTTATATAGTCTATTTTATGTTGCATAAAATCTTGATTAAAAAACTTATAGCATTTGTAAAGAATATAAAAAAAGAGAGAGACTATACTTAGATATGGATTACTTGGATTTAATGTAGCATGGATAAAGTTCCATGGGTCTTAGTCGATGTAGATATGAGCTTCTTAGTCATGGTACCTTATAGCCTAAATTTTTTAGTGAAATTTGGAATGTAATTGAACCCTTATTCTTTTATCATGTGCATATTAATGTTTGAGCACATGTTACATAGATGATGATAAACAAAGATGCATATCTATCTCTATAGAAGACATAGAAGATGCACTTTAATATGACAATATACAAGTTGATAGAAAAGGAGGGGATTTTGCTCGTGACATAATTTTCCATCAAGAGATTTTTGACATTGTCACAAGGGAATGCCATCACCACTAGTCTAAAATAAGTAGTGCTAGTAAGAAAAGGCATTACATCATCTATGTAGAAGGTTCCCAAATGTACAATTTAGTTATGAATGGGCCTTTAATAGATTCTCCAAGACTATCAGGAGGACAAAAAACTATATTAGGTGAAATACACTCAAATTAGTCTTCTATTTAGTCACTCATTTTCTAGTCCTTTACCTTTTAGATTTCATTATGTATTGTCACTGAATTTTATAGGTGGCTTCATTTTCTGTTCTTTTAAACAAATTAAGTGAATACATTGATAAGCTTGATAAGAAGTATTATTAATTGGTGGGATAGCGCGGGTGGCTGAGTGTTGTGAAGTGCAAGCAGCAGGTCACGGAGCCAAGTCCCCAAGTTGACCTTCTTTATGAATATTATGGGCCTCACTTGATGGATCCACTAGATTAGGTTTCCAAAACTACAATTGAATGATTTACCTTCGGTACCATTTCTAAAATGAGGGAAAGTGACCGGAGGGTTTCCTGTGATGGGCATTTTATTGAGAAAAAAAGCTCGATAAGGAGGAAAAATACATAAAACATAGACCACCTAATGTTAACATAAGAATATTTGAAAAAAAATCCATAAGGATTTCTTAGAGGCTAAGAGGAACACTGATGGGAAGTAGGCAGAAGGAGTGGATCTTTAGAAACCATAACGAAAATGCACAAAGTTAATATATAATATACTCTTGCATTTATTGATTTTGATATGCTTGCAACTATTTATTTTTATTTGCTTTTAACTTGTTTTTTTTAAGCTAGAACATGATCCTTATATTGACAGAGAAAATATATAATACAAAACGCTGCTAGAGGCCTGCTCGAGGGAAACTAGGCCTAATCGTTGTCACAAGCTAATCACTTCTATGATCTGATAATTGTTTGTTATCTAGATAAGAGCCTTGGCCTTGGAGAGGGAAACTAGGCAAGATACAATATATACATGGTAACTTGAACCAACAAAAATAACGTAAAGAGTCGCAAGACTTTCCCTAACCAGGGAAACTAAGCCTGCTTAACAATAGTCCAAATGACCATGTAGAAATAGAGAGAAACACAACTTTGAGCAAAACTAAATCTAATAATCTCCAAAGAAACATATACCTGCAACATTACATCTAGGAGTGATCATTTGAAGATATTTTGATGATGTTCGTCCACGAACCATCTCCACGTCCATTCACCATTTGAAAAGGAGTATTTGTATCTTTTTCCAGCTCTTCCAATGAACTCTGGAGCCTTTCAATATCATCCCTATGATTACTTATGGCCCTTAAAGTCACATCCTGGAAGAACTCTTTGTCCATTAATACCCTGGCTAAGAGGTTCTTAACAATTCAGTAAAACCTGCATCCTCCTTTGAGCTCCACATTGCTCTCCCTCTCCTCAATAGCTAATGTCTCCATCTATTCGATGGCATGTTCAATGTGAATAGTAATCAAATATTTGTAGTAGTGACTCCCATCTTCCCAAGCGACCCATTGGTTCCACATTCCACCCCTTCCCCGGTGTCTCCTAGCCCTGTGTCATGGCACCATGTGAACAACACATCAATCAAGATAGATCTCAGATAAGGAAAGTCCCTTGGAGCTTGTCTATGGAAGCTGCCACACACAAAGACATTTCACTATCGAGACCTAGAAGGATCCCTTCCCAATATTTTCAAGAATCCCCTCATCCATCCAAAGCACTGAAATGAGCCTGGTGTCAATTGCTTTAACGTTCCTGGTTGCATCCATATCGTTATCGCATATGGGGGCTTTGTCCTTCTCAATATTTCCCATGCTTGTAACCTTCCTATGCATGAGTTCATGGATCTCATCATGGAGGGCATGATTAATACCTCTTAAATCCTCAAGTGCCATCAGGAAAGGAGGAACCCAACAATGTGTGTACGACATCAAACTCTCCTCTGCTTTGTCTGGATCCGCCGTACGACCAAACTATGCACATTGAATGAACAAGGAACGTTTTGAATGCACTATCCCTTCCAACCCACATGAGGATGCACCATTACAGCTGGATCATACCAACTACCATTTGTACCTATGCATGTCTTCATCCTTGTGTGGGGAGGGTGACTTCGAGATTGTGCTCACACACATTCGGGGATTTGATTTTAACTTGTTATCTTTCTCCGACATAATCTTTTAGTACCATTGAATTAATTTTGTAGTCATTTGTTAGACATTGATAAACTTAATTGATATTATCTTATCTATGTATGTACACAAATAGATGTAAAGAAATTAAAATTTACACATTTTTTGGGTTGAGTTGAGAGGTGCTTAATTAGAGAGCACTTTGTAAGTTTATCAATGCAGTCTCATTTATTATGTTAATATACTAGCTTAATATATGTCATTAGATAATATGTTTTTCTCTTATTGCATACATTTAAATGCCTATAGTCGTGAACCACCAACACATAATTAAAGTATAACCCAAGGAATGGTTACAAAAGAGTGGTGGAATATTTCCAATCCATCCCCCAGGTAATTAATTGTTAATTATGGGTTTATTTTTAAACTTATAGATAGTTGGAATTATTCATTCATTGATTCAAATATATATTATTAAAGACCGAAGAAGACAAGAGTGATTAAGAGGAATTAGGAGGCATTAACCATTTTTTAACCTATATGATTTTTATTACATGTTTAAATGTGAGCAATTCTTCATTTTTGAACTCGTGTTCTTTTATTACATTTTTATAGAGTGAGGATGACAAGGGTTCAAAATATGAGGGAATTGACAACAATTCAATCAAATTCTGATGTCAAATTCATTTCATTTCCTTATGTGTACATGTTTTTCTTGCCATGATGTATACATAGTTGACATTTCCCTAGGGTGCTAGTGTACTACTTTTTTACAGGCATAAAAATTACATTGTTAATTCATGATTTAATTTAGAATTTCATCGTTGCATTTATATTTATATAGATTTTTACTTTCATGGTGTGAAATTGATTGCATGTTAGTGCTGTATAATTTCATAATTTCACTTGTGGATACATGGTATTTTGCTCTTATGGTGTGAATTTTCTGAATTTTAGTGGAGTAAAATTTAATATAGATTTTTACTTTCATGGTGTGAAATTGATTGCATGTTAGTGTTGTATAATTTCATAATTTCGCTTGTGGATACATGGTTTTTTGCTCTTATGGTGTGAATTTGCTGAATTTTAGTGGAGTAAAATTTAATAATTCACACACACACACACACATTACAAGTAATTATCCTGGGGATAACCCTCGGCATGTCCCCCCATTTTGAGGATGCTATGCAAGGTAAACCCTAGATTCTTTAGGGCACAAGGACAAGTCAATAACATGGCTCAAATCCATTATTACAAAATACTCATTGTGCGCTCAACATGTTACTCATGGGAACAAAACCTAGGTGGGGAGGATAACACTCAGTCCCACAACCACTCAGTCTAGACCCAATTGACTTCATAATTGTGCGCGCACACACACACACACTAATGATCAATCTCATCAATGTTTAAATCTTATAAAAATAACAATTTAAAAAAAACATTAATTGAATAAATCATTATAATAATTAAATAAATAAGAATAATTAAATCATCATTAATAATTAAAACTGATTAAATCATCAATAATAATAAATTAAGTGGGGTGGTAGGGCTGAGGACAGTCCTCTTGGACCCTGATGGAAAGACAATACCGATTTTTTCTTGGGGCAACAACAGGGAAACTAATAATCAATTGGAATTGTATGCCTAGTACATGGGACTGGAGATAATATTTAGTCGCCTTATTTAAAAAATCTCCATTCTAGGAAACTCTCTCCGTGTCATTAAGAAGGTAAGGAATCAATTTGTCAAAGAGGGCACCTACGTATCCAAAACTAATGAAAGGATCCATTGGCATCTCAGTCGGATCAAAGAAGCCAATCTCTTACGTATTCTAAGGTGTAATAACTCCATTCCTGATCATTTAGCCAATGAAGCAACTAAGTTGGACAAGGGGGTATTAATCTAAAATGGAGCCACCCTGATTGAAGGTGGACCCCCTAGAGTTTTATTTATGGAGGGTGCTAGAAACTATATTTCAATCCTCAGTACATCAATCTATGAAATTGACGTCATGGTGCACAATTGTTGGTCCCAACCTTGTGTGAGCTATCACTTAGATTTAATGAAAAGCAAGGGAGATAGAGCACTCACTCATGCTCTCAACTCCCTCCTTTGAGTGCTTCTCTTCTCGCATGATAATTCATTTATGTCCCTTTCCTGGCCTATTTCTTGTGATGGTGGGATATTTCCGATTGGCGTTTGCAGAGGTGCAATAGGATTGGAAATTCAAAGAAGGCATGATGTCTCTAGTTATGTTGGTGGGTGCTCGGTCTTCCCTTCTTGGGCGAAGAAAATTCATAAGGTATGTCATCTCTTCTATGTTTTGTTAGGACATGGTAGGCACAAGGCATTTGCATTTGGCTTTGGTTGTGAAGCCGTTCTTGTGGCCTCTCTAACGAGTTTTGTTTGTTGTGGTTCTTTATCTATGCAAGAAGGGAGGTATATCTTATGGGAGGGGAAACAATACCTGTCTAGGAGGCTTATGTTCTTAGGAATAGACAACCATTCGAATTGGGGTGCTCTTGGAGGAGAAGGTTTCCATGGAATGCATGAGATTAAAATGATGATGCAACACTTGAATTTATAAATGGATGGTTTGAAGGGGTTGATTCATGGCATTGATGCTCATATAGCCTGATAGGATGCTAGGGAGGAGGTCCTTGAGAACATAGTGAAGGACTAGGGGGGGACCACTAAGTTGATAAGTGACACGAAGATGCATTTTAACATAATTACGGGTCTTTCTCAAGATGCTCAATCCCAAAAACTTCATTCAGTGGGTTTCAAATAGATGGAGGAAGATATAGTATATAAGCTTGCCATTGCTATCATGGATATCTATAACTCTAAGGAATTTGGTAGAGATAAGCATCAGCCAGAAGAAGGCCATAGTGCCATGTGTTTTCTTAGCTTATGATGTTTAATGTTTTTACATATTTTTTCCTGCTAGGGAGTTTCTTTAGATATAATAGTCAACTCTTTATCAACTTAGTAGTTATTGTGTTATGGATGTATACGAACGAAAAAATTTGTGATGTGACCCTTTAGCTGTTAGAGTCTTTTTGGAAAAAATTGGATTGTAAATTTCTAGATGATTCTCTTTAGCACTTTTAATACAAAATATTTTACCAGTTCTAGTTAAAAAGAAATAATAATTAAACTATGAATAATTAAATTAGTAATATTAAATAAATAAAAAAAAATAATTAAATAATCAATAATAAAAAAAATAAAAATTATATCATCTATGGTAATTAAATAAATAATATTAATGAATTAAGTAAAAATTATTTAATAAGCAATAAAAATTAGATTAATAAAAATAATTAAATCAATAATAACCACGTCATAATTTTGACGCTAAACGATGCAATTTTGATACTAACACGACATGTATTTGACATCATTATGATACAATTGGACTAAATGTGACACACCTTCGACATAAGAGGACACAAAGTTTGGTGTACAATGGTGGTACTTATATGCAATGTTGACGAAATATGGCTCTAATAAAACACTAACAAGATGCAAAAGTTCCATATTTGACTCTAGAATAATGCAAATATGTCCATGATATGACACAATAGTTTTGTAGTATGACGCTAACAAGGCACATAAATGACATTAAAAAGATGGAAAAGTTACACATTTTGATGCTAGTATAACAACCATTCTACAATATTGACACCCAAATTGGTGCAACAAACATGAGCATGTCACTAAAATGACTATCAAAAGCGTTTTTTTCAAAATATTTGACACAAAATGATGCACAATCGATGCATAAGGACTCTCTATGTTGAAGAGTTTGTCATTAATATAACTTCATATGGAGGGTGTGTCAAATAATACAACATTGTATCAATGCAAACGTGATGCAAATCATGATGCCCCCAATTTTTCATGTTTTGCATCCTTCAAACTTCAAAATAATTTCCCTAAAAATGCTAAAAAATAATGAATGAAATTAACTTTAACAAATTAAATTAAATTAATATAAATTGATTAAAGTAATTAAAATTTTGTAAGTTGAAATAATTATCGATGTAAATAAATTCAATTAATTAATGTATTTTGGATAAAGAATTTGAGGCATGCATATTTCAAACAACCACATATGTGAAACATAACTATATCATACAAGAATGAATGTGATGATAACTACATATGTGAAATAAGCATTTCCACAAGTAAAATATAATAAATAGTATATATCAAAATATGTTTTATTGTTTTTTTTTCGTGGAAAATATTTCATAAATTCATTTCATTAAACAAAATAAAATTACATACAACATATGCATAATTATTCAAAAGAGGACCTGTGCTAAGATCCACTGCAATAGATTTGTATATGCCCTTCCTAGATCATCCCTAATGATATCAACAAACATTGCATAATTATTCAAAAGAGGACCCATGCTAAGATCCACTGCAATGGATTTGTATATGCCCTTCCTAGATCATCTCTAATGATATCAACAAACATTTCTAGATTCTAATTCAAAAAAGTGTTTGGATATGGATGTCTAAAAACTATTAACCAAAATACCTCAGAAAACATTTTTGAAAATGTCATCATATAGTCTTCCTCTCATAATAGTTAGAAACCATAATTGAATAAAGAGCATCAAAATCCTTTAAAGAAAAGAAGCATGTGAAAATTAATTTTGAACAGGCTCCAACACGATCCTCCATATTTTTCTAGTATTCTCACATTAAGCATAAGCCCTCCTTTGATAGGCCATTTGTCATCATGTTCTTCTCTTTGTAGATGTGTCAAATATGAATTAGAGGTGAAATCTACTAAAAGACTCTAAATCTCATCAAATAATAGTTGTAGTGTAATTTTCCTTAAAGCATACTCCTTCCTTGTCCATTTTATAACCAAGAGAGGATATCCAAAGACCTGTAGATGAGTTAAGCCATAGACCGTAGGCCAACTTGCGTCGGGTTTGGTTAAATTGGATAAAGGTGGCCTTTGAGTGATTTCTAGAAGTTGGATGAGGTGGATCCCTATCCCTAACTCCCAGGTGAGCTTTCCTACGGTTCCCTAACCTCAAGGGAGGATCCCTTAGTCCTCTCCCCATGATCCTCAACCTACTCTATCCACTTGGTCCTATAAATACAAAGCTCCTCTCCATTCCAAAGGGAGGAAGTCTATAGCACTTACATGCTGGTGGAATTAGCCTAGGTGATCCCTATCCATCTCTTGGGAGGCATACATTTCCTTTGGAGGCTTTGGCTTGGCTTGTTGGAGGAGGACTGCACCGTTAGGGCTTGTGTTGTAATCATCTCTCTACTTTGTATTTCTCACTCTTTATACAGTAATATAAACTCTTTCCATAAATGTTGTCGTGTTGATAATGTTTGTAGTTTACTTCCTTAACTGTTTACTTAGATGAGTTAGTGTTTAGATATGTTTTACTGCTTGTTTTGTCTCCACATGTTTTGACAGGTCTTGCAGCTACGGATCTGACGACTGCAAAACTTGGAGCAATAACAAGGAGAAAGATCTACAAATCTGAAGGTAAGACATCTAATTACTCGATCTCTAATCTGATATAGGAAAGTAGTTTTATGTTCTGTTCTTATTTGTTCTAGATACACATTGAACTAAGAAGATCTGGCTCACGTTCGCTCGAGTAGATTGTCCAATAACAAATTTGGCGACCATACTAGGGACTACATTGTTTTGATTTTAAGTTTGAATGTGTTATTCTTTGACTTCTTAATGAGCCATTACTTTTCCTCCTGAGCCTATTTTCACCATCAGATTCTTTTCTTTAAGACTTTGTTGACTTTCTCTGGGTCTGTTTGGACCATCTTCAATCCATTTACTTAGTCATTTTTGGAGATTTTTCATTATTTGCATTGGGTTATTCGCCCGACGCACCTGGGTAGTGCATCCAGTGCGCCTGTCTATCCAGAGCGCAATTTGCCTTTGGGCATACTGCACCATCAACGCTTTTTCCAATTTGACAGTCTGTGCCGCCGACGCCTTATCCCTGCATAGGGCCTGCGCCGGGCGCTCTGGGCCTAACCACTGCCTGCGCCGAGATTTCAAGCTTAATGCTTAAGTTATTTTTCTCCAAATTTTTGGTTTTTTTGGGTTGCTCAATAGACATCTCTGCACTGTACCTTCCAGGCAGAGGCCCTTTCATTCAACATTGTTTTCACTTGGTTTGTTTGTGTTGTTTTTTGGGTCCTTTTAATACAAGTGAGAATTTGATTGAAGTGGTGGGCAATTTCAATCCCCCACGGTCATCCACTCCCTCTTGTATTCCCTGACCACCTCACTGGATCTTTAGGTCGTTGGAGTGTTTGTCATGTTTCTTTGAGAGTTTCTTAATGATTAGAGTGCTGCAAGTAGTCTCTTCTTTTCTTCCATTTAAATTTTAAAAGCATTATTATTATCAGGTTTTGTCTTGGTATATACATTGAAAAAAAATCAAAAGTGCTTCATTTTTACCATTTTCAAGTTCATTTGAGAATTGTTGTAAAAATTGTTTCATGCATTGGAATTCATCATTCATTGATCTTTTGGAAAGTTTGAAAAGGAAATTAATTGTTTGTATTTTTCTTGAATTATGAGTCACTCATTTTCTTGAACAATCCAAGTGAAGTCAAATTTTTGCAAAGTGATTCCAATCTTGAAGAAGTTATATGCATTTTTGGTTTTCATATGCTTTTAGGCTATCATTGTGAAAATTGAAGAGTTAGTGTATATGCATTTTTTGTTTTTATATGCTTTTAGGCTATCATTGTGAAAATTGAAGAGTTAGTGTATATGCATTTTTGGTTTTCATATGCTTTTAGGGTATCATTGTGAAAATTGAAGAGTTGGTGTATTCTAAGTAGAGATTCTCCTTTTTCGTCAATTAGTTCCATTCTAATTGAAAAAGACAAAAAGAAAATACTTTGATTTGGAGTTGATGTGTTGTTGATTTTCATGTTTTGCTTGAAAAGCAGAAAAGAGTGCTTTCATCATCATTTTTGGTAGGTTTGGAGTTTTGTTGAAATTTACTGTTTTGTGAGACCATTGGAAAAAATATCTCTCCTTCCCTTACATAGATTTCATCAAAAGAAAAAGTGCATTTTTATGTAGTTAGGGTGCATTATGTTTACATTTATGTACTCACCTCATGCATTCACCTAACCGTTCAGATAAAATTTACCGATAGAACTAGGTTAAAATTTACTAGTAACTCGTGTGTTAAGTTAGAGACGTGTTTCAGTGTCGTAAAACGTGGCAGCTGTCGTTACTTGCCTGCATTGCATCCCAGGGGCACTGTAGTTCTTCCACGTACCAACCGGTATATCGAAGGCTCTTTCACGTACCTTAGGGTATATCGAAAGGCACTTCATGTACTCGGTAGTATATAAGAAGGATCTTGTCGTACGATTGTGCATTAGACAACACCACTACGGATTTGAGCTCCCACGTACCTTGAGTATATCGGGAGACGCTCCTAGGATTCTTGAGACCAACTGAGCTAACCATTTGTCGTCTTGGCAAAGCAATACACTGAGAACAACACTCGGGAAGCTACTATGCACGTACTATCAGGTAGTCGGGTTATATGGTCAGGGGTACGTTCCTAATCCTCCCTGGTTAGTGCTCTAAAATATTGGGCTGAGTATAACTGTTAGACTGTTAGGAACCCGTGTCAACCCCTCTCTTTATTATGTTAGTATATTGTTGTTGGACGCATATGCTTTGTAAGTCGTCCCGTAGTATTTGTTGATCCATAGTTTATATTAGCCCATAGTATTGGACGCATATGCTTTGTAATTCGTCCCGTAGTATTATATGTCCCATGGTTTTGACTCATAGTATTGGGCATAGACTTAGTATATAAGTGTGTGTTGAGGTCATTGAAGGCACCGTGAAGTTAATTGTATTGAGCTTGCTCAAAGAAGGTTGCCCCCTCGAAGTGGCCCGTGATCAATATAAAAGTGATTCTAAGTTCTATTATTTCTGATATCTCGTGTATTTGCATTAATTAAGTATTGCAGGTTCTTCACATCTGGTATCAGAGCACTTTCTTGGGCTCGTTGGGTGGAATTTCTGCCAAATTTTTTTTTCGCATCTATTGCAGCTTCGGATTTGGGAATAACCCATATCCGCTTAACTGTGGGAAGTACTTGGGCATAAGCCCTAAAACTCATTGTGAGGAGTACCACAGGAACCCTAAAGTAGCTGGCCCATTGAGAGGACCTGTCAGCAAAAAGGGCAACGACCCCTACCTGATTGACTAGTTCCCACCCGTGAGGTAAACCAAGAGCTGTCATTTGTGGCAAAGCGGTTATCAGTTTTACTTGAGCCGTGGAGTGAGGGGTACTGCCCCAATACGCAAGCCGTCAGACAGCATTGGTGGCTGAGTGAATCCCCTGAACCGATAGGAAGCCGCACATACCTGGGGTCCATATCTATTTTCAGCTGAACTGTTGCCGATCACTTCCGCTCCAGATCCGGCCGTTTCAGATCTATTCTGAAATTCGTTCCAGATCCAGTGGCCGTTTCAGATCCAACCGTTTTCGATTATTTCCACGTTGTTGCGGATCCATCTGTTGCGGATCCCACGAGTAAAATTCTGTTTTTCGGCCATATCTCCCTTGTTTCAACTCTGTTTTCCCTGAAACTTCACTGACATCCCTGCAATCCCATTCTGCATATTTCATTCCTGAAGACCCTATCCCAAATTCCACTTCCCAAGATCAGAAACCTCACATTTGTCTATTTTTAGGGTTTGCCATAACTCCTTCAATTTTCACCCAAACGCCGTCAAATTTTGCCACCGTGTTCCTTTCCTAATTCTGCTTCTTTGTCCCTCTCTACCAAAGTTTCTCATTCTTTCACCCCGCTTCTGAAATCCCCATTTTTTGCTTCCCTGTTCATCAGAAAGTGTCCAAAACCTAGTCAAACCCCAATTACCCATCCAAGTTTTTCCCAAATCCAAATCTTCCTTAACTAAAAAAGATTTTGTTTGTGTTTTTCTATCCATTCCCACCCCCCCCAAAAAAAAAAAACATGGAGGAAGCACTTGCAGCCATCCAAACCAAACTCCAAGATCTGGATGAAAAATTTCTCAGCCTCCATCTTCGGCATTCGGCCATGAACAATAACCGACAGCCAAAATCTTTTGTAGCCACCGGGTTCTCTTCTTCCAACAATTTTCGCGGGCCGAAGCTTGATTTTCCTCGCTTCAATGGTACTGATCCGACTGGATGGATATACCGAGCAAAACAATATTTCAGTTTGCATAATACTTTTGATGTCCAGAAAGTTCCACTTGCATCCTTTCATTTGGAACAAGAAGCCCTTCAATGGTATCGTTGGTACATCAAAGCTCATCCCGAGCCAAACTGGACAGATTTTTGTTAACTCCTTTTACCACGATTTGGTCCTAGTGCTTTTGATGACTTCACAGGAGCACTCACTAAACTTCACCAAATTGGCACAGTGAGAGAGTATCAGACAAAATTTGAGAAACTGGCCAATCACACAGAATGATTGTCTGATGAGTTCTACAGGAATTGTTTTATCAGTGGTCTCAAGGATGAAATCCACTCAGAGGTCAAAATGTTATGTCCCAACACAATGATGGAAGTCCTAGGGTTGGCTAAGTTGGCAGAGGACAAGATCGCAGCTCAACAACGCTCTAAACCCACCTTTGTTCCCTTCAGAAATATGGGTTCCCAACGACCTCCCATCACGCCTGCCCCGCAACCAACCCCTATCAAGCATTTGTTTGAAACAGAAATGCAAGCACACCGAGAAAAATGGCTTTGTTATAATTGTGATGAGAAATTCACTCGGGGACATAGATGTGTTCAACAAAAGCTCTATCTCTTGGATGTGGATTCTCCGCCTCCCTCAGACCTTGATAAAGAAGCTCCAGATACAGTAGATGATCAGGTCGACATTCAACACCCACCTGTTGATACCCCATCTCAGGACGACCCACCCGAGCTCTCTCTCCATGCTGTAACTGGCATCACTACCCCACAAACAATGCGAGTCAAGGGATACTTCAAGAAGCTCCATGTTACCATACTCATTGATTTTGGTAGCACTCATAAATTCATTGACCCTCGGATTGCCAAACAGGCTGATCGTTTTGTCCATCCTTGCTCCAACTTTGAAGTCATGGTTTCCAATGGGGGCACCTTACCTTGCAAGGGGAAGTGTCACAATGTGCGTATCTCTATGGAAGATTATAACCTGCGCTCTGACATGTTTGCCTTGTCCTTAGCCGGATGTGATGTGGTTTTGGGCGTTCAATGGTTACGCACACTTGGCCCCATCTTATGGGATTTTTTGGAACTTTGGATGCAGTTTTCAGTAAATGGGGCACAACACAAATTAATGGGCTTACAACCAAGATCTCTCCGCATCATCAGTTCACATCGCCTGGAAAAAATCCTTAAGAAGAATTCACATAGTATCATCGCTCAGCTCCATTCCCTTTAGATGCACCCATCAACGGTCTCCACTACTTCCTTGGATAGATATGTAGGTGTCTTTGCTTAACCAATGAGCTTTCCGCCTTCAAGAGACCTTTCCAGTAAGAATTTAGTCGCATCTACCTCTCAGCAGGAACTGATGGCTATTTTGCATGCAGTACAGAAGTGGCAGCCATACCTATTAGGGAATTATTTTTGCATCAAGATTGATCTCTAGAGTCTGGAAAATTTTATGGAACAATGGGTCTCCTCCCCAACACACTTGAAATGGGTTATCCAACTCATGGGTTATCCCTATGCGATCACTTACAAGAAGGGTAAGGACAATATGGTGGCAGATGCTCCTTCTCACACAATTGATGACCCAGTTTCTCTTACAGCTCTTTCTCTGCTTGTTCCAAATTGGTTGCAATATGTTCAACAGGGCTATCTCTTCTATGAACTCCATGCTTCTTCATCAGCAGGGCACTCTGGGTTCTTCAAAATGTATGACCAAGAACAATGCAACTTCTTTTGGCAGGGACTGAAAATGACAATTCAACAGATGGTGGCTAACTGTGATACTTTCCAGGTCAACAAGGGCGAAACGACACTCCTTTCGGGATTGCTCAAACCCTTGCGCATCCCTACACAGCTTTGGCCAACTATTTCTATGGATCTCCTAGTAGCGCTCTGGTGGTACAATACCACATCTCAAAGGACACCATATGAAGCAGTCTATGGACGGACACCGCCAGTTCTTCTTCCATACACCCTTAGCAGCTCCCCAGTTCAGGAAATTGACTCGGTTCTTCGAAACCGCGATCAGATTCTTCTCATTCTGCAGGACAATCTTCACATGGCCAGAATTCGCCTGAAACAACAAGCTGATCAACACCGTTCTGAGCGCATTTTCCGCGCAGTTGATGGGGTTCTTCTTCGTCTACAGCCTTCCAAGCAATCCTCCCTGACACTCGAAAGGCGTCAGTGGCCCGAAATGCAACCCGAGGATGCTACCGGGGAACCACTTCTTCAGATTCTGCAGCAATTTCTCCAACCAAAGCTTTGAGGACAAAGCTTTTTCTAAGGGAGAGGGGATGTTAGGGACCCGTGTCAACCCTTCTCTTTACTATGTCAGTATATTGTTGTTGGACGCAAATGCTTTGTAAGTCGTCCCGTAGTATTTGTTGATCCATAGTTTATATTAGCCCATAGTATTGGACGCATATGCTTTGTAAGTCGTCCCGTAGTATTATATGTCCCATGGTTTTGACTCATAGTATTGGGCATAGACTTAATATATAAGTGTGTGTTGAGGTCATTGAAGGCACCGTGAAGTTAATTGTATTGAGCTTGCTCAAAGGAGGTTGCCCCCTCGAAGTGGCCCGTGATCAATATAAAAGTGATTCTAAGTTCTATTATTTTTGATATCTCGTGTATTTGCATTAATTAATTATTGCAGGTTCTTCACATAGACCCTGGAGTATATCGCGAGTTGTGAATCCATGACAATCTTGTGAGGTTCTAGACTTTTGAATCCACACCTACCACATAAGTTTGCTTGCGGCCTTAGTTTGTGTAGATTTTTCTGGATTGCTTTTCTTTTGTTTAGAATACAGTTAGGAGAAATTTTGGTTCGGTCATTCTGGCTGAACAAACTTTGAGAAGGTCCCGCAGAATTTTAAACTTACCACCAGAATATCCCCTTAATCAGGAGGTAATTTTGAGGGTAAGCATGGATCCACAAGTTACGGTCGTGTCACCTGAAGCAGAAAACTCTACCATGGAGTCGGGAATGAACTTTTCACTTCCTTCTAGTCCACTAGTCACTGATCCTCCAAGGTTCGCGACCATGGAGCCTTCTACTTCACAAGACACATCCTTCCACCGTGTGGTTGAAGAAGAACCTGGGTCTATAAATTGGTTAAATCCATCCTCAGATGACCCTGTATCCACAACATTCGGTCCATTTGCATCCTTTTGGGACACTTCTCTAGGGAAACAATGGGCCCACCTGGCTTTGGAGTCGGAGTCGAAAACCACCCCTTTTCGTTGGGCTCCTCATGCTCAGCGTTTGGCTCTAGTCTATGCACTCATGGACCAACTACGCCAACATGGTCACGAACTTCGGCGCCAGAGTCTCACATGAAGAAGAGACACTTCTAATACGCCCATGTTTCAATATACTCCCATTCGTTCATTATCTCTTGCTTCACCGGAGACACCCATACACAACGTGACCACTTACAACAAATCTGGTCAACCTTCATTTCCTGCGAGCACACCTCTTAATCAGGAGACTAGTTCCACACCTCAAATGACTTAGAACGTTGAAGGACAACAGTCCAACACCCCTCCTACTGCGACTGGAACATTACCTATCCCTCCCCCACCCCAAAATTCGAGGGGAGACTACTCTTTACCTCCTAATTTCTTTACAAGTATTGTTCCTCCGCTAGTAAGTCAACATCAACCCATCATGAGTCAACCATCCACTAGTGGTCAACACGTTGTCACTAGGGGGCAACCCCTGTTTTCTAGCCATAATACGAGTGGAGGACTGCCAATTGGTCATTCCCTTGGCAGCTCCTTACCCATTGTGGGATCCACCATGGGATTACATCATGGTGGGGGACCGTCCAACCCAACTCAACCACCATGGAGTCACACGTATCCAGGTCATTTTGACCCTATGTCGGGACAATTCAATCCTGGAAACCTACTCCACGGGATACCTTATCCCGGAAACCCATACACTCCATGGGGGCATTATAACATTGCGTCAATTGGACCCCCGCCAACCTTTCCTCATGCCCCCCCACCCCCACCACCGTTTGGTCCACCTCCTTCCGAAGGGGGCGGACCTCCACCTTATGGCAGAGGTGGAGGCCCTCCCCATTCCGACGGTGGAGGGCCACCCCATTCCGGTGGAGGCGGAGGGCCACCACCTTCTGGTAGTGGCGGACCCCCACCTTATGGAGGAGGCCCACCTTATTCCGGAGTCGATGACCCACTCCATTTCAGCGGTGGAGGCCCACCTTACTCCGACGGTGGAGGTGGAGGCCCACCTTACTCCGACGGTGGAGGCGGAGGACCACCCCCTTCTGGTAGTGGACGACCCCCACCTTATGGAGGAGGACCACCTTATTCGGGAGGCAATGGCCCACCCTATTCTGACGGTGGAGGCAGTGGCCCACCCTATTCCGGTGGCGAGGTGGTGGCCCACCTTATTCTGGTGGCGGACCCCCTTATTCCGGCGGCAGCGGAGGACCCCCACCTTCTGGTGGAGGTCCACCTTATTCCGGCGGTGGAGGACCCCCACCTTCCGGTGGCGGACCACCCTATTATGGCGACGGTCCTCCATATGGTCCATCACCCAATTATGGCATTCCACCCCCTAATGGCCAATTCGCGACGGGAACACCTTACAATCAGTCGATTCAAGGTACTACTGGTCCATATATGCCATATCAATACTATCAGTATCCTCATCCGAACCAACAACTGTCATTTTTGGCCACTTTGGACCTACCCGACCTATCTCGTCTGACCAACGATCCCATCCTACATGGTTATAATTGGCCACCCATTCCGGTCAAGCTACCCTCTGATATTCCCAAATTTGATGGCAAACCCTGTGAGGACCCAAAAAACCATGTTATGACTTACCATCTGTGGTGCTCATCCAATTCCTTGATGGACGACTTGATTCGTCTAAGGTTGTTTCAAAGGACCCTCACCGGCCCAGCTACTAAGTGGTATATTGAATTACCACCGCACTCATTTCCTGATTTTTGCTCTCTTGCTATGTCCTTCCTAACTCATTTCCAGTTACCCATACGCTATGAAACTGGTATGGACCTACTGACTTTGCTCCGTCAAACCACCGCAACTCATATCTCTGATCATATCCATGAGTGGCGGAGGAGACGACGTCTCATTAAGGCTCCCATTCCAGACCAACTCTTAGTTGATTGGTTCACGAAGTCTCTTTTACCCACCGTAGCTCGAGACGTGGTCATGGGAGGGGTCGTCATCGAGGAACAGGCTATCGCTCGTGCCCACTACTTAGACCTTGTCTATGCTCAATCCAACAAGTTATATGACATTGTTCCTGATGCACCCCGCCCTACATACGACCCCGCAAAACCACCTAAGGGACCTCAGGCCAACGACATTATCGGTTCCCTTTACTCCCAACCTTCTATTCAAACCGGTGGATCATCGAACCACCATGGTTCTTCTCCACCCTCGCCACAGGCTGGCAGCAGCACCACCAAGTCACCTATTCCTGCTCCCACCGAGGAAGTGAATTCTGTTCAATCATCTTCACCTCAGAAGTCCGGTGGCAAGAAGAAAAACAAAGGTAGACCCAATAAATCTTCCAACCAGCAGGAGCACAAGAACCCCCCTGAAGACACCAAACATAAGCGGAAGCTAAAGTATCCTTGTTTACTGTGTGGTGGTGACCATTTCTCCAAAGAATGTCCCCACCGAGACGAAGTGCAGAAGTTTCTTAAGGGAAAATCCACACCCGCAGTTCTCAATGATCCCTTCCCCACCCAGAATCAACAAATGATTGCTCAACCCTCTCCTTCTCAAGGAGACACATCTTCCACTGCGCATGTTCTCATGATGCATAGTGAGACGGTTAACCTGAACACACGATCGCGTTCTTACAACTCAGTCCCTCCGAAGGAACCCGTTGAAAGTAATACTGAAAAAGCTTCCACCTCTGTTCCTGACATTACCGTACCATCGGCTTCTCTCACCATTGAGAAGCCTTCTTTAGAGTCAGTGTTGCGTCCGCCTAAGAACACGATTCGAAAAGTAGTTTTCAATCCTAATGCTCAGGCAGCTTAGAACTACAACATTGTAGAGGACTTGGTGCAAGCCCCTTGTGCCATGTCGACACTAGAGGTCTTGTAGAATTGTCCCAATCAACGCAAGACTCTTCTTGCTGCCATTGGCGCGGTAGATCCAGATTCCTCGAATACAATCATGTTTTGGCTTGAGTACTTTAAACTGAGGCTTTCCCACCAGCTGGCATTCCAAGTTGCTACGAAAGTTGTTGGGAAAATAGTCCATCGTGTTGTGCTAGACGAAGGCGCTTCTACCTCGATTATGTCGCTATCTTGTTGGAGAGCCATTGGTTCTCCCAAGTTAAACCGTTCTCCCACTACCCTGAAAGCATTCGACAGTCGTGGCTTTCAACCCCATGGGCTATTACAAGCCTTAGCAGTAGATTTGGGGGTTAAGACTACAACCATTAACGTGGAAGTAGTCGCAACCCCTTTGGATTACAATCTCTTACTTGGTCGTAATTGGTTTTACGCCATGACCGCATTGTGCAATTCCCCCACCAAGGCCGAATTGTCACTGTCGACCAATTGGACTTCTGCATAGCAAACACCGGTACTTATCCTGGCGATAATGTCCCATTACTCGGACAATCTTCGCAGCTATATGAGAGCGTGGGGGTCGGCCTCATAAAAGATTCATCTCTTATGGGTGTCTTTCCAACCCCAAATCCCCCTAACCATGTTTCCACGGTGAACATGATCTCCTCCATGATTCCATATTTTCCCAACTCTACCGATCAATGGCTCGTACCCGATGAAGCCACCATGCATTTGATTGGAGACATAATGCCTCTTTCACCCGCTGAAACTACTTATGAGGCTATCCAGTCAACACCCGAAGACCACTTGTTTGTGGCCTCCACATCGTGTTCTCTACAACGGATGTCATCCTTACCAGATCCTCTGCTCCATACTTTTCATTCCGACGAGTCCATTATGAAAATTATGAGTGCGGATGACCCTCCATGGGAATACCTCCACCATCGATTGTCTTTCGTACCCCCATTGGATTATGTGGAGAACATCATCACCACCATTTTCACAACGGATGTCTATCCTTGCCCCCAGTCCCCAATCCTCACTTGTCAGACGGTCACTGAGGGCAACTTGGCAACTATCGAACCCACCATTCCGGTTGACATCTCGGTTACCCCTGCTGTCGTGGAACATATTCGTTTAGGCCAGAACTGTTCTTCCGAAGAGATCACCACTTTCACGGCCTTATTCAAGCAATTCCACGACATATTTTCTTAGACCTACGAGGAGATGCCTGAGAAAGATCCTGCCATCGTTTTGCATGAGATTAAAACCTATCCCGATGCTAAACCAGTCCGCCAAAAGTTACGACCAGTGCACCCTCGAAAGACTGCGAAAATTAAGGCATAAATTAAAAAGCTCTTGAAGGTCGACTTTATCTACCCTGTTCCTTTAAGAGAATGGGTCTCCAATGTCATCCCTGTGGCTAAGAAGCAGGGCACCATCCGAGTTTGTGTCGATTATAGGGATTTGAACAAGGCTTGTCCTAAGGACAACTACCCTACTCCCTTCATCGATCAAATCATTGACAATTGTGTCGGAAGTGTCATCTTTTCATTTATGGATAGCTTTTCCGGTTACAACCAGATCGAGATCTACCCGGCCAACCAACATAAGACCGCTTTCATCTGCCCTTGGGGTACGTTTGCTTATTGTAAACTCCCTTTTGGTCTTAAGAATGTTGGTGCCAATTTCAGCGGGCCATGTCGTACGCTTTTCATGATGTGAAGGACTTTGTGGAGCCCTATCTAGATGATCTCCCTACTCATTCGCAACATCGTGAGTTATACATCGATCATCTGACGGTCGTATTCCTCAGATGTAGGCGGTATAACATCCGTCTGAATCCTCACGAGTGTATTTTCTGCGTCGAATCTGGACGCTTCCTAGGTTTTATCGTTTCAAAAGATGGTATCCGCATTGATCCCTTGAAGGTGGAAGCCATTGTCGCTCTCCCACCTCCTACTGACATTACAAAACTACAAAGTTTGCAAGGGAAGGCAACTTACCTACGACGTTTTGTCTGTAATTTTGCTCAGAAGACACAAGGCTATATGCGATTACTGAAGAGGGACGTCCCTTTCATATGGGACGACCAAGTGCAACAATCCTTCGACAGTTTGAAACACGCCATTACCCACGCCCCTATGCTCCAACCGCCCAATTACTATAAGGATTACATCCTTTATCTTGCCACTTTTGTCACCACGATCGCCATGGTCTTGGTCCAGGAGGACAACAACGCCCATGAACATGTGATGTATTACCTTAGTAAAGGTCTTATTGACTCTGAAACTCATTACTCACATGTCGAGAAGCTCGCTCTCGCGGCAGTCATTGCCGTCCAAAAGTTCTGTCATTATATACTGCTCCGCACCACCACCGTTATTGTTGACTCGAACCCCATGTACCACGTCCTTACACGTCAAGTACTTGGGGGCAAGTATTCACGCTGGATCGTGATACTTCAGGAATTCGATCTCCTCTTTGAAAAGGCCAAGTCAAAGAAATCTTTGGTGTTTGTCGAGCTCATTTGTGATCTTCCCCATTTTGATTCAGAATCTGAGCCCAACGATTCTCTTCCAGATGAGTCGTTGTTCCTTATCAACACGTTAGACCCATGGTATGGAGATATCACCTTATATCTTCAAACCCAACGGTTCAACCCCCAACTGTCTCATGACAATCGTCATCGTATACGCCACCATGTCAAGTATTACTTGATCATCAACAATACCTTGTATCGTCGTGGTGTTGATTTTGTTCTTCGATGTTGCCTGACACGCGAAGAGGCTGAACACGTTTTGAATGACTGTCACGCTGGGGCTTGTGGCGGTCATCTCTCTAGGATGGCTACGGCCCAGAAGATACTACGCGCGGGATATTACTGGCCATCCATCTTCAAATATTGCATTGAGGTCGTTAAGAAATGTCCCCCATGCCATCACTTTCAATCGAAAAAGCGCTCCCACCCAGCCCCTTTACACTTGGTTATTGCCATGGGCCCCTTTGCAAAATGGAGCATAGATTTCATGCACTGTAAGCCTACCTCGGCCGAGGGGCATGGTTATGTCATAGTAGCCGTGTGATTATTTCACTAAATGGGCTAAGGCTATGCCTACGTACAACGAAGACGACAAAACCGCTGCACTCTTCATGTTCAACCATGTCATTGTACGGTTCGAAGTTCCACAAGCCATAGTCACCGATCATGGATCTCACTTCCAGAACCATATGGTAAACGAATTGAGCGCCAGACTAGGTTTTCGTCACGAAAACTCAACCCCTTACTACCCACAGTGCAACGGACAAGTAGAGGCCATCAATAAGGTCTTGAAAACCATGATTCAACGCATGGTGGGTACACATAAATCGAACTGGCATAACATGCTCTTTTCTGCACTATGGGCATACCGGACCTCTGTCAAGACTGCCACCGGATTCACACTGTTCCAATTAGTTTATGGATTGGAGGTAGTCCTACTAACAAAGTGCGAAATTCCGTCTCTCCAACTTGCAGTTCAGCTTCTCCTGAACACCACTACCGAGGAAGAACGCTTCCTTTACCTAGCAAAACTCGATGAGACCCGCCGCAATGTTGCTCTTGTCAACGAGGCACATAAGAAACACATCAAAGCTCAGTATGATAGGTCCATTGAACCTTGTTTCTTTAACGAGGGTGATTTGGTCCTCACATATGACCAAAAGCATGATAAGTTGGGGGCAGGTAAGCTTGAGTCCATGTGGCATGGGCCATACATCGTAAAACATGTTCTAGAGAAGGGAGCATACGAACTAGAGGATTACGATGGAATATCTTTGGGAGAGCCTTGTAATGGGCTCTACCTAAAGAGGTACTATGCTTGAGTCTTTCACGCATAGGTATCTTGTATATATTGTACATGGCGTGTGTTATGTGTGATGTGACGTTTTGGTTTAGTGTGTCTAGATTTTGTTTCCCTACTTATACCATGTTATGTCTGCATGTGCAGATGGAAACCTGCTACGGATTCACAGACGGCGCCAACTGGCATACCTGTAACCTTGTTTCGGCAGCCTGGGTACTCTATTCCCCTACCGATGAGCTTATCAGCTCAGGAGGAAATTGTCTAGGATACACAACCAACAACGTCGTGGAATATCAAGCGGTGATTGGAACCCTAACCGACGCTCTTTTCTTGGGTATGAGCCACGTTGTTATCCATCTGGATTCACAACTAGTGGTTTCTCAGCTTAACCGGATCTACGCTATCCGCGACCCCACTTTGCTCTGTCTTTTCCGACGAGTTCGTCTCCTGGAAAGGTCCTTTGAATCTGTTCAATACCTGTACATTCTACGAGACTTGAACACGGTTGTTGACTCAATGGCCAATTTCATTCTGGATTGGTACATTGCACACACATAAGATATCCATAAAATATAAAAAACAGACATAACATGTAAAATATCCATTGTATAAGCAAAACATGTAAACAAGATCCCATTAATCACCAATAGAACACAATATGTATAAAAACCGCAAATAGTGTCTGTATATATAAATCGGTACAAAGTACAAAAATGGTAGCGCTGATACAAAATCTGAAGCATGCTAGCTTTCAGTAAGAGTCATCTCTACAAAATCTGTAGCTCATAGGATTTCAGTATATACATATAAAACAGTCTAATCCCTAGGATGCGCATGGTAGCAAACCACGGCCCTCGCCACTTTTCGGAGCAGCGTGCCAAAACGCAAAGATACCTCGACCGTCAGATTCTGGTAACGACAGGGTAGGTCATGGACACCCGGCTCCGGAATGTCCAAAGTCATCCTGTGGAGGTTCTCCTCGACCTCCTCCAACTCCTCGACAGTGTCTCGGGCCGCGGGGCCCAACTCTAGTACCGCCCCTCCTCGCGTAAGAGGAGAGACTCCAAGCGGTCACGTCGGACCCACATCTGCAAGAAACATGTAAAAGTCATCAGCACTAACCCAAAAAAATCATAAACGCATCAAATGAAAAAACACAAGCAATAGTTATTCTTACCGATATCGCCCCACTGCGCTCCCTAGGGAAGCACCAGGTCTGGGTCCCCTCTGAAGTTCGTCCCATCATACGGGTAGTCCTCCACCATGAGGAGCTGTCCCCTCAGCCATGTGAAGAAACCTGTGCTAAAGCTAATGATAGGACCCCCGCCACCATGGCGGGCCATCACCTCGGACCACCTAGTCATGTGAGGATCTCGAGCATCCCGATCCTCAAGGTCTACCTGCGGGCGTAAGTGCGGCACCACTGAACCATAACCAAATTGCTTCAATGCCCCGCACTGGCATTTGGTCAACTGATATCGTAGACTGGTGAGGAGCCCCTCACACCAGTTGAACACAGTGGGAGCTATGCACTCCTCAGCATACATCATCTGCGACTTGCTCGCCAGATGAGCAGATCGACTACCGGCCACCCTCACAATAGTGAAGAGTACAGTACGGAGGGTTCGGTCCCGGACATCCCTGATGGAAATCTTCCCACCAGTCATCTAAGTACCTGGGGTACACCATTGCGCGATCATGTCGTCCACAGTGCGATAACCCCCTCGTGATCTTGTCAGGGACACATGGTTTCCCTGTCGGGACAATCCTGTCAAAAAATAGATGTCCTCCACATCTATGCTCAATGTGTGCTCACCAATCTGAAAATGTTGTTGTACTGGGTCCCAACGTTGGACCAGATATGACAACAAGGGTACTTGGGACCTCATCCCCGACACTTAGAAGTACTTGAGCAAACCATAGTTTCTCAATGCGGCAATACATTGCGGATCATTTTCCGCTTGTGCATCATCGAGCTCATGCTCGTGTTCTCGCCACTCAAGGACCATTGCGGTCACTACAAACCTGTCAAAAAGGCCATTTAAATATCATTAGAACCTTCCTCAATCATCAAAAGTCTGTTTCTTTGGTTGGATTTTGGGTTTGGTATGTGGGTTTGCGCAGGCGCAGACCGTCCTTTCAGACAGGGCGCCGCTGGTGCAGAACACCCTTTCGGGTTTTGCGCCGGTGCAGTTCCCGAAAGGGTGGATTGCGTCGACCTGTGAGCACAAATCCCCCCCACATAACAAGCTCAAAACTCAGTAAAATGAAGGAAAAACAAAATTTTAATCCATTGGAAAGTTAAAAGGCTAAGTTTAGGGTTACCTATTGTTGACGGCGCTCGAAACGGTCGATCACAACTCCTGGAATCGGCAAAACAAAAACAGCTCCAAATGGCACTTCTCACCTCTCCAATTTGGTAAAAAACAAATAATAATTCTTTTTACTATTTACCCATTTTTATATTAAAAAAAGAGCATATTCCTTTTTTAATCTATTCCATTATGGGTTATTTTGCTATAGTTGGGATTATTTATACCCAGTTAATCATTTTGACCTGGTTTTGAAGCTTGCAGGTAAAGTTGAGTACCTCGTTGATATTGATTTTTGCGGTTGTGGTCATTTCACGTGTATTTTCAAGTATGAACAACTCATTGAGCGTTTTTTGTTGTTATTTCACTCATTAAACTCAATTATTAATGACATCGAGCTGCCTCTTTGTTCTTTCTCATGCTCGTAAAACGATGAGAATAAGTTACCGAGTTATCGTTTATCACTTTTTCGGGCTCGTTAAACTCCCACGAAAAAGGAACCCTTTGGAGTCTTTCTTTAAGCTCTTTTCAGGCTCTCTAAATACGAAAAGATTTCCAAGAGAACTTGATGCGTTCACGCTTGTAAAAGTATTTGAATGATCATCTTTCTGGTGATAGTTTATCCATTTTTTGGACCAGGAGGCACTACTTATGAAAAAGGAATACTCCAGCCAATCATGACTAGAAGAGTCATCTCTCGCGTCGTTTTACCCTTTTCCGGGCAAAGAGGCTAACTTTACGAAAAATGACCTTTGGAGTCTTCGTTAGTTCTTTTCAAACTCTCTAAACATGAAATGACGCCGAGTTTACCTTCTATGGACTCGTTAAAATTCAACATGGCCGTCATGGGACAAACCCCTCCTATCCTAGGTTCATAAAACATTTGGGATTGGAATCATCCATGGGATGAGCTATACCGAGCATCCGTTTACACTCCTCAAGCTCGTTAAAAAACAAATGAGGCACTCATCAGTCATGATGGGGAAAAATGGAAGATTTTGTGTTACACTATAATTCATAGAAGTACATAGTTGCTCTTGAACATGGCACTCATTTGCATTTGCATTCAGTACTTGGGTAATCTGTTTGTCTTCGAGTCCCGTTGATTCCATAAGTCATGTTACTCCTTTGGGTCATCCAAAGAATGCTTCTACTATCAGTAGCATTGGGGGTTAGTGTCATTCTCGTCATGTCAATACTGCCAAGTCATGCCATGCCCATATTCAAGAGATGTTCATTACTCATCATCTACAGTTAGTACACCTTCCATCATGTCGATCTAACTTGAGTCAGTCTTACACATTACTCTACCATCTGATCTACTCCAAACATTTGTTATCGAGTTTCTTGTCGTTGATGGGGGATTCATCATGGCCCTCCCTCGACGGATTCATCATTGTCGACTTCAACACATCATCCAGGGATTGAATCTAGAAACCAATCGAGTACCGGCCCGCATGCCTTAATGGCAGGTTACCTCGCTTTCAACATGAGTTTACATCATTAGCTCTTGATTGAAAGATTTCATCGAGTGTTTGACCTCAACTCATTTATTCACGCTCGATGATATGTACTATGATACCTCGGGGATCATGGACATCAATGGTGATTTCCCTCGCACTTGTTAACGGTATACATCAATGACCAGTAATCAAGTGGTTTCTACCATGTTCGACTCCAAAACATTGTAATCACATGGATATATTCGTATCATTACGGGTTCGGCTTGAAGACCCTGGGGAAAACCATGTCTTACCTAGGTTACAATGGAGATTGTTTGACTCATATTACACGGATCCACTTTTGTATTGGTCGTGGCTGTGTTATCATCTCATCATGGATCTACGATTGTGTCTAGTAGCCATGATTGTGTTCAGTCGGTCTTTACTACCATGGATCTGCAATGTATTGGTTGGCAGCCATGTGTGTCATGTGCGACTTGTATCTTAGAGTCAGTTGTACTGCAGCAACATCTTTCAGCCAACATGTCCTTGCCATCCATCTTTCAAAGCACTTCACCTGTCTTATTTTTCCAGCTTCATGCTTTGGGGGGCATTCTGTTACACCTAAATCTTGTCATCATGAGACCCGTGTCAACTCAGTGCCTTGATCCCTGAAGTCTCCATGATCAAGAAGCCATTTAGAGAAATTTGATGCCCTTTGTCTACAGTTTCTAATTGGGCCGGTGCATGTTGTCTTTGAGCAAGAAGCGCCCAACTAGGTTAGGCGTAGGATGCAGTTTGGTAGACTGCGCCAGTGGCTCAGGTTTCCTTCTGCAGCCTGCGCTTCCCCTCTCTGGCACAAGTTTCCCTCATGTAGCTTGCGCCGAGTATGGTTAAATTGGATAAAGGTGGCCTTCGAGCGATTTCTAGAAGTTGGATGAGGTGGATCCCTATCCCTAACTCCCAGGTGAGTTGTCCTACGGTTCCTTAACCTCAAGGGAGGATCCCTTAGTCCTCTCCCCGTGATCCTCAACCTACTCTATCCACTTGGTCCTATAAATACAAAGCTCCTCTCCATTCCAAAGGGAGGAAGTCTATAGTACTTACATGCTGGTGGAATTAACCTAGGTGATCCATATCCATCTCTTGGGAGGCATACATTTCCTTTGGAGGCTTTGGCCTGGCTTGTTGGAGGAGGATTGCAGCGTTAAGTCTTGGGTTGTAATCATCTCTCTACTTTGTATTTCTCACTCTTTATACAATAATATAAACTCTTTCCATAAATGTTGTCGTGTTGATAATGTTTATAGTTTACTTCCTTAACTGTTTACTTAGATCAGTTAGTGTTTAGATATGTTTTATTGCTTGTTTTGTCTCCACATGTTTTGACAGGTCTTGCAGCTACGGATTTGATGACCGCGGAGCTTGGAGCAATAACGAGGAGAAAGATCTACAAATCTGAAGGTAAGACATCTAATTACTCGATCTCTAATCTGATCTAGGAAATTAGCTTTATGGTTTGTTCATATTTGTTCTAGATTCACATTGAACTAGGAAGATCTGGCTCACATCCGCTCGAGTAGATTGTCCAATAACAATGACATAGTGCAAGTTTTGCATGATACTGAGATCTGGTGGTTCTATGGTCAGATGGATCCCCAACTGTGTTCCCAGCAGCTACAAGGACTTTGTGAGCCCATATTGGCCTTGGCCATGGATTGGGAGCATGTGTTTGATTTGGATTTGAATCTGAATGTTCTTGAAATTTACTCTCAACATCAAGATCTTGATCCTCATCTTCATTAGAAGAGGTATCACTCTGATCTTCATTAGATTCTGATGGGGTAGGCAGAGAGTATGGCAAAAAATGTGAGAATTCATATGCCTTGGAGGCATGGTTTGCAAACCCTTTCGCTATAATATTCCCAGTGGAGATATCTACAATCTCAACTGTGTCAGGACCAAAGGCCACTTTCTTCGGTGAACCTATGTGAGTCATCTGATATACAAACAACAAATTTGCCGACAAAGAAGGCACAAATAGAACATTCTTGAACTTGCCATGCTCCATATGTATTGTGCCCATCCCTTCAACAGATATCTGAGAGTTGTCTCCCATGTGAATAATCGGACCATCTTTCAAGTCTAGAAAAGAAAATGATTCTCTAGAGGCAACCATGTAGTTGGAGGCTCCTGAATCTATGAGGAGGGCTTGTGATTTCAAAAATCCATCCTTCAGTGCATGGCATCTCTCATGACCATCAGACTCACTTCCAGAATCAGTCTCTCTTGCACCTTTTGGGAGGGCAATGTTGTGTTGTTCAAGAAGCTTGATCAACTAATCTATCTTCTTCTGCATGCAAGATCTCTTTGGGTGGTTTCCTTTCTTGCAATAGGAACACTTGGATTTCTCAAATCCCTTTTGTTTGTCCTTCTTAGAGCTGGAGGCTCCTTATGATGGACTTGACTTGGCATTCAGCTTGGGTTCAGATGGCCTCTTGTCCTTGCCTTTGTGCCTCCCTTTCCCATTCGCACTTTTTGCTTCTCCAACCATAAGAGCTTGGTCTTTGGAGGCTTTCAAGGCACCCATATGGATCAACTTGTCTTGTTCTTGGATGAGAGATTCAATGAAAACATCTAAGGAGAGCATCTTCCAACCAGGGATTAACATTCGCCCAGAATGGAAGGTAGAGACAAAGATGGAGAACTCGAGACCTAGCTTGCTCAGAATGGATAGCACCAGCTGCTCATCCTTCTTCTCAATGCCACACTGCTTGCATTGCATAACCAAAGATTTGAATTTTGAAAAGAACTGTTGAATGGTCTCAAAACTGCTCGGTTGTAGAGCAATCAACTCATTTTCCATAATATGGCCTCTTAGCTCATCTTGTTTGCCGAAGAGGGTCTCTAACTTCAACCATAACTCTCTTGGAGTCTTCAATCCTTCGATGTGGAAGAGTAGATCTATGGAAATATGAATACACATGAAACCAAATGCTTCATCCAATCTATTCAGATATTTGGTTTTCTCCATAGCTGATCTTGGTTCGGGATCGTTCCCCATTGTCACCCTGTACAGTGATCTGTTTCGCAATACCATCTGCATATCAACCCTCCAATCAAGATAATTGAAGGGTGTTAGGATTCTAGGAGAGAGAGGAGAGTTCGAATTGTCCATTATAACTGTTGGAGCGAATACAAGGTGAAACTGCTACTACTGCAAAAAAAAAACTGCCGCAACTGCAAAAAACTGTTGTAATTGCTACAACTGCAAAAAACTGTTGTAACTGCTGTAACTGTTGTAACTGCTGTAACTGTTGTAACTGTTGTAACCAATCTTCTCAATGAGGTCTAGGTCTTGTATTTCATCCTCATCTTCCAAATGAGGGCCAAGTCTTATATTTCAACCTCAAAATTGTTTGAGAGTGTTACAATTATGAGCAATATATCACTGATATTGCAATATATTGTGAGTCATACCTCGAGCTGATAATATCGACACTATTTATCATGATAATTTCATCTTAAGAATTATGGTGATTAATTCAAATTATCACGATAATTTCAGTGATTATTGTGAGTCTATGGAAATTACAATTCAAAGTACAAGCAGTAGCACGGTTTCATAAACATGTATAAAACTATATCCAATGTACAGGATGCAAAAAACAAAATACAAAGTCATTTTGTCCGAGGCTAGACAAATCAAACAATACAAAAACTTGTCAAGAGAGAGGAAGAATAACGTAGTGGAGAGTTGAAGATGGATCCAGTGAATTAGCGATCTCCTAGGTCTAATGGTCGAGGGCAAGGGAGGCAAATGGGGTGCTTACTCGATGTCATTGTTGGGGCTCTTTGGAGCCATCGAAATGTCTGGCTGTATGATCCTGGGGGATGTAGGCGCAAGTGATATTCCTAACATTCGAGGTCGAAGGAAAGAAACTTTGAATAGATCATTGTTTACCATGTCGAGGCTGGGAGGAAGTATGGCGGGCAGGGAACGCCTTGCTCTAGGTTCGTCTGGTCCTGATCTGTTTGCTGCTTTGAGAATGAGTGGGATGGTGTATAGTTCAACAAACAAGGGGAAATCCGTTGTTTTTCCGAGCAATTGTGGAGTGGGGATTTACTCTGATCAACCATATCCATTCTCCTAGATATGTAAAAAAATTATGCATGTAATTTCTTTGTTTTCAATATTTAGTATAGTGTTTGCAATGTCCATTAGATATACCTCTTCTTGTTATTTCTATTGGGAGATTTAACACTTATCTAGCTCTAATATTTTTATTGCAGCATTCATTTGTGTTGATTTCCCCATTTGTTTTGTGCCATAGGTTTAATCAATGCCCTAGAAAATGCCAAAGCCATTGGACCCAATATGGGAGTATGGTAACCATAAAAGGGTCATAATTCACTGAGGCTAAACTACGAGCTATGTGGGGTAGTAATTTATGGCGGAATCAACGGCTTGAAATGACACCTTGCCAAAATCCCAAGGCATGAAGTGGATATTTTCCTTGCAACTAACCCAATAGTTGTCCATGTTGCAAATCAATCAATTCTAGAATGGTTAGGAAAAGAGATCAAAGGGAAGAGTTATGGCTTGAGCTTACAAATAAAGTAGCAGGAAGCATGGGAACCAAAAGCTTCTCAAGGGTGGGGGAAACCCAATCCTCAACCACACCTTCCACAATAGCCTCGACATCCTCACCTTTCTTTGTGCCAAAGTCAATCCTGGGGGACAACCTTCTATTCGGTCGATAATTAAAACAAGGAAGGAGGCCGACAAGCTTGTGGCCATATGCTTTCTACGAAGTGACATTGCTTTCAACATGGCCAAGAACAATGCATTCTACCATTCCATGTTTCAAGTTGTTATTATTGGCTTGGAGTACAAGGGCCCTTCCTCTAATGACTTGAGAAGGGCTCTCCTTCAAGGGGAAAAGACTAATTTCACTCGGAAATTGGTTGAGCTTAGGAAATCATGGAAGATCACCAGATGTACAATTATGTCATATGGTTGGACAAATGGGAAAGGTATGTCCATTCTCAATTTCTTGGTTAATTGTCCAAGGGGGGTAATATTTATGAAATCTGTTGATGCATCTGCATATGTTAAAGATGCATAGTTAGTGATTTGTTGGATGGGTTCATCCAGGATATAGGTCCACAGTAAGTTGTCCAAGTCATTATAGACAATGTTACTAATTATATTGTTGTTGACGGGTTACTTATAAAGAAGCATCAGACCTTGTATTGGAATCCTTGTGCCACCCACTGCATTGATTTGATGTTAGAGTACATGGGGAAATTTCTTGGATCAAGGAAATCGTTAATTAAGCTAGGAATGTCACAATGTGTGTGTGTGTGTGTGTGTTCTTACTCATGAGACAATTCATAGAGAACAAGGAGTTGGTCCATCCCACAGTCACACATTTTTTATCTCGGAGTTGTAGAAGATGTTTATTTCAGATACGTGGAATGCTTATGTCTACAACACTAAAGTAGATGGGCAAGCCATAGCCCAACATGTGAGACACAATAAAAAAAATTTGGATGGGAATGTGAGAGTTGTGTGCCATTAGCGAACCTTTGGTAAAGGTTCTTTGCTTAGTTTATGGTGACAAGCCCACAATGGCTCCTTGTATGAGGCCATGGACGAGGCCAAGGAAGTTATCCAATGGTACTATGAGGACAAGGGGGAGGAGGGATTAACTAGACAAGCCTAGATATGGAGTGTGACTGATGAGCCATGGAACAATGCTCTCCATCCTCCCATTCATGCAACAAGGCTCTACCTCAACCCCGTGCACTCTTATGCCTATGGTTTTAGATTTGATGCTAAGAATATGAATGGATTTTTCTAATGTTTTTAGAGGATGGTATTGACTTCCACTAAACGCTTGGAGATTTCCAAACAAATGGAGATATATAGGCTAGCTACTAGGACATTTAGTTATGATATGGTTGTCCAAGACAAGACCACTAGGATGATATGTAAGCTTCAAGTGCAATTTGTTTCAAACTTTCAAATTTCAATGTCTTTCCTTTCTAACTATTTGTTGCTCGATGGAAACATAATTCATTGTCTTTCCTTTCCATTTATTCATTGTAGATGTTTGGTGAACAAACTATGGCAAAAGAGTCCCGGATTTACAAAAAATTGCCATTCAAGTACTTAGTCAAACTTACAACTCTTAAGGGCGTGAGCACAACTAAATTGTCTTTGTGAAAATACACTCCAAGATCGCAATAGGTTAGAAATGTTCAAATTATAATTATAATTTTTTATAATTTCATTAAGTTTAATTTATTCCCATGGGCCATTTTCCACTATTTACAAAAAGGCCCTCATACAAGTTAGATGTCCACCACCTTAATGACATGGTCTATGTCTACTACAATCTCAGGCTATGGGTGAAGCAAATTGAGAAAGCACCTGGCATAGATGCCATTTTATTGGATGTGATTGACACAACAAGTCCGTGCAAAGTGGAGATCAAGAGGCCTATCATGGAGGAGGCCCTTGATTGGCTGGAGCATGATGATGGTGTGTTGGGGAAGGGGGGCTCAGAGGAGGATGTTCCACTTCTACTAGAGACACATTTGGAGGAAGAGATTGAGAGTGTGTCATAGCCACTACCTCCACAAAGATAGGAAACTAGGGGATGAATAAAAAGACATCCCACTTCAACTTCCACCTTAGCCCCAACACCCTCCACCTCAGGACCAACAGTTGCACCTTCCACCTCAAGATCAACCTCAGCACGTCCACTTATTGCCTCTAGAGGAAGAGCAGTGACCTTTTCTAATAAAAGGGATAGAGGGAACCATTGATTCCTTCATGCATTATACTTTTAGCATCGAAATGCCTCATGATGATTCATCTCATCAGTTACATTGACTTTTGTTTTGATATGATTTTGTATCATCCTTATGGCTTGGGATAGATATCATATTTCAGTATCAATGTGAGATGTACCACTTGACTTCTTATATATTATTTTTATTTTCATATCTATGTAGCAATGTGTTTGTTTGATGTGGTTGTTGCTTTAGATATTTAAAGAAATGAAAAAAAAAATACTATTTTTGTATTTTTTAAAGACCCCCATATTTTCCAACATTTTCCACAAATTTGCCAATAAGTTATATTTCGGACCCTTGGTGATAAAATTCGCCGAGAAGATAAATGTAACACTGGTTTGAGACTTGTAGTCTCAACTCCTCTCCAATGAAGGAATCCCACAATTTCTTGAAGTCAAGTAACTTCTCCTGACCACAAATAACCTGGACAAAGTTGTTCCATAGTGGACTAAAGCCATTCAGTGAAATCTGAACTAGCTCATTATCATCAACTATGTCCCCAACTGTAGCAATCTAATCTCTCAGCTCCATTATATTGATTAGATAGCTTACTACTATATCTGTCTTGTTCATGTGGGTAGTGGTGAGCTTGTTCTTCAAGAGCATATTCTTGGATATGCATTCACACTCTGGTACAGGGTTACCAAGGCATCATACATCTCCTTGGCAATCTTCTTCCAGACAATATGAAGGATCAAATGACCCTTCACCAAATCCAATGGGACTTGCTTCGCATTCACTGCACTTTTGTTGTGCTCCACCAAATCTTCGGGATCAGTACACAATGTAAGCATCATCTCCAAAAGTTACCATAAGTTTGTTGTTTCTAGGAGTTTTTGCAATCTGAAATTCCAATCCATGGTACAAAGTTAGAAGCACCCTCTAGACAGTCACACTCATGCATATGGGAGTGGCCATTTCTACAACTCTACAAAAACAACCTTAGTAAACAAATCAGTCAACATAAAAATCAGATCTGCAACTTACCCTAAGTGCAGATCACCTATCAGTTTTCTAATCACTCGAAGATCCTCAACACCCTCTCAACCCTTCTAAGGTCCACACATGCCAAACATGGCATAGATCTACTTCAACCCCTAAAGCCACTTGGACTTCACACCCTCTGAAATCCACTGACAACTCTCTACCCTAGAGAGCTAGTCTCTCCATACAGAGAATCTGGAAGATCTCAAATACACCGCTCAAATACTATGTTAGATTTTTTATAGACCATGGTAACATATTGTGTATTCAAAGAATCCCCTAAACCCCTAGGTAACTTTAACCTTTGCAACCTATCAAAACTGCTATCTTTGAATGCTAGAAACTGAAACTCATACTTCAGAAAATACATAACAGAATTCTCACAAGTCTGTCCCAAATCACATCACTATTTATCTTGGCAGACAACTGAATACACTGTTTTAGATAAACCCTACTTCTTCACTCTGAACTGAAGCAAAACACTGATTACTCAAACGCTACCATGAGCCCTCTTATATAGCAGAAGAAGGTCATCTACAGTTTAAAATAAAGCAGATCCAGCCCTTGGATTAGTTTCCAACCCTTGGTCTATTTTTGGCCTTGGGATTAGAATCCTCAATCTAGATGAAGAAATTGTCTTTAATGGAGTGCTCCAGCAAGAAGAATAACCTCCTTGGGATATGCACCCCCTCCCTAAGACAAAAGTTCCCCTCTTGCACTTTATCTAAAGCTAGACAAAAGAAACCTAAAAACAGTACTTCCCTAAATCTGAAAAGTCAACTCAAAAGCAGAAAAGTGACTGATTCTGGAAAAACTACTTTTCCTAAAACTGGGAAAGCAAACTGCTACATCTGGACTGCCAAAATTAGAATTGTAGTCCCTTTATAACACAATATTGTCTTCCATAATCAATGTGCCATACAGGACTGAAGACTTTTCCCTAACAGAAGCTGTACAAACTGCAGCTGCAACTGCGATGTAAACCAGGTCTGTAACATGTGTGCCACGGCTGGAGGACACTTTCAAGGTATAAAAACTAACACCTGGGACTCGGCAAAACTCATCTGAAGACTCAATGAAGCTCAGGAAACAGAAACAAAAGTCAAAATACAAAAGAAAATTGTGTAGAAAAATAACACTAACATTTACATCCATAAAATCTATAAAATAATAGTTTATCCATCTCATCAAATTAGATAACATAAAATTTAGCACTTGAAATTTGTCTAAAAAACTGAAACATAAATGAAAACTTCCAATAGTTTGCAATCCATCAAATAATACCAAATTCAACAATTCAACTATTGTTCAATAAACACTGTCCGATTCTTTTATCAAATTGGCTAGCACAAAGGTGGTTTCTGGAACATATTGATCAATATGCTTAGATGGTAGTTTCAACCCTAAGCGGGTGTCTTGTTACCAGGGGCCACCTTTGTTAGAAGTCTTGGAATCATTGCATACCAAGCAAAGGTTATGATGAACGGATCATTTAAAGAATTCCATTCTAAACTGTTGAAATCCTGAAAATTGTTGAGTTTGCTGAATTTTGGATGGGTGTGAAATTCTATTTTCTTCATATGAAGTCTGATGAAGTTGGAAGCCCTCTCAAACATCCTGAAACCATTAATGTTAATATAAAATAAAATAAAAAAGTAAAAGGGTAAAATGGGAAATATAAACGAAAATGAAAACTTTTACTTCTAAAAAAACTTTATATTTATCATTTATTTGCCTACTAGGGGTCAAACTCACGAGTTCTGGGAGAGTTTCCATGACTCCAGGTGTGTTTCAATAGAGTCCAGGGTTTAAGAGAGTTTTGCCATGAATTTGAAGTGACTACCCGTTGTGTTTAATCTTCTGGATTTTGCAATGTGACTACCCGTTTCAAGAGAGCTGGCAAGACTCACGAGTCTCTACCAAGTCTCACAAGTGCCCCCCCCCCTACACACACACACACACATATATATATAATGAGATTTAGGGGAGATTTCACTATTTCTACCAATATTCAAGAGGGTCCTGTTATCACCATATATAGTAGCTGGGCTACCATATCTTTAAGATCAGATTCCAGTCCTTTTTTCAGCCAGTCCTTTACATTGAGATGCTTGAGATGAGCATTTATTTCTGGATCACTCCTATTTTATGAGCAGCCAGTATACTCTTATGCCATGACTGAGTCTCAGGAAACTCAGATTTGTTGACCGATGTAGCCATTTTTACGATACAGAGCAGTATGTAGTGCCCAGAGATGCAACAGCAGTTTCCAGTTGACAGTTGATGATTCAAGTGATTGGTACAGGTATATGACCAGGCAGGTATATGATAGTGTATTGGTTTATTATTGCTTTGTTGGTCATTCTTGTAGCTTGATTTAGCATTTGGTGGTCATGACCTGGCAGTCTATTTATATATTATGGACATGGTTGTTAACTTATATCTATATAGTCTTGCTTGCTTAGAATTATGAAGTTCTTGTGCATACTTATTGGTTTCACCCTCCTTAGGAGAATGGAGGTGATCATTCCCACCATCATATGGCTTATGGCTTGCTAGTTTTGGCATCATTTTCACTATCTCCATCCATTCGCTATCTTCCAGTTTTAGTTTTATCCTGACTTACATCTTAACCTCTGATATGGAGGACTCCCCCACTCTAGCCTCTTTGTAGGATAAACTTCCCTGTTTAACTTGTGTCTCAGCTCTGACTTGATTAAGTTGTGTTGGCTAAACCTGAAACAGATAGTACTACCATCATTACATATATCTGGAAACTATTGTATATCTTATGAAAGCCCATTGAAATGAAACTCAATAAAAACTGTGTTGTTAAACACAATGAAATAAGGGCTATTGAAATGTGAAATGAATGAAATGTAAATCCCCAAAGAAGAGATATCTAAAGGCGTAAATGAAAGCAGTGGTTAAATAAATGCAAAATCCAAAGACTGCTGGCCATGGAACTAAATGAAATGAAAGGCCTAAAAAAGCAATGGTTAAATGTATGCTAAATCCAATGATTGTTGGCCTTATATGTAATGATTAATTCCTCACGGAACCTACGGGTTGGAATGTGAAATGGAGTAAGGGACAACTAATTCTAAGTGTCACCTAGAGTCTCAAGTTACGGTTTGTCGGACACCTAGTCATGGCGGCTCTAGAAAAGATCCTCACGGAGCTGAGTCAGCTTGGATGTGAGTTGTAGACATCTGTCAAGGTTGAATAAGCACTTCCCAAACAGCTTATCCGTTTGTGAGACACTGCCATCCCCTGTGTTAGTGTTTGTCTAGCATATGCTTTAGTGTGTATCCCCTTTCCTACATCCAAAGTATCACAGTGTGAAGTTTGTATAGTCATCCCTTAGCCTAGCTTGTATTTATCCACCCTCACCCATTACTAGCAAATTGATCACAGCCATGAAGTGAGTATGTCCTTGAGGTTCTATTCTGAGCTATTATTATTAATGAAGTTTACATTGAATATCTTGTTTTAAACCGCCAGTCAAGTACTACTTTATGTTTACAGTCTTGCTATTTGAATGACTAATGAAGCATGTCATAACCAATGTCACAAGGTTCGGGTTCGTGTTCGGGTTCGGTGACCTTCAGGTTCGATTCGGGTTCGGCTTTTCCTATGAAGTTCGGATGGGGTTCGGCATAGGTTCGTCTATATACATTTTTCAAATTTTAAATATTTTATAAAATTAACCTTTCTAATATATTTTTATATTCTATAAATAAGAAATAACATTTAATACAATTATATATATATATAAAATATTTACCATTTACTATACCTAGATTAAAACATTTAATATTTAAGATTATAAAGTGTATCATGTATGTAATAATACATGATATGATACATTATATTACATACATGATATGATAATGTATTTAATGTATAATGTATGTAATATAATGTAATATAAATAAGTTATAACTATATATACCTTCAAAAGATTTTAAAATATTAAACCGTAGTCTGGATTCAAAAGTTCCCGGTAATGTTCTGCAAGATGCTTACCTCAAAACAGGTTCGGCGAATAACCGTTAGGGCACAAAGTTAAAAAACGGCTCGGCACTAGTTCCCCGACCTGAAGACATCGGAAGACCTGTCCAGAGCCTCCGCAGTCGGCACTGCCACACTGGTTCCTCGAAAACTTATCAGAAAACCCGTCCTCAGAAAACCCGTCCTCGAAAACCCGTCCTCAGAAACCCCGTCCGCACTGGTTACTCAATCATGGCAGAGTTGGAACAGTCATGGATCGTGGGATAACTCACCGAGGGTAGAGTCCGGAGATAGCCAGCGCAAAGCTCGAGTTGGGGAGAAATCGCAAATGAACAAAAAAAAAAAACCTGAAAATTAATGTTCGGCTTTGAAGTTCGTCGAAGCCAAACGAACCTAACTTTTTTTTTGAGGTTCGGCGAATTTCGAACCTGATGGTTCAAGTTCGCCGAACCCTGTGACACAGGTCATAACTAGTTACACTTGCAGCATTTTGATGTTTCAACCTGGTTCATATTATTGGTCAGTTTGACCAAGTCAACCACAGGACATGTGATGTACTAGACCAGAGATGTTAGAGATTGATGATATATGGTCTTACATTGCCAACCAGGTGGTTCTATGCAGCAGCTACAGGTTTCAGATAATGATTTGGTATATTTTTATGATTTTGATCATTTACAGATTATTATTTTTAATCTGTCCAAGCATGGTTATGATATTATATGATTATCCAGATATCCGCATGGTGTATGAGTACACATTCTTAGTACTTTTGGATCTGCTGAGTCCATTGGGATACTCAATTTGCAGTTTCGGGCAGTTTCAGTTGAGGTATTCTTCAGTTTATCATTATGGTACAGATTTGCCATTAAAAATGGCCTAGGAGAGCAGTTTGACTTTTTATTCCTTTCACCTAGGGCGCTACAGAGAGAGTATGGGGTCCAGCCACTTGGTTTTACTATATAGCCATACTCTCAGACATGTTCGTGCAGTTAGTTTTGGCCCCGGGTGACCAGGCAGTGAGTTACAGGCATTTCGATCTTCTACAGGTGATTTACAGAGGCATAAAAAATGGTAAAATGGCTACAGAGGAATTCGATTTGGGCTACTGAGGCAAGGAAATGGCATGACAGTGATTTTGATGATGTGTGTGACATCTCCCACACCTTCCAGAGCAATTTCAGCAGTTAGTGGGGCCCACACACTTCCCAGACTCATTTTTTATGATTTTATTGTGTCTTGGAGGGCACACGACTTGGCTACATGGTCACATTTTTGTACTTTGATGATATTGTGCCATGGGGACACACTAGGGAGGAATTATATCACCCCCTAGACCCACCATGAGCTTCATGTTATATTTCCTAGTCACTTTATGTGGGACGTCCTCCCTAGGGAGATTTGACTAGTATGTTTTGTTATGTTTTGGAGTTGATCCTTGTACTTTATTATTGAGGTCATCTCAACCGTTGATTAGAACTTATGTATGTTTTAATCTTAGCCACTCATTAAAAAGGTGGTTAGGTCTCTCCCATTGCTATTTAAAGGAGAGACCCTCTCATTGTAAAGGGACTTTTGGCTCTTGGCTTCTGGAATAAAATACATTTTTACAAATACTTGTGTTCTGGTTTTGGATGTTGGTTATGTCGATTGAAACTGTTCTTCCATTGCATTGAGGGTTTTGGTGAGTATTTTGCACATCTATCTTCTCCGTTTTATCTTCAAGTGAAGAAGTCGAATTGGAGGGAAGGCGCACTGGTTGAGGAGACTCTCCTTGTCTCTCTCCCTTCTCTTCATCTAGTTCAAGGAGTATTATTGTCTTTGTACCTCTTACTCTTTGTTATCATTTTTGTCACTTGTATTTACCTTCATTCTTGCTCAACTGATTGATTGTGTTTCCTTGGTTTTGCAGGAGGAGGAGGGCGCATTAGTGGAACTGGGCAAAATCGTGTGGGCAAGATAAAGCACCAAATCTTCATTTGATCTTTGCAGGAGCAATCCTCGGCATACTAGCATCAATTTCCATGACTCAGGTACGCTTGCAAGGTATGTAAATTATTCTTCTATCCTACCCATCTGTCATTTACTTTCAAACCCTAACTATAAATCTTTCGGAAAATTATCTGGCTCAAACGACTTGGTTTACCGCAAAACCATTTCTGGGTATTTTGTCTTTGGCATAACCCTAGGTGAGTTCTCCTAGACGTCATCATTGAACGACTCCCTATGGCCCAATTCCCCAAGGCACTAATCTGTCAACCCTTGTGCATTCCCTGTTTGACTGGTTTTCCTGTTGTTTGATCCCTGTTTGTAAGCTTGTGTACTTTGACATTGTCAGAACATTCATCCAAGCTGTGCTAGAAAGCCAAAATCTTCAGATCTACTCTTTGGGACACTTTCCCTGTTTTAAGGGTCACGTTTCCCAAGGCAACTGATTTTGATCATTCGTACTAGCACCTGAATCCTGGAATCATTTTTAATCATTGAGTCATTGTGTCTAATTATCTTTAAACAAATCTTATCTTCTTTAAGCCTCCACAGTGACCCGATTTCCTTAAATCTAGGGTTCTCCACCCATCACCTTACGTACCCTATTTTCATAGCTTGATCTGGTGATCTGGTTAGGTCTCTCCTGTCAGGAATAGATCAGGGTCTCTCCCTTTACTATCTGTGGCTTTGGTAGTATAAAGTGAAGGGTGCCTCGATTGGTGTGACAACCAATCCTTTTGGGAATCGAGGCTCTTGTGGTTCACCTCTTTGGTTGCCTATCCCCTCTACCATCCTATGTAGGATCCATCATTAGGGGCAACTACAAGTAGTGTGATAACATTTTGGCGCCGTTGTCGGGGAGGTAGAGGCTTACCTTCGGTGTCTGTGAGTGTCTGTGCGTTATCTTATATCTTATTGCATCCGGTATTTTGGTTTAGTGATTGCATTTTACATTCCTTAATCACTACAATCACCATCTTAATTCACTCATCTCACCTCTCCTACGACATTTACATTTTCGGTGAATTACTTGTGTGTTTCATTTGGGGACTCCACCCCGCGACTCTACTGAGGACCGAACCCAACATATAAATCTTAAGTTCTTAAATTGTCCAGTAAATCCTAAAGGAATCCCTGCAACTTATACTCGGAACCGAAGACACATTAAAGAGAACTCATCCAATTTCTTTTGGAAGATTTCTAATCCTAATTCTTCACCGAGTCATATTTTAGGACCTCCTTCATCTTCATCTAGTCCAATGGCTGGTACAAACGCTGGTGGAAACCAAAACAATCCTCCACAGAATCCTAGGATTTTTGGAAGGAAGGATAAGGCTTCTCCTTTTGATTTTTCCCAAATCCAGGGAGCCCCCCATGACATGCCTAAAAAATATTTTGAAAAAGTTCCTAAGTTTGATGGAGTTTCAGCTATAACCATAGAAGATCATATAGACAAAGTCTAGGAACACATGGAAGCATATGGAGCATCTGATGAAGATGTCTTCATGAGGGGCCTTCTGGCATATTTGGAAGGAGATGCTCGGAAGTGGTTTGATCGGTTACCTGCTTCATCCCTTAATGGATATGACAATTTTGTCAAGAAGCTAACTAGTGAATGGTCACATAAGTTAGATGGGAAGTTTCTCTTGCATCAACTTTTTGACATTAAGAAGAATGAGAATGAAACAATCCATGAATTCAACTTCAGGTTTGACAAGACTGTAGCTAACATCCCAGATGACATTAAACCAAAAGATCCAGCAATCCTAATTCATTACTTAAACTCTTTTGAAGGATGGCTTGGATATCATTTGAAGGATAAGAATCCAAATGACCTAAAGACCGCACAGTTGAATGCTAAAACTGTTAAATCAAATGCGGCATCCATGGGGAAACAAAACTTTTTTATCATTATTCCCCATCCACTTCTAGATCTGATCCTAAACGTCGAAAAGCCAAGGAACCTGTGACTGAGCCTAAGGACACAAAGGACACATTAGAAACAATGCAAGAAATGACGAGGCTTTTGACTGTCCTAACTAAAGATGTAATGAGGACTCATAAGTCAGAGCAGTATAGGAATCCTTATGGCCCCAAACCTTATTGGAACAACAATAGAAGGCCTGAGGGAGAGAGAGTGATAGAGGGCGTCCTGAAGTTCCAGAAAACTCTGAAAGAAAGAATGTAAATTGGTGTGACGAAGTAGAACAAGAACCTTTAGACATCACTTACCCTGATGATCAATCTAAAAACATCAACCTAGTTGAAGATTTATCTTATGATGATGTTTTCGAAAGAATTCTCCTAGAAGAAGAAGTGGAGCAAGAAGAATCTAATGAACAAAGCTCCTCATGTTGTGCAATTAACCTCCCTGAGCCAAATGAACAACCCAAGCTTCAAATTTATAAACGACGTAATACTAACCATCCTTCTTTCCTTAACAAACGTAATATTGCTAAAGAAGATAAAAAGGAAGAAGACTTTAGGTTGGCTCTTCTCCAACTCAAGGGCGCATTCCCTAGGATAAGATTGCTAGGCTATGACAATGAAGGACAAGGTGAAGTGAAGAGATAGTTTAGAAAAACAGTTTTGTGTTTTCGTAATATAGGTAAATAAAGGGTTATGGAAGGACCTAGAGACTAGTGCCAATCCAACAAGGGCAAATGGAGTCAAGGGGTTAGTCCAAGAGGATGAATTCAAGAATGGTTAGCACAGCAAGGGCAGCATACACATGCCACTATGAAACCCTAACATGTTGAAAAATTATTGTAGAAATAGAGTAGGAAGGCCCAAGCGGTGCCACATCAAAACATTGTTAATTAGGGTGTGTATTATGCAATGAAGTATTATTAGCCAAAACTCTAAAAACATGATAGAAGCAACTCAATACATTCATCCATAAGACATCAAAAGCAAATAATGGAAATACTTCTCACACAAAACCCTTCCAATGAGGTAAATAAACCGTTATCATATGGCCCTAATTAAACAAGTTCTAACAATTATACAATTCACCAGCAACATAGAGAAATAGGAACATAAACCTCACATAGATAGGAGAAGAAATGCTTACACTTCATCGTGCACCAAGAAAAGATGTCCATTAAGCTCCAAAGAGAGAGAAATCCCAAAATCCAACCATGACAAATTGATAGAGCAAAGCCTTATACATCGTTTAGCTCCTCTTCCTCATAAAACCCTAGATCTAACCTAGGATGGTGTAAACAAATAAACAAAATACTATTAACATAACAATATCCATGAAATATGGTGGTCAAAGCCACATGTACAAGCTCCAATAAAGAATGAGAGGGGCACCTCCATAGATGAAGACAATATGACAAATAGGAGACCAACAACAATCCTCCAAAGGATCATCGAGTGATAATTCTCCAATAAGATATCTCCACAACGCAACAAATGAACCCTAGATCTAGGGTTTGACCCCTAGATCTCCTCCAAAGCCAAATGGCCTCTATAAAATGTGCAACAAACACCTCAAAAGGTGGATACTAGCTCAAAAGAAGCAATGAAACCCTATGTAAAGCACCCCAAAGATGGATACTCCAAGGCAAACAGTCTCCAAATGTAGAATGCTACCTCCAAATGGCATGAATATAAGTGCACAAGCAACCTCAAATGGTGGGATACTCCAAATATGGCAGGAAATGACATGTGGATCACCTCCAAAGTGAACGCTCTGATATATATGGCATGAATGAGTCACAAGACTAAAAGAAAAGTCCTCCAACCCCAAACGTCTACCAAAAGGCATAGATATGTGTGCAAACCCTCCTCCAAGTGAAGTGTCCCATCAAATAAGGCATGAAATGATGCTAGGACACCTCCAAAGGTGAACGCCCTCCAAGAATGGGCATGAAAAAGATGATGTTCCCTCATCAAGGCCTATGAATATGTGAAACAAAGGCTTCTCAAGCAAATTGTCCCACCAAATGTCATAGATAAGTGTGAAAATGGCCTCAAGGAGTGGATGTTCATCAAGAAAGACAAATGAAATGGCACATGTGAATGTAGGACAAGTCAACAAGTGCAATAGGTTGCATCCATACATTAAGGGGTCAAACCCTTAACCAATCAATAGATCACTATGTAATAGCTCGTCAAAGTAGGGAATGACCTCATCAAACACATGCCAATGCCCCATGTCCACTAAACGATATCCACATATCAACCATCTCATCAATCCTCATGCAATGCTAGATCTATAGAAAAAGGAGATCACCAATCCATAATAAAGGCATCAATCCCAAGAGCAAGGTATCCACAATAGAAAAACAATACCATGAGGAAGGGGATGCCCCCCACCCCCCACAAGTCAAGAACATGCCTTCACATGTTGCAAGAATGATAATAAAAAAGGGCGCTCAACCAATAACAATACCTAATAAAACCAAGATGCCATCCAAGTGATAAAAGTAAGAGCGCTCCAACAAATGGCTGCCATATGTCACCATACATGTTTTAGAATTGGGGGAGGGGGGGCGCTCTATTGGAAATCACTAATTATAGATCCATAAGCATGAAGAACATCAAATGAGCAAGAGCGCTCCAGAAGGTCACCCATATCATCCACAATAGTCTTTCGAGTGTCTAGGAACAAGGGAACTCCAAGTAATATCCATCACAAGCTATCCATGTCATTAAATCATGCCAAATAGAATCAAGCGCTCTATAGGGAAATCGATAATTGAGCATCCATAAGTGCAAATCACCCCTCGTGAGCTAGAGTGCTCCATCAAAAATGATAGTCCCCATGATCTATATGGCAAACCAAACCAATAACACTAAGGCCATCAAAGAGAAGATGGCCAATGTGCCATGAGCAAGTGCAACACCATCAAGAGCAAACCAATAACCAATCATCATGAGAAAACACATCCCATAGCTACTAGCCCAAATACATCATGAAGATCCATATGCTAGAGCATCATCACAATATGAAGCAAAACTCTAGCATCAAAAACCTTAGGTATAAATCAACTCCATCAACCTGTAACCCTCACTGAATGTGTGACAAAAATTGTATGTGGACACATGTCAAAATGGGGGGTAACAACTGGCTCCAATTGTGGGACATGTGCTCTTATAAGGGGGCATGAGAACCCCATAATCTCAAAATGTACCTATTAGCAATTATCACCAACTACAATAGAAAACCATGTGGTGGGATGGATAACCTCAACATCTCTAAACACCACATCGCATCAAATAATCCGTTACAACAAAACTGTCTTTACAACAAAGAAGGGCATAAGCCAACAATGCGAACTTGAGTGAGTGAGGTGACAAATGAGGAGGGCGACCCTCCTATTTAAACTAATCAAGTGACTAACCTTTTTCCCTAACAGGGCCGACTTGACCTCTCAAACAGGGCCGACTTATCCAGGATACAATAAAATAAAAATATTCTTTTATGGATTCTTCTAGGCCAGCACAACTAGTAGGGTTTACAATATTGATTCTTTCAATGACTTTTACATGAATAAATACAACATAAATAATTCCCGAAGGAAGTACAATACAAATAATACAAATCAAACAAATAAGAGTATCTTTTGAAGTTACATTCTTCAACACTCCCTCTTAACAAGGGAGGTATTCTTTTGTCACTGTCATCCTCATCATCTCGTTGCTGCAACTTTGTACTTTGACCATTGACTTCTGACATCTCTCGAATCTATACATCACTAGAAGTTTTGAACGAGCAAGCCATCCGGTGGGTCCAGCCCAGGAGCGTACATTACCTCGCGTACAACGACCATCTGCGTTACCTCACCACGTGTCCAGATCATCTCGTGAGTGTAGCCTAGGAGACTCAATTATGTCACACATAGTGACTACCTGCTACCATGTCACATCTCATCATCGGGACAACACAATTTTGTGAGTGTAGCCTAGGAGACTCAATTACATCACATACCCAATGACTACCCGCTACCACATCACCTCATGTGGAGAACAACCCAGGTCCGAAACCTGCGTCTTCGCACATGTGTGTTGCCCAACATAGCACAACAGTCAGGAGACTCAATTATGTCACACAGTGACTACCTACTCCATCCTCATAGGTGTAGTCCAAGAGACTCAATTACGTCACACACAGTGACTACCCGCTACAACCTCATGAGTGTAGTCGAGGATACTCAATTACGTCACATAACCAATGACTACCCGCTACAACATCACATCTCAATTGGATACACACCCAGGAGCTCAATTACATCACTACGTGACTACCTGCGTCTCACACGTGCTATGTTACTCATTCCTCCCTCTTTCGAGGAACTTCGATCTGGACCACTCCAAGATTGTCCCTGAAGTACTCAAACTTCACTCTTGACAAAGGCTTGGTCAACACATCAGTTATCTGCTCCTCTATCGCTATATACTGGAGCCTCACTGCTCCTCTCTGTACCATATCCCTGATATAGTGATACATGATCTCGATGTGCTTCGACTTGTCATGAAACACCGGGTTCTCAGACAACTTCACACAACTCTGGTTGTCACAGAGATTAGAAGTCGCCTGTAACTCAAGATCGAACAAACCTGCCAGTAACTTCCGAAGCCATACTGCCTCGCAGCTTACCGAACAAGCTGCCATATACTCAGCTTCGACTGTATTGAGTGCCACACTCGTCTGCTTCTTACTTAACCATGAGATCATACCTGATTCCAAACTGAAGCAACACCTTGATGTGCTCTTTCTATCTATGACGCTACCGTCGCAATCCGCATCAACATAACCCTGTTGGTTAATCTTCTGATCTAATGCATATCTGAGACCATAATTAATCCTACCCCTTAGGTACCTCAACACATGCTTTGCCACAACCAAGTGAACACGTCTCGGCTCTACCATGTACTGACTCAGTGTGTTCACCGCAAAGCATAAATTCGGCCTCGTGTTCGTTAAGTACATCAACGAACCAATCATTTGCCTATATACCATGGCATCAACAATTTCTGAATAAGTAGCACACAACAATTTCAGATTCGATGCCATAGGTGTGGCCATGGCTTTGCAATCCATCATCCCGAATCTCTTCAAGATCTCTACCGCATATTTTCCTTGACTCAGGAAAATTCTTCTAGATTCTGCCACACCTCAAGACCTAAGAAATAGTGCATCATACCTAGGTCTTTCATCTCAAACTTTGCGGCAAGTTTCCTCTTCGTTTCTGCTATAAGCTTCTCATCACTTGTCAGAAGCAGATCATCTACATACAAGAGTAGTATCATTGGTTTCCCATCCTCAACCTTTAAGTAAAGGTTGGAATCCGCTTTACTCTTGGTAAAGCCTAAGCTCGTTAGAAAACCATCAATCCTGTCATACCATGTCTCGAGTGCCTGTTTCAAACCGCACAAGGCCTTCTTCAATTTGCACAAATGAGTATGCTTGTCATGTGTCTCAAATCCCGGTGGCTGCTCCACATATACTTCCTCTTCTACTACACCATTCAGGAAGGCAGTCTTCACATCCATTTGATGTACCTTCCACTTCATTACTGCAGCTATAGCAAGTATAGATCTGATCGAAGTGTATCTAGCCACGGGAGCAAATGCCTCATAGTTTATGCCTTCTTTCTGGGAGAATCCCCAAGCCACAAATCTTGCCTTGTATTTCTCAACACTTCCGTCTGCTGCATGCTTTATCTTGTAGATCCATTTGGAAGACACTATTGACTTCCCTTCTGGTCTCGGAACTACATCCCGTACATCATTCTTCATGATCGACTGACACTCTTCGATCATAACATCCTTCCATACTTTCTTTTCGGCTTCCTCTTCATAACCGATGATATGCATCAATGATATCAAACAACAATGCTACATAGCTGGAATATGGTTGAGGTCTCTTACTTTCTCTGGAAATCCCTTCTGGAGCACCATACTTCTTTGCATCTTCTCATGCCCATGTTGGTCTTCTCTTATGAGTGTTCACCTCTCGAGGTGGATTACAGGTCTCTATGGCTCTATCATATCATGATCTTCATGTTCTTTTGGAATCATCTCTTCCGTAACTATGTCTCTAACTCTGGGAGCTTTAGGTTCGTCTTCCTGTGCTTCATTGAAATGAATTTGCCTCGATCTGCTGAAAGTTGTATCTTCATCAAAGGTAACATCTATGCTAGTCCAGATCTTATTGAAGATTGGTATATAGATTCTGTAAGCCTTTGATGTGTCACTGTATCCGACAAAGATGCCCTTCTTTCCTGAAGGCTCCAACTTGGTTCTTTTCTCCTTTGGAACATGTATGTATACAGGACAACGACAATATTCAGAGATGGCTAACTTTTGGTTTCTCTCCTGTAAACATCTCTTCAGGTGTCTTGTTCTCAAGTACACGATGTGGAGCTATGTTCTGTACATAAGCTGTTGTTCTTGCTACCTCTGCCCATAAGTGCATCGGAAGATCCCGATCATGGATCATGGGCTTCACTGCTTCCATTATCGTCATGTTCTTTCTTTCTGCAACACCATTCTGTTGTGGATTGTAGGGAGTGCTCATCTCCCTTTTAATCCCTGATTATTTACATAAGATTTTGAAATCTCCCAAAGTAAATTCACCACCATTATTTGATCTTAAGGTCTTTATTTTCTTTTCAGTATGATTTTCTACAAGGGCTTTGAATTCTTTGAATTTGCTAAATACTTCATCTTTAGTTTTCAAGAAATAAATCCAGGTTTTGCGAGAATAATCATCAATAAAAGATACATAGTATGCATACCCACTTAGTGAGTTGGAAGACATAGGTCCACATGCGTCCGAGTGTATTATCTTCAAGATCTACTTTGCTTTGCTATCACTGCTTGGAAATGGTTTCTTCACATTCTTCCCTTTTGCACATCCTTTGCATATGCCTTCATTTTTTGTCTGGATCTCGGGTAGACCATTCACCATCTTGCTCACGATCGGTAATGCCTTGTAGTTTATATGTGCAAATCTTCTATGCCATAGTTCACTTGGTTCCATAGTTTCATGAATCAATGCTTGTTCTGGTTGACCTTTCAATTTGTACAATCCTCCCTCTTGCTCTCCAATCACTACTGCATCATCAAAAATTTTACTTGTTGGCCACATGAGTACTTGGTCGTCAACAAATGCAACTCGGAATCCCTTCGCATCTAAAGCTGATATGGAAAGTAGATTCTTCTTCAATCCTAGAACATAGAGAACATATTTCATCTTGATGGCCTTTCCTGAGTCTAGATTGTATGATGCTTCTCCTACCCCTTTAATGGGTGCTGGTAATCATCTCCAAGTTTCACCTTGTGAGGTGAGTCCTTTTTTGTCAGGTTGTTGAGGCAGTCCTTGAAACCTGTTATATGCTTGGAGGCACCACTATCAACAAGCCAATCATTGCTTCCATGAGTAACAATACCTGTGAGTGTTGAAGTCATAACATATTCTTCATCACTTGAAGAATCTTCTCTTGCTTTCTCCTTAACTGGTTCATCATCCTTTGCAGCATGAGCATGATGCCTCTTCTTATTTTCTTTCTTGTTGTTGCCTGTCTTCTTGGGACAATTTCTTGCAATGTGTCCCATTTCATCACAATTGTAACATTTGAAGTTTGAGTAGTCTCTAGGAGGTCTTTGATTCTTGTGGAATCTTTTAGGCTTGTGAGAGTGATCTTCTTTCTTGATCCTCTTTACATGAGCTTCCAAAGCGTGGTTATCATCTTCACCCATCTTTTCTTCTCTGGCTTCTTCCTGAGTACACGTTTCCCAAAGTGTGTTGAATCTGATGAGCTTCCTTCTGGAGCATATTCCTTGAATGAATGATTCCCATGATCTTGGGAGACCATTTAGGGTAGTCATTACTGATTCTGCATTCTCAACGTGGTCTCCAATAGCTTCAAGTTGTTCTTTGATCTGGGAGACCCTTGTGAAATAAGATTGAATGCTTTTTGAGCTCAATGTCTTCACATCCTTGAGTTGAGTTCTCAAGGTCATCTTTCTGTTGATGTTCTTCCCTTTGAACAATCTCTTCAATGCATCAAACATCTCCCTAGGAGTCTTCAAAGATGAGATTTGGGGGATCAAGCCCCAAGTGATCCTTAATGGATTCTACAATGATCCTCTTGGCCTTAACCAAGTTCTTCTTATGTTTAGCTTTGTCTTCATCTCCCTCTGGCTCCTCAATTTCTTCCCTGACATAGATGTCCAACTCATTCTCTTCTAGAATGAGCATCACTCTATACTTCTAGGCATGGAAGTTATCTACTCCTTCAAGCTTATCCTCAAGCTTGGTATTGTTTGTCATCTTGATAAAAATGAGAACCTCAAATGGAAATAAAGAAAGTAGGACTTACCAAATGAGATGCTCCAATAAAGTGCTTGCTTCTATGTCTTCTTAGATCTGGCTTCTAAATGACCTAGGGTTTGTCAAAGAAACCCTAATTTTTCAACTTTGAGATCTTCGAAAACTAAGTAGAGAGAGAGAGATGCACCTCCCTAAGGCGAGTTGAGCAAAAGTCCTTTTCTTCCAATTATGTGGACAGATCCTCCAAAAATTTGATGCCCTAGTTTTCCCGATCAGTATTGGGAGGGCCAAAAATAAAAGTTCTCCGATCTGAATTCTGCCTCCACAGAAAAATGCACCCTCATAGGGCGAGTTGCTTTGACTTCCTTTTTCAGCCAAACTATGGTGAAAAGCCTCCAAAATGAGAAACCCTAGTTTTCACTTCCAGTAGTTTCTGCAGCACGAGATCTTATTTCAAGTTAGCTCTGGGACCATGTTAAAATTTTAAATACAATAAAGTAAAGGATTACTGAAAGATAGACAAGCACAGCATAAACAATAGTACACAACAATTTATCCTGGGAAACCCTCGTGGGGCAGAAAACCCAGCAAAACTTCTTCAATATAGATTTGTCAAAAAATACAATGTCAATCTCGTGCAATAACCCAAAACAAGATGTCTTCAAAAGCAGCTACTCTTCTCCTCCAACATGTTCGACTTTCTCTCTCTACTCATGCGAACTTGAGTGAGTGAGTGAGTGAGGTGACAAATGAGGGTGACCCTCCTACTTATACTAATCAAGTGACTGACCTCTTTCCCTAACAGACCTGACTTGACCTCTCAAACAAGGTCGACTTATCCAGGATACAATAAAATATTCCTTTTTGGATTCTTCTAGGTCGACACAACTAGTAGGGTTTAAACTTTACATTGATTCTTTCAATAATTTTTACATGAATAAATACAACATAAATAATTCCCAAAGGAAGTACAATACAAATAATACAAATCAAACAAATAAGAATATCTTCCGAAGTTACATTCTTCAACACAAGACTCTTCTATCGAAGCTTGGATCAACTCATTATCATTCACTCATTCCTCATGGCTAAAGATGTCATAGGTCAACTCATTATCATCACTCCTCCCCCCAAGCAACAAGGGCTTAGAGGACTCTTCCAATCTATAATACCCTTCACGGACTCTTCCAATCTATAATACCCTTCATGATCAAACTCCACATTAATTGAACTTGAGGAATGATATAAAATTCCATAATTAGAAAACAATTTCAGCCCAAATATAGGACTTGAAAGCACCCTCTTTTTGGCTGGAAAGTTTTGCAATGAAACTCCAAAAGAACAGTTTGCTACCCCAAACAAATTTCTGCATCTAAAAAGGATTTTCCAGCTAAAAGTACTTGTCAAAGATACAAGGGAATGGAGTAATTAGGTGGCTGAAAATTTATGTCATAAAAAACTTACTGTACCATATAATTTCTAGAACCTGGAACATCTTTCATAGCTGAAAAATTAGACATGATTTCATCAAAACATGACGCAAAAGATGGCTGAAAAAATCCTGCATTTCCAGACCCATAAACCTACTCCATATGGCTAGAAAAATATGCATGAAAACTCTTCAAGCATGGTTGGAAATTATTCAAAAAAATATGCAATAAATATCTTGCTGCCATGTACAGTTTCCAGCACTCAAATCACCATCAACAACTGAAAAATTATATGCAAACCCAACACAACTTGCAAAAAAATAAGGCTGGAAAATATTGTCTTCAAATCCCTACTATTCTATGCAATTTCCAGCTCTCAAAACATTACTTCTAGCTGATTTTTCATCCAAAAATGCTCAAAAACTTGTGCATCTTGTGGCTGGAAAATTTCTAACTCAGCTAAGTTATTAGCATAAAAAAACAGTCCTAAAAATTGAGAAAACTCAACATTAGGCAAGGAAGAACATAACTGAAAATCTTCCTTAGGTTGCTGCCCCAAATTTGTTCTAAAAGAGTGGAAGCTGCTATCCAAAATCTGCATTATTAGGCTCATAATTCTGCTCAAAGTGCTGGAAAAAATCTACACAAAGACCTCATAAAACATGGCTGGAAAATTGCCCCAAAAATGGGAGTACATGGCTAAAATAAACCTGCATACATATCCTCACAAGGCTGCCCAAAAACTATATCATAGACAAGCTGAAAAATATACAAAATTTTAGAATATGCCCCTGACATGCATGGTTGTCCCAAAAATTCAAAATTTGCATTTTCTCCTTTAGAAACATCCCTATTTGCATCATAGATGGGGCTGCCCTAAAAGTTCCAGCAATCCATACACCTATCATAACCAAAATTTTAAAAGGCAATGTCAACAACATCATGCCTCGACTACCCCTATCTTCATCAAAAGGAAAAACAAATCCGTTTGCCAACTTAGCATCACCCAAGGGTATCTCTTCAAGGACATCCCCCTTAGTAGCATCATAGAATATATCATCAAATTCAGAAATTTGAGAGCGGTTATATCTTACCACACCCTTGTCTTCAACTAGAGGAAAAAGTGATGCATGCAAACTCTCACCAACAAGGTCTTCAACAAGTGTTTCATCAAATGCTTGATCTTCAATAGAATATTCATGGATTTCTTCTATGACTTGTTCTTCTAGGACTTATTCTTCAAGGACTTTTTCATGGGCTTGATTTTCACTATGCTTTTCAACTGTTTGATCTTCAAAAGAATCTTCATGGTCCTCTTCTAGGCTTGTTCTTCATCTTCAAAAGAATAATGATGTGCTTCATGTGCTTGAGTGCTTCCTTCATCATTGTTTTCTTCTTGTGTTAGGTCTTCAATGGAGATATGGAAAAGGCCTTCATCATTTTGCTCTCGGTCTTCCATGGGTGATGAGGTGGGTACTTGAGTGTCTTCAACAACTAGGTCTTTTTCAATAACCTTTTCATCTTCATAAGCCCCCCATCTGCAATATCAAGCTCTATGATTTCTCTGGGTATGATAATAGGCTTGTCATATTCTAGACCTAAAACTTCATGCCACAATTCAACATCAATACTTGATGGGGATAGATCACCATGTTGCACCCACATAAATACACATAGGAACCATTCATCCAATAGAAACTTTGAAGGGTTTCTTTCATATATAAGTATCATGTCATGAACCTTTAAATTCAGCTTCTCACAAATAAGAAGCCAAAAATATTCATCTTTCAAAACTGCAACATTTTTCACATGACCACATTTGTAAAACCTCTTAATCAAGTACGGAAATGACTTTACCTCCTTTGGGCTCAATTTATGATACCATTTCCATGCACCACTCCCAAGCAATGAGAGTGCAAATGCCTTCATATAGACATCCTCACCAACCATGTTGAAGTCGATAACAAAATCGATGAATGCTGCAATATGTTTTGAAACCATAAAAGGAGTCCCACGAAATTTTGGAAGATGATCCAACCAAATTTCAGAATGAAAGGGATATGGATATCCGAGAACATATGAAAATTCCAAAGACAACAAAATCCATGAATGATGCAATATGTTTTGAAACCATAAGAGGAGTCCCATGAGATTTTGGAAGATGATCCAATCAAATTTCAGATTGAAAGGGATGTGAATATCCGAGAACATATGAAAATTCCAAAGGCCTAAGCCAATCTTCAACACATTCTCTTTCATTGTATGGAGCCATACTTTTTTCTTCAAAACTTCAAACATATAAGGTGTTGATTCTTGAAATCTGAAAATTGCAAACCTTTTACCAAATACCATATATGTGGAATCACCAAGGTAAATCTTCAAACGCCTTCAAAATGTTGGTTGCTTCACCCCTACAACCAACAAGTTTTCAAAAATCTACAAGGAATAAAGGCTTCATCCCTTCATATAGTCACCATGTGAGAATAAGATCTTCAAAATCTGCATTCCCACAACATGTCATGAAGCATAGTCTTCAATTTTTTTGGGAAATGGGCTTTTATCACAGGAAACAGCACCAAAATGTTACAGCAAAAACTAAGATGTGTGATTAAAACCCCAAAGAACAATGCTAGGCTATGAGTAACTTACAGAAGTTACCCACTGTCACCTCAATAAATCATTCTCTACACTTTAGGTTGGCTCTTCTCCAACTCAAGGGGAGCTTCCCTAGGATAGGATTGCTAGGCTATGACAATGAAGGACAAGGTGAAGTGAAGATATAGCTTAGCAAAACGGTTTTCCCTTTTTGTAGTATAGGTAAATAAAGGGTGATGGAAGGACCTAGAGACTAGTGCCAATCAAACAAGGGAAAATGGAGTCAAGGGGCTAGTCCAAGAGGGCAAGTTCAAGAATGGTTAGGACAACAAGGGCTGCATACACATGCCACAATGAAACCTTAACGTGCTGAAAAATGATTGTAGAAATAGACTAGAAAGGCCCAAGAGATGCCACATCAAAATATTGTTAATTAGGGTGTGTATTATGCAATGAAGAATAATTAGCAACAACTCTAGAAAGAGGATAGAAGCAAGTTAATACATCCATGCATAAGACATCAAAGGGAAATAGTGGAATTACTTCTCATCATAGTTGCACATGTGCCACTCCCGTGATTTTGGCAACCCGTACCTGGCGGTTCCCCACTCCTGGGAGCTTAGGAGCTGGTAAGAAATGTTCCCTTTTTGTTGGGAGCTTCTCTAGGAGCTTGGGAGCTTTTCGGGAGATTTTTGGGAACTTGCTTTAGCCGCTCCCCTTTTATTGGGAGCTTGTAGAAGCTCCCTGTCTATTTAGGAGCTTGCAAAAGCTCCTACACATACAAGGAGCTTCTACAAGCTCTCGACCATGTGGAGCCCAAAATCATAAGAAAAGTGTCAAAAATCAATTGAATGATTGCTGTTTATTGTGCCAAGACACCAATAATAAAAAAATTCAATCGAATCTATCAATAATGCCATTTTTTAAATTTTCAGGGTTATATATATTAAGAGGGCTCACACCTCTTAAATGTTTAGATCCATTCACACTCAAAATATAAGTTGCTAGTGTACTTAAGTGAATTAGCATGGATCTTTCTACAATACTAAGATATTGAACAAATTTAATTCATGTCTCAAATGTTTATAGCTAGTTTACACTATTCATATTGATTGATATAGCAATTTAGGATCATAAACCACATCAAACTCAAAATACCGAAGACTTTGAAAGTTTGTTAGTTGAACTTGAAACAATCAAGTTCATTCACATGAGAAGTAAGTAGTAGTTACCATCAAAAAAATGCAGAGGCGCTCAAATACTAAGCACTCTTAGGAGCAATAATAGAGATGGAATTGGAACAAGGAATTAGAAAAAGGTTGAATCTTATGATTTATGAAGCTATTGGTGCTTTGTACACACACACATGCAATTCGCCTTTACAAACTTGTACAATGTGATAAAGTTGCAGGTCAAATTTACAAAACATACCATGGCACTAGAGTCATGCATAGTTAGGGTTTACTTCAGGTTACACAAACCCAATTTTTGTATAATGTGGACCTAGAGGAGCGAGCAAATTTAAAAGGATTGAATTTCATGACACTACTAGAGACTTAAGAGGCTAAAATAGTTTAAGCTATGAAATTAATCAATTATGTTTTTTTTAACTCTTTAATTTTTTTAAATATATATATATATATATTATTGTCGCTCCCAACCCTAGGTTTCCTGCAAATTTGGGAAAAGCTTCTAGCAGTATCGGATACTCGTACCCACATACCCAACGTACCCGCGTTCTAGAAGCTTGTGCAACATAGCTTCTCATATAAAAGAGAAAACCTTTCCAACGAGGTAAATAAACCTTTATCAAATGGCCCTAATTAAACAAGTTCTAGCAATTCTACAATTCACCAACAACACAAAGAAATAGGAAATTAAGCCTCGCGTAGATAAGAGAAGAAACCTTTACACTTCAATATGCGCCAAGAAAAGATATGTCCATTAAGCTACAAGGAGAGAGAACTCCCAAAATCCAACCATGACAAATGAAGGAGAGAGCAAAGCCTTATATAGCTTTTAGCTCCTCTTCCTTCTACAATAAAATAGTAATAAAACCCTTGCTCTAACCAAGGATGGAATAAACAAACCAAAATACTCCAATTAACATAACAGCATCCATGAAATATGGTAGCCAAAGCCACATGTACAAGATCCAATAAAGAATGAGAGGGGTGCCTCCATAAATGAGGGAAATATGACAAATAGGAGACCAATATCTATCCTCCAAAGGATCATCAAGTGATAACGCTCCAATAAGATATGTCCACAAGGAAACAAATGAACCCTAGATCTCCTCCAAAGCCAAATGACCTCCATAAAATGTGCAAAACACGCCTCCAAAGGTGGTCGCTAGCTCAAAAGAAGCAATGAAACCCCATGTAAAGTGCCTCCAAGATGAATGCTCCAAGGAAAAGGGTCTCCAAATCTAGAATGCTACCGTCTCCAAATCTAGAATGCTACCTCCAAAAGGCATGAATAAGTGCACAAGCAACCTCAAATGGTGGGATTCTCCACCAAATATGGCAAGAAATAACATGTGGATCACCTCTAAAGTAACGCTCCAATAGATATGGCTTGTATGAGCGTGAAAGAAAGATTCTCCCACCCCAAACGTCTACCAAAAGGCATAACTATGTGTTGAAACCCTCCTCCAAGTGATGCATCTCATCAAATAAGGCATGCAATGATGTTAGGACACCTCCAAAGGTGAACACCCCCCAAGAATGAGCATGAAAAGGATGAATGCTCCCTCATCAAGGATTATGAAGATGTGAAACAAAGGCTCCTCAAGCAAATTGTCCCACCAAATGTCATAGATAAGTGTGAAAATGGCCTCAAGGAGCGGGTGCTCATCAAGGAAGACCAATGAATGATGGCACATGTGAATGTAGGACAAGTCAACAAGTGCAAGAGGTTGCATCCATACATCAAGGGGCCAAACCCTCAACGAATAAATAGATCCATGTGTAATAGCTCATCAAAGTAGAGAACGACCTCATCAAACACATGCCAATGCCCCATGTCCACTAAATGATGTCCACATATCAACCATCTCATCAATCCTCATGCAATGCTACATCCATGAAACAAGGAGATAATCAATTCATGATAAAGGCATCAATCCCAAGAGAAAGGTGTCTACAATAGATAACCAATACCATGAGGAAGGAGACGCCCCCCACCCCCCCCCCCCACAAGTCAAGAACATGCCTTCACGCGTGCCAAGAATGGTAATCAAGGAAAGCACTCAACCAATAACAATACCCAATGGAACCAAGATGCCAACCAAGTGATAAATGTAAGAGCACTCCAACAAATGAATGTCATATGTCACCATAAATGTGCTAGAATGGGTCAGGGCACTCTATGGGAAATCATCAATAATAGATCCATAAGCATGTGCAAGAATGGGGGTAGTGCGCTTTATGGGAAATCACCAATAATAAATCCATAAGCATGAAGAACGTCAAATGAGCAAGAGCGCTCCACAAGGAAAGGCCTACATACCATATCATCCGCATATGTCTTCCAAGTGTCTAGGAACAAGGGCACTCCAAGTAATATCCATCAGAAGCCATCCATGTCACTAAATCATGCCAAATAGACTTGAGCACTCTAAAGGGAAATCAATAACCAAGAATCCATAAGTGCAAATCTCCCCTCATGAACTAGAGCGGTCTATCAAAAATGATAGTCCACATGATCTAGATGGAAAACCAAACCAATAGCACTAAGGCGCACTCCAAGTAATATCCATCACAAGCCATCCATGTCACTAAATCATGCCAAATAGACTTGAGCACTCTAAAGGGAAATCAATAACCAAGAATCCATAAGTGCAAATCTCCCCTCATGAACTAGAGCGGTCTATCAAAAATGATAGTCCACATGATCTAGATGGAAAACCAAACCAATAACACTAAGGCCCTCAAAGAGAAGATGGCCAATGAGTCATGAGCAAGTGCAACACCATCCATATGAGAGCACATCAATAAATTAATAATCAATCATCATGAGAAGATACATCCCATAGCTACTAGCCCAAATACATCATGAAAATCCATACGATAGAGTCATCAACACTAGGACATCATCACAATATGAACCAAAAATCTAGCATCAAGAACCCAAGGCATAAATCAGCTCCATCAAACTCTAACCCCACTGAATGTGTGACAAAAATAACATGAGGACACCCATGTCAAAATGGGGGGTAACAAGCCCTTTAACCTTTCAATGTTCTAGATGCTTAAGAGAAATAATCATTGCAGAGTGAGTGCAAAAAACCTTTCATTAGACTAATTATATCATTATTATTATAATAGTATTTTATATCTTTATTACGTTTATATTTCCAGAAACATGAACAGGTGGATCTGGAAGGTCTGTAGCACAACACTCTGTAATGATTATTTATCTTAAACATCTAGAACATTCAAATAAATCAACTGTAAAGGACCTAGAAAAAAGTAAAATGCATATGAATTACAGTAAAAATCAGTGCTAAACCAGGATGCGTTCCCAAGAGTAGGGGATGCGTTCCCCGTGTTCCCCATGCTCTTGAGACGTGGGTACTCCAAGGGAGACACTTCCCCACATCCCCTTTTGGGGGAAATGCAGTAGCCAGTAAGGAATTTCCCCTGCAAAAAATGAGATGCTCCTGCACTCTCTTTTGACCAAAGTCCATCTTTTCAAGAAAAAAAGGACAAAAAAGCAAAATAAAAAATAAATTGAGTGTAACTGTAAACCTAACACACAGGCAGATAAGGAGGGACCTGATGAGGCAAACTAAGGTTGGTTGGTCTGTCGTTAAGTATTCTAGAAAATGCAAATGATTTTGATTCAGATAGCGACGTTCCCATGCTTGGTCCTTATTCCTTTATGCTACAGCCGGATGCAGAGAATAGTGGGGCATTGCCTCGAGCAGTGATGCTCATCTATCATTTGACATGTTCTTAGATCAGTTATCTTAAGACTTGGATCTATATCTTCTGAATTTTCTAAATATAATGAAAAAGACAATGGTGATAGAAGATCTGTGAATCATGATGATTATGTTGTTATATCATTACATGTATTATTATGATTTATTATACTAAATGTAATGATGCATGTTATTGCCCCATTGTTATGTATAAGATTTCAATGACTTATGTTTCAGTTTTCATATATTTTAATTTTAATGTTTTAGTATTTCGGTGGGGTCATCTCACTTATAGCATTCCCTAGAATTCAGGGCGTGCTTCCACACGTCCCCGGATGCATTTCCCCACTCCCACATCCCTAAAACTTGGTGGAACATTGATAAAATCATATACTTCTGTGATTTTATACATTCAATATCAAGAAACAGTAAAGTTCCACCCACTGATTCATTCCAATTACAATAACAAAGATAGAGATAATAATAAACAAAAAGAAAATAAACATGATTCCTATGATGACAATTCACTTGAAAATTGAAATTAACTGGCATGTGAAATAGAACAAACAAAAGATAACAAGGTTATTAGCAATTTAGAATTAATCAATTAACTTTGATAAAGGGAAAAACTTTAGAAGACAATACTGCAAAATTACTTGAAATTACCAGCTAAATGAAAGAAAATAAATGTAAAGCACAAGTTACAACTAGTTTCCGCACTAATTGATTCCATTTCACAAAAGCATTACTCTATTTGTATTTAGCATTACCAGGTTGCTGCATCAAGAAATGCCATTAGATTTTACACGATGCCATAAGACTACATAGTGACCAGGGCCCAACTAAGCACTAGTCTGACCGAAGGTCAAACTTTGAAGAATGGATGCTCTGGACGGCACCATGCACAGTTAAAATACTTGACTCACTACCCTGAGGTTATGCGGAATCCTCTGGACCCAATGTAAATGCATGTAGCTTTACTTCCTTTATTCCTGAAACACTTGTTTTAAATGCCACAATGCTGGTGGTAATCCCTTGTTTAGGCAAGCCTGGAGCCTTTCAATTTTTTGACATGTGAAATTCTCACAGCATCCTGCTCCCTTCAGTATGAATTGTGATGCTCACTGAAACAATTATTCTCTGAAAAATTACCATGATGATTCTCAGAGACTATATGACCAGACTCCCATCAAAGGAAAGCAATCTCGTGCTAGTTCCTTCTCTTACTATCCAATCGTGTCTCCTACTTGGCATGCGCTCTAAAGTATTCAAATTTCCAAACAAGACTCAAGTCCTGCACATTATACTTAATCTGAGGACAATGTGTTGATGGTAGATGCACTCAGGTATCTCAAGAAATTTTGGAGTTCTTAATATCCGCAGTACTTAATCTGGGGACAATGTGTTGATGGTAGATGCACTCAGGTATCTCAAGAAAGTTTGGAGTTCTTAATATCCGTAGTCTCATTCCACAGCTGCAAGTGATTGAGTAACTTTCTGTCAGAAAATCCATCCAATGCAATATCCTTCACTCGGAATTCACGCAGAAGTTGTTTAGCCTGCTCTAAAGTATTCAAATTTCCAAACAAGACTCAAGTCCTGCACATTATACTTAATCTGGGGACAATGTGTTGATGGTAGATGCACTCAGGTATCTCAAGAAATTTTTGAGTTCTTAATATCCGCAGTCTCATTCCACAGCTGTAAGTGATTGAGTAATTTTCTGTCAGAAAATCCATCCAATGCAAGATCCTTCACTCGGAATTCACGCAGAAGTTGTTTAGCCTGCTCTCTTTTTCCTTCTTTGCAAAGCCCATCCACAAGAGTCTTGTAAGTAATAAAATCAGGAACACCACCTTTTTCTATCATCTCACGAAGGACCTTAGTCGCCCTTTGCAACTCCCCGCAAAAGGAGAGACTGTTAACCAGTGAATTATAAACCGTGTTACTCGGAACAAACCCTCTACCAATCATATCCTGGTAAATTTGCATGGCATTGTCAGTCCTACTCTGTAAACATAGTCCTTTGATCAAATAGTTGAAAGTGTGGGCATCGGGAGTGCAACAATACAATTCCATCTGATGGAAAATTCTGAGAGCATCATTCAGGCGCAAGGACTTTGAGTAGCCTTTGATCATTGTGTTAAGGGTGAAAATATCTGGAGCAACATTGGCAGCTACCATCTGCTTGAACAAAGCTCGAATGTTCCGCATGTACAGATGGCTGACATATGAATCCGTGCATTTGTCTACAAGAGCACTCAGTAATATATTGTATGTCCTCAAAGAGGGCTTACAATCCGATGTCTTGCGCATGTGCCTGTACACATTTATTGCCTTCTCCAATTTGCTAGCTTGAATATATATATAAATCGTTGTGTTGAAAAGGGCTTCATTGCCATCGCAAGCTCCAGCCAATATTTCATTAACTAGGATCTCCACTTTATTCAACCTTGCTGCAGAGGCAAATTTCTGGATCATAACATGGTAAGTCAGGTGATTGTGCTTGTACCTTTTCTGCTGAGAAGCCCACCGGAAAATATCAAAACATAGGTCCACATCTCTCTGCTGTTTCAACACTTCTACAACATCTTCTGGCTGAAAACCTCTCTGTAATTTCTGTATCCAGTTCTCAAACCTCCTCTCTCTATGGGTGAGTCCCTGAGGAGCACCATGGGCTGCTGTCATATGGGCATTAGTCAAAGGCCTTGATTTGTTCATAGCTGTTTCAGAAACTTTTCTATGATTGAAATTAGTGAATTGGGCAGATGGGGAATCGGCAGAAGAAGGGGATTGTCCAATGGGTCGCTCAAAAACTTCTCTGTGTTTCCAATTGTTCTGATGAGCAGATTTTGATTTGGTTGAAGAAGTGAAAAACAATGAAAATGCTGCATTTATCCAACTAGGGCTGAACGATTCTAATGGATTATTGATTCCTAAAACTGATGTTGATATTGACGAGCGCAATAACAAGATATTAGAAAACTTACTGATGCATAATAATGATGAAGAAGCTCTCTTGCTGTTACAGAGATTCATGGCGCCCACCATCTTGCTGACTGGATGGCTGGCTGTTGTTGTCAGTGCCTTTTCTGCTCTCTAAGATATGGAAAATTTTGGGTGTCCGACTACATCATGAAAATGGGGATTGTTGGGAAATACTGCCCAAAAGAGGTGACGGGTTACAGGAGCAAGAAGCATCCTCGACAACATAGGTCTCCTAATGCATATTACTGATGTTTGTGAGTTATCGAGGGTGTTTACTATGAACTTTTAAGCTACAGCAATCGCTGGTTATAAACGGTTCGGAAGGTGGACTTACCATTAGTTATTTATCCATGTGTCATCGTTAAGAAATGGATTCAACGGCATGGCACCAATATTCTACAGATAAGAGAGAAGCTAAACACGTCAGATTGGATTCATCCTATTAACCCACATTGATTAAGAAGGATAAAAACCAAGAGATGATGTGAGTTTTCAAGTCAATACACATGTGTACTTCATGTTTCTTCAACACATAAAGACCTTATGTTAATTCAATTATAAATTTAAATTATAGGTGTGATGTAGTAACACTTAATGAATGAATGAAAGATTTTAATAATGTCCATGAGGTTGATCAGTCTAAGGGACCAAAAGAATCACAGCCTTAATTCTTCTTCATATTCTTTTCTGGCCTTAATTCTTCTTCATATTCTTTTGCTGTAAATCTTGACTAGAAGACTTGCAACCTGGTTGATCTTATCTTCTTCAAAAAGATGGTGCATGTTGTCAGCGTTTAAGCTGTCTTCGTATTGAATGTGGATATCCTCGTAGGCTGCACATTCCATAACAAAGTGTCACTTTGTCTCCACCACACCCTTGTTGTAGAAAATGCAAGTTCTCTCTTCCCACTCTTCCTTAGGCACCATCCACCTACCCGTCTCACATCTAAGGCGATGTGAACCCGTCCTCAGCTGAGCAACTAACATCTTTGCTTTTCCTTTGATAGCTGCCCCTAAATATGCTTTCTCACCATGATCGCAGTTTGGGTTAAACTCTTTGATGTAGTAGTCTTTTTTACACCCATTGTGATTGGTCTACATGGCAGTTCTGAATTTTTCAGTCACGAAATTTTTTATTTCTTTCTTGGTGTTAGGACATTCATGTAGCTTGTTATTCCACTTACTTAGCCATTTTTTGTTTTGTTTCATCCAACTTTTCTTTCTACGGTCTAACTCCTCCTCCACAGTTACCTTGGGCCAACGTTGATTGTCCATGTTTTCAACCCTCTTTATGTAGCTTATTAGCTTGGTTATCGTTGTTGCCTCCATCGGGAAAGTACCTGCTTCAGCTAAAAGTATTTCATACGGAACTGTGGCTTTAACTTTGAGATTGCTAGTAATTAGTTACTTCTGAATTCTTTCCAACTTTAACTTTGAAGTTTGAAATATGTGGTAATTTGATGTCGAGAGTTTCTATTTCATTTAAAATAAATTATATAATTTATTTAATTGAAGATGTCTCTAAAAAAGTGACAATGAAAACTACCCATCCTCTAATGAAATGAGTTGAGATAGTAATTGAAGATGTCTTGGAAAAGTGAAAACTACCCATCCTCTAATGAAATGAGTTGAGTTTAGATAGTAGTAAAGATTATAGAGATTAATTTCAAAAGGATATTGCTATATTTTTAAAAGCAAAAATATATGTAATATTGTTAAAGTATACAATTAAATATAAAATGTTGGTATTGGTAGTTCAATATCCTTCAATGATGTCTATGTGTATTTATATTAAAGCTAAATGGAAATATGTGAAGATTTATTATGTGGAAAGTTCAAACTAAGTAGATTCAGGAAGAAAAAGTTATATTAAAGTTAAATGGAAATATGTAAAAATTTATTATGTGGAAAGTTCAAACTAAGTAGATCCATGGAGAAAAAATTAATTGGAAAAGTGAAAAGAAAGTGGGAAATTCCCATCAATTTTCAAAAGCTAGTGGTTGGATGGAGGAAATTGACTCAATAAGTTTTAAAGCATTGCAAAAAGCTTAGAACATTAAGAATGTTGTTAGGAGTTGTAGTCTAAATTTATTCATAGAAATCATAAAAGGAGACTTATGTTAAGTAAGCCAATTAAAGAAATGCAACAATAAAAAATTGTTCATGATAAGAAAACATTAATGAGTAGGTTATAGTTATGGATTAATGCAATCAAAAGGGGAAAATGCAATGTGAAAATGTGGATCAAGAAAGCCATTGTGATTGCAATCTTTGATCATGAAAGTTAGAACAACTTGATAATGGAAACATTCACAAAAAGGATTGTATTACCAACTTCAACATATTTCATCTCCTACGTTCTTAGATGGTTGTATTAGAATGTGATGGTCGCTGACTACAACTACTAATTCAAGTTTGTGATGTCTTCTAAGTTTGTTGATGACATTGAATATGGTGTGGCACCTCTTGATTTTATGAGATAATTATGAGTTGTCCTTACATGTAGGATAGAGATGCAATTATCTTAACTTACGCCAAGAAACATAGACTAAAGAAGGATCACAAACCTTGATGAATCTAACAACAATAAGGAGAAGACTTCCTTAGTGTCATGTATAAATAAAATGGTCAATTAATGTTAGTAAGAAGTCTATCATAATGGTTGTCAAGTCCAAGACAAAACTCATACCTAAAACAATGGAGGCACCCTAATAGAATCTTAATAGAAGTAACAAATGCATAACTTCTTGTTACAATAGAAAGATCTTTTCTTGAGCGAAAAAGCTTGCCTCTAAAAAGATTCACCCGACATGATATTAAACTCATGTTTATAAGTGTTATGTAATATGAGAATGTACAGATCTTCACTACTTAAAAGTGAGGAAATTAAGAAACAAGTGCAATAACTATCATTATAAGGAGTGATTAAACTTGGTGTATCTCCTTTTGTTTAATCAATGTCGTTAATATTAAAGATGGATGGAGCTTTGCAAATGTATACATAAATCTTTTGAAAATACTATAGCTCAAGGGTAAACATTTGAATCATGTAGACAATATGTTGGTTTTAGGTATTCCAAATATCTAGTTGTCTTTTGAAATTGAAGTTGATGCCATTAGATATATGATAGGACTGGTGTTAATGCAACAAGGGAGGTTGATAACTTATCACTCAAAGACATTTATTGGTGTAATAGTGATCTTCCATGAAAATGCCATAGACGTGTATGCCATTGTCCAAAAAATGAAGCATTGGAGTCATTATTTGTGGAAAATAAGTAATTATCCCCTTAGCGCACAAGCCTTTGCAATTATTGCAAATGTAATCCATGTTTTAGCAAAGTTTTCAATTTTAAGTATCACTTGAACATGCTAATCAGGTATATGAAAGGTATACAAATTGCATAGCTAATTTTCTTTCTATACCTCATTTTTTTTCTTAAATGACTTTAATGAAATCAAATCTCCTAGGGTTAAGTTTTCAAGCAACCATAGACCATGAAAAGGAGAATGGTCCAAGTCGAGGTATAATCTACAAAAGTCTAATCACATAGCCAACATAGCATGAGATCCACCCAACAAGTGCAATAGATATGTGGAAGTTTAAGTACACATAGGACCATTTGTAGAGGCACAAATCCATGAGGATTTTGCAACACTAGAAATATTTGTGTTCAAGGTTTAAAGGGTCTAGCATCCTCGACTAAGTGAATGGCATTTGTACTTTTCTCAATTCTTCCGGAATTTTGTCACCAACCCTAGAAGGTAATATACATGCAATCTTATATTTGATGTATACACATTTTCTCATATAATCGAGATCATGAAAGGTTTTTCCTATGTGATTTATATGTTCTATTATATGGATTATACATTTATTCTTGTTATATGTTACTGTGAGTTCCTTTGCTTCTTCTATTATTGATATAAATAATTAATAATGAACCATTTAATGAGATTTGCCTCCCCTTTATTTCCCTCTTCTATGCACTATCATTAATGGCAACACTAAGCATGCCTTAGGTGAGACCTCCTTCATTTGGAAGGTTTAAAATGTGGGCATACTAAACTACATCAAGCATTTGTTCAACACCTCGATAGACAAATACGCTAACAAATGTTTCCATTGTTGAGACCTTAATAGATGCATAGGGATGAAAATGTGGTGGAAGTTGGTGAAAGTCAGGCTATAAGACTAGTTAAATGTGCAAATCCATGCCTTTTCTTGATATAATGCATAGATTACGAATTGGCGATGGGAATATTTACACAGCTGTATCTTAAACAAGAACATGAGATAGCCTATGTTACCACCCAATTTGCACTAGGATGATCATGAATATTTAAAGACGAAGATGATCACCTTAAAGACTAGCAGGGCCAGGGCCTTGCCAAGCATTACTCTCTTCTTCTTATGCCTCTTCCCGATTCCTTGTATCTCTTTTGCTCATGGTTAGAAGATGATAATTGTAAAATGACGTGACATGTATATTATATGTGTAAAAGCTCTACCCATGCAACTATGACAATTATAGTAAAAGGTGCTCTAGTTATTCAGATAAATATAGATACTAGTGATCTATATTGTCAAAGTTTTTTCACTCAATCATGCCTCCAAATCCATGAACATCCTTACTACATCTACCATAGGCTAATGTTTTAGACCTCGGTCTTTTGTCATGCATTAATAAGTTTGTCATCGTGATTTTGTATTTTTTGGTTAGTACTTGTCCCTTGGGGGAGTAAATGTTGTAAAATTGTATTAAAATGATTAAAGGGGTTTTCAAACAACTTGCATACATCATAAACCCCTTTAGAGACAAAATCATGATTTTAGGAGGTAGGTCAAAGGGAATATTCCCTAATTTGCCTTCCTTGAGTGAGGTGTCAATTCTAATTGGATTTGGTCTCAATCGATCCCTATTTGTCCCCTCCTTGGATCATAGGTGGCACATGAGGAGCTCTTAAGCTCTACTTAACTTCACGAGGCATCAAATTACACTCTAGTTAACTCCATGAAGTGTCATATGACACTCTAGTTCACTCCACTTCATGAAATTCGCCCCCCTCTTCCTATTTTTCTATCTAAGCAAGCTCTCCCCTCCATTTTATTTGTTGGTTGTCAGTTGATGCTTATGCACAAGTCTTATTTTAGTCTTTAAGTATTGGAATTGAATAAAGTGAAGACTTTGGAGGTCACATGAGGAGTTGCGTGTGCATGATTTATTGTATGCTTATGGTGTTTTTGTGTCTAGTTTTGACACATTGAAGTCACTCTTATAATTTGACCTTCAATCATATGCAACATGGTGAAACTGACATCATAACTTAATCATTCAACAAGGCATATTCAATCAATCAGGTTATTAAAGCATTCAAGTTGTCATCAAATCAGCAATTGGACGTGACCTGATGTCAAATCAACCAAATTTGAAGATCGAATTCAACTTATGAATCGGTGATAATTGTAACTTGCAAATGGTTCTTTTTGTAACTTCGTTGAAATCAAGTTGTTGTAATTGGGTGCATTCTTGGTTGAACCTGACACCCAAAAATTGATTGAGTCATTGTAATTCTGAGACGACAATCAAAATTATTGAGTTGAATTGTAAAAAGGGCGGAGTTGCAAGAAGCCTTTTTTTTTTTAGTCAAAGTGTAATCGAGAACTACCTACACAAGGAGGCCTCATTTAGTGTTTGAAATGGCTTGAAGTCTAGAATTATTAGAGTTATTGAACACTCTAATAATCATTGCCGAAGACAATATTGTCATACTCAACAAAGCAACCCTTGAATCATTGCTAACCTATTTGCAAGTGATGCAAACAAAGTTAGACATCCTACATATCCAATCAAAACTCTTGAACAACGAGTTAAGAACAATGAAGAATCGTGAGGAAACTAAGAATTTTGAACTAGTCCTTGTTCAGAACAACCCCCTATTTGAGAATGATGGTAATGATTATGATCATCATCATCATTCAAATCAACAATGCACTCAACAACAAACCCGCAAGAGAACTCCAATTGCAGATGAATATGAAGTTGTCCAAGTTCAGCATGGACAAGTTCAACGAACTATTTCCAGTCCAATCATTGGACCTTGGGAAGAAATACAAGTCAACAAAAATTGACATAGTCTAGGATATGAGGAAAACGACAGTTTGCATATTCCAAATTATTCAAAACCAATCCAGTTCCAAAGTGTTGGATTCCTTCAAGATGATTCGACTTGACCTATTCTAGTTCAACATCAGAATGCTACATGCCAACATTGTCATCGAGTTGGCCATTTGGAGACATAGTGTTTTGATCTCCATCCTTGTCAACATTGTGGCAAGAAGAATCATGCATCAGAAAATTGTTCCAAGAGAAACAAGCATGCAAAATTAAAGATTCACTATGGGTGGATCAATCCTTGACAATGATCATCAACAACCAAGAAATTGCATCAGTCTTACCGTCGAAGTCAAACACGAGTAAAGACACATCTTACAGTAAATAGTTTTTTAACGTGTATATGGCTAGAGGAATATAACTCTAAATTAGTCCCCTTATGGTGTAGCTTTCAAGCGTGGGCCTCATAGAATGAGATAACATGTGGTTGTTTCCACATTCCCACTTTGAGTTGAAATCAAAATAGTACTCTCTTGCAGCTTAAAAGGGGGTACATTTACAAAAATCTCTTTCATTTTAAGGGGATGTTAGTACATAGTGTTTATGAAAGGGGCTTGGGGGTTGAAAATGGCCTAAATAAGGGCCTAATCCTTAAACTCGAAAGAAATCAGGTTAGCCCCTTGGTGTAGCAAAGAACCAGGAGCTGGAACCTGAGCGTTCGATAGGATGTAGTGAAACACCATTGATTTGGATAAGATCAACGTTCACGAATGATAGCGCTCCTAAAAGGTACACGGGTAATAAGGAGTGGGACTGAGCTAATCAAGAAGGGGAGTGGCAGATCAACGGCTCACGATGATAGCTCCTCGAAACGCCTGTGCACTAATGTTAAAGGTGGGGCCCGATCTAATCAATATGGGGAGTGGGAGATCGATGTCTCACGATGATAGCTCCTCGACGAGTTGCATAAGCTTTACTTGCGCTCAGTCGAGGAGTTAGATACGACGAAATGGAACACATGGTGCATTGTTATTGTCAACTCCTCGATGGGAACTTTTCCAAAACCACCAAGCTCGGTGGAAGTTATGGTTTTCCAAAACCACTCTGGTGTTGGCCAAAACTGCCAACTCGCCGAAGGCCCCACATCAACGACAGTTCAACCCACTCAAAACCCGACACATGTCTGAGGGAGAGGGGCCCACTCCTAAATGACCTCACCTATTTTGGGCATGAAAGTCATTTATGGCTAATTATCTGTTACTTTTTTTAATTTTTGAACTCCATCAAAACATCCTTTTGCTCATCTTATTCCAACTGTCCATTACAAAGGAAAAGCAAGCCTGAAGCAGTCTATCTAATCAGAACACCTCTGCAACGAAGCCGCTCCCAGTCGTCTATTCATCAGGCATTTCGAGCATCTCTTGTCTCTCCAAATCAATTTTTTGCCTCTAAGAATACAAATTGAGCCCTAACCCATACTCATTGAATCCAACAAGAGTTGTAAAGACAAACCCGTTAATTTTGTTATTCAAATAACCTTACCATGGCTCGATCATCCAAACCAAAGTTGCCCAAATCTCTATTTGCAGGTGATGAGCACCTCCTAGATAAGCAGGAAAATGTCTTTGATACCATTGTTACTAGTTCTGACTTGCTCTCAACCCTGCATGAGGCCGAAACGCTAGCCAAAGCAGACCAAGACCCATTTCATCTATGGGATTCAAACCTCGCCTAAGCAGTATGCCCTAGGTCTATGTACTTTCCTGAATTTATCACTTGGTGCTCCAAACAATACTCTCCTAGAAAACATGCCATTATGTCATCAGACCTATCCACTATCCTCTGTAGTATAGATGTCTCAAACATACAAAAAATGTTTGGAATCCCAGAATTCCATGAGAAACAACAGCGTTTAAATGAGACAGCCTTGTCACAATCATATCAAGGTCTTAGCCCTTCCAATCGAAATCTATTTTTTAGACAACATCTAGAAAAGGGAAATGCTATCCCTGATGTCTCTCCACCCTATGAGTCAGTAGTATTTTCTGATTTTGGAGAAGAGCTTTGTCCCTAATTTGCATAATCTTTGGTTATGAGAATGATAAGCAAATTGATGAAGTAACCCTAGGTTTCATGTTGAGTCTAACACCTACGTCCACTAATACCTATCCCAAGTATGGCATTTGCAGTCGCCCAATATGAATCATCCAAGAACCATTAGAAGAATTTCCTTTCAGAGCCCTATTTCAATACCCTTCCTACGTGTTCTATATGTTTGTATTCCAAAATTTTGAACTTTTCAAGTGTCTAGATTTGAAAATGGTAGATGAAAGTGGGATCCCTATCCCAGTTTTTAAATAGAGTGAATTGTTCCTAAGGGGGGATGATAATGCCAACTATGCAGAATTTACAAAATAAAGTCACGAAGATAACATACACTATTCTTCATGGTTCCCCCCCTCCAAGAATGTTCCCATAAAATCAGAAATTACTCCAATTTACACTTGAAACAAGAATAGGGGATTGGTTTCTCTTCGAAGAATACACTGTGATAAAGGTTTATGGTTTGGAGGAGGAACCTTATCAACTGTCAGCATTCCTTACTCCTAGAGTATTTTCCAAGGAGTATGTTATGCAAGGGTTCAAAGTTGATGAAAGGCATTTCAGATACTACATGCATCATAGAACCTTCAATGTGGCTCAAGAGATAGGTCCTTTCAGCTAAAGGGGCTAAAAGCATTACAGTGTTTAGAGGACTACTTAATCCAATTAAACTTGAGAAAGGAAGGAGCTTTTGCTTATGATCCCCAAGGGATCATTTCTAAGTAGAGAGTGGAGAACAAGAATTATGCTTATGAGACGGTTCCAAGACTAGATTGGAAAAATATTGCAAATATAGAAAGCTGGGAAGAAGTAAGAGAAGTGCATAAATGTTTAGAGCGGGAAGGAGCAATGGCACATCAAGATGGTCAAAAGAGAGGAGTTGAAGGGATCTCTTTAGAGATGGACATAGATGGGACTGACCAAGGTTACCCATCAAAGAGGGATGGGACTGAAGAAGGAGAGGTTGAGGAAGAACAAGAGATGAAACTGCCCAAAAAGATATTGGTAATGATGCCACCTCTCCCTCATAAAGGAGGAGGATCAATAGCCAGTTTTACACATTATCCTTCTATGAGTTTTACAGAACCTAGGATGTTGCAAATAACACCTTCAGAGTCTCCATCAACAGGCTTACTACTGGTGTAGACAAACTTGCAGACTAAATATGATAATTTAAAGGAAATAAATGCAAGATTAGAAAAGGAGGCCAGGCAAAAGATAGGAGTCTCAAGCAAAGATTAATCACAAATGCAAAGAATAAAACCGACATATTAAGATGGTCAGTGGTACAACCTACAATTCCAAATCCCACTAGCTTGAATGATTTCTGAGCAGATGAATACAGGTTTGACTTTAGCAAGCTTCGGAATATAGATAAGTAGATTTCTACAGGCAAGCAAGTGGAATGATATGCCATTAAGTGGTGAAATCAGAAAAAACTAAAAGAAGGTTGAGACAAACTTTTAAAAGGTTTGAAGAACTCTGGAAAGAAGACAATGTTTCAGTAAGAGCAAAACAAATAACTACTAAGGGTTTAGAAGAGAAGATTATGGCATTGAGTGCAAACCCAAGTGATAGTTCACATGATGCAGTTGTCCTTAACGAAAAAGATAATGAAATAGCAATATTAAAGAGGTAGTTAAAGATCCAAACTGTAGAGCTAATTCAGACTCCCGAGCTGAGACAGGCACAGGAAGAGAATGAAAAGATGTATGCCAACATGCTACAATTTAAAAAATTGGTTGAATATAAAGGAGATGAAATAGACGAGCTCAAGCTACAAATTGCCTCATTAAAGATATATAATTCCACCATAACATCAGAACAGGTCATCTAGGGTCCATCCTCTGATACTTAAGGAGTTGAAGCAGCATGCCTAAATCAGCAAGATGCACAAAGGGAAATGATAGAGATTGATACTATGGAGGAAGACCCCCCAATCCAACAGACAAAGAAATAACAAACCGATAAAGATGGTAGAATCACAGATTTGGAAGCTCAAGTAACCCAAAAGGATGAGAATATAGTTGAGCTTGAGGGAGAAATAACAAAGAAGGAAGATGATGTCAATAACTTAAAAAGGGAGATTGATGATCTAAAGAGTCAGGTGGCTGGTTTAGAGCTTGACATAGAAGCAAAGTCTCTGATAGAAGAACAAATATAACCCTATGGGATAGGATAACTCAGCTGATAACAAATGAGTGGGGCACATTTGAAGTTATCCAAGAAGAGATTGGTACCTACAAATCCATTAAAGAGGAGACAAAGAGGGTGAAAAAAGAGTTGGGGCAAATGCCAAAAATAGCAAAACAAAACATATATTACTTAAATGGCATGAGTAATAGTGAATTGCAACGATTGCAGATACCAAGTAGGACTACAATCATAAAAGTGGAAAAACAAATTATATTCAAACAAATCCTAATGAAGAGATCAGAAATCAATATGCAAATGCTTGATACTGATATTTGCAATTTTAAAGGATTATTTGACAAGGTGATCAAGTTGGGATTACACCATCCATGGGATAGAAATGGTGAAATGTTGTCCAAAAATGAATTTCAGAATAATTTGGAACAGAAAATAAATGAAACACCCTCAGTAGAGCAGTTGGAAGGGGTCATCACACGGGAGCAAGTGATTGAAAGACTGAAATCTTAGTTTCATATATCACTATTACAAAATGAGAGATAAGTGACTAGGTAACCAAAAAAATTGGTCACCACAATTTTTTTAAGGGATAAATGACCACAATTGAGAAATTTGAAGTGAGCTAACTAAAAATGACCAAGATAAATGACCAATCTTGTCACGGGATAAGAACTAAACTAAAAATGACCAAGATAAATGACCAATTTGGTCACGGGATAAAAACTAAACTAAAAATGATCACATAACAATTGGTCGTTTATTTAGTCATTTTTAGTTGTCACTCTGACAATGGAAATTAATTACAATTTTGACAATGAATTTGTACAATTTACTAAATTTTAACACTGCAGATGGACCCTGTCATGTGTCATATCTTACACTAGTAGAAATTAGCAAATAAATTACTACGTGACTAAAAACGTTAGTCACGATCGTGTTTTTAAGCTAAATATGACAAAATTTGAGCAACATAACTAAAAATGACTAATTTAGTCATCGGATAAAAAATACAACTAAATAATAAGTCACACAAATAAAAATGACTAAGACAATGACTAATTTACTTCAGGGATAAAAAATACGACTAGATAACAACTACAAGATCAATATGAAAATGGAAAACTGAAATTTTGACAATGAAATTTTACGGTTTAGTAAATTTTTACACTAGACATGGATTTAGAGACCCCCTTAGATGTTGATGCTCAACATCGACATGATTTCGAAGTGTTGAAACATGATGCCAAAGGTGAACCTATTGAACTATGTCATGTAATCATTTCATCTTCATTGTTGTGTCTAGGGTGAAATGCATGTCATGTCCATATCTTGTTTTGTCATTTTTCCTCCGTATGACCCCTACGACTGACTCGCCAAGTTGTGTCTTATACGTTGTCGTGTCATGGTCAAGTCAGGTCATAGTATGTTGTCATTCATTGTCTATTCCATTGTAATGCCAAGGAGTCAGTGTCATGTCATTTAGTTCATCGCACTCATCATGTCCATATCTCGTTTCACCAAAACAATCTTCGTTTGACCATTTCAACACCTAGTCAGAGTTTCGGCAAGTAAAGACATATTGCATCATGTCAATTTCACATCGATTGATAAAATTGTTGGTCATGGCCATTGTCAGTTTTCTTGCTCTGTCTATGTTTAAAAAGTTAAAAATATCGCCTTAGGCACCTCCTTCCAAAAATCACTCTTAACCTCCTTTTTCCAAAAAGAAAAAAGACTCCCCCCTTTTATGCATTACAATTCATTTTTTTAAGAATATTTTTTCCTAAGGCTTATCCTTGTCAATTTGTTTATTTATTTATTTTTTGTAAGGCTCATACACACTGAGTTTCAAACCGATGACCTAATGCAAGGAGTGCCTTAACAGTACACCCATTCACTGTCTGTTCTACACCTCGTGGGCATCCTTGTCAATTTATTAATACCCAAAAGGGTGACTATAGTATTTATTTACTTTTGCTCCAAAATTTAAAAAATAAAACTCTATTAACCAAAAGAAGTTTAATTGTAAATCCCCTTGTACCCCTTCAAAATCCTTTTTGCATCCTTTAAATATAAAAAAAAAAGTCCTCTATTAATTTTTCCTAAGTCTGAGTTCCCCTTATATCCCGAAGTGAACAAACTAAAATATTTTAAATATCTTTTTAATGTTAATAGCCACTCTTTGGATTTGGCAAAGAAAAATTGGGGAAAAAATTGGCACGAAAAAAAAAAATTGGGGAAAAAAATTTGACGGAATTTTGCATAATGTTACTCCAATTTACAGTGAAGTTGGGGGTTTTTCATTTCCATAGTCCTCTCTGAGCACATTCCAAAATTTTACTAGTCTTAGATGACTTCCATTGTCATCCCACTCAGCCCACTGAGCTCGGTAGCTAGTAAACGTTCAATGTTGACCAAGTAACTTCGAAATCTCACAAATCTTTTTATGTTTAAACTTTAAAGATCTTGAAATTGTTTGATATTTAGTTTATCCATGACCTTTGCTTGTAGGGTTTCTCACAAGCATACAAGTGCAAACTCAGTGATAGTCTCTACAACAACAAGTAAATATGATAACAAATTATCAAAAATAAAGAGATCTACACTAAGGTTTATTCCTCTTTAGAGAGAGAGAGAGAGAGAGAGAGAGAGAGAGATGAAACCTAACTACCCTACTTTTCCATTCAATGAATAACAAGGATTAAACCCATTATCTTTTTTCTAAATGGTGACTAGATAAGAGGGGGAGGGATCTCTACAATGTTTTGCCACCCTGGGTGAACCAAAGCTCTTAACTAGGTTTTGAAAGTAAATGCACAAAAGAGAAAGGAAGGAGGAAAACTACTTGGACTAATACTAAAGATGAAACAACACGAAACGAAGGAATGGTAAGTACCTACTTTGACATACATAATACTTTTCAAAGATCTCCTACAAACCAAACTTGGAAGAACAATCATCAAATATATGCAATAAATGAAATACACCCCAACCAATTGAGCATACATAAATGATATATCTAAAGGTACGAGTATTAGATCTAAACATCCTTAGTTAAAAGGTACCATCCTCACTCAAGATTGTGTTGGGACCTCCCTTGAGGTGGTGATGTTGGACAACCAAGATGTGGGAATGGACAACCAAAAACACATTGTAGAGCAACCCATTGATCCAATAAGAGAGAAGTCAAACCAAAAAGGAAGAAATGCATGTTGAAGAAGCATTTAGGTGGCTAGATAGATGAGGAGATAGTATATCAAAGCAGTCTAAGTGTGTGAGCAATGACATCAAGAGAGATATAATGCAAAGCTAATATAATAAAGTGACCAAATTTAAGAGAATATGATTTGAAAACTTTAACAAATACCTAATCGATCACTTAAATACACTAGGAAATAACCTAAATGCATGAGTGAATGTTGGGTCGACTGTTGGACAGGGTGTTTTTTTTGTATGAATCATAACATGGATTTTGATGAAGGAACCATGAGTTTCTTAGCCATACCACTAGTAATTCTAGGAAAATGTCCCCACGGGTGTTGTATTGTATGGAAAATCTATGGTATACATCACACAACAAGAACAAAGAGAAAATAGGACAACTTGACCAAGTAGACCCCCGAAGAAGTATGCCCATATGGATATGTTCTTGTTGGAGACCAAAAACGAGGCATTTACAAAAATAATTGAGACCAAATCGAGGGCATGAAGCTTGAGACTTGATTGATTCATGTAGAAGGTGCCCTAATTTGGAAACCCAAAGGGTTTGGAAAGGTCAAACATGTGTCCACGGGTCGATACAATAGGGTAAAGGACAATGGAACCTTACCAAAGCACTAGACACCATGTTGACAGACCATAGTCATGCTCCTAAGCTAAGCCAAGGTAACTCAAAGGAGAGTATTCCAACATAAATTAGTTTTCACAAGGACTAGTGAAAGGCCCTCGTTGTCGTACAAGAGTAGGTCATGTATGATGATTTCATTATGAACACTCTTCACACGCACATATAGAGAGGTATGCACATGCAGAGTATGAAGTGTGAAGTTCACACATTAAATATTTCCCCATCGAAGGAGATTTGATCTGTGAAGAGTAATAGTATAACATTGCTATGAAGATGAGGCAAATGCGTAGAAGCAAAAAAATAAGGTAAAGGGAAAACATGGTAACAACAAAGACAAAGGCATTGGTTCATGAAAGGGGAAGGTGCCGAATAGTAAAAGGTAAGTTAAGCTAATGCTTTGACATAAGGAGGAAAGTCTTTCATATCATAAGGCTTGACCTAAAACCACCATGGGGGTCCTCATACACAAACATCAACACCACAAGAGTGGAACCACACGCATTATGCATAGCAATAATGATGACACAGAAGAAGCCAAAAGGCAAGTAAATGTGGCATGTATAAAATGACTAAAAAGGAAGTGAGGTTGGGAAGGGAACACTCAAAAAGCAAATATAATGATCAAACAAGCAAAGCATTAACTTGACTATAAAAGTAATCTACGAAAAGTAAATGTTGAAATGAGAAAGAAAAAAGGTGAGAAGTGATACATAACACCTAGTTGGGCCATGCACATAATTGTTTGATAAATGTTATATGATTTGTACTTTTTATGGCTATCATCACTGGAATCTGATTATACAATATTTGGTCAAATTCCAATTTTTCATTGCTAAGATTGCATTTTGAATGTATAAATAGATTCAACACCCTTAAATATCCTTATTGCACATATATTGTGCAATCTCAACAACTTATATTTACAATTCCAGTAGTTATTTTAAAATTTTGACAAGATTTCGAGCAAAAATGATTAAAAAAATATGACCAAAAAAGATCCAAATCGTAGCATGTTTAGACTACTGCTATGACTTCCACTAACATAAAGTTGCTAGTGTTAGCTTAACAATGTTAAATACCACTTTCTCCTCATACCTAAGTTTGTTGACATCAAAATTGGATTCAATCTTTTATAAACAATTATCTAAGGCTTATACATTGACATGTTAGATGTTGATGAAAAAAGGCACAAGTTGATGTAAAAATTATGCACATTGGCCATACATTTCATCTCTTAGTCTCTATAATGCTTCATCAACCATAGATCTTATAGATGCAATAGGATTTGCACTACTATGTGCACTAGTGTTGGCATGGTTCATTGTTAGGGAGCAAACTATATTCGATACAGGGGCTACAAAGGGAACTTCCTTCTTCATGTACCATGAGCATGTTTCAATCGGAATTCAACATAGAAAAGTGTAGGTACCATGTTGAAGCTACTAACTAATACATAGAATACTTAAATTCTTTCGTCATATTACGTCATATTTTTTAATAGATGAGTTATAAAGATTGATCTTTATTAACCCTTATTAAGGTGAGAATGCTATGCTAAGTGCTCCAATACCATTAATTTTGGACCCATGATGAATAATTTGAGGGATAACCAAGAATAAGAAATTGCACAAGGCCATGCACAAAATCTAAAAGTATTAGCTACATTGAACGAATATAACAAAGTTGTGTAATAGAATAAGTTGACAACAATATATCTTAGAAAACAAATCCCATTAATTCAATGAAAGACTACACATTAGATTTATGAAAAGAGATGTAAAAACATTGTCAAAATGTTTGTAAAATAGAATCAAGTGGAAATATGTTATTTCTCTTCTTTGGTGATGTAGTGGCATCTTTGATGATTTGTTAATGATACTTCTTAGAGAGAGTTGTGTAGATAAAGAATTTGGGGAGTAGCGTAATAACCTAAACGTGCACATTAAAGTATCATTGTGCATTTATGTGTGCATTTGAAAGCCTTGCCGTGCATATGATAAAGTTGTTGGTGAGTCATTAAATTGGGTATGCATTTATTTGTGCTAAAGTGGTGGTGTGCATTCCTTGAACCAATGTGTATTGTTTGAGCATAAATATTTGATGTATCATTGGGCAATGAGAAGCAAGGTAATGGAAGTCTTAAGATGACAATATGCGTCACACAAAGATGTCACATGATTTTAAGTTCTAATGAGAAGCCATTGTTATTGAAATATGGAACAAAGAAGCGTGGACATGAATACAAGGTGTGTTGCTATGAAACTAGAAGATGAAAAACCAATAGAACGGCACAAAGCTTTTGAACATTTGTTTGGATGAGCCTAATGTGGGCATTGAACGACAAGATGATTGTATGATAGCTTGAGATCTAAAGCTAGAGAATTAACCCATGGAAGATTGGAAAATGCATGAGGATAACTACACAGAATTGTGATCCCTGATGAGATAATGACCAATAATGAAGAAGATTATGTGAATTAGGGAATGAGGAAGCAAGATATATGCCAAATAAAATATTACAATAATGATGGTGAGATAAAATGATCAATAGAATGGGGGAGGCGTTCTAGAAAGTGAGGAAGATAAATTGATGCTGCCATTGTCTTCAACTTAGTAGCACAATGGCATTGTAAATATTTATGCACAAATGACTAATGAGAAGATATATCTTGAAATTGAGCTTTCCCTCTATGGATTTTACAGTAAATCCTTTGTGTCAATATCATGATGATGATGCTATGTAAATATGGTTGTCGGTGTTTTCATTTATCTAAAGTAGATGTTTAATTTGTGTATTATTGTTGAATTGTTGATTGATGTTATTCAATGTTGTTGAAATTCAATGTATTATTATGGACAAGAAAGGTCGTGTATGAAGGCACAATCCACTATATTATTTTGATTTGTTGGGAGGTTGTTGTCTCCCTGGATCATTTGGAAAAGAGTCTGCAACCCTATTTATAGGTAATAAAGGGGGTGCACAAGCATGCTTGCAAGGGCAAGTGTAGGCAGTGAAGGGGTGCACAAGCATGCTTGCAAGGGAAAGCGTAGGTAATGAAGGGGTGCACAAGCATGTTTAGCAAGAAGGTCGATAAAAAAATTAGAACATTGTAGGTGATTTTCTAGTTTGGTTTTCATATAACATTGTGGACATGTTATTTGTTACACCCTTCCAATGATCCTCACTTTAAGCATTCCTTTCTACATTGTAGTTTCCAAGGTCATAGATTATAAGATAAGTCCATGGTTGAGTTATTTATTATTTTTCTTGAAAACAAAGAAGTGATTTTCATTTGTAGTATAAATCCTATACACTTGCTTATGGAGAAAAAATGGTCATAATAGAAGATTTATCTACATTCATGGTTGAGTTACTCATTACGCTGTAACTTATTTTTCACTATGGGCTCTGTGTCCCCACATGAGACATGTGGTATGCTTTGTTCATCGATTTATCTCAACAATCCTTGAGGCCATCTTGGCTGTCCTTCTCATCGCAACTGACCTCTCTTTCACGTTTTGCTATTCCTGAGAATTTCCACACTCTCGATGATTCTCACTATAACACATGACTATACATGTGCCTTTCCATTTCCATCCATCAAAACCAAGTGGAACAAAATCCTGCAGTCTTCTGTTGGAGGTTTAATCAATTTGCATAAGCCTTCCAATGATCACTCAACACTCTGGACCTCCATTCAAACTAGATCCCTGTTAGCGCGACGCCAGTGGACAGGGGTTCCACTCACTGTCGACACATACCGCAGTCTCCCTGGCCACCATCCCGGACAAGTTTTATCCCGCCTAGCAACACCTGCAGAGCAGATGAGGTCTCACCCGAGGCGTCCAGGAAGAGCCGACGGAACCATGTTTCCGCCGAATGAAGGAGGATGGTTGCGGCTATACTACTTAAACTTATTGCATAACTGGGACAGAGATTTCTAAGCATTGGACATGGCATTTAAAGCAATATTCAACCAAGACATTCATCATTGCAACAATAGTAATTGTAAAACAAGTATCGCATCAAAGAAGCATAACATTATTTGTATAGTGCAACATCACATTACCATAACTGAATAGATTGAACACAGAGATTGTACCAAAATAGCTTCATCATATTATCATTGTCGACCCAGATACAATGTCTCTGCAAAAACTAGATCTCTGCAATGACTCTTGACGTCAAAACATACCCGGAAGAAATACAACCAACAACAAAGCTCCGCGTAATATCTCCATCATTCGATTATATCCTACAACACTTACAATTCTTATCTATATATAGGCTTCTGCCTTACAACTCTTGTCCACTTTCTAACAACTTGTTAACCAACACTATGGACAAATGACTCAATATCTAACTGACCTAGTCCAAAAATGACAAAAAACCCGCATTCTGTGGTATAACTGACTCAACAATACATAATATATGGTCCAAATGACCCAAAACCCGCAATCTGCGATACAATTGGCCCACACATGCATAAAATAATCTTTCGCTTGTCGCCTTTCGCGCCATCTTCTGCCTTATCGCCTTTCACGCCATCTTCTGCCTTGTTGCAGCATCGGAGATGCCGTGATATCACTTTACCAAACTGCCTACCAACAGGCCCCCAACACAATCTTGTGGCTCGCCCTCGAGCCATGTTAACTGGATATAGTGAATTTTGTGGCTTTACTCTACTAGGGCGGAACTCGAGTTCTGCAACTTTTCTTGCTGTCTAGATCGCGCGGTGTTGTTCTGCTTCTTTTGATACACTGATCATCTGCTCGCTGTCATGTACTTCTTACCCAAAAGTGGATTCTTCCCAGCTTACTGTTGCAGGCTTTGCAAACTCATCCTCCAGTCTCGAGAGACCCATTGGAGATGGAGAGGAATTTTGCAAGCAACGCCAGGGTGTAAAACAGGCTAGCAGTTCCGGCACATCTGTTTCACACCAGTAAGCATACGTTACAGGGACCCGGGGCCGACGACCCCCCCCTTTTGTGTGGTCGCAGGGACCACGAGACTTCGAACCATCACCAACTGCCTAGACATCTCGGATGAGACTTCATGCTTGTAACCCCAAAGTGTCCGAGGCGTAGCTTGCTCCAACCGCTCATGGACACTCGTGGTTCGGGCCCTCAGCGCACCTAGTGTGCTACCACACGAAATAAAATGGATCATTTGCACAACCTCCTTGGAATTCCTAACTTAGCAAAATGCCTGAACGTCTCGGAACATAACCTCTCTTAACTGAAACAACCTCTGTGTTCTGATTCTCCTCAGGTCCTATATTTATACACCGCATTCAGTCATTCATCTGCCTTAGCAATCCGTTGCACCACCTGCTCGCATTCCAGGGTAATCATAATATTTCGTTGTTCTGTGTGACGATCAACCTGACTTCGGAGGAAACGTACTTCCGCCTGGTTCCCTACATGCAAAAACATGCGAAGCATCTTTGTGGCCATGCCACCATGGTGGATGCCTCGTGCCACCCATGCAAACCATCCTTCCAAGTGCCATCGGCCATGCTGCCTTGGTGTATCCCTGATTTCAAACGTGCATTCTTCTAATACAATCAAAAGCGAAGAACGATCATATCCATCAAGAAAGGGAAAAGTCCCATCTGCGTAATGATTTCGGATGTGACCCAAGCGCAACACTACTACTTGTCGCAGACCGCTCCAAACTTGTGGTAGAAGCCTCCCTGCTTCCGCATTCTGTCCTTGTTGGTGCGCCATCCTGCCACCAATCAATCTACCTCTCTTTTTTTTTCCCGATGCAACTCAGGCATCGCGTTGTTTCAAGTCCGAGCGATAGGGCTTCAACCTGCTACCATTAATCAACTTGGGGAGCATTGCCCCATCTAATTGCTGCAAGTGTACCGCTCCTCCTGAAGTAAGGCTGCTAATGCGATACGGACCAAGCCAATGCATCTGCAACTTCCCTGGATGTTTCATAAACTTGTTGTGATACAACAACACCAAATCACCCTGTTGAAATTGTTTGTTCTTGATATGGCGATCGTGCCAAGCTTTCTGGCGATCCTTTTCCACACCCTGATGGAAACCGACGATGAAGCGATCTTCCTCTAGCTGTACTAACTGCACAAGACGTTCCTCTAATGCTGCTTGATCATCCAGGCCAATTGTTGCCGCTATGCGCAGACTCGGAATGATATATTCCATAGGCATAACCGCCTCTTGCCCATACACTAGCTTGAACGGTGTTTGCCCTGTCAGCCATTTACATGTGGTGCAATAGGCCCACAATACTACTGGGATTTTCAGATCCCAGTCATCGCGGTTCACGTTACACACCTTTGTCAGCGCATGCTCCAATATCTTGTTGAAATCCTCCACCGTGCCATTCGCCTGCAGATGATAGGGTGTACTCTTCTTATGTTGGATTTGCAATTCCTCTGTCAATGTGCTGATGGTAAGATTGAGAAAGTGGCTGCCTTGGTCACTCAGCAGTATCTTGGGGCAGTCGAAACAAGTGATGATGTTATCAAACAAAAATCGCGCCGCCGTTGCTGCGGAACAATCAACTACTGGTGCCGCCTCTGCCCATCGATTCAAATACTCTGTTGCTGTGATAATGTAGTGGTGGATTGATCGGTCCTACAAAATCCACTGCACATTTTTCGAATGGTTGCAATGTCAACTGAGGCATGAGTGGCATCTCATCGCGTCGGGATGGTCTGCCAGTTCGCTGACAGACATCACAGGACCTCGCATAGTCTATTGCATCAGTATGCAGTGTGGGCCAGCACAGCCCGACACACAGCACTTTCCTAGCAGTCTCCCGACTGCCATAGTGTCCTCCGACTACTCCTCCATGCGCTTCTGCTAATATCCGCACTTGCTCGTGTGGCAAGGCACACCTGTGCAATATTTCATCGGCACCCATTTTGTATAACTCTCCTGCGATTAGCTAGAAGTTTGCAGCCTTGACTACCGACTGCTTCTTCATACTGGTGGTAAACTCGTCTGGTGCAGTACCCATTGTCAGAAACTAAATGATTTTCGTAAAGTAGCCATCTGCAACCTCAACCCGAAACAGTTGAGCATCCGGTAAACCATCTTCAATGTATGCCCCAGAGTCGCCCGCAACTGCTTAACAGTGGTCGGCGATTGCAAGCTCAAAATGAGCGCAATCTTAGCCGGATCGACCAACAACCCTTGCTTACACACAATATAGCCTAGCAATATCCCAAACGGTTCACAAAATATACACTTCTTTAAGTTCAACGATATCTGATGCTGCTGGCATCGCTCCAACATCAACTGCAAATTCGCCAGATGATCGCGGACCAACCCATAGACCGTCCAATCGTCCATTTATACCTGTAAAAAATTCTGAATGAAATCTTTGAATGCAGCAACGACAACCCACGAAAATATCGCAGGTGCATTCTTCAAGCCAAACAGCATCACGGTGTACTGAAAACAGCCCCATTCGGTAACAAAAGTTGTCTTATGGGTTCTCTGGCAATGTGGATATGATGGTAGCCAGAGAACCCATCTGTGAAAGAGTACATCTCCTGGCCACCCACACCTTCGAGCACTTCGTCAGTAAACAGGGTTGGGAATGGATCGTGCAAACATGCATCATTTAGCTTCCTGAGGTCAATGCAAATGCGCACCTCGCCAGTCTTCTTATCTTGTACCACCATAGGACTAATCCATTTCGACTCTTCGACCAGTTCAATGATACCAGCGTCCAGCATGTGATCCAATTCTACCTTGACCCTCTCCTTATGTCGTGGATTCAATCGATAGGGTCACTGCGGAATCGGTTTAGCATCTGGTTTTAATGGAATCTTCATTTCCCCTAAGTCACCCAGGATCCCCTTCATGTCAGAATACTTTGTCGGAAATACATCCTGAAACTCGTGGAGCATATCAGTGACCTTGCTTATTAGCTCATCATCCCAGTAATCCCCGACATTTGCGAACTTCGGAGTGTCCTCTATCCCAATGTTAATCTTGCGGATCTTCAGCGGCTGACTGATAGGATCGCTTGGCGCATCAGGTGGTACCACAGCACGACTTCCTTCGGATTCTGGGATATTCACATTCTGCGGATCATCACCATCTTCTGGCCCACCACTGATATTGAAGCATTCCATGAGAGACTGCATCTGGCAATGCGTATGTGGATCCACAGGATAGGCCACCGGGACAACCTGCAGAATTACATCACGGATGAGTTGTAATGCCTTATTGACCTCGGGATCGGCATCCGCAAAACTGAATGTATGGGTAAAACACACGGTGAGCTCCAGCCAAGTAGAAATTTCCCCTCGCAACTCAGCGGAAGTATACCATGAGCGTGGCATCTCATCCAAAGTATGGATAAAAGCATGGACCCACTCATCTTTTGGTCGCGATACCCATAACCACTGACACTCCATCAAATGACCACCAGGGTCGTCTCGACCATCATACTTCCCAGTGTGGTAGACCTTGGTATCACCAAAGCGTACCATCATCAATGCATGATTAGCTAACCGGAGCTGTACAGGAGACCAGCTCAATGGGGGGCTCCCCATCTTCTGCCAAGCCTGCTTGGTCAAGATGTTGACATCCGAACCAAGGTCCAGAATAACCGAATCAGCATCGTAGTCGCCAATTTGAATATTCATTCGCATCTCCTTACCCGTCTTTCGTCGTTGCAGGGAATTAACCGCGAGCTCTTGTCGATCCTAGGCCGGTCGTCGCAACAAGGCTTCGATCACAGCAAGAGCATCGGGATCTCTTGCCAAGGACAAACAATGTTCCAAAAATGCTCGAAGTGTGTTGGACTGTTATGACGGGCCGACCTCCGAAGTAGCATCAAAAGTAGAGGGCATGTCATACACAACAGCTTTACCTCGATCATTTTCTAGTGCACGTCGTGTTTGAAGAAACCTCTCCCGCTCCACATCAATGTCGAATGATACCTTCTTTTGTCCGACTAGCTTGATCATTGATCTGTCCGCTCCAGTTGTCTTTCCTCCACGAGTGACCACGGCAACAGAAGCATCTTGCGGTCTTGGTTCTGTAGAAATTGTTGCAATATTTGCACCCTGCGGCTGATTTTGTGGCACGTTCCTTGGTTGATTTATGTTCTGATTCGGTCGCGGATTCTGGTTCTGCACTGGTTGCTATACTTGGTTCTGGCGGGCTGCGGTATCTGGGGCTGATCTGCAATTGTGGAGTATTCCCGGCTTGCCATCGCGCAATCAGTTGCGGACAATTCTCAACTGTATGATTGTTAACAAAGCAGAACGTACACTGGTTCTGCAGCAGTGGGCAGTCTCGCTGATAGTTTCCCCATACCACACAGTGATAACATTGAACAGGTACGCGACCACCTCGTCCTCCTCCACGACCAAATCCTCCACCAAGTCCTCCCCGGAATCCTCCCTGCTGCTAGTACTGCGGTTGATTAAACTGTTGTTGCATTGGTGCCGGCTGCATTCCTTACCCTTGTTGTGCATACTGCGGTTGCTGTACATATTGTGGCTGCTGCGAAGCCATCTGCATTGGAGCATATTGTGGCATGAACTATGGTGGTTGCTGCTGCTGCGGTACAAATTGCATCTACGGTTGAGGTAGCGGCTGGGCTACCTGCGGTTGCGGATGTTGTACGACACGCTGGTCGTCCTTTACATAGAACGTATCACACATTCTTTCTTGTAGCAACCCATATGCATGGCAATCCTTGTCATCGTGACCCACTGATTTGCAGAATGTACAATAAAGATTCCTCGGGGTGGTGACCATTTTCTGCATATATGGGCAATTGTCATGGCTGTGCCCATACACCTGGCAGACGCGACACCACGGCATGCTACCGCCATTTAATGGATTTGGCGCTCCTGAAACCAAATAATTGCGGAAGTCCAGGCAATTGTCCTTCGTATTCCCTTCTCCTCGACATCGCGTACACCAGACATCTTCGCGCTGCTCCTTGCCCTTCTTCAAATCTTGCAGCTATATAGTTAAGTTAGCGAGCTGTGTTTGTATCTGCGACATCCCGGCTGCATTTTCTCCGATCGATGACACCTCCAATCGCATTGCAATCTCCAGAGCTTCACTGGGCGTCGAGATGTTTTATTGCATCAATGGTAGCTGAATATGTGGTAGCAGTGCCGCGATAAACCATTCTTTATGTTGGACGGTGCTCATATCAAAACTAACTTTTTCCATCAGTGTCTTGAATTGCTGGTCGAAATGCCATACCGCCTCATTGGGATACTGCTTAATTTCTTTCAATTTTGTAATATATTGAGCCTCAGACTTGGGCTTTCTAAATTTGGCAATCAACCCATCTCGAATCTCATCCAATGACTTCTCTGGGGCTCCTGTAGGAACTAGAACAAACTTCATAAACCAATCTAATGCACGACCTCGCAGAGTCGTCGCTAACTATCCTTTTTTAGCAGCATCATCGGTGATCTGTTTTATGGTCCAGACCGCTTCACACAAAAACCAATACTGTTCTGGGTTGTCTGTCCCACTCTTGTGGAACAACGGTAACTTAGCATCATCGCTTGCCATTCTGGGCTTCCTTCCTCCTTTCGTTGTACGACTACCAATTAACGTCTGTGGGATTAATGAACTTGGTGGTGTTGAAGTGGTATTTCTTGCTATCTGAGAGATAGTGAGCGGAGGTGTGGTTACGTTGGTGCTGGGGTTTGGTCCTGCCTCTATCCTGGGCGTAGCCTGGTTGTCCTTATCAGGGCTGTGAGGTCGCTTCATTCCGTGTGGTCTTCCTTCACAGTCTTGCGTTTTGACCGCAATAGGACCTTCTCCCGTCCTATACCTCTTTTCCTGCCGGAACCTCGCTCCTCCCCTTGTAAGACCACTTTCTTCCTCGGCTTCACTCACAGTCTCATCATGACCTGCACCCATCTACCCCTTAACATTCCATGTACCGCCCCCCAACCGTCGCGGTACCCATGGCCTCCACCCACCAGGCTGTCTATTGATCAAGATGCATCTTCAATATACCTTTTTCGCAAATAAGCATCTTGATCGATAGTTGAAGCGACAGTAAAAACCTGCCCCGAGGTTCACGGAAAAAAATATCTTTCAGCTTCACTATAGGACTTCTGAGTATCAACCGCGAACTCTGTTATATAGCCCTCTAGGATGCTATTGAACCACACTTCAACAGCCCGTGATGCTTTATTATCAACTTCCTGCAGTTCCTGAATCAATTCGGGGGTCCAGGCCGTCGGTTCACCACCTTGGAAGTTCTTCTTTTTGGAATGTCAACTTTGCCAACCATTCGAACAATAGGACCGGGAACTCACAGAAGAACCATTCATGCGGACCGTCGTGAAAGTATCTATCTACCCACTGTCCTACTGTTAATCGAGTGTTCTAGCTTTCCTCTTCAGCGAATTCCTGCAACTTCTGATCAAACCATTCTTGGATCTCCGGTTTCTTCGGGTGCCACAACATATCCTCCTTTCACTTCATACACGGTCCTGGCAACAGAACCATTTGTTAGCGCAACGCCAGTCGACAAGGGTTCCACTCATTGTCGACACATACTGCAGTCTCCCTGGCCACCGGCCCGGACCGGTTTTATCGACCATACAACACCTGCAGAGCAGATGAGGTCTCACCCGAGGCGTCCAGGAAGAGCAGACGGAACCATGTTTCCGCCGAATGAAGGAGGATGGTTGCGGCTATAATACTTAAACTTATTGCATAACTGGGACAAAGATTTCTAAGCATTGGACATGGCATTTAAAGCAATATTCAACCAAGACATTCATCATTGCAACAATAGTAATTGTAAAACAAGTATCGCATCAAAGAAGCATAACATTATTTGTATAGTGCAACATCACATTACCACAACTGAACAGATTGAACACAGAGATTGTACCAAAATAGCTTCATCATATTATCATTGTCGACCCAGATACAATGTCTCTGCAAAAACTAGATCTCTGCAATGACTCTTGACGTCAAAACATACTCGGAAGACATACAACCAACAACAGAGCTCCGCATAATATCTCCAGCATTCGATTATATCCTACAACAATTACAATTCTTATCTATATATAGGCTTCTGCTTTACAACTCTTGTCCACTTTCTAACAACTTGTTAACCGACACTATGGACAAATGACTCAATATCTAACTGACCTAGTCCAAAAATGACCAAAAACCCGCATTCTGCGGTATAACTGACTCAACAGTACATAATATGTGGTCCAAATGACCCAAAACCCGCAATCTGCGGTACAATTGACCCACACATGCATAAAACAATCTTCCGCTTGTCGCCTTTCGCACCATCTTCTGCCTTATCGCCTTTCGCGCCATCTTCTGCCTTGTTGCAGCATCGAAGATGCCGTGATAGCACTTTACCAAACTGCCTGCCAACACTCCCTTAATTGTCTTATTCTCCATCAAGAGCCAATTTTCTCATGGAAATTTAAGGATTGTTGACTTACTCTAGCACAAATTCATAGGTTCAATATCTCTTATTACAATGATCATGACAATAGTATAGAACAATTCGTTCTGACACACATTTTTCTTGGTAGAAGGGGTTAGAAGTCAGGATGTTTAGGTATTGCGAAGGTTTCAATACTTACAACTATATGGGTCAAGGCCAAGAAGACTTGGATACATGTAGACATACTTATGGAATAATAATCATTTAGTGTAGTGGATTATTGTGGTAGAGAGTTGCCATTATATGCATAATTGAAAATGGATACCTCATACCACCTTCCATTAAGTTGGTATTCTCTCCAATTCAAATGAAAGATTGACAAATGGAGAAAGAAAATATTTATACATGTTAGAGATATTCAACTTATACATACTATACCAAAACCATTGATTGAATATTCAAAGTTAGCGAATGGACATTGCTCGAATTCATCTTTTGATTTCAAAATCAATATTGAAACTTTATTTTACTGTTGAAATGAGAATGGATATACAATTGTGCTCCATATTGATTTATTAAATGGAATGAATAAAAAACAGTGACTATTTCACTAACTAATGTTTTTGCTTAACAAGATGATTTCCCCTATTCAGGTTATTTTGTAGTTAATTTAGTCTAGATTTTATTGGATTTGAACGAGTTATCATCTCTTGATTGGATTTTGCTCTCCTCTCCATTGTGATTCATTCGTATTTTGGATTAGAAGAGCTCTAGATCAAGACCATCCTATTTTTTTTTGTAAGTTAGATATAGATCCTTATATTGCCTTCAAAGAAATGTACAGATTAAAACTGGGCCCTCTTGTAAACAAGAAAACAGACCTCAAAAAATAGTCTGAAACCAGAGTTCCCATCATACTGAGTAAGCTAGAGTTTTGCAGAAAATAAAGTAACAGAGCTACTGACATGTAAAAGGGCTCATAAGCCTTATCAAAAAGACAAAATAGAGCTATAGGGAAGATAAATCTAAATATTGGTTTGATCCTGCTGCCTAGCCTGAGAGGGATGAGTGGTTGGATCCTTGGCCAGAGTAATCCCAAACCGACAAGCAAATTGTTGCTGGTTAAACAGGATCTGCTTCATGTAGTCCATCATCTCATCCAGTTGCATGAGAATTTCTGCTTGGGCCTCGTTTTTCTATCTGTGAGGGCCTTACCCAACACCAGCTTCTGCGTCCATAGAAAATCGAGCGTCTTCTGATACAAAGTAGTTCGCCCCCTGGTGTTCCCAGGATCAGGGACCAGGGTCTCGAATTCGTTGCGGATATCTTCATCAGGGGTGCACCTGCAAGACACCCAAGCATCTTCTTCGGCATCGAGGATTTCCGCTTGAGCTCCCATTGGAATATCATGCTGGAAGCGCCGAGCTTTATCAACCACATTGCGCATGAGGTGCATCGGTGGAGTGGAGGAGAAGCTTCCATGTTGTGTCAAACTACCATGTTGCGTCGAGCTGCAAGTGCAGGGAAGCATGACTGCAGAGAGCAAAGGGTTTCGAGCGTGAGCAGAGTGGGGGAGCAAAGGACCGGAGTGGGGCTTGTTCTGCCAAACAACGGGCTGCGGACTCGAAACAGTGGTGGCCAGGAAAGCCAGAGAATCAGTGAGGGCCGAGAGAGCAGGTGAACCTACGAGAATTAAGAGAAGGTTTGTTGCGAGGGCATCGGGAATCAATTAAGCGGCCAGAGCAGAGAGCCGAACATCGGGTGGGAAATAACCAAAGCGCTGAGAATGCAGGAGCCAAGTGGATCCCTTGCTTTTTAAAGCTCGCTATTGAGCATCAACCTTGCCAACCAAAATCCGAATGAAATGTAGAGGAATTGAGAGATCATCTCTGAAGCTGCCCATTGAAGTCATGAAGGTGAAATGACAGTCCCCATTGCCGAAATGAGTGGGATCCATAATGGCAAGAGCGTATAGCAGAGCGGGAGCGGTTGAGAGGACATCGCACACGCCAGAATGATCAAGGAAAAGCCAGGAAGAGAAGCTCCAGACAGAGGGACAACAGGTGGAGTTATGAAGGTGCATGGGGCACGTGTCGGGAGGAGGTCGTCACGTGGCCAGTCTCAGGAGTGGAACCAGTGGGCAAGTGGTCAAGCCGGTGGGCAGGCAGATGGCTGGTGCTATTGGACGCATGGCCACTCATGCAGGCGGGCAGGATGGCAGGCTCGTGGTAGGGCTGGCAAGCTGGTAGGTGAGGGCCTCTGCTGGTGTGCACGTGGCCAATTACCTCCATGGGCACCCGCTGTGGGGGATCAAGACCATCCTATTGAGACACAAAGGCCATTGAGTTTGAAAACATATGTTGTGATTGAAGTGATATTCAATGCATTGGCAATTTTACAAGTGTGTATACCATGAAAATGCATAGATATTTGGAAGTTGTGGTTAAATCCCCAATAAAATAATATATAACATATCATATGAAACATAATTGTACTTTCCAATATCATTGAGGCAATTTCCATTATAAACTCTTTGTTATAATCAAATTGGAATTTCCACTCAATTTTGCATAACGCTTTGCTTAATTATCGATGTTATACTTAATCGTTTAAGAAATGAGCTTCTTATCCACTCTTCACTTGGTGATTTTGCACAATATATCAATTACTTAATTATCAGCAAACTAAGTTTATCTATGTTGGAAAGAAGTTTTGTTATCAACTCTTGACTTGTTATAGCTATAAAGAGAAAATTGAAGTGCAAGGAAGAATCGTAAAAAATAATCATACAAGATAGTCATTAAATATTTGAATAAAAACAAACAACATGTGGTCAACAAATTGTAATATATAATATGTTAAAACAAAATTAAGTGAAAAACAAACCCTTAGCATGTGAATGACAAATTGTAATATTTAATATGTTAAAACACGAATTAAGCGATAAACCAATTGTAATACCCCTAGTTTTGACTTGGAATCTATTTATCCAATATTATGTAAATGATGTAAATATGCTATTATGGATTCCTAGTGTGGAGCTAAAGGCCAAGGCCCAACTAGTGAATGGCTAGGCATGTAAGATGTATATATTTTTATTTTGGACCATATGATTGGCTTATTATTCCTAATTCAAAATGTATGTAAATATTATGCTGAAAATTAATAAAATGGTCCAACAATGGTTGTATAAAGAGCACCAAAGGGGCTATGATTCCACCAAAGGGGAAGAGGAAGGGGGCCTATGGGAAACCCAATCCTATGTTGCCATGTGTCAACCGTAGAACTCACCCAAAATTCTATCATGTGATGGGAATACGCCAATTATCTCCCTTTTTGACTATTTTCCAATCATTGATTGCTCATGTGAGGTTGGTGGGAAAAGTCACTTCTTGTAGTTATTGAAGCATGATGGTTGTGACAATTATGTCAGTTGTCAGCAATCCTATTTCTTCTATGGTCAGAAGCCATGTCAGCTGTCTTTTCACCCTTCCCTCATATCCTTAGAGTCAACACTCTTTTGATCATTATTCCATTCTCATTCTCTCATGCAAGTTGCTACACTACGTAGAGCTATTCCATTGATGTTCATGTCAATTACTAGACTGTGTGTTAAACCCAGAAATTCGAATTAGAAGACAATGTTGCGTTTTTGGAAAGGAAAATAGTTGGTTGTAGGTGAGCAGAGAGGATGGGAAAGCTAGGAACCTTACCCATGGAGTTCTACTGCTTGTAGATGCTTGAGAAGTCACAAATCAAGGCTACAGGTGGTTCTACAGCAGCCATATCAGATTGGACTTCTTCTATGCGCACACTGGAAGCACCCAGCAAGATGGATCGCCGAAGAGAACCGTGGATCGATGAAGGGGGATGCCTGAGCTAGGAGAGTGTTGTGTGGGGCAGGTATTGTGGAAGCCAAGGCTGTGAGGGTTGAGTGAGATCCCTGTAGAGCTCTGTATGAGCATTTGGCTAAGCACAGAGAGCAGAATGGGTTGTGGGATGAGAGATAGAATCTTGTAGGTATTTCCTTCGCCCTGGTGGCCTAATAGCCCAGCTTGAGGGTGGCCTCCCAGCATAAAGAGTATATGCTGGACGGAGTGCCTATGATTGGGTGGAAAAGCGCTCTTACATAGCCAATTGCTTGGATTTGTGTTTCTTAAAGATAAGTATTCTTATGCGTTTGATTCTAAAATGTTTTATTTCATGCCTGTAATGTTTATGCTTGCATTTGCTTGCTAGATGTGTGTGGATAGATTTGAATTCCATTGTGCATGTTTAATTACATTTCTGCACACATTACATTGGTTAAAAATCGTATTACGCATTTGGGGCGAAATTTTAGGGCCCAGGTTTTCCCAACGTCCCCTCCCGATGGTCAGATTGGGTGAGGGGGACGTTACACCAACCAAAGGAATTGTAATAGTAGATGGGTTGTGGTTTCTCTATCTAAGCATCCCAACAAAATATCCCAAACATTTCTAAAGTAATTTTTATCTTTTGATAAGATGAAGCAGAAACTAAGTGAGAAATAGTTTGATAGGTTAGTTTTTACAACAAATTTAATAAAAGTTTTCTATTCAATATGTTTTTTTCAAAAGAAAAAAAATAGTACTTTTGTTATTCGTTCTGAATAAAAAAAAGTACAAAATATATAGCAGTTGATCATTCATGAGGATCAGGGCAAGCATATCAACAATGCATAGTGTCCACCAGAGTCAACATCTCATAAAGACAAAACATTACAACGGCCAAAATATTGCTGAAAAACCTCAGATCTGAAAGTGACAAAACTGCACTCCAATGAAAGGAAACTGAGAGCTTCCAACACAAAATCACAAAGTCTGGAAAATTAAGTCAAATATCCAAAGTACCCTCAAATGTCAAAACATTTTCCAGGAGTTCTTCCACAAAAAGAATGCCTTCCACACCAGTCAAAGCTTCTTTGGACAACTTGTCAACATCCATATTTTGTTCCCTATATATGTGGACGAAGGCCAGATCAAAAAAGGATTTTTTCAGAGCCTCAGTGCGGCAAAGATTCACTTCCCCAACCATGCATCCATTATCAATTTATTTGATTTGTCTATCCAAATGGAAGTGTTTCCCCTCACACATGCTCATCCATCCTTATGTGTCGACATGGAAATAGAATAAACTCACATCAAATTGGCAAATGAAGAGATCCTTTACCCTAGTTGACAAAGAAAAAAAATGTAAACACAAATACTTTGTTATTCTGAAAATTAATAACATGCATAGATTCTAATTTCTATTCAAAAGCTCATAATACATATTGTATTTTAACACATTGCATTTTTACGACTTTCCTTTGCACATCCAAAACAATTGCTAATTTTTATTTTTTTTACGATAACAAAGAGGAAGATTAATTATAGACCGGTAAACCAGTTACCGGGTACTTTAAAACAGAGATATAGAGTTCTGGAAATACAAAATTCTTTGGCTTGAAAGCCAGCCTCAGAGTCCATGAACTAGACATAGAAGACAGAGAAGTAGAGGATCTAATATTTCGCGGATTGCAATGAGAAAAGAGGGAAGCATAACTCCAGTGGGTTGGGCCTTTGTTATTTGGAGTCGAGCTTGACGAGTAGTTTCGAGACTGCGAGTTCCAAGGAGCTGATACGGTTGCCAAAATCTCCATTGACCTTGGCAACATCTTTAAGCTGGGCATAAACTGCTTCCTTAAATTCATCCAAACCTTCATTCGAAGCAGCGAACTCCTCTCTAAGACTCCAGAGATCTTTGTTGAGGAGATCCCAGCTTTTATTTCCAAAGGCCATGTTTGATAGCAGACGACGTTCCTGTTCTACAACATTGAGACGGTCCAACGCTTGCTGCATATCATTGAGATGCTCTTCAACGGAAGGTCTAGGGGCCGAGCTAGAACCCATTGAAGCCATGGCTTCTGCTTGATAAACCTCCTCTGAACGTGGAGAGCTCCTATACCAAGCTCCGATGGGCAAACCTTTTTGGAACACAGGAAACAGAGCTTTTGACAGGAGTGAGAATGGCCATGGGAATTTTGGTAAAAATAAGGGATAAGCCCCCCCTTGGGGTCACGGGATTTAAGTGAGAATTGACCTGAATGCCTTGGGTTCTTTGGGGAAATCATAACTGTCAGGAATAATCGGATGGACTGACTCCCTGCCCAGACAGATACAACCCAGAGACAGGGATCTAGAGCCCGGCCGAGATCATGGGATATTTTGCAAAGATTCAGTCCCATCTACGATAAGCTTGCTCCTGCTCAGGAGGGTCCCACAGTTAGCTTCAGCATCTGCATTGGCGTTGAGATTTCTCAAAATGTGGTAAAAACTGATTTTCTGAAATTTGGAGGAGAGCACAGTAATTTTATTGAAAATCCTTGACAACTTTAACTGGGAGGGCAGTTTTTTCATAGAGAGAGTTTGTATAACCATCTTTGAGTCCCCAAAGACTGAGAGGGAGGGAATCCCGTGCCTCAGAGCTTGCGAGAGACCCTGCCACAAGGCCAATGATTCAGCCCTGTTATTCGAGTCAATACCTAGACCCCAAGCAAAGGTCGAGAGAGTGGAGCCGTTTGGAGAAAGAAGAACCCCTCCTTCACCAGCTTGACCTGGATTGCCTTTAGAGGCACCATCAAAAAATAGGCAGAAGTCATTCAAGGCCGACCTCCATTTATGAACTCCTGCTCTTCTAGGCGAACCTCCCATTTGGATAGAATTGGCTTTGACGATGTCGACCTGCTATGAGCATTAGGGACCAGGCCACTAATCCATTTGGTTTCTGCATTCTCAAGCAAATTTGCATTCTTGAGAAAGATCTTAGATTCAAGCACTTCTCCCAGGAGGGCTTTAATTTTTTAGGCAACCTTGGCTGGAGGACACTCTTCATCTCTGAATATTTGATTGTTCCGTTCCAACCAAATCTTCGAGCAGATTGCTTTTGGCATCCACATCCACGCTGCTTTTAGGAAGGTTTTTTTAGATAACGAAAAGGGAGACTTTCCAGCCCAAGAGGAGAACAGATCTTGAACATTGTCAGGGATTACAACATCACCAGAGGCCAGAGCAAGGGATTCTCGCCAGACCTCTTTCACATAGGAGCACGAGAGCAGGAGGTGGGATGAAGTTTCCTCCTCGACTTGGCAGAGGGGACACCTTGAAGGTCCTTCCATTCCATGTCTTTTAAGATTTTCATTGGAGAGAATACTTTTATGAGCCACTTTCCAACATAAGAAGTCAACTTTAGGGATAAAGGCATGAGACCAGATGAAGTTCCATTTGTCAGGGTTGGGAGCTGCATAATGAATGGCCTGCAAGAATCTATAACCTTCTGCAGCAGTATAATTTCCAGATTTTGAACCCCACCCCCTTTTGTCAGGGTGACTTTTTTTAAAAGGGGCTTTGCCTTGAAGCAACTGTATCAACAAATCGACTTCTTTCTGGAGTCTAATAGGGCATTCGCCAAGGTTCCAGTCCAACCAGTTGCTTTCTTCATCATCTGCCCATAAGGAAATATTCCAAAGAGTATCAAGGTTCCTTTCGTGAAGCCACAGCTTAATGTTCGCCAGCTCAGGGATTTGCCCCATCGGATCCTCGCCCATGATTGAGTCCTCCCAGATATTGATCTTTTTCCCATTTCCGGGAATCCAATAAAGATTAGATCTAAAACGATCAATGACTTTTAGGCAAAGCATGAAGATTGGAGATCCTTTCGTGATCTGAGGCGAGAAGTCCAAGCACCTGAGACGATGCCCAGGGAAGCATTTTTTCCACAAAACCTTCTTACACCAGCTTGATCTCCCAGAGACTAGATTCCAAAGGATTTTGGATCCCATGGCTAGATTCTGGATTGAAAATTTGCGAATCTGGAGACCGCCTTCGCTGTATGGTTTCTGAATTTTCCCCCAGATTACCAAATGAATCTTGATCGAGTTTCCTTTGCCTCCTTCCCACAGGAATTTTCTGACTATACCCTCTAATTTTCCTATGACTAACGTCGGGGCTAGAAGGATGGACGTCTGGTAAGTCAGAATGCTTATGAGAACAGATTTAAGGAGGGTAGTTTTTCCTGCAATATTTAGCCAATTGGCCCCCCAATTCTAAATTTTGGCTTTTAGCTTGTCAATAATGGATGTCCACTGAGCTATTTTCGGTGACCCTTTGAATATTGGCACTCCTAAATAGGTAAACGAGTCCCATTTCTGCACTCCTTCCATTTCAAGAAATCTGGCAACTTCCCCCATCTCCCTAATTGAGCAGTTCCAGCTATAGATTTTGCTTTTTTGGAAGTTTATCTTGCTTCTGGATACCTGCTTATACGTTTCCAGTTCTTCCTTGAAGTGCCGAGCTGAGGCAATGCTTTCCCCTCCCAAGAGCAATGTATCGTCAGCAAACTGGGCATGATTGATGTCCCTTACGTTGGCCACCATTCGAAGTCCCGGAAGGGTATGAATCTGTTGACAGAAGTTCAGCTGAAAACTAAGAACAGAGGCTTGGATGGCGTAGAGAAGAGGAGACAAGGGGCAGCCCTGTCTAAGCCCTCTAGAGGCTTGGAAGAAATTGGTAGACCGCCCGTTGACCAGAGGAGCGATCCAAGGCTCGCTTATGCATCCTTTAATCCAACTGATGAAGGATTTGGAGAAGCCAAGTTTCTCCATGACCAGGAGCAGGAAGTCATGTCTTACTCTATCAAAGGCATTCGCTAGATCTAACATTATGACCATTCCTTTATCTACAGCTTGAGTGGATGGCTTCTTGGACGAGTAGAATGTTATCATGAATTTTACGTCCTTTGATGAAAACCCCCTTGGTTCTCTGGAATTACCCCGGGAAGGAAATTTTTGAGTCTATTAGCTATGATTTTCATGATTAGCTTGTAGCCCATGTTGCACAATGATATGGGTCTAAACCTGGAGACATGAGAGGCTCCTTTTTCTTTAGGGATAAGGGCAAGAAAGGCAGAGTTGGTGCTCCCCCCTAGCTTGTTGGTGGTCTGCGAGAACCTCACCATTCGCAACAGATCTATCTTGATAATGGGCCAGCGGCTTGTGAAGAACCTGGCAGTAAAACCATCAGCGCTTGGGGCACTGTCCGGCTTCATCAGGGAGAGGGCATTTTTGAGTTCTTTCAGAGAGATTGGGGCGTCTAGAAGGAAATTATCTGTATCTTTGATCATGGAGGGAATAAGATCAAAAGGGTGTTTTGAGGGATCTAACGGTTCTTCAATAGGAGCAGAGAAGAGATCTTTAAAGGTGGAAAAGGATGCAGATTTGATGGCCTCGAAGTCTTTAACTAGAGTTCCTTGAAAGTTAATTTCTTTCAATGCTTTGAAATTCTTGCGTGCTTCAGCTTGTTTGTGAAAATAATTCGTATTTTTTTCTGCGCTTGCCAACCAGAGGCTCCTGGACTTTTGACGCCAGTATTCCTCTTCCACTCTATAGGCTCGGAAATTTTTTTTTTGGAGCTCTACCTCCTGGATAGACAAGGATTCAGTGAAAGGAGAGCAATCCATTGTCAATTGGTGCTGGTCAAGGGCTGTCTGCGCAACAAATCTGCTAGAGGTGGGGGAGGAAAGGTATTTGGCCCAAGCTTTCAAATCGTGTTTGAGGCGTTTAAGCTTTCCTTCCCAGACAAAGGAAGGAGAGCCCAAGAGCTTTTTATTCCAAGAGTTAGCTACTAGTTGCTGAAAACCTTCTTGAGAGATCCAAAGCGGACTGAATCTAAAGGGAATAGGACCTAGATTGAAATCGGAAGAGAGCTCAAGGAGAATGGGTTTATGGTCAGAAGTGCAGTTTGGCAGGATTTTAGAGGAGGCATTGATGCCTAGGGTAAGGAAGGAATCTTGAACCAGAAATCTATCAAGACGGGCCGCAATATAACCAGGGCCTATCCTTTTGTTGGACCAGGTGAAAATTCCACTCACAGGTTTGATATTTAGAAGCCCCCAGCCCAGAATGATGTCTTCCACCCATTCTCGAGCTTGATCTCTTACTAGGGAGCCTCCTTTCTTTTCTTCAGCTGCCAAGGTAACATTTAAGTCCCCTGCTATAACCAAATTTATTGGATTATGCAGGCTTAGATAGGATTCAAGGGAATCCCAACATTCTTTTTTTTTTTCGAATAAAGATTAGGGGCGTATAAATTGAAAAGACTTACATACTGTCCGGAGTCTTTGTGGATGAACTTGGTGAAGAGCCAATGCAGATTTCCTTCTTCATGCAGTAGATCGAACTTATTGGAATCCCAAAAGGTAGTAATCCCTCCTGAGGCTCCTCTTGCGCTAATGGCTCTTCCTGGGCCTTTTTTCCAAAATGCGTTTCCAGCTTGGAGGAGGACTGAGTCCTCCATTTTCGTCTCCTGGATGAGAAGTATGTCAGTCTTATTGATTCTAACCATATCTTTCAGAGCTTTTTCCTTCATCAGGGAGCCTAGATCTCTGCAATTCCAGGAGACGTATCGCATTATAAACTTGGCTGGGAGGGGTTGGCCCTTTTAGAGGCCTGGCCTTGCTTGGATCTCGTGTTCATCATGCCTTTCAGGGTTTTCTGAGATCCCTGAAGGACGTCGACATAGGTTTTCTCTTCTCTCTGTTTTTTCTTGGATTTTCGGCCTCTTGGATTTTTGATAGGCGTTGCATGCGAGCTGCTTGATTCGGTGGCTCCTTCGTCTGAATCTCCTCCTGGATCCGACTCTAAATTGGATGGATCTTCCTTCGTGTCTTTAGATTTAGCTGGAGATTCTGTCTCTTTTCCTTGATGGGCTTTGGGTGCATGTATTGATGGTGGCTTTGTTTCCTGAGGGACTTCGGGTGCATGATTGGTTGGAATCTCGCCCGACTCTAGTGCATTTCCCGCTTGGGGGATAGAGTCAGCAACATCATCGATAACCTCCGTGGTGGTTTTTGGGGATGGATCTTCTATGACAGTTTCCTTTGCTGCTTCCTTTGGATCGTCGATTAAGGTCGGAGGAGGATCTTGCTTTTGCGCAGGACCCGTGGCCTTTTCCTCGTGAGACTTTGTTGCTGCTTTCCCTTTTTTTTGGACCTTCTGCCAACCTTCTCCCTCCTCCGTAGGCTGTGCTTTTGGACAATTTCTTTGGAAATGGCCATGCTCATGGCAATGTCTGCATTTGAAAGGCAATTGCTCGTAGTCTAACTTTTGGAAATGGTGCCAGGATCCAACTGTGAGTTTGACCGCTTCAGGTAGCCCGGCTTCTAGATCGACCTCAACACAAATCCTTGCACGCGAGTATTGCCCTTTATGATCTACTTTGTCAATAAAGTGTCCAAGGGCATTCCCAATTTTCTCCAGAGATTGGATATTCCAACAATGAACCGGAAGATTTGGGAGACGCACCCATACAGGGACCTCCTTCGACACGTCTACAAATGGATCGAAGTCCGAGGACCACCTGTTAAGGTACAAACCCTAGGTTCCCATGAAGTACGGACCACTTCTAAAGATGAGATCGCGATCCTCCTTCGAAATAAACTCAAATACGAAGAAGCCCCTGCCGATGGGATAGCAGGTCACACTTTGTTTCAGCTAAGGCCTCCAGTTACGTTGAATCCAGTCATCTGTGGATCTGGTTGAGGGCCAAAGCCCCATGAACTGTCCAATCAAACCCCGTTCAGCCAATGCCAGAGCAATTTTGATAGGCTGCTCTTCTGGCAAGACTATTTCAGGTATTGCTTCCAATTTTTTTACGAACTTCGGGACGAAAGGTGCCATCGGTTTCTTCCCGGACAGTACGAGGAGCCTACGGAATGCTTCCTCAGCAGAAATCGAAGAGGAGGGAGGGGGATCCCCTCCCCCTGGAGCGGCCATGGGGGCTGCGTAAGGAGGCCAAAACCAAGACGGAACCCTAGAAGGGGCGGGCGATCTCCTCACGAGAAGTCTTAGTGCGTCCAATTCACATCCAATGTTCAATGATTTGCTAAATATTTTTATTGACAATGAAAAAGTTGATTATCATTTGTACTATAAAACTTGTAAAATTGAATTTGCACATATATCATGGAAAAATGTGAAGCCACACATAAAAGAATGATCTTAGGATATGTACAAGACCCCTTTGTTTGTGGACAAGGGACTCCCTACCTTCCAGATTTGAACCTATGATCTCTTAGGAGGAGACACATGTTCTTAATTACTAGGCCCACTCAAATTGTTAAATGTTATTTCATACTGACAATTTAAAGGTATAACTTTAATCTTTGATTTTGTAATTTATTCTCATACAAAAATTGTGTGATTAAAACCATCACAATCATCATTAGATGTTATCTTCATATGCAAGTTGACTTATTATTGTTATTAAAGAAAAACCATGCCACTTAAATAACTATCACTTCCACGTGTGGGTATTGGGTCATCAACTTGTTTCCTTAGGTTGGAGGAAAGCTAGCCAAATGACTCTTTACCCTTTCAAAGACTGATAAACCAAAATTAATCTAAGTGGACATTAATAACTATCATTATTATCATGATTAAAAATAACATAATAACATTTTCTTAATCTTAAAAATTTAAAATTTTTAATGTTTTAAACATTTAATTAACATCATTATGTTTATATTATATCAAAAATTCTACGAATTTTAAATTTAGTGAAAATTCCAATAACCTAACCTCTTGCATTACGATTCGCCACCATTCAAAGGTGGCAACTTTTCACCATGAAACTTTGTTGGCCAATTATACATTCAAGAGAATACACGGGATCTTATATTTCCGACGTGGCCAAATCCTTCTCGAAATTGCTGACTAAGCAGGTCAAACAAATCCTAAACAGTACCCATGCTATGAAAAAGCTTGCGCTGATCTGTACATAATCCCATAACGCACGACTCTGAGGAAAAAAAATATCATTTTCAGTCGTACATAACAAGGGGATCGAGGTTCCAGAGCGGAGGGAGCTGTTAGCAGGTGCAATTTGGGTATTGCGTGTTGATTCGTTTTTGTTGGTAACATAGTTTGGCAATGGCCGCATCATGTTTTTCCCTTCTCTGTTTTCTGCACTCTGTCATCTATCTTGTTTCTGGATCCCTCATGATGTTTTATCCGAGTGAGGTTTTCGGCTTTGGGCATGGCAAGGAGACTGCTAGTAAGCTTTTGGGCACCACCCCCCATGATCATCTTTTGATCACAACATCTGAATCCTTTGTGGGCATGCTTCTGGTGACCATAGGAATCATCTTGTTCATGGTTTCCTTTGTGAATGACAGAGAGTTTCAGACCTTTTTTGCCAAAGGCTGGATTCTGATTCATGCACTGATGAGCATGTGGAGATTTGGTTTTGAAAGAAGAGTGGAAGATCTGGCCAGGGATTCTGCTCGGCAGGCTGTAGGAGATTTCATCTTCGGCCTTTCATGGGTGTTCTTCTTGGTATATACTTGGAGAGAAAAGTATGATTGATTGATTAACTGATCCGGCGGTTCTGATAATATTTGGGCACTGAGGATTCAGAATGACATATGCCCTATATCATGATCCTGATATTTGTATTATAAGGGCACAATTTGCCCTAAATGTACATTAAGCTGACAGAACATGGACTTGCTGTTAATCATGGCAGTTCAAACTCCATCTTGTGATCCTCACTATATTTATTTTGCACTTTGACGTCTGTGAGGTTTAGCAATTCTTTGTAAAAAAACATTGCAAAGAATTAAATTGTAAATTCCAATAGCGAGTTTTATATTTTAGTTTTGTTTCAAGTGATTTGTTCATTGAGACAGGCTGTAGGCATGAGCAGCAACTTGGAAAAGGAAGCAATTCTCTTCCGCAAACTCTTAGCAAGTTTTTATTGGAGTCATCTAAATGTTATATGATTGGGACCTTTTTTTTGTTATGATCATCCAAATCCAGCTATATAATTTTTTGTTAAATTGTTATTTTTTATTATTTAAATTATATTTTTGAAAGCAGAAACGGATTCAACCCCTCAAAAACCCTTATTGCACCTTTATTGTGCGATCCCAATAATTTATATATGAACATGCTGTACTTGTAACATGAATTTCATCTTTGCTGGTGGCTTCCAAAACTCAGTTACCTTTTTTGCAACTGCAGTAAGCGCTATCGGATACCTTGCGAGTTTTAAACTCAACATTTCTCTCGACAATAAGGCCATAAAAAATGGGGTATCGCATCGCCTGGGGGATTCCCAATTGAAATGGTAATAAGCCCTAAAAAGATTAATGAGCTCAGTGGTACAAGATAAACCTCAACCAAGGTGCAATGGAAACTTAACCTAGGAAGAAAAAGGGATCAAATATGCCAGAGATTCAATTGCGGCCGGATTGAAGCACCCCAAGCAGCATGCAATACTTGCTCGACAAACCTTGCGGCGAAGTGCAGAGTATAGGTATTATCTCCGCACTCCGCTAAGCAAGAAAAGAAAAGTGTAGGCCTAAATACAAAATTTGAGCAATGTGGAGGACTGGAGCAAATTAGGATCGAGCTTACCTCTGCACTATGCGATCCACACTATGCAAATTTTAAGGCAAGCGCATGCAGATTCAAAGGCTTCAACATTAGACTTCCGCAATTGAAGGTTCGCACGCGAAGGTTTTGCGCAAGAGGGAGAGGAACTTACCTCCGTGCTCTGCACTGCGCAAAGGCGAAGAGTTATTCGGCACAGGAGGAGGCAGGCTAAGCCAAGGCCATCCCACCCCACCCCATGGGATTTGAACTTAAAATTTGTTACATCTTGTGATTATGTTTGGGGTTTGATGGGCTGCGTCTTCAAGGAAGATGGCCAAGGCCACCCATGGGACTTGAACTTAAAAATTGTTACATCATGTGAGAATGCCGCCCATGGGGTTTAGCTTAATTGATTTGAGTTGAGTTTACTCTCCATTTTTGGGTTCAAACTAAAGATCCAACAAGTTTTGGGTTAAAACTTCATAGAGAGAGATTGAAGAGCTTGTCTCTAAGTTAATATTGAGAGTGATAATGATTGAGAGTGATAATGAGTTGACATTGAGAGTTAGAAAAAGTAAAAAGAGGTATCTCTCCTATTTGTAATCATTCAAAGGCACACAATCAAACATTCATGTTGTGCTTCATCAAGCCATCCTAGGATTGGTAAAGATAAGGTGAAGAGTGAACCCTCTTCTTCAAATTTCTTAGATAAAGCATCAACGACCACACTGTCATGACCCTTCTTATACATGATTTGATAATCATAATCCAATATCTTGGTGACCCATTTATGTTGCTTGTGTGAGGATAAGCGTTGTTCGAGGAAATACTTGAGACTATGATGGTATGTCTCGATCTAGAAATGTCGCCTTATTAAATATGGTCTCCATATCTCAACCGAATGAAGGATAGTCATCATTTATTTCTCATAGGTGGATTTTCCCAAGTTTTGATCATAGAGTTTCTTAATAGTGAAGGCCAAAAGACATCCTTCATTTGATAAGGATGTTCCTAGGCCACGACTCAAGGCATCACATTCTAAGACAAATGTCTTAGGGAAATATGGCATGGATAACACATGCATAGTACACATGGCCTCCTTTAGTGCAAACAAGGTTTGCTATGTTGCCTCATTCCAAGAGAAAACATTGTTTTTAGCAATGTTGTAAGATGAGTTGCAATATTTCCATGATTTCCCGCAAACCTTTGGTAGTAGCTAGTAAGGCGAAGGAAACCTCTCAAGCTCTTGAGAGTTTTAGGGCGGGGCCAATCCTTCATAGCTTCCACTTTTGGGGGATCCACCCTTACCCTATCCTAACTCACAATATGGCCCAGGTATTCAACCTCGACTACCCCAAAAGCACGTTTAGAGCATTTCACAAATAAATGTTGGTCTTGTAATAATTGCAAGGTACAAGCAACATTATAGAGGTGGATTTCCCAAGTAGGAATATAGACAACGATATCATCAAAGAAAACCGAGAAAAATGGTGGAGGAAGGGACATAAAATCTTATTCATGAGACTCTGAAAAGTGGATGGGGCATTGCAGATCCTAAAATGCATGACCAAGAATTCATAATGACCCTCATGAGTGTGGAAAGTAGTTCTGGGTATATTCGCCTCTTTCTTGATTTGATGGTAGCTCGAATGAAGGTTGAGTTTGGTAAATAATTTTGTGCCATGCAACTCGTCAGTGATTAGAATGAGATATTTATCTTTGACAATTACTATGTTGAGAGCCCATAAATGAAGATACATGTGTCAATCGCCTTTTTTTCTAGGACCATAACCACTAGTGAAGAATCAGGGCTTGTGCTAGGATGAATAACACCAGCCGACAATGATTCCGAAATGATTTTTTCAATTTCATTCTTCTGGGCAACAAGGTGGTGGTAAAAACAAACATCGGAGGGTTGAATACTTTGAATTGAAGGAATGCCATGGTCATGTTCCTCGTGGCATGGAGTTAAATCCTTGGGCACCTTGAAAACCTATTGATACTGGGAGAGATGCAAATCGGGTTGAATATCTAATGTGGGTGTGTCCAGAAATTGGATGGCATGGAAGTGAGCAATAACACCATAGTGGTGTTTCTTCAACAATTTCTCCATACCATGGGATGCAATAATTTTTGGATAACTAGGTGTAATTCCATGGAGGTGATGTGTGTGCCCGACCTGAGTAAAGTTGAGAGAGAGTGCCCTGAAATCCATTGTGACAAGACCTAAGATCTTGAGCCATTCGACCCCCAAAACGATATCACAACCACCCATGTCAATGGAAAACATATGTGTTTTGAGATTGTAGTCCGCCATTTGAAGTTTGACATTTTTAATCTCCCATCCACATCAAGCCTTTGGTTGTGCTATAGTTGTCCATTTTACTAAGGGAATTCCTTCCTTTTGTCTTCTACCTGCCCATAAGAAACTAAAGCATTTTTTTATGGATTTTGTCAAGGATACCTTTATGAATGTGTGCAATGGAAAGACAATAAACATGTATGCTTTCAAGGACAGACTTCACCGGAGTAAGCATGCCTCCACAAGATAGCCAATGATGGCGCCAACATGAGATTCTAGATTCAATTTTATGAAAAATCCATAACCGATCATTGAAATGGTAGTCACTTGGATTAAAAAATAACCCTAGATACTTTAAACTAGAGTCTAAGGAATTGTTAGGATACGAGAAAAGGTTGAGAATGAGGGATTCAACCTTTACCTTGACTGCATGGAATAATAACTGAGATTTATGAAGATGGATTTTCATCCTGGTTGCCACACAAAACAATTCAACGATAGTTTTATACAATTTGATTCCCATTCCTTGACAACACCCTCCCTAGAGAGAATGATATCATCAACAAAAAATAGGTGAGTGAGAAAAAGGGTAGGAGTCACCTTGATACCATTTAACATACCTCAAATTTTTGCATTCGTGATAAGTCGACTCAAAGCTTTGGTGATCAATAAAAGTAGGAAAGGAGACATAGTGCAACCTTGCCTCAAACCTCTAAATTCTCTAAAGAAACACGACGAAAATCCATTTATGAGCATTGTACAAGAAGAAGAGGATATGCACCAAAGGATCCAATTGATGACTGACAAACTAATCCCATTATGTAGTAATACCAATCTCAAGAATAACCAATTCACCCAATCATAAGCCTTTGATAAGCCGATTTTCATAACAACAATAGGAGACTTATTCAACTTTATGGAGTGAAATCCTTCTTGTCCTGATCCAACCGCGTCGTGGATTTGTCTATTTGAGATAAAATCAAATTGTTCCTTCGATTAATAAACTTTTTATTTGATATTAATCATTCAAGGACTCTTTTCAACCAATTTGCTAATATTTTTGAAATCAACTTATACTACACATTGCATAGTGAAATGGGCTTATAGTCTTCGAATGATGTTGGCTTGTTCAACATAAGGATTAAGGCGATAAAAGTTGAATTTATTGCCCCCGATACCGAGACTATGACTCTGGACTCTGGATTCATTTAAGACATTTAGCAAATCCACCTCCATCAAATTGAAAAAGTCAAGGAAGAACTCCATTGTCCACCCATCATGGCTAGGGCTTTTTTTATTTTTTAAATGTGCTTAAAATGCCTTTCAATCCACCACTATTCACTTATGTTTTAAGTTCAATATTCAACTCCTGGTCCACTATACCGGGGAAAAGTCTAATGATTTCCATTTGCTTAGCAATATGGGATGCATTAGATTCATTGAACAAGGACCTAAAATGGTCAACTACTATTGAAGTAATACCCTTAAAGGATTTTTCTTTACTTCCATTTGCACATTCAATTTACCAAATTGTGTTATAGGACTTCTTGAAATTAGATTTTTTTTTTTCTATCACCTTCACTGAGCCAAATGGTTTGGCTCTTCAACCACCACTCAACTTCTTCAATTTTCAATAAGTGACTTTTCCTACCCTCCATAAATTTTAACCTATTAGATTCTTCTTTGTTGAACACTCCTTGTAGATTTGAAGAGAACAAGACCTCTAGTTTTGATTCATTGTCAACTAGTTCCTTCGAGTTCTCCTCTTTCATGCAAGTTCCCTATTCAACCATTTTCTTTTTTACCATTTTAAGATTATTCAACATCTAAGTCATCGCACTTTACTCACTGGATAGATCAATATGAGTCCAATTCGATAAGACCAAGGCTTGAAACTCCTCGTCCTTCAACCATGAATGGTTGAAATTGAACAGGGAAGGAGGGTTTTTGTCACCAAAATCAAATTGGAAAAGGATAGGACTATGTTAGAGGCTCTGCTTGACCCTACCCGTGAACTAAATCTTCAGTCAATTTTTCATCCACAAAGAAACGGTCAAGGCCTTTAGAGATAGCCTTTCTTCCTTTCCTAGAATTGCACCATGTTGGAACAATTTGAATAGGTTCAATATTGACCAAATGAACCTCCCTAATGTTAGAATGTGAGATTATGTGAATAATATATAACAATACATAACATGAAAAACATAACCATCATAGCCTCGTATCCAAACAACAACAAATAATAAAATAACAAGAACAAAGAGAAAAGAGAAAAATAGGACACCAGATATACGTGGTAAAACCCAAAATGGGAAAACATCCATGTGAAGGTTGTCTTCTTATTATTCATCAATAATCTCCAAACTTACAATAGAGAGCTCCCACACATCACACTCCGTCATCACAACAACACACATAGTGTGACTACACGATGATCATTATATGTCTCTCATTGTTTCTCATGTCTTGATAAGACTCTCTTGACTCTATTATATACCAAGAGGTAAGGAGGAATTACATCACATCTTTTACATTTGGGATAAAGGTAATTTCACCTCTTTATATAATAAATGGTAACAAGAGTAAATTATTACATAATACATGTGGGATAACTCTTTTACACAAGAGTGGACATTATGACCTTCCAAATTAAAACAATTAGTCATCATTTACATATTCCAACACCTAAGAAGTGGATAAAACATTATGCTAAATTGTCAGGATGTGTTGATTCTCCTCAAACTTATCACTAGGACAAAGTTAGATTAACGTCCCCTCCCAAGATGATATTGTCGCTTGATAAAGCTCCTTGGACCTTTAAATCTTCCCAAAAAATATTATGCTTAGTAAAAGACCCATATATGTTGATAATCTTCAAATATTTTCCAGTCTTCATGTCCTCACCTTCTACAATTAAGCCTACATTCACAACATGAGTAGTGAGTGCATTAAGAGAAGGATTCCATTTGAATAGCAACCCACCTAAATGACCTGCAGAGTCAACTGCACAAATCTGCCAGTCTTGCAGGATAAAATAAATAATCTCCATTGCCTTAACACTAGAACACATAGTCTCCTGCAACAAGATAAAGTCTGGATGATAAATAGTGAATACGTGTTTAAGGGCTAGCTTCTTTGGGGCCCCTCCAACCCCTCAGATGTTAAGATATAGAAATATCATGGCAGCAACCTGCTTTGGGGTTTTTCTTGCTCTAAGTACCCCATTGATGGTAAGTTTTTTCCCATAAAACACCTCCTTTGAGTATTTCGATTTAGTTTTGGAGATGTTAGATTTACGGCTAGGTTGAGAAGGAATCAATAGATATGACCATATAACACCCTCAACCTCCCTGCTATCTGAGATCATAACATTTTTCTTAATCCTAAACATATAGGAGGAGGTTACAATCGATTTCTTTAGATTGGGTGAGGGGAAAGAAAGTTCAACATCATTGTTTGAGGAAGCAGGATGGGAAGCCTTCTAGGAAATCAAGAGGTGATTGGTGAGACTGACCGAGAGATAGTTTGAGCATCGGGTGCCAAGTTATGGGAATAAACCTAAATATTGGGAGAAGGAATACCTAAGAGTACGTTGAATCCCGTTGTTGGAAACCAATGCATTCAATCGATTGTTGGACTGCGATTCATGAACCTACTGCCCCATTGGCTTAGGGTCTGAATGGAGAGATTGATTCAAGGTAGTTAGGGGCGTCGAATCCTTTTCTAAATGATCCCTCTGAAATAGGGTTGGGGAGCCTTTTTTTATCCAAACGTTTTTAGAAACCTTGTGAATGTTCTTCTCACATTCATGATGAAGATGACCCAATTTTGGGAAACAAGAGCAATGAAAGGGAGTCTTCCAGTAGTCCAAGGGCTGAAGAAATGGACTCGATCTTTGCTCTAGTTCTATATTCTCAAGTAACTCCTTCGAGATATCCAATTCGACTAGAACCTTTTCCAACATGTTGTCTTCTTGCTGCAAAAGATTCTCCTCCACTGCTATGAACTTTCCTATAGAGTTTCCATTGGATTTAAAGACTTCCTCATACCATAATTCAAGCGGCAGACTGGGGATTAACATCTAAATATGTTGGACAAAGAAGGTTTCACGCCGAGGATCACAAGAAGGGGACCATGGTTTTAGAACCATGCTAGATGGTCCCCAAATCCAAACTTGATTCCTAATAAGATACCTGTAAGCTTCATAATGAAATTCAAAACATAACCAACCTTTCAAAAGAACATGAAAACTAGGGATGTAGTCAATGATTCCCTTCCAACCTTTCTTCAGCCAACCCCTCAGAGAAGAAAAAATGACTTGATTCCCCATAAAATTACCCATAAGCACTCTAGAATCCAATCTCTCCACACGATCCATTCCAACATAAATACCCAGGACTAGTTTGACATTATCCCCTCTTGCCTTCAAACATTTGATATTTCGTTTAAGGCTATATTTTCTAGCGCAAAACGCGGCCTGGTCTTTGACGAAAAAACTCTGAGTCTTAGAAGAAACAAGAAGTTTAGGCTTAGAGATCTCAGCCAATCATGTGGAATGAGGGTTTCCATGGGACTATGGTTGTGTAGCAAGCAAGTTGGCCAGATGGGAAAGAGGATCAGAATGGGGGACCTCATGACGAGGGCCAAGTGTCGGTTTCGTTCCTGATGAAATTGTCGATGAATATCTCAAAAATGTTGGAATATTCTCACCATCATTTTTCATATTTGCATGCCTGCATGCATTTTGCATGCATCCAGTCATCATGCATGCATTTGCATGCATCCAGTCATCATTTTGGTGGTCTCCCCAACACCTAGAGCCTAATTTTAGCTCCCTAGAGCCTGTCTTCAGCCCCCAGTAGCCCTCCTACCTACCTGATGCGCCTTGTTTTACTCACTTGCATGACATGTGCACCTTTTCTCACCTACCAGGAGTCAGCAGTCAATTAGAGCATTGATTGAGCAGTTCTTCCACTGATTGCTCATCATAACTTCCTGTAGCTCCTAGTTAGCTAGTTCTGGAGTGTCACTTGACCTTCTGACAGCCTCATGCACCCTCCTTGGAGTCTCCATCCCCTGATTTGTGCCTAGATGGTTCTATTAGACTCAGTTAGACTCATTTGACTGACCTTTGACCATTTATGGCTGATACTGTTGATTGGATGATGTCTCCAATGTTATCCAAGCTAGACACCGAGGATGAATTTGAATGACCTCTAGCTTATTTGAATTCTCTTGACAGTTATTGTATTGTATTCAACTTTCACAGTGCCAACTCACAACTGATGTATGATTATACTGCTATTCTCCATTTTCTCTATTCATGAGTGATTATTGACTACATTATTCTCTTCTTCTCTGCACTTCTTGAGTGAGTTTTGTATGAGGCTTGTTACAGTTGTCAGATCCTACTGCAGATTATCACATGGTATCAGAGCTTGCAGCAGCTATTCGAATTGCAGCCATTGCAGCATTTCATTAAGCAGTTGTCTTTCACTTGAGCACCAGAAGCCTCTAAGTTTCCACAACAAATCTTGGTGCTGTTACCTTGAATTCACCGGAGCAATCCAGTGAGGTCTAGCCAGGTGTGAAGGACTTAGTCATATGTGCTCAGTGTCCTAAGGTAGTGTTCACTCGAATTGTAGCAAATCTCCATCAACAAAATTCTTGTTTTGCAGGTTTATTCATCCATTCGAATTCCTCTTCAATTCGACCTCCATTGCTCCATATGGATCTAAAACTCAATTACTCCAACTATGTCGAATGGAAGGCCAAGATGGACATCTTCATGAAGTCCAAGAGCCTCTCCAGGATATTGAATGGAACTATGGTCGAACCTCTCAGTGCAGTAGAGAAATGAAAGTACTTGGATAGGCTTGATGAAGCAGTAGGCTTACTTCTTCTCTCAATTTCTGAAGATCTTCACTTCCATATCATTGATCTAACATCTCCAAAAGAGGTTTGGGACAAGCTCGAATCCCTCTTTGGACAAAAAGATGATTTGAAAGGTCATAAATTGGAGAATGAACTCATCTCATTGAGTCCTAAAAGCTTCGAATCCATCAATGCTTTCCTAACCAAGTTCAAAAGCTTGATTTCACAGTTGAAGAGATATGAGATAGTGAAAGAAGACAAACAACTCATACTTTCCATTCTCTCAAAATTGGGGCCAAATTTCTCAGTTTTTGTCTCCACATTTTAGTCAACTAAGATGTCCATTCCAAAATGGAAGTTTCCTACACTTGACGACTTCATCCAATCTCTCACACAAGAGGAGGATAAGTTAATCTCCATGGGAATGATAAAACCAAAGTTGGATTTGTCCCTTACAGCTGTTGAGGCCAAAAGAGCGAATGCAAAAGGCAAGCAAAAAGTATTTGAAAAGAGAGCGAATGATACAAAGCCAAAAGATGTTCCATATCAGTCAGATGGAGCTTCGAATTCAAAGAAGACCAAGCAATCTTAGAAGGAGAGATCCAAGTGCACATATCGTCATCGAGGATTTCATCCTGATAGTTCTTGTATGGGGAAAACTATAGATTTGATGGCTCAATTACTTGAGAAGAACAATCTCCCTATACCTGCATGTGCAAGGAAGCAAGATACTGAACCCTGTAAATCTGAGGACAAAGAAATATGCCATGCTCTCATGGCAAGTGCATCAAAAGAATCCTCATTCATCATAGATTCAGGAGCAACAAGACATATGTCTTCCTCCAAATATCTCTTCTCCAACTTCAAATGCTAAGTTGGCCCTTCCATCATGTTGGGCAATGATTCTGAAGTATCCTCTGAGGGGATTAGAAGGATCAATCTTGACCATGGCTACTTCTCAGATGTGCTTTATGTTCCTTCTCTCATAGCAAATCTACTTTCAGTGTACCAAATGACTCATATTGGACAGCCCAAGAGAGTGATCTTCTCTCCAAATGAAGTCGAGAAACAACACATGGTGTCAGGTGAAATCATTGCAAAGGGAGTTGCAAATCACACTTCAAAACTTTATGAGTTTTCTCATTTCCTTCATCTCTCAAAGCAATCTGCTCTCCATACTCATGCCAATGAAGAAAGCAGATTGTGGCATGAGAGATTTGGGCATCTCAACTACAAGCATTTGCAAGACATGCAAGCTCAAAATGTGGTTGAACGTATTCCAAATGAAAAGTTTGCTCGTGGCACCTGCAAAGGTTGCTTGAAAGGCAAAGATCCATCAAAGAAGATTGAGAAAAATAGGACCCTTGAAGAAGTGCGAATGCTAGATCCAAATCCACAAGAAATGAAGATCTAGCTCCTATTGGTTCAACTCCTATTGCAAAGTGGGCCACCACTATTGCATCCACCAATGATCTTGTTGAAGATCCACCATCATCATGTCATAGTTCATTTGGTAAAAATCTCACCCATGTTGATTCAAAGGAGATATCAAAGAACTACATGCACATTTATGGAGCTACTGATTCTACCTCATTTGGTTTGAATCACATGTTTCAGAATGATATTCACATTCTTGGATTTGTTCCCACCATGTTTGGTCAGAAGAGCAAGTTCAGGAAGCCTCTGGATTCACTTGCTTCATCACATGAGATTTCATATTCAGAGTTTGGAAGTGTTGATGAGCAAGAGAGCAAAGCTCCATCACCTGAGATTTCAGATTCAGAGTTTGGAAGTGATGATGAGCAAGAGAGCAAAGCTCCATCACATGAGATTTCAAATTCAGAGTTTGGAAGTGATGATGAGCCAGATTCACTTGCTTCATCACATGAGATTTCAGATTCAGAGTTTGGAAGTGATGATGAGCAAGAGAGTGAACCTTCATCACATGAGATTTCAGATTCAAAATCTGAAGATGGTGATGATGAAGAGCGAATTCTAGACCCGAATCCACAAGAACCTGAAGGTCTAGCAACTGATTCAGAAGATGAGCGAATGGGAGATCCAGTTCCACAATAACCTGATGATCTCTCACCTAATGATCCTCATCTTCCGATATGGGCAACCACTACTCTCCGATCTGCCGGTGATTTGGTTGGTTGTCCAACTGATCGATGGAGAACCAGATCAGATTTTCAGAATGGAAGGTTTCATCCTTCTCACATTACTGATCCATTTCATATCGACCAATCCTTCTTCGGAAAAGAAGGACACTTGCCTCCTTATGCGGTGAGTGATGACATGCTACATTAGCATCCTTCCGTCTATTTTAAGGGAGGGCTTTCTTCCCACTGGGTTTTCCCTCTTTCCTCATTTATTATTTAGATTGTTGTATGGGGTGACCTTTGGTCTCAGTCACCAGGGCCCTATTTTTCAGTTTCAATTACTACCTCATAGTATAGCTTGAGGGAGGGTGTTGGAATATTCTCACCATCATTTTTCATATTTGCATGTCTGCATGCATTTTGCATGCATCCAGTCATCATGCATGCATCCAGTCATCATTTTGGTGGTCTCCCCAACACCTAGAGCCCAATTTCATCTCCCTAAAGCTTGTCTTCAGCCCCCAGTAGCCCTCCTACCTACCTGATGCGCCTTGTTTTACTCACCTGCATGACATGTGCGCCTTTTCTCACCTACCAGGAGTTAACGGTCAGTTAGAGCATTGATTGAGCAGTTCTTCCACTGATTGCTCATCCTAACTACCTATAACTCCTAGTTAGCTAGTTCTGGAGTGCCACTTGACCTTCTGACAACCTCATGCGCCCTCCTTGGAGTCTCCATCCCCTTATTTGTTCCTAGATGGTTCTGTAAGACTCAATTAGACTCATTTGACTGACCTTTCACTATTTATGACTGATACTACTGATTGGATGATATCTCCAATGTTATCCAAGCTAGACACTGAGGATGGATTCGAATGACCTCTAGCTTATTCGAATTCTCTTGACAGTTATTGTATTGTATTTAGTTTTCACAGTGCCAGCTCACAACTGATGTATGATTATACTGCTATTCTCCATTTTCTTTGTTCATGAGTGTTTATTGACTACATTCTTCTCTTCTTCTCTGCACTTCTTGAGTGAGTTTTGTGTGAGGCTTGTTACAGTTGTCAGATCCTACCGCAGATTATCACAAAAAAGATGCGAATTAAAGGCTCAAGTACATTCCCTTAGCTCTTTTAATTCCTCTTGAGTACGAAAAATAGTAGGAGAGTAGTGATAGTGGATCTTCTTCATAATCTAGAGCGTCCTCATAAATTCCCAATGGGTTAGAGATACCCAACACTTAGCACACTATCTTATACTGGGACACAAAAACAAACTATGGCAAACCATCACACTGAGGTGTCATATAAAAAAACACTAATGCATACCATTTAAATTGTATGCACCGATGCTCTTATGTTTGCAAACACAAAAAGGCATAACATTTAAATTGTATGTACCAATGTTGTATGTTAACTATGCAATGGTGCATTTGTATGATATGCATACTGATTAAAAAAAATACTTTATAGTCTTTTTCCTATGGGCCATATTTTTTAAATTTACAATCTACACTTGTTACAACCTCCGTCAAAACCTCCTTTACCAATGACATAGAATTTAGTGAATGTTTTTTTTAATATTTTGCCAAATCTTTTAACATTTAGTGAATATTTTTTGAATGTTTTCCTTGCTGTAAACAACAATAATTTAAAAGATTATGTCCATTGTGACATTCATCTTGTTTGACTTATGTTAAACATTATATAAGCTCTACCATATTAAAGAATGACAACAAAAATGACAACAAACTATAGCTAGAAAAATAGACCATACAAAAATAAACTTCAAAGTTCTGTGCATAATTGCTCACACTAACAATTCAAACATTCCAACTAATTACAAGTCTTGATGTTATCTTTTCAACTATAACAATTCAAACATTCCAACTAATTACAAGTCTTGATGTTATATTTTCAACGTGTTGTATGTCTCAAAATATGCCAATGTTATAACGCATTTGATTGAATTCTTAAATTGTACATTAAGAACAAATTAATCTGAGTTAAGAGTTCATACTACATATCCCTATTTTCCCTGCCGATTACATCACTACCTACTATATTGTTGTTAGTTGCCACCTCCAAATGAAAAATGAGCATGGACGGAATAGAGAAGGTGCAATGAGTAAAAAACTTTAAAGTAATTAGATGTTTTCGGTTAAGACATGAACAAAGGGAAACTAAACAAGTTTAATTTTATGTGAACTTTAGAGTATCTATAGGCTTGTGTGTGAAATTGCTTATTATTTGATGTTTTATTTTTAAAATTTTAGTTAAGAAATTTCTAATTTTAGAGTATCTATGTTCATCATTGTTTGTGGTTGACTATAATTGATATTTATATTATTGTATTACAACATTCTTCAAAGATTATATTTCATTGCACATTAAATAAGAGTTATGTTACATTGGGATATTCCTTTTTCATACAAGAAAAAATTATTTTCTTATTATTCATACGAATCAAATGAAAATATAACATAAATTTTCCAAATATACTTATAAGGAATATCAAAAGGATCATCCCCATGAACTTTCACAATTTATTGCTAAAGTCTCAACAACTCTTGCTAGCAACAACCAACCCAAACAATGAGCTCCTAAAAGACATAAAGAAAGGAGATAGCATTGCTTTGGTTTAAATTGTCTTGTAATTTCTACTTGATTGCAATGGTGGTTGAAGTTAGGGTTATATATTCAGTGATTTTGACTAGTTAATAGTGTTTTCTTTAAAAAAATCATTAAATTAAAAACCATGGTAATTAAAATTACCGCCATATTTTTACCTCAACTAAATATAGGGAAGAGATGGTATGTTATAAACCCAATGTCGTTTTGCTCTCAATCTTTAAACTTCCTCCTTTTTTCAATGACATTTGATGTGTCATTTGTGGTTTTCTTTAGAACTATGAACTCTCCATCCCTTGTTTCAAGGAATAGTTGCATGTGTCTATAAGAGAAAGTTACTTGTGCACATTATAATAATAGGGCCAATATCTTTAATGTTTACTTGGATCTCTTACAATTGATAGATATCTCTAGGTGGGTGATTAGAGCTAAGGTTGTTTTGTATTTCCCTTTTATAATTGTGTGTGGATTGGGATTCAATACCCATGTTTTATGTTTTTCATCATCTCTGCATGTTCATAGAGAACAAGCATAGTTCCCCCTGGATTGTGTTTGAATACTTTTTATTTGCCATGTGGGGTTGTAACATGTATTTCAAAATTCCATGCAAAAAATCTAGGCCATGTTCGTCTTAAAGGGAAGATTGCTAAAAGAAAGGATCTTCGTTGCTAAAGCATAAGACTAGAGAACTAGAATTTCATTCCTTCTTTATTGAGAAACATTTTAGATATAGATCTGCTTAGTCAGTAGATTTTAGACAATAAATTCTAAAATAGATTTTTAATCTATATAGTCACTTACAAGCTATTTAGAAAAATGGCCATTCAGTCTAAAATAAATTTTAAATTTATCTATTCACTTATAAAATAGTAATGCAATGACCTCAAAAACATATTTATATCTTCACCTCCCTATTCAACTACATTTGTTGTGTTCTTTTGTATTGGGAAATGAGAAGATACTATGTGCACAACATGCATAGAGATCTACTTCAATTTTCGTTTCCATTGTTGTCTAAGTGGCTAGCAATGTACATTGAATACGTTTAGATCCTTCGAGGCAAATATAGGGCATAGATCATAGAGCATATCTATTGCAATTTAAAGTTGTTTGTTTAAATTCGTATATATATATGTGTGTGTGTGTGTTTAGATGTTGAAATCGATTTGCTTATTAAAAAAAACATGAATAGTATTAAAATCGGTGTGCACTTTATATACCTTAAGTTTACACTCATGTGCATTGTATACCTTCAAATCGCTCGAAGCAGAAGCAGGGCATAGATCATATCTCTTGGAACCTAGATTTGTTTATTTAAATTCATGTTCATATATATATATATATATATATATATATATATAAAGTAAGCTGTATATATGGATGTGTAAATGTTAAAATCAATGTGTTTGTTAAAATAGGCATAGATATTATTGTAATTGAATAAATTAATTGATGAAGTGAGTTTTCTATTTAAGTAGGTATCATCTTTATCATGATTCGTTTCCATTCACATTCAGTTAGTTTTAACCCAAATATAATAGCGCCTCCGATCCTCATTATCTTACATAAAAATTTGTAATTTTATAACCTTTAAATAATAAGAAAAAGAAAGAAATAGGGTCTCTAATCCTCATTATTTTATTAAAAAAATTTAAATTTTTCCCAATTTCATAAATAAAAAAACTGGGTTTCCAATTTTCATTATCCTATATAATTTTTTCGTGGAAATGTTCTTAATTATGGTAATGTTCCCTAATGTTATCAATACCTGAGCTGATGTTGTGTCATGGTCTTCTGTCAAATTTTTGCTATTGTCTTAAACATGTTTTATGCATTGGCAAGTAATCGCATGAAGCTATGAACTAGTTTTCTAGTCTCCATCCATCGAATCCTCTTTACAAATGTTAATGTCAATCATATCCTCTTTGCATAGTTGATGACACAACACCTTCCTAAACCTTTGTAAAGTTCCAACAACTAAGGCATTTGTAGCAGCTTGTAGTAAAATCCTTTCTGTGGCAGGTATCAACACACCCATACCTGCTTATGAACATAATTATGGATGTCAGCAGATGCCTCCATAGTATAGGTAGTGTTGAATACACTGTCTTTAAAACTATCACGTCCCCTTGCATCGTTTATAAACCATATAGGGAACATGACTGACATACCGGGCTTAATTGGTAAACTCAACCCCATACATTACTAATAAATTTATAAGAATTAAAAACTTGTATGTGCAGACTCATACTCAATATAAACATAGTGGAAATAAACATATTTACAAGCACACAAATAGTAATGCATCATCATATCTACCACAGGCATATGATGGTCCATCATATGATAATTCAATCTCGTTCTCATGCTATGCACAGACTTCATGTCGATTTCATTAAGACAATCATTTCGTTTCATTAACATGGGCAATTAACATTTAGAATTAATACATTGCAAAACACAGAGAACACTTATCTTTGAGCTAAAGCTGTCCAAACAACTGGCTGAGAGATCACCCCCGAGCTGGGTTGTGTATCCACTAAGGAGGAACTAATTGGGCTCACTCACAGCCATGGTTTCACTCAACAACTATGCTAAGCCAACACACATTTGGGTTTATCAAGCATACAAATGACAAATGAGGAGGATGCTAAGCCAGTGAGCTCATCCACAGAGCTACAGGCATCTCAAGTTAATTCAACAGTCAAAGGCACCCACAATACCTACCCATCCAGCATAAGGAAGGTCCCCTTCTCTCCTGCATAGTCCCTTAGGCGTCCCTTCCCTCTAGTGCTCTTCAGGATGGGCATAGAAAGGTCCAGCTGCTAATTCCTTGAGATTCTAGCCTTCACTGGGTTTATCAAGCAAACCCAACCCCTGCTTAGTCATTCACACTTGGATTTCTCACAATTCTGTCAACCATTAACTCAATCCCGTCACTTGATTTTTGGGCTATAAAAACTGGGTTTTCCAATGGATTTCGGGGTATCTAATACTCTCAAATTTGACCCAAGGTTCATATCTATGGATCCCCCATTGGATTTTACTGTCAAATACCAATTTTGGGTGTTTATGGCTCTTCAAAACGTGGGTTCTTGCAAAGATGCGATTTCTGGTTTTGCTCACTGCTGGCAATTCGTTTTTGGATGGAAAATGATGCTGGGCCTTCAACAATGGAATGGGAATGAGGAAGAAGCAACTCCCATGAGGTAGAGTGACTTGTCGTACAAGAAAAACAGAGCCCATACTTTCCATACGAATTTCTAGGCTGCCCATGCTCCATTGAAGCCATGGACTGAATTCTTCAACAACTTCCTTACAACAGAATTAAATGTCAGCCAAGAAAGTCAAATGGGTTCTCACAATGACATTTGGCAGCTTATGGCTCAATCCCACAACCCTCTCACCACTCCCTAGTGGATACACATTGCCCCTTCTCATTAGTTGTTTCCATAGCCAGTTTTGGTATTTTATTGCATGATGTTTATTTACATCATTTTTACAATGTTCCATAACTTAATAGCACATGGGTAACATAATATCTAATACTTGCCTTTTAAATAAAATTCGAGCATCCGCTAGCGGGGCCTTGGCCTTGAGTTCCACGCTAGGGAAACATACATCCCATGTATACAATATTTACATTAAAAGCTAATATATCCTAAGGGTCAAAATGGTGTATTACAAAAACACATGTTCTAGGTGATGAATACACTGCCAAGGTTCTAAGTTGTAGCTCTACGTTGTCTTTAATACTTATGTTACTTATGTCTTTAAACATGCACAGTTCTAGGTTTGTGCTCTGTATCCATGATCAGAGTTTGTATTTATTATTTACATCATTTGACTTAATGTGATGTTGGCATTGATTAGCAAATATTCACATGGAGACATCTTCTTTCAAATTAAATTTGTTGTCTACAATGTCTTGGTCAAAACAGCCTGCACCAAAATGTTTTCTTGAAAATGCATGTTGGTTTTTTTTTTGGATTTGTTGCTATGTATATGGTAAAATGGCTTTCATCGTGGTTTTCTCTTTCCATTTGTCTTAAAATATGTACTCTTCTATGTTGTTTTTGTTGCTTTCATATTTTGTAGATGCCTCGCCTTTCCTGACATACCTACTAATTTTTTATCTGCTTGGCTAATTGTTCTATGAATTGAAATTTCGATAGATTTTTGTGTTTCTCTTCTGGAATAAGGAAAGCATATCATATTGTTTTGCTTTAAGATATTTCAAACATAGTTTTTTATGTTGAAATTTGTACCTAGTAAGTGTTCTCCTAGTCATTTTATGCCTAAGTAATTAATGAGGGAAAAGGGGACATGACCCTTGTATTAATTGCTTGAGATGAACAATTAATTCACTTTATTATTATAAAGTGACTTTTGGTTTATTTAAGTGGTAGGTGAATGAATTTAATTTATGGAGAGAATTATGAACATTTATTCTCAACCATTGATATAATATATTGTGGGCCCTTGGATTAGATGACTCTTCAATTACCCTTGAGAGGCAAACTGAAAAACAAGATTCTTGAATTAAATTGGCTTTCCCTCTTTCATTTGCACATATCCCCAAGAGAGTTGGAGAAATCGAGTTCATCCAAAGAGAGATTTTTTGGTTGGAGCAAGTTGAGCTTGAGAGGAGAGAAGAAGTCCATTGGAACGCATCCCAAGGCATATGTACAACAGTCAGACCAGACCGTACAACTGCATTTAACAAGCAAGAATTTCGAGGAAGATGTTGGGCATGAGTATGGAATTGTTTGTCACGAATTTCGAGGTCATTTTCTGCTGCATTTAATTCTGGTTTAGGTCTATTAGAGGCACGAGTTTCCAGGCAAAAGAAGAGCATGTGTTTCCTTTCAGAGTGGGCATTATTTTCCAAGTGGAGTGTTGTTGTTATAGAGAGCACACATATCGAGGAGGAGAGCGTCTTTATGCATAGAAATCAAGAAGTGGACTGTGCATTTTGACTGACCGTACAGCCTGTGTTGGGCACGGTTTCCAATGCCGATGGAATGCTAAGTATGAGTAGAAATTATGTTATAGAATTCCAGAATTGGTGATTGCCTTCAGTGGGTTGAGATAAGTGTTCTCTCAACCATTTATTTGTTGTACATTTCCATTTTAAAGAAATAAAAATACTCTCTCTCTCTCTCTCTCTCTCTCTCAGAGGTTTTCCCCAGTTAGGATTTTTCCTGGGCCATTTTGGCTAAAATTCTTATGTCTGAAATTTCATGAGATGACTATATTTTCGTGCTCTAAATTTATTGTGGTAGAACTTCTCAGTGTGCTTTAAGTTTAGATGGTTCACAAGAAAGAATTTAATTTGCAGCAGTTAGTGGAATTAGATTTAATATTGAACTAATATTTGTGCATAACTTAAAGTCAGCTTGAGAGGTGAGATTTCTACATTTTCCTTTCAATTTCAAGTAGTTGCATATGTAATTCTATACAATGTGTTTATTTCTCCTAGGAACTACATCGAAATCTATTTGTCAAGTAGTTGAACAAAAAAAGCCTCAACAATTCAGAATTTGTGCTCCTGTAGAAAACTAGACAATTACTCCTATTAGTTTATAAGTGAGGATCAAAGATTGTGTGCCTTTATTTCTTTTGTTGCCTTGCAACATTAATAGATATATATTTCATACACAAACAATTGCTTTGTTAGGATATTGACTTTGTCCTCATTGTTGGTTTGTTTATCTTGTGACATTTATCTTTTTCCCTTGTTATCTTAATTTGTATTAAGAATTGTACTATCTTATGTTTTTTCTTTTGGGTTGAAATTTTCAGGTGTCAAGTCTTTTCTCTCCAATATAGAAATATTTTTTGTATGAGTAGTTTTTCAGTCACTAAAATTATGAAATTTGTTTTCCCAATTGTACCTTAGATTAATCACAAGATATAGTGTTTTTCTTCTTTAAAAGATATTGGTCATGTTTTCTTCTTTTGTTTCAATTTAAATTTACTTCATATGTGGCTATAGATGTTTTGTTTCATTGCCTTCATGGATGAACATGAAATAGTTTTTCCTAGTGAAACTAAAAAAAAAAACTTAAAAAAAAACCACAATTGGATTTGCTAGTGACAATTGAGCAACTTACAACATTGATTTTTCGAACAAATGTCTTTTGCTAGATCTAGGTTTATATAGTTGCCAAATTGGTTTTAGTTTGGTTTCTTCATGTTTTGTTTTCATAGTTTGCAACAATAGATTTTCCTGTCTTTTCCCCCTGTTATATTCATAGCGATCTGGAGAATATGCCATATTGCTTTTTCCTTGTCATTGTCACTTTGTGTTTGTACACACTCTTATTGCCTGCCTGTGCCACAATTGCTTTTAACTATGTGGCAGCATCTGGCTGGAATTTTTTATTTTTATTCTTATCGATGCACATGCTATTAGATCCATTTTCATGTACACAATAGATTCTTACCATGTAGCAGCCAAAGACTACAACTTTAGTAGATATTGTAAATAGTGTATTCTAGTTTTGTAACAAAATCCTTTCAGCAATTTACAAGCATTCCTTTGCATTGTCTTTTTCAATTATTCTCTTGTTATGTTTAGTTGCAGAGACTTTGAAAATTGAAACGCAAACTGTCTCTTCCCAGTCTCCGTGTGTTGGCAATGCCTAACTGAACAAAGAAACAACGTATAGAAAAGCACACCAGGTTTGAAATATAACCAGAGCATTTGCTTCGTTCCTGTTGCAATGCAATTAACAACGAAAAAAGAAGATTCCTATGCCTGTTGCGGGTGAAATTTCTATACTACAAATGTCCAATAGCCAATATTTGTTTCCCCTGTCTAGATTTCTTTGTCGTATGCACTTCAGTTTGAGAAGTATTGTAGATTGGCCTTTACTAGTTTAGTGTTGGCCCTTGATAGCTTAAGTTGGATAGATGGTTTAGTTTTCCTCATTCTAGCAAAAAAAACATTTTTAAAACACTATTTCCCTTTTTAAGAATCTATTCACATTTAAAAATAATGCTATGCAGCATACCTGGTTCTTGCTGCAAACATCTTATATTTGAGTCGTTTCCTTTCCTTTTTCTAGAAGCAAAACTCATGCCTCCATCTATTCTTGACCTTTGAAACCAGAGGCCTTTCGATTGAACGTCGTCCTCTCACAACTGCATGTTCTGTTTTTCCTTGCTGACACCTTGCCAATATACACTTGCTTATTTGTTTCAACTAGTTTATAAAGCTTATTTGCATGATCAAGTCCTCTCTTTGAGATGATGTATCGGCATCATAGTGCGTTTGTTGAAAGTGTTGGGCTTATTGCTCTTGTCAATTCACTCTTTTACGCTGTCTATGTTGTTACAACAGGAGCCCCAATAACAATTCCATGTCTAAACCACTACTTTGAAACATATATTTTCTTGCTCTGTTTTCTTTTACAGCTCCTGGACTGGCAGCACAGAATCCTTCATGCACCTGTGTAATAGTTTTGATCTAAAAACTAATTTGACAGAGCTTATAATAACCAAACACAATACTTCAAAACAAGCATACGTATATAAACAAAACCTCAGGAAGCAACTATATAGGCATCAATATTTAAGGAGGACATACACACATACTCAGAAAACAGACTTGGGCATGAACTCGTTTTTATTCACTACAGTGTTCTCACCATCATACAATCTCAACCAGCCCTCAACAACTAGACTGTATTTTACAATGCAAATAAAAATCAAGCCTACACCGACATTCAAATCATCTAGAGTCTTCACTTGCGGTCGGTGGGGAGAGATCGTGTTATCACTCCAGGAGTCCTTCTAGGTTGTAGCTCGAAGAAGCCTGGTAACTTAACTATAATCTTAATGTTTTGTTCAATGGATCAAGTCAGATGACTAAATCAAAACCTCACTCACTCAAGACATGCATAAACATAACCAGATTGACAAGGCTTTTAACTATCATTGTTTAGAGAGTTGTAAATAAATGAATGTAGGAAGAACTCTCAATTTACTAACAGAAACATAGACACAAAGTATATATGAATGGACAGATAAACCAAGTAAAGAACTTGCAGATTCTAGTTTATGGATGTATTGACAAGTTGACAGTTATCAAACACCAGACAAACAAAATTAACATGAATTTGACATTCAGGTGCAAGTATAGAATGGACAAGAAGATGAAAATCTGAACAAGTAATGGCAAAAGAAGCTTGTATTACTGATTTGAAAATGAGAAGCTTGAGCTTACAATATATGAAAAAGTCTATAAATTTGAACCTCTTATATAATGATTCTTCAATGAGCTTAAATAAGCTTTACAAATCAGTTTCAAGATCCTCAAAAGATGGATCTGATGACCTCTTTTCCTATCTCAAATCCGAATTTGTGAGGTGGCTAGAAAATGCAGAAATATCTGGAAATATACTCCTCATAGATTAACCTATATCTCTCAAATCAAAACATATTTTGGAAACCTGAGAGAGGTTTTTGTATATTGGTTTGTTATGAGAAAAACCCTCTCTCAGTTATTTGAGATTCGTTTTCATTTGCTCGACATCTGTATTTCAAAAACATGTGTCAAACAGGGAAATTCTGAGATCCAAAAATTATGGCTCAGAGATGAATTCGATTCTCCCAATATGTGACACCTATAGAAAACTTGAGAGAGGTTATTTTTATTTGACATGTAAGGCACAAAAACCTCTGACCGTTTCTCAAAATGATCCTCCAGTCGCTCGGAATCATCATTTCAAAATGATGACTCAACACAGTAAAAACGCCTTATTTATGAAAACGTAGCCTCATCTTGCGGGGGACTTTTGAATGCCTTCCAAAGCTCCAAATGAAGATCTGAAAGTACCATTGTAAATATTAGGATGTCTAGTTGTCAATCGACTATTTGAGCGTGTAAAACGGCCTCTCCACGACTAAGAAAATTGATGTTTCCCAAGACCTGTTGAACGTTTCCAAGTTTCTGCGCTTTCAGTGGCTAAAATAGCCCCGAATTTTCACGTTTTAGCTATCGAAAGCTCTGCTTTCGGTGGCTAATGAATAGTTGGAATGTCCGCCTAAGCCACCAAAACCTGTCTTTTGATTTTTTTGAAATGAAAACCCAATCTAATGTTTTTCAAACTTTATTGCATGCATAAAGCTCTCAACAATGAGCCTTAAAAAATTTAGAAATGATTTTTTAAATGACATCCTATCAGCTAAAATTGACCAACTCGACAAATTTATTTGGGGAGATAACATCTGGCTCCTACTCAGGGATGGAATCCTCCCTGTGAGGTTCCAAGAACCACAGACCTGTTGCCTTTCCTGGAAAAACTCAGACTGAAACTTAAATCTACTATTCCATTAGGCGTGGAGTTATTTTGCAAAACTGACAGAAAAGAAATGATATTTACAATGGAAGGTTTTGAACTTGCAGTTCCATTGGGCATGGAGTCATCTGGCCTTTACAACTGATATCCTGCAAACCTGTAGCTTGCTCTGCTTATTCAAGAAATCAACAACTGAACATAATCTATCTGCTCGTATGAAAAGCTTATTCTGCTCCCTATTCCTACACTAACCCATTGCACTACTTCTTAATCAAGTGACATCATGCTTCCAATGAAGCCATGTCAGAAATTGATCTACTGATAACATCCTTGATCTTGGCCCGAAAAATAAAGGAATCCATATTATGCAGAAATGTAGTTTGGAAAGATAGCAGAACCAACTTTCGTCTAACAATTTTTTTTTGACATTTATGCTGCTCATATAATCCAAATAATTTGCAATAGGGTCATTAAAACCATAAAAGAATACCTCTTTAAACTGTTGTTTCAACTGACTGAGATGCTTTTGCTGATGGTTGTCTTCACTGATCTCAATATTGAATGTAAATTGCTCAACATCTGTCAAAGAAACATACATGATCAATTGTTGATCTACAACTTTATGCTCACCATCTTCCTCTTTATGTTTGCTGCAATTACCCATTGTCTGCAAAACTGAAAGCTGAGGGTTGCCCTTAGTATTTACTGTAAATTCAAAACTGTTACATGTCGTTCCTTCGATCTGCCCATCGTCTTTTAAATTTTCAAAAGGAACAATCTGATCATGATCTCCATAATAGTCTAAGACAGTAGATGCATTTAGTACAATGTCAAAAGCATCTACATTATGGTTAACATCTTGAAAATCATCAATATCTCGATCATAATGAAGAGTATCTTCTATTGTAGCAAAATCTTCATGAATGCTTGAATATTTATTCAATAAATTGAATTCATGACAGCATTCGGGATACAGAAGATCAACTGGAAATTTGTTTTTACAAAACACATGAAAATCTGCCAAAGAACTGATACTGGCAATAGGAAGGGACCGGTACCAATTGCGAGCAATCCCCTCTAATGAATACCAAAACATTTTAATTCAAACATCTTCATGTTCACAAGGAAGCTGAGCTTCAATCTCCTCTCCCCAGCAATGGCGCCATTTTGTTATCACTCCAGCAGTCCTTCTAGGTTGTAGCTCGAAGAAGCCTGGTAACTTAACTATAATCTCAATGTTTTGTTCAATGGATCAAGTCAGATGACTAAATCAAAACCTCACTCACTCAAGACATGCATAAACATAACCATATTAACAAGGCTTTTAACTATCATTGTTCAGAGAGTTGTAAATAAATGAATGTAGGAAGAACTCTTAATTTACTAGCAGAAACATAGACACAAAGTATATATGAATGGCCAGATAAACCAAGTAAAGAACTTGAAGATTCTAGTTTGTGGATGTATTGACAAGTTGACAGTTATCAAACATCAGATAAACAGAATTAACATGAATTTGACATTCAGGTGCAAGTATAGAATAGATAAGAAGATGAAAATCTGAACAAGTAATGGCAAAAGAAGCTTGTATTACTGATCTGAAAATGAGAAGCTTGAGCTTACAATATGTGAAAAAGTCTCTAAAGTTAACCTCTTCTACCATGATTCTTCAATGAGCTTAAATAAACTTTACAAATCAGTTTCAAGATCCTCAAAAGATGGATCTGATGACCTCTTTTCCTATCTCAAATCTGAATTTGTGAGGTGGCTGGAAAATGCAGAAATTTATGGAAATATGCTGCTCATAGATTGACCTATATCTCTCAACATATTTTGGAAACTTGAGAGAGGTTTTTGTAGATTGGTTTTTTGTGAGCAAAAAAGTCTCTCAGTTCTTTGAGATTCGTTTTCATTTGACCGACATTTGTATTTCAAAAACATGTGTCAAACAGGGAAATTCTGAGATCTGAAAATTAGGGCTCAGAGATGGATTCGATTATCCCAATATGTGATACCTGTAGAAAAACTGAGAGAGGTTATTTTTCTTTAACATGTTAGACACAAAAACCTCCAACCGTTTCTCAAAATGATCCTCCAGTCACTCAAAATCATCATTTCAAAATGATGACTCAACACAGTAAAAACGCCTTATTTCTGAAAAAACGTTGCCTCATTTTGCGAGGGACTTTTGACTGCCTTCCCGAGCTCCAAATGAAGATCTGAAAGTACCATTGGAAATATTAGGATGTCTAGTTGTCAATCGACTATTTGAACGTGTAAAACGGCCTCTCCATGACCGAGAAATTTGATTTTTCCCAAGACCTACTTACCGTTTCCAAGTTTGTGCACTTTCGGTGGCTAAAATAGCCCCAAATTTTCACGGTTTAGCTACCGAAATCTCTGCTTTCGGTGGTTAATGAACAGTTGGAATGTCTGCCTAAGCCACCGAAACCTGTCTTTTGAGTTTTTTGAAATGAAAACCCAATCTAATGTTTTTCAAACTTTATTACATGCATAAAGCTCTCAACAATGAGCCTTAAAAAATTTAGAAATGAATTTTTAAATGACATCCTATCATCTAAAATTCACCAAATCGACAAATTTATTTGGGGAGATAACATCTGGCTCCTACTCGGGGATGGAATCCTCCCTGTGAGGTTCCAAGAACCACAGACCTGTTGCCTTTCCTAGAAAAACTCAGACTGAAACTTAAATCTACTATTCCATTGGGCATGGAGTTATTTTGCAAAACTGACAGAAAAGAAATGATATTTACAATGGAAGGTTTTGAACTTGCAGTTCCATTGGGCATGGAGTCATCTGGCCTTTACAACTAATCTCCTGCAAACTTGTAGCCTGCCTGTAGCTTGCTTTGCTTATTCAAGAAATCAACAACTGAACATAATCTATCTGCTCGTATGAAAAGCTTATTATGCTCCCTATTCCTACACTAACCCATTGCACTGCTTCTTAATCAAGTGACATCATGCTTCCAATGAAGCCATGTCAGAAACTGATGTACTGATAACATCCTTGATCTTGGCCCGAAAAATAAAAGAATCCATATTATGCAGAAATGTAGTTTGGAAAGATAACAGAACCAACTTTCGCCTGACAAATTTTTTTTGACATTTATGTTGCTCATAGAATCCAAATAATTTGCAATGGGGTCATTAAAACCATAAAGGATTACCTCTTTAAATTGTTGTTTCAACTGACTGAGATGCTTTTGCTGATGGTTGTCTTCACTGATCTAAATATTGAATGTAAACTGCTCAACATCTGTCAGAGAAACATACATGATCAACTGTTTATCTAAAACTTTATGCTCACCATCTTCCTCTTTATGTTTGCTGCAATTCCCCATTGTCTGCAAAACTGAAAGCTGAGGGCTGCCCTTAGTATTTGCTGTAAATTCAAAATTGTTACATGTTGTTCCTTCGATCTGCCCATCGTCTTTTAAATTTTCAAAAGGAACAATCTGATCATGATCTTCATAATAGTCTAAGACAAAAGATGCATTTAGTACAATGTCAAAAGCATCTACATTATGGTTAACAACTTGAAAATCATCAATATCTCGATCATAATGAAGAGTATCTTCTGTTGTAGCAAAATCTTCATGAATGTTTGAATCTTTATTCAATAAATTGAATTCATGACAACATTCGGGATACAGAAGATCAACTGGAAATTTGTCTTTACAAAACACATGAAAGCCAGCATGAAAATCTGCCAAAGAGATGATATTGGCAATAGGAAGGGACCAGTACCAATCACGACCAATCCCCTCTAATGAATACCAAAACATTTTAATTCGAACATCTTCATGTACAATTTGCAACCGATGAATGCAATCATGAAAGTCAAGCAAATGTTCAGCTGGCACTTCCCATTCTTCTCCTCGAAACCTGGGAATATTATGATCCCATTCATCTCTACTACGAACTGGATTAGGGAAACCAACAATCTTTGAAAAATCGCAGAAAGCATATCTCTTTGCTAAGATTTTGTTCATGTCATACCAATGGAGTTGCCAACCGATTTCTCAGCAATGGAGTCACCACTGAATCCCTCCTTCATGGAGTCGCCAGATAGATGATTACAACCAAGAAAATGTCCAGGCTTGGTCTATCATCAAAGTTGGATCTATGTAATTTTCCCAAGGAAGCTGAGCTTCAATCTCCTCTCCCCGGCAACGTCGCCATTTTGTTATCACTCCAGCAGTCCTTCTAGGTTGTAGCTCGAAGAAGCCTGGTAACTTAAATATAATCTCAATGTTTTGTTCAATGGATCAATTCAGATGATTAAATCAAAACCTCACTCACTCAAGACATGCATAAACATAACCAGATTGACAAGGCTTTTAATTATCATTGTTCAGAGAGTTGTAAATAAATGAATGTACGAAGAACTCTTAATTTACTAGCAGAAACATAGACACAAAGTATATATGAATGGCCAGATAAACCAAGTAAAGAACTTGCAGATTCTAGTTTATGGATGTATTGACAAGTTGACAGTTATCAAACATCAGACAAACAGAATTAACATGAATTTGACATTCAAGTGCAAGTATATAATAGACAAGAAGATGAAAATCTGAACAAGTAATGGCAAAAGAAGCTTGTATTACTGATCTGAAAATGAGAAGCTTGAGCTTACAATATGTAAAAAAGTCTCTAACGTTGAACCTCTTCTACAATGATTCTTCAATGAGCTTAAATAAGCTTTACAAATCAGTTTCAAGATCCTCAAAAGATGGATCTGATGACCTGTTTTCCTATCTCAAATCCGAATTTGTGAGGTGGCTGGAAAATGCAGAAATTTATGGAAATATGCTACTCATAGATTGACCTATATCTCTCAAATCAAAACAGATTTTGGAAACTTGAGAGAGGTTTTTGTATATTGGTTTGTTATGAGCAAAAACCTCTCTCAATTCATTGAGATTCGTTTTCATTTTACCGAAATATGTATTTCAAAAACATGTGTCAAACAGGGAAATTTTGAGATCCAAAAATTATGGCTCAGAGATGGATTCGATTCTCCCAATCTGTGACACCTGTAGAAAACATGAGAGAGGTTATTGTTCTTTGACATGTTAGGCGCACAAACCCTCGACCGTTTCTCAAAATGATTCTCCAGTCGCTCATAATCATCATTTCAAAATGATGACTCAACATAATAAAAATGCCTTATTTCTGAAAACGTAGCCTCATCTTGCGTGGGACTTTGACTGCCTTCCCGAGCTCCAAATGAAGATATGAAAGTACCATTGGAAATATTAGGATGTCTAGTTGTGAATCTACTATTTGAGCATGTAAAACAACCTCTCCACGACTGAGAAATTTGATTTTTGCCAAGACGTGCTGACCGTTTCCAAGTTTCTACGCTTTTGGTGGCTAAAATAGCCCCAAATTTTCACGTTTTAGCTACTGAAAGCTCTGCTTTCGGTGGCTAATGAATAGTTGGAATGTCCACCTAAGCCACTGAAACCTGTCTTTTGATTTTTTTGAATTCAAAACCCAATCTAATGTTTTTCAAACTTTAGTACATGCATAAAGCTCTCAACAATGAGCCTTAAAAAATTTAGAAATGATTTTTTAAATGACATCCTGTCATCTAAAATTGACCAACTTGAAAAATTTATTTGGGGAGATAACATCTGGCTCCTAGTCGGGGATGGAATCCTCCCTGTGAGGTTCCAAGAACCACAGACCTGTTGCCTTTCCTGGAAAAACTCAGATTGAAACTTAAATCTACTATTCCATTGGGCAGGGAGTTATTTTGCAAAACTGACAAAAAAGAAATGATATTTACAATGGAAGGTTTTGAACTTGCAGTTGCATTGGGCATGGAGTCATCTGGCCTTTACAACTGATCTCCTACAAACCTGTAGCCTTCCTGTAGCTTGCTCTGCTTATTCAAGAAATCAACAACTGAACATAATCTATCTGCTCGTATGAAAAGCTTATTCTGCTCCCTATTCCTACACTAACCCATTGCACTACTTCTTAATCAAGTGACATCATGCTTCCAATGAAGCCATGTCAGAAACTGATCTATTGATAACATCCTTGATCTTGGCCCGAAAAATAAAGGAATCCATAGTATGCAGAAATGTAGTTTGGAAAGATAGCAGAACCAACTTTTGTCTGACAAATTTTTTTGACATTTATGCTGCTCATAGAATCCAAATAATTTGCAATAGGGTCATTAAAACCATAAAGGAATACCTCTTTAAACTGCTGTTTCAACTGACTGAGATGCTTTTGCTGATGGTTGTCTTCACTGATCTCAATATTGAATGTAAACTGCTCAACATCTGTCAGAGAAACATACACGATCAACTGTTGATCTAAAACTTTATGCTCACCATCTTCCTCTTTATGTTTGCCGCAATTCCCCATTGTCTGCAAAACTGAAAGCTGAGGGCTGCCCTTAGTATTTGCTGTAAATTCAAAACTGTTACATGTTGTTCCTTTGATCTGCCCATTGTCTTTTAAATTTTCAAAACGAACAATCTGATCATGATCTTCATAATAGTCTAAGACAGATGTAGATGCATTTAGTACAATGTCAAAAGCATCTACATTATGGTCAACATCTTGAAAATCATCAATATCTCAATCACAATGAAGAGTATCTTCTGTTGTAGCAAAATCTTCATGAATGGAATCTTTATTCAATAAATTGAATTCATGACAACATTCGGGATACAGAAGATCAACTGGAAATTTGTCTTTACAAAACACATGAAAGGCAGCATGAAAATCTACCAAAGGGCTGATACTGGCAATAGGAAGGGACCGGTACCAATCACGAGCAATCCCCTCTAATGAATACCAAAACATTTTAATTCGAACATCTTCATGTACAATTTGCAACCGATGAATGCAATCATGAAAGTCAAGCAAATGTTCAGCTGGCACTTCCCATTCTTCTCCTCGAAATCTGGGAATACTATGATCCCATTCATCTCTACTAGGCATTAGATTAGGGAAACCAACAATCTTTGAAAAATAGCAGAAAGCATACCTCTTTGCTAAGATTTTGTTAATGTCATACCAATGGAGTCGCCAACCGATTTCTGAGCAATGGAGTCGCCACTGAATCCGTCCTTCATGGAGTCGCCAGATAGATGATTACAGCCAAGAAAATTTCCAGGCTTTGTCTATCATCAAAGTTGGATCTATGTCATTTTCCCAAGGAAGCTGAGCTTCAATCTCCTCTCCCCGGCAATGGCGCCATTTTGTTATCACTCTAGAAGTCCTTCTAGGTTGTAGCTCGAAGAAGCCTGGTAACTTAACTATAATCTCAATGTTTTGTTCAATGGATCAAGTCATATGACTAAATCAAAACCTCACTCACTCAAGACATGCATAAACATAACCAGATTGACAAGGCTTTTAACTATCATTGTTCAGAGAGTTGTAAATAAATGAATGTATGAAGAACTCTTTATTTACTAGCAGAAAATAAGTATATATGAATGGCCAGATAAACCAAGTAAAGAACTTGCAGATTCTAGTTTATGGATGTATTGACAAGTTGACGGTTATCAAACATCAGACAAACATAATTAACATGAATTTTACATTCAGGTGCAAGTATAGAATAGACAAGAAGATGAAAATCTGAACAAGTAATGGCAAAAGAAGCTTGTATTACTGATCTGAAAATGAGAAGCTTGAGCTTACAATATGTGAAAAAGTCTCGAAAACTGAACCTCTTCTACAATGATTCTTCAATGAGATTAAATAAGCTTTACAAATCAGTTTCAATATCCTCAAAAGATGGATCTGATAACCTATTTTCCTATCTCAAATCCGAATTTGTGAGGTGGCTGGAAAATGCAGAAATTTCTAGAAATATGCTGCTCATAGATTAACCTATATCTCTCCAATCAAAATAGATTTTTGAAACCTGAGAGAGGTTTTTGTATATTGGTTTGTTATGAGAAAAAACCTCTCTCAGTTCTTTGAGATTCGTTTTCATTTGCCTGACAACTGTATTTCAAAAACATGTTTCAAACAGGGAAATTCTGAGATCTGAAAATTAGGGCTCAGAGATGGATTTGATTCTCCCAATCTGTGAAAATTCTAGAAAAACTGAGAGATTTTATTGTTCTTTGACATGTTAGGAACATAAACCTCCGACCGTTTCTCAAAATGATCCTCCAGTCGCTCGGAATCATCATTTCAAAATGATGACTCAACACAATAAAAATGCCATATGTCTGAGAACGTAGCCTCATCTTGCGGGGGACTTTTGACTACCTTCCAGAAGTCCAAATGAAGATCTGAAAGTACCATTGGAAAGATTAGGATGTCTAGTTTTCAATCGACTATTTGAGCGTGTAAAATGACCTCTCCACGGCCGAGAAAATTGATTTTTCCCAAGACCTGCTGACCGTTTCCAAGTTTCTGCTCTTTCGGTGGCTAAAATAGCCCTGAATTTTTGCGTTTTAGCTACCGAAAGCTCTACTTTCGGTGGCTAATGAACAGTTGGAATGTCCTCCTAAGCCAATGAAATCTGTCTTTTGAGTTTTTTTAATGAAAACCCAATCTAATGTTTTTCAAACTTTATTACATGCATAAAGCTCTCAACAATGAGCCTTAAAAAATTTAGAAATGAATTTTTAAATGACATCCTATCATCTAAAATTGACCAACTCGACAAATTTATTTGGGGAGATGACAGATCGCTTCATTGAGAATCCTCTGCTCATTTAATACAACAATCACTATTCTAACTACCAGCCGACTAAGAAGGTTGAGTTGGCAACGGACGGGTGAGCTGGCTGATAATCGCCGGAATTTGGTTTCACCTGCTAACATTCTCCCACTTGAAATCAAATGGAGGCAGAGGAGAGTTTGTTAATCATCCAAACTCGTGCATCAAGTTACCCCCAGTCCTACAAATTTTCTACAAAGCTCTTGCTTGTCTCTTGGCAAAGTTTTAGTCAACATGTCAGTGGGATTCTCGGTAGTATGAATCTTTTCTAGATATAGACACCCTTCTTCCAATACTTGGCGGATCCAATGGTATTTCAGATCAATGTGCTTGGTCCTTGAGTGAAATGTTGGGTTTTTCTCCAAATGAATGGTACTTTGACTGTCACAATGCAACACATACTTGTCTTGCTTAATTCCCATTTCTCCTAGGAATCTTTGCATCCACAACATCTCTTTGCAAGCCTCTGTTGCAGCTATGTATTCTGCCTCAGTTGTGGAGAGAGTTACTACCTTTTGTAGCCTAGATACCCAAGACACAGTTGCACCTGCAAATGTATACACATAACCAGTAGTAGATTTTCTAGTGTCCACATCTCCAGCCATATCTGCATCTGTGAAGCCTTCAAGCACAATGTCATTTTCACCAAAACATAAACAGTAATTAACAGTACCCTTGAGATACCTTAAGATCCACTTCACTGCTTTCCAATGTTGTTTGCTCGGATTGGCAATAAATATGCTCACTACTCCCATTGAATGTGCAATATCTGGTCGTGTACATACCATGGCATACATTAAGCTGCCAACTACTGAAGCATAGGGAATTTTACTCATTTCCTCCTTCTCCTTGTCATTACAAGGGCACAAATCAACGCTTAATTTGAAGTGGGCAGCAAGAGGTGTTCCCAATGGCTTGGCATCCTTCATGTTGAACCTGTTGATCACCTTTTCAATGTATTTTTCTTGTGACAGCCACAACCTTTTATTCTTTCTGTCACGCATGATCCTCATGCCCAATATTTGTTGTGCTTGGCCCAAATCCTTCATTGCAAATTGATTTCCCAAATCCTTCTTCACCCTGTTAATCATGCTCTTATCTTGCCCAACAATTAGCATGTCATCCACATATAACAATAAAATAATAAACTTTTCTTGGTCATAATTTTTAATGTAAACACAATGATCAACCTCTAATCTCCTAAAACCATGCTCTAACATAAAGGAATCAAACTTCTTATACCATTGGCGAGGTGCTTATTTCATCCCATAGAGGCTCTTCTTCAACCTGCAAACCAATTTTTCTTTACCTTTTGTTTTTAATCCTTTTGGTTGCTTCATATAGATCTCTTCCTCCAATTCTCCATGAAGGAAGGAAGTCTTCACGTCTAACTGTTCACACTCCAAGTCTAAAGCAGCAACAAGACCAAGAATAACTCTAATGGATGACATTTTAACAACAGGTGAAAAAATTTCATTGAAGTCAATACCTTCTTTTTGGGCAAATCCTTTCACCACCAACCTTGCCTTGTACCTTTTCTTCTTGCCTTCACCTTCCTGCTTGATCCTGTATACCCACTTATTTTGTGGGGCTTTTCTTCCTTTTGGAAGCTTCACTAAATCCCAAGCTTTATTTTCCAACAAGGATTCCATTTCTTCCTTCATAGCTTTCTTCCAATCCTTGCTATGCTCAACATCACAAGCTTCCTGAAAACAATTTGGTTCACCTTCATCAGTTAGCAAAACATAGTTTGACGGTGGATACTTTTGTGAAGGCTTATGACATCTAGAAGACCTGCGAACCAACTGTGGTGGTATGTTTTCCACCTAGACCTCTTGCAATGGATGCTACAAAGTTCCTTCTTCTTGTTGTCCATAATTGTTGACTTGTTGTCCATCATTTCCTGCTTGTTGTCCACCATTTTCTACATGTTGCCCGTCTTGGAATGGTGGGATATTTTCTTGTTGTTCTACGAGCTTGTAAGCAATTTTCTTGACCTCCATATGACATGTATGTCTCTTATACATTTCTAACTCATTAAATATGACATCCCTGCTTCTGATGACTTTATGGTTAACTGGATCCCATAATTAGTAACCAAACTCACTATCCGCATATCCCAGAAAAATACATCTCATTGATTTATTATCTAACTTACTTCTATGTTCTTTGGGAATGTGTACAAATGCTTCACATCCAAAAATTTTAAGGTGAGAATAGTTTACCTTCTTCCCAGTCCAAACTTCTTCAGGAATGCCACCGTCCAAGGCTGTTGTAGGTGATCGGTTGATGAGGTAACAAGCTATTCTTACTGCTTCTGCCCAAAAATGCTTCTCCAACCCGGAATTTGACAACATGCTCCTCACCTTCTCCATGATGGTGTGGTTCATCCTTTCTGCAGTTCCATTCTTTTGAGGAGTTCCAGGGACAGTCTTCTCATGCTTTATGCCAAACCTGTTACAATATTCTTTGAATGCATTGGAGCAATACTCTCCACCATTGTCTGTCCTTAAACATTTGAGCAACTTGTTAGTTTCTCTTTCAACACTAACATGAAATTTCTGAAATGTTTCAAATACCTCATATTTTCTTTTCATGGGGTAGGCCCAAACCCTCCTAGATGCATCATCTATGAATGTAACAAAGTATGAGGCTCCTCCAAGAGATTTAATGTTGACTGGCCCAAACACATCATAGTGTACCAATTCTAACAAATTTGTTTTTCTTTCATGGACACCTCTCATAGATGAAACTCTACGCTGCCTACCATACATACAATGCTCACAAAGGCCAAGTTCATAGGATTTCAATCCTGGCAACAAATTTTGGCCAACAAGAATTTTAAGGCCCTTTTCATTCATGTGACCCAAGCGCTTATGCCATAAATCTAGCGAGCTTCCTTCTTTTGCAACAGCGGCCACATCTGATTTCCTTGTTGTTTCTCTTAATGTGTACAATGCTCCTGTGTTGGGTCCTTTAGCCATGACCATTGCCCCTTTACAAATTTTCCAACCACTTTTACCAAAGGTTGTGGAGCAACCTTCATCATCCAATTGTTCCCCTGAGATCAGGCTCATGCGCATTTCTGGGACATGCCTGACTTGTTTAAGTAAGATATCATGTCCATCCTTTGGCTGGATTCGAACATCTCCCACTCCAACAATGTTGCAGTAGTGATTGTTTCCCAAGTGCACTCTACCATAATCACCGCTTTCATATGCAACAAAATTGTTCTAACATGGAGTTACATGGTGGGATGCCCCAGAGTCAAGGATCCAATCTATGCTACTACCAGAAGTATATAAGCATGCATCTTCTACTGAAACAGTAAAATAATACATCACCATTTGAAACAATTGCAGTGGTCTCACCTTCATTTGTGTTGGCTGACCTTTGGTTTGCGTTGGTCAATTTTTGCTCCTTCTGCTCTCTCTTCCAAAACCAACACTCCTTCTTCACGTGTCCCGGTTTTCCACAATGAAAGCAAGTGAGTCTTCCTTTTCTTGATTTTGATCGGCCCCTGGATTTTGAACTCCCATGTCTACCTCAATCCATTTTCTTGCCACGATCAATTAGGCTTAGAGCTTCTCCTCCATGGTTTTTTGTCACTGATTTCCGTCGCAGCTCCTTGTTCATTAGACTGTTGCTAACATCATCAAACTTCAAGGTCCCTGCAGGTGCTGAAGTGCTTATGGCTATTATCAAATTCTCCCAGCTATCTGGCATGGAGCACATAAGTAGGATGGCTCTTATTTCATCATCCAAGATAATTTTGACGGAGGCAAGCTGGCTAGTAATTATGTTGAATTCATTTAAGTGATCTGAAGCACTCTCCTTCATCTTGAGGTTATAAAACTTCTTCATGAAGAAAACTTTGTTTGAAGTTGTGTTTTTCTCATACAAATCATGCAACTTCTTCCATAGAGCCTTTGTTGTCTTCTCCCCATCCACATCGAAGTAGACGTTTTTGGCCAAGTATTGACGGATTGTGGAAATAGATTTCTTGTCAAGCTTATTCCAATCCTCGTCCATCATTTATGAGGGTTTATTTTCCAATCCCTCAATCGGTAAAAACTGGTCCTTCAAAATTAATATATCCTCCATTTGGGATTTCCATAAGGCAAAATTTGCCCCATTCAACTTCTCCATGTCACTCATGGCAGTGACCTCCATGCTGCAGCTTCAGAACCTACTCTGATACCAGTTGTTACAACAGGATCCCAATAACAATTCCATGTCTAAACCACTACTTTGAAACATATATTTGCTTGTTGTGTTTTCTATTACAGCTCCTGGACTGGCAGTGCAGAAGTTAGAACCCTTCATGCACCTGTGTAATAGTTTTGATCTAAAAACTAATTTGATAGAGCTAATAATAACCAAACGCAATACTTCAAAACAAGCATACGTATATAAACAAAACCTTAGGAAGCAACTATACAGGCATCAATATTTAAGGAGGAAATACACACATACTCAAAAAACAGACTTGGGCATGAACTCGTTTTTATTCACTACAACATTCTCACTATCATACAGTCTCAACCAGCCCTCTACAACTAGACTATATTTTACAATGCAAATAAAAATCAAGCCTACATCGACATTCAAAGCCTCTAGAGTCTTCACTTGCGGTCGATGGGGAGAGATCACTTCATCGAGAAGCCTCTGCTCATTTAATACAACAATCACTATTCTAACTACCAGCCGACTAAGAAGGCTGAGTTGGAAACAGACGGGTGAGCTGGCTGATAATCGTCGGAATTTGGTTTCACCTACTAACATATGTCTACCGGAAAGAAAAAAACAGCCTTCATTCAATTGTTGCACCTTCTCTTCAACTGCAACTTCATTGATAGAAACAATCTCCTCTTCCCTTGCCTTGACCCCTCCTTGATTGTTTTCCTTGTGTTTGACTTTGACCTTCACACAAGTGAAACTCCAGTAACACTTATTTCAATTTTTTTTTTGTCATTACAGTTTTATTTCCTCACTCCGACCTATCAACGAGAAAACCAATATGTAATTGAATCTTGCTCATTCTAAAAACAATCAAGAAGAATCAATTACAAATTTCATTTCCTATGCATTTTGTCTTTATGTATTGCATTAATTGCTTTTTGACCTTCATATTAATCTTCCTTATGCATGCTCTGGTGAAAATTGAAAAAAATGAACAGATTCAAGCTTTTGGTTCTTCCATCCCTTTACAAGTTCAAATACACCATTCAATTTCTATTCTCCACAGTTAATATTTATTTAATCTAGAAAGAAAAAAATAAATTTAAATATGTAATCTCTTTTCTTTTTTCAATATATGCAAATTAAGTTTTGAAAACATGTTTAAAAAATAGTTCATAGAAATAAAATCATGTAGTATGTGAAAACAGTTTCCATGTTGTATTTTTTTATTGACAAGTTTGTAATGTCTTTTATGGTTTCTCAAACAAAGCAGTCAATAAGTATGCATATTTGAAACTCCATTTCCATTTTGCTTTTTACAAATACATCTTTTACCGCCATTTTTCTAGTTAATCTGATTCGATTCTATCTACAATCTGCAGGAAACAACGTTGATCCACTGCCCATAGATATGATATATGACACTATGAAATTAATTTTTGTACATGGTCTTCATTTTTGTTATAGAGACTGAAGACAATTTTCCCTTTTTTTGTGATGTCATGTTTGGAGCACAAACTGCAGACGAAATCTCCACGAAGCATCATCGAGGAAAACAACTTCTGCATTTTGAACTATTTTGTATAGAAAACAAAGAAAAAGAGGAAGAACTCTTTCAATTTTTTTGTTACTTGTTACTTGTACAACCCTCTTTGCAATTTCTTTTGCTCTCATTTGATACAAAAAGCAAAGAAACACTCATACTTTCTAATGCAATAGACTATTGAGACATATCTCTCTTAAATGTATTAAATTTCTTCGATAGCGATAGCTTAGTTTTGTTGTTGTTGTTTTGGTTGACAGCTTACTTGACACCTCCCTTTGGTGGTAAGACCATCACATAAAGCTTGATAAATACAACACAATTTCCAATTTTCAAATGTCATCCTTTTCATGGTGCAAACTTTTTTTCCTGGTTTTGGTTTCATAGCTCTTTGTTAAATACAATCATATCACTTCATATATGCATATGCATATCTCTCAGTATTTTTACTATGTCTTTTCTCTTAAATGTTAATTAGTATTGTTCATAATATTAGAACAGTTTACGGTCATTGCTTCCAGAAAATGAAACCCTTTCCATGATTTTTTTTATATTTGTTCATAGTAACTCTCTCAATGCATTACGATTATTACATTTTTCACATTTCTGCTTTCTTCACCACCCATGGAAAATAAAGTTTGCAATATATCTCTTCTCAACACATTGTTTCTACCATTTTCATGCAAGCAGCTACTGCAGCTGCAATGGCTGGTATTTTCCATCAATGAACAATGTCTTAAAATGTCACTTGTTGTTCCGGCCATAGTTCTTTTATGTTTTATTTTTTCCTTGTTCAAAAAGAAACCAAAAACAAACATGTCTAAATGATATGTGTTGTTTAGATAGCTTTTGCTTGTATGCATTGAATCGCTTCTTTAACAATTCTCAAACTTTGTTGCTAATGTTTGCATAACATAGATTCGTGTTGCTAACTAAATCTATAAAGCAAATATAAGTTGGCTTTCATATCAATATTCTTGAAAAGTTCTTTCAACAATTTTCTCATTTGATATTCTTTCTAAATTTAAAGTGCAGAATATGTTTAGTCACTTGGAATTTAAATCTTTTCATATCATTTGAACTTTACTGTTAATAGAAATACACATTGATATGAATGTTTTTGGATATGTGTTTAATAATTATGTTAATTGTTTTCTTAATTTTTTTTAATCCTTGTATTGTAGAGAAAAAAAATATTATACAATGATTATCTGTATTATAATGCATGGCCACTTTGTAACGTAAAACCATTTTCATGCCTGGACATTGATGTCTTTGCTAAGTTGATATCCAAGTCCTTCCATATAATTTGAACTTTATAATACTAATAACAATGAACATAAATTGTGTGTATAATTTAGAGTTGATTTTTTGGATTGAGCTGCGTGAGAGCTCTGGCAGATTGCTCGCGGGATTCCCCTGCGCAGACTGCCCCTCTAGACCTTCATCATCTGAGAAACTCTGTACCAATCAGCCATAAACGCGGATTTGGACTTGGCAGTGAGATCGATCTGCTAAGAACTCTGGCAGAGTGCCCGCGAGCTTCCCCTGCGCAGGCTGCCCCTCTGGGTCAGCCATGGACTCCCCCCGGCCTTCTCCGTAGGATAGGAAGAGGCTCCTGGATGCCACATTTATATCTCTTGTATATTCTACGCCCGCTCCCTTGACAGACTCTTCAGACTCAAGTTTCATTAAAAGAGCAGTTGCTCCCCGTATCCAGATCTTGTCGGCAGCTTCGAAAATGAAAGCCCTCGCTCTAAGCGAACGTGGTTTGATTGGGCAATTCACCGGAATTTGACCTTCTCCCAAATTGATGGATGCATGGATTAACCAGAATTGGATGCCTCTAATTTTAGGGGGTCTACAACACTACTTTTGCGGAAAGGGATTCTTCACTTTTCTGTTCGAAAACAAAGTTGATCGGGATCTGATCTTCAGGAGCGGCCCGTATTTCATGGGTCCTCGCGGCTTGTACTTAAATAGATGGAGTCTATCATTCGACCCTGAGAAGGATGTGCCTTCTGCAGTCCAAGTTTGGGTTCGGCTCCCACACCTACCACTACACTGCTGGAATGACGAAACACTGCAAGATATAGGTAACTCCCTCGACAAATACATTGATAAAGCAGATCCAAAAGGACCTTTGTTCTCCTGCGCAAGAGTCTGTGTAGAAGTAGATCTGGAGAAAGGGTTACCGGAGGAAGTCAATCTATACATGGATGGATGGGAGCACATGCAGAAAGTCGATTACGAGCAGCTGCCATTCAAATGCAAGAAGTGTCATGAATACGGACATTTTGTCAAAAATTTCCCTAAGGTAGCTCAAGAAGTCCCAGAAAAAATACAAGAAGAACGTTGGCAGCAAATAAAGAAAGGAAGGAAAACAAATACAGCAGCAGGCCCACCTAAGGGGATTCAATAAAAAACCATCAAAGAAACCGCTAAGGAAGTAAGGGAAGACACAATCAGTAACAGATTCCAGGATTTTCTGTTAGAAGAAGGAGAAATCCCAATATTGGAGGCAACCTCAACATAGAAAGAAATGGAAGAACTACCCATTTCTGTCAGCATACAATCTTCATCCCCAAGAAAGGAGTTGATTGGTGAGGAAAAGGGTGGATCCAGTACACCTGGAAGCTCGTGGGAAGACAAGGTAAAAACCAAATTCGTCCCACTCAACTCATCCTCGGATAATACAACCACAGAATCCTCAAAGGAATTTGATGTGGCACAACCGCCAAATACGAGAGGTAGGAAATCGCAAAGTTACTACAGAGAATTGGAAGCAGAAAGAGAGATCGAGCTGGGTAGATAAGAAATCCTAGAGGAAATGAAACTACTCCAAAATACCAAATCTCAAAGTGGTGTTAAACCCGATGGTAGGTCCCGAGCAGGATCACGGGCCGTCAAAAAGTAATGATAGTAGTCTCTTGGAATTGCAGGGGTCTAGGCGGGTTGAAAAAAGTTGAAGCAATCAAGGAAATGATAAAATCCGAAAAACCTAATCTTATGCTAATCCAAGAGACTGAAATGTCGGGCGTGGAGGTCATGTCTCTCTCACGCTCACTCTGGAAGAATTGCCTTGGCAAAGCCCTTAGTGCTGATGGAGCATCTGGGGGAATTGCTACTTTGATTTCACAAAAATCCTCATTAATTTCCACCAAGGAGAATCACCACTGGTTGCTCACCAAAATACAGGAAAAAGACAACAACAAACTCTTTTATATCTGCGATGTCTACGGTCCCACTCATTACATGGACAAGACTAAATTCTGGGAAGACCTCAACAATTTAAAAGAGGACATGAGTGGAAAAAATCTTATAGTTGCCGGATATTCTAATGTAACAAAATCTCAACAAGAGAAGCGTCGAGGTCGCATAGTTTGCGATCCTTTTGGAGAAAAGCTAGAGGATTTAATCAATGATCTGGATCTGATGGACATCCCACTCAGAAATGGAAAATACGCGTGGAACAATAGAAGATGCGTAGCTGGACACATCATAGCTAAGTTGGATAGGTTTCTTGTAAGCACATCCTTCCTTAATTCTGACCTCATAGCCTGTTCGCACACCCTTTCATCCGCGGCCTCTGATCACAATCCAATTGCCTTATCGTTCACATATCCAAAAATTTATGGCCCCATCCCATTTCGATTTAACCCTCAATGGATCCAGGATTCCGATTTTTATGAACTTGTGCAAACTTCCTGGAACGTAAGCATTTTTGGATCTCCCAGTTATATTTGGGAATCCAAGCTGAGAGCAGTCAGAAATGCGCTTAAAAATCGGGCAAAGAAATCCTACAATAATTCGAGACAGGACAAAATTAAGTTTCAAATGGAGCTGGCCAACCTTCAACAAAGAATGGAGCTCGAGGAGATTACGCCCCTCACTCTCGGCCATGAAAATCATTTAAATCATAAAATTCTCGCAGTGGCCAAGCAAGAAGAAGAAATCTGTAGAATCAAGTCAAGACAGCTATGGTTAAAGGGAGGTGACAACAACACAAATTACTTTCAAAAACAAGCTAAAGCCCGTCGCAGTAAGAAAGATATTAAGGAACTGTAGAACCAAAATGGAGAGAGGGTCAGTGGTCAGGAAGACTTGAAGATCCATATATTCAACCATTTCAGTGATCTATTTAATGACATAGGAGATACAGATTTGGAAGCACAAGCAGATCTTCTCTCTGGCATCCTCCCTCCTGTCTCGGACAACGAAAACAGAGAGCTCTCCAAACCAAGCTTGGAACACGAAATTGTAAACTCCATTTGGTCCCTTCAAGTAGACAAGGCGCCAAGTCCTGACGGGTTTACCATAAATTTTTACAAGGCAGCGTGGGAGATCATCAAAGAGGACCTAAAAAAAATGCTCAACTTGACCAGGAAGAAAGACAAAATAGGAGGGGCCACCAACTCCACCTTTCTTGCTTTAATCCTTAAAGACAAAACACCGAGTTCCATAGATCGCTTCCGACCGATCTCTCTCTGCAACACCTCCTATAAAATTCTATCAAAGATTCTTGCCACCAGAATGAGAAAAGTGTTAGAAAAACAGGATCGCAGAGCAATAACAATAAACAGAAATGCAAATATAATCACACACACATTACAAGAGAGACACAGATATATCGTGGTTCACCCCAACTTGGGCTACGTCCACACTAAAGTTGCCAATCCTTATTATTATTCCGTCCAACAAAGTGAAGGGATACAACCTACAGCATAGCCGCTGTACTTCCTCTTCACTATCTCACAGTCTCTCTCTTTTGATCTCAGAGATATTTACAATGCATAAAACCTAATACATCATTCCTAGCCGTATTACAATGACTTTCTTTTAGAAAGGAAATACAATGGGTAAAATACCACGGGATACCCAAAACCATGGGCCCGAAAACAGCTGGTTAAAACAACCCCAAATTTTTTTCTCAGGGGCCCATTGGCCCCCGCGCCCCCCAGCCAGGGGGGGTCAACCCCCCCGGACCCCCTAAGTGTAGGGTCGGGATTATAACCAAACCTGGGGTACGGACACGGCTGAATCATCATCTATGAGACTGGAAGATCTAGCTCCACAACCAACAAAAAGTCATGGATCAGCTCATCTCAAATTCTCAAGGGGGGTTCATAGCTGGCCAACAAATCCTCGACAATATCATTATTGTTCAAGAAGTGATTCACTCCAGTATTGAAAAAAGCATCAAGGAATGGCCATTAAACTTGATATGGCCAATGCCTTTGACAGAGTAAACCACCCCTTTCTTTTCAAAAGCATGACCAAGTTTGGATTCTCAAGAAGATTTGTTCATTGGGTCAAAGCATGTATAAGAAGCCCCTGGATAGCTCCCCTAGTTAACGGAAGATCAACTAACTTCTTTCAATCCTCAAGAGGACTGCGGCAAGTTTGTCCAATGTCTCCATTCCTTTATCTCTTAGTTGCGGAATCAATGAGCAGAAAACTTCAACTTCTGTAAGATTTGGGGGAACTAAAAGGACTCAAAATTGTTAGAGCAGTCAAGGTGGTCAACCACGCACAATTCGCAGATGATACTATCTTACTTGGGGGAACCTCCTCTATCATAGCTGAAAGATTCAGCAAAGTTCTCTCCACATTCCTCTCAGCTTCAGATGGCAAAATAAATTCAGTCAAGTCAAAGGTCTATGGATGGAACTGCACTCCCGGGGTGTTAGCAAATATCGCAAGAACCTTTGGGTTTGAAGGAATAACAAACTGGAATTCCTTTAATTATCTTGTTATACCCATCTTTAAAGGAAAAAAAAGAGTAGCGGACTCGCAAGGTATGATAGGAAAAATAAAAAACAAAATAAGTTCATGGGGTTTCAGATGGCTTAATTCCGCTGGCAGAATGGTTCTTATAAAATCCATCCTATCCGCGTATCCCCTCTACGCTTACTCTATCTCCCTAGCACCCAAAACAATTATGAAGGAAATCACCAAAGAGCTCAGAAATTTCTTATGGCAAGGAGGGATGTCCAATCACTACAAAAATTTCCATCTGATCAAATGGGACACAGTGTGCAAACCCAAAATATATGGAGGGGAAGGGATCAAAGACCCATCGATAATGAACCTTGCACTTGGAGCAAAAATTCTGTGGAGAATTATTTTTGGCAAGAAGGCGTGGTGGAAAGAAATCCTCCACAAAAAATAGATGTCAGGCAGCAGAAGACATTGTGTGGATAACATTGATAAGGGCAGAAAAGGTTCTTCAATTTGGAACCTTTATAAGAAAGCGGCATTCATAATCCAAAGCAGAATTTTTTGGATCCCAGGTAACGATAAGCAAATTAAAATCTGGAAAGACAACATTGGCTCAAACTCTCCTGCAAATTTTCTCCACGAATTTCAAGCTTTAAAAGAATGGATGCAACAAGCCAACATACATACTCTGTATGATATGTCTATCTGGTCAAATCGAGGAAGATGGGATGGATGGATTGAATTAGAATTACCGGAGCGCCTCTCTCACGAATACACTGCTTTGTCGCAATGTTCCATGGATCTCTCCCCATACATCAAAATATGAGGGACAAGCGTGGATGGGGAAGTGCCGGCACTTACACAGTAAAGGAAGGTTACAGCTACATGGACTCCCTCAAAAACCAGCGAATCAAAGATAGCAAGTGGAACATCATTTGGGGCAAGGAAGGCCTCCCAAAAATAAACGTCTTCTACTCGACAATAGCTCATAGGAAGACATTAACCGTTGAAAATCTCAAGAAAAGGGGGATAGAAGGACCAGCAAGATGCATTTTATGCAAGGAAGATGAAGAGATGATTGACCATCTCTTTTTAGAGTGCAAATTCTCATAGGAGGTTTGGCACCGTGCTTCTCGAGAAATTCACCCAAATTTGATTCTCCCAACAAATTGGAACGACCCGTTTGCAATATGGCATGATTACTACCACTGCTCGCTGTACAGGAAGCCAAATTTCAAAAGAGTGTGGGTTGAATTTCCCAAATTCATATGCTGGAAGCTCTGGAATGTAAGGAACAGAGAACTCTTTAAAGACATAAGAGCCACCCCAGGAAAGGTTCTATCATCAACAAAAACACTATGGATCGAAGCACTTTTAACTAGAGGTATGAAAAACATTGGCAAAGAGCCCTTAAGCGTGGAAGAAAAAATATGGGTGTCAGAACTCTTGACCTCCACCCACAACTCTCTCATGGTCCATCCCAAGAAACAGACCACACACAATTGGAAAGTCAGATTGACATCGGAGGATCTTCAGCTTTGGGTCAAGAATATTGGTTGTCACATCCTGTTCTTCGACGGGGCCTTGAAAGGAAACCCTAGGTTGGCAGGTGCGGGAGGATTCCTCCTAGATCTTGAGGGAAACAAGGTGAAAGACTATGCATGGGGAATTGGAAGGAGGACCAATAACGAAGTGGAGTGGCTCACGCTGATCAAAGGAATGGAAATCGCAAGGAGGGAAGATATCAAGGATCTTGTGGCCATTGGAGACTCAATGCTGATTATACGAGAAGCTAGGATCTTGGCCAAAAATCGTAAAAATACTGTCACAAATCTCCATCACATTTTCAACTATATGGTCAAAGATTTTCACAGCATCAATTTCCAACACATTTTGAGGAATAACAATCAGCAAGCAGACATTATGGCGAACAAAGGTGCCGGTATGGATTATGGAATCTTGTTCAGCACTGGTCAATAACTCGGCATCAACTGGTTTCCTTAATCCTCCTGATTCGACAAGGAATTTATTTTTCCTTACGCCATGGATGAAGCAATTCTCATGGAAATGTGAAAATACTTCTTATTCTATTGGATCTCTGCAGGGTAGACAAAGAGGATCAAGGTTCACACTGACAGAGTGGAACAAGATTCATGCTGTCAGTGAGAAAGACAATTTAAAACATGACAGGAGAAAGATAATTCGTCGAAGTGAAGGAAAAATCAGGTTAAAACGATGGAGCTGGTCAGAGGCTGGGTGCATTGCAGAGACAGAAAACAAGTGGCTCGACATGAAGTGGAGCAAACAGTCTATCGCGTTCAGAGTAAAGGCATTAAGGGAGAAACAACAATTAAGACCTGAGAGGAATCGAAAGAAATGCTGAGAACATGATAAGAGAACAAACAACACGACTAATGGCAGGGTAATCAAGACAAATGTTTCAATAAAAGCTAGCTGAAGGAGCTCATTTGACACTCTTGCTAGAAATACAGGAGAAAGGGTGACTTCGATTCGAGGAGTATTGAAAATATATATATATATATATATATATATATATATATATATATATATATATATATATATATATATATATATATATTATTATGTAACTTTCTAGAGTTTAGGATTATGTGCTCGATCTTCCAAGACTAGAAAATGAAGAGCTAGTTTCCATAGCAGCTCTAAGTTCTTGGGAACAGTCTTCCCACTTCAGTTGTAACCTGGTTACCTTTGTTTTTATAAAAGCTTATCAACTGTTATTGTTAAAAAAAAACAATGAAACAATGAACATAACATTAATTGATAACACTATATTTGAAAATGCATGAAACAAATCTAATAATTGTGCTGGTTGAAAACCATACCAAATACCTCTCATGCCAGTAACACAATAAAAATTAAATGTTCAACAATAGGAGCTTCCAAATCAGCTAACATATTATGTTTATTTTTAAATTGCACTATACTAAATGTTGGCAGAAATGAATTCTAACTATAATATAGATGGAGTGTTAGAGAATATTTAATACTCGTAGAAATAAATATATGCTTATAGATTGACTTGTTTTTAGTAATATCCATAACTTTTAGCTTTTTCCTTAATTCGCTAGTAACCGTCTAAGATTATAATAGCCTTCTATTGTTTCCAACGATTGGGAATAAAAAAAATTTACAATTATTGTTGTATATATTTTTTAAAGATAGCTTTCATATATATATTTTATATTGAAATGCTACTAGATATTGATTTTTTCTAATAATATTTTGTCATGAAAAAAATGTATATAAATCCCAAAATGTATTTCTATTTTATAGAAAGAATTTGTATAAATATTCACTAGCCAAAAGCATTTTTTTTATTGTGGGAATACCTTGTATAAACAATTATTCAGAAAGCAAAATTGACTCTCGCTCCTTATTTTCAAATAAAGAAAGTGGATACATTGCACTACAGTTGAAGTTGACACCAACCACATATTTTGATGGTGATGGGATAATCAATAAAGGCATAGTATGCTACATTTAATTATCTAATCTAAATGTTATCATAACTCTAGATGGCAATAGAGCATGTCTAGATGAAAAAGATTGTTACTTTGAAAACCATCCTTTCCAAAGTTGGTGAATTTTTATTTCCTTGTTTTGCATTTGTTATCTCAACAATGAGACAATCTAATATGTCAATAAAGTTTCTACCATAGACCTTTCAACATGGAGATTGTGACATGTAATTGGTTCTTACTGACATAATACATACACAATGATTAGATGCAAGTTAAAAGCTTCTGTTCACAACAACTAAACAATTTTTAATGTAGTTAAAATTCTATGCTCCATTCAAGATTCTTCTTTCTTTAACTAACATCTTATATCAAGAGCAATGTGAGGGACATTGCCACGTCTTAGCTCTTGTTTTCAATGAAAACTTATATCAATGTGAGTATCGTGGTATATATAGTGAAAACTTATATCGATATGGGTATCAATGTCAGTATTGTGGTGGACGTAGTGAAAACTTATATCATCAATATATGGGTATTGTGGTAGTCAATTCTTTTTTCCAAAAGTATTGGAGTAAGTGAAATTACATAAAGAATACTCCATGGAAACAAATTAAATATTTAACCAAATGTGGATGGAAGGTCTTTATAAGCATGGCACATTAACACAAATATTGATATTACCTTTTTATTTAAAGTCTTTTAACATCACATTATATGACCTTAATTGGATAATATTACAAGGACCTCCATTCTAGAACTCCCACCAAAACTAGGTATTCACCAAATCCAAGTCCAAGCCAAACCCTCAGCAAAAGAAATCCCCTTGAATCAAAATATAGTTTTGATACCAACTGTTGGGTTCTAATACCTAATACAATGAGCATGCATAATGATTCTTACCGTTAAACATATAACATAATTATCAATGGCACAAAGTACAGTAACACATAGTGCACATAAATTACCCTCAAAACCCTCTACTAGGGAAAACCAACAAAGCAATGACATTTACCACTCATCTATTAACAACACTCTTAACCAGTGTTTACGATAGCAATTTACAAGATCGCTACAGCTCAAGCATGAATTCACCACTCTTATACAAGTACTTTTCCTTCACCATAAATAGAATTGTACCTTACATCATATTTATATATGTAAGCACATACACTAGATCGTGATACCCAAGTTAGTTATGGCTAACTGTTCATTAACGATGGTCCATAAATTCCTAGTTGAAAGCAGTTATTATGTTACAATTGACTTGACTGAGTCAGCGATAATCGAGCACTCTTTGAGCTTCATCAAATACATGTCCGCTTTGTGCTTGTCAACTTCCCTTTCAACCAATTGTGATCAACAACCAGTCAACTATGTTAGTCAGCTCATCAAATAGACTTCTACTATCTATCATCTTCAATTTTAGTCGACTTGTACCAGTCGACTATTGATTTCGACCGTCAATTCACATGCAAATAATATAACACACCCAACAATAACTCAAAAAAGTTATCTGTGTTATATACCAGGGCTTGAACAAGTACCCCCGTAACTTGTATAAATTACCTTCCCTATCCCAGATCACCCGACGTGATTTTGGACTATAATCCTTCGGCCTTGTAAGGACTTGCTGGTTCTTGAACTCTATTGCAAATCCCTTATCTTCCATGACCATAACTAAAATCAAATCCTTCTTGAGACATGGAACAAATAGCACATCGTCAAAATTTAAAGCGTTCCTTGACTGGAGTTGGGAAGGAATGGTACCAACTCCTACTATAGGGTACTTGGCATCATCGCCAAGCTCAACCTGAACTCATGAGATGTGCTCCTTTAGACTTCAAAATAGCTCCCAGGCTAATTTCATATGCCTATGTGCTCCACTGTCAACATACAAAGTGTTCTTTGGAACCATGCTAGAAGAAAGACAAGATACCATCGAGAAATCCTTCTCAAACTTGGAGGAAAACTCATTCATCTAAGTTTCAGTTGAGGTTTCTACCCTATGTTGCCGCTACTTCCTTTACCATTCTTCTTCTCCAGGCATTGTGATGTATAATGGTCATTCTTATGACATAAGAAGCACTTGATTTTACTTGAATTCTTCTCCCTTGGGTGTGAGGCCGACTCCTCACTCTTCACATTATCTTTGTTGGGTCCTTTACCTTTTACCTCTTTGTTTGACCAAATAGGACATGGTCACTGTCAACTCCCTGCCTACTGGACTTTGACTGATCCAAGTTTCCTCATGGATACAGTCATCCCATATTCTTTCCTAGGAGAGAAGGTCCCCTTAGCACAAAGACCCTAGAGAAATGTCTACAATATAGGTGGGAACCCATTTAATGCCATGTTTATTAGCTCTTTGTCTTCAACCTTTTGGCCAACCACTATAAGTTGGTCATGAATCTATGTGACCTTCATCGAGTAACTAGTGATAATTTTTTATCAGGTCATCTCAACAGATCTGAGTTTGTTATCCAATAGCATCTTCCTATTAATGTTCTCACTATGGTAAAGGCTAACTAGGGCATTGAACATCTCCTTTTTTATCTTCTTCTTGGATATATGAGGGATCAAGTGATTCTTTATAGCATCCATGATCATCTGCTTACCCTTCACTTCTTTTTTTCTTTTGAGCTGACAAAAATTGTGGATATGTTCACAAAGTCACTACATCCTTGACGATATCATGGAGATCATTCTCTTCTAATGGGAGATTTACCATGAATTTCCATTATGAAATTCGAAGCACCATCTAGTCTGTCCTCAAATCTAAGGCTAGTTGAAGCCATCTATAATCTGCACACAAACTCCCAACTCTTCTAATCATATTAACCAGAGTAGCTTGGGCACCATATGAATTTTTTGAACCCTAGGTGAATGATGTCCTTATGTTATCAAATAAATAAAATGATATTTAATTTGTAGAAATTAAATTCTTCACATAACAATAATCACACATATAGCTAGAAAATGAATAGTGGAAGCATAAACATAGTACACATATAACTTACTCCTTCAAATCAATTTTTCATTAATACATCAAAGCTTACAAGGATACCTCCACAAGATGTAAAAACTAACAATTGTATGGTACACTCAAATGAATCAAATTTGCACACCTTACTAAGAAAAACTACCTGACCAGGAATCAAGAAACCACTTTCTACCTGGTGCCTTCGATATAGGTTGTCCATATGACTATATGAAAATGTTCTATATGATTTTATATTATTTATATGCCTATACGGAACTATCTGTATGAATTTGTATGACTATACAGGTTGTTGTCATTGCCTACCTGCTTGTTGCTTTATACCTGGTTATTGAATTGGATCCTCTCGACACTCTAAATCTGCCTAACCAAACTATCTTTGGGTGAATGATGAATGTGTCTTAACCCCCACCTTGACTTGCCTTTATACTTGAGATGAATCCCTAATCTCTCAGTGAGATGTATGATTGAGATTAGTCTAAATTGACTAATTTAGACTAAATATAAGAATTTCACTTTCTTACTAAAGTGGATTACAAAATAGAATTGACTAATGACAACTTCTGGGATGTTTGAGGCTAATCCTATGCAGAAGTTCTTGTATGAGCTACAAACATCAATAATAATGTACTTCAAAACAATAGTTGCTAGCATGTTTCAAATACTTTATTCACATTTGTTGAATGTTATGTAGGGATTGACAACGGGGTAATGGAATGTTGTCCTAAGAATATAAAAATTATGAAGGATGTAAACGATGATGAGTTAGTCCTTGGGTCATTTGGAGTGGTGTTGGAATTCTATAAGGGGGGAAGACTTTTATAAAACTATGAGGTATATATTGGAAAGAACATATAGATGTTACTTCTACTGAAAATACAAAAAATAAATCCAATGACTCCAATAATTAGGTTATATATAAACTACAACAAGCATTCCAAAGCAATGGTCAATAAGACCTAACATACTTGTAATAGGAAAAACATACAATAACAAAAATGAATCACTTAAAAAGTAATATTCATAAACATGTTTTTCTATAATCTGTATATACTACTCCAAAAATTACGAAATTAATACTCTAGTTATATTTACTTTCATAAGTATAAAAAGTTTTGTTTATGTGCTTTTTGTATATCAGGAAGATTTTGAAAATTTCAAAGGATGAATGAGATGATATCTTAAACATATCGATAGGGATGTCCAAAAAAAGAGTAGAAGGAGATGGCTGAAGAAATGAACATAAATGCATTGTAGGAGGAGTTATACTAACAACAACATGCATCAAATGTATGTAATCATTGATTTTTTTTCTTTTATATGCAGACAGTTTACTTATTGCTTGAAATACTAATTTTCAATTGTTTTGTTGTAGAAAAATAGCAAAATGGAGCCCATTTAGCACACAATACAAGATGACAAGAAAGAAAAAGGTTTGATCACAAAGTTTGTGAGTACTTGTGTTTTCCTTTAGATTCCAAGTTTGTCGTGATCCTTATATTCTAATTAATTTACGCTTGTCCATGGATGTCTTAGAACATGTGCTAATATACAAAGAAGAGTCATTTGAACAATTGATTGCCATTGTGTTAATTATGGGTTGTGAGCATATGTTGGAGTATCAAAAGTTAATTGTGCCATTTGTAAGTAGCTATATTGTTTTAGTTCCCTCGCTTTATAATTATTGGAACAACAGTAAACCTTTATATTAATTATATCAATGTGTTGTCATGCTATGTAAAACTTGAAGGAAACAAAATAAGGAGTGGAGCCAACCAGAAGAGTTGTTGAGAGATGACATGAAGAATGGCTTTGAAAGAATATGTATTGTTTGTGAATCACTTATTACTACGGTATGCTTTTCAATATACACAATTATGTATATTGTATTATAAATGTAGATACACTCATTACACTTTATCTCTATGTTTGTAGATAGCAAATGAAGAGGAGGAATAAAATCAAGTCAATCAACAAAACATTCCATCAAATAACTCAAGTACAATATCGCCTGCAAGTGATGAAGAAATGAAGCATGTAAATAGCTTAAGCAATGGCAACAGTTCGAGTAAAAAATGACGATAAATATAATTGAATGTTACTGCAAGTTGTATGTTTTAAAATGTGTTCATATGGAAATTATATATTTTGTTTAATGTATTAGACATATTGTTCCAGTTGAATGGCAATAGGTTACCAATAAGTATAACAATTACATATTGACATTTTGATTATTGTGGTATTTTATGTTGTCCCATTTTGTATGACAAAAGTTCTCTTTTTCATATATATTAAATGAGTTTCGTATTCTATCGCAATGTCCAATATTGTAAAATATTACATTGTTGATTAAATATATAGATAATTACATTTTTATAATGAACAAATCTATAATATGACAATATAACACATGTAATCATTATATCAAAGCACAATAATTAAACTTCAGAAAACATTATTATGTAAAAATATGGACATATCGATGCATTGTATATTTTGAACTCATTGAACAATGCCGATCATTCATAAATAGTATGTGCATTTAAATTGTTATCACACACCAATAATTTTTTATTAGATAACTGCACTAGTGCGCACACATGTCATAAATACACTATTTATTTTAACGACAATAATAACATTTCTCTTAACGATATTGTCAACATTACTGTTACAATTTTCTACTATGTGCAGAATAGTATATGCATTTTTTCTTTTGACAAATTGCACACACCAGTGTTTTTGACAAATTGCAAGCATTTATGTGTTCTAAAAGTAAATGACATAGTGTGCATTCATGTCAACGTTCCATTGCACATATATGTGATAAACACATTGTTTATTTTAATGATGATAATAACATTTATATTAATGATATTGTCAAGAGGGTTTTTGCTCTGCAACTAGGAAGAGGGTTGACTTGAAGATCTCGGCGGCCATGGTTCCTTCCATGGCTGCCAACCCTTTTTCCCCTCTAAGAGGTTCCTGGTCTTAGCGACGACCCATTGGAACAATATTCTTGCATTAGTGGTGGCGGCGGCGTTTCTCCCTATCTGTGGTGGCGATTTTCTGCCTGTTCTCGTGATGTCCATGGTAGCATGGCGGCTGGTAGATTGGTTGGGCTTCTGCAGGCCTCGAGCGGCGGCGCTCTGTAGCGGCGGTGTAAGGGCATCCAGACTCCTTTCTTGAGCGACGGCGGTCACTACTATTTTCGCGGACGTGGTCGGATTGAGCCTGCACAGTGGTGGCTGGGCACTGATCCATGGCGGCGGTTTGCAGAGGACTTTCCACTGTGGCATGCAGATCCGGTGGCTCTGCTACCTTTTTGTGTGGGGTCGAAACTCCAGCGTCTTGGAAATTCTTGCAGCTTTTTCTTAGGGTTTCTTTCACCTTTCTGCAGCTCATCACGAGCAGATCTTCTTAGAGCCGTTGCTTTGGGTTCTTGGAGGCCGGTGGGGGGCGGTGCCCTTTGCGGGGCTCTTGGTTTCAGGGACGCTCGGCTTGCTACGGCGGACTACTCCAGTCCAAAATGGGGTTTGCCTGGCTGCTTCTTCATCAGGGGTTTGCTTGCTGGCTGTTTTTGTCGGTTTGGGAGGTCTACCGTGTCTGCTGCTCTGTCCACAGACATGGATCTTCTGCTTCCTCCGATGAGGGTTTCGGTTTTGACGGATCTATATCTTTCTGTGGAGGGTCTGCTACAAAGTGAGCTGAGCTTCTAGTTCTTTTCTGTATTCTCCATTTTTCTGTGCAATGAGGGTTTGTTCCCGAGCTCATTTACTGTACCCACTTATATGTGACAATGTATGGAGCAGCTTTTGCACTCCATATATCTGCAGAATGTAATTTTGTATCTTCTGATAATAAAATTACGACTTTTTCAGAGGAAAAAAATAATTAATGATATTGTCAACATTACTATTACAATTTATTACAGTGTAGAAAATAGTATATGCACCAATGGGTTTTAAAAATTGTAAACACTAATGTTTTTTTAAACATAAAACAACAACATCATTGTCATCAATAACATCATCAATGGTACATAACAATTCTATGTGTATGGTATCATAAGTACTGATGTATATTTATATACAATATGTAAAAGGTAGTTCTTGATAACTATGTGTATTGGGGAATACAAGAGATATAAGCGCGTTGGTGCATTCACGATGATCATCATCACCACGACATCAAATACATAATATATGCACTGGGTTAACATCTATATATTTCAAGCACCAATGCATCTTTTTTTAATAGCATGCATCAATGCATCATTATGTTGGTGCACTGGTGAGTATTTTGAAAATGTGTGCACTGCTTAATAAACCTTTGTTATAACCTTCACCCACTATTTTTTTTAGTTATAATGAACATCCATTACAAGCTCCACCAAAACCCTCATCACCAAAGGTAGAGGTTTAGAGAAGGTTTTTCTTATATTATGCTTAATCCTATAACACTAGAAACCTCCACAAAAGCGTCAACTAGAAGGCGTTTTCCTTGTAGTGTGAGATGGAGTAATTCGTCTTAGAGAAGTGTCATGTTGAGAGGATTGGAGTGGTTGATCACGAGACTTTTCAATAAAGGGAAGAATATTTCCATTGAAGGACATGAAATTCAATGGTAGCATGGGTGTTGTGCTTATGATACTTGCATCACTTTTCTACGTTAAGGGACGGATAATCATCTAAGTTAAAATGATATTTTGGATGCAAACTTTCCTAATGGGAGGAGGGCTAGTGTATCTCACGTCGCATGGATTGGGGCACATAAGGCTCGATAGAAAGACTGGCATTAGTTGTCTTGGTTTGGGTTACCTATCGGGGAGGGTTTTAGTTCCTTAGATAGTCTATAAGTTTTGCAACTTCTTGCAGGATTTGTTCTTGAGATTGTTTCATGTAGGGCATCACTTTGACACGTGTCCTACATGGGGTTATAGGTGTGATGTCATCTTTGATAGGAGGAGGAGGTACACGCTACACTTCACTTGGAGGAAGTAGAAGGGCAACTTGAATTTCCATTTTTCATGGAACTGCTATTTTCAAGGTTAATGAAACAATAAATGAACAAGAAATCTGAAATTAAATGAGACTAAAAACTTGAGTCAACAAACTTACAATGACTATTATGTGCAATTTAGATGGTCTAGGATGACACAAAAAACTAAAATTGTCAAAGGACACATTTTTATGCACATAAAAGTGCAAAAATCAACAACAAATATTGTTTACAAATTATTTAAGCTATTTTTTTTTTCCTTGGAAAAAGTCAGTAATTTTATTTCAAAAAGATGATTAAAATTACATTCTGCACATGTAGTAGAATCACAAGGATCCCTACATTTTCACATATTTCTGTCCCATATAAGCATCATAACTAGATCTAAAAGCCACAATCCAGACAGCTATGAATGGCTCAAAAAAAAAAAAAAAAAAACGTACATATATTCAGACCAGCCATTAATGGCGAAGCCCTAATCAGATCAGCCAAACATTGGCACGAAAACAAAACCCACTCATAATGTGCCAAAAAAAACCTTCGCAGAAGGAAGAAAAACGATTAATCAGAAAAACATTGGTGTGAATAGGGCCACCGGTTCTGAAACGACCATCTAAGCTCGCCGCCATTGAAACGCCGCGCTCGATGCCAACGCCAAGCTCACCACCCATTGCAAAGCTCGCCGCTCGATCAAGCCAGGCCCACGCCGCCGCGCTCAGCTCACCGCCCGATGCCAAGACAGGCCCACGCCGCCGCGCTCAGCTCGTCGCTCGATGCCAAGATAAGCCCACGCCGCCGCGCTCAGCTCGCCGCCCACAAGCACAGAAGGAGAGGAATATATGTCCATCCTTTTAGATCTCAACAGCGCAGGGTCGAGCCTATTCTTGTGGTTGGTTGTGAAGACAATTATTCGTTCCTGTCCGCGGCACGACCACAGCCCGTCCGTGAAGTTAAGAACCAGAAAGAGTAACTCGGCTTCCGCTTCGCTCTTCATCTCCGCGGTTATCGAGCTCGGAGGCTTGGAAAGCCTGTTGAACAGGCCAAGCTTGCCGCCTCTGGATCTCGCCGCACTCGATGCCGCCCGGCCCACTGCCATCACGCCGCACTCGATGCCATGCCAAACCCTTGGCCTGCCAAAACCTCCACCATCGTGAAAACAAACCGCCGCCGCCACCACTGGATCTCTGTGCCAGATCCAATGGGTCGCCGCGCAAAGGCGCCGCCCTCACACCAAGCTCCTGAAAAACCGTCAGAACTCCACCGCATCAGCGACAGCAAGCAACGCAGGAGGAAAAAGTAGAGGCGGCCATGGAAGGAGCCATGGCCGTCGAAGTTCTGAGCGGCCGACTCTCAAACCCCATTGCCTGGCCCTTGTTGTTTGGTTTATTTAAGCTATTATAAACTGGAATTTTACAATAAAACAAAGGAATTTTACACAAAAAATAAAAATAAAATAAAATAAATAAATAAAAATAAGAAAATAAGTAAAATGGACCATTACCTTAGCAAATATATATAAGCTTCTTGGGTGGCTCTTACCACCAACAAACCTTGAAGAATGAATTTTCAATCATAAGCTTGCAAATAAAATCACACAAAATAAATAGAGTTATTGTTGAACACAAGATCTACATGTTATAACCAAGATCAAATAATAAGGACACATAATTAACCAATGCTTAATTGATATAACTAGCATAATCATCACCCTACAACCACCCTAAACACAAAGTTACATGTCAACCATCCAAAACTAATAATCAAATGAGAACAAGCATTAGAGGAACAATGACTAAAGGACCCATAGACAATTCTACAAAACATGGTCACTCTCATTCAAGAAGTATTAAAAAATGATACACCCAAGCCTCCTATTTACATATGTGGAGGAGGTGATTTCGAACCATCACAAAGGGTCAAATTCACCTTGGGGTTACAAAATCTTATCATCATTTGGGAAAATACAAGTGCCAACTACTAAAGCGAAAGGCATCTTCATCAAGTTGATCCTCCTCAACTTACATGAGGGGAGGAGATATTCATATAATTTAAATTGGAAAATAAACACCATCAAAGACACGAAATGGCCATGATAAAAAGGTTGTGATGAGAATTTGAGAAGGTGGTTCAAATCAAAATTTATAACTTCGAAAAATTGACCTCCAAAGGGCAACGTGGAAGTGGGATCGAAGTGGTTCAATAATTCTTCAAAATTGCCTCTATAATATTCAAACTACTTACCCAATGCATCTTCCACTATTACTTAATAAACAATTAAATGCAAAGATATGCCATATTCCCTTCAAGAATAACTTCATTAGCAATAGGATCTATGTGTTAATGGTTGAAAATTGTCTAATATGATTCTTCGATGGTGTATTCCAATAGTCCTCACATGCTCCCCTAGATTGTAGAATATTTTCATTTGATTGGAAGATGCTTGGCTACCTCCCCCGAAAGGATGGAAAAAATAAATGTGGAGGTCATGGGGGATTTGGCTACGAGGGTTCAAATCCCCCTTTACAACAATTATGAAATCACCACAAAATCATCCAAAACTTGCGATTTTCATAACAAATATGAACCAACAAGAACCACCAAGAGAATTAACCAATGAAACACAAGTTTACATAGCAAACCAAAACCAACAAGAGGGAGCTTTGGAAAATACCACATCCCAATCATTTGGTGGGGTGGATGATGCCTCAAATTTGACATTAATTTTTCCTCTATCAACTATGTGTTTATGATGGCTCAATGATCCCAACTAGTGATGGGAAAGGAGAAAAATGTAAGGAGAGGACAAAATCCAAACCAAAAACTATTTTAGATATAAAACCATGCATGTCCTTCACTTGGAATTTTTATTTTTCTCAATATGCATTCCCATGCCAGGTCACATGAGCAAGGTGCATGGGCTTTGGTTGAGCCCCATAAAAAGAGAGGTGATGGCTTTTCAAACTATGTTTGGCTTGACTTCAAAACATTGAGTAATAGGCTTGATTGGCTAGTGGAGGGAGCTAAAGCCACATGGGTATCACAAGGATATGGATATGAATCTCCCTACATCCCCAATTTTATTAATAATATTCATAACCTTTTTAATTTTTTAATTATCCAAGATCACATTTAATGTTCAAAACCACATCAATTTTGCATTAAAATATATAAGCTTACTTGGAACTTTGAAAAATTGTATCCAAGCCATACAGAGTCAAAATGACATATAGGATATGAGAGAAGAAACATGTCGGAGAGGATTATTCAACCACCTAGTCATCTATTTTATTTGAAGCTAGTATGGTATAATTTTTTAATCCAAGAAAACTTACCCTTGTTAAGGGAAAATCTTGTCTTGTCCTAAGTTGGGCCCACCTATGCCTTGCCTTTTGAAGGTCATAACTCAATCATTTGGCAGCTATATAGGATACACGATATATCATTGGAAATATTGTGATGAGAATAACAATGATGGATTTTCAATTTTTGATCATTAGAACATATTTTTCAATCGATGTAAATATGATATGAATGATGTGGACACCCAACACCTAAAACAACTTCAAAAACTTGTAACCATTGTATCTCGGTTACATGGACTCGTAATGAGTCACACAATATATAGTAAAAATTTTATTGAGATAAGATGCACCATGAAACCATTATTTATGTATTCATAATTGTTGTTGTTGTTGTTGTTTTATTCATAAATTAACAACAATTTAATCCTTGAACTTTAACCATCAATTAGTTGTCTCGAAGTTAGTCAAAATTTTCCGAAAGGTTGCAGTTGGTGACAAAGGGTTGAAATTGGCCATATGATATGTTGTTGGAAAGATATCACATTACCTAAATTATTGTTGGGATTACTTCTCCCTCTTGCATTACTTCATAAAGGATTGTAATCTTGACGCTATACTAATGGATTTTGACCTTGAAAAGACACCAAGTTCTATTTCAGGCATATGGCCTCGGAATGACATAAAGGATAGATCACTGGAAATATTGTGATTGATATTATATGGTATAACTAATAGTTTTGGGAAAATATTTAACAATGAATATTCATTTTTTTTAAATCCAACTTGGATGGACGCCTGCTTACTAACAAGTGAAAGGGGAAAACATTAGGATTTTTTCCAACCCCTTCTACTTTTAATAAAATTAGAAAGGATCATTATGAAACACTATATATTGATTGATTATGAGTTCCATAGTTAGAAACAAGTTGGGAATAACACATTCAATTACCAAAACTTGTTGCAATTGAAATGGACGAGGAAGGGTAAAATTATATTGGAGTGAATGCCTACAAAAACTTGTTTGGCACAATGAACTCAATGGATGTAATGGATATGTAAGGAGAGATATATTATACCTAAAAATTCTACAAATATGAAAACATAGAGGCATCACCATGAAGCTCAACCCATGGCAACCAAAATTGTACGCAATATATTTCACCATGTTTAGATTATTTGTAAATCACAAATAATGTTTATATTGTACTTGATATGTCCAGATATCCTTGACAATGCAACCCACGTTGTCTTCATGATACTCTTTACCCTAACAATAACCTTGCAAGGTGGGCGACCCGACAAACTGGCTTAAACCAGTCTTGTAAAGACTAAACATAATAACTCGCATGTTGCCTTTGAAAGGTATAGAATGAAGAATCATGTTGTTCCCAAATATTATTCTAGGCTCAACATTCTTAGTGAGAGAGGGGAGATGTTTTATAAGGCATGTTAGATCAAGGGTGCATATGCATCATAGGTGAGACTGCCCATCAAAATATTCAATGTTCCATGTAACTGAGTTAGGTGAGGGGGGTTTGAAATTGATTGTAGTGTAAAGGTCATTTTCACACAAGGTATCGATTGAATAAATGGAAAATAACATAAAAAAAGCATACAATACAATTTTTACTAGGATTCATAAAGAAAATAGAAGAGATGGAAGAATGACATGGGCTTTGTTGGGTGGACCAAGTGAAATGGGTCTCCCACTCTATCTATGTTTTGATTGTGAGAATTGAGTCTTAAGGTGAACCATGTCTCAACACAAAGTCACATGCATATTGCTAATTCTCTACACACAAAAATGGATTTGAGGTTCTTTTGCAATTAGTGACACTCAAAAGGAGAAAAACTAGTAATCAAATCAATCAATCAAGGGAGTAAAGAAATATTAAAAATTGTAGGAGATGCAAAAAAATCTCAAACATTCTCAAGTAATTGATTGAACCAAGTGTAGTTGTTTAGAATGTTTAGTTTCATGCTAAATAAGATAAAATTACAATTATGCATCTATGCTTAGCCATCATGCCATCAAATTCAACTTGACTGAGTATAATATATACTAGTTTTTATAGGCTCCAACATGCAAAATTTAACATTCCAATAATGATAACTTAGCATATTGATAGTAGTTTCAACCAAAGGTTTACTCAAGATAAAAAAAAAACAAAACAAAAAACAAAACAAAAAACAAAAAAAAAACAAAAAAAAAAAACAAAAAAAAAAAACTTACAGGGGGTTCCAAGGATTGCCTATTTTCGATAACTGATGCAACAAATTAAACCACTTTTGGCACAAATTCAAGCAAACCAAATAACAAAAGGAAATTAAGGCAACTTACAACAAGCATTATAAGTAAACAACCCCAAAAGTGAAGGAGAAATCAATATCCAACACTAAATCAAATAAACTAAACAACAACAAAAAATACAAAGAATCACACAAATATATATATATATATATATATATATATATAAACAATCAATAAAACTGAAGATGACATATGGGGGCAAAATGAAGCTTCTTAGGTATACAACATCTTAAGATGTTCATCATTCACCATAAGCTAGAGAGGCTCATCACCTGTTGTCTTTAATTTGAATGCATTTGTACCTAAAGCTTCATGTATTGTATAAGGACCCAACCATTATAAAACAAGCTTTATGTGCTTGGATGGATCCTTATGGACCTTATCCCACATCAATCACTATCTCTTACCTTATAGTAGAAACACATATACAAACAGGAGATTATACTAGAGATGGCAAATGTACAGGGCATATCAAAGCTTCTTAGGTATAGAACAATTTAAGATGTTGATATTTCACTAGAAACTACGGAGTTTCACCACCCATCGTCTTTAATTTGAATGCATGTGTACCTAAAACTTCATGGATTCTATAAACACCCAACCACGATAAATCAAGTTTTCTATGTTTAGATGGATCCTTATGGACCTTATCCCACATTAGTACATCATCTCCTACCTTGTAGCTGATAAGTGTAGGTTTTTTCATCAAATTCCTTCTTGACAATCTCTTGTTTCCTCTTAAATCATTGAAATGCATCTTTCCTAGTCTCCTCTAGTTCAATTAAGGCATCTTAATGATGTTTCCAAGGTTGGAAATAGTCTTTTGTTTCAGTAATAGTCATTCTCAAGCTTGGGATTTGTAAGTGAATAGGAAGAATAACATGCCTCCCAAACATAAGAGGGCAGGGACTTTGAGTTGTAGATGTTTTATGTGTAATTTGATCACACCACAATGTAAAACCTAGCTTAGTATTCCAATCTACTTGGTGATCCTTAATGGATCTCTTAATTTTTCTAATCATATTTTTGTTGGTGGATTCAACCAACCTCTTACCTTGAGGTAATAGTTGGAAGGATGAAAGAGTTGGATACCATAAGAGGAACTGAATTGGATCATTTCGTCATAAATAAATGCAAGCCTATAATCAGTTAAAATCTCAAAAGGTATCCCAAAGCAAGATAATATATTTTATTCAAGGAAGTTTACAACTTGTTATGCACAGGTATTATTGAGTGGGACAAATTTTACCCATCTTGTAAAGTAGTCAATAGCAACAAAGTTAAAGATGTGGACAACAATAGTAGGGAAATTGACCCAACAAAATCCATGCCTTGTCTTGTAGATGGGACCTAGACTTGAATGGGCTTAAGAGGCAAGGTTGATAATTTTTTGTTTTTATGTCAAATGTTAGCATCCCACACATTTTTGCACCAACAAATGAGCATCATGATGAATGGAAGGCCAAAAATAAACAACATCTAATACTTTGTCTCCAATGGTTTTTCCAAAAAGTGGTAACCATGCGAACCATTTTCAGCTTGGATTGGGGTAAGACACTATCGATACAACATTTCATTTAACCATGTCTTATATAGAACTTGTTCTTTTAAGACATATTATAGTACTTGCAAGCAAAATCTCCACTTGGCCTTGCCATCAATGTCTAGTAGACATCCTCCAATGGAAAACAATAGATAATAGGTTCATATCAAGGTTGTGTGGCCAAACCACTTTCATCAACTAAGGCTTCAAAAGCTATTAAGTCCTCTAAGATGGTTTTTTTATACTAAGACATAAGCATGTGATTTGGTTAACAATTCAACTAACCTAATTCCCTTTACAACTTCCTTGCCCTAATTTTGAGGTCATAATCGTGCATGTACACTACCCACTTGGAGCATCTATTATTCAGGTCCATTTGAGTTAATGTGGCAACTTAAGGGGATGTAGGTATCGAAACCCGAATTTAGTGACATTTTGAATATAATGGCATAACAATTTTAAAGCTTTATATGGGGAGAAACCAAGTTTTTCTACTTGGGGATATTTTAGCTTGTGTTTTCTAGATTTTTGCTCACAAAGGCAAATGACTTTTCCTTTGTCATCTCTTTGCAACAAAACCCAAATTTAGTGACATTTTGAATGTAATGTCATAATGATTTTAAAGCTTTATATGTGGAGAAACCATGTTTTCTACATGGGGATATTGCATCTTATTTGTTTTTAGATTTTTCCTCACAAAAGCAAATTATTTTTCCTTTGTCATCTCTTTGCAACAAAATTTTAGGAATAGTGCTCTCATAAGCATATGTGTATATGACAAAGTCTCTTGGATGATAAAAACTAGCCAACAGAGGTGTACAGGTGATAACAACTTTAATGGATTTGAATGCTTCAGGAACTACTAAGTCCCACCTAAACTTAATGTATTTCTTTCTTGGTTGATTTAAAGGTTTAACAATAGGGGGAAAATTAGAAATATATCACATCAAGAATGTTTTCAACTCTTTTTGTTGTAGGTAAAGGAAGACTCTTAGTTGCTATCACATCGGAGGGATAAGCAAAAGCCCCCTCTTTTGACACTATATCACCCAAAATATTTCCTTCGGCAACATTGTAGATGTTCTTCATAGGTTTTTAATGATATTACCGAAATTGTAACTCCCAATAAAGTCTTCTTTAAGATGGCCAAAATGGATGCAATATTATTTTGAAAAAAATGATGAGATCATTAAAGTATACTATAAAGAATTTTCCCATCAAAGACTTAAAAGCAATCATCTTTTTTTTTCCAGAAGAAAAAAAGTCCCTTGCTATTCATAGATTGAATCAAAGAAACTACAATTTTTCATATTCCAAGGACAATTTTAACATATTCTATGTGTTACAATATCCCTAAGTATCAACAAAGATAACCTATATCAAGTCTAACAATTAGTATCTATATGTCATCTTACATTATATCATGTGTACATAAACCTTCAAAAAATACATCTACCGAGTTGATATTCATAACAAAAAATTGCGCAAACTCAGTAGATGCGAAATCTCAAATCTTCAATGATATGTTGGTGATGATATTCCTTTAATAGCGCCCAGCCATCGTCCAAATCCAGGGATTGTTTTGACGGTAGATCTGCCTTCATGTTATAATTCCTGGAAATATGTGAAAATCTGATATCTTCAAATAGTGATAATAAAATATGTACCTGAATCGTCCAATATGCCAATAATGGAACCTGCAAATTGTGGATACCCAAGATCCACTGAATGATGACTAAGGAATCACCAAGGATTTGTATCATGTTTATCCTCTTCTTGTGTGTTATGCACATTACCCCCCAGAAGGTAAGCATTTACACACGGGTATTAATACCCTCACCATAGCCTATCATCAGTTCCAAGTAATGATCAGGACTAAGTAAGATAATAAACCCAACACCACATTTTCCCATCTGAGTAGCGCCATCAAAAAACCTGACCGGTAAAGTTGAATCTATAAGCGGGGGCTTGTAATTAACATTCTTAGGATACGACCTCCTATAATTGACATTTAAAAGCAATCGTCGTGGCATGTTGAAAGGTACCTCTGGCATTAATCAAACCAAAATACATCTTATGATATGTGTATATACCTCAATGAGCTATGAATGTCATTTTGTGGCGACTTTATGTGTAAGTGTAATTTGATTCTACCCTAAGAATCCATCCAACAAAGACATCACTTGTACCTTGGAGACTTTTCCAGGATTTCCTAAATGGGCAAGATGAAAAGTTGTCTTTTGGTGAAACTTTGTCCAAGTTTAAAAAATTGACATGTAATATAATCTTCCTGGTTTTTTCCCTCATAAGTACTAATGGCTACCCACTTTGGGTAGCATATAGGATAAACGACCCTTACAACTAGCATATTATTTATTTTAGCTTTAATGTTTTGCTCCAAAGCGGGGTTATTTTGTTTTTGTTTTTTTTGCATGAATCTTCCTAACTTGCAGGAGTGACCCATGTTCTAAGAAATCGCGACCCAAGGGAATCTAAGTCATCAAAATCACCCGGAGATCTCACCTGACCTGGGCCAAATGGTCCCTTAGCATGGCTGGATATTTTTGGTGTCTCCTCCCACCACCTCCGAGTTTCAAACCCTAGGCCACCTAACAAACGAAACCCCTTGAATACCAACCGTGCTAGTGGGACTTGACTATTTCGTGTTTGTTTTTCTTGAAAATGCTTTGAATCACAATTTATGGGTTTGGCATGCATTATCCGCTCCATATCAAAGACTTTGAGGTCTTCATAAGTCCATAGAAAAACCTATTTGAACTCTAACAAGAGTTTGGTAGCCTTAGTGACTCACCAAGAGAACACTGTGAACCTACATGAACTCACCTTCGAATTTCATGAATTCAAAGGTTTATTAAGGTTTGTTTCTTGCACCTTTCTAGATGATTTGTCATTGTTCTTAGGTGTTGAAGTGGAAGCATCATTTGAGTTAAACAAGGACTTTAAGATGAATAATCTAGGAGCTACTATTTTAGTTTTTAATTATAGGATAAAACATATTTATTTTTCCACTTCATGGTTGACGTGTTGGTCATTGAATTCTTTCATGTTTTAAGAAAATTGAAGATTTGTTCATCAAATTCAAAGACTTTCCAACATTATTATTGTTTTTTTTGCTCGAATCTCCCAAACTTGTGGGAGTGGCTTGTGGTATGAGAAACCACGACCTAGGCGCATCTAAGCCATCAAAATCACCTAGGGATCGCACCCAGCCTAGACCACACCAACCTCAACTTGAATGGTTTTTCGGGTGGCATATCTCAATTAAGTCACCCCTAAGGGTAATTGAACTCAAGTCGCCTTGCTGACGAGACCCACACCTTAACCGAGTGAGCTTGCGGGAATTGACACCAACATTTAATATTGTTAGGTAATGTAGGCCTATGTAAAATCTACACTTTAATATCATTTATGAACCTAACAAAATTTAAAGTAAATATGCACTGACAAAGGCTAAAATATCAATCACTTGATTTTCATCCCTAAGCACAACTCGAATATTAAAAGACAATAACTTGTCAATGAATTCTATGGCATTATGATAGCATTGCTTAAGGTGAGGGTTACAAATTGTAGACTTTTCCCTTAATTAATTCACAACTAGCTTTGAATCCCCGCTAACTAATAAATGGTGAATTCCTAAATCCAAATTCCTCTGGAGACCTTGAAACAATACTTCATATTGAACCACATTATTGTTGTTGAGATATTCTAATTAGAAACTGAAAGGCATGGATTTCCCTTGGGGATAACAAAAGGAGAACTCTGACATCGAGGCTTTGTTTGGAGTTTGAATCATCAAAGTCCATATCCCAAATGATTTCCTTTTTTTTCCAAGGAAAATATCGTGCAGATTTATTATATTAAATATAAAATCACATTTGCCCAGGCTTAAAGCCTTACGTCAAAAGATTCCACAATCTGCCAAATGGCCAATGCATAAGGATCAATCATTCAAACCCAAAACATAGACCATTAGCTACCCATGATATCAGTCCAAAATGTAAAGGATCCTCAAAGCAACAGGACTTTGATCCGAAAGATAAAAAACCACATCAAAAAACAGGTAGAGGTTGTTTAATGGGACAACCCCTAAACCCAAAGAGAAAAAGGTTAGATTAAGAGGGTGAAGCACAGGAAAGCCGTGCATGAACACCCTTGATAGAAAGTTGCCTTCCGGCCCAAAAATCCTGGCACTCATGATCCCTGGCTAGTGCCAACACCGAGAAGCAACCCCAGAGCCGAGGAGATCGCCTGGGAGAGACTTGTTGTAGAAAAACCAAATGATTTCCTCTTTTTGAAGAGGACCCATTCTTGTATCTCAAAAAGACACACGACAATTTGTAATATCCCGATTTTGACCCCATTGCATTAAAATGTAAATGATGTAATATTGTTATAAAATCATGGTGAGGAGCTCAAGGCCAAAGCCCGGCCATTGATTTAGTGATGCATATGGTTTACGTGCTAGTCAGGCACGTTGTGTTGTGAGGAAAATGCACCTATAGTTCAGGGGAGAAACTACCAACTTACGGTGATAAAGATAGACTTACAAGCATTCTGCAAGTACAACAAATAAGTGAAGAGATTAGGGTTTAGAGATGTATGCACCTTCTTCAGAAGGTTGATCCTAGCTTTGCCTCCCTCGCTCTTCAATGCTTATCCAGCGTTGCAATGCCCAGACCTGCAAAACAACTTGATACCTTTCTCAAATACATTTGACTACATATATAAGACTGATATCCATAATAGAAGAAGACATCAAACTACAAGCAAACTGTAATCAAATCCAAGACACACATGAAATAGGTCATATTTGGAAAGAGAAGAATGTCTTATTTTTATTAATGAATGAAAGCAAGTACATAAAGTTATACCTTCTTTCAAGCTTGGCACTTCACGAAACCTAGATTCAAGGTCTCCTGCTTCCGTTCTCCAAGGATCCCAACCTCTAACCAGCAGTGCTAGGGTTTATCAGAAACTAAGCACAAGAGAGGGGGATGAAGGTCTCCATTCCTCCAGCATAACAATGTTATAGACTTGGTCCCCTCACATGGCCCTTCTACCCTCCTTATATAGTCAATGAAGGAGAGGAAAAGAAGTTATAACCACTCAGGAGGTTCCCCAACCAACTTAACTTACTCAAATTTTGAGATTTTGACCAAAACAGGGGTGTACGCTACTATTTCACAGTGGAGTAGCACCCAGGAAGGGTTGAGCACTACTATTGTACACTAGAGTAGGGTACAGGTGCTATTTTGTTAAGGTAGAGTAGCGCCCATGTGAAAAAATGGCCAAAAACAGGCTTTTCTGCTCATTTTCAGGAGATTGTTTGGTCTGGAAAAATGTTCCCAAGGGTTGTAATCATCAAATGGGTCAATAATGAGGTAATTTCAACCATTTTTAGTGTCCCAAATGACTCCTCCATCCACAAGTGTCCTGTTGTGTGACTGAACTTGATCTCAAGAAGTGTCGTCATGCGACCAAGGAAAGCAAGTGTCGTCATGGACGGAGAGGTGTCATTTCAAGCTATAACACGTTGGAATTGCAAATATTATGTAAATATGCATTTTAATAAAATACCCACAACTAGCTATGCAATGCAACAAGAGATGGAGCATGATTTTACAAGGAATTGGGAGGGAAAACATTCAAACCCTTGAGCCAATCAAGTCAAGCCAAGTGTCAATGAGAGAACCCATCAAACCCTCAACTACACATTTTTACTTTTGTATCCAATCATTCATCCTCCCAAGAGTTGGTTGAGGTAGTTAATGCCTTGGGGAATGGGAAGTATGGTTGTCCAAATTCGAGTATGGGAAAGCCACCCTTCATGGAAAAACGTGTTTTGCTTCTTGGGCAAGAAAACATCCATGAATTGCTCCCCAAGCCATAACCCATGAAGCAGTTTTGCTCCCCCATGAGTTTGGAGCTATCTGGGCATTTTTCTCCATGGATTTCCTGTGTTTTCCATCATCTTTCAAGCTGGGAAGGGCGTTTTTGCTTTGGTTACCAGTGGGGAAGAGAACGGATCGATTTGGGGGTTTCCTGGAGGTCGTTTTGGCCATTGGAATGCCCATAATCTGTGGGATAAATCGTTTTCCTCCATGTCGTCGAATTACCCTTTCTCACAATTCTCTTTTGGTGTGCCCACGATTTGGGAAAGACCATGGCCATCGTGTTTGTAAATCCCATTGCTAAAAATGTGTATCCATGCCCAGTTCTTGAGTTTGTTGTGTGTAAGAGAATGTTGGGGTTGAGATGGGTATCCATTTCTTTGGTTGTGTATGAGTTGGAATGTCCCTTTTCCTTGTAAGAATCATGCCCAGCTCGGGGGTGGCAGTTGTGTCGAGAGAATTGATTAACACAACTGGCCTACGGTTGGGTGGAACGTTGCAGCGACATAGCTAGTTGTTTGGGACAATTGCATAATGAAGATAAGTAATTTCTATGTGTATTTACTTCTGCAATGTTTAATTTAATGATTATTTTGATATGCTGAATGAGCATGAATTATTTGTGGATGTTGTTTTGATTCCGCTGTGCATACTTGTTTGTTTTGCATCTACACACTCTTGTTTTTAATTGTTGTGAATTTAATGAGCGGGCTTCATTTGTGTAAAAGCCCTAGATTGGCATCATATTCCCTTCCAGGAATTGGGTCCACGGGAGGGACTGTGACAGAGTGGTATCAGAGTTGTTGGTTGCAGCATTGGGCCTTCATGGCTACCTATCACAGTTGCAGAGGTAAGTATGCCTTCTGTCCAGCACTAGACATAAAAAAAGAAGGAAACATTTCAGAAAAATTTTCTAACTATTTTTGAAAAATTGAATTTTTTTCTAAGTGTTGGAAATTTTGCTCAAGTCTCTGTCGACGATTTTAACCATAACTATTGCACCAAGGTCGGCGAAAATTTGGTTAAATTTTGTGCCGAAGCAGTCGCGTAGAAAAGACTCTGTCGCCGATTTTAGTGTTAAATTTTGCGACACAGCGGTAATTTTAATCCTTAAAATTTGCGATGCGGTCGGCAATTTTAACCTTAAAATTTGCGACGCGCTCGGCAATTTTAACCTTAAAATTTGCGACGCGGTGGACAGAAATTAAGTTAAAATTTGCGCGACGGAGGCTTGCAGGTGGCGAAGATAAGGCCAAGATCGTCGCAACAGTCGCAGAAGTTAAGGCTAAAACCTGCAACGGTCGGTGGTGACATTGGCGAAACGGTCGCAAAAGTTAGGGCTAAAATATGCGATGCGGGCGACAACTTTAAGGTTAAAACCTGCGATGCGACGGCGATTTTAGGGTTAAATCTAGCGCCAAGGTCGACGGAGTTAAGGCGACATTTGCAAAGGTTGGGCCGCGACCAGCATTGATAGGAGTGAAAATATATATATATATATATAGAGAGAGAGAGAGAGAGAGAGAGAGAGAGAGAGAGCCCAAAACTTGAGAGAGAGAGAGAGAGAGAGGAGCAATCGGGCTCAGAATGGGATGATTCCTGTGAGGCTCAAAGGCCATTAACGAAGGCCACGAAAGAACCAGAGAGGGTCCCGAACCCGGTATGCTCCAATTTGACGTAAAATGGAGAATAGTGACTTTTGTAAGACGATGTCCCGAGGCTTAACGGAAGGTCGGATTGAGCTGAAATTGATATGGCGCGGCCATGGAGCAGGAACAGTGTTAAGTTTGGAATCTTGGAGTCGAACTCCAAAGGATGTGGAGTCAGGGTGAACTAGAAGGCCAAAAAGCACTGTTCCGGGCCACTTTTTTCGGAATTTTGAAAAGCTTGTGGACAGTAAAAGTGACCCTAGATGTGGGAATCAAAATTTTTACTAAACTAGACATTTCATCTTCTCATTAAGACAGACAGTTTTCGTTAGACGAAGATTTTCCAGAAATGCATAGATTGGGAGATAGCCATTTTTGGCCAAGTTTTGAGATTTTGGGGGAAAAGTGAAAAGTGAAAAGTAGCCAAACCCCAAATTTTATAAAAGTTGACTGGTGCATCGGAACAGGGATCTGAAGGTTGCTGAGTGTTCCTTATTATATGGAATAATTTCGCTCGGTAGATAAGTTTTCATGATTCTTCCTAATTTGCTTCTACAAGTAGCTGAAGTTGGCCTCCCAAAATAAATTGCAGCTGTGTAAAAGTGCAGAAATTTGGGCAGACAAAGTTTGCATTTTTGAAAGAATGTAAATTCCATGTTCTGGATCGGAATGGAGCACGGGGATAGGCATTGGAAAGCTTATCTAGAGGAGAACAGGGATGCATGACCAGAATTTGAATGAGGTCCGCATATATCATAGATATTTGGTGCAGGAAAGTGCCAGCGGCTGTTTTGACAAAAAAATGTTGTCAATATGGGCAATTTCTAGAATTGCATGACTGGAAGGAAACCGGACCAGCTATGATATGGAAGAGCGATTCCATGCTACGATGAGGGATTGGAAAGGGAGAATTCCTTAACCCCTGTTTTTCTATCGTATTTATAATTATGAAATTGTCATGCATATAAACTATGGCATAAGAATGTTGAAAATGCAAGAGATTACATAAATGAAATGAATATGCACCAGATAGCACATTAATAAACATTGCACAGTGCATGTGAAAATGTTTGTACATGAATAGGATATTGCATATTGGTAAACTAGTGAGGTTTTACATATGCAATGAGCCACTTGAGATAATTATGGTGCTTGCTAATAATTAGTCATGTCCGCATTGGTTGTATGACAAAATACAATCAAAGCATGGCTAAAGAAGTTGATGAAGTTGTTGCACGAGACCAACAACCTTATGAAGAGAGGATGGTGCATCAAATCCATGATCATGATGTTGGAAAAAGGACTGAGTAGCCTTGGTAAGAGGCCAACTGATCAGGTAACATCAAGCGATGTTAATAACAACCATGCAGATAAGGGTTAACTGTGCTTAATTGCATGAATGCTGAAAGAGGATTTGGTGAGATCCCTTCAACTATGTTTAAACTATGTTGATTGATTTGCATGTGTTATTGAGTGCCTGAATGTGAATATCAACCTACCAGGTATGGTGAGGTGTGGGTAAGTGAAGGCAATGATCCTTACACCCTATAATTGCTTAGAAATCTCAATGCATTCATACGAAATTATATCATGCCATCTTTGTATGTCGGTTGTGAGTTTAACAAGCAACGCAAGTGAGAAATTATGGTCCTGTTGTGGCAGTGCATGCTATGAGTGGTAGTCATGGTTATGCCATAATATGCATGAGTGCATAGTATGCATAGATTAATGCAAGGTTGTATTGGGGGGTTATGCATTGAGTGAATGCACATTAAAAGATTATGAAAATGTTGTGAATGTGCATGCATATGTGTGGGTGCACATGTTGAGATGCATTGTGTGAATGCATGGGTGTGACATATATATGTTTCAATGCAGTTAGATAATAGATGAAATGGTGGACTATTGTTAATCTTAAGACCATTTCATGAGCTGTTGTGAATGCAGGAGAATGATTGCATGAAAAAGGTAGACATGTTGATGGGATACCAGAGTGCTATGTTGGAAGGACAGAGTTGCATAAAAATGATATGGCTATGAAGTAATGAGTATTTACAGTTTATTTAAATTGCATGAACAGTGTACCCGTGTCTTGCAATTTTATTATGATAATGATGCATATATAGATATATATATATTTCATTGCATTTCAAATGTTAATAGCTGAAGGTGTTTGAATTATTGAGTGTTATAATTCTGAGATCACTTTAGTGACTGTTGTAGCAATGAAAGGATCATATGCATAGATACTCACAACGTGATTGGCTGATTGAAGTTTTAGTTTTCAAGTGGAAAAGTCTTACGTATGGCAATGAGGATAAGTCCATAGTAAAGACCGGGATCTACCATGTGCAGAAGCCAAAGGTTATGAGAAGGTTCTCGTGGTTGTAACTTATGCATGAAACAAATCTGAAAATTGTCTGATTTAAATTTATGAGAATAATCTCATGGTTGCAAATCTAATTTCTGTAGGAAAACAGATTTGTAGATTTCAGATTTTAGAATTTGCTTATGATTGTTAATCACTATTTGGCTTATATAAAATTGTGTCAGGAGGACATGTTGTAGGTGGATGTTCATGTATGGTAGCAAGGGTGAAACCATAATGGACAAGGTGATACCACTTACAAGAGCCAAACGATATGAGGGCGGCCTCATGGTTAAACAAATCAATTTCTGTAGGAGACAGAATTGTAAATTCATGTTGAATTAATTATTAATGCTATTGATTGGTTATGGAACAATCATATTTGAAGTTTATTGTTAAATGTTGCTGACTGTTTGGCTATTTAATAAGTGTGCCAGGATAACACATTATAGGAAGACCATGTATGATGGCCTGCAGAAGCCAAACTAGATGGGAAGAATCCCATGCTTTGGAAATGGGTTTCGGGTGAAACGCCATTGTAAATTTTGATAACACCTCAGCTGCACTGCATGTGAGTGAGATGGTAAAACTATGCCAAGAAGGCATGTGTGGGTTATGGAACGTGAAAATATTGGGGTGGCAAACTGAAGGACTGTTGACTCAGAGAAGGGAGTCCCCATTCTTCGCAAATGAAGAAAGGATACATCTGATAAATGGATGAGTATTCCGTGACCCTAACTAAGAATATACATGTCTGGTTATTAGATTTAAAATGCAGAGCATGTTTTATTATTATTCCAGAATGCTTGAGTGTGATTAGGGCCTACATGACTCACATCAGAAAGGGATGCATACCTTTCGGGTGCCAGGTTTTGTTGGGGTTGTCAATATTGACTACACCCTAAGGGAATGGACGCATTCCTGGTGTTTCAATACTTGATAGTGAATGTTATGAAATATGATTACAATTTTTGAGCAGCAATACTGATGAGTCTGCTTATCCTTCTTGTGTTGTCAGCTTATACAAATGCAATTTGGTTTTGCACGTTAAGGGGCAATGTGAAGAGAAAGTACTCAAGAGGATTGTATGGGAAATGGTAACCTTTCTACGCTCACACTAAAGGACACTAGAAGAGATGGATAGGCCCGAGGAGCTGTGTAGCAGAAAAGGGGTATCATCCTTGTGTAGTGTGAGTGGGTATTGTGGGGGCCATGCTAGCTTGTAGTCAAGTGAGTCACCTATGGAGTTCCTGGAGGGAACCACTGGTTGCATAAGAGAAGAAGCCACGTAATCATATTATGTTGTTCTTATTTCCTGATAAACCCAGTCGGTGTACTGGCTTGGCAATGGTTGTTTTATGCCTGATAAACCAAGTCAGTGTACTGGCTTGGCATTGGATATGTGGATGTTGTGGCGATTGGTTGTTGGATGCCTGACAAACCCAGTCAGTGTACTGGCTTGGCATTGGCTATTTGCATGTTGTGGAGGTATTGGTGAAGGGTGTTATTTCCTGACAAACCCAGTCAGAGAACTGGCTTGGAAATGGTCGTTGTATGCTTGATAAACCCAATCGGCATACTGGCTTAACATACTGATTTTTGAAATGCTTGATAAACCCAGTCAGCGTACTGGCTTAGCATACTAATTTTTGGGATGCCTGATAAACCCAGTCGGGTACTAGCTTGGTATTGCCTATTCGGATGATGTTGTGGAAGCAACATGTGTGCTGGCCAAGCATCCACCCCACAGGTGATCTAAGGCTTGTAAAGCAGAGAAGGAAACCTGTGGAGTAGCAAGGAAAATGCACAATACAGATAAGTATTCATTTTCATTTATTTTATTGTTGGGAATAATGAATATTTTAGATATAAGTCTTCTAACAACTAAGCTGATACACTATTGTTTCTTTATTGGAAACCTTGGTCATTGCAGGAAAGCAAGGACCCTAAAAGAACCATAATTCTTGGTTAAACCAGAGAGTAACTGGTCAGGCTCTATAAATTCTTAGTAAATCCAGAGAGTAACTGGTTGGGCGCTACAAATGCTTGATAAATTCGGAGAGTAGTTGGTGGGGGCACTAAACCCTTGATGTTGTGGAGCAGCCGGCGTGCTGGCCAAACATTCTTTAATTAATTAATAAAATCAGTCAGAGCACTGGCCTAACATATTGCTAAATGAGATGATTAATAAACCCAGTCGGCGTACTGGCCTGACATTCCCTATTTGAATGGTTGTGGAGTAGCCTGCGTGCTGGCCGAACGTTCATTATTGTGTCCACGGGGAATCCAAGGCTTGTAAAGCAAGGAAGGATACTGTGGAATAAAGTGAAGACATCCCATACATATAAGTATTTGGTTATCTTGCAGCTTCTTGCGTATGAATATACATGTGTTTATGAATTGTTTATGATTTCTTAAACTCTTGTTTAGAAATAAACCCTATGAGAATAAACTGAACATGTGAATTGATTCAATGTTTGAGTGTATGTATTGTCAGGAGCAAGGACTATGAAAGCATCTCGAGGATGCATGTGGACATGTGACCATCCTAAAGAGCTCAGTATGAGCAGTAATGAAAGGTGCTAGTGGATATGTGTGGGTCCTGGCAGCCAAAGGTTCTATAAGCAACAATGGGGAAAGGTTCCCTGGTTGAAAATCCTCAGACAGACCTTGGACACTAAGTGTCATAGCCAAGAACGAGCAAGTCAAGCATTCACATTGAAGTGAAAGAGGCTAAGGAGCATGAAACCAGAGTTGTGGTGTGGCTCCGGATTGGAACAAGACTAAGAGGGGGAAAACTCTTACTCTTCTCTTTCCCTTTTGATTGATGCATTTCAGAAAACAGAGGATTGTTGAATGCATGTTGTGACTGAAAGTTGATTGTGTTAATTGCTTGAAATGAATTGTGAATGCTGAAATAGTAAATTTTATGTGAAAGGATGAACATGAATGAGTTCATGTGTATGTTGGGAAAGCATGAAAAATATGGAAGTCTTATGAGTAAAGCATGGACGTTCTATGTCAATTGGGAAAATAATTGACTAATTTTAATATTGTGTTATGCTTGTCCTAACAGGAATTGTCATGATGAATCTCATAGTTGAGGAATTAAAAGCCATCTGTTGCAGCTGTTACTAGCCAAGTGTTGCTAGTGAGCAAAGTGTGGGCCAGTTGTGCATATTGATCATGGCAGCAGACCAAAAGCTATTTGTTTTGGCTAAATATCTTCCTCGAATAGTTTCCAGGACAACAAGGAAGATGGAATCCATGAAATTCCAGACTTATAGATCAGCTGGAAGATAAATAAACAGAAGGGATTGCTATGGAGCGATGCCCACCTGCAGAACTGGAAGATCAAGCCAGTAGGAGCAGCTTGTGGAAGCCAAAAGACTTGATCCTAAAAGTTCAAAGTAAAGAGATGAACGCAGGACAGACCTGCCACATTTTGTGAATTTTGAGACATGTGTAAAGTGGGTATATATTCCTAAGTGTTGGAACACCGGGGACGGTGTTATTCCAAGGGGGAGGGGATTGTAATATCCCGATTTTGACCCCATTGCATTAAAATGTAAATGATGTAATATTGTTATAAAATCGTAGTGAGGAGCTCAAGGCCAAGGCCCCACCATCGATTTAGTGATGCATATGGTTTATGTGCTAGACAAGCACGTTGGAATTGCAAATATTATGTAAATATGCGTTTTAATAAAATACCCACAACTAGCTATGCAATGCAACAAGAGATGGGGCATAATTTTACAAGGAATTGGGAGGGAAAACATTCAAACCCTTGAGCCAATCAAGTCAAGCCAAGTGTCAATGAGAGAACCCATCAAACCCTCAACTACCCATTTTGACTTTTGTATCCAATCATTCATTCTCCCAAGAGTTGGTTGAGGTAGTTAATGCCTTGGGGAATGGGAAGTATGGTTGTCCAAATTCGAGTATGGGAAAGCCACCCTTCATGGAAAAATGTGTTTTGCTTCTTGGGCAAGAAAACAACCATGAATTGCTCCCCAAGCCATAACCCATCAAGCAGTTTTGTTCCCCCACGAGTTTGGAGCTACCTGGGCATTTTTCTCCATGGATTTCTTGTGTTTTCCATCATCTTTCAAGCTAGGAAGGGCGTTTTTGCTTTGGTTACCAATGGGGAAGAGAACGAATCGATTTGGGGGTTTCTTGTAGGTCGTTTTGGCCATTGGAATGCCCATAATCTGTGGGATAAATCGTTTTCCTCCATGTGGTCGAATTGCCCTTTCTCGCAGTCTGCTTTTGGTGTGCCCACGATTTGGGAAAGACCATGGCCATCGTGTTTGTAAATCCCATTGCTGAAAATGTGTATCCATGCCCAGTTCTTGAGTTTGTTGTGTGTAAGAGAATGTTGGGGTTGAGATGGGTATCCATTTCTTTGGTTGTGTATGAGCTGGAATGTCCCCTTTCCTTGTAAGAATCATGCCCAGCTCGGGGGTGGCAGTTGTGTTGAGAGAATTGATTAACACAACTGGCCTACGGTTGGGTGGAACGTTGCAGCGACATAGCTAGTTGTTTGGGACAATTGCACAATGAAGATAAGTAATCTCTATGTCTATTTACTTATGCAATGCTTAATTTAATGATTATTTTGATATGCTGGATGAGCATGAATTATGTGTGGATGTTGTTTTGATTCCGCTGTGTATACTTGTTTGTTTTGAATCTGCACACTCTTGTTTTTAATTGCTGTGAATTTAATGAGTGGGCTTCATTTGTGTAAAAGCCCTAGATTGGCATCATATTCCCTTCCAAGAATTGGGTCCACGGGAGGGACTGTGATAGAGACGATTATTGTAGGAAGCATGTATTGTTTGGTCCCTATACTCAAGTTATTTTCTAATAGTAATTTTATCCTCCTAGTAGGGAAGGTGAAATGGGTGCTCTCTAGAACATAACTGGATTAGTCATGTGACTTTAATGTGTTATGATGTGAAACTATCTCCTTTCTCTACATAATCAAACCTCAATGCTCTAGTGATTTATTTCCTCCACAAGTGCATTTAAGTTAAGTTGCCAACACACTCACAACAACAAATTGTAAAGAAACACCATTATTTTATACAACATACCCATTTATTATGGTTATTACAAATTCAGATAGTTTATGTCTCATAATATAAATATAAATATATAAATGAAGAAATCAAGAGATGCATAATGATGTTACATAAATATAAATATATAATATGAGTACAATAATTTTTTATATAATATGATTAAACAAGATACATAATGGTCAGTAGGGTTGAGGTTTAAGCCATATTCAACACTTCCAAATTTGTAACCCTCTTTCGTTCATTGGATAACAAAAATCTCAAGGTCATGATATTTGTAGTTCACATTGGGAAGTGGTCACAAGGTTTCACAATAATAATAATAATAAGGATTATTGATGGAGAACCCTCGTTTCATACAATTCAAATATTGAATCTATATAGATCGGGCCAAGCCCTCCTCTCGCGCCCCTATATATCGACATGGGATAAACTCCAACCAAAATGCCCCATTATCCTGGTGTATTTCTTGTGTAATTAAGCACAACATATCTAATGAACAAGTAAATCAATTACAATAGATGAAACTCATAAAATATGTGTAAAATTGTGCAAAAGGCTTGCAACAGTGCTCTATTGAATTAAAAATGATAGAATACAATACAATACAGTAACATTGACTGAGCAATTCGAATCAACCAAGGAGTTCATTCGAATATACTGCATGGAATAGCTTGGCTCCAACTAGGAGTCCTCATCATCAGATCAGTGGAGTCATCAATGCACAAGTAACGGTTAACCAAGTGTCAAACTCAGTCTAATTGAGTGTGGTAGGTGTAACTGGCACATGTAGGCACTAACTGAATGAAGGAGGCTCAGTGGAGGGCACATGAGGAGCTAATTGGAGTCAGAATAGGCAGTCTAGTCTCACTGGAGGTCCAACGGAGTGATACAGTCAGTTAGGAGTCAATCTAGCCTTAAATCAAGGAAAGACAAATAGCTAACTGGAGTGAACTGAGTGGTAGGTGAAGAAGGGCGCCTTTCTCAAGTGGTAGGTGAGAAGTGGGCGCCTTCCTGACTAGGAGGGCTAAAACTGTATGGAAAGAAGCTCCCGGGTGCTGGCAAACTGAGGATAAGATGCTGGAGGCATCAAATTAGTGACTGGGCTGCATGCAGATGCATGCAAAGTACATAATTGAATGATGAGATATCCTAACACCCCCCTCAAGCTATATTATGATGTAAAAAATAATAACTGAATAGGGCCCTGGTTACTGAGACCAAAGGTCACCCCAATACAATAATCCAAAAATGCTAGAAATAAATCTAAGTGAGGAAAGAGGGAAAACCCAATGGGAAGAAAGCCCCCCCTCAAGCTAAACATAGAAGGATCTAATATGTCTCCACCATGATGGAACTCACCCCCAACAGTGAACAGAGGTAAGAGAACTCCTTCTCAGTGAAGCTCTTGGTGAAGATGTCTGCAATTTGCTCATCGGTACGGTAATATTGCAAAACAATGGTACAGTCATACACAAGCTCTCGGATGTAGTGCATGTGGATCTCGATGTGCTTGGTCCTCTGTCTCTGAAATGGATTAGCCGGGATCTTGATAGCACTTTTATTGTCACAAAAAATGACAGTCGAAGTAGTACTACCAATATCAAACTATGACAAAATACCCTGCAACCAAACTGCCTGAATACAAGCATTGACTGCTCCTTGATACTCTGCCTCTGCTGAAGATAATGCAATGGCTTCCTTCTTTTTGCTTGACCAGCAAATAGGCCCATTTCCAATCATGAAAACATAACCGGAAGTGGACTTTCGATCAATACTATCACCCGCCCAATCTGAATCTGTATACCCAATCAAATCTAGCTCACAATTTGCAACACAGTGGATGCCAAAGTGTCGAGTACCCTGCACATAGTGTAAGATCCTCTTGGTTGCCCGCCAATGGAGCTCATCGGGATGCTACATATATCTTGATACAACACTCATGGCATAAGATATATCACACCTTGAGTGTGTCAAGTAAAGTAGAGAACCGATTAACTAACGATACAATGTAGAATCTGCAAGCGGTGTAGAATCTCCCTCCTCAAGACTGATTCCTGAGAGGAATGGGAAAGGGGATTCCTTACATTCTGACATGTTGAACTTGTTTAACAGGTCTGAAATGTATTTTTGCTGAGATATGGTGATCCCATCAAAATTTTGTGCAATCTCAAACCCCAAAAATTGTTTTCGCAAGCCCAAATCGCTCATGTCAAAAGCTAGATTTAAAGCAGTTTTTAACCTATCAATTGAACTGAGAGTGCTACCAATTATCAGAATATCATCAACATAAAGAACTATAATCAACAAATTACCTTCAATTTGCTGTAGGCACACATTTGGATCTGATTTTCACCTTCCGAAGTTTTGCGAGAGAAGGAATGAATCCATCTTAGCATACCAAGCTCTCGGGGCCTGTTTTAAGCCATACAATGACTTCTTCAATCTGCATACTAACTTTGGATCTGATATGTATCCTTCTGGCTGCTTCAAATTTTAATAAAATATCAGAAATATCATAACCAATACTTTCATCATCTTCTTCAAATTCTTCATCTGGTGGAGGCGGTATTTCAACAGTTTCTTCCTCGACTAGTTCTAGATTTTGAAGCGGTTCTTCAAATGTGACACTTCGCTCAATGCATATCTTTTTGGATATGATATCCATGAGTTTGTAGGCCTTTGATTCTTCAGCATATCCCAATAGGATGCATTCAACACTTTGCGGATCCAAATATTTTCTCTTTTCAGTCGGAATTCTAGCCCAAGCGGTTGAGCCAAAAACACAGAAATTTGACACATCAGGTTTGTGACATGTGTAAGCTTCGAAAGGTGTAATATCAGTGAAAGATGAATGTGGAACCTTGTTTTGAATGTATGCAACAACATTCATGGCCTCAGGCCAAATTTTTTCAGCCAAACCTTTTGATTCAATCAGACAGGTTGCCATCTCTTTCAATGATCTATTCTTCCTTTCCGCTACACCGTTCATCTGTGTTGTGTAGGGAACTGTGTGTTGGATATGAATGTCGCTTTCAGCACAAAGTTGCAGCAGCTCTGATTTGATATATTCACCTCCATTATCAGATCTAAGAGCTTTTATCTTCCTCTCGGTGGCAGTCTCAACAAAAGCCTTAAAAAACTTGAATTTTTATAGTACTTCTGACTTGTTTTTTAGAAAGAAAACCCCTGTAAATCTGGAGAAGTCGTCGATGAAAGTCAAAACATACCTTGAGCCATTCATGGAGGTTTATGGCAATGGACCACTGATATCAAAATGTATAATCCCTAAAATGCAAGAAGCTCTGCTAGCTTTGCCTCGGTCAAATTTGTTCTCGGGGTGCTTCCCAATGATGCAAGCTTTGCATATTCCCTTCGAGGATTTGATCGTCGGAAGGCCATTAACCATGGAATTTTTCTGTAGTAGCTGCAAATATTTATAATTTAGGTGTCCAAACCTCTCATGCCATAAACTACTAACCTCATTTCCATGAGTCAGAAGAGCGGTGGGCTTGTCATGCGGCAGAAAGTGTGAAAATTCATATGCTTTTGAAGCATGATTTGCTTTTTCGACCGGAATAATTTTTCCACTTTGAATATCAAAAATTTCAACTCTGTTAGGGCAAAATACAACTTTCTTTGGTGAACGTGTGTGTCTCATCTGATAAACGGAAACAAGATTCGAAGCTAAGGACGGAACATAGAGCACATTGTGAAAACTGCCATGCTCTAAATGAATAGTACCTTTTCCCTTTGAAGAGATCTGAGAGTCATCTCCCATGTGGATGGAGATGGTGTTGTTGGGATCAAATGATGATAGAGAATATTTGTTTGCGGCCATGTGGTTCGAAGCTCCATAATCAATGAGTAGAGTTGGGGGGGTCGAAACTGTTTCCATGAGTGCATGAGCTTTCTCAGGATGATCATTTTTCTCCTTCTTCCTTGCACCATCAGGAAGGGTTATGTTGTTTTTCTCTAATAGAAGGGCCATCTGATCTATGGTTTTCTTCATGCATGAGCTTTCAGGATGATAGCCCTTGTTGCAATAAGAACATTTAGATCTCTCTTTGCCCTCTTTCTCTTTTCGCTTGTTCCTTGAACCGGATGGATCATCCGCTTGCTTGTTTTTCTCTCTTTGCTTGGACGGATCAAACTTTGGCTTCTCTTTCTTTTGCTTCCCTTTGCCATTCCTAGCTTTGGATCCTCCAGCAAATAATGCTTTCTCTTTGGAGAATATGGACCCCATTTGAATGAGTTTATCATGATGCTTCGTCATGGATTCAATGAAGGCACTTAAGGTGGGCATTTTCCAATTCGGGATTGTAAGCTTCCCGGAATTGAATGTAGAGACAAATACCGAATAGTCTTTTCCAAGTTTTGGGAGAATAGAAAGAATCAACTGTTTATTTTCCTTTACAACTCCACTTTGCTTCAATAGCAATACCGAGTGCTTGAATTTGGTGAAGAAATCATTTATGGTTTCGAAATTCTCAGGATTCAAGGCAATCAATTCGTTTTCCAATTGAAAAGACCACATCTCATCTTGCTTTCCAAAGAGCTTCTCAAGTTACTCCCATACTTCCTTTAGAGTAGACAATCCACTAAGGTGGAAATGAAGATCCTTGGAAATATTGAGGCAAAGAAGACCATATGCTTCATCCAATTTGTTGAAGTGCTTGGATTTTTCAATGAGTGTGTTGGGCTCAACTTCGGGGCCCATGGTGACTCTGTAGTACCCTTTTGAGCGCAACATAATCTCCATGTCATTCTTCCATTCAAAATAATTGAAAGGAGTGAGAAGCTTTGAAGAAGAAGAATCCATCTCAATGATAGTGAATGCTAATGGAGGAGTTATAAAACCTACAAATCACATAAAAACAAGAACAATAAGGTCGAACAATCCACCCGTTTTAGAGTTGCATCACACCCGACATAGGAGATCAATCAAGCTTGATGATCTAATGATCTATATCCAGGAATTATGTGGAAAAGTCACGGCTTCTGGAGTGGATTGGAGAGAAATTTCAGTCTTGCATGCACATGAGCGAATGCACATGAGATTTTGCATGCCACAACTGCTGGATTTTTGAGTAAAAATCACTCAATCTTCATGTAGAACACCTGCAGAAAAGAAATCTTGTCCCTGCCATGGCTCTGATACCATGTGAAATTAAGCACAGCAGATCTAATGAACAAGTAAATCAATTACAATAGATGAAACTCAGAAAATATCACGAAAATATGTGTAAAATTGTGCAAAAGGCTTGCAGTAGTGCTCTATTGAATTCAAAATGATAGAATACAATACAATACAGTAACAATGACTGAACAATTAGAATTAACCAAGGAGGTCATTCGAATATACTGCATGGAATAGCTTGGCTCCAACTAGGAGTCCTCATCATCAGATCAGTGGAGTCATCAATGCACAAGTAACGGTCAACCAGGTGTCAAACTGAGTCTAACTGAGTGTGGTAGGTGTAACTGGCACATGTAGGCACTAACTGAATGAAGGAGGCTCAGTGGAGGGCGCATGAGGAGCTAACTGGAGTCGGAATAGGCAGTCTAGTCTCACTGGAGGTCCAACGGAGTGATACAGTCAGTTAGGAGTCAATCTAGTCTTAAATCAAGGAAATACAACTAGATAACTGAAGTGAACTGAGTGGTAGGTGAAGAAGGGCGCCTTTCTCAAGTGGTAGGTGAGAAGTGGGTGCCTTCCTAACTAGGAGGGCTAAAACTGTATGGAAAGAAGCTCCCGAGTGCTGGCAGACTGGGGATAAGGTGTTAGAGGCATCAAACTGGTGACTGGGATGCATGCATGCATGCAAAGTACATAACTGAATGATGAGATATCCTAACATTTCTTATAAAATCCGGTCAAAATTTTGCCTATAAATTGTAGTTTGTGCAATTACCCAATTTCAGCAATCACAAATGTTTGTCCTAAATTAAATGCCATATTTTGAAATTACCCAAATCGTCGAAATCACAAGTTGAACAATGGAAAGTGCACTTTAATCGATTCTTCATATGCTAGATTCCAGTGGATACGAGGCATTTTGGTCGTCGCATATACTTCTCCCTATATATCGACTTGACTCCACTCGGATCGACATCTATTTATCCCGAGTATTGAGAGGAACTCCCCATCGACGTTTATTTATCTCTTCCAGTTATATATAGTAGGTTGAGATAGTTGCACTTGACTGGTGAATTGAGGGTCACAACTTAGCTTTATTTTCCTCAACCTTCCCTCTCGAAATAACCCCCTATAAATTGAATGGGTCGATTGTTGGTGTGAGGGACCAAGTATCTATAAGGCACATCAAACCACTCAACACAACATATAGGGTCCGATCAACTTGCTTTATGTATATAGGCTTGAATGAAGCTTCGTTCAATATCCGATCAACTTCCTATCTGTTTATAGGCCTAAATGAAGCTTCGTCCAATCTCCAAGCAACTTCCTATCTGTATACAAGCCTGAATGAAGCCTAGTCCATTGACTGCTCAAGTAGAAAATTCGAGGTGCCTCAAAAGAAATCAAGGGAAACTGTTTTGTGTAAGAAATTAGGAGTTAGGTGGGTAGCAAGAAATTGGTGCTTTAGATCTACGTTACCAGAAACGAGAAATGAGAAACGAAGGCAAAACGAGAAACATGTTTTGAAGGTTTCGCATACAAGAAACAAGGAGAGAGAAAAAAATGCCACCTCATGATGATCATCCCATATAATTTGATTTTTAATTTTATCCATCAACTATATCTTTTCTATACCATCATATATCTAAGCCTTAGCTAAAGCTTACTGAATAAGAATGACACACATTACACAAAGAAAGAATGGAAGGAAGATTGCAAATTCCTGATTTTGACCCCATTTCATTTAACATGTAAATGATGTAATATCGTTATGAAATCTTGGTGAGGATCTCAAGGCCAAGGCCCCACCATCAATTTAGCGTTAAATTTGATGCATATGGTTTGTGTGCTAGCCAAGCACAATAGAAATCATAAATATCATGTAAATATGCATTTTAATGAATTGCCCACAACTAGCTATGCAATGCAATGCAACAAGAGTACGGGGGCATGGTTTTTACAAGGAAATGGGAGGGAAATATTCAAACCCTTGGACCAATAAATCCAAGCCAAGTGTCAATGAGAGAACCCATGAACCTTCAACTACCCATGTTGACTTTTGTACCTAATCATTTATTTCTCCCAAGAATTGGTTGAAATAGTTATTATTTGGGAAATAGAGAGGTATGGCTGTCCAAAATTCGGGTATGGGAAAGCCACCATTTTTGGAAAACGTGTTTGGATTCTTGGGCAAGAAAAGAGCCATGAAATTGCTCCCCAAGAGATTCTTCACCCATGAGTTTTTTTCTCTCATGTAGTCCTAGCTAGTGGGGCGTTTTTCCTCCATGTTTTTTCTGGTTTTTCCTTGATTTCTAGCTGGGAAAAAGGGTGTTTTTGGGTGGGAGAATGATTGGGAATAAAGGGATTTCGAACTGGGCTTTCATTGAAGTTGTTTTGGCCATTTGGATGCTCAAAATACCCATGGAAAATCGTGTTGCTCCCTGTGGTCGATTTCCCCTCTCAATGGTCATTTTTGGTGTGCCGTGAATTGGAAGTATCCATGGGAACCCTGTTTTTGTAAATCCCATAGTAAAAATGTTTATCCATGACCAATAACTGTGCTTTCTGTGGCTTGAGCTTGAGTGCAAGCATCCAAAAAGAGAAGAGGGTTCAATATTGGCTTGATAAACCCAACTATGGATTGGATTGGCTTAGATGAGGCGGCTATTTTGTTGTGCATCAGTTAAGTGTTCCCATTCCTTGTGGAAATCATCCCATCTCGGGGGTGGCAATTGTGTTGAGAGATTGATGAACACAATTGGCCTATGGCTAGGTGGAACATTGCAGCTACATAACTAGTTGCTCATGACAACTTCCCCATCAATATAAGTATTCTCTATGTGTATTAAACTCTGCAATGTTTTTAATTATTGATTGTTCTGATTATACTGATGAATGCATGTGAAATGTGTGTGGATAGTTTAATTCCGATGTGCATGTTTATATTGAATGGCATCTGCACATATGTGTTTGCTTTGCTATGTATATGTTCATAATGAATGGGGCTGAGTTTTCGTAAAAGCCCAGAATGTTAGCCATGTTCCCTTCCTTGCGTCGGATCGATGGGAGGGGATGTGACACAAATTGTATATAATAGAATTTGAACATTTAAAAACTTTTAATCCAAAAAAGATAGGAAATGTGTCTAGTAGTTGTAGAAATTAGTACAATATACCATAAGATATCTCAATAAACTCTTCTTTTTCATATAGTTAATATTTATAGTTTATTCTAAAAGTTTCAAATCTTATATGAATTTAAATATGTTATAATTGATAATTTTGTAAGATTTGTAAAATTTAGTTTAATACCTCCCTATGCACATGTCATGATTTGTTCAGCAAGCTACTATGTCAAATGCAATGATTTCCAAAACTATAAAATAGTCAAAATATAAGGAACATTATTATTCCGTGCCAAGGTAGGGATATACTAACCGTTGGGTAGTTAGTTAAACTTTATTGGTTTACAATAATTTTCTTTTTGACACATAAATTGTTACACAATTTTCCAAAGTTTTGCAAAATTTAATTATTAAATATAATATTTTGAAAAATAAAAATAAATACTATAATTTTAAAAATATAATAATCTGATTTTTTAATTGGTGGAGGACACTTTTTTTTAATTGTCAGAAATTAAAAATAAATAAAATTCATTTTTAAAATTAAAAATTCTAAAATCGCTACATGTATTGCTTCTACCTATCACATTCACTAAACAATGAATGCAAATTTGCCATAAGATTAGATAGGACGAAAACTAAGCATTGAGCTGTAAAGCATTAAATGCGGTGGCTCAGTGCTTAGGGTCTGTTGGATTTAGAGATTCTCCAAATCCAACGAACCCTAAGCACTGAGTTGTGGCATTTAATGCTCAACAGCGCAATGCTTAGCTTTCGCTGATAAATAGGGACAGAACTTTAGAGCTTTAAACCTGCATGGGTGTAGTCAACCTCTGCCCGAGGCTGGTCAACATCCTTTCCGGCCATGATCTCCAGAACCAATCTTGAATCAACGACGTAGAGTTTGACGACGGATTACTATTGAGTTATGGAATTTCTACCCATCCTGGCCTGATTAGAGCCGTGAGGGGACCCTGATGTGTTTATACTTGTAGGGGTCTTCTTTGTGAAGTTGGAACTCTCCTTGAGCACAAGTCAACTTGAGTACATAAAATTCTACACTCCTTATAAATATTGGAAAAGTGGTTGACTGAACATGTTGCAGCTTGCAGACTCCTTCAAAATAGTTTGGAAAATATGAAAAATTCCCTTTAAGGGTCAAAGATGTAATTGATTGAGTGGAACAACAGCGGAAACGGTGTCTCGGTTGTTGCCTCTTCTCCAAACCTAAGCTCCTTACATAAATAATGGAATGGAAGACAATTATATTTAATTAGCTCCTCGAGCAACTTGATTCCGCTCTTTCAATAATTGTCCATGTTGTGCAGCTTGTGGAGTTAGCACAGACTCAGAAATATGTTCTTCTTCAATATATACCAAACTCCGGCTTTGGGGGGTCTGGAATTCAGGTTGCTCAGTCGACGCTCCAAATATGGCTTAACGAACCTAGTCCCTAGGATTTGAGATGATTTTATCCAGGATTCCTATGCTAAAAAGCTTTTGCATTTGGTTGTATGCAGCGGTTTTAAATCGAAGATGGATTCTTCAACGTGACACTCAAGCTACAAGTTGGTTACATGGTCAGGATTGTCATGTTGTTCTATGTGATAATTGAGTATTTAACTCATATTCGTCTTTCAAAATGCAATCTATGTATTGATGTATTCATTAGAAGCTCATGACATTCATGTGTTTGCTTTATTGGTGTGCAGTTGTCTAATTGTGAGGTCTATCCTCATCGGCAAGATGAGTTAAATTTCAAGTTTATGGGGACGATCTCAGGGAAGCCTTACAAACTCTATACAACCATCTATGGAAATGGCTCCAGCTCTGGTTTGATCCAACGCAAGGCTTCCACAATTGCACCATTCTCTCTTGCAGAAAGTACAGTGTGAAATATACATTTTAAGCCATGTTTAATTCTTATAATGAGACTTATATTTTTTATAATATACCCCAGTTACTCAACAATTCCAATTATAAAAAAATGTTCTTGTAGATGGTATGCTACTATGCACACGGATTACAAACATCAAAAGAAGGGCTAGGAAAACAATACTAGAACAAAGAATATGAAACCTGGCACTTTGTCTATGCCTTCAGAAATTTATGGAAGCCAATATCATAACTCAATCCAAAAATAAATAGACTTCGGAAAATTATTTATAGGTCGTAGTTTCCAGTTGGAGATAAGAAATTCCTTAAGTATGCCCAAACACAATATAGCACAAGAGATGCTTCTTATAATTGTTCCTCTGATTGCGAGCTAGAGCATGTTCTAACTAGTAGGGAATTAACTACCTTGTAGCTTTTGCTCTTGCTCTTGTTAATGTTGGAATTTGAGGACATTAAAAATGGAAAACATTAGTAAAGGAATACAAATGATATATATATATATATATATATAATGTAATAAATTTTATATTTCATTTATTTGTTTTTAATTTACATTGATTCATACAAGGTATATTTAAACAATATTCACTTTAAAAATTTAACAGGTGAAAAACATTAAAAATGATAGAGTTTTATTTCATTATATCCAATAACTACTTCGTTCCAAACATGGCGAAACTATTTTTCCTCAAAACAACAACAACAACAACAATGTAGTTTATATATATGATAAATCGCATTGTACATTGATCCAGTGATTTTATGTGCATCCGAAGACATCCAAATATCAAAACAGGATTTTATCTAAAAATAGAAGCCAAAATTTTGTTGTGATTATAACCATACAGACAGTCCATAAATATAAAACCGTAGAAAAACAATCCTCGTAGCTAGTTTGATAAGTATGGAAATATAACAGAGTAGAAATGAGAATTGTAGATTGTCCCTAAAAAGGACTAAGATCGTAAACGGTTACCACATCGTTGACTGATTCCCATCTTTGCTAGATGCCTTCCCCCATTTGTAAACCCATCTTCGACATGTGATTTGCCTGTGAGTTCCTTTCTTTGTATATGTGTAGTTAGTAGACTAAAAAGAGCCCTCCAATCTGATTATCGCTTCAAAGATGGGGCCGAGAAGGATGTTATTTAATGGTCTTTTCATTTTGAACTAGTCAATAACTAGCTTGGAGTCCTCAAACACTTGTAAATGTTGAACACCTTTCAATTGTGCCAAGGATAAAGACAATTTGAGGGACATCAACTAAGCTTTGTTGTTTGTACTTGTCCCAACTCCTGCTGCAAACTTAATCCAACGAAGATCAGATAAGTGTAGAATACCACAAGCTCCCCCCACTATAGGAGTACCCTGAGAGGCTCCATCGAAATACAACCATGGGATTGTTCTATCTATAGATTCCTCCTCTATAATTATGACTTTGTTTTGCTTAACCTCTTAGGGGAAGTGGCTAAGAACAAACAAACTTTGGGAAGAACAAATAACAAGAGGAATATAAACTTCTTCGAAGATTTCCTTGTTTCTAGAAAGCCAAAACCCCTAGGAGAAAATGACAGACAGTGCCAAATAATCTTTATGTGCCAGATTGTTGGACCAAGACTCCAGTGCTTGAGAAAGAGATGGGCCATCCCAAGTGAAGAGTATGCCACTTATATGAGAAGCAAGATCCCAAGTTCTTTTAATGAAGGAGCAAGATATAAATAGATGTTCAACACTCCCTTCACGAGCTTTGCACGGTGGGCATCTGCTAGTTCCACTCCATTATTTCCTAAGAGTAAGATTCCATATTAGGATCTTGTTTGAAAGGGAAAGCCAAATAAATAGATTTCACTTTAAAGGACACTTAAACTTCCAAATAGCTGAGAGCCACCAAGTCAATTCAAGATGATTTTCTTCTTCACATATAACCCGGTATCCAATACTAGGGGTATAAGAACACCCTTCCTTGTTTCTTGACCATATCAAAGTGTCATCACTATCTTTGAGGCTAATATGGATGTATTTTAAAACTTTGATGTACCCGTTCCAAGCTGCTTTGTCCTCCTCACCCTCAATTTCCAAATCTTCAGCTTTGAACCATTCTTGAATTTGAACTCTGGAATTGACTGGGTCACTAATATGCTTTAGGAATATGTAATCTTGATCTCTCAAAACATGCACAATTGCATTTGGAAGCCTATAATCCCCACCACAACCACTCCAAGACTCCTGTCCAACTCTTACCTTCCTACCATTCCTAATGTGCCACTATAACAAATCACCAATAACTGTAAATGCTTGTAGTAGATCTTTCCACATTATGGAGATATTTCTATAAGATTTATATGCTTCTAAACCATTATTTTATCGTTGAAGGTGTTATGTATTTATTATAGATAACAAACACCCATAACCCTTCACCCTTCAAGATTCTCCATGTACCTTTTGCCGTGGGAGTTGTGGCGAAGCAGAAAGGGTTTTTTAAAACCCATCCACCCAAGTCTTTGAGCCAAGCTAATTGAGTCCATGGCCCAATGCAATGTATATCCCTCTTTGCACCTCTTCCATAAAAAGTTGTAGCTGATATTTTTTATTTGTTCCAAAGTACTTGTAGGTACATATGCCATAGAAACCCAGTAGACTAGAATAGCTTCCAGTACAAATTTCATCAATATCATTCTCCCTCCTCTACTAAGCCATTTATTGCACCAATGTTGAAACCTTTTCTCAATCTTGCCAATTAACCATGCCCAGTCCCTTTTCTGGTAGGCATTTGGCTTTAGAACAAAGCCTAGATACTTGATCCCATTCTCAGCATCTGCTTGTAGAAAAGCTAATTGTGCACAAATCCAGTCAATATCCATTTGATCTATATTGAGAAAGGAGACTGGAGATTTTCTTGCATGTGCACAAATCCAGTCAGTACTCGTTGCATCCGCAAAATCTTTAAAAAACCTTGTAGTTTAGAATGACTTCCCTCTAGGATTCATTCGAAAAGATCAAAATATCATCAACAAAAACGAGATGTGAAACATAGATAAGACCATCTACCAATATAACTCTGAAAGATCCATTTTGTTTTGTATTAAGGATGATTCTAATAAGGCCTTCAACCACCAGGATAAACAATAGAGGAGCCAGTGGGCATCCTTGTCGAAGGCCCTTGCCAGGTCTAAAAAAAGGAGACGTTGATCCATTGATCAAAACAACAAAGGACATAGAAGTAACACATGACATGATCCAATTCACCACCTGTAATTTGAACCCAACTTGTAGTAATACTAATCTCAAATATATCCAATTAACTCTGTCATATGCTTTTGATAGATCTACCTTCACTATCATAGTTGGAGATTGTTTTACCATGATAGTGTGCAATACTTCTTATGTTGTACCAATGGCGTCAAGTATTTGCCTGCCTGCCAAGAAAGCAAACTGTTCCTAGGAGACCATAGAAGACAATATTTTGTTTATCCTTCTAGCTATTACTTTTGCAATCACCTTGTATATTCATTTGGATAATGAGATAGGTCGGTAATCCTCCAAATTGCCCGCTTTATCAGATTTTGGGATAAGAGTGATAAAAGTAGAATTAAACGCTGCAAGGACACTCCCATTCAATCAAGATTCTTCAATAACTCTAAGCAAATTGTATTAAAAAAGCTCCATAAAGGCTACAAAGAACTCAATAGACCAACCATCGGGACCTAGACTTTTGTATGTTTGTAGACTCCAACTAGCCTCCTTCAATTCCTCTAGAGATACTTCTTCCTTTAGTTCATTTTTTTGTTCCTCATTTACAAATGTCGAATCTAGGGAAGTAACTCTCAACATCTGCTCCACTGGGGCTCTAATATCTTCATGAAAAAGTCTGTTGAAATGATTAACACCAACCTCAAAAAGATTTCTAAAACCAGAAATAGAGACACCATTTTCATCCTCAAGCTTGTAGAGAGAATTAGTGTTCTTCCTATGATTAACAAAATTGTGAAAATACTTTGTGTTTTCATCTTCAGATTTTAACCATAGGGACCTACTTTTGAGTCTCTAGGCAACCTCATTTTCTTCAAGAATTTTTCTTTTTTTGGATTTTAAATCCACAATCTCTTTCTTCTAATATAGGGTCATGTATCCTTCCAAATTGTTAGAGTAAAAATGGTCCAAGGCAGATTCTATGTCCCTCAGATCTGAGTGCAAAACTTTCCTTCTCTCCGTTCCCCGTTTATTAGTTTATGCTTTGATGGTATTAAGATTATGAAGGAATTGGATTGTTGTTAAAATTCTACGATAACCATAATAGGGAACCCACAAATGTTTGACCATCTACTTGAAACCTTCATCCTTAAGCCAAACTAAACTAAACTTATAGGGGCTAGGGGGCTTTGGCTGGCCCAAAGACACCCCCAACATAATAGGGAGATGATAAAAGTCTCCTTCTGTTACAACCCACTGGATAATGCTAGAAGCCATCTGGAGAGTTCTCTCATTGATTAAGAATCTATCTAGTATGTTTGTAATGCTCTCATCCCTGGTTATCATATTCCTCTAGGTAGGCCTTATTCTTGTAGGGAGGATGTCATACAAGGATTTTTCTTCCAATATCCTAATGAAAAAATTTGATAGTGAATCTCTTTGAGCATTGTTACCCCATATTTATGCTTTACCAAGAGTGAAATTTAAATCGCCCCTGAGGATCACTTGATCTTGTGTAAGAAGTCTAGATTGAAACAATATATCCCAATAAGCGAGTTGCTCTGATAAGGGCCATATATATTAATGATGGTGATTGTTAGACCAAATTCCCTAGAGAAAAGGTTGGAGCCGAGACCTATAGTCACAACCCAACTATTAATGCATAAAAAATCCATCTTTAGCCATCTTATAATAAGCCCTTCTAATTTACCCAGGGCATCCAAACAAATGAAATCCCAACCATGCACTAAAGAATATAAATCATTCAAGATAGCATCTCCATTCGCTATCGTTTCTTGCAAAAAAAGAAACTCGAGCTTTTGTACCTCCACTGGATATTTAAGGGCTAATTTCTTTGAAGTCAGACCCAACCCTCTACAATTGAATGAAAGAACTAACATTTGGTAACCACTATTCGAGGATGACTTTCTCTAAGAGTCCCAATTATGGTATTATGATTCCCTACCCTGACATCACGAAAGGCTTGGTCTCTTGCAGAAGTTAATGCCAATCCAAGTCCCTTAAGTCTCGATGAATGCTAAGGGGGGGGGGGGTCTAATAAATAACACTGCCCAATTCTAACTTCTGGCAAGGAAAGAAAGGTATACGTGGCCTAAGAAAATACTTGGACCTTCCAGGTGAATCTGCAAGGTTAGGTCCAATAGAAGAAGTTACAAAATCTGAAAAGGGTGCGGAATGTTTAGGACGAACACAAGAAAGTGAGGAAATTATAACAAGATTGATAGTAGGGGCGAACAAAACATCTGAGACCATAGAAGCAACCACTTTTGAGCCAGGAGGGGACCTCGATAAGCCTATATCCTCCAGGTACCATGATTTAAGGATTTTCACTCAGGGCGGGGACATGTGCGTGGACAAGAGACTTGGTATTTCTTCCAAATGGGTCCCTTGATGCCTTTTTGTAGGAATAGGACCCCCACCAAAAGAGGATACATCACAAAGCAATGAGAGAGAATCCTTATCATATAGGAGAAGCTTAGACCCCAAGCTAGTCTCCCCCACCAAATACAAAGGGAACAATTGAGGCTTACAAAGAAAAGAACAGTAATCACCATCAAGTGTTTGGTTATAAAACCTCTCTACTACATGACACTTGACACCCTTCTCTCAGAGACATAAGGAAGAACATGAATGACTGCTCACAGAAAAAAAGCTTTAAAAAATGAGCAAGGTGGAAATTTCGTGACCCTCCCAGACCATTTAAACAATAACCAAGAGAATCAAAAGGCATCCTAGATAGAAAATAATTTTCAAAACACCCCGAAACCTTTGGGTAGACACCATCCAAAGGATTGACATCGATAGACTCAGTGGGATACTTAGCTACAGGGAAAGATCCACCAAATGACGATTACAAAAAATAATTGGAATGAATCATAGAGTTGGGGGACATACTCATACCTTTTTTCAAATGCGTAGGCTTCGAAGCTTTGTATGGGGAAATACCTCGTTGTTCTGATGAGGCCATTATAGATTCCATGGGTGCCACTTCCTTGAAAATATTTTCCCCATAAGCTCTACTACTGGAAAGTGGGAGTCGAATGTTAAACTCCATTCCACCAAGTGGGTCGTCATCTACAACCAAGGACACAGTTGATAAATTTTGAGAGGGCGGAAAAGTTCTGTGAAAATATCCCTCCCAGGGTTCCTTGATAGGAAGCTCCAAAGCAGAAGAAGGACTCTTCCACTTCAAAGGGCCATATGTGCATACCATATGATAATACTTGCACCTAGAGCTCTTGAAAGGCAAAGAACATTGGTGGGCACGGTGCCCATGGGCATGGAAACGATTGCAATGGAACGAAACACTTTAATAGTTCAACACTTGGGTGTATGTGGATTGTCCAACGAAGAGGGTCTTCTCAGCATATAATCCATCTCAGAGATCGATGTCGACTAAAATGTATCCGAGAGACATAATACCTGACTCCTGAAAACTAAAAACTGTTGAGATATAGTCACCTAAGGATTCTCCAAAGCCTTGAAGATGTCAGAAGTCCACAATTCAACTAGAAGGCCCGACAAATTTACCCATGTCGACCACTTGAAGACCCTTTCATTGCAAGCATCGAATAGGGGCGTCCATCATTTCAGCTAAAATGGAACATAACCCCAACTCCAGTTGTTAGGCAGAATTATCCAAGGCTTCTTCTAGAGAGTTAACGATGACGCCTTTCCATACTTTAATGTTCATTAACCCACTGAATGAAGTGCAAAAACCTATATTCCTCCCAGCAAACCTCCCCACCAAAGCTTTTTTGGACATATAACCATCTCACGCATAGTGACATCATCACCAAGGGCTAAATTCATCAGTGAAGCCTTTTTTCATATACAATGCATGTGCTTCAAATGGGGGCTAAAAGGCGGTGGGTGATTTTCCGTCGTCTGAGGAAGATCTTCTCCATCGCCATTAACTCTTCCAATCCCGCAGGGCAGTTTGTGTTGTGGTGAGCAATGCATAGAGAGAATACTTTGAGGCTCCTTGTTCCGAAAAAGGCTCGAAGCCGACTGTGATCATTAAGAAGGGTCGGGTCCACTTCCCTGCGATACGTCTCGAAAACTACAGACATGTCAGAAAGAACATCAAGAACTTCGTTTGAAAGAAAAAAGGGATTGGAATGACTATCACCGACCAGCCTTGTTGTTGGTACAACACCCCCAACCCATTTTATTTTTGAAAAAATACTGGGGTCCCTCCTCTTTTGAGTATGATTGCCTTAAAAAGTTTTGCAACATCTTGGCATCCAGTGTCTTAGTTTCTTTTGATCTTAATTTGACTTAAAATTTTTGAGTTTCTTCTTTCTGCCCAAGTAAAACTCGGTCTTTCGGCCCGCAACGATGGAAGCTCTGAGATAATTTTGCCACAATAGAGGAAGAGTTGTCCCAAGTCTTCCGAAACAACGAAAGAGAAAGCCAAGTCAAATCGCAGCGGAAAAGTTATCACAAAGTCTCCGAAAAAGTGAAACGTTTACTCAAACAAGCTCGCGGTGGAACAAACTTGTCAAATCCTTCCGCTACGGCGGAAGCTTTCATCTAACCCTTCCGGAAACGCATCAACAAGTTCTTCGGAGAGACTCATCTTTTTCTTCCGCCCTGCAAACTTTGGCATATTTTTGGAAGAACTTGGCCAACTTTCCTGCGATAGCGGAAACGTTCGCTTAAGTTCGCCACAGTGCATGACTCATTCGCCGAAGCGTTCGCACAACTTCCCCGCAACGGCGGACCATTTTCCATTTTTCTTCCCGCGTAGGTCGGAAGTATTAACATAACCCTCCCGCTTTTGACGGTCGCATTTATTGAAAAGGTTTCGATGTGACCCGACCGTACGCAGGCTTAAAACCCGTTTAATGGCTTGCAACCACCGAATTAATGGCCCACATGTGCCAATTCAAATATATAGGGGTGAAACCCCGTTGGAATTTCATTTGTTTTCATCGCCCGAAGGTTTTTTTTTTCTCCGTTCCATTTGAACAAACAAGTGCGTCCATCGTCGTCTGAAGGCATAGATTCACAGACTACTCGACAATCGTCGGCGCCATGCCTTTCGATTCCAAGTAAGTACATTTATAGGCCCTGTCAAAATGTATGCTCCTACTTTAAAACGACATGATACGCCATTTATTTTTGTTCTTTATAGCCTTGACGTTTTTTCGGAACCATCATGCATATCGTCAACCCAATTTTCACCTGGCCCGGGATACCATCCTGCCTAGTCATTTGTTCAAAGTTGTTCAGTTATCTCGGGAAGCCTCTTCCTATCATCAACAGCATTTGACCTTGTTTTTCATGGTTTCGAACGACTTATTGCGCCTAACTTAAGAGGTGTTGTGTTAAGCCACCCTAAGTATGCCTCGAGGCTCTCGTTTTGGTGCGCTTACCCGTCACCCGCTAGACCTTTCCTGCCCTTTCTCGTACCTAATCATGGAAGTCTCCGATTTTGCAAAATTTACACCTTCCGCGCTCGCGCGCCAGTAAATGTTGGCTTCCAAGGACTTAAGTACCTAGACCGGCCTTTACCCGTCTGCTGTCATAATCCCTTATCACTACAACAACCGTAAAGGTAACTTAATTAATGCTTTTACAAGTTTTTTTTCTTAAAATTGATATGTGAAGGGAACATGTTCAGGAGTTTTGGTTGAAATGAAACGGACATTAGTTTGGTTTGTCAACATCATGACATACATGCTTATTCACGTTAATTGTTGAACAGGATTCCCATAATGGCTAAAGGTGGCAAGAGGAGAACGAAGGCGGTCGATGAAAGCGCCAGAATGGAGACAACGTTCCAAGACACCAAATGCACTACAAACGTGGCTCCGGAAGTAAACCGAGGTGATGTTTACCGTATGATAAGAGATCAGGACTTTCCTGAAGCTCTCCTTGAAGAAGAATGCTTATATCAAAATATCTGGAACTCCTGTATATCCAAAGCGGCCACACGTCCATAAATCTTCCCATGCTCAGAGGTAATTGGATGGGTGCTGCAACATGCCAACATTGAAACTAGAGTCATAGCAGATAGCACGGGAAAGGCCTTTGCATCGTTTCACCCGTCTTACATCTCGATAGCCTACAAATTACCCAAAGCACAGCAGCGGCTTGGCGATGCGTGGTTGGAAGAAATCCATATGGATAATCTAGACATGGCAAGAAGGTTGTTAATTTCATGCAAGCAATTCAAAAGGAAAGATAGTGAAGAATACGAAGTCCAGAATTTGAGGCCCCCCTTCAGACTGATCGCTCTCATGTTAAGCAGAATCTTCGGGAGACCCGATGGGACGATGTTCATGCTACAATGGGTCCCTATCATCCACTATGTAGCCTTCAAAGGGACAATCTTCAATTGGGATGACATTCTCTCAGACAGCCTGACATCAGAATAATAATGGCTAAAGAAGGGCTGGTAGAAAGGAAAGCAGAATTTTATATGGCTTCATACGTCATAGATTGTATCGTGGAAAAATGTTTGTTTCCCAAGTTGGGATGCATGTGGAGCTCGACAGAGGGCCCGGTGTTCCTAGCCTACAAGATATTTTGGGCCCAGAATCACAAGAGGGATTATAAGCTCATTTGCGAGGAGTTCATTATGCCCCTTTATCAGTTGATATTTAATGAAGAACCCAATTGTCTATTTGAAAATGCCATGGAAGCCTTGGAAAAGTATGGCGATTTCTATTTTTCTCCAGAAGGTACCTACATAAGAATGTACGGAGGTTCCAAAGCCCCATATATTCTCCCAAGGTATGCTACATATTACATAGTCCACAAGGAAATGGTGAGGCAAGTATTCATTGATGGGAAGGGTAACACTTTGTATTAGGCCAAGAAAGCCACTTTTACCCCCTTACCCTTTTATGTTGGGTCCTACAAATTTTTAGGAATTGCGACTGTGAAAGAGTTTGTTGCAGAATTAAGGAATTTTCATTTTGGAGAGAAGATTTTTCACAGGAATGATCGGCGGGGCAAAATTGCACAGCATTGCAAGGAACTCTCCACTGCCTGTGAATATGCCAACTTTTATGATCCACAGGAAGAACCATATAGCGGAATCATCAATATGACTGAGCTGCAGATTTGTCAGGTGGACAAAGGAGGGGCCAGCTTGAGCTCCTCGAGCTCCAAGGTTTCCTCAGAAGAAGAACCAAGGCTTTTGGAACAAGCAAAGAAAATTGAAGAAGATAAATGTAGAGAAGAAGAAAATCTGAGGATCCAAGCAGCCAAAGCCGAGGCCAAGAAGAAAGAAGAAGAGGAAGAAAGAATTAGGCTGGAAATTAATGCTAAGCAAGAAGAAGATGACAAAAGAAGGAAGGAGCAGGAAGAAGAGGCACGGAGGAAAGAAGAGGAAGAGAAGAAATCCCAAGAGGATGTTGATCCCAAAAGCCCAGACCTGCACAACTTAGATATGGGTTCCCCCATAGGAGATCTACCCATTGTTCCTTTTACACCCTATAAAGGAAGCACAGTTTCTAATTGGGTAAATTTCGCTTACAACAAGAAGAGGAAAACCATTGTCAAAGAGACAGGTTCCAAATTGAAAAGACCTTTTTGGCCTGACATCGTCACTACACACGAGACTACAGTCATGCAGAACACAGAAGAGGCTGCTAGACTCCTGGCATCCATCTCCGTAGCCGCTGTTACAGCAACTACAGATAATGTCAACACACTAGGGGATAAAGTGAGTGAAGAAAAGGAGAAAGCACGTTAGCTGCGGGAAGCTTTAGTTAAAGAGCAGAACTATACGAATTTGATGATCGAGAAGAATGATGCCCTCGCATCTCAGAAGGACGAGTTAAAAGAAATTCTCCATCAACTAGAAGCTGACAGGAGAGCTCTGGCAATACAAGTAAGGATGTTAGAGGAAGAGAATGCATAACTTAAAGGTAAGAATTTGAAGCTCGAATCGGATAAATTTGACAACCTTCAAGAGGTCGATGAATTGAAAGAACAATTGGAATTGGCAAACAACAAAATGGGAGACATCAGCCCCTTCCATGAACAGGCTTGTGGAATACTAAGAGAGACCTATGGAGTCCGAGAACTCATAGCAGGGGAAGTATATAGACTAAAAGCAGTCATGACCAAAGTCAAGGAAATCAATGTTGAAGCCACCAGGATCAGGAGGAAGCACACACGCATTAGTGGGGAGATTAAAAAGCACATCGAATGGAGAGAAGGGAAGTCAGGGTTCCCAGCAACCCTTCCCCTTAAGTTTGTTGTTGAATACAAGGCAGATATACGCACCCTAGAGTATTCTAAAGACTGCGGAGTAAAGTTGGCCACCGTAACCTCAGCCACTTATGAGCAGTGCAAGACTGTGTACTCTCAAATCCGGACCACACAGGAAAGCTATCGAATAGCCATGCCACAAAGGATAGAGGAGTTCCCAGATAAAGCACAGTATTTAGCTAATCTAAGTATAGAGCTCCAGGCAGAAAGTGAATATGTGCAGAAGCTGGACACCTTGACAGCAGAGGATTTACACCAATTTATTAGCCAAGCTGTTGTTCATCAACACAGCCTGTAAGAAAGCCTCCGGGTCACTACAGCTGAAATAACCATCTTAGAAGAAGAGCTGGCCAAGCAAAAAATATCTCTCAGATTTATGAGTCCCCTGATTGGAACGAATATTATAAGGGACACAAATCACTGGGGAATTCATATAGCAGAGGTGGAGAAGGCATTGGCAGCCAGCGAAGCTACCACATCGGAGAGTGGTCCAACTATTGCAGTAGTACAAGAAGAAACCCCAGCAACACCTCAGGTCCCAAAGGAGTCGGCTCAAGGATAGCTTGCAGCCGCTAGCGTGCCTCATGAGCGTTTATATTTTGTATATACCTTTGGAATATTAATGACTTGTAATGTTTAACTCCCGCTGTTGCAAAATAGTTGATATATTTCTCTTATATAATATTCAACACTACAAGACAAATTAGGGGAATATAAACGGTTAGGGTGTAGGTGGCAACTCTGGGCATATTTTGTAAATCTATATATAGCTGATTAGAAGAAGAGAGTAGGGACTTTTGGCAGGTGAAATTCTTTTTCTGTATTGTAAAGGAACTATTTATGCTACATCAATAGAAAAATCGTTTTGGCCTGTGGAAACTGGCGCAACTTTTTGCATGGAGTCTTGTTGATTAAATGCTGAACTATTTATGCATTTTTCATACATTTCTTGTGAGATCTTTCCTGGCTCTTATGAATTAATTCTCTGCTGTGAATAGTTTCATGTTCTTTTGCAAGTTTCTGTGTTAAATGGGTAATTGAATACTTACATCTATCTGAGCTCTCTTGGATAATCTTTCTTTTTTGCTGTAAATGCTCCTTTCAATTTAACAGCTATCTGTGGAATTATTGGGTGTATTTTCCAGTTTATTGCCCATTCTTTAAATCTGCTCCTTATAAGGATAGGTAATTTAGATTAAATCAGATTAGCATAGATTTGTTTTCCCACATGCATTTAATATAGGGCACTTGCATATCATTTTAAATACAAAATACTAACCGGTGGATCGGGCCGCATCCGGTAAAACAAACAAATCTTTAAAAACCTACAGTAGCCGGAACCGTTAACCGGACGGATTCCCCACACCAAACGGTGAGCGATCTACTTGGGATTGCTTACAGGAGAGAATCCCTTGCCGATTGATGTAGCGATATTTGAGGCATCAACAAGCCTTCCACCAGTTTTGAGGGCCATGTAGCCTCGAGACCCTGACCCGCAAGGCCCACTATAAATATGAAAAGACACAAACACCTCTAAACGATGTTTTAAGAATCCCAAAAAACCAGATGCTAAAAATGAGGAGATTTAACTTCAAACCATATATAAATGCACCAAGGATCCATAAATGCACCTCGCCACCTAAGAAACTAAACCTAGCCTAAAAGAATACCCTCCTTTAACTAGAACAAAAGAGGAGGCTGGCCCCCATCCAAGGATCAAATTTGAAGGGTAGGGTCCTATTTCACGTTGAAGGGCTATGATATATTGAACCCTTCAATGATGACATGTTAAAATAAATGATTCATTTCATTTGAAAATGTAGTAATACATCAAAATTTCATTGTATATTAAAATCAATGTAATCAAATTCCTCAATATAGTGATAAAATTTGCATCGTTCCACTCTATGGTTTTTAATAAGCAATGTCTAACTCAAATAACCCAATAATCCATATATAGGAAATTTTATAAACATCTAAAATACTTGACAATATAAAGAAATCAATTGAAAAACATTTATAACTAGTCGATATTGAGTCGACTAGTAATAAAACTTCTAACAGAAAAATCAAGGTTTGATGAAAATGAAGTACAATCTATACAATGTCCAATGAACATAGAGATCGATAAATACAAAGGATGGAATGAATCTAAAAAATATGTTCATGAATACCAAAACTATTATCTTTAATCACTTCAATAACAAACTTCACTTCTTTCCATGAAGAAGCAAATAAATACTTATAAAATAACACAACAAAAAAACTATTCCCGTGATGCACATACCTGAAAAATCATTTAGCTGTAGGAGCAACCCAACCAATATTGAGCTTCACTAAGGGAAGGAATCCCTTTATATATGTTTATAGGTGCTAAGCTTTGCGAACCAAAGGAGAGACATACTCTCCTATAGGAAACAATCATTAGGGGAGCTGTATTTTCTGTCTTTAGTGGAGATCTACACATATGCAGGTTGGTGGACCGGTGGTGCCAGGGTGGATGTGTCCTTCCTTTTCTCAGGCAAATCCCTTGGAGTATGAAAAGGGTATGATTTAGCTTATGAATGAATAGGGCAAGAAAGGGTGGAAGTATCCTAAGTAAGGGTCGATGGAGACGGCGGAAACAACTTGAATATGAGTTGAAATCAATAGCGGAAGCAGCCTGAGCAAGCATGAAAAGTTACTCCAATTCGAACTTGTGATTTTGATAGGAGAGGTTTAAGGTGCCTCTTTCCATTAAATCCTAATTTGCAGGCCAAATGACAAGCTTAGTTGATCATGATTCTTGCAAACACTAATAGTGATATCCAATAATAAGGCAAGTTTTTCTCCTATGACTTTTAGGGCCCTTTGAGTAGTACATTCATCTCTCTGTAAATACCAACTGAGCCATTCGAGATAGATGGATGAACTCTTCTAGTCAAGTCTCCATATCAACCATTCACAAACACAACGAAAGAGGAAGTGACCCACCATCTTGCTTATCAACATGAATCTCCATGTCTCACTTCTTAATGATGAAGCAAATATTGATTGGAAAGTGATCAAGGAACTTGCTCCAACATGAGCCTTGATAATTTTGTTTTTTCACCTACCTGACCAACTAACTATGTCAATTCTCAATTGAATCCCACAGCTATCTGCGCCCTGTCATGGGCTCCCTCCCCCTATCTAACTACCATAACTCTAACATGTACTAAAACACAAAACAAGGTAGAAATATAAAATTGGAATAGGTTCGAGAATCAACAATGACGATCAAAATATGCACAACATCAACATTATGTAGGGTTGATGAGTTTGGAAATTAGAATAATGATAAACAAAATTTTAAAGTTTAAAACCACTTAAGTTCCAAACTTTCAACTTTCATAATCACATTTCCAAAATCCAATAACTATTTGATTAACCACAGTTCCAAATCCACTTTCATAATCACATTTCCAAATGCCAAATATTAACCATAGTTCTAAATCCAGATCCTCTAATTCCAATCACTCAGCTACGCTAATTATAAACCAATGCAAAAAATGATGAATTGATTCCAATTCTAATTTCTGATCATTTGGTGCACAATTTAATTCCATATTATGTGACTGCATTATCTATTGATACATTACTTATTGACCTTACACATAGACTAGTTGGGATTTGAGAAGGAATAGTTGTCAAGCTACGTTAAGCGTTTGAAGCATGTTGTTTAAATTGTGATATCCTACTAAAACACAACCATCATTAATGCATTTATTTGCTACTAGGCTACTAGCTTAACACACCATATTATCAATTAATGCTTTATTTGCTACCAGGTTACCAACTTACTAGGGGTGATTGTCAATTAATGCATGACACTTAGGGTTCATCACGCATCACATGTGATTACTGGTTATAACCTTGTGGCAAGGAGTGGAAAGGTATAGACTCTCAATGTTTATGGATCACATTTGTCAATATAATACAAATTCTCCATCAAATTTAACCTAAGAGAAAGAGCCATCAAATCACTTATTTTGAGAAGTTTTTTTTCATTCAAATCCCTTCATTTTGGACAAGTTTTCTAACAAAAAATTGCAACATAGATCGATACCAAAAGAGTGTGTAACTTTGATTTCCACGCGTCACACACTCTCTTCTTAGAGTTTGGCAATCTTGTTGTATCATTCTCCTCCATTAATATCTTGATGTACAATCTCATTCAATTATGATCTAAGCTTCTAGACTCTCGAACTAGCCATAGTTGATGAAATCATGAATCCATGGCTAGTAGCACAACCAACTTACATTCTAGCACACGTCCCATCCAACAAGTGATAATTGTTGCATACAATAAATTAGACATGGCTTTGCAAAACATGGTTTTGGAGGATTCAAACCCTGAAAGAAGACAAGGCCGTGGAGCATAATTTTGAAGGCTTACTCAATATTGTGATGGCCTTTGGCCTACCAATGAAGAAAATTCTCATTTGCAAATCCAAGAAAGGGGATGCTATTATGAAAGGAAGAGTAGTGATGAGAATGCAACCATCTTATGATCATAGGAAATGAGAATTTAAGACTTCTTCCCAAATGCATCCATGCTAGAAAATAATTTAAGTATTAGATCATATCAATCATGTTATTAATAACAATCTACATATACTTAATTAATATTGGTGTAATTGTATAGTTACTCGGAGATCCAAACAATATAATTACAATTTTAATAAATTTTATAAAATCAATACAACCCATTGCAAAGTCACATGGTAACAAAAATAAATCAACTATTGTAGTATTGAAACAAATTAATAAACATAAAAAATGATTTTATTTTAATTTTTTTATTATATAAGAAATTATATTTGAATAAAAAATAATCATAAAGACATCGATCTTGAGCCAAGAGTCCATCCATCTCTTGTTAAAGACATCGATCTCAAGCCGAGAGTCCATCCATATGTTGCTGTATAGTGTCGTTAGGTTAATTGAATGAGCTTTCACTATTGGCTTTATTAGAGGCTTAAGTTTGTTGTGTAGCTTTATCCATATATGAATTTAGATATGAGTTAATTGTATTTGGGTCCATATATCATCTATGACATTGAAAGTTAAGTTGTGTGTTGTGGATGTGTTTGGAGTTGAGAATTGAGCAACTAGATGAAAGAAGCTACAAATAATGTGACAATAACATTTAAACTTAATTTTAAATGTTTTAGAATTTTTTGGTGATTTAAATTTTGATAAATAATGTTGATGGATTCTCTTGACTTCTATCTTTGTTGCTACCCTCTAAAAATTAAAGCAACTTTTCAATTACAAAGTTTGGAATACAAATATTGAAGCTACCCTTCCATTGCAAAGTTACAAAATAATGATTAATTTTGCCCAATACAAAATTAAATTTTTTTGCATGGCAAAAATTGTTGTGCCCTTCTGTGAAGGATAAAATAAAATAGGTCTAAGGGCATTGAAGACTTCAAATTTGAAGCCCGCCCCATCTTCACTGCCTTGAGACCCACGATCCAGAAAATATACGCTGCCCCCATCTTCACTGCCTTGAGACCCACGATCCAGAAAATATACGCTGCCCCCATCTTCACTGCCTTGAGACCCACGATCTAGAAAAGATAACGTTGGAACCAGAAGGAAAAAAACCTCCTAGGGTTTCGGCCATTAAACCACTCGATCGAAGTAGCTGTAGCAAAAATTACCAATGGAAGCAGTTGTAGCAAGAGCAAAATGCTGAAGCTCGGAAAATATCGGGTATGAAACAGCCGAAGCAACAAAGGAAGAGAACCAGAAATACAGAGCTGGAGACTCAAAGATCAAACAAGGATGTGTTCATCAAAATTCATCACATTGGTTCCAAACTAATTCATCAAAATTAGCGGCGAACTATTTACTCACTCACCTTATCTCGCTTCAACGAAACCCAACGGCGAACTATTTACCATTCCACTTTAACACAGATTTATGTTAGCAGAATCCTGGCTTCTATATTAGCTTAATTTCAATTTTTATTTTAACATGAAATACGCCTATAAACATTGAGGAAAAGGAGGGAGAAACGACATCCTATTCGCAGCGTTGCCCAAGAAACGGGTTTTCATCTCAGGAATCGAAAACGGCCCTAGAAAACGTCGTGTCACGTTTCTTAGCCATTTTTTTTCTGGAAACGGAAGGTGCTGTCACGTTTCTGATAACAGAGCTTCAGACAACCGACTTCATAGAAAGCAGCTATGCAGCACGACGAAGTAATATGGCAGATCATCAGGCATAGCCATTGCAGCTTTATGGCCAAGTAAGTGAAAACTCGCTCTTTTCTGCTAGAAAAATGATAAAGCTTCGATGCTTTCAAAGGATAAAATGACCCTAAAATAAGGTTTATGTGTTTGAGGCATTAGGGCATGTTTCTGCAGTGTATTATTTCAAGGTTAATTTTTATTGACACAGCAGTGAAGCTAGACTGCTGGAGAAATCTCTAAACAGTGGTATCTACTTGTTTATTTTGTTTTATACAGAACCGAAACACAGAACTTTTGTCGAAACGAGTACAATGTTACTGGGCTCTGCAACCGGAGCTCATGCCCACTTGCCAACAGCCGGTATGCGACTATTCGGGAACACGAGGGTATGCATGCACTGTTGTCAACTTTGTTCATGTTATGTTGACTAGCTGCCGTAGGCCTTATTTTCCCAATTGCAAGGTATATCCACCTGGGTGTTAGGGCCTGTGTTTTCTATGTATTTTACATTACCCAGGGGAGTTAGGGATTGCAACAACCTGTAGTTTATTGCCACTCAAATAGCCATTGGATCAAAATCCCTTTTGATCTATAACGATACAGAAACCCCCCTTCGAGATAGATTGCTTTAGTCTATCTCAACAGGGTATTCGGTCTAGCAGCAACTGCCTATTGTTGGTCAAAATTTCTGATTTTGTCACTTCATCCAAATTGCTTTCTTGGGATCAATAGTCGTGTTATATGCCACTGCAGTAAAGACACTTCATTCTTTCCATGATTTTTTTCTTAAATATTTGATATTTCACAGAAGAAATGAAAATATACATTGTCATAGCCTTTTATCCGAAAAAGGTGCTGAACCTGTCTATAGATTAGAAGATACTTATTATTAGTCTTCTATATGATTTTTTCTGGACATTTCAGATCATCTAAAACATATCTTGGGTTCTTGGTCTTACAGACCCCTAAGTATCACGGCTGTCCTATTAAAAAACTAAACAGGAGTGTCATCAACTTTTTGAAAAATTAAAAAGAGATTTTTCTGATTCTGAGACAAGAGCGCCTTCTCTAAACTCTTGCTCTATTAGGAATCCCTTTTGCAAAGACAAAGCATCTTTTGAGAGCTGGTCTGCCTTTGTATTGAACTCCCTGTAAATGCGAGTAAAGGAAATTGCTTCAAATTTATTTTTACTTCCAAAACTCTGATCATGATCTTATTCAGTACCAGTTTTGTCATCATATTATGTTCATTGGCCCAATCAATCGGTAGTTTTGAATCTCCCAGAATTTCCAATTTCCAATACCTCTGCCTAGCCACATAGCTTACATCTCAGCTCTGTTGTTAGTGCCTTGCCCAGCGCCAAATTTAGCAGGCCAATCTATATTTGGTTAGTTTTGCAATAATTTAACCTAATTTTTACTGTATTGGAGTTGGTGACTGGTCTGTTGAGTTTGAAATTGCGATGAAGGACATGGGAATTTTCATTGCATTATTTTACAGGGGTGCTTTACTTGTATATGAAGTCAATCGAAAGAGCTCATATGCCAAAAAGTTTATGGGAAAGGGTTAAACTTCCAAGGAATTATGAAAAAGCGCTGGAAACAATTGACAAATTTTTGGTATGTTTGTTAGTTTCTGTTGTTATTTAGTTGCCTCAATGAGAAGGTTTTCTTAAAAATTTGGTTGTTGAAGGCACTTTGAGTTTGTGGTTATTTTCTGACTTGCATCTTAGATCTCTTACGTGGCTTATTTTTTGGATTGGCAGCAATATTGGCCGAAATTTCTTGTACACAAGAACAAGCAGCGTTTGACAAAAATGACACAATACTTAATACGCAGAAGGAAACTTGCTTTAAAAGTCAGGTATATAATTCTTTTCATGGTCGTCATGGTTTTTTGGCAGTAGTGTTTTAGAGCTGTTCTTTTAAATATTGAACAAGGTGTCGGTCAAAAGACGCCTCAAATCAGTGTATGATTCCATAGATTTATCATTCCCCCAGACCATTTGAAACATTAAGCACTTTCCTAATGGATTTACTTATGTTTGGAAGAGAGAAATTGGCAACACTTATGCTTTAAAATGTAAAACTGGGCACAAATTAGAGGAGAGAAGCAAAATGATTAATTGAGGTAAAATTAATTGCATTATGGCCATTGCTCAGGATGATACCATATTTCATATCCCTCATCAGGCTAATTGCATTATGGTCCTGACTCCTTACTCATGATGATACTATTTCATATCCCTCATCAGCCTAATTGCATGGCAATCATGCTTGACAGTTTTAATAACTGCCATAGATATGCCTCCTTATGCCTCTTGACAGTTTGGTTCAAAGCACTTACATGGTCAACTGTCCGAGAGTAAAAGAGGTCAAAGGCCCAAATTCTCTACGAGTGCAAATGGCACAGCCCATCTCAAAACACCAAACTTAATTCGACATTATTTGTGGTTTAGTGTAATTGCAAATATGAAAGGACCTTGAAGAGTCAATTTATTGCTATTATTGCAGATTTTGGCTGCAGTTTCATATGTAACTTTTCCATAGAGGGCTTATTGAACTCTTTATCTCCAAATAAACAAACTCCTACCTTTACCAACTATCCTATGAAATTTTTGCCAAGGGTAATGAGTCAATGACTATATTTCACCAAGGTTTGGGGATAGGGTAAGGAGTTTCAAGGACTGCTGGAGAGAACCCAGAATTTTTTGGGGTCGACACCCCATAAAACATATATGTGCATGTATGAATGCTTGTATGCAGTGGAAAATACATCCATCAAACACAATTTTACAATTATACGAGGTAAATCACATTGCAACTTTATTTAGAGAATTGAATTAGAAAATCAGATAACACAAACTTTGAGATAGTGAAAGATTAAACTTCAAATAGATGGATATTGATTTTAGGGTTGTGGGAGGGATGGGTTAATTTATAATTGAAGTAGGCCCTACAAGCTACTACGGCTTAAAAGATCAGTTCTTTTATTCCCTTTATATAAGAGGGGTGTTGCACGGTATCCTGAAGTGTTCTTTGTGAGGACAATGGGATGCCCGAGGTTCCTTGTTTGCAATGGATGATCCCTTTTCATAGGGATACATTGAGTTTGTCCTTAGACCATCCCTTTTTAAGAGGGACTTCAAAGAGACTTCCTTACCTCGGCCCCTCATTCTTTGTATGCAAGGGATGTTAGAGTATAACATGAGAGTATAAAATATATTTAAGTGTTATATGGTCACTTAATTAAGTGACATGTAGCCAAGGTTATATCATAATGTTAGGTTAGGGGTTTGGTGGTTTAGCCACCTTAACCAACATAGGGTTGCTATGCACTGATGCATTGGGGGATGAGTAGCTCGAGAGAGTGGTACATGTTAGGTTTGAGGTTTGGTGGTTTAATTGTATTAGCCAACCTAGGAGTAATGCAAGAGAGTGGTACTTGTGTTTGTGGGTAACCCACCTTGGGCTCGTGCGTATGTACATTCCAAGTTGCTGCAGCCTCATCATGTTTTTTAACAACAATGGGTATTTATGTTGAAAACAAAAATGGCCACGACTTTACCTGGTCAACCCCATTACATGCCAACAACAGAGAAAGATATCATAGCCTCAAGGCATTGGAGATGAAATTTTTTAAAACATAACATTTCCAAAATTTTACATAGATGCACGCTTCAAAACTTACAGGAATAAATCCTAATAAACTGCCCTAGTAGAAATGAGCAAAAAGGCTGCATCATTTAATCAGAAGCAAATCATTGACTCAAGCTTTTGTGTCGTGGTTGGATGTAGCAACTGATTCTTGAGAAGTGTTAGTGATACGTTGAGTCATAAAACTTTTTCAAGCATGCATCTAGAATTGGAAGATTCACACGAGCAACCATTCAGTTCAGGAGGTCTTGACAAACATTGAGAGAGGTTTCCATTGCAATCATGCAATCTTTGAGGATGATGAGAGCTGCATCGGACTCCTTTCCAAGTTGGGAATTAGAATGTGCTTATCAGCATCGATGTACATCTGATCTATGGCTTTTTTTGCTTCCGAGTGCTTGGCCTCGATCTGGGTACTCCATGCCTCAAATTTCTCTATATGGCTGAAGTCGGGGTATTCTTCATGGCTGTCAGTTCTACTAATCATGCCTTCACATAAGTAAGAACCTCGCAAACATCCCCCACAGTTGCAGTGTAGCAGGCATATCACTCCGTGACTCCTAAGAGCTTCTACACTCCGTCGAAATCATCCTAAAACCCTTGACCAGTGTCCATTGGATTCATCCTTGTGGAGGAAGAAACCCAAAGAAAAATCTACATAGGGATAGAATGAGAATGATAGTTCGGAATCCCATACATATTAGTGAGATTGAATTTAACGCCCTTATCAACCTAGGAAATCACCATTACATCCAAGCATGAAGGAATGAGTTTAGTACTCTGTTCTCGTAGACGTATAGCCTCAAGGAAGCACTTGATGTGGCACTCAATAAAACATGCAAAACACCTTTGCTTCTAGATTATTTTTGAGGGTTGAGCTGTGAGCTCCCTCTAGATCATGAGACCAGGAAGAGATGCTTGGAATGGGGGCAAACTTGATGATCTTGGGTCCTCTTTCCAAATCTTTAAATGACCTTTTGGTTGATGAGCACCCCTTTCCATCAGCTTTCCTGGTCAGATGTCTTTTAACTTGGAGAAAGCAGGATGAATGGAACGCCTTCACAAGAGGTAATGTTCTTTGATAAATGCTTGCTAGTCTAGGGGAGTTGGGAGGTTGCACAAATCTGAGTCCCTGAATACTTATAGTTGAGTCTCTGATAACTTAACTTCATTTTGATCAAGTTCTTGGAGTAATTCAAGCACTTGAAAGGCTGCTAGGGCCTCTGCCTCAGTATTTGTTGTGTGCTCAAGACTCCAAGCAGACCTGATCTTTATTCTTTCAGGATCTAGAATGACACCCCTGCACCTGCTACCCCTTGCTGCATCATCATCATTAATATAAGTGACACTTATTATTCTCTCCAATTATATGTATTCACTGTTTGTTTTGTTGTGTTTATGCATCCATATGTGAACACTGAAATCCTACAGGAGATTCATCTTGAATGTCATGTTCCCATTTTTTCAGCACCAGGGAGCAGCCAATGACCCATCAGACCCCATGTATCCTAGTGGAAAAGTATTAACAAGGGAGTAAATTTTGGCCAAGTACTATAGGAAATTAAATAAATTAGTTAGGGAGATAATTTGGATTGTTTTAGAATAAATTAAATTGGAGGTGATGCAATTAATATTTTGATATTTAAATTATTATTAAATGTGATAATGAGTTGGAAGATGGCAAGGGCCCCATGAGGGTGATAGTTCAATGAGCGTATAAGGAGATAAGGATAGCTCAATGAGTTGTTAACCAAAGAAGAAATTGAAAGAAAAGCATAGCAAAGCAAAAAAGAAGGAAATTGGCAAAAGCAGTGAAAAGAAGGCAAGTGCATAAAGCAAGAAAGTGCACAAAGTAGAAAAGTGCACAAAGCAGGCAAGTGCAGAAAAACAGCCAGTCTTGAAAAGCAGGAAACATCCAGAAAACAAGAAGGCGTAGTTTCTAAAAGAAAGAGAAAGTCATAAAGCAGGAAAGTTATCAAAAGCAAAAAAAGAAAGAAGTTTCTTGCTTTGTGCAACTCAAGAAGGATTATAAACATCCAGAAAAGCTACAGGGTCCAAGTATAGCAAGTGAGGACGCATCCATGAGGCTAAGTGGGTCCAAACCCAATCCAACTAATCAAGGAAACATCCATGCCTCCTCCAATTCGAATTTCTAAGAGGATAAGCTCAACCACGAGGAGAAAAGTCTATAAAAGAAGGAGGATAACTCCTTTTTACATCTTTTGACAGTTTATCAATTGTGAATGGGTAAGCTCCGAGCTTCTCTAGGCTTTTGGAGATGTGCCCCATAGTTAGTGATCCAGTCTTTTGCATATGATTCAGTGCAACCATTGATGACTGATTTGCAGGTCTGATCCAGTCCATTTCATGAGGAGATTGTTCCTACAGTGTTGATGCAGAGACCCAGGCAGATTTGATGTGGTATTGATGAGATTCACCTAGAGAAGGAGAACAGTTGGGGAGATCGCGCTCCTGTAAGAAGCTTCAGATGTTGGGTGCGCCTACCATGAGTTATTAGAAGTCCATTATCGCTCTTGGACCTGATCCAATGGTTTCAACCCTTCTCTCATTCTTCCAACAAAGATTCCTGCTTCTATGAACTCAAATCTTACACATTGTGAGCTACCTGTTAGAGCTGGAACTTGTATGATTCAATTGGTGTTATGAAAATACAAATGGATGTTTGCTATTGCTAAATTCATGTTTATGATCCCTGATATTTATTCTGAGAATGAATTTGTGAGCTGTCATAGTCATTTATACTTCAATGTATTAAGTCTTGCTCTTCTTGCATAAAAATCTAGCTAGTTTCACTGAAATTGTCATAGGAGGAGTTCTGTGAAACTATTTATCATTCCATAAAGTGTTGTAGGTCTATAAGACTCCCTTGAACGCATTCCAACTCTCAGAATTGAGTTTAGTGCAGGTCGTATAGTGTTTGGGTTCAGCCTGAAGGAAGTGCACCCCGGCAGTCTTGAATTGCCTAACTTCTCCCAAGTCATTCCAAACACTCTCAAATCCTCCAAAACCTCTGTAACTCTTGCCCAACAATAGAATAGGGGGTAAATACCTTCTATACACCATTTGGTTGCTTTCAAGTGTAAGTGGAGGAATCTAGTATGCATATGTTGGTGTACCCAGGAAGCCTTGTGTAGAATTCAGCTGTAGCTGTTGTCGAAGCATAAATGGTCCCAGTACATTGTGCATAGGATTCTGAAGCTGGCCTTGACTCTGTTGTTTATGCTGCTGCACACTCATTATCAAATTTTGCAGATCCAAAAGAGTTCAACTCTCAAGCCATGGGTGGGTTTATCTGTGATCAAGTCTAGTTTTTCCTCTACTAGTTTTGATGACTAGTTTCAGTCTGTGTTAATCTATGTTTTAATTTTTGAAATAGAGTTAATATCCTGTAAATCAGATCCTAGGATATTACATTGAACCCCACAAATTATCTATTATTGGTTTTTAGGTTTTCAACTTCCAGTGCTTTAGCTTATAAACTTTCAAAACTGTATTATGTTGATAGTACCATTTGCCTATTTACAAACTACACAGCATACCATGTGCAATAACAGGCTATGCAAGCCATGTTTACAACAATAGAGTGAGCTATCTCAGTGCACAATAACTAACTTTGTGAGTCCTGTATACAACAGTAGGTTGCTTTTGATAATAACACATGGCTATCTTGTACACAGTGGCATGGTGCATAACCCCAGAAGATGCAAAAAAACAGGGTGGCATAAATAGCAACAAGTTGTGTACAAGATAGCTTTGCGTGCAACTCCACAAGTTGTGCAACAACAGGGTTGTGTATATAGCAATGTTGCACGACTCGGACTCGACAAAGACTCGATTGGCACTTGATTCGATGAATTGGGAAAGACTCGGGAAAGACCCGAGACAGACTCGGCAAGACTCGACAAACAGGAAAACGACCCTAAAATATGGTAAATTTTGGGCACAAAAAAGAGGTAAATGGCATTTCCAATCCATATAAGTTATAAAACTACAATCCATGTAATAATTCATAACATCATCGCATAAACTATGATAATACAACATAACACAATCAATTTTTGTATGCAAAAATGTAAATTTTAAATTTTTAAATAGTGAACAAGAAAATGATTTCATGATCAAAGTAAAAAATGGCAGCAAGTTCAAAATTGAAATATATAAACCATAACTCATTCTCATAACATAATTAGAAAACTAAAATAGGCAATGTCTCCATGTACTCGAGTCTCATGCCTGACCATGAGTATGCCTACGATAAGCCCTCAAGGAGCTAGTGCCAACATCGATAGACTGAATCAACCGTGAAGCAAGTGTATTTGGAGTTTCCATTTGAGATGGTAGAATAGAGAGATCCTAAGTCTCTTCATCAAGCCAACTCAAATCGTCAGGGAACTCCTCCTCCACAACCCACTTAGACTCTAAATCAATATCATCCAATACAATTGGATCTAGGTCCTTTGGCTGCATTTGTTTTGTCTGCATTAGAAGGTTGTAGTAGATGAAAATCAACTTCTCCAACCTCTCATGCTCTAACCTATTCTGCTTTTTGCTGTGGATGTGCTCAAATACCGACCAATTGCGCTCACAACCTGAAGTGTTGCAGGGTTGACTCACAACTCTGATGATAAATGTTGATTTTTTTGGTTAGGTTAGGGTTTGAGGCAGAAAATTAAAAATCTTATACTTAATGCAAAAGTAAATTGCTAAACTAATACCGAAGAAAAAATAGTACAACTGTAGCAATACAAGATTTAGATCTAGGAAATAAAACATAATTTTCTTCTCTTTCAACTTTAACAGTCCCAAAGAGGTCCCTGTGTTGCAATTGAAACATGCATTAACAATAGATCTAATTCAAAATCAAAAGAACAAGTTTAACAATTTACTTGATGAGACATGACCTTCCTTTGTACTCAGAAAACTAACTTTTAGAATAGACTGTGCCTCTCAGAGGTAAGTCAATCAATAGGAACAATCTAACCCTTACCTGAGGGTTAGTACAAACTTGAGAGAAAGAGATGGAAGAGGCTGTAGGATAACCAAGACAGTAAAACAAAAAAGGACACAAGGGTAGCCTCAAACATAGTCCAAAGTGGCAGCCCTCAAACAAAGCAAAGGTGGTCACTTACAGTCAAATCACAGTAGCAGCCGAGGCAATCACCCAACAAGAAATATCAGACCTCAAATCTTTGTAGATCTGATCCAAACTAATTCCCAACAGGCAGGGACTTCCACAGGTGACCAAATAGCAGCCCTAAGCAAGTAGATCTGACCCAAATAATCAACAACACAGAAGATTTGACCTAAATGCGGAAGCAACGACCTCCACAAGTGTCAACAAACAACCCTAACAACAGTAGTAAAGGGGCAACAGCCTCCACAAGAGCTCACAGGGGAAGACGACCTTCACAAATGACAACAAACTGCCCATAACACAGTCCATAGGGGTTGCGGCCTCCTCAAAATATGACAAGCTGATCACAAACTAGATCACAGGGGTTGCGGCCTTTACAAATGGCCTTCACACCGACCATGACCTAGTCAAACAAACCACCTGCAGGATACAACCTCCACAAATAGCCCTCAACAAGACTCACGACACCCTTATCAAGTCACGGTACCATCAACTTAGGCAGCAACAACCCTTACAAGGTCACCACAGGCTCAGCAGGAGGTTCGACACCCTCACAATAGCCCTAGCAGGGTCACGACAGACTCAACAAGAGGGTACAGTAGCAGATCAGTCCAACAAGGTAGTAGAGCAGTCCAACCAGGCAACAAACAGACTTAGGGTAGAACAGTCCATATAGGTCACAGATCGGTCCATAAGATGGGCAGTAAGCTTCATCAAGTGGATGGTGCAGTCAACCAAGCCTTAGCAGTAGTAAAACAACCTTGACGTCACCCTAGAATAGTTCAAAATGAATCAGATCTAAAAAATGACTTTTTGATGTATCGAATGAAGAACATAGAATTGAATTTATAGTTTCTTGGTGACTTCTAAAAGGGTCATACTTATAATTCTTTAATGACTTAGGGTTTCATCAAATAGGTTAAGACTCCACTTATAAATTATAAAATAAAGTCAAGACATTAAAAGGAGGGCCTAGTATAAGGACCAACAAGTGGTCAACACAAGACCACACCAACTAAGTCAAGCCATAAATCAAGGAATGGTACATGACCCCTCTAACCATAGGACCAAGGGTGTAACAACAATGTGGGTAAACAACCCTTTTACCCATAAGACCAAAAACAACAAGGTGGTAAGACAACTCAAGGTGGGTAGACAACCCTTCTAACCACAAGATAAGGTGGTAAACCACAAGACCAAGAACAACAAGGTGGGAAGACCAAGGGTATGAAAACAAGATGGGGATACAACCCATCCATCTCTCTCTCAAATGTACAAGTATTCCATACACTACTGAAAGTTCATCATCACTGTATAAGGAAAGACCAGACTGGATGATGTGATCCTGTGGTCCTCCTAACTGCTCCTAAGGTCAAGTGCTAGTGACTCCATCAAGGGGTGGCTAGTCCCTCGAGAAGACAACCTAGCTCAACCATCTCGAAGACCTAGGAGAGGAGGTCATCACACATCATCATCTTGGTTAACTAACCAAGATCCTCCATTCATAAAGAATGGCTCTCAGCCCAAGGTTGAGCTTCAATCCTAGTCTGAATCATGTTGTTCAACCCCCTGGTCCCTGACTAGGTCCTCCATTCTCCCGGAGAATGATGCTCGGCCCCAAGCTGAGCTTTCAGTCCCAAACTGAATGTTGATCAACTACCTGCACGACCTGCTTGTTCCTTGACCAAGAATCTACTTGGTCCTAGACCAGGATGTCTCTGTCTCAGCCTGTAGGATCTGCTCGGTCCTCTTGACCAAGAAACTATTTGGTCCCAGACCATAATGCCCTAGAGATAGATAGGGGCCCTACCCACATGCTAGGGACTTTGCAATGGCATCAATCTGCTTGGTCCAAGACCAAGAACCCCAGGAGATTGCTGGGGGCCCTAGGGTACCTTCTAGGGACTTACTCTACCTGGTTAACTGACTAGGAACCCTAGTTAATTGACTAGGGTACCATCCTCCCTGAGAATGGGTCTCGCAGCTGCATTAACTTTAACACTCCCTCTCAGCAAGAGAGGCATTCTCAGCAACACTAAGCTTGTCTCGGAAGCACCCAGACTTCGTCATGGACAGAGGCTTAGTCAACACATCGGTAATTTGTCTATCTTGACAGAACATACTGCACCATGTCCCTGACATAATGATATCTCCTCTCGATGTGTTTCGACCTGTCATAGGATACAAGATTTTCTGAGAGCTCCAAACAACTCTAAATGTCAGCAAGAAACTTGATCTTATAGATCCACTTGGAAGTTATAACTGACTTCCCTTGTTGTCTGAGAACCACTTTCCACACGTCATTTAGCATCTTCCAAACCTGATGTTTGGCTGCCTCCTCATAAGTGGAGGATTCTGAATCAATGACGTGGCTTATATGAAATATCAAACCAGAGCAACTTTGAAGCCTCTCAATAGGCTTAACGAGATCAATTGAAGACTTCTGAGCCTCCTCCCTCTGCTCATCTTAAAGAGATGACTAATGGAATAGGCTCATGTCTATATCACTGGGAGGCTCTTTGAAGTGACAAGAAACACTTTTCTCATGAGAGATCACATCTCTACTTTGCAATCCCATTCTATTGGGGATTAAAGAGCACGATTGGCTCTTACTTGATCTCTGATCTTACCAGTTGTTCCATTATAGTAAGGAACAAGTCATCAATAACAAATACCTGGCAGATTCTCTTTTGCTGACATTATGTTGACACTTGGGAGGATGAACATTTAGTAATTGATCTTGGAGCTACCTGTTTCCTCTGTACCTGATCACACAACTCCGCCTGGAACTGTGCATCCAATTTTGAACATAAGTAGGATCTGTAGACTTCATCACTTGTCATCAGAGCAAGTCACATCATCCTTCTCTTGTGGATCTTTCCTTCCAGTTAAATTCAGATCGATAGTCAACAATAACCAATATCAATTTCATATAATGATATAGTCTTAGCATCCATCCATATACTAGACGACTATCTAGATGCCATCAAGTGCATATCAATCACATATGTGCAATATGTGATAAAAAATATGTTTCACCATGACAATACAAAGTCCTCCCTCTTTATATTTGCCCTTATGCAGAAGTCACAGTGTGCATCTTGATTTTGTCATCATATTGGACATGTACTTCTAAAGTGTGCAATGGCATCATCGTCATATCATCCTCATGCAGTACCACACATTCATTAACGCAATCTAGGTTAGATCATAACCCTATATATGAGAAATTTAACACATGAGGTCATGTGATAGTTTCATACATGGATGAATTGTAAACTTCTTTGCACTTGCATATTCAGATCACATTGATCAATGAATGAGAAGACTCTTTTCATAGTAAAATGATCAAACTAGAAGTTATCATGATCATGCAAGCCCATGATTACTAAAGATCAAGTCAAGATCTAAACACATAAAGAGTTAAATAGGCTCCTTACTCACCTCATAATAAGAGATACCTGAGTCAAGCCTTCTGAGATTGCTAGTTATACCTCTTCAAGCGATCAAATTCATCATCTCTTTTCTGAAGTCACATCTAGGGCATAGATTAGCAGCACCACTTGAGTTGTAATAAGCTCATCTTTTATTTCCAACCAACTATCCAACTCTGATTAGTACATCATTCCGCTTGTGGCCAAATGTTCAAACCCTTCTTGCCAACTTGATGAACTTTGCCAAGAAACTCTTGAGATCAAGTTGGTTAGTACTCAAACCCTTACCTTGGGATATATGTAGATTCTGTTAGCTGCAAACCAGAGTTAACTACAAACCCTAAGCTCTTAAACCATGTTGATTTTTTTGGTTAGGTTAGGAATTGAGGCAGAAAATTAAAAATCTTTATACTTTAATGCAAAAGTAAATTGCTAAACTAATACTGAAGACAAAATAGTATAGCTGTAGCAATACAAGATTTAGATCTAGGAAATAAAACATAATTTTCATCTCTTTCAACTTTAACACTCCCAAAGAGGTCCCTATGTTAAAGTTGAAACATGCAGTAACAATAGATCTAATTCAAAATCAAAAGAACAAGTCTAACAATTTACTTGATGAGATATGACCTTCCTTTGTACTAAAAAAACTAACTTTCAGAACAGACTGTGCCTCTCACAGGTAAGTCAATCAATAGGAACAATCTGACCCTTACCTGAGGGTTAGTACAAACTTGAGAGAGAGAGATGGAAGAGGCTGTAGGATAACCAAAATAGTAAAACAGAGAAGGACACAAGGGAAGCCTCAAACACAGTCCAAAGTGGCAGCCCTCAAACAAATCAAAGGTGGTCACTTACAATCAAATCACAGTAGCAGCCCAGGCAGTCACCCAATAAGAAATATCAGACCTCAAATCTTTTTAGATCTGATCCAAACTAATTCCCAACAGGCAGGGACTTCCACAGGTGACCAAATAACAACCCTAAGCAAGTAGATTTGACCCAAATGAGGCCCAATCAAGCAATGACCTCCACAAGTGTCAACAGACAGCCCTAAAAACAGTAGTAAAGGGGCAACAACCTCCACAACAGCTCACAAGGGAAGACGACCTTCACAAATGACAACAAACTACCCATAACACAGCCCACAGGGGTTGCGGCCTCCTCAAAATACAACAAGTTGATCACAAACTAGATGACAGGGGTTGCGGCCTTCACAAATGGCCCTCACACAGACCACGGCCTAGTCAAACAAACCACTTGCAGGCCATGGCCTCCACAAATAGCCCTCAACAAGACTCACCACACCCTTATCAAGTCACGGTACCATCAACTTGGGCAACAATAGCCCTTACAAGATCACAGCAGGCTCATCAGGAGGTTAAACACCCTCACAATAGCCCTAGCAGGGCCACGATAGGCTCAGCAGGAGGGTACGACAACGAATCAGTCCAACAAGGTAGTAGATTAGTCCAACAAGGCAACAAAACAAACTTAGGATAGCAAGAACAGTCCATATAGGTCACAGATCAGTCCATAAGATGGGCATTAAGCTTCAACAAGTGGATGGTGCAGTCAACCAAGCCTTAACAACCTAGACCTCACCCTAGAACAATTCAAAACGAATCAAATCTGAGATGACTTTTTGATGTATCAAATGAAGAACATAAACCTGAATTTATAGTTTCTTGGCGACTTCTAGAAGGGTCATACTTATAATTCTTTAATGACTTAGGGTTTCATCAAATAGGTCAAGACACCACTTATAAATTATAAAATAAAGTTAAGACATCATAGCAAGGGGTTTAGGTACCACATTAAAAGGAGGGCGCTAGTACAAGGACCAACAAGTGCTCAACACAAGGCCACACCACCATAAGTCAAACCATAAATCAAGGAATGGTACATGACCCCTCTAACCATAGGACCAAGGGTGTAACAACAATGTGGGTAAACAACCCTTTTACCCATAAGGCCAGAAACAACAAGGTGGTAAGACAACTCAAGGTGGGTAGACAACCCTTCTAACCACAAGACAAGGTGGTAAACAAGACAAGATGGTAAACCATAAGACCAAGAACAATAAGGTGGGAAGACCAAGGGTATGCAAACAAGATGGGGATACAGCCCATCCATCTCTCTCTCAGATGTACAAGTGTTCCATACACTAATTGAAAGTTTATCATCACTGTATAAGGAAAGTCCACACTGGATGATGTGATCCTGTGGTCCTCCTAACTGCTTCCGAGGTCAAGTGCTAGTGACTCCATCAAGGGGTGGCTAGTCCCTTGAGAAGACAACCTAGCTCAACCATCTCGAAGACCTAGGAGAGGAGGTCATTGGTGAGCCCTTAGAATGGATGCCTAATGAGGGCAGCTAGTCTAGGAGCCTACTTTAATTATCAACCTGGGGGACGTACAAACTTCAGAGGTGCAGGCACTATATGTGCTCTTATAGGATAGTCTTTGTTGTGGTTGGGTGTTGGTATCAATGTTTAAAGGTTTGCCTAAAAAGGAAATTGAATAAGTTGTGAAAGGATTGCCTAATCTATGGATGAGAAATACCTATGCTGAGAAGTTTTGAATGCAGAAAACAGTAAACCTATGTTTAAGAATTTTAAATGCTGAAACAGTAAATATACCTTAAGAATTAAATTGCAGAAAGAAGTAAAATTATACTATGAATTTGAATGCTGAAACTTGACAAATCTATTCTAAAATACCGAAAGCTGGAACTCTAACTGAAGAAGTAAATACTGCAATTCAAATACATAAACTGGAGATCTGATCTAGAATATTCAAATGCCAAAAACTCAGTCCAGAATGCAATTATCTAATGTTGCAAATTAATCATCAATTAACCAAAGTGCTGAAAGTAATCAATCTACATGAGCAACTATAATAATGGGAAAGTGCATGAGCTTCAAGATCGGGATCACTGTTTCATAAGTAATGCAAGAACACAGGAAAATAAGTGTCGAAATATGTCTTGGCGGAATGCTGCTACAGGACTACAGAAGCAGCGTTATCGAAGTACAGAATGCGCTATAAACTACTACGGAATTAGAATGGTCGCTTTACTAAAAAAATCAAATCGTGCTATTTAAAAGTCATCAAGAATACTTTCACATGCAATATGGATTAAGTCAATACAAAGCAAATAATGAAAAATACCTGAACAGTAAAATCTCCTGACTTACGTGTTGGAGGGGCCCTCTCCAACCCGTACTCAGGAGTGGAGAAAAATTATAGACGTCGAATTGAAAGTAACATCAAGTCTTTATTCAAAATAGTGACTTCATAGTTTAACAAAGGTCTGTAACACAAATTGTCTCAATAGTATAAAAACGTAAAACGATGGTTCTAAAAAATGGCAACAGGATCCCCTTGCTAACCGAGAGGCCCATATATATATACCTCTAATGCTTAACCTAACTATATGTCTAATTGCCGATTTTGTTTGAACAAGTGTTCTCTCTAGAAATCAGGAAAAAGGCGCTGAGCTTTGCATGATCTTTCAATCCTTTGCTTGATCTGTGTGTTTGTCCCTTAGTGTACCTGGACCTGCTCAATCATACTCGATTTTCATATAATTAGTTTATTGAACACGCATTCAACATACAAGAATAATCATTAAAACAACTTCATTAAATAATCAAGGTAAATCATTTCTCCCACAAAACAAGTGTATTTCTTCACCCTTTCTTGTGCTTTTACTGTGGGGAAAAAGGCTATCAGATACCTGTAACTTGGACTCATTAGTCATCACACATCATCATCTTTGTTAACTGACCAAGATCCTCCATTCATAAAGAATGGCTATCAGCCCAAGGTTGAGCTTCAGTCCCAGACTGAATCATGTTGATCAACCCCCTGGTCCTTGATCAGGTTCTCCATTTTCTCGAAGAATGGTCCTCAGCCCCAGGCTGAGCTTTCAGTCCCAGACTGAATGTTGATCAACTGCCTGCACAATCTGCTTGGTCCTTGACCAAGAATCTGCCTGGTCCTAGACTAGGATGTCTCTGTCTCAGACTGCAGGATTTGCTTGGTCCTCGTGACCAAGAAACTGTCTGGTCCCAGACCAGAATACCCTAAAGACAGATAGGAGCCCTAGTCACGTGCTAGGGACTTTGCCATGGCATCGATCTGCTTGGTCCCAGGCCAATAACCCCAGGAGACTGTTGGGGGCCTTAGGGCACCTTCTAGGGACTTACTTTGCCTGGTTAATTGACTAGGAACCCTAGTTAACTGACTAGGGGCCATCCTCCCTGAGAATTGGTCTTGCACCTGCATTAACTTTAATAATAAATTCTTGTAGTTGTGGTGCTTTAGAGCCACAATCTATCCACCAATGGGCTGTAAAAGTTAAAAACAACAAAATTACAAGTTTTGCAATGCCAAAATTGAAAAAGAGAACTAGCAAATTTAAAAGCTAAGTTCTAACAATTTGGTTTTTACAAATTGAATCTTTGTAGTTTGTACTTACATGGCATTTTCTTGTCCTTGAGATGCTGGGTTGAGCTCAATCTAGACATGCCAGATGTTTTTTTGTACATATCACATTGCATGTTGATTTTGTGCTGAATATCTTGATCCGAGAACATCTTGTCAATGCATATCATGACACCTCTCATCACCTCCTGATCTCTTTGAATGCTAGACTTCGGATGATAGAATAAGATCGGATTGAGATATGCTCCTGCTGCATGCAGTGTTGAATGTAGCTGCTTGTCCCACATGGAATCAATAATTTCCCATATGGGGAGATATTTTGATGAATCCCCCTTGTAGAAAGTATTGATGGCCCCTTTGGCCCTATCCATGCCCTATCCATGCTCCATCCATGATCCTCAAGACTTTTACAAGTGGCTCAATGAAGTTGACAATCTCAGTGACTTTCTCCCAAAAACTATCTCCTAAGAGAGACGCCTTCACAGCCATTACATCTGGCTTTGTGCTATCTTTCCAAAATAGCCATTGTTGGATACAAAACATCCGTCTCAAATTTGTACTAACCCTATAATAGGGTCACTTGGTTCCTAGAGTTGACTGGCCTCTAAGAGGCAGTCTTTTCTGAAAGTAACTTTTCTGAGTATATTACAGGAAAGGTTTCACACTCAGCTAAGTTTCCTCACCTATCTCTTTCATTGTTAAATAAACAAATTGGTTATATTATTTTTATTACATGTTACTGAAGATTAACTTAATACAGTGACCTAACTGGTAGTGTTGAAGATTACTTTAACACAGTGACCTAACTGGTAGTATTAAAGGTGTGAAGTTGAAAGAGATGAAAATTATGTTATGTTAAATATTACTACTGTACTATTTCATATTCAGTTTCAGTAATTGTTTATTAATGTATTTTTTGCATTAAAGTATATTGAATTGTTATTCTTCTGCATAAAACCCTAATTCTACCAAAAAATTAACAAGTTCATGCCATTTCACACTTTTTGCTTAGCCATTTTTCATACCATGTCATTCCACTAGCCTTTTCGCCAATTTTCTTCACGTCCCCTTCCATAATAGACTTATCATATGTTATGTTGCAAGCTCTCTATACTATTCCCATGTATGAATGCCTAAGTTAAAGTAAAAGAGTCAAAGTACTCTAAGGTTGAGCAATACCCCCTTGCAAATAAACTAGTTTCCCTATTGTCCCAGGTTATCAGCTTGCTCAGCTAGTCTACTCTCCAGAGGGAAGGATGGCCTAGTAACATTTGTGTTTCATTAACAAGAGAGTGTGCTGGAATATGAGGACAGGAAGGTGAGCTATAATAGGTAGAAATACTGGTCTACGCTCTAGATGGAAGGATGGCCTAGTAACATGTCAGGTGGCTTGCATTTAACGTAGGCAGGCTGACCTATCATGCAATTAAAGAGTAGCATACGTTAGGGTAGTCTGGATCTCGTTAATACCCATATTTTCTTTTTTTCTGAATCCTTTGAGTATTTCTTCGTTCTCTTATGAATATGTTTATTTTTTGTTCAATGTTAATGCTGTCTTTTAGCATGCCGAAGATGTAGTTTACTTCTCTTTCATTATGTTTGTTGATTTGCCTTGGACTGTACAATGTACTGTGCTATTTTTATGATTGCTGTTCTTGCTGTGAGATGACAACCAGATACAGGAATAGTAAATTACTGAGGGGTAATTTCTTCCCATAGTTTCACCAACAGAGATTTTTTTGTGGATGTTTCATTTATTCATATTTTCAAATACTTATATGTAGTCTGATAATGCATTTTCCATATCCTGTCTTTCTAAAGGATGTGGAAATTTGAAATTCACAAATGTTCTGAATTTCTTAGCCTTTGTGTTTTGGTTTAAACATCAAGTAACAAAGTACACGTTTTTAAGCTTTGAATGGTTAACCTCAGCAATTTTTTTCCCTGTGCTAATATAGCACGTCCTTTGCTTGTCAGCCTAGGAAAACTTGCTGTGCCCAACTTCCCATATGCAAAATTAAATTCCCACAAATACTGGGTCAAAAGAGATTACAGTTGTAAGTCTTATAGCTATTGTTTTCTTCTGCTACAGGGAGAAAGTCATGGCTGTGCCTACAAAACAAAAGAAGAGGGAAGCTAGGAGGGAAGCAAAAGCTGAAATAGCAGCTGTTTTAGATAGAGTAATCTTGACTCCCTGTTTCCCTTTTGCAGATATCTACATTCTTCTTTTTGATGGGAATCAAATGATGACTTTTGTATCCTGTTCAGGCCATAGAGAAAGAATTGCTGGAGAGGTTGCAAAGTGGTACATATGGTGACATCTACAATTTCCCAGTGAAAGAATATGAGAAAGTCCTAGAAATGGAGGAAATGCAGGCAGCCAGTGAGGAAGAAGATAACGGCGAGGAGGTTTGTAACTCCATTTTTGTTTTATGATTTGTTAGATGATGGTACAGTAATCAGCTTATGCCTTTGAAAAATAGTTATCTGTCGCTTGATCATGTCATGATTATTTTAGTTGCTTTGTCACCCATACGTATCATTCTTAATATATTGTTTTGCATTCTTAATTTTTGCTTTATTTTGTAGGAGCCAGAGCCTGAAGTAGAGTTTGTGGAAGGCTATGAAATGGAAGAAGAAGATGACATTGAAGATTTCACTGTTGCTGGTATTGATGATGCTGATCAATTGGATGCAGATGAAGGTAGAAAAGTTTCAGAAGAATAAGTAGAATCATATTCCATTGTTTCCACTTTTATTCCAATGAAATGTCGAGGAAACTAAAATCTTGGTCCCAGTCATTCAAGTTTGGCAAACCGGTTATCACAATAAATTTAATTATCTTTGAATTGCAATAATGAGGATAAGTTCAAAGTTGTACTGTGAACTACATGTTTTATCTGTTCCTTCACTATGTTTATTGGAACTGTTTTTCTTTTATATTGCACAGACAACACTGATGATGGTTCAGAAGAAATGGATATAGATGGGCGTGTTGGGACAAAGAAGTCACGCACAGAGTCGGGGTCTGCTCCACAAAAGCTTGACACAGATAGCATCAGAACAAAGTTGAAGAGGAAAAAGAGACCTCATGTGGAGGTATATTGCAAATGTCCTTTGATTAATTATTGAAAATGAATAAGAAATATACTAATTATATCTAGATTTCATCTAGAGCTCATTCTAGTTCTTGCTTTGCTGCTTGCCTACCAAAAGATCATTGAAGCATATAGTACACAGTCTGTCGTCAGTGTATATTTTGTCGAGCTAATCCCTTTACTGTGCCTTTTCTTCCTTCTATGTCTCATCATTGTTCTAGCCACCCCTAGATCTATTAGATTCTCTGCAATGAAGTCAATGGAATCTCTTTGGTTATTTCCTACCAAGGGTGAGAAGTACTTTAGTATTTGCATGCTCAAACATGGTTCTTGTGCTGCTTGTTCTTCTTCCTTACAGCATGTTATGAAAGATCTGTCCCCCTTTGCTTACCTTAGCATGATTTGCTACCCAATCTGGAATGAAATCCAATAACATTTTTTCAGAGTGTGCTTTTAGTTGTTTCCTGATTGTGGATGATCGAGCTTTTGGGTACTGGTAAGGTACATTTTTCCTATGTTGCACAAGTTTCCGGAACGCGGGAACATGGGTACGAGTACCGGATACGTTTAGAAGTTTCCCCCAAATTTGCAGGAAACGGCGGGTTGGGAACGGCAATAATATATATTAAAAAATATAAAAATAAAATAATTAAAAAAACATGAGAACCAAATGACTTAGCACAAACCAGATGACTTAGCTTATTCCTTAAATTATGGTTGTAACTAGAATCTCTTAGCAGATGGAAATGGTAATAAAATCAAGATTACCATCCACGTCATTGATTATATAAGGTAGAATCTTTCTAAAGTGGAAACTTTTAGAAGTTAAAGCCTCTGCATTTGTGGCTATATGTATAGGGTAAGTTTTCAGTTTTGTGTCAACTATGATTAAAACGTATTAGAATATTATATGTTTACAATACATTCTATGCTAGGGTATTTGCAAAGGTGTATAAATAATCAAATTTAAATTATTATAAAATAGAAATCAAGATAATTTGTATTTAAATGTAATATATGAATTTGGTTTTAAAGTAAGATTTAAAACTATTTCCAATTATTTAAAAGTTTATTATTTTAATTCATAAAGTAAATACTAAAATACATAAATTTACTTTGTTTTATTTAATATATAAAAAGTCAAAATAGATTTACATTTATTATTAATTAGTGGGAATTGCAATTCAATGTAGGGACGAGTGAATACTCTAGCATGGCCGGTAGATGCAGATCAGTGCACCAACTTGACAAGGTAGCACGAAATAGATTTTTATTGCAACTTAGTTTCTAGAGAAAAAATTATGAGTCAACTATGTAAAAGTATGGTCGCGAGGAAATATGAATGTTGTTAACAACCTACATGGCGATCATGAATGCGTGGAAGCTCCCAGTGAAGGAAACGCGCAAAAAAAAGTCCCCAAGTTCCCGATTTCAGAGGGTAAAAGTTCCCAGTAAGTTCCCAACCATCCAGAACAGTTCCCGCTGGATTGGGAAAGTTTCCTACAAGTTCCCAAGTTCCCTGGAACGTCGGAACTTTGGGAACGAGTTTCCTAAAAGCCGGGAGCGGTTCCCGTGCTACATAAAAGTGTTATGCTCAAATATGAAAAATAAGAGATATTTAACAGAGAATAATTGAAAACATGATGTTTTATTAATCCAGATTATGTAAGTACATAAAAAGCAGAGATAGGGATGCACTTGCCTAACTAAAAGTGGAAGTGGGTATCTATTCAGCCCAAAAGATTATTGCAGGCTACCTGTGCATTGTAGAGATGGGGAAGAACCCTCGAGGATTGAATGGTAATTTATTCTTGATGACTAAATGCCCTACAAATAGAAGAGAGTGGGTATTTATACCTAAATGAGGGGTTTATTCAGGAAAATTGGGGTGTGAAACATAGAAAAATACTGCCTTTCCCCTCAATTAAGGTTTGATTATCACCTAATTGAAGGCTCCGATTAGTTTAGCACACCTATAGTCTATTTAAAGGTATATAAGGTAGAATAAATCCTTATTTAGTGCAACTCCTTATACTTAAGGCCTGTTATGGCCTAATTAAAATTCTTAATGACTTTTGAATCTTTTTAACCCTTGAATTGTTTTCTTATCCATCATTTGATCAATTAAGGTCTCTTAGATCAAAATTGAACTTGACATAACATATAAACCCTAATGTGACATATCCAATGAACTTAGGATCCCACAGATGACCAAACTAGCCATTGAAAGCATAGTTGGGCCTTTAGTCACCACATGTTCTCCCTTATGCACTTTGTCCTTGAAGTTTCATCAGTTGCTGCTCTTGTTGGGTCTTTGATCTTCCGTGTTTCTTCGTTTGTCCATAGATGTGCTCTTTGGTGTTCCTGTTTCAGGCATACTTTGCTCCTCTCCCTTTGTTCCATGTGCCTCTTGGACTAAGCTGCATGAAACTTTGAAATGATTATGGTTTCCTAAATGGGGATGATGTAGAATCGTGACTTGTGACCCCCTCCCCAAAATCTTGGGAAATGGGGAAATGGAGATTGAAAAAAGTAGAATAGATAAATTTTTTTAAAATAGCAAATTGTCAAGAAAATTAAAATGATAAACATAGTTAACAAATTAATAAAAATCTCATTTATATATTTAGTGTCCCTTAGCCTTGTATATTAGTAGGCTATATATGCCAAAATATAAGTTTCACTTTGTCATAAAAATTGAAGACAATAAACAGGGTTATAATCATTAGGAATTTGCTACAACTTAGGGCTAAATTCTACTGAAAATACCCAAAAAGTGCTTTTAGTTGAAATCTTTATTTTGAACATTGCTACACTTAAGGGCCGATTTCTTCCAAAATATGTAGCTTGTTGTCCTCATATGTAAGGCATGGTTTGTAGGTTGCAGTACTTGTGTTCATAAATGAATGAAAGATGCAAAAATTGTTTTAAAATAGCTAACTTATAGTGTATTTTTATGTCATTAAAAAAGTGTAATTTATTTTATTTCTTATTATTATTCATTCTTTTTATTGACAAAGTGGTAATTGGGGATTATGGGTCTGGAAACACTCCTCTTTAGGTTGGAAATGGCCAATACATGCCTTGGAAATGTTTCTGGGAGGTTTTGTGGGGTTTCTAAGGTGTATTGGTTTCTAAAACATTTATAATGGTGTAATGTAGGCAGGGTAGGAGTTTCTTACTACTTAGCTCTTGAACAATGCATTCCCTTCCTTCTTAGAGGTTTTATTCTCTAAGCTTGTTTGGTGAGAATAACGTTAGCTAGTTAGTTATCTTGATTCTTTGCTCAAGTCTTCTTTTTACTAAAGTTGCATGTAACATGCATGTACAAAGTTCTTGTAGAGAGTGTGACCATAGAGGAGCCAATATGTTGTTTGATAACTTCGTTTTGGTGGCCAAGGGGTGGGGAATCATGTTTAAGAGGTCTACACTGTAAAATCCAATGTTGCACGACTCGGACTCGGCAAAGACTCGGCTGGCATATGAATCGTAGACTCGGGAAAAACTCGGGAAAGACTCGGGACAGACTCGGCAAGACTTTGCGAAAATTAAAATAACTTAAAATATTGTACATTTTGGGCACAAAAAAGAGTTTAAAAGCATTTCCAATCCATATAAGCTATAAAACTACAATTTATGCAATAAGTCATAACATTGTCTCATAAACTATGGATATACGATATAACACAATCAATTTTTGTATGCAAAAATTTAAATAGTGATCATAAACCATAGTGTTCATAAACATAAAGTGATCATAAACCATAGTGTTCATCAACCATAAATCATAACCATAAACATAAACCATACTGATTTAAAAATCAGATTGGTGCAAGTTCAAAATATAGTCTCATAACAGAAATAGAAAACCAAAAAAGACAATGTCTCCATGTCCTCGAGTCTCATGCCTAACCACGAGTACGCCTACAATAAGTCATCGAGGAACTAGTGCCAACATCGACAGACTGAAGCAACTGTGAAGCAGGTGTATTTGGAGTTTCCATTTGAGATGGCATACTAGAGGGATCCTGAGTCTCCTCATCAAGCCAAGCCAAATCATCAGGGAACTCCTCCTCCACAACCCACTTAGACTCTAAATCAATATCATCCAATAAAATTGGATCTAGGTCTTTCGGTTGCATTTGCTTTGTGAGCATCCGAAGGTTGTAGTAGATGAAAACCAACTTTTCCAACCTCTCATGCTGCAACCTGTTCCGCTTTTTGTTGTGGATGTGCTCAAATACCGACCAATTGCGCTCACATCCTGAAGCGCTACAGGGTTGACTCAGAACTCTGATGGCGAATTCTTGTAATTGTGGTGTTTCAGAGCCACAATCTATCCACCAACGTGTTGTAAAAATTAAAAACAACAACGATTACAAGTTTTGCAATGCCAAAATTGAAAAAGAGAACTAGCAAATTTACAAGCTAAGTTCTAAGTCTAACAATTTGGTTTTTACAAATTGAATCTTACATGGCATTTTCTTGTCCTTGAGTCGTTGGGTTGAGCTGAATCCAAACATGCCAGATGCTTCTTTGTACCTATCACGCTGCAAGTTGATTTTGTCCTGAATTTCTGGATCCGGGAACATCTTCTCAATGCATATCATGACACCTTTCATCACCTCTTGATCTCTTTGAATGCTAGAATCTGGATGATAGAATAAGCTTGGATTGAGATATGCTCCGACTACATGCAATGGTGAATGTAACTGCGTGTCCCACCCGGAATCAATAATTTGCCATATAGGGAGATATTTTGATGCATCCCCCTTGTAGAAAGTCTTGATGGCCTCTTTGGCCCTATCCATGCCCTCATAAATGTATCCCATTGCAGGTTTATCTCCATCCATGATCCTCAAGACTTTTACAAGTGGCTCAGTGAAGCTGGCAATCTTAGTGACTTTCTCCCATAGACCATCTCCTAAGAGAGGCAACTTCACAGCAATTGCATATGGTTTTGTGCTATCTTTCCAAAATATCCATTCCTGGCTACAAAACATCCGTCTCAAAGCTTGGTACTCATTCAGAAGGCTTTGGAGGGAAAGAAAGGTTGTGGCAAACCGTGTGATAGCAGGGCGACTAAGTTCACCCTCTGTGTATCCCCTCACAAGGCTCAACACCCAAGCATGGTTATAAATGAATTTGGTTATTTGTTTCCACTCTTGCACAACTGCTTGCACCCATTCTGTCTTCCCAATGTCCTCTAGCATCAAGTCTATGCAATGGGCAGCACATGGAGTCCAAAAAATGGTGGGGTATTTTGCAGAAAGCAACCTTCCAGCTGCCACATAATTTGCAACGTTTTCCGTGACTACTTGGACAACATTTGTCACCCCGACTTCCTCCACAACATCAGACAACAATGATAAAATTAGATTTGCATCCTTTATATGTGAGGATGCATCAATGGATCTTAGGAACATGGTTCCTTTAGGGCAAGCTATAACAAAATTTATGATTGTCCTGCCCCTTTGATCTATCCACCCAACAGATAACATTGTTCAACCTGTAAACTTCCATGACTTTTTAATGGTCTCCAATTGTTCCTTGATACACTCTAGCTCCTCATCTAGCTCTTTTCCCCTAAGTGCATTATAGGAGGGGGCTTTGTATCCAGGGCCAACACTTGCAATAACATCTACCATGGGCTGATAAAAATAGGACTTGGCATAGTTAAATGAAAGGCTGTTATGATACCAAAACCTCCTCACTGCCATATCTGCCTCTTTCCTCTTCTTTTCATTGAAGCTCTCCAATGATGGTTGAGATCCTGGAGTTGTGCGAGGAAGGAAGAAAGAAGAAGTTACACTTCTATTTACTGCAACAGTTGATGTGGACCCTCCCATGCTTGGACTTGCATTTGGCGGTCCCATCGAAGATCTACCTATCATGGAAGTTTCAAACTTGTATCTTGCCCTCTTTTCACTCTGTTCTCTAATGGCATCCAAAGCAGCCGCCATTTCCTCTGTGACTTCATTGGGGCATTTGTCACAAATCACCACATCTTTGCAAACAATTCTTGCAAGGTGGTACTTCAACCTGTTTATGCCCCCAGACATTTGGTTGGAGCAGAAATTGCAAATGATCTTGTGGTCATCATCAGGATTCACCCGGACACAATATTTCCATGCCGGATCAAGAGGCCTTCTAGCCTTAGGTGCCATGGAACCTGGATTGCAAAAAAGAATATGTTCTATTTTAATGTTCTAAGAATCTAAATTTAGATTTATAACAAAAAAATGAAAAAAATTTAACAAACAAAACATTGATTACTATATTTGTATACCATTGTTTAATTTTAGTTTTATGACATGTTGCTGCCCTATGGCTGAGTATCTCAGCCCAAAGTCCCTATGTGGCTGAGATACTCAACCCCACATGCCATTGCCCATAGAAAAAACTTATAAAACTAAAATTAAATAACAATTAAATTAAACTAAATTGTTTTTAAAAAATGCTATAATTATTAATTATTAATTTAATAATTTATAACACAATTTAAAAAAAAAAGAATTATAATAAAAAAATTAAAAAACTATAATTTAATAAATTATAATCCCAAAAAAATATTGCATAATGCATTCGAGAATCTAAAGTTTAAACTTGCTATATCAAAAACTAATGCATTCGAGAATCTAAAGTTTAAACTTGCTATATCAAAAACTTAAAATGTAATTTATAATCCAAAACTAAATAAATAAAACATATTAATAATTTATAACACAATTTTTTTAAAAAGAATTATAACCAAAAAAATTAAAAAAACTATAATTTAATAAATTATAATCCAAAAACAAATATTGCATAACGCATTCTAGAATCTAAAGTTTAAATTTGCTATATTAAAAACTTAAAAAGTAATTTATAATCCAAAACTAAATAAAGAAAACATTTTATAGTTACTATATTAAAAAATGAAAAACAGTTACAAACTTACAAATTATAATAATTATTTTACAACTGGTAATTTAAAATAATAAAAACTGTAACTAAAAAATAAAAATAAAAATAATAGTTTAAAACTTTTAAGTTTAAACTTTAAATTTTAATAATTTATAAAAAAAAATTAAAAAATGATAAAGTTTATATTTAAAATTATAAATTATAAACAACATAATTAAAATACACTATAACATTTAGTAAATTTTATAATTTATAAACTATGCAGTAAACTAATAATATACATAAGTATGTTATATATATATGTTAGTATATGATAAATAACATATATATATATATATATATATATATATATATTTATTTTTATTTTTTATTCATAGAAACGGTTTAGAGATTTTCTATTAAAAAAGCGGCCATAGGTTACAAAAATGGGGAGAAGGATTGCTCCCAGTGGAACTCAGAGTTCATGTCTCTGTATTCATCCTTTGCTTTAAACAGAAAATGTCCAAAAGGACAGAGCTAATACATAACATAATATAAGTAGAAACAGAGAAAGTAGAAACAGAGAAAGTAGAAACAGAGGTAATATAAGTGAGGAAATCTGTAGTTGAAACGATGCAAAAAGCCAGCTTATCATATCGAAATCCAAAAAAGGAGGTCCCGAAACCAGAATTAGAGCTTCTTGGTCTGAATCTCCGAAAGTCTGGGAAGGCTGATGACCGGTTCTTCAGACTCATTTACCTTGCCACCTCCTGTTTTCCATCCAGTGAAGAAGTGTCCAATATCACTCCGGAGCAGGTCCACTTTCTTCTCCACAGTCTTAATGCCGCTATTAACATTACCAAAGTTGATGTCTGTGTTGATAGCCGAGAGCACATCATATTTTTCTCCATGAGTAGCTGCCTTTTCTTGGCAGGCACGAACCTCTGCAAGCGTGATTTGGATGAGGGTGAAGAGGGTGGATAGAGCTTTCTTTGTCTCCACATTTTCATACCTGAGCATACAGAGTTGCTCCTGAAACTCTTTGAATAACTTATTGTAGTCCTTCAGATGTCCGCTGCCTTCCGGACTTAGAGGAGAGTTGGGGGTGCTGTGTTCGTGCTGAGCTGCGGCAGGATACCACTTTCCTTTGATGCCGAGAAAGTCCAGATTGCAAGAAACGTTACTGGAAGGGCTTGACAGGGGTGGGATCACTTGGCAGTCCTCCTGATTCGCAAGAGCTTTCCTTAAGCCCTGGGTCGAAGGGCTATCCATTTTCTTAATGGTCTTTCTGCACTTGAGACATTGAGGCGAGAGCGAGCACCGACCCATCAGGGAGTCACCCATGTTGTAGATGACAAACGCAGACTTCTTCTTCACAGAGCGAGCTTTCAGGGAGCTGCAGGGAGCCGACAGAGCTTTCTTCTTCTTTTGATGCGCCTTCAGCAAGCGGAAAATGTTGAGACTTCTGAGAGACGCGTTGAGCTTAAAATTCTCATCGTTTCGGTGGTTGGACACACGGCTCGCTCTTACCATGAAGCCTGAGGCCATAAATGAGACGTGATGGCATTCAATTAATCCCGAATTGAATGAAAGATTGAATAAGATCTAGAAAATTCCGATTTTTGTGGGAATAGGGGATGAAAGAATTAGGGAATCCATACCTTAGTGTAAAACTTGTTATTGCTAACCATGGTGCCACAATTGAGTCTAGCTCCAGCATTGGCCATCTCGTCCGCGTGCCTGTTGAGTGCTCGAAGCACATGCTTGAATGGTCTTGAATTCCTTCGTGATGCATTTGAGATAGTAGTGTGTTTTACTGGTCAGATCCTTTCGATTCTTCGTTATCTTTCTTGCTTCGTTGACGACCAGTAGTGAGTCTTCGAAGACTGTCAGCTCATCGATTTCTAGAATTCCGGCTAGTTCAAGTCCTTTTAGAAGTGCTAACCATTCGACACCATTGTTAGTTTTCCTTCCAATACCCCAGGCATAATCAGTCTTCTTATTTCCTGTGGAGTCATAGATCACTCCTCCCGCACTTGCCAATCCTGTATATTTTTTATAAATATATTATATAAATGTTATCTATCATATAATTGGACTAACATATACATTGTATCCATGTTATTTATCATATTTATCATGTTATATGTTATTTATAAATATATTATATACATGTTATATTATAAATATATGCTGTACAATAAGTTAATAATAATAACATACAATGCAAACTAAAATTCGACTCTGTAAAATAACATATATAAATTTTTTAATAATTTATATACCGACTCTGTAAAATAACATATATAAAATTTTACACATATAAAATTTTACAGAGTACCCGCGAGTCTCTGCCGAGTCATGTATAAAATTAATAATTATAATATATATTAACATATATAAAATTAATAATATATATTAATAATTAACATATATAAAATTTTATATATCCTGTTATATTTTTATTTTTATGTAGGATATATTTTACAATGCAAATTATTAATTTATATCGACTCTGTAAAATAACATATCTACAATGCAAACTAAGTTAATATATAAAATTTTAATAATTCGACTTTGTAAAATAACATAATATATTTAATATACTATAAAATAACATGATATATAAAATTTTAATAATTTATAAGAATAAAATAAAATAAACCATGCAGTAAATTTTTTTATTACAGCATACAAAGTCGAATTTAAACTTTAAAATTTATCACATACAGAGTCGAATTTAAACTTTAAAATTTACAGCATACAGAGTCGACTGTCCACTAACCTGGAGGAGTTGGAGACCATCGTAAATCCGGAGACTAGTTCGGCTGCCGACAAATCACGGTCGGGACTAGGGAGAGCAAGCTGCGCTGTTGTAGAAATCCGGGGAGAGCAAGCTGCGCTGTTGCAGACCGCGACTCACAGACAGAAACAACCACGACACTCTGCTTGACCATTCACAGACAAAAAACAAATTTAACTCTGCTTGACTGTGTGCTTCATGAACGAGAGGGACGGGCCCCCTTATAGCCTCCCCGCAGGCTCATTTCCCTCCAAAATCTCTCTTCGCGGGCTCCAATGCTCAAGCGACGAAGAGAGATTTTGGAGAGGGACAGGCCCCCTTATAGCCTCCCCGTAGGCTCATTTCCCTCCAAAATCTCTTTTCGCGGGAATTTGCTTTCCTGTCGTGGTTGAGCATTGGAGCCTGCGAAGAGAGATTTTGGAGGGAAATTTACAGCATACAGAGTTGACTCGCCACGATAGGAAAGTAAATTCCCGCGAAAATGTGCCAGACGCGAAGTGATTATGCTCGCCGGTTGAGCATTGGAGCCTGCGAAGAGAGATTTTGGAGGGAAATGACCCTGCAGGGAGGCTATAAGGGGGCCCGTCTTGTCGAGTCTGTCTCGAGTCTTTCCGAGATTTTAATTTTTGCCGAGTCTTGCCGAGTCCGTCCTGAGTCTTTCCCGAGTTTTTCCCGAGTCTACGAGTCATATGCCAGCTGAGTCTTTGCTGAGTCCGAGTCGTGCAACATTGGTATGGCTTCAATAATCTAGTGTTTGATGTGTTTGGAGCTTACCACCACCAAACATTTGGATAGAGAGAAGTGATTGTTTTGTTAGGATTTGTCTAGGAAGGTCACCGTAATATCTCTCTCTTGTGTTTGAAGTTCGAACACATCTTCATGAAAAGAGTTTTGGATCTCTAGTATATAGAGTAGAAGAATGTAGCAAGGGAACTGCTTGAGTGCTAGTAGGGGCACTTGAATCTCCCTATGATCTAATAATAAATGGGACATTGGAGATGAGGCACTCCTTTGACTTAATCTTCTGTAGGTGACATAGTTGATAAATCCTCTTTGACTGTGGAATGTAATGGTTAGTTTCAACCCGACTCAATCTCTTGTAGGTGACACAACCAACAAATTCTCTCTAACTATGGGATGTAATGGTTTGTCTCAATCCAAAGTTGGTGTGATCATACCTTGAACTGATCCAAAGGAATTTAAAGTCTATGCATTCAATGTCTCCGAGTATACTTGGGTCTGACAATAAGATCATCCCTCGACTGCATGAAGTGCTCAAAGTAGAATGCCATCCTAGAATTGAGCCTCTGGAGTGGGAGGTGTCCAAGTGATTTGGATGTACTATCTGTAGTTATCATCTCTAGCCACCTTATTCAAACCCTTCTAGGAGGGTAGGAGGTGACTAGAATGATCCAAAGTGTTCTTGAAACAGGGGAGGCAATCAATAGAGATGCCAGCAAACTGAAGAAATAGAGAAGCCTCATAGAACTAGCACTGCTTTTGTCCAATTGGGGGGGGGGGGCGCTTGTGGAAGCAATATCCTTTGGAGAACACAGAGATAGGAAGGGATACCCTTCCCCTCCCTGTGGTAGAGTCTCATAGAGTTTAGATCTTGTGGAGAAAGGAGAAAAGTCTGAAAATAGTCTCAGGGAACAAGTGATGGACACCAATTTCTGCCTGAACGATAAAGTATAGTGGGCTTGATAATCAAATCAAACTTATACATCTTGGAAAAGTTGTCCTAAAAATAGGTATTTATATAGTCTAGAAAACTTTATAACCCTTGCTATAGCTCTAAGTTCACACAAATATTTCACATTGAACAAGCTTTTTCTTCCATCCATAATGTTTGAAAGTTATTTCATTTGAGCAAGACTTTTCTTCCTTTCATAATGGTTAAAAATTATTTCATACTGAGCAAGCCTTTTGTTTGGAGCTTTTAGCAATTTCTCTTGTATTTTGACGGCTCTCTCTGTTTCAGAGGTCAATTCATGTTAAAATTTTCATAGGTAGACACTGTCCAATATTTTCATAAAGAATTTGGCTTGGTCTCATGAAGAATTACTCTAAAATGGGCTATTATGGATGAGTCTTACGAGGATCAAAGCTAACTTATTGGCCAACTTTTTTTGAACAATTTAGCTTTTCTATTAATCACAAACACTGTGAGGGCCATATTGTTGGATATCTACAAATAATGGCCTCCTCTCTCAGGGATGTGCTCTTTCAGGTTGAGAATGCTATCCATAAGAGCCTCTTGGTTTAGAGCGATTATTTTCTCTTTCATTAGAAAATAGATAAAATTTTCATGAATTTTAGAGATAGTGATACTTTCCTTTTGATTGGCGCTTTTACAAATGTAAAAAACATTTCTCAACTCCCAAAACTTTTAATTATCCAGAGATCACTACTCCCTCTGGATGCCCTGAGATCTCAAGCGATTTGAGTCTCTATAAATCAGAAATACAATAAAGACTTAAGAAACAAATGTTATAGATATCTTAACACTTCCATAATGAAAATACACAACAATCACACAATAACTCAAGATGTACCCTGGAAACCCCAAACGGGGAAAACCATCTATCTGTGGGGCTATCTTCTATCTCAAGCCCAGAGCAAAGCAAGTAGAAGATAAATACATACAAATACTTCAGATGAAACAACCGAACCTGACGGGTATCAAAACCCTAGATCTGCATGCAAAGACTGATGCATGCACTTGGGAAATGTGCCCTAACTGTCAATACGGATCTAGATCTCTCTGCAAGTCAATCTCTGTCTGTACTATCTCTCTCACTCCACAACCCTGATCTGCTCTGCCAAAGAAGAAGGCCAGTTGTCTAGATCTGAGTAATGCGCCCCTCTCTCTGCATGGAGAAGTGCGCCCTCCTCCAACTGCTGGAAACTTGCACTCAGTCAGACCTCAGCCGATCTAAGCTCTGATTGTCACATAGACTAATTCCACTTTAGCTTAATAAATCTTACTTTAACATTAAGTATGCATATAATTATTATTTATGATTTTTTTCCCTATTATATATTTCATTATGATTAACTTGCAAGTTGGGGCATTACATACACCCCTCCTTCAGGAAACTTTGTCCTGAAGTTGCATCACCCCCATTTCTTATTCCCATGCAACACATGCACACTATCACATAGTATGCACAACCATCATACAATATGCACCTACATAACTAGTACTATTGTGTGGGGAAAAAATTTACTCGTGTGGCCATCATGAGTGTTACGCACTAGAGTTGTTGTAGCATTCTAGCCAGGCTAAGCCTAGAGCAAGGGGTCAATTTTTTTTATTGTACAGGCCAAAGTGGGCTTTATTGTATGGATATTTGGATTGGGGGGTTGTTTACCTCTTGGATTGGTCATGGCTAGCCCCCTTGGTTTCACTCTCAGAAGTACTTGGCACAGTGGCTTTGTTGACTGCCCCTTTGGTGTGACGATATCCACCATGTAGGGATTTTAGCCTATGGGTTGGTGGTCCGGGTCTTCTGGGGGTGACCTACTGGGGCACATTACCATCCTGGTTTTGTTTATGCAAAGGTGATTGCGTGTTGTAAAGTGCTGTTATCCCCTATTAGCACACCTTTTGCACCCACTTGGACCTATTTTTAGCATTCAATAACCCCTACTCTAGTGCTACTAGCCTATGATGTCATCTTCCAACATATGAGCCTACAAGCCCTGGAGTGGGGGCGTTGAGGGACAAGCATCATTTTGGGGTTAGATGGGGCATGAAGTCCCCCCTTGGCTCACTACTTCATCCAATGAAGCCTTTCTCAGCTTATTTTTATTATTTTTGTCTATTTTGGGGTAAAATTCCTAAGTTGTGTAGAATTTACCCTAAAAATATTATTATGTTATTTTTAAGATTTGTAGGCTCAAAATTAAAATATTTGAGGATGAAATAGTATAAATAGACATCCTCTCATTGTAAAATCATAAGTCAAGGGTTCTAATATGTAATTATTTCTTTTTCTCATACTCTTTGAGCCTTCTTGGTGATGCGCACTTCTCTTGGAATGATCTTCTTTGTTTGATGGTGGATGGATGAATGATCTAGGGTTTCTATCTTGCACATGCTATGGTTGATGCTAGACTTGTTGGAATAACACATGCACATTGCACAAGTGTGACCTAAAGGTGTCTTCTTTGCTCATCTCTTGTTGAATGTTGGTGAATAATGTTGCTATGTGGATTGAATGGTAGTTTTATGCTACATTTTCTTTGAATTAGGGCTTTTTACCAATATTCTATCAATTTTTTATGAAGGAAATGTCTTGCATAAGGGTTTCCTATTGCTTTTGGGGCCTTGGAATTTTCCATTTGCCTTAGTTAGGTTCACCTACCGAACCCTAGCTAGGTGATGCCCTAGCTTGCAAGTGCTAGAAGAACATCTTAAGAGAGGGACGTTAACCATAGATCTCTCAATTCCCTAGGGGTTGAGACAATAATCATATTCGCTTCTCTTGTCATCTTTTTACTCTATTTTTCAGCATTTATTGTATTATATTTGTGGTTGCAATTTTATGCATAAAATACCTAAAAATCTGAAAAATTCCAAAAAACCTTAAAAAATTAGAAAATTCACAACTCTAAAAATAGCCATGAGTTTGTAATTTTGGTCCTCCCTACAAATTTTCCCTAGTGGATTTATCCACGGATCCTGAAGGGTGTCCTCATTTTATGTATAAAAAACCCTAAAAATCATAAATTGTCAAAAGGGCCCAAAAAATCTACATAAATTAAAAAACCTAGAAATATTTGGAATTTCAAAAATCTGGTCCACCCATCAATTTCGTCCTAGTGGATTTATCCATAGATATTGAAGGGCGTCCTCAGTCTTGGAGTTGCCTCGGGAAATGTAAAAACCATATATCTCCCAAACCCTAGACAACATTTTCCTTCTAAGGCCTCCTAGGGGTTTGCCTTGCCTTGCTTGTCCATCTCCCCCTGAGGGCGCACATTTCTGAGGTGTCCCTCGTGTTGTGTGAAATTCATTGGTAAATGTGAAATTGTGATGGAAATCATTGATATCTTTTATTTTGGGCAAGTAGTTGTTTGCACTAACTCCTCAAGAGATCAAGTTGTCTTTTTGATTCATTGATTGACTCCATATAAGGCACTGATCTTTGTTTTAAAGGTTGTAGAAAGGTATTTGCATGTATCTTGTTGTTTGCAGGTATCTTTAAGGGCTCTCCCTTGGGTTTAGGAGTTACCCAAAGAAGTTGAGAGGCTAGGCTGTGGTGACATTTGGGCCTAGACTTCTTCCATATGCTTACTTAACAATAACACTTGACCACACATAGTCAATTCTTAAAGGACTGCTAGTTTGAGCACTAACAACGAGTAATTCTCGTACCTAGACTATCACAAATATAGTGCCCTACTTAACGACATGATTGATCCCTTACTGAATTCCTAGAATGCAATCAAGTCACACAATTATACATCAATCATATTCATACCATCATGCATTAATTCAATCCATTTATTGGTTTACTTCCTCCCTCGTGCACCCTCACCCAAAATCATACCATCCAATCAACCTCCTAACACCCCCAATAATTTGGATGGTCTTGCTCACCATGGCATGGGCCCTTTGCTCCAACTAGTATAAGGGTTGCCTATCATGGTGTGACCGTAGCAGACATCAAAATTCTCTTCATAGCTCTGAGGAGGTGCGAGTATAACTCTTGCTATATCCTCGAATTTTTGCATCAAGCTAAGGCTTAAGGCCTTTTGGCCTTAGTTGGGCTCTATGGGCCCAAGGCCTCAACTAGAGGGTACTAGGCATCTGGTCTAGTACGCTAAACCACGCACAATAGGGATCTCGTAAGGCTGGCCCAAAACTCCCTCCATAACTCCAATCAGGAAATCAACCCCAAGCATCAAAAGTCCTTCTCCATATACCTCCCCCCCAACGAAATCACAAGTAATTCTTGTACCTACGCTATTAGAAATAAAGGGTGGCCTATCGTGGTGTGACTGTAGTAGGCATCAAAAGTCTCTTCATAGCTCCGAGGAGGTGCGAGTATAACTCTTGCTTTATTGTCGACTTTTGGCATCAAGCTAAGGCTTAAGGGATTTCGGCCTAAGTTGGGCTCTATGGCTCCAAGGCCTCAACTGGAGGGTACCAAGCAATTGCGCTAAACCACGCACATCAAGCATCTCGTAAGGCTGGCCCAAAACTTCCTCCACAACTCCAATCGGGCAATCAATCCCAAGCATCAAAAGTCCTTCTCCATATACCTCCCCCCCAACGAAATCGCGAGTAATTCTTGTACGTACACTATCACAAATATAGTGCCCTACTTAACTACATAATAATTACTGTTACTGAATTCCTAGAATGCAATCAAGTCACACAATTATACATTAATCATATTCATACAATCATGCATTAATTCAAGCCATTTATTGGTTTGCTTCCTCCCTCGCGCACCCTCACCCAAAATCATACCATCCAATTAACCTCCGAACACCCCCAATGCTCTGGATGGTCCCACTTGCCATGGCATGGGCCCTTTTTTGCAACTAGTATAAGGGTTTCCCATCATGGTGTGACCGCAACAAGCATCAAAAGTCTCTTCATAGCTTCGAGGAGGTGCGAGCATAACTCTTGCTATATCCTCGACTTCTGGCATAAAGCTAAGGCTTAAGGCCTTTCGGCCTTAGCTGGCTCTATGGCCCCAAGGCCTCAACTGGAGGGTACCAGGAATCTGGTCTAGTGCGCTAAACCACGCACACTAGGCATCTCGTAAGGATGGCCCAAAACTCCCTCCACAACTCCAACCGGGAAGTCAACCCCATGCATCAAAAGTCCTCCATATACCTTCCCCCCGACGAAATACCTCAAGCCATGGTCTTTCGGTAATTGTATGAAGGAAAGGAACTGCTGGCATAGGTTTCATGGTCTTTCGGTAATTGTATGAAGGAAAGGAACTGCTGGCATAGGTTTACCTCTTGAGTTTGTCCCCAGTCCATAAGGTGTTACCTGTATACATTCTCATTCATGGTTATGGGCTTCAAAGATATCACTGAATGAATTGGCCCTCTAGGCCCATGGGTGGATTTCCTGTCAAACTCCACCTCACATCATGCCAACAAAGCATTAGTTATAATCATAACCTAAGCTGCGGGGAATCGCTCTACCCCCCTCCGCTTCGCTACCAATTTGCGATTCCGGAGGAATCGATCCTGGAATCGCGATTCCTCCTGGAATCAATTTCTCAATTCGCGATTCTGGGGAGAAAAAAATGATCCCTGGAATTTTAGGAATCGATCCGGAATCGATGCTTCCAGATCGATTCCCGAAATCGATTCCTGAGCGATCCCGGGCAAAAAAAATCACTCCCGAAAACGCTTCCTGAGCGATTCCGCGGGCATGAGTCCAATTTTTCTCATTTTTGCATTTGTTTTTTGTTTTTTAGGGATTAGCTAGGGTTAATTTGGGCAAATAAAGTCTATTGGACTCCATTTGGACTCCTGAGTTCTGAGTAAACCGAATTTATGTTCACTGTGGTTCTTCTGAGATCTGAGTTCTGATCTTGCTCAGTTGTGACACCCTTTTACTGTTTCTATCATCTGGTCGTTATCATCATAGCTGTCAAAACAATGCTGCCCCAGTCACTGTAACTGTCATGATTTCAGTCTTCCAAAACACCAAACTTCTGCCATGGTGATGCCCTAATGAAGCCCGAATTCATGAGGTGAACAAAAATAAAAAATTAAAACTTGACTGCTCATCTGTAGTTGCTGCTGCAGCCCCTAAAATTCTCCTCAAACCACCGAAATCAGAGCTCCATCTATCCTCCATGAACTCATCATAAATAAGGTGAGTTTACTTTTATTTATACTCAGTTTTAATGAAATATTTTTACTGAGCTGACTTGCAGATGTTATTTAAATTTATTTTTCGTTTCACAAATTTGGGAGCCGACCTGCTTGGGGTTTTTTTTGAACAATAAAAATTAATATCAGTTTGAACCCAATTTTAACTGGGCCGACTTCCTTATAAAATTGAATTTCAAAGATAATGAAATTCCTTTGACTGGGCTGCCATGTAATATTATTAACAAGGCCTCATCATCATCATAGTAAACATTTAAGAGCTTCAATGCCATAAGTGGTTCAAACACCATACGCAATTTGTGTGTTTGTTGACAAAGGCTGCCATATCAAGACTTTTAAGGGCTTCTTCAATTGTTTTAAGCCATGTCAAGGCTTCAAGCATAGTTAGTTAATCATCATGCATAATCACCATAGGCTACAAGAATACATATGTGGTCATTAAGTGCAAGAAGACTACAAGAACTCCATGAGCATGCCATCAAGGTACAAAGGGCTCATACAATGATAAGTATGACCATCTCCAAGGGTTTCAATACCCCATCAACACACACATCGTCTTCACCATTCCTTCAAGAGTACAAGGACCATTAAGCCACTAAGTGTGGGTTCAAGGACTTCTTCAAGGCTTCTTCATCAAGCAAGAGGCTTCATGATCCCATTAAGACACCAATGACCACAGAATGGGTCATTTGGCTCGTTAGGTGTTCCAGTGGCTCCAATGCCCACATCCAAGGTTCTTCATGCCATGTCATCATTATTTGTCATGTCATTGCCCTTTGCTTGCTTGCTAGGTCATCAATATTTATGTCCTCCATGTCATTGTCCTTCTTTGCCATGTCATCAATGCTTTGTCATTAATGTGTTGTCATCAATGTCAACCTTGATCATCACAGCAACACGGGAAATCACATGTGGGGGGACCACTCTCCTCCCAACCAACCCATCAGTGCAAGACTGAGAGCCCCCCGCCCTCAATCAGTGAAACTATGCCGACAATACCTCCTTACCAAAGTAGGAAATCTTCACCCTCCTCCTCTAACCAACAAATCTCAAGTAACAAACTAACTAGACCTCCATAAACCTCTACCAACTGTCCCCCAAGGGAAGAAGAAAAAAAAGACCCCCATGAAGTCCTTCCCCCTCCTCTTATAAGCCCATTTTTCTTATTATTAAAATAAATTTTATCTGCATGGATGACATTTGTTATTCATGCACTAATCCCACTTTAGCTTAATAAATCTTACTTTAACATTAAGTATGCATCTAATTATTATTTATGATTTTTTTCTTATTATATATTTCATCATGATTAACTTGCAAGTTGGGGCATTACAGATGGTGCATCCACTAGAGGAGAGTGTAAGTATGCATCTCTTTGTTGGGTATGTGTGCCCCATCTAATCTTGGAAACTTTCTACATACAAAGCGCTCTAAACTAGAACTGAACTGCTAAATATGAAAAACATCTAAACTAGAACTAAGCTGTAGATGGCACATGCATGCCAAAACATCTAAACTGGAACTAAATTGATGGTGGCACATGCATGCCTGAACATCTAAATTGAAACTGAACTGAGGATGGTGCATGCATGTGTCCTCTATCTCTCCCCCCTCCATAAATGCTCCTGCATCCTCATTCATTGTCGTACGAAATTGTTGAAGGAGAACGTACAGCTGCTGCTGTCATTAAGCCTGTTGTACTATACCTTGTCTCCATGCACCAATATCTTGTCTTCTCGTTGCCATTAATGGTGTTTTACGTGACGTTTTGAGTGACCAAAAGTCCAACACTTCTTCCTATCGAGGAAAGTGTTCTCAATAAAACACAAGATACTCCCTTTGCATCTGAAATATGCCCTCTGCTAGGGCTTGGTCAAATAGTTGACCATCAACGAACCTGAAGAAACATGAATCTGGATCAGTGCTTTCTTCTATACCTTGAATTCTCTTCAGAATCTTTAAGGTAAAAAATTTCTGTACAAGGAATACTGCATTAGTAACCTGCCAACCACCTATGCCATCTTCACTACTCAAAATCTTCTCACACCACACCGTGAACTGTTTGGGACTCCTACAATAATGAACTCATTTATATATAGGGCCAAGACAAATGTCTTAGAGCTATCGAATAACGAATAAAAATCTGCATTAGACCTAGAACAGCCCAACATGAGTACAATTTCATTGATATTGAAATCCAAAACTAGTGGTGCATGCATCATCCTATCTAGGGCAATTCCCTCTTTTTGGGAGAATCCTTCAGCAACTATAGTATGTGTCTCATTAATGTCAACCACCTCTTGTTGAGAGAATCCTTCTCTGATAACATTTTCAATTCTGGAGGAACCCTTTTCCATCATGGCATCTTGCCATACCTGCTCAACTGAATCTGCAAGTAGCTTGTAAAGGCCACCTTCTCTCTCTCCTCTAGCCAAAACTCAACTAGATCCATGGTTGCTATCTGTGATGGTGACTTGCTGACCATCAAAGTCAGCCAAACACTTCAATTCTGTCAAACAAGAAACTGAAAGCAAACTCTTTGTTAAATCAAGAACATACGTGACAAAATTTAACTCAAGAACATCACCTGAAGGCCTCTGGAAAGATATGGAGTCCAATCCCTTCACAAGATACATGGCATCCTCTTCCCAACTCTACAGGCATTCCTCCTTGCTTTTGAACCTTGATGAAGATCTTTTTATCATAAGTCATATGTCTTGAATCTCCGCTAGCCACATACCATCTGATCCTTGAAATTGTGTATGTGGAAAGATTGGACACCATGGTAAAGTGGGTATCTAGCTTGGCAGTCAAATCATCCATATTGGAAGCATTTATACTGTACAAACTCCCGTTGCTGCTACTATTGTTGCTTACCCTTTCCCTTCTTCTTCTTGGGGCACTAAGAGGCACAATGATCATGCTTGTTGCACCTAAAGCACTTGATATAACTCAAGTCTTTCTTCCTTAGACATGAGGAATTTGATTCCTCATCCTTGCCCTTTTGACCCCACCCTATGTCCTCCTTTCCTACTTCTTCTCCTCACCTTATTGGTGAGGGATAGGTCTGATCCACCATCCTCATTGTTGTAACTGGTTGAGACTTGCTTTAGTCTCATCCCCTCAAATGAAAACATCCAACAATTGCTTGAAGTGAGGTAACTTCTCTTGACCACACCAAGATGAACTGAAGCCATGCAGAGCAATCTAGACTAGCACATTATCTTTGACTTTGTCACCAACTGCATCGAGTTGGTCTCTTAGCTCTACTAGCTTCATCGATTAGCTAGCTACAAGATTTGGTGATCTTGTTGTTGATGTTTCTAGTAGCATCGGAAGTATTCTTATGATAAGAAAGAATAATAACAAGCCCTAGAACAAGTCGGCCTAGTTAAGTGGAAATGACCCAGTCACTTGGTCAAGTCAGCCTAGATAGGAAAATTGACTTTTCCAATATAAATACAAGTGAAGCGGCCTTATTTGTGACACACCAATTCGCTCAAGCAAGGAGAAAGGTGCACAGATCCAAGGAAGCATTGCTAAGGGTTCAAGAGGCATCAAGAAGACAATCTTTTGGGGTTTATCATCTTTCTCTCTCTACTCTGTTATCATCTTTAGAGGTTATTCTGTATCTGTCTTGTATATCATTATTCTGCTTGTGTAACTAGTGTTGGGCACTAGACATTGTATATTGTTGAAGAATCTTATCTAGAGAAGTTTGTTGGGTTTTTGCCGTGAGAGGGTTTTCCCAGGGTAAAAATTGTGTCTACTGTGAATGTGTTTCTTTTAGTGATCCTTTATATGCATGTAGTTTATGTTTATGTGATAGATCAGAGATAAAAAGTTAAAAACATCTAACTGCTAAGAAAAATCAACATGGTATCAGTGCAGTGCTGATAGAAGCCATTGGCCCATTACCAATACAACTGGAAACTAGGGTTTTTAGTTTTAAGCCTTTCTATCCACAGATTTGGTTCGACCTTAACATCCTTGAACTCGCCCTAGGAGGGCGCATCTATCTGTGGAGTCAGATCTCAAATCCAAAAAATTTCAATTTTGACCTAATTTCTGCAGGAGGTCAAGATTTAGGGCTTCTAGTTTTGAGCTGTTTTGTCCATAGAACTTATTGAAAATGAGTGTTTTCCAACTCGCCCTAGTAGGGCACATCTTTTCCTTGGGTCAGATTTCTCATTTGATAGACTTCATTTTTGACCTACCCTCTGCTATGGTTTCTAGGTCAAATCTCAGCTTTGACAAGATGACAACCAATTTAAGGGTTGAGGATAGATTGGATGGAGTAGATAACTTCAGATCTTGGAAGCATAGGATACTTCTCATTCTAGAAGAGAATGATCTCTTGGATTATGTCAAAGAAGATACCGAAAACCAGAAGAGGAGGAAGCTAAAGCAAAGTACAAGAAGAATGTGATGAAAGCAAAAAGGATCCTATCTGATTCAATCAAGCATCACTTGGTCCCTAATGTGTCAGAATTGAAGACTCCTAAGGAAATGTTTGAAGCCTTGACAAGATTATATGAAAGCAAGACTACTAGTAGAAAGTTATTGTTAAGGCATCGACTAAGGAATGTGATGATGAATGAGTCAGAGACAGTTTCCTACTTTACAAGGGTTTCTCAGATCAAGGAGCAACTAGCAGCTATTGGAGATACTATAGCAGAGAAAGAGCTTGTGTTGACAATATTGAATGGTTTTCCTTCTTCTTGGGATGTGTTTGCTCAAGGTATTTGTGCAAGGAAGAAGCTACCCAAGTTTGACAAGCTATGGACAAATTGTACTCAAGAAGAGGCAAGGTTGATCTCCAAGATGCAGAAGACAAACGATGAAGAAGATCAAGCACTTGCAACTCATGCAAGAAAGGGAAAAGGAAGAAAGTTTACCAAGAATTTTGATAGAAAATTAGTATAAGAGAACAAGAAGGATATGTTTAGGATCAGGTGTTACAATTGTAACAAGTTGGGACACTATGTAAGAAATTACACTCAAGAGAACACAAAGGTAAAAAGGAAGCATCATGCTCATATGGCAGAGGATGATGAGCCTACATCACACAAGAAGTCAAGGGAAGCATCAGATGAAGAATTTGTCCTTTAAAGTACTATCACTCAAGGGAGTGGTGTTTTCCTAGTGGATAGTAAGCACTTGACATGTTACATAAATTCTTCAGAATGAACTTGGAAACAATTCCAAGCATGAAGTTAAAGAGTAGGAGAAGCCTCCTATTAGCTAGATTTAGGTAAAGCATAATGAAGCTTGCAGATAATGCCCAGGGATATTTCTCGAACTATGAAGGTAGATCCAAGGTGATCTCGGATCTAGTGCATCGAGAAGATATGAAGACCAAGGATGAAAGTATTCAGCAAGTTCAAGGAGTTCAAAACTTGATGAAGAAGAAGATCAAAGCTTTAGGACTTCAATAATCTCTGCAAGGAGGTATGGATCAAGAGGGAGTCAACAAATCAAAATAAAGATAAGTATTTAATGTTTTGAAAAATAAGTGTTATTTATTCAAATTGAATTGTTATTTTATTGGTGAATAGTATAACTGTTAAATTAGTACTGGTTAACCCTTGTGGACATTTCTACCAGGTCCACCATGGAGGCTGTGAAGGCAATGATCCGTGATCAAGATTTACTCATGTCTTATGGGTAGAAGTATCCAGTACGACAGTTATACTCAAATCAAGTGTTCTCACCAGGTAATGAAGGACAAGATTCCTAAAGATGGTACCTTCAGAAAAGGAGCTACAGTGAGACTTTGAAGGCATACAGAATTTACATCCTAGGACAGAAATAGATTGAGATCAACAGAGATGTGATATTTAACGAAGATACAACCTTCAGCAAATCCAGGAAGTCTCACATGAATGAGGACTGTGAGGAGCCTGAAGCTCCAAAGAGAACTAGTGCAGAAAACTCTACTCCTGCAGGACATATTCCAGAAGATTATGATGAGATAGTAGAGCCAGAAGCACTGGTAGATCCACCTAGAGAGATGACAATCTCTAAGAAGAGACCAACATGGTTCCGTAGCACAATCCAGGATGCAAAGAAGTATGGTGCTCCCAGTGGGTCTTTCAGAGAAAGCAAAAGACCTTGCCAGTATTCCAGCTACATGGCACTGATGAGTGACATCATTGATACATAACCTTCCAGTTATGAAGAAGTTGCAGATCAACAAGTATGGAAGGAAGCCATGATGGAGGAGTACTAGTCCATCATGAAGAATGATGTATGGCAGGTGGTTCCGAGACCAAAATGAAAGCCAGTAGTAACTTGAAATTGGATATACAAGATCAAACATACTGCAGATGGCAGCATAGAGAAGTACAAAGCAAGATTCGTGGCTAGAGGATTGTCTCAGAAAGAGGGAATAGATTATGATGAGACGTTTGATCCAGGGGCTAGACACACTCCCATTAAAGCTATTATTTCCATAGCTTTCGTGATGGGACAAAAATTACACCAAATGGATGTCAAGACCGCCTTCTTGAATGGTGTAATCGAAGAAGTGTATATCGAGCAACCTCCAGGATTTGAGACACATGACAGAGAATCACATGTGTGTAAATTGAAGAAAGCTTTGTATGGGCTTAAGCATGCACCCAGGGCATGGTATGCCAAGATAGACGGATTTCTTATGAGCTTGGGTTTTAGTAAAATTGAAGCTGACCCCAACCTTTACTACAAGCTTGTGGATGGCCAGCCAGTGATATTGCTACTGTATGTAGATGACCTGTTTCTTACAGGGGATGAGAAGCTCATAAGTGAGTGCAAGAGGGAGCCTGCAACATAATTTGAGATGAAGGATCTAGGAATGATGCATTACTTCTTGGGATTAGAAGTGAGATAGAGATTAGATGAGATTTTCCCTAGTCAAGGAAAATACACAGTAGAGATCCTGAAGAGATTCGGGATGATGGACTGCAAGTCCATGGCCACACAAATGGTGGCAAATCTGCAGCTGTTTAGTGACTCTTCTTTAGATTTGGTGGATCCCATTATGTACAGATAGATGATCGGATCCTTGATGTATTTGGTTAACACCAGATTGGATATATGCTTTCCAATGAACATTTTGAGTCAGTACATGGTTGAGCCCAGACGTGTACATTTGATAGCAGTAAAGCATGTGTTGAGATACCTGAAGGGCATAGTTGGATATGGACTCATACATGTCTTAGACAATGAAGTGAAATTGCAAGGGTATGTAGACTCTAATTGGGCAGGTAATGCAATGGATAGGAAAAACACATCAGGATGTTGCTTCAGCTTGGGATCAACCATGATCTCATGGTTAAGTGGGAAACAGACATCCGTTGCACTCAGTACTACAGAGGCAAAGTACATAGTAGCTAGTGTTGCCAGTTGCTAAGCAGTGTGGCTTCGAAAGTTACTGGCAGGGTTATTTATTAAGAGCTAGAGGCAACTTGGATCTACTGTGATAACCAAAGCTCTGTGAAGCCTTCAAATAATCTGGTATTTTATGACAAGTCAAAGCATATAGAGATCAAATATCATTATATTCAAGACATGGTGCAAAGGGGAGCAGTGAGGCTCCAATACATATCCACGAAATAGCAGATTGCAAATATACTTACCAAGCCTCTATCTAAGGTAAAGTTTGAGTACTTCCAGGACAAGCTTGGTGTAGTACATAATGACTCTCGTTGAGAGGGAGTGTTGATGGTTCTCCATGGGCAATAGTGGGCAGTCTTCTCCCCCACCAGTTAGTCATGTGGGACATGACTCAGTTATCTTCCCCATCGGTAATCCATGCAGAGTTACATGGCTTAGACACCGATTAGCCATGCAGAAGTACATGGCTCAGACTCAGATTAGTCATGCAGTAATACATGACTCAGATTAGTCATGCAGTGATACATGACTCAGTTTAGTCATGCAGTAATACTCGACTCATATACTAGTTAGTCATGGTACATGACTCAGACAGCCAGGGGCTGCAGTATCTCATGTGGAGTGCACCCACATGAGCAGATATATAGTCAAGACCTCAGATGACTATCAGACAATAGTCAAGGTCTTCGAGACTATCAATGACTATCGTATACTCGATTGAGTTATAGTCAGGACTGTTGGGGAACAGTCAAACCTCTTGGAGAGTTCAGATAGCCATATACTTGGCTAGTGGGGTACAATGGGACAATGAAGAAGAAAGAAGCCACTTTGGAAGTGGTCAGGCCTTAGAGAACATCACAGGCTCACAGAGAACTTCTCTAGACCGTAGAAGATTCCAGAAGTCAACAAGAAGAAAGCCAGGGTCTGAAGAATGTGCCGAAATGATACCTTACTCGCTAAGAGGGAGTGTTGATGTTTCTAGTAGCATCAGAAGTATTCTTATGACAAGAAAGAATAATAACAAGCCCTAGAACAAGCCGTCTCAGTAAAATGACCGAGTCTAAAGGTCAAGTCGGCTCAGTTAAGTGGAAATGACCCAATCACTAGGTCAAGTCGACCCAGATAGGAAAAGTGACTTTTCCAGTATAAATACAAGTGAAGTGGCCTCATTTGTGACACACCAATTCGCTCAAGCAAGGAGAAAGGTGCGTAGATCCAAGAAGCATTGCTAAGGGTTCAAGAGGCATCAAGAAGACAATCTTTTGGGGTTTATCATCTTTCTCTCTCTACTTCGTTCTCAGAAGGGCTCAAAGGTTATTCTGTATCTTTCTTGTATATAATTATTCTGTTTGTGTAGCTAATGTTGGGCACTCGACATTGTATCTCGTTGAAGAATCTTATCTAGAGAAGTTTGCTGGGTTTTTCCCGTGAGAGGGTTTTCCTAGGGTAAAAATTGTGTCTACTATGAATGTGTTTCTTTCAGTGATCCTTTATATGCATGCAGTTTATATTTATGTGATAGATAAGTTATAAAAATTTAAAAACATCTAACTCCTAAGAAAAACCAACACTTGTTTCGTAAGAGCATTTTCTTGGATATATTCACACTATGCTATAGGATTCCCAAGGCATCGTACATCTCTTTGGTAGTGTTCTTCTTGATAATATGAAGGATCATATGATCCTTCATTGAATCCAGTAGGACTCACCATTCTTGTTGTACTCTGCTAAATCTTTGGGATCTAAAGGAGGTTTGACCTCCTTCTCCACAAGGTACCAAAGTTTCACTGCTACTAGGAGGTTTTGCAATCTGCAGTTCCATTACGCAAAGTTAGAGGCACCCTCCAAAAGGTGATTCTTGCATGCTTGGAATGGTATTAACTATAGATTTGTTGAACAAGCTACAATCTCCACGAATGTTACCAAATTGGAATCAATAAAAAATCGACGAGGAAAAAGAGCGAAGAGTCTGAATTGGATCAAGAAACAATCGATAAATATTAAATACAAAAAGAATATGTATATATAATTTGAATTAAAAGAACTTTTTTTATTGATATTCAATAAATCCATCTCCATACAATGCAAAATATTAATAGATATCCAAAATTTTAAAGATGAATAGGTATCTCTTATACAATATGAGCCCATGCTTCAAACCAAGAGCTAGAAGAAGCTAAGAAAATAGGAAATACTAAAGTTTGATACTATATAGCAAAAAAACTAAGAGGATTTTCCCATGTCTTGTGATGCACCTGCAACAATTAATTAATAAAAATATGCGAAATAGCAGAAATGACAGAACTCAGAATCACTTTTATATTGATCACAGGCCACTTTGAGGGGGCAACCTCCTATGAGCAAGCTCAATACAAATAACTTCACGGTGCCTTCATAGGTCTCAACACACACTTATATACTAAGTCTAGGCGCCAATACTATGGGTCAAAACAATGGGCCACTACAAACTATGGATCAACAATACTACGGGCGACTTACAAAGCATATGCGCCAACAACAATAACATAAACTATTGATCAACAAATACTACGGAACGACTTACAAAGCATATGCGTCCAACAACGATATACTAACAAAGTAAAGACATGGGTTCCTAACATGTCTTTAGTTGCTTGAGCCTCAAGGTTCTCCAACTCCTCAAGCCGAAAAAGAGGATCCTCCTCTGATTGAAGCCAATTGGATGTAGGCCTTAAATCCTCCTCTTCCATGTTAAGTCAATAGGAGAATAATGCAAACCTATCATACATTGAAATGTGAATTGAAATTTAAACTTTAAAATTTTAAATCAATCCTTCAAAATTCGAATTCAAATGATTAAGCATTAGAATTTAGAGTCTAGATAAATTGAGCTAAGTAAGTCTCATGTTTCTCAATGTCTTGACTCTCACCAAGTAATTGCATATTGCGGAGTTGAAGCTTGAAATGGACAAAAACAAGGTTGTTTAAGTGCTTTTGTGTTAATCGGTTGTGTTTCTTAGAATGTATTTTTTTAAACATGCTCCAGTTTTGTTCGCAGCCTAAAGCATTACAGGTCTGATTTAAGATTTTAATGGCAAATCTCTTATGATCTGGTGTATCACTGCCAAAGTTTTGCCACCAAAGACCTAATAAAAATTAAAAACTTAAAAAAATCAAGATCGAAGACGATAATAAAAAATTAAAAACTTAAAAGAGTCAAGATAATAAAATAAGGAAAATTTAAAGTCAAGATAATAAAATAAGGAAAATTTAAAGTCAAGATAATAAAATAAGGAAAATTTAAAGAATTCTAATCAAGTCTTCAACGATACCTGGCATCATTTTAGTCCTTTTACGTATAGCACTACCATAGGGAAACAATTTTGCAGGTGCCCTATAATCTTGTAGTTGGGCAATTACATGGCTTTGGGTATTTGGATCAGAGATGCATCTTATCAACCAATCTGCTCATCCTCATTAAATGTGCTTTTATCATAAAAATATGAGTTTAAAAGTAACCAGCAGCGTGTAAAGAGGAATGCAATTGCTTATCCCAATGCTCATCAATCATATCCCAAAGAGGCATGCCCTCCTCATCCCTATATCTTCTTTTGATGGCCTCCTTGGTGAGATCCATCGCCTCATAAACGTAACCCATAGTGGGTTTGTCACCATCAACCATCCTGAAATATTAAAGCCAATTATGACTTGTCAAACAATTGTATTTTGATAGTTGATCGAAGGTTATAACTATAAACTAATTCTAAGTTTTAAAATAAAACTATAAACTAAATTAGAAAACACAAATTAGATATTCAACAAAGTAGAAAACATAAATTAGAATTAAGTACCTAAGAACTTTGACAAGTGACTCCCTGACAACGATAATCTCCTTAACATCTTTCCAAAAACTATCATTAAACACTGAGAGCAGCAATTTCAATGCCTTGAAGTGTTTTCGTATGTTTAGATGCCATCTAGTCCTGTCCAAAAAACATCTCGAGATTTACATTTTGCTCAACGAAGGAAATGAAATTTGTAGCAAATTTGGTCACTGTAGGCCGAATGAGTTCTTTGTGCTTAGTGTATATTGAACATTCTCATTGTGTGTTGGACATTTGTGTTGTTGTAAATGTATTTGGTTATGGTTTTTGCCTTATCCACAACCTCTTGTATCCAACCAAGCTTACCATTGTCCTCAGGCATTAAATCTATGAAATGTGCAGCACAAGAGGTCCAAAATATGGTGGGGTGCCTAATATTAGAAAATATACCAACAGCCATATAATTTGATGCATTGTTAATAACAATTTGTACAATATTTTCTTATACCACCCCTTCAACAACTTCCTCCATCATTTCACAAATCAGCTAACCAGTCTTAATTTAGTCCGATGCATTAATTGATTTGATAAACATTGTTCCCCTTGGACAAGATACAAGGGAATTGATCAAAGTTTTGTTTCTCTAATCTGTTCATCCTGTTTCATCCTGTTTCTGTCCTTGATGCATGAAACTCAACAAGTACGAAGCTGAGGTCATCAACATTTCCTAACAACGGTTCTGTCCTAAGGCTCTCAGATATAGGGGCTTTGAACCCGGACCTGCAAAAACAATTGCATCAATCATAGACTGCTAGTAAGGGCTTCTGGCATAGTTGAAAGGGATGTTATAGTAGTACCAAAAGTTAGCAATGGTGTTCTTTGCTTACTCATGGACGTTCTTTTTCCAACCCGTGCCATCCAAGCTAGGTTGGGCACCAGGTTGTGTGCGGGGAGCAAAAAAAGTGTTTACATTTCCACCTCGACTGCTCAAATTTGTAGGAATAGGAGGAGGAGGTGGCATTTCGATTTGAGTTTGAGTTTGACCCATGCATGGAATATGAAAACTTGGGCCAGGCATTGAGGATTCAACAGAAGGAGGTGACAAGGGGGTATTGGAGGATGTTTGTCCACTTGCAATATTTGCCATTTCTTTGTTTATTCTTGCTTTTTTCATTTTAGCCTCACTGGTGCCTAAGATCACCAAGAACACCTTTGCAAGGGCCAATGTCATGGCAAAGAATCTTGCCAATGTGGTATTTGAATCTGAAAATGCCACTACAATGATATTTGCAAAATTTACAGAGCAGCTTAGTTGACCTTGAAATTTTTCACAGTAAGACCAAGCAAAGTCCTTCTCCCTTGGCATTTACACTGTTTGTTGGTTACTGTTCAATCACTGTTTGCTGCTAACTTTGTTGACTAGGCCCTGAAGTTTAAAACTGAAGCTTCTATGGTTTGCAAGATTGCAACTTTGTTGTGTTGACTAGGCCCTAAACCCCTTGCTTGCTGCTAACTGTGTTGGCTAGGCCCTAAACCCCCTGCTGTCAATGAATAAATAACCCCTGTTGCCTGCAAATAAATGACAGAGAATATTGAAAATACAACCTAAATAATAGTAAAAAACAAAAAGAAAACCCTAAAATATTAAAAAAAACACAGCAGTAAAAGAATGAGGTAAGGGTACCTCCAAGCTGTAGAAAAGAACCTAAAACAGGCTGTAAGTTGCATGTAACAGCCACCGGTTGAGTAAAATCCTCTTCTTTTTGTGCCCTAGTTGCCCAGCAGTGTTGGTGAATGGCCTTCCTTGGATGCTTTCTTCCTCCTGTAGGCTTCCTGGTCACTATTCATCACTGTTTCTCACTGTCCATAACTTATCAGAGAAGAAACTAGCAAAACAGACGAGTAATAATGAGGAAAAACCCAACAAAAGACTGTTTTTAATGGCACTGGGCCCACGCATCTGTGGAAATCACGAGTCAAGCTCGTTTATCCGATTCAAACTCGCATGAGTCAGCGATTCAATCCACGACTCCTGTTTCTTTGATTTCCACTCGATCAACTAGGGTTTCACACCACAGCCCTTCTCAGGGTCACATGCTGATCACTGGCACAAATCTGCTTCAATCATTGATTCCTGGACTTAACACCCCGTTGAAACCCTTTGACAATGCTTTACTTCAAGGCTGATCTCTCCATGCATAGAATTGTAGAAGGCTTTAGAATCTAGATACACTGCATATTATGTTAAAATTATTTAGCATATTTTAACAATCCTAGTTTGATTTCTAACCTACCTTTAGTCTTTAAAGCCCAGGCCTCTGGTGTTAAATTGTAAGTCTCATCTTCATACTCGCTTCCAATAGAATCATTAGGAAAACATAAAACATAAATCTCTATCAAAACTGCAATCTGATTTTTACTAGGAGCTGGAAACCCTTTGACAATGCTTTCCTTCAAGGCTGATCTCTCCATACATAGAACTGTAGAAGGCTTTAGATACAATGCATATTATGTTAAATTCTTTAGCATATTTTAACAATCCTAGTTTGATTTCTAATCTACCTACTTAGGAAAACATAAAACATAAATCTCTATCAAAACTGCAATCTGATTTTTACTAGGAGCTGGAGCACATCAAACTGAAGAAAGAAAGTAGCAGCAAGTACACAGATCTGAAACTCAAATCACATCTCTGTTTATTACTCTTGAAATAAAAAATTACATTGAAAGCATCAAATTCTATCCTTCACCCACTGCTTCCTACTCTGAAAAACTAAATGAATAAAACTTGTACCCCAACCTTCTCCTACATAGACTAGAAATCACGATGAATTTGGACACATGCACAACAACATTTTAAATGAGGTAAGCCTATACCCTAGATCTATTCCTGGCCTTGGCATTAATGCCCTCATCTTGTATGAAAGAACTAATCCTAGGAAGGTGTCCCCTCTAGAGGAGAGTGCAAGCATGCATGCATGCATCTCTCTCTTCTAGGGATTTGTGCCCCATCTATTCTTGGAAACTGTTTGCATGTAAAGCAAGTTATTTTTAAGGGCAAAATTTTGCCAATTGGCTATTTTTTGGCCATTAAAAAAGATATTCGTCAATTGGCATAAAAATTCACCTATTTTTACATAAGATATGATTAGATTGATAAAATTCACCTAAATTTTACAATTTCTAATAGTATATTTGTATGCTTTTAATGAATATTCGCATGTGTATCTAGATGTATGATTTTTCAATCCAAATAGTCACCTAGAATCTATACATAGGTATAATATTTGAATCCTCAAAAAATACCCGATTGCAAAGTGCCCTAACTGACTGTGAATGCAACTACTAACTCAAGCAAACTTAGTAATAGGATTGAACTACTAAATATAAAAAGCACCTACACTGGAACTAAATCGAGAATGGAATGTATGTGTCCTTTATCTCTCTCTCTCCTCCAAAAAAGCTCCTTTGCTCTCATTCACTTTGTATGAAACTGCTGAAGGAGGGTGTATCCAAAAGAATGCATGCACCCTCTTTCTCTCTTTCCTCCATAAATGTTCCTATGCCCTTGTTCACTGTTGTATGAAATAGCTAAAGGAGTGTCAATTGCTTTTGCTGTCATTAAGGCTTTTGTATGCTCTGTGTCATACTTTACGTTCGCTGCATGTGCGGAAATCTTCTTTGTGCACTGCTGCCATTAATGGCTCCCCACTGGACACTTTATGCGGTACTAAAAGTCCAACAATATGCACTAGAGATCAGCTCGATATGTCATATGAGAGGAGGTGTGTAGGAACAAGGAGTGGCAATCAATGTCAAAATGAGGGGTGGATTTATTGGGAGAGGGGTGGCTTTATTGGGAAGGAGAGATAAGGTAAGACAATCTTATTAATGTCCAATGAAAGACTACAAAGGTAGGTCAATGGGAGTGAAAGGTACAATCCAATGTATATATTGTGGGAGTGCAAAAGCTACCACTATCACTAATCTTAATAAAAGAAAAAAAGATGAAAGATAGTAACCCAAATCAATACAAATATAGTATCAATGACAAACATATTGTTATGATGAAAAAATGACCTCTTGCCCCCAACCAAAACGAAAAAAAGGGGGAAGGACTAGGGAGCATCTCAAGTTGCATCGGAGCTAGAAGTGATACAAGGGGAGAAAGGAGACAGCTACGCTCCAACAGAATCAAATCATCAACCACAAAGAGGGAGTTGATACATTGCCTGATAATGTCCTCTGGACTTTGGAGAGAATGCTGGGTTCACGGAACTGGGAAGTGTGATTCTGGGTTGAATCTGACGATCCATTGAGACTCTCCTAACACTATATGATCAATGATGAACCATAGTGAGATCCTGCTGCTGACTTGACCCTTTCACTAGGTCAAACCTGGGTTTGACCAAGTCAGAAAGTAAAGAATTATTCAAATTTGACCAAAATTCAAGATGAACAAATAATCAAGTGTGATGCATGCAAGAGGTGTTAGTGCCTTTATCATGAGTGAAATTGATAAACAGCTAAATGCTAAGTTATGCTATACATGGTGATCATCTCAAACACAACAAGAGTAAGACAAGTACTGAGTATAATACAAGACAAGGGTAACTAGTTTTATATACATATTCCCAGTTAAACTAATCACACAATACAATGCATAGATCAATTATCTCTTCTTGGGTGAAGTGGAGTGAGTGGAAACCATAGGATTGGTCAAAGTGTGGAGTTGACTATAGGATAGACTTGATTTACCTTTGGAGAGATGGGAGATAAAGGAAACTCTGTAACATTTGTTGGAGTGGTGAACACGAGGGAAGCAAGGTGTCTCACAAATGGATGAAGTGCTTAGAAGGAACTTCTTTGACTCTTGCAATCTTCCCCTTTATTCATTTCATAACTTTCTTTTCTTTTAACAGAAACTCCCCCTGATCTCATAGTACACAGGACAATGAAAGGTAAGGAGCTCCTTTGACTCGATGTCTTGCAGGAGACATACCTGAGAAACCCTCTTTTATCTCTGAATGTGATGATTTGTCTCAATATACAACGTGTGTAATAATGAAATGCATAAAAAGTAATGTCTCGTGAGAGAGACAAGCACCTGTACAATCACCTATTATATTATTACATAACTTAAAACTAATTAACTCTTTATTTGTCCTAATTTTACTTAATATTATGTTATGTGGCTTTATTGACAAATGAAGTCACTTTACTATCTAATCTCCTTATATGATCGTTAGCTAAAATTAAGGTTATCTCCCTCCCTTAATGTTCATATGGAAAACTATTGCTTGTCCCAAAATACAAACTCATATAGGCCAAGATTCTTGTTAAGGATGTCTGCAACCCACAATGAGTTATGCAACCGACCAACAATCAAATATGATGGTAGTGGAAGTCTGTCTGTTGGAAATCAAATATTCTTATGTAGTTGATCACATTCACTCGTAGGGCCTTGGCCTTGAGCTCTCTACCAGGAACCTTTACATGGTCTTACAAAATTACATGGTATGTACAACAATTATTTTATAAGGTGCCTTTTTATAATCTCCATTAGACTTGGTGCCTAGGCAAAATATTTACATAATATTTACAACATGATCCATTTACAAAAAAAAAGATACCTAAATAGGGTACTGTGCTTACCCCCCTCTTATGAACAGCATTTTTGGATCCTCTTTTTTTGTGGGAGGTGATTTGGAGAGTGCCTTGTGTCACTCGGATCTCTACAAGGGAAATCATGTGCTGATATATACTGTGATGATTGAAAAATTCTTGAGTGGCAGGTGTGGACCTCCCAAGCTGCAATGAGAACTTGGGTGTCTAATAAGCATAGAATTACATTTGATCCCTAAGCTTCACGATCTAAAAAAAATTGCTGATCATCTTTGATGAGATTCTGTGGCTATGGCCTTCGTCATTCTCTACCTTTTGTGCCCAATATTATGCATGTCCGGTGTGTTTCAATGGGCTACTGATATGTCTTAATTATTTAGGCTAATCCTTCTTAACATCAGGTCACCATGAGGCTACAAAAACTGCTCTCTCTATTACATTTTCATTGCCTGCAATTTCGTTGGGTTCCTTCTTGAATGCCAGTTGTTGCAATTTACATTATTCCCCACATAGTTTGTCCATATTTTAGTTATTCCTCTTGCTGGCTGATCCAGATTCTTTAGGCAACAAAAACAATGCTTATTGCAGTTGTTTAACTATTGAATAACAATAAAAAAGGAAACAGTACAACAAAGCACAATCAATCACATGAATATTACACACTAGTTGCAGATTAATCGCTTCCTTCCATTACATTCAAAGTTGACTTTTGGACTGGATGAGTAGTAGTTGCTTTATAACAGTTGGCTCTCACACATTTAGTTTTGTTCTTCCTACTTAATGCATCTAATATTCAAGTATCATCCAACTACCAAGCCTAATTGTTAGCCAACTATGGTTGATTTTATTTTGTCTTTATATGAAAGTAAAATATTCTATTATAATTTCCATGTACGATTTTTATAAATCATCAAATGGGAATTGTTGCTTCATGGAGACACTTTGATGGGTTCATCTTGGGGGAGTTGAGTGTCGTATTATGTAGGCTCAATTCAGTGAAGTCAGAGCTGGTGGGCATGTTATATTTAGAATATTACATTTTTAGTTCTGCAGTCAGATTGCATCAATATACATGCTTATCTTTAAATTCCTTGCAGGAGTGTCCTGAAGTTGAAAGCATGTTTTGTAGTTTACATAACTGTTTATGTTTCTTCTTATATTTCAGTTATGTTTTTAATTCCTTTGTGTTATATATTCCAAAGTAGTGTTTTATATTCAACTGTGTTAAGCTTGAAAGTTGAAAAATGTATATTTTTGAGCATTGCAGAAATAAAAATGGATGCTAATGTGTTATATATGCCTTTATATTAGGTTGAATACGAGGATGCACCTCAACAACAAACTACATATCACTAACCTGATATCAAATTTTCTTGTACGAGTATTTGGACATGTCGGAAATCTCCTGGATGCTGATTTGGAAGCTGAAATTCTCATGGCATTAACATTAAGACATTTTTTTTAGTATTTGTAATTTCATGGTATCCTTTCTTCTCTTCCAGTTTTTCCTTGTTGCAACATGGTTGTAAAGTCAATCTTTTTAGTTGTCCTGTCACAACTGTGTCACAACTGTGTATTGCTAGGATCAGCTCATTGCTTTTTCCATGAACTTTTTAATCTGCATCCTTTCTTCTTAGAGTAGTTGGTTGCATGTCCCATTTTATGAGAGTGAGGACACGTGACTGTATATTCTAAAGCTTGATTGTTCCTTCTCTTCTCTAATGCCGGCATCATTATGTTTGTAGTCAGTTGCAGGAGGCAGTAATACTTGCCAGTTAGACGAAGTTCACTGGTAAAGATATTAAAAAATTGAGCATGCTTATGGAAATTATATTTTCTTTGTTAATAGCAATTTCTGATTTAGGCTATTTATAGAAGGATATGATGTTTATGTATAACCTAAAGATTGGTTGATATTGAACACGCTTATACACGAGGTTGAAAAAGGAATTACCAATTCTATTGTTACTTTGTGGATCTAATGTGAGATGTCATGCACCTATAAATGGTAAGGGAATCGAGGCAGCATGGAAACTGTCTACCCTGTCACTAACTTGTTGATGGTATGCACAATCATAGTAAAAAGGTGGCCCTCGCAGTATGGAAATTTGGGAGCATTATGAAATTCGATGTATTATTGATATGGTATAGTCAACATATTTTTTAACCGTCTTTGATACACGTCAAATCGTAAACCCAAAAAAAGTAGCGCAAAAACCTCAAAAATATTAATTAATAAAAACCCCTAAAAACATTTAAATAAAAACTAAATAATCAAAATTTTAAAGAATGAATTCTTTTTTCTTATTTATTACATGTCCAGTAGGCTGAAATCTTATAAATTTTAAAACAAAATGCATACTTCTAATATCTACTAGATATATATACTTCTGTATTTGAGCAGTATTGGAATTTTTTAATTATATATATATATTTTTAATGTACCGAATCATATTTAAATTTAAATTTGTATTGATTATTGCTACTGGATAGACTCATGAGTCACATTGTTTATGTAACTCTCCATCCTAGATGGGTTGGTTTGACTGAAACTTGTGTTGGGATGATAAAGAGATTGATGATCTACGGTGAACAATTCAACAAACCCTAATCCAACATAAACCTTGAATTCAAGTATCACACAAAGAAAAGAAGTGTACCTATGAACAAAAGAACACGAGCTATGGTAGGTACCCTTAGGCGAACAAATCAATCACTAAAGAATCCAAGATGATGAAACAAAAGACCCATGAGGTGTGTATCTATACACAACTTATGAAGTGGGGGTGCCTTTCCCCATAAGATGGTTATGGGCCCATGTAAATGCCTAGGTCGGCCTTAGCCACCTAGAATAATATATGGAATTCTTGACTTGGCTATTAAAACATAACCTGGTAATACAATGATGATGGTGCTTAGCCATAATGTCAAGTAACTACAAGTGTAGATTACCATCATTTCAACACCCCGAACTCTAAGCATGGGGCAATGGAGAAAGATGATAAAGTACAAAAGGAGTGGGCATACCCATCTCTATAGATGGACATCTGTAGTTGTAATAAGATAGTGGATTTGTGATGACCTAGCTCCATACAAAAGTAAGTGTTATGAATAATCAATTCTTGAAGAAATGCCATCATTTGGGGGAATATGATTCTGATCTATCCATTTGATAAAAAGGCATTGTAAAGAGGCATGAATACCAGGGAGAGAAGGAATAAAAGTGAGTGGGCATACCCCAGTCAATGAAGAATTAGCCTTCCTTGGAAGAAGAGAGATTGGGTTTGTGATGATCTTCATCCAACTACATACAAAAGTGGACCCAATAATTTGCTAGAATAATGTTGCCACCAAACTACTTATCTGTTGGAAAATACCGTTAATGACCCACTCATCCAATGGAGGAGTGTTGGAAGACATATCCCAACCATATTGGACATCTAGTGGAAGAATACTGCCAGTGATTTGCCCGTTTGAGTAAGTGTCAGATGGAACATCTTGTAAGAGATAAGGGATGGAAGCACCCAACTCTAGTAAGATTAGACTTGTTGGAATGAGAGTAGGATGATCCAACTCCATATATCTAAAAGAGTTCAAACACAATTGAGATTGCTAAAAAAACAAGGGAGTGGGTGTGTAAATCAACAACACATATTCACTTGAGAGAGCACAAGTGAGAAAAAATCTCAAATATAATTTGAGAGCTTGAGCACAATTGAGAGAACTTGAATACAATAGGGGTGTTGGTTTGTAAATACCCAACATAGATGCACTTGAGGGAGCACAACTCGAAAGGAAGATCAAATGCAAGATGAGAGTGGGTTTATAAATATCCAGCTCCTCTAAAAGAGTGGCCATGCCACAATATAGAAGGTATGTAGTGGAAAAACAAGAGAGAGTTGGTGCGTATCAAAAATAATTCAGAGGGTTAATGAATACCTGTCTCAACATAAGGTTGGACCTAAGCACAACATCCTCCTTGAATATGGACAAGATGTCAAGAAGAGAAAGCGTTGGATCGCACTTTCCCCTCTTAATGCCGAAAACGACCATAAGAAAATAGAACCTCTCCAAAACACCATAGTACCAATACCAATATGGTTCCCTAACCTAGTAAAGGGGACTTTTGGATGAAGTCTGAAAGAAAGAATCACTGAAGTATGCTGGTCAACTAAAGGAAAGGAGCACAATCTATTCACGACTCTGTTATTGCAATTGGAACTACATCCCAAAGAAACCAAGATCACAGGGGAGAAGGACAAGATCCTTTTGAAACGCTAGAAGGTCCTCCATATTGTATGTCCATTAAGGATAAAAATCATAGTGTGGAAGACAAAGATCCACACAATAAAGTGGGATAGACTCTGTCGACCTGTGAATGGAAATTGCATCAAAGGAGCTGAGAGAGGTCTCCCTATGATGGAATACCTATTTCAACATAGGGTTGGCCCTAAGCACAACATCTCCCCCCCTTAATGCTGAATACGACCTTAAGAAAATAGAAGCTCTCCAAAATACCATAGTACTAATACTAGTATGGTTCCACAACCTAGTAAAGGGGGCTTTTGGTTGAAGTCTGAAAGAAAGAACCACTAAAGTATGCTAGTCAACAAAAGGAGCACAATCTATTAATGAAACTGTTATTGCAATTGAAACATCCCAAAGAAACCAAGATCATGGGGGGAGGACAAGATCCATGTGAAACATTGAAGATCCTCCCTATTGTATGTCCGTTAAGGATAAAAAGCATAATCTGGAAGACAAATATCCACACAATCAAGCTGATCCATTGAAAAAGGGTGACAATCATTCATAGAGTCATGAATACAATAGAGTGGGATAGACTCTGTGGACATGTGAGTGGAAATTGCATCAAAGGAGTTGAGAGGGGTCTCCCTTTGCAAACAAATGGTTGTAGGCTTGTTAAGAGTCACTATGAATCATCACTAGCCACTTAGTAGGCATCACATCGCCGACCATAACTTCCAATAGAAAGGTACAAACCCCTGGAATATAATGATGTTTCCAAATAAGGTGGATTTAATACCAAGAATATCATCTTTTGAATTTGGTACAACTCGATTTGCAAATTACACCGCTATATATGTGTCAAAGATATAGTCCATCTGGCAAAGGGAAGTCTTTGTGAAGACCTCAAGGATACCTGCTGAATGAGCCCAAAAGGGTTTGTAACCATACAATACAAGTTGATCAAGAAACCCTAGTTTCAAAGCCCTTCAAAGCCCTTAGTGCAAATGCCACTACTCAATATTCTCATAGATCAATTGAATAACCCATTAATTTATGCTCCCAAGCAAATCCTTCGGATCAAAAGTGCCCCTCCTAGAGGCACAAAAGAAATTGTGAACTTTTTGGTTTGGTGATGATAGTGCCACCTGCAAAAGCCTTAGAAAAAAATGTGAAAAACAGGAGAAAGGAGGAGGGTGTTGCCCTAAAACGAGCATAACCTTGCAAAGATCCCCTTAAATCCAATTAAAGGACCAAAAACTGTTAAAAGAGGGTATTGGTGGAGGAGACACTAAAAAATCCCTAGAAATTTGTTGTTTTCCCAATAAAAGTGCTGAACAACCCTAGTTTTAGACCTAAAAAACCCTAAAACAGTGTTAGACAGAGAATGAAGAGTCCACACTAGCTCCAAAACCATATTGGTATGATAAAATGATCATGGATATATGGTGAACACTTCAACGAACTCTAATCCAACATAAACCTTGAACAAAAACAACACACAAAGAAGAGTGAACCCATGAACAAGATAATACGAGATTTGGTGCCCTTAGGCAATATATTCAATCACTGATGAATCCAAAATGGTATTATGAAAGACTCATTGTGTATTTATACACATCTTTTGAGGTGGGGTGCCTTTCCCCATAAGGAGGTTATGGGCTCACATAAACACCTAGGTTGGTCTTAGTCACCTAGAATAATATAAAAGCATGCTCACTAGATCGGCTATTAAACCATAACTTAGTAATACAACAATGAGAGAGCTTATCAATAATGCCAAGTAACCACAAGTGAAGATTACCATCATTGCAACAACCCCAAGGGCCTATCCTAGAGCAGTGTTGATCCATCCAAAATTGCCAATCCCCCTAAACTTGCCAAGTTTTAGGAGGACCCACCGAGTCTTAGTAGTAACTACTGAGTCAACATAAAATTGTCGAATCATATAATTTCAGATTTCATCCTCGACTCTTGACTCTTGACATTGGACAATTTACTATTTGAGAACCTTTGTTAAGTTTGATACATGAATCATAATTTAATGGTCTATGATGATTTTGATTCTTGATGGATGAATGATGATTGATCATGATCATATGATATACTTGGTTATGTTATTTTTGCATTATATTATGTGTATTTGCATTATATTCAATGTAATCTCTCATGTATAACAATAATCTAAAAACATATATCTAATGAAAATCTATTGTTGTGTATTTTTCATGGTGTCCAATCGTTGTCGACTTGACTCACAAGTTTTTGCTGGAGCCCCAAGTCAAGTTAGACTCTTCTTCCAATTTGAATCTTGTTGCAAGTCAAGTTTAGTGACTTGGTATGTATTATAGATTACATCATAACTTGGATCCAACTAAAATTAGTGACATGAGCCAACATTATGTTGGAACACACAATGATATTAAGAGGGGGGGGTGAATCCATATCATACATGTTGACCAATTTTTACTTCAACAAATTTATAGCATTATTAACATTCATCAATCATCACTAGACATCATCAATACTACACAAGATATTTACATGAAAAATCATATAGATAATACCATGAGATTACAATCATTTAAAATCTTTAGAGGAGACACCAATCTCCTCTTTACAAGCACTAACTTGAAGGAGGCACCAACCCCCTGATTTACTAGCACCCACTGGAAGGAATTTGCTACACAACCAATCCAAATCTCCCCAAGACTGGCCTTTGAAAGCTGCTTCAAAAAATCTATCCAAACAATAGTCTTTAAACAATCTTCAGAATGCCCTTAAAAACTTTTCAAGGATAGGCTCGGAAACTACCTTTGAAAGTGTGCCACACTGTCTTAAAAAACAGTTCAAAAACTTCCCTTCAATCAGTCCTCAACCTTGTCTAAAAACCAGTCGCAATACTGTTTTGGACTTTGTGCTAAAAGCAATCCTTCAATTTTTCTACAGATAGTCCTCAAACTCTTCCACGAATCTGCTCAAAAATAGGTTTAAGATACCCCTTAAAAACTTGGAGTGTGCCAAAATACTCTTCTGATCTGTATACAAAACAATCTACCAAAACTATCTTTATCCCTGCAAGAATTAGTTTAAAGTCTCCTAGAAATCTGCACCTTCTTTAGTTCTTCAAAACATCGCCCTTGCTCTTCATTTCAGCCTTTGGTTTTCATCTTAGTTCTGCTCCTTCGCTAGGATCTCTACAACAATTTCAGGTCACACATATTTTCTTCTTCAACCCAATGAGGGTGCTTTAGACTTTTATTTATACATATTATCTTTCTTTAAATAGGGTTGACATACACTCTTTTAATTTCAATATATGTTCCTTCAAATAGGGTCGAATTGCTTTTCTTTATGTGTCTCTTCAAAATACGTCTAAATGAGGTCTTCTTCAAGGTGTTTCAAGGCTTCCTCACAGGGTTTTGAGGTTCCTTCAAGGGACTTCTTCAAGAGATTTCAAAGTATTGTTAAAGACACTTCAAAGTGCTTCATGACTTCAAGGCACTTTAAAAGGTTGGCATCAACATTTTGCTTCAAGGTTTTACGACTTCTTTAACATGCTTTATGGCTACAAAGCATCTACTTATAAATTGAGATGTATTCCCCAGGTCCTGTGGGCATTTTAAGTGCATCTCCTAGAGCTTGTTGGCATTTTACTAGTCTGGGGGGCATATTACTAGTGCTGTGGGCATATTACTAATTTGGTGGGCATAATAGGAGTTTGGAGGGCATAATATTACTAGTGCTGCATGCATATTACTAGTTTGGCAAGCATAATATGAGTCTGGCATGCACAATATTATTAGTGCTGCAGGCATATTACTAGTCTGGAGGGCATAATATGAGTCTGGAGGGCATATTTACTTAGTCACTAAACAACTTGACATCAATGAATTCTATTGTTTCAAGTCCTTAACCAAAGTTGACATCAATGACAACCAAAAATTCCAACAATCTCCCCCTTTGTCATTGATGGCAACACTTCTATAGTTGCTTCCCCTATCAGCTACCCCCCCTATTTGCATTTTGCATTTCCTCCCCGTTTGACATCAATGACCAAAGGGTTGTTCCCCTTGGATACATACTTCCTTCAAGGAGTTGAGGAAGGGATCATTGATTCAAGTGCCTTGTTTTATTGTAAAACTTAAGATTTCCATAAGTCTGTCACACTGAGGTTTTGTAGTTGTTTAGAAAGGATTTCTGCCGATATACAAGTCTGTTTCATCAATTGCCATATATTCTTCAAACTACACAAATTTCACAACTTAATTAAGCCTTTTGCTGCCATGATTCCTTTATATAATATTTGTATGTCCCATGTAATTAAATGATATGGAAACTCTTCATCTTCATATGATCCGATTCCAATTTTTATTGGATATATCAATAGAAGTTTTTTTTGGCATCTTTGATACTCTACAAGAGGTATGACTGAGATAGGATTGAAGTCATAGGACATGCTGCCACATATCTCTAAGCATGACCAACTATAGAACTGCTACAAAATCTGTGTTTGTATGTGTGGGATTTAGGGCTGCATAGTCTGCGCAGGAAAAAGGTAGATGCCTAGATTTTCATGCGCTATGTTGCTGCCATAAAATCACTTCAAGTTTCTTCCAAAACACTCAGAAAATAGTCCCAAGAGTTGAGAGGATAATTATGAAAATAGGTAGATTCCAAGATTTGGGGCATCTACCTACAAACACATACAAAATCTGTGTTTGTATGTGTGGGATTTAGGGTTACACGGTTTGCTTAGGAAAAAGGTAGATGCCCAAATTTTCATGCACTATGTTGCTGCCATAAAATCACTTCAACTTTCTTCTAGAACACTCAGAAAATAGTCCCAAGGGTTGAGAGGATAGTTATGAAAATAGGCTAGGAATGTGCTCTCAAACTTCTTCAAGGATTCCTTCTATAAGTTCGCTACTAAAAGTTTCCAATATTGAACTCTTTTGATGCTGAGATGGCCTTCTCATAAATTGCGTCCTTAATCAATTCTAAAATAGCTCTCAACAAGGTTTAAAACTGTCATAACCGACCCTTGCAAATATCCTTCTGCATGTTGAATCATTATGGTCTAGGATTCCCGGAATGTTGCTTCAGCTAGACACCAACAGAGGACATGCATGGCCACAACCTCGGAGCAACCTTCCTGGGATTTGCTAGTCATTCCATCAGCAACTTTAACTCTTTGTCAAAATCAATTATCACCGCATCCGTGTATTGTCCTTCTTCATCAATGTCTCCTTTATGTTGTCATCATTCTCTTAGAGAGTTCTTTATCCTTTCTTCTTTAATATTATCAACATAGGCTTGGAATTGGTCAAATGATAAATGATGTCTGTATCTTCATACCAAGTTCATATGTAAGCTCACGAGTCTTCCTCTTCCTTGCATTTCATCAGACTTTGTGATATCCCTTTTATGCTTATAGTTGGACATACTTTTTCACAATTTTATGACAATTTGCTGATGTCTTCCTTGCTATCTGCCTTATATAAACAAGATTATATCACATTATCAATCTCTTCTTATGAGGAACACAACCATGACATAGGCTTTCTGCATGATCTTTATTAATCTTAATATTGCAGCTAGGCCTACTTTTGTTCTCTTCTAGTTCTTTAGATTCCTCATTGAAGTTTTAGCACATGGCACCCAAGCTCCTCTATATCATACGAGTTATATATTTGTCCATTAAAGAAAGTAAATGTAGAGATATGTTCAAAAGTGCCTTCATCTATGCAAGGGTTACATAGCCAATCGAGAGATCTTCTTTTATCATCATGTGACTCCCTTTGTCAACAATTCTCCCCCTTTCAATGATGAAGGGGTACATGTTCTAATTTTCTTCTCCATATTTTTGTTGTTTCTTGTCTAGGGGATCTTTCCATGTCACTTCTATAATCTCCTGCAAAGTGGTCTAAGTTGTGAAATTTGTAGCATTAAATGTTCACATCCATCTTGCTTCTACACTCTGTTTCCATCTGTTCATAATTGTGGCATTTGTAGCATTCAATGTTTATGTAGGGACTCCCTTTTATGGCTTGAACATTTCCTCCATAAACTTTGCAATCTTTAGCCTTTTGCCCAAAATTGTTGCAAGAATAGCAATGTCCAAGAAAAATCTTTTCATACCTGGTTGTGAAGAGTCTTCTTGGTGTTAGAATTCTTCTGAATTATTTTTTCTTGTGGAGGACAATAGACTTTTGCTAGTTATTGTTAGCTTCCTTGCTGTTTTCTTCATGCTTGAAAGGACAAAATCATAGCTCTTGGGTTCTTCTTCATTCTTCTTTTCTAGTAGCTTTGAGCTTTCACCTTCTTTAATACTCTTCTTGTTCTTGTTGTAGCCACTACCAATCTTATCAAGTGGATATCTTTGACAACTGATAATGTCATTTAGAATCATTGAACTCTTTCCAAACTTTGAATTTGTATCCAACTGGGAAACTATCTTATCCAAATCTTCTTTTAGTGAAAGGATCTCAAGCTCTTTCCTTTGACAAGACTCTTTCTTCTCTTGAAGTTGACCTGTTAGGTCTTCTTCAATTTTCTTATCCTTTACTATTTGACCTTTTAGACTAACAATGGTCTTTTTAGTTTCTTCACGGTTCCTATGAATTTCATCTAGTAATGCCTTGTCAACCTTTCTTCAACTTTTCTTGCCTCTTCCTCTTGAATCATAGCGCTCTTCAAGTTTGTGCTTAGTTGGGCATGTTTCTCTTCTAGTTCCTTTCTTAGGGAGATGATTTCAGCTTCTTGCTTCTCGCAAATTTTTTCCTTCTCCTCTAGTTGACTTGTCAAGGTTTGTCGTGTCTTTTTAATTTGTGCTTATAGACTAATAATAGTTTTTTCATCATTTATAGGTGCTTTCATGATCTTCTTCTTTAGATTCATTTAGCTTCTTTTCTAGAAATGCATTCTTCTTCTTGAGCTCCTTGATTTCATTTAGGGCACAAATGAGCTCTTCTTAAGATCCATTTCTCCTTTTCTTCAGATTCTTCATGTTCTTTGTCTTCATTTTCAGAGAGATCATCTTTTGTATTTATGGCCAAGCGGACCTCTTCTTTATCATTGCCACTTATAGAGGGATCCTTTGAATTTTTACAATTGCTTGATTATTTCTTAAGATCCTTAACAAGCTTTCCTTCTTTTTCATATGATTCTTCATTGGAAATATTATCCTTGTGTAAAGGATTTGTAACTTGTCCCACACTTCCTTAGCTGATGTACAATGTCTCACTTTGGCTTTCGCAAAATTTGATAAATGTAATGTCCCCATTCAAATAAATCTCAAAAGAGGAAATTCCACCAATCTACTAGTTTCCTAGGTTGGGATGGAAACATTAGATTTGGAATAAGGAGACTATAAAACCCCAAATGGACATTAGCTTGACATAAATTGTAATGTCCCCATTCAAATTAATTCATTATAGGGAAATTCCATCAATCCTACTAGTTCCCTAGGTTGGATGGAGACATGAGGATTTGCAATAAGGGAGCTAATAAATGGTGTTTGGACATTAGAATGGAATAAAAATTTAATAAAGTATCTAAATAAATAAATGCAAGAGAAAATCAAAGTGACAATTGATCATGAAGACACATGGAGGATGTGGGACCCACACAAAGCTAGATTCCTCATGCCACATGGAATTCTATTCTCACCCATTTGAATCCAAGGTGAAGTCTATGGTCTTGGGTAGATGGAAGGTCAATATACTTGGCATGACTCATTGTAGGTCGAATTGGAGTGGAAGAGTAACTCCCATGGAAGAGGAAGAGGCATTTTGGAGCTAGTGGGACACTTGGACTAGATTCCCTAGCTCTATGACAACAATGATGAAGATGCTATGACACCTATGACACAAATCAGACCTGAATGCTGACATCTGACATAAATGACATGTCAGGTCTAAAAATAGCCTCCAAGAGGGTGCTCAAGGGATTTAGGGAAGCCAAAGAGACACCTAATCGAACTTGGTGGAAGAGGAGGGTAGAATTGGAGGGACAAGTGGCACACATTGGAATCTCTTCCCAACTTGAGTTGGCATGAATCCCTTGGAAGGAATTCGAACCAAGGAGGACCTTAGAAGTTTATAAAATACAATAACAAAGAAGAGGGATGGATTTTGATCATTTTTAGAATTTGCATTTGTGAAGAGAGCTAGTGGAGTGCTTCTCTACTTGCCTTAGCCAATTTCGAGGGTGAAATATTCCCATCCTAGTTGGTAGTGATAAAGGCCATTCAGACCTTTCATGAGAGTTTCAATGGAGTCTTTTGTTTCAGGTGTAAGCTACAGGGTAGCTCGTGGTCACTCTTAGTGCAGCTCATTCCTCCAACCATTTCCAGTTTGCTTGGCATATTCATGATCCTTGAGGAGAGGCGCATTGGGTGAGCTATTTTTCTCTTTGGGGGAGCTTATAATGCCCCATTTATTTTTTCATATAATGTAAATGATCTGTTATTCATGTTTAGAACTATACCATGTTGAGAATCCAAGTGGAATGATGTAAATCTGATTATCAATGAGCAAATGGTGCCAATTTCCCCACTATGTTGATGTATGCCAATAATATGTTGATGTATTCAAATGGACCACTGAACTATTGATGGATTATTGATTTATGGAATGTTATTTATCTTTTATACAAGTTTCATGTTCAGTGCATAAGATTTGGGATTCATATTGTTCATTTTTAAAGCATTTGGAGAAGATTTCCCATCATTTCCCCCAAGGTCGAAACTAGTATATTGCTTCTGATTTTGAGAGTGTTGTAGCAGGCCTAATAAATTGAATGGAGATGTATATGGGACCCTATTGATGTCCCCTTGATGTCCCCTTCCTCTGTCCAGAAATTTGAGAGGGTTCAGTCCCATTTGGAGAGGCATCTTTAGTACTTACCTTAGGGGGATTTGAACCTCAAATTGCTAGTCAAGATCCCTGCTTTGGCCAGAACTTAAAGGAGAGTTACAGAAGCCTATTGAAGAGTCTAAAGCATCCATGAAACTCATATTTATGTACCAAAACCATTCATACACCTTTTGTGACAATTTGGGAACATTTGGATCCATTTGGAGGTCAAGAACCCAAGACTAGTCAAAGGTCGAATTGGTGAAAAAGTTGAAAAATTCACCATTTTAATAAAGAAAAGGGACATTACAAGTGGTATTAGAGCATGGTCTTGGAACCTGACGTGGTTAACCATTCATGAAGACAAGGAGTCAAACAAATAAGCCACCACCCTTAGAACCTGAAATTGAAGGTGTTGTTGTTGAAGAGGAAGAAGTAGGAGAAGAAGAGTATTTTGATGAAACTATGACTAAGGATGAGAAGGGACTCTCTGAAGATAAGGAGGAATTTAATAAATTCATGAAACCATTCTTTGAAGACATGAAAAAACAACTTATGAAAGGATTCGAATTGATGGCTAGCCAACTTGGAAGCAAAGGAGTAATAGGAGGCAGTAGTAGCTCACATTCTGAAGAAAAGAAGACAATGGGTGAGCATATTTTCTCAAGTACAGGACCCCATAATAGACCTAATGAATTTCAGAGCACACCAAGGCATACTACACCTAAAGTTCTTGTTCCCAAAGAAGAACCTAACACCCAAATGGATATGAATACATTGGTGGCAGAATGGGAAAAATTGAGTGAAGATTGTAGAAGGACTCTACCATTTGATCAATACTTTACTGTTTCAAACAAACTCAAAAAGAAGGAAGATAATAGGGCTCTATTCCATAACAAAGAAATATATTGTGCTATTGGTAAAATGCCACTTCCCACTTTTGATGGTTCCTCTGAAAGTTCTTCTAACACGTGGGTGCAAAAACTAGATGTGTATTTTCAGCTGAATCCAATGGTGGAAGAGGATGCCTTAAAAATGGCTATTTTGCATCTAGAAAGAGATGCCAATGAATGGTGGTTCCAAGGTATGAAAAATTTGGGACATGATTAGGTTACTACCTATGGAGAATTTGTTGACAGGGTATTAGATAGATTTGAGCAAAAGGACCCAGAATTACCTCTCAAAGAACTAGCCCAATTGAAGCAAGTGGGAACCCCTGTCGAGTATATGATGGAATTTAAAAAATTGTCAGTCAAGGTGGCTGATATATCTATGGTAAGATTAGTATTGCTGTTCACTGAAGGTTTGGATGAACCCTTAAAAGGTTTAGTTAAGGCCCACAAACCCAATTCATTGAAGGATGCTATGTGTTTGACAAGAGATCTACAAAATGTACTACCTAGGACAATGTTTTCTCCCAAGCCCAACTTCCCTCCCCAAGTCATATCTGAAAAAAAGCCATGGAAAGAAGATGAATGTGGAAAGGATAAGAAAGAGGAACTAAGCAGGGAATAAATCAGAAGGAAGAAATTGTGTTACTCATGCTTCCAACAATGGGCACCAGGACATAAATGTTCTAAGGGAAAGGCCCAATTCATTGAAGTATTTTGTGATGATGAGTATGAAGGGGGCATGGAGGAAGAAATACATATTTCATCCCAAGAGGAGGGATGTAATACAGTAGAAGAATGGAAACAAGAGGGAAATCATCCCTCACCTGACAAAGTAAGAATGTCAGTACTTTCAGCAGTGCCTCGTTATCATACTATTCGATGCAAGAGTGTGGTACTAGGACAAAGGACCTCCGTTTTGGTATATGGAGGAGCCACACATAAATTAATTGATGCAGACATGGTGGAGAGAAGGAAGATACCTACTGAACCATTCGATGGATTCACAGTTGTCATTCCAGGTCACAACACTATGGAGTGCAAAACATGGGTTCCAAAGCTGCAAATCACCATAGGTAACTATACCTTTGTCTGATAGATTTTATGTGGTTGATGTTGCTGATACTAATGTGGTTTTGGGAGTGAAATGGCTGTACTCTATATGGGAGCATATAATGAACTATCAAATTCCTGAAATGAAATTCCAAGATTCGGAAGGAATACTAAGGGTTGTGATAGGGCAGCACACCTATCCAAATCAGGTAGTGTCTTCCCACAGTATGAAACACAAGAATGTAAAGGTTTTGGGAGGCATTCCTCATGGAAGGCCACCTGATAGAGGAGGAACAAGGTTGAAGCATGGTAAATTGAGATTGCTTGAGGGCAAGCAATCTTGGGTGAGGAGGACTGTAATGTCCCCATTCAAATAGATTCATAACAGGGAAATTCCATCAATCCTACTAGTTCCCTAGGTTGGATGGAGACATGAAGATTTGAAATAAGGGAGATAATAAATGGTGTTTGGACATTAGAATGGAATAAATATTTAATAAATGATCTAAATAAATAAATGCAAGAGAAAATCAAAGTGGCAATTGATCATGAAAACACATGGAGGATGTGGGACCCACACAAAGCTAGATTCCTCATGCCACATGGCATTCTATTCTCACCCATTCGAATACAAGGTGGAGTCTAATGGTCTTGGGTAGTTGGAAGGTAAATATAATTGGCATGACTTATTGCAGGTCGAATTGGAGTGGAAGAGTAACTCCCATGGAAGAGGAAGAGGCATTTTGGAGCTAGTGGGACACTTGGATTAGATTCCCTAGCTCTATGACAACAATGATGAAGATGCTATGACACCTATGACACAAATCAAACCTGAATGCTGACATCTGAAATAAATGACATGCTAGGGCTAAAAATATCCTCCAAGAGGATTCTCAAGGGAGTTAGGGAAGCCAAAGAGACACCTATTCGAATTTGGTGGAAGAGGAGGCTAGAATTGGAGGGACAAGTAGCACACATTGGAATCTCTTCCCAACTTGAGTTGGAATAAATCCCTTGGAAGTAATTCGACCCAAGGAGGACCTTAGAAGTTTATAAAATACAATAACAAAGAATAAGGATGGATTTTGATCATTTTTCAGAATTTGCATTTGTGAAGAGAGCTAGTGGAGTGCTTCTCTACTTGCCTTAGCCAATTTCGAGGGTGAAAGATTCCCATCCTAGTTGATAGTGAGAAAGGCCATTTAGACATTTCATGAGATATTAAATGGAGTCTTTTGTTTCAGGTGTAAGCTATAGGGAAACTCGTGGTCACTCTTAGTGCAGCTCATTCCTCCAACCATTTCCAGTTTGCTTGGCATATTCATGATCCTTGAGGAGAGGCGCATTGGGTGAGCTATTTTTCTCTTTGGGGGAGCTTCTAATGCCCCATTTATTTTGTCATATAATGTAAATTCTCTGTTATTCATGCTCATAACTGTAACAAGTTTAGAATCCAAGTGGAATGATGTAAATCTGATTATTAATGAGCAAATGGTGCAAATTTCCCTACTATGTTGATGTATGCCAATAATAGGTTGATGTATTCAAATGGACCAGTGAACTATTGATGGATTAATGATGTATGGACTGTTATTTATCTTTTCTACAAGTTTCATGTTCAGTGCATAAGCTTTGGGAGTCATATTGTTCATTTTTAAAGCATTTGGAGAAGATTTCCCATCATTTCCCCCAAGGTTGAAACTAGTATTTTGCTTCTGATTTTGAGAGTGTTTTAGAAGAACTAATAAATTTAATGGAGATGTATATGGGACCCTATTGATGTCCCCTTCCTCTTTCTAGAAATTCGAGAGGGTTCAGTACCATTTGGAGAGCCATCTTCAACACTTACCCTAGGGGGATTTGAACCTCAAATTGCTAGTCAAGATCCCTACTTTGGCCATAACTTAAAGGAGAGTTGTAGAATCCTATTGAAGAGTCTAAATCATCCCTGAACTTCAAATTTATGTACTAAAACCATTTATACACCTTCTGTGACAATTTGGGAACATTTGGAGGTCAAGAACCCAAGACTAATTAAAGGTCGAACTAGTGAAAAAGTTGAAAAATTCACCATTTTAATAATAAAAAAAGGGACATTACATAAATATATTAAAATGGGGTTAAATAAATATTTATGATAGGAAAATAAGGTGGCACTTGTTCATGGAGACACATTGGTGATGTGGGACCCACACAAAGCTAGATTCCTCATGCCACATGGCATCCTATTCTCACCCATTCGAATCGAAGGTGGAGTATAATGTTCTTGGGGAGTTGGAAGGTCAATATAATTGGCATGAATCAATGAAGGTCGAATTGGAGTGGAATAATATCTTCCATGGAAGAGGAAGAGGCATTTGAGAAATATTGAGACACTTGGGCTAGATTCCCTATCTTCTATGACAACAATGATGAAGATTCTATGACACTTATGACACAAATCAGAACTGAATGCTGACATTTGATATATATGACATGTCAGGGCTAAAAATATCCTCCAAGAATGAGCACAAGAGAGTTAGGGAAGACGAAGAGACACCCATTCGAATTGAGTGAAGGTGGAGGCTAGGAATTGATGGACAAGTGGAACACATTGGAATCTCTTTCCAATTCGAGTTGGCATGAAGATCATGGATGGAATTCAAGATAAGGAGGTCTTTTGATGTTTATAAAAGTCAAGAAAAAAGAAGGAGAGTGGCTTTTTATCATTTATCATTTTGCATATTGGAGAGCATAGCTTGTCCATGCTTGTGGAGTGTTTGCTCTACTTGCCTTAGTACCAATTTTGAGGGTGAAAGATTCCCATCCTAATTGGAAATTGGATATGCCATTCATACCTTTCATTTATATCTACAATGGATTCATTTGTTGCAGGTTGAAGCTACAAGGCAGCTCGTGACATTCTCATCCTCAACTTGCTTCCACACCTTTCTCAGTTTTCTCTTCATATTTTGGCTCCTTGAGGAAGGGCGCACTTGGTGAGATGCTGTTCTCTTTGGGGGAGCTCTTGTGGCCCCATTGATTTGTATTATTATATATATAATCCATATTTAATTCTCATAAGACTTTCAGGTCGAAATACCAAATGGAACTATGTAAAAATACCAAACAATGCATAAATTGTGCCATTTTCCCTACATCTTGTTATGAAAGCTTGAAGTTGCTCTATTTCGACTTGTATTAGTTAATATATGTGATTTTTATGATTTATGGAGAGTCATTAATGTATTGAATAAGTTTCATATACATTTCATAAGTATTTGGAACATAAATCTCGAATTTCATAGCAAGTGGTGAAGTTTACTAGCATTCCCCCCATGTGAAGACATGTCCACAAACCTCTGATTTATGGGAGTTGCAGAAGATTTTAGAAACTGATTGATGATGTATTTTGGATCCCATTGAATTCCTTTAACAGTACCGTGTCTCTGTTCTGAATTTTGGGAAGGTCGTACAACATTTGGAGATCCATCTTTGACCACTACCCTTGGGGGATTTGAACCTTGATTTGACTAGTAAATTGCCCTATCTTTCCTTGATTGTAATTGAATGTTACAGAAGTATTTTGAGAGTGTACAAACATCCATGAGCCTCATTTTTATGTATTAATACCTTCCACACACATTTAGAACCAATTCGGAATCATTTGGAGCTATTTGGAGGCATTTGAGTCAATACTAGTCTAAGGGTTGAATTGGCCAAAATTTGCAATTTTTCCTAGTTTTTACAAATTCATAAAAAGGGAAACTGCAAGTGGTATAAAATGCAAGTGGTATCAGAGCATGGTCCTTGCACCTGATGTGGATGATCATTTATGAGGACAAGAAGACAAATAAATCACCCCCCACCCTTAGAAACTGAAACTGAAAGTGCTTTTGGTGAAGAGGAAGAAGAAGGAGAAGAGGTGTATTCTGTTGAGACTATGGCTAAGGATGAGAAATGAAATTTTGATATGGAGGAGAAAGAGGAGTTTAGGAAATTCATGAAACCTTTTTTTGAAGATATAACAAGGAAGATAATGCAAGGATTCGACTTGATGGCTAGTCAAATTGGTAGCAAATTGGCCACAAGAGGCACTAGCAGTTCCTCTAATGAGGACAAGAAGACAGTGGGAGGAAGCATTTTCTCAAGAACAGGGCCTCATAATTGACATCATGAGTTTCAGATCTCAACAAGAGCTACCACACCTCAGTTTCTTGAGACCAAAGAAGATTCTAACCCTCAAATTGGCATGAAGGAAATTCTAGAAGAATGGCAAGAGTTGAGTGAAGATTGTAGAAGAACATTACCATTTCATCAATTCTTTACTATCTCAAACAAGCTCAAAATGAGAGGAGGTAACATAACTCCTTTTCAAAATAAATAATTAAATTATTCCATAGGTAAAATTCCCCTTCCTACCTTTGATGGTTCATCTCAAATTTCTGCAAATACTTGGATACAAAAACTACATGTGTATTTTCAGCTGAATCCAATGATTGAAGAGGATGCTCTAAAAATGGCTATTTTGCATCTTGAGGGAGATGCCAATGATTGGTGGTTCCATGGAATTAAAACCTTGGGACATGATCAGGTTACAACATATGAAGAATTTATTAACAGGGTATTGGAAATATTTGAGCAAAAAGACCCAGAAATGCCTTTCAAAGAACTAGCAGAGTTAAAGCAAAGTGGAACACCGGATGAGTACATGTTAGAATTCCAAAATTATCAATTAAGGTGGTTTATATATCTATGGTCAGATTAGTATTTCTCTTTACTGAAGGTTTGGATGAACCTTTGAAGGGTTTAGTTAAGGCCCACAAACCTACTTCATTGAAAGATACCATGAACTTGGTAAGAGATCTGCAAAATGTGCTACCCAAGACACGGTTTCCTTCCAAGCCCAACCTTACTTGCCAATTCAGATTTGAAAATAAGCCATGGAAAGAAGATGCAATTGGAAAGGATAATAAAGAGGGACAGAGCAGGGAAGAACTCAGAAGAAAGAAAATCTGTTACACATGCTTCCAACCATGGGTACCAAGACATAAATGTGCTAAGGGGAAAGCACAATTCATTGAAGTATTTTCTGATAATGATGAGTATGAAGGGGTATGAAGGAAGGATGACATATTTAATCCCAAGAAGAGGGATATGACACAACAGAAGAAGGGAAACAATAATAAGATCATCCATTACTTGACAAAGGGATACTGGCAGTGCTTTCAGGAGTGCCTCTTTTCCACACTATTCGATGCCAGGGAGTGGTACAAGGAGGTGCACAAGGGAGTTAGGGCAGACAAAGAGACACCCATTCAAATTGAGTGAAGGAGGAGGCTAGGAATTGATGGACAAGTGGCACACATTGGAATCTCTTTCCAATTCGAGTTGTCATGAAGCTCATGGATGAAATTCGAGCTAAGGAGGTCTTTGGAAGTTTATAAAAGTCAAGAAAAAATAAGGAGAGTGGCTTTTGATAATTTATCATTTTGCATATTGGAGAGCATAGGTTGTTCATGCTTGTGGAGTGTTTACTCTACTTGCCTTAGTACCAATTTCGAGGGTGAAAGATTCCCATCCTAATTGGAAATTGGAGAGGACATTCATACATTTAATTTGGAGCTAAAATGGAGTCATTTGTTGCAGGTTGAAGCTACAGGGAAGCTTGTGACATTCTCATCCTCAACTTGCTTCCACACCTTTCTCAGTTTTCTCTTCATATTTTGGCTCCTCGAGGAAGGGCGCTGTTAGCACTTAGATTTTATTCCGGTTGTAAGAAAATAAGACCTAAGGTAACCTATTTCAAACCAAGCTTTAGGCAGAAGAACTAGCCATTTTCTCCACCAGAGAGGGCTCTCTCTTTGATATATATGTGAAGGCTAAAATATACAAAGGTTCTTTTAGAATTTCTCAAAAAATATTTTTCTGGTCGAAAAGGTAAACAAGAAACATTGGGCATGGAGTCGAAGCTTTCAAAATGTATAATAAACCAGTGAGAGATTTTCACCATACAAATTTACACAGAGGCAAGATAGTAATCATATTACAGTCAATTCGATTTTTCAGGTGGCGTAGAAAGAAGTAAAGACATTCCATCAACAACAGGCATCTATCCAGGATGAATCTATTGTCAACTTTGGAGAATATAATGGATATTTAAATGCAAATAAAATGAGGCATAACTAGTATGAATCTCAAGTTATTTCAAGTGCTCATTTAAATATGGAAGAAAAACACTATGGGAGATATAACGAAGAAAGTAAACATACACATATAAAGATAAGGAGAATAACAGACTGTAAGACTGATTAACTCATGAATCTCTGATATCAAAAGATAGGTACCATCACTGTACTGCTTTTATTTCTCAAAAATAAACTTCAAAACATACTTGTTTCTCAAAAATTTTCCAACCCCTTCAACAATGACCTCCATTGTTTTTATACAAAATTTTTTAGAAGAAGCTCTACATAACTTCTTCTTCTAATTAATAATTAAAAATGTTTAACTAAAAGATAACTGTCTTCGAGCAACCCATAACCGTCTTTCAAATAATATTACAAATTTAAAATAAAAATGTCTTTTTGCCACTTGGCAAAACTTTTTGGATATCACCCTTTCGTCACATGGCAAGAGTTTCAAGTGCATCTAGGTATGAACAGAATATCTGGTCTTTCCGTACTTCTCCACATAATTCCACTGGTCAACCGTGGGTAAGTCATAACTGGTCATTTCCTTCACCAAGACTCGCATCTCAATATGACCTGCATAAGAAATAGGAAGAAGGTTTGCGCAAGTTGAAATTAGCATATTTAAAATTTCAAATTCCCCTGACATTTTCTCCATTAGAATTTTTCCTGTGAGCATATGATCTAGCTGCTGGAAATTTCGGTGATCCATCCTGATATCAAACAGTAATCTTTTATATTCATTTGGAGGAATTAATTCACTCGTTTCGTCCCAGAAAGGTGGGAATCCCTTATTCACTAACTTTTCAAATTGCTTTTTGAACTGGATTACTTCTTTCCTTATTTCTCCTGCTTTAGCCTCGACATTTTCGACATGTGAGTATTTTCCCAAGATCCTTCTGGCCCAAGTGATGACAGAAATTCTGTTCGTTATACTCATGGCTGTCAGGTCTGCCTCAGATAGATTGTTTAAAAATGTTATTGCTCTCTGGGCTACTTCTTTCGGCTTTCTATTCAGGCTCTCCCTGACTGCTCGGAAACTTTCGAAGGCATCTTTGGCTGCCTTTTCTTTAACTCTTATATAATCCAGATATGGCCTAAGTTTTTCAACCTCTTTAATGATCTGGTCCCACACCATATGTTTACACCCCTGCATAGCAGCTTGCCCTGTTACATGAGCTGCTAGTCCTTTATTATTATTGCTCAATTCCTGATTTTTTGCCTGCAAAGTTTTTATTTCTTTCTCTTTTACTTCATTTTCTTCTTTCAATTTCTGTACTTCTGTCTTTAACAATTTGATTTCATTATCTTTTAAACTTATTTGTGACATTGCCTGTAAAATTCCATCTACACCGGTTTTATCCTCTTCTGAGCCTGTCGGTACTTGCTGCTGACTATTCTCTGCTAATTGTTTTCTTGCTGTTGCTAACTGTTCTTCTAAAATGAACCTTTCTTTTTCCCAACAATCCTTTTCGTCAGAAAGATTTAACATTTTAGCAGTGACATCATTGACTTCGTTAGATAGTTCTTCTTTCTCTTTTTCTAATACTGTCAATTCTGCACCTTGAATGAGTACAGTGTCTGGGATTTTTAATTTTCGTCTCAATGTTAAGATCACATCTTCCTTCTCCTTGAGCAGTTTAGTGGCTGCATCTCCATCTTTATTAGTCAAATCTATTTGCAATTTCTTAATTTGCTGTTGTCGAGACTTATTCTCCGCCTTTTCCTGTCTCAACTGATTATTTAATTTGTCTACTGAATTCTTCAGTTTGTCTGCTCTCAATGTGGCCCCCAAATAGTCTGAGTATATGACCTCTCCAGCTTGTCTATGTAACAAAATTTTATCAGGGGCATTTACTTTTGACAAGTCTATCTTCATCTCTGAGATCTTGTTTTTTGTCACAACTGAAAATTTCAAAGAATTTTCTTTGATGTTCCTGCTAGTAAATAAGCTCACTTCATTATTTGATATATTCCTGACCTTCAGAAACAATTGACTTGTTTGCTTCGCGGATTCCTGTTTATTTTTACTATGTTCATCAAATACGTCCATGATATTCCTGGGTCTATTTACATCACCCCCTACAGGGGTTTCTTCAATGTTGTATTCCTTCACTGTAACCTCTGGTATTTCATCTTCTGTCGCTTTTGCTTCTTCTGAAATTGTTGCCAATTCTTGTGACTCATCGGTCTTCAATCTTTTTCCTTTTTCTGTCTCTTCATCATCAATGATCATAATGTCCTGTATAGGTCTTTTGGACCCCACTAATGCAGTATTTATTTCGCTTTCTGTTTCCGCCGTTGCTTCTTCCAATGACATTTCTTTGTCGGACGTGTCTGGAATAATTTCTTCTTTGTATTCGAGCCAGTTGGCTCTGTCTGCCATCCCTTCAACAATTTGATGATTCAGAGCCTTGATACGATGCTCAATTCTTCGTTTGGATATGATATTTAATGGGTCATATTCCATAGCTGCATCTGTCTCAAAATTCATGTCTTTTAACAACTTCTCTATATATACAGCAGCGTTCTTATTCTTTATTGTGAACGGACCTAATGTGAAAGGGTATTTAATGTCCGTTGCTTGTCTGTGAACTAAAAAATTGTTATCTTCTACAATCATTTTCTGTCTTAAGAATTCCAAGGCAAAAATCCTCAAAGTGAGGAATGCTGGTAACACATAGGGTTTATGCTTAAATCCATACAATCTGACTACTGTACTATCTTTCGATAAAAACCAATCCCCTGTAGCATATTCTGTATTCAATTGCATTGATACCTGCATTTCCGGCAGTACTCTAGGCAGATTTTTTCTGAAAATCATCTTAAAGATCGCTGAGAGCATGTAGTTGATAAAATTGAACATATTATTTTCCAGTGGAGTTGTGAAAACAATTTCTGGGAACTGTAATTCTTCCTGACTGGATACCATAATCATTCTCATTAAAAAGGCCTGAAACCTGAAATGTCTGTGCGTGGAAAAATTGACCATCTGGTCATGAATCCTTTCTGCTATGAATGTTTCAAAATTTAGTCGGGGAATTTGACTTTCGTCAATTCCCGACTGGACTATACTTATTCTGTACAATAAACTCAATTGAAACTCAGTTATATACAAATCTGTATCTAACCCTAAAACTACGGCCAACAGTGTCAAGACCAACTGAGTATTTTCATTAAAAAGATTGGTATCTAAAGGGTAAGGGAGTTCCGAAATGCTAGTCTCTGGTCTGAGACACGTTGACAAAAAAATTTCCCTATCATTCTGAGAAGCATGATGAAAATTTTCAATAATTGAAACCTCAGAAAAAACCTCAGGGTCCAGGGTTTGGGGCAAATCTACTTCCAGGGCTCTAATCAATTCGGCTGGCTTTATTTTGCAAATGGCTCTGGTTTTCTGGCTGTTTAAAACGACTCTTTCTTCCCGGGAATAATTTTCGGCACACCAGGAGACGAATTCTGGGAAAACAGGAAATTGGTCTGGGCAAAAAGCTATCAGAGACGACTGGTGAACCCTATGGGAGTCTATACCATCTTTTAATAACTCAGACAACTTAATTTTTACATCGGAGACCGGAAACCTAATTAGGGTATCGTAAACATCTTCATCTCTGTCTTCTAGGGCATCTTTTGACCTAAAAACGTCTATATCTTGCACAGTCTCCATTTAAACGCTTCTTTTAAACAAAATTCCGTTTAAAAAGTGTGACAGGTCACCAGACCCTACCTGTAAGTGCTCGCTTTTCGCCTTCTGTCGCAATCGCCAGCTTCCACCAGTCTTCGGAGCTCTCCAGGATAAAGACACATGCAAAATGCCGTTATGTGGAGCCCTTTCTTTTTATATAAGCCTTTTTAAAATAACCTTCTTGCACCTTTATGAACGCGGGTCATATCCAACCGTTGATCTTCGAAGCTTTGTTTTGGACCGTCAGATCTCGTCCCGCTTTATTCCACCGGTGGTATCCGCGATCGAAAAGGCGGTTTCTTTTTCTGGTTTGCTCCCCGCGCAGATACACCATCTGTTGACACCTGTTATGGTGGTTTATTCTCCGCGACCGCTTTTCCTTATATCCCGTGTGCATGTTCCTGGCCGCGGATGAAACGTTGGCCGTTGATTTTATTTAGGTATGTATCAACCTTCCGATCATTATAAAATATGATGCCACGTGCCATGGCCCTACCAAGCTTTCCCTGTTCGCCACGTGTTGGGTCCCATCTTGCCACGTAAGGTATCTTTCCACATTTCCATAATGGGTGGTTCCGCGCGGTGCTATAGTGGTTTCCGATACCACTTTATCCATACGTGGATGAATGAATATCGGACACGTGCCTTGGTGGTATTATGTCCGCTACCACCCTCCACCATTTGTTGACGATTACATTGGCGACGCGGGGTTGATATTGACCGTTGATCTTGATCTATAATATCTCCACCGACGGAACTTGACTGGGGCTTAACCCTTACATATATTTGCTGGCGGACTTTATAAATATGGGTTTTTCTTCTATACTTTTATATAAAAACCTTCAATTCAACCCTTTTTGTGATGATTTTTTCTCTTAGGACCTTTTAGCAAAAATTTTAGGTTCCCTCAGACCTGGTGTCAACAATTGGCTCCAACTGGGGATGCTATCCTCCCTGCGAGGTAGCAAAGAACATCGTAGACCAAGTGCCTGATCCATTGGGCTGCATTCAAACCCCCTCTTTTTTTTTTTTTTTTTTTAAATATTTACACTGTACAGGAACTTTCTGTCACTTCTATCTGTTAGGACAAATAATGTTTGAGGTGTCTCCCATTCACTGGCCCTCCAGGATAAAATTCTCCATTGCAATTTTTTAAGATGAATGCATTTTCTCCTTGGCATCCTGCAACAATATATGGACCTTTCCATAAATGCTCAAACTTTCCATGGTGCTCTTCTTTTCTGGAATCCCACTTCAAAACCAAATCATTTATTTGAAAATCCCCTTCTTTAACTTTTCTGTCAAAAGTTTTTTTCATTTTTTCTTGATGTATTTGAGTCTTGTTATATGCTTTTTCTCTGACTTCATGCAACTCTATCATTTGATTTATTCTTCTTTGCATATGATTTGGTTCTTCATCAACTTCTTGTAACAATTTCATGACTGGCAATCCTAAAGAAACAGGGAAAACTACTTCTGTACCATATACCAACTGAAAAGGGGAAGTGCCAATTGCTCTTTTTGTACTGATTCTGTCTGCCCATAGAGCATACTTCAGTTTAGTGTGCCAAGCCCTCTTATTATCCTCTAGCAACTTTTTAATGATTCTCACTAAACTTTTATTTGAAGATTCGGCTAATCCATTTCCTTGTGGATAATAAGCTGTTGAGTGATTCAGATGTATGTGGTATTTGTGACAAAAATTTATCATCTTTTTTGACTTGAACGCTGGGGCATTATCTGTCACTATCCTTTTAGGACAACCAAACCTGGACAAAATATTTTCTTCCAAAAAGTTCATAATCACCGTCTCTGTAGCATTTCTGGTTGGGATGGCTTCAATCCATTTTGTGAAGTAGTCAGTAGCAGTCAAAATCCACTTGTGTTGTCCTGAAGAATTCGGGTTAATTTCACCAATAAAATCTAACCCCCACTGTTGGAAAGGTGCTTCGACTTAAATGGGTTTCAATGGAAATGGCAATAATTCTCTTTTTCCATCGAAAATTTGACATTCATGACATTTTGTTATTTCTTTATACACATCGGAGTACATGCTGGGCCAGTAAAAACCAGCTCTAAGAATTTTGTTTACTGTATCCTTCCATGAATGATGTCCTCCACACACACCCTTATGAAATTCCACCATAATATGCTGTGCCTCATTCTCTAAAAGACAATTTAACAATATTCCTCCTGGATCTTTCCAAAACAAATTCCCATCCAATATGCAAAACTTTGCTGCTTTCAGTTTTACTGACCTTGCCATAGTTTTTTCCATGTCTGCAGGTGCTTGGAGATTCTGTAAGACATATACGATATCTGAGTACCAGGGAGATAAAGAGAAATCTTCAATTATCGGTGACTTTGGAACATTCTCGGTCGAAGTTTCAGCTAGAAAATTTATACTGAGGGAATCCCAATTGTTTCTGTCATCATTTTAGCTAAACCTTGACCTTTTATCAATTTGGTGGGTTTAATGTCCAGGTCATATTCCAGCAATACTGCTATCCATTTTGCTCTTTTCCCTTCAGGATCTGGTTGCGTAAGAATGTCTTTTACTGCTGCTGATGGAACATGTGCTATTGTATGAGAATGCAAAATATATATCCTGAAATCTTTCAATGCTTTCACCAAAGCATAAGCTTGTTTTTCCATGATGTTGTATTTTAATTCTGCATCTCTCAGAATCTTACTAAAAAATGCAATAGGCTGTTCTATACCTTCTTGATTCTTCTGCAACAATACCCCAGCCACTGTGTGTTCCGATGCATAAGTAAACATAATGAAATCCCTTGTATAATCTGGACTAATTAACACCGGTGCTTCAGTCAATGCTTTTTTAATGTTGTCAAAAGATTTTCTTGCTTCTTCATTCCATTTAATTTCTCTATCTTTTCTCAACATTTCAGTTATATTTCTCAAAATTTCAGCAAAACTGGGAATGAACCTCCTCAACCAATTTACCCTTCCTATGAATGACTGAATCTCTTTCTTACTCCTAGGGATTCCCACCTTTTGACATATTGCAGATACTCTCTCCGGATCGATCTTAATGCCTTCCTTGGATATGATGTGTCCCAATAACCTTCCCTCTTCCATGCAAAAATGCGATTTCTTTGGATTTAATGAAATCCCAAACCTTCTACATTTTATGAAGACTCTTTCCAGATGCTTCCAGTGATCAGCAGCGTTCTTCGAATAAACAGTGATATCATCCATGTATACCACCACAATTTTGTCCCTTTCATATGCGAATGCAATATCCATAGCTCTCTGAAATGTTGCGCCTGCATTCATTAGACCAAATGGCATTTTGGCGTACATAAACGTTCCCCAAGGAGTAGTAAAAGCAGTTTTTTCTTGATCGTCTGGATGAACTTTGATTTGATTATAACCCGAAAAACCATCTAACATGGAAATTCTTTCGGCCCCCACAACTTGCTGTAGAACCTGATCCATTTTAGGGAGTGGATAATTATCTTTCAAAGAAGCTCTGTTCAAGTTTCTAAAATCCACACACAATCTTATTTCTCCATTCTTTTTTCTTACAGGTACTAAATTGGCTAACCACTTGGAAAACCTCAGAGATACAATTATCTTAGCATCAAACAATTTCCTCACCTCTTTTTCTATCACTGGCAGTAGCTTGGGATTTATTCTTCTTAATTTCTGCTTAAAAGGCTTTTCATCTGGTTTGATTGGAATTGTGTGCTGTATAACAGAAATATCATATTCCTTCAAATCCTCATAGCTCCAAGCAAAAACATCTGAAAACCTTTTCATTACTTCCACACTTTTATCTTCTTCTTTTCTTGGTAATTTCTTTGAAAGTTTTACCAATTTGGGGTCTTTTTCAGAACCTAAATTATAATCTTTTACATCTTCAAGTTTTGGTTCAATCTTTGGATTCTTTACCACATCATTTTTATCAAATAGCTTTTCTAAAGGAATTAAACCTCTAGGGATAACATTATTCTTCAGTTGAATAATATCCTTACCTCCGATCCTTTGCTTGAATTTTTCGGTTTCCTCCGGAGAATCCACTTCATCTGGCCCCAACTCATCACCTTCTGCGTCAATAGACCTGTAATTGAACTCATCTGTCATTTCCAAAAAGCGTTTGATCTGTTGGTCATCTTCAAAGACCTGCCAATGTTTGACATTGTCTGGAATAGATGGTCTATGTATGACTTCGATATTATATTCTTTTTTAGAAAAGATGGGAGTTTTGAACGCAGCTCCTGCCGTGGCCAAAGAATCTGCTACAGTGTTGCTAACTCGGGGAATTGAGATAACATCGTGCTCATCGAAATTTTTTTCCAGTAAATCCCACACTTCATTTCTATAGGACCTCATTTTAGGGTGTTTGGTCTGATAAATAGCTTTTACCTGATTTATAACCAATTCAGAATCTCCAAATACCTCAATCTTTTTTGCTTTCAAATCCTTCAACACATTCAATCCCAGAATTAAAGCCTCATATTTTGCAACATTGTTGGTACATTCAAAATTCAATTGGTAAGAAAACATTAGAAATTCTCTGTCAGGTGTAATTATCCATACTCCTGCTCCAGCTCCTTCTCTGCTTCTAGCCCCATCAAAGTGCATCGTCCAAGTACCTTCTCTTCTGATCTATTCTCTTAACAATCTTTCCTTCTCATTTTCTTTAGGTTCAATTAAATCAATCTTTTCTTTAGATTGAACATCATTGTACAAAATGCAAGAACCCAAATCGGTGTCTAATGCATATATGTCATGTTTCTCAGGCTCTTTTAGATCACTCACCAAATAAGCAGCTCTCTTTTCAGTATACAATCTTCTGTGTACTCCCAACACCGGAATAGTAGCGAAAGACATATCCATTTGTAGAGTTCCCTTTAACTTTGAGGCCCATGACCTGGACAATAACATACCAAACTTAGCAGGAATATCAGCAACCACCACATCCATAAGAATTCCTTTGGCTGGTATTTTACTGAGAGTGACTGTCAAATCTTTTATCAACCCTAAACATTTAACTTTCCTTGAATCGAAAGAAAATAAGTCATCATATGGTCTTGTAATTTCCAATCCCAAAGATTCTACTACAAGTTTGGGCATCAAATTATGAGAAGCTCCAGAATCCAACATACAGTTATGCACCACTTTATCATGAATATCCAAATTCACATAGAAGGGGGAAACTTCTTCCAAACTATTGTCTTCCATTCTTGATCCTAAACAGATATTAGGATTATCATCATCTAATTCCAAAGTGTCTATTTCCACCCGATTTTCTACCTGCATCATCTTGAAAATTTGTTCCTTGTATTCCTTGTTCTTCAGTATTTCATTAAAGGGTACTGAAATCTTGACTTTTGACATTTCATTCTGTATGTTGAAAGGAACCAAATTTTTATCACTTTCTTTCATTGGATCTTTCTTGCTATCTGGAATTACCTTGGGCACATCTTCATTTTCTTTTCTTTTAGTTTGTGTTTCAGACTGACTAGTAGAAGTTTTATCAGCATTTCTTTTTAACTTGCTTATTGGTTCTTTTCCTTTGTCAATTACAACATCTCGGTTTCTCATATTTATCTTTCTTTGAAGGTCATTTATGGCATTTTGATAACCAATCTGGTATTGATCACTTCCTACCTCCAAACTACAACATTCCCCTTCTGCCATGAACATATCATGCTCCTGTTTAATCAAATACACTTCTGGATCAGAACTGCCACAGTGGTGAATATCTCCTTCAGGTATTTCGGCTTCAGCTTCCCCAGCAATATAATTTTCGGGAAAAGGAGGTCGGATTTGATCTTCTTCTGCATTCCTTGGGTTTCGCTGTTCTCTCGGCCTTACAGCTGGAACAAAAGGCCTCCTAAAATTCGGGTTTCTAATTTGAGGTTTTGCTTGTTCTTTATTTGGAGCTTTGTTATCCACTACTAATCTTTCTAGCAACTTTTCCATAGTTTTCATCATTGCTTCGAATTTTACATCTGTAGAGGAAGAAGAAGAAGAAGCTACATTTTGATTATCTTCTCTAATTTTCTTTCTATCCATATCTCTATGTCTCATTTTTCCAGAAGCCATCATGTTAGCCTCAACTTCTACTGCATCTTTCATCATTATTGCCAATGTAGTAGATCTTCTTTCTCTTAATGTGCATGAAAAATCACCTTCAAAAGCATCAGCATAATGCAACTTGGCTGCTCCTACGGGAGGTTTTATATCTGTAGGGATTGAATTGTAGACTTTCATAAATCTGGCAGAGAACTCTTGAACTGACTCAAAACCTCCCTTTTTCAGATTGTTATACTGGGTCAATACCTGCGAAGGATTTTTTTGATCTTCCCACCTTTCGATAAAAAGGGTTGTAAAGGCATAATAATTTGCAATAGATCCAGCAGCTAAAGCTCTAAACCATTTTTTCACTTCACCGCTCAAGCTTTGAGCAAACAACCTCATTTTAGCATCATCATAATCCACTTCTTCTAAATCAATAAAATCACTGAAATTATCAACATGTTGCTGTGCGGTATAATTTCCCTCATTATCAAAAGTAAAGATTCTCTGTGCATAATTTTGAGGCAAATAATGTAAAACTGCTGGCAAAACCAAAGGAGCAAATCTGGCTGCCATGGGTGGTGGATTATAAGGTGCAACACCCGTCGCCTGTTGTCTATTACCCTGTACAGGTATTCTTTGGGCTTTGGAGATTTTAGGTTCTTTCCTCTCAGATCTTTGTAAATTTTCCCAAACAGATTTTAAAGAATAGTCCCACAAACTTTGTGGATCAACTTTTGTTTCTTTCAAATCAGAATCTGACTTAGTTCTAAGCAAATTTTTTTCACTTGAAACAATATTTTTTTCCTCAAACAGATGTTCTTGTAAAGAAGGGAATATATTTGAAAACTGAGAAATACCTTCTTTAGTCTTGCCTTTGCCTTTCTCCGTCTTGAGGAGCTTTTCTGGATTGTCCACGCCTGAAAAGAACTGTGAACCGGGATTTCTTCTTGTAGCCACAATGTCTTTCTTAAATTACTTTCAAAACTTCTGAAAACTGTCACAAGTGAAGTCGCCAGGGAAATATCTACAACCAACTTGTTTCAAACTTCCTTGCCCAAGAAATTTGAGCTTTCTTTGTCGTTTCTCCCAGGGAAAATTTCACTTTCGTTCCCCGGCAACGGCGCCAAAATGTTTAAATTTTCCCTCTAAGCAAACCCTAACTGTATTTTTCTAAAAATAGCTTCTTGGAATAATAAACTAACTAATTTTTTACAAATAAAACAAATCTGGAGCGGTTGCAAAATATCTCGAGTGAGAGAATATAGAGGAATTTTTAAAATTTTCTTCAAACTGCCTATTCCAGGGCTTAAAATCATCTTTATTTTCCACCTGTCGAATATCCTGGAAATGGACTTCTATTTGCTATTTCAATGCCTATAAATCTGGATCTTCCTGCCACCTATGTTCCTTTTCTTTAACTGCCTATTGTTTATGTGCCAATCGCTGAGTGCTGTCGTATATTTTTGCTCATTCCTTTGCCCTCGTCCACTTCATCTTTGACCATTAGATGATAAGAAATGGCAGATACAACAATTTCTTCCACATAAGTACTAAGAAGCACCGAATCCAATAAACAAATGGATCCCAAATCATCACACTCAAGATCATTTTCTGCAAGAATCTCTGATATATGGTTCCTATTGTCCTGAAACTGAATAACTTTCAAATCTTCTTCAAGCTGACTCTTCCAGCTGACAAGGTGTGCATCGTCTTCTAGGGGATTTATATCAATATTATAGGGAAATAATGATGATAGATTTTCATCTATTCCTCTGTTGTTCTGTTTGTCTGATGGATCCACCATTCTGGAGCCTAAAACCAATACTGGTCCTGAAAGCTTCTTTACCATTTTGCAGAACAAACCATATGTCTTTGGCGCTCTGAACATAAGCATCTCAACATCTCTCAAATATAGAACTATAGGGCTTGTCCTCGAGACAGTCATTAAAACCTTATAAAGGGACTGCACAAGCAGTTTATCTTCAAAAGCCCAGCTACTAGTCCGTTTTAGAGAACCTGTATTCTGGGAACTTGTTGCAGATGCAGCAAGCCTTGATAGGTCGGTTGCCGATGCAGAGTTTCTTTTGAGTTTAGTACTTACATGTTCCTTTGATTTTGTTTCAACACTGCTGTTCTGTCTCCGAAGTGAACCTGATCCTTTGGACTTGAAGTCCTCCCGTGGAGGAAGAATTGAGAAATTTCCCAGTAATTCAGTCACACGATCCAGTGCAGATGCAGACATTGTTTTTGTAAGAGTATCTACACGTCCTCCATATCTGTTATGAACCTTTAATGAAAAGTATGTTACATCCAGCAACAACAATTTAGCATCAAAATAGTCTGCTAATGCCTTTGCAAGCATTTGTAGATAACGTTCTGCAGGGCCTGACAACAAAATTGCACGACTGGCCGGACACAAGTTTCTTGTGTATTTGGAAATTTTCTCGGTGTATACAATTTTGCAAATGATAGTTGATGCTTGGCTTGTCCATAGGTGTGAAGACGGGCACACAATTTCTTTGCTTTGAGACTTCTGTGCTAGAAAATTCTATCATGCTGAATATGAAAACTCAGAAAACCCCGCAGCAAACGTTTGTTGTGTATTTCTCCAGCTCGCCACAAATATCTCGCTCGTTTTGATGAAGAGCGTTAGGGTTTTGGTCAAAAGAAGAAATAAATACTACAAATGGGACCACCTCCCTTTTATAACATTTCCAATGGATGGTATCCGCACGGGCTTTGGAGTGGTTTGCAATACAATGCTTTACATATGCGGACGTATAAAAAATTGACACGTTGGATAGTGGTTTTCTCACCGCACCGGCTTCATTTCCTATCCACCGAGCATTTTGCAAATGCGGAGTCACGTGGACCGTTGATCTATATTGAAACTTCTCCATTTGATCTCGCTACGTGTCAGCATGGGAATCAAGGATCTGAAAACGCAGTAGTCGCAACAACCTCTCCTCTTTTTCCTCAATGCAGTTCAAACAATCATTTTTGGGAACAAAGGCCAGCAATCTTCTTTCCATTATGAGCATCTCATGCCGTCGCTAGCTCCTTCCCGTGGCTTGCTTTTGGTGTTTGTATATCAGAGCTAAACCGTGTTGACATGTGTTATCTAGCATCTGAAACATTGTACCTAACTCTGTATTTTTGTTTACACATCACTTGGTAGATAAATCATCGGTTTGCCATCACACTGCCCCTTTTTAAAAAAAAAATTTAACTATCGAACTCTTATGAGAGATAAACTCGAAAACCAGTCAAAAAAGGGTGCTATCGCACCAGTATATATCAACAATGTTTCTCTTAATGTAACTTGCGGTGGAGATGGGTCTAATAGAAAAGTTGGATTATCACCGGGTGCAAGATGAAAACCTGCCATGATTTGATGTTTTCTGAAGATACTTGGCTCATACATTCTTGGTGTAATCCTCCTCAATGCTTCCTTTTTCATGAAATCACACTTTGTATTATTTTTCCTTTGGAGGACGTATCCCACATGCAAAGCAGAAGGCTTTTTCTATTTCTGTATATACCTTAATGTCTTTAATATCTACCAAGTAACAAAGGATTGGTATGCTCGTGGACGATGGAGGATATGATATCTGTAGGGCCCTCAAGGATTGGCACTCGGTCCTGTGATGAGCCCTCGGTGTTGGGTGCACATATATTTTGCTCCAACTTTTAAATTTGCTCCCAAAAAGAAATATGTGTCCTCCTTAAAAGCCGAAACTTGGGCTCTGTAGAGATTGAGGGTTTTAGCATAAAAATAAAAATAAAACATTTTTTATAAAGTTTCAAACTTTGGATTTTTGTAGAAAAATTAAAAGACTTATAATTTCCTCATAAAGATTTTTAAAATCATAGTCCACAAACCCTAGAGAGATGATCTTAGGTCTATAAAGACCCTTTTTTCTTTGCAACCTTTGGTGTCTACATTCCAGGAGAAAATATTTCTTTTCAACCAATTTTGAAACCTACATCATGGAAATATTTTCTATTTTGTATCATCAAAGCTACCAGAAGGCATTTAAGCATAAAATTTGATGGAGTGCCAACAACTGGCTCCTACTGGGGATGCTGTCCTCCCAGCGAGGCAGCAAAGAACACCGTAGACCATGTGCCTGACCATTGGGCGGCTCCTAATCCTGAAAACTGCAACCTGTAACCTGTATCCTATATCCTGTATCCTGTAACCAATCCTCCATCCAAAAACTGTAGCTGAAAACCACTTTAACTATAGAAAACTGAAAACTCTCATGCTGAAACTGAACTGAAAAAAAACACTATATATACTGAAGACTGCTTTCCTGGCAAACTTATTTCTCTTACCTACCCTACCTTTAGAATGTCAAAAACTTTCCATCAATCAAATAATTCGGAAACGCCAATGAAGCCAATCCATTAAATGTCCAAAGAATCTGACTCTTTCACTGTCGAAATAAGTCACTAACAGAAAATATGACAGCACCGGCAACCAATGATATTCTTTATTTTCATAGTAAAAAGTTTGCTGCAAATTTAAAATAAGAAATCTTTCCATAAACACGGCTATAGGATCAAAGAAGATAGATTTTATCTGAAGTTCCTTCGGATTTTCTGCAATTTGACGGGAAAACTAAAATGTTCTTTCTTCCTTAACATTCTTTTCCAGAAATGAATGATTATCCTCATAATCTAATGCATCCTCAAACAACGAACATTCTGCAAGATCATTAAATATGACAGCTCTATCTTGTTGATGAAAGAAACTGGTGTCTAATAGCTGATTTCCTTGCGGCGGATCGTCCTCATAAATGGATTCCTTCATAAAATCATCATGATTGTCATCATTCAAATTCAGATTTACATGCCCAAAAATGGAAGAAGATTGAATTACATATCCCGGAATATGTGAACACTGCAAATCTGTATAAGCAGGGGTCATAGCATGACTCTGCAGGAGCCGATCTATTTCTTCTTCTGTTAAAAGAGGAGGTGGCTTGTGCATTTTCTGAATCAAACAACTATCATTTTCCTTCTCTTCTGCAGATTGATGTTGAATGCCTTCTTCATTTGTATACGAAGGAGCGGATGATTCAACCTTTGTTTTCAAAGAGGAATCACGGGAAACTACTATCAATTCTTTATTGATCTCATCTACAACAAACTCTTCTCGATCATCATGGCCATAGACTTGCGAAGAAAAATGATAAAATATTTCAGACAAGTCTTCATCATTCATACCTTCCAGATCTTCATCAATACTTTTGAGGTACTGTATGAAACCCTCAAACTGATCACAGCAATCTTCCACTAAAGACAAAGCTGGAAAATCTACTGCATAATGCTCATAAAATGCTATGTGAAAATCCTTTAAAGAAAACAAGCTACCAGGTCTTAAAATTTCATACCAATCCCTTGCTTTTCCTTCTAAAGAAGCCATGAACATCTTCATAAGACAGTCCTCATGAAACCTAATCTTCAGCTTGTGCACATGTATGTGAAATCTCATTAAATGTAAAGCAGCATTATCATTGTTTTCATCTCTGAATTTAGGAAAATAAGACTGCCAATCTATTTTAGGAATTTGATTCGAAAAACCGGGAATATAAGACCTGCTCATAGGAGCATACCTTCTTAATAATGAGGCCATCTCGAAATACTGGAGCTGTAGATTTTGATCTGAAAACTGAGGAGACTAGCCTGTGAACCAATGAAAAACTGGATTTCTTTAATGTGGAGTCGCCATGAAATTTCTGAAAACTGGATTCTCTAAAGATGGAGTCGCCAGGTGAAAGATGCACAGCCTGTTTGATATCTGACCGTTGTTCACCATCAACAATCAAATATGCAACTTTGTTGTTCATACCCAGGGAGGATTCATCTAAAAATTGATGCCCGTTGTTAATGGACTGTCTTTATTTCTTTCCCCATCACCTGCAAAAAATCTCATTGACTGTAATAAGACAACTATCTTGCCTTTGTATGAAAATATTTGTTTGACTACTGGTCCATATTTTTCTGTTTTCTCGACTCCATTGCCCAATGGTATCCTGTTTATGTTTATCTAACCACCTCATTAAAAATCCTTAAGTTTTTATTTATTTTACAAATTGGCCATTGAGTTTCATTGTCAAGCTGCTGTCGTGGTGACATTGGATGGCAGATTTGCTGAGAGAGCCCTCTCTGGCTGAAAGAGGCCAACTTTCAGTCTAAAGATTGGTTTGAAATAGGTTACCTCGGGGTTTCTTTGATACAGCCCAAGGAAAATCTGAGTGCTAACAGGCGCACTTGGTGAGATGATGTTCTATTTGAGGGATATATTGTGGACCATTTATTTGTATTATTATATCTATACTCTGTATTTAATTCTAATAAGACTCTCAGGTCTAAATACCAATTGGAACTATGTAAAAATACCAAACAATGCATAAATGGTGCCATTTTCCCTACATCTTGTTATGAAAGCTTGAAGTTGCTCTATTTCGACTTGTATCAGTTCATATATGTGATTTTTATGATTTATGGAGAGTCATTAATGTCTTAAATAATTTTCATATACATTTCATAAGTCTTTGGAACACAAATCTCGAATTTCATAGCAAGTGGTGAAGTTTACTAGCATTCCCCCCTATGTGAAGACATGCCCACAAACCTATGATTTATGGGAGTTGCAGAAGATTTTAGAAACTGATTGATGATGTATTTGGGAGCCCATTTAAGTCCTTTAACAGTACCATGTATTTGTTCTAAAATTTGGGAAGTTCGTACAACATTTGGAGATCCATCTTTGACCACTACCCTTGGGGGATTTGAACCTCGATTTGACTAGTAAATTGCCCTATCTTTCCCTGATTGTAATTGAATGTTGCAGAAGTATTTTGAGAGTGTAAAAGCATCCATAAGAATAATTTTTATGTCTTAATACCTTCCACACACATTCAGAACCAATTTAGAAGCATTTGGAGCTATTTGGAGGCATTTGAGTCAATACTAGTCTAAGGGTCGAATTGGCCAAAATTTGCAATTTTTCCTAGTTTTTACAAATTCATAAAAAGGGACACTACAATAAAACACTAAAAATGGAATCTTTTGATTTTATATTGGTTTCATAGAGATTCTTTCCACTTTTATATGTTTGGGAGTAGTTGGTGATATGTACCCATTCTCTACAGATTTCCAAACATCAAAACCAAGTGCCTTCAAGAATACTTTGATACTTATGATCCAAAGGATATAGTTTGTCCCATCAAATATTGGTGATCCATTCTCAACAAAAGCTACTTGCTTATCCATGTGTGTTCTCAAGGATCTTCCTTCTAGTGGTCAAGCTTGTCTGAAGGAACTTGCTTTCGTGCCAATTGTCGGAACACACAATGATACTGAGAGGGGGGGTTGAGTCAATATCATACAAGTTAACCAATTTTTACTTCAACAATTTATAGCATTATTAACATTCATCAATCATCACTAGACATAATTGATGGTACACAAGATATTTACATGGAAACTCATATAGATAAAACCTTGAGGTTATAATCATTTACAATCATTGGAGGAGACCTCTTCTCTTTACATGCACTAACTTGAAGGAGGCACCAACCCCCCCCGATTTACCAACACCCACACTAAGGAAGCACCAAATCCTTGATTCATGAGAACCAAATCAAAGGAGACACCAATCCATTAGACGAATAATTTCACTTCAAATTTGCTACACAACCGATACAAATCAGCCCAAGACTAACCTTTGAATGCTGCTCCCAAAAATCTGTCCAAACAATAATATTTAAACAATCTTCAGAATGCCCTTAAAACCTATTCTAGGATAGGCTCAAAGATGCCTTGGAAAGTGTGCCACTCTATCCTAAGAAAAAATCCAAAGACTTCCCTTCAAATCTATCCTCAACCTTGTCTAAAAGCCAGTCACAATACTGTTTTGGACTTTGTGCTAAAAGTAGTCCTTCAATTTTGCTAAAGATAGTCCTCAAACTCTGCCACAAATCTGCTCAGGAATAAGTTCAAGATACCCCTTAAAAACCTGGAGAGTGTTCCAAAACATTCTTTTGATTTATATACAAAAAATCTACCAAAAACTGTCTTTATCCTCGTAAGAAACAATTTAAAGTCTCCTAGAAATATGTGCCTTATTCAGTTCTTCAAAACTTCTCCCTTGCTCTTCATTTCAGCCGTTGCTTTTCATCTTAGTTCTGCTCCTTCGCTTGGCTCTCTACAACAATTTCAGGTCACACATATTTTTATTCTTCAACGTAGTGAGGGTGCTTTAGAATTTTATTTATACATATTATCCTTCTTTAAATAGGGACGAACTATACTTTTTAATTTCAATGCATGTCCCTTCAAAGAGGGTCGAATTGCTTTTCGTTACGTGTCTTCAAAATACATCGTTTAGATGAGGGCTTCTTCAGGGTGTTTCATGGCTTCCTCAAAGGGTTTCAAGGTTCCTTCAAGGGACTTCTTCAAGAGATTTAAAAGTATCGTTGAAGACACTTCAACGTGATTCATGACTTCAAGGCACTTTAAAAGGTTGGCATCAACATTTTGCTTCAAGGTTTTAATAATTCTTTAACATGATTTATGACTACAAAGCATCTACTCATAAATTAGGATGTATTCCCCATGTCCCATGGGAATTTTAAGTGCATATCCTAGAGCCTGTTGGAATTTTACTAGTATGGCACAAATATTACTAGTGTTGTGGGCATGTTGCTAGTATGGCCGGCATAATATGAGTCTGGTGGGCATGATATGACTAGTCTGGCGGGCATATTACTAGTGCCGTGGGCATATTACTAGTATGACGGGCATAATATTACTAATGCTGCGGGCATATTACTAGTTTGAGGGGCATAATATGAGTCTGGTGGGAATATTTAAATATTTACTTAGTAACTAAACAACTTGACATTAATGAACTTTATTGTTTCAAGCTCGTTGACATCAATTACAACAAAAAAAATCCAACACATTAAGCCTTTAGAGAAACATATTCCACCAAGAATGTTCATGGTAGTTTGATTAGAAGGAAGAACATTGTTACGAGTAGTGGTTGAAATAATTTGAAGTCATACGTTCTTGTTACGATTTATCCCCATTGTTTAAATATTAGAGGTGGACCAAGATGTGATTTGGTAAATGCCTTCATATATATTTCAACCAATGCAGTCCACCAAAACCATGGAGATAATTGCTGAATATTTGAGCCTAGTCTCACCAACTGAATTAAATATTAACTCCTATGGAGATAACTATAGAATTATATTGATGATATGTTGTTGATTGGAAATAACAAGGAAATAATCAAGGATGTCAAATCCTAGTTGTCTTCTAAGTTTGATATGAAATATCTTGGTGCTACATTTTTTTTGGGCATATAAATTACAAAATATCGGGCCAATAAAATACTTTGGTTGACTTAGAGGAAATATGTTGAGATATTATTGCATAGGTTTAATATGTAGGAATGTAAAGCAAAAAAGGCCCCTATTTATATAGTTGCAAAATTATTTGTAGATCAATATTCCAAGACTCAAGAAGAGGTAGAAAACATGTCATGTGTTCCTTATGCTATGCTATTAGAAGTTTGATGTATGCCATGGTTTGTACTAGACTAGACATTGCCCATGCAGTGGGAGTTTTGAGAGGGTATACGTCAAAATTAGGGAAGGAACATTGGACGATAGTAAGGAGGGTCTTTAGATATTTGCGTGGCACTTCAGACTGTGCAACTTGCTACCAAGAAAGACCTAGAATTTAAAGGGATATATATATATATATATATACAAGGATTTTGATGTAGATTGAGCTGGAGATTTGGATCATAGAAGATCTTCAAGTGGTTATGCTTTTAATTTATTTGTTGGAGCAATAAATTAAAGGAGTAAGAGGTAGGGTTTAGTTGCATAGTCAATAATAGAAGATGAATACAAGACATCCACTCATGGAAGGAAGCCATCTGGTTGCAAAGATTGTGTTTAAATGTTGGTTTTGCTTAGAAAGAAATGAGGATAGGTTGTGATAGATGAAATGCAAATTTTTCTGGAAAAGAACCTTAATTATTATTCCAATACAAATCATATTGATGTACAATAGCATTTTGTTAGAGACGTTGTTGAACATAACAAATTATTGTTGAAGGTTGATACATTAAAGAATGTTGTAGATTCATTGACAAAGTCTATTAGTATTGAAAAGTTCTCTTGGTTTAGAGAATCAATGGCAATTGCCACCCTTAATAACTGATTTCATGAACGCTTCCCATTTGCAACCTTGTTTCAAAGAATACGACAAGTGGGAGAATGTTGGACACATGCTGTATTATTTGTAGGTTCCTAGAGAAAAAGGGTGTTGGGGGTTATTATTCTCCCCATATAGGGACATTGGGGCCATGGTGCCCTACACCATGATTTTGGGACCCTCGAAATAATTTTTTTGGGTTTGTTTTCAACCTTTTCAGATAATGGTTTTTTGGCCCATTGTAAACTAATTATGCTTAAGGAATTAGGGTTGTAATATAATTCATGTTAATGGATTAGGGTTTTGTATGCTATAATCTTTCAATGTAAATAAAAAATATAATACAATGAGATAAAGAGTGGAAAAAATATTAGGTAGGTTGGTTTTCCTGGTTTTGGGTTTCCAGGGTAAATATTTGTGTATTATGTATGTGAGCCATTGATAATTCTTGTGTTTTAGATTTTGTTTGGTATTTCTTTTCTTACACAAGGTTATCCACACTCTTCATTTGGTATTAGAGTGAGGTTATTTATTTGATGGGGATGCCTTTGTTTCTAGGGTTTAACTCGTCCAATCAATAGCAAAATTATCTTGGGTCTGTGATAGACCTATGTTGGAGTTGGAACTTTGCACCTTGAATATCAAGGAAAATTTTAGGGGTGAAATTTATCCCATGGGAAATTTTTCAACCTTTTTTTTCCAAAAAGAGATTCGCCAATTTTCCTTTTTCTTCAAAGATGATTTTCCCAAACTACATGAGATAATCTTTTTTACTCTAAAAATCACCAAAAATATCCAAAAAATATTTAAAGTCCTTACAAATTTATTTTTATTTTTTAAAATCGCCAAACATTTTATGGTTGCAAATTTAAGAATTAGTAAGATTCGCCAAGGTTTCTACACTTTGAGAAAATTATGGATCCTTAAAATTTTCCCTGATGAATATCCAAGTGTAAAGAAAATGGCGATCAATTCAAGAATATAATTAGAGAAGTTGAATAGCTAGAGCTTCGTGTTATGGAAGCTAAATATGGAATAGATTCTTGTAGACAAATAACATCGACTTGCTATAGATCTATGTACAAATCCCACTAATACGTTGAAAGAAGATTGGTAAAAGATGGAAAGAAAAGCAACAAGCATGATTTGTCCTTGCCTCTCAAATTTAGTTTTGTTGAATGTATTTGGATAAGTCAATGCAGGGAAGTTGTGGGGTAAGTTGGGGAATTTATATCAGTCAAAGTCCTTGGTAAACAAGTTTTTTCTTTGAAATTATTTGTATAATCTTAGAATGGAGGATGGTGACTCTGTAGCGGATAAATTATATTCCTTTAATACTCGGGTAAGCCAACTTGTCTCCATTGATACAAATATGGAGGAAGAAGATATGTGTATTTCCTTGTTATGTTCTTTGACAGACTCTTGGGATAATATAGTTGTATCAATTTCTAGTGTCATTCAATCCACATTAATGTTTGAGGATGTAGTTGCATCCTTATTATCAATGTAAATGAGGAGAAAAACCATGGAGGGTGTGACCAAGGATTCTTTATCTGTGAGAGGTCGCTTTGAAGAGAGGAACAATAAGTCTTATAGGGGAATATCTAGGTCTAGAGGTAGATCTAAATCTCTAGGACACTTGAAAATAAATTCTAGAAATGCAGTAAAGATGGGTATAATAAGAAAAAATGTAGATATAATAATGTTGATAAAGATAAGGGATATGATGATGCCCCTTCCACATAAAATCAAACCTCTATAAAAAAAGGAGATGATATTTACGTGGAACCTACAAGTACACATGGAAATCATGATGCATGGTTTATCAATTTAGGTTCTTCATTTCATATGATTCCTCACAGGGAGTGGTTTTGTGAATATGAAAAGTACAATGGAGGTAATGTTTTCCTAGGAGATGAATCGATAGACAACATCATAGGATGTGGAATGGTCAATATTTTACTCAAACATTAAATTATTAGACCTATTCTTGGGTTTTTTCACATTCCATATTTTCCTAGAAACCTGATATCTATAAGTTGTTAGAGTTAAATGATATAGCAGTATAATTTTCACATAATCAAACACAAGAACCCAAGAGACACAATAGTTTACCCTGGGAAAACCCAAACTCGGGAAAAACCCAACAAACCTTTCTTACTCAGAGAATCGATACATAATACAAGTACATCCAGATATAGAACTGATCTTGAACAAGATAGATCACAAACATATAAGATACAAAAATAAGACCCTCATAAATTAGTCTTCTACAACTCAGAGTGAACTTCTTCTTGCTTCTTGTCTTCTTCACTTGTCCTCTTAGAGAAGTGCGAACCACTTGAGAGAGAGAGAGATGAACTTGTTGTTATGATAATGAAGTGTGAAAGCATTTTATTTATATTCTTCTTTTCACTAGAAGTTTCCTCAATTAGGTCGGCTTGACTTTTATTTTATTATTTATTTTTTATTTTATCTTTCAAGCCGACTTGTATTTTTATCTTCTAGGGTTATTTTAACCATTTTATTGGGGTAATTGTGCTCTTTATTTCTTCCACTTTATATAGGACTTAAGATATATTCTGATGCTACATAAACATCAACACCCCCTATTAGTGAGGAATGTATTCTTCTTGCACGATCTTCAACACTCTTTGTCTTCTGGAGGTTCTTCTTCATCCGATCCCTCTACTAATTAGTCCACATGGCTAATAAAGGCTGGAAAATCATGAAAACATCAACACTCCCTCTTAGCTAGGGAGGTATCATCACTCTGGAACACATATGGATATCATACGATTGTCACAACTTATCTCGTACATATTGTCATTATAATAAAGGTATATTTACATCCATGTGACCAAAATGACGTCCTTTACACAACTCAGTCCACTGAGAAGTGTAATAAAGAATAACCATATCCCTCTCAAGGAGAGTCACACCATTCTCCCTGTCTCAGGAATAAAACTCCCTCTCAATGAGGGAGGTATTATTCTTGAACACATCTTGGGTTTCTTCAAAGGCTTCACGCCATGACTTATATTCAACGAATCATCTCAAGTAAAGGTTGACACAAGCTTGCTTCAGATTGATGGTTTCAAGGTCTCTTAGCCAAGTCTCATGGCTAAATCCATGCACTTGCATGAGTACACAAGTGAGCAACTAGGGAATAATCTCCCCACCCCATCACAGGGTGTCCGGGAGAAGGGGATGCCCCGCTCCGAGCATTTAGGGAATAATATCTCCACCCCACTTGGTGTCTGAGAGAATGAACTTCCCCATTCTGAGTCATCTTAGGGACTAATCTCTCCACCCTACTTGGTGTCCGAGAGAAGGTACTATCCCACTTGATCCACCCCTAGACAAGTATGATGGACAATACTGGGGAAATGGTCGATGCTCATACTCTAAGGGGATAGCGTGTGCAACTGAGGACTAATATTCCCACCCCATCATAGGATGTCTGGAAGAAGGCACTTCCCTACTCTGATCCATTCACCCCTATCCAAGTCACATGGATAATACTAAGGGAATGCTTAACGCATCAACACTACTAATCATGCAAAGGAAAATACCCCCACCCCATCACAGGGTGTCCGAGAGAAGATACTGCCCTGCTACCGAACCATTCACCCCTAGCCAAGTCACATGGCTAATACTGGGAAAATGTTTGCCAGCTGCTACAACCATCCATCTCCAATATCATCACATATCCATCTATGGTAGAGCACCCCGCTCTCTCTGTATCTGAGTACCCTGATCCCTTTGCATATGAGCATATATCTTCCTCATCATCTGAGCATCCCGCTTGCTCTTCCTCTGAGCATCTTGCTCCCTCTACCGCCGAACATATTGCTCCCTTTGCATTTGAGCATCTTTCTCCCTCTTCATATAAGCATCCTGCTTGCTCTGCATTCAAGCATCTTACTCATTCTGCCTCTAAGCATCTTGCTCCCTTTTCATCTGAGCATCTTGCTCCCCCGAGACCTGAAGCTAGATCCCCTTGAAAATCATCAATTTGGAGTACTAGACTCCTTCCATCAATCATCAATCTTGGAGTATGTATATGATCTAAAAATATGGGATGTCTTCCCATTTATCACGAGATTCTGAGATTTTCTCCCTCTCGAACATTGAATATCAATGGTATCTATAATTTGGTTGACTTCTCATCCATCACTTGTACTTCTGAACAAGTTTCATCCTTCTCTTGTAAGACATATCATATGATTTTTCCCTACAAGTCATATTTTGTCAAATAGTCAGCAACATTTCATAATCATGAAATTCAATTAAATCATATTGACATTTCAATGCAATGGAAATAATGACACAGTGCACACAGTCATGAAGATTTAATGTCTTAGCCAATGCTTCAGCACAACACCCATCCATATCCCAACATACTCAGTAACTATCTGGTGCCTTCCATCTCCACTAGAACATACTATCAAGAGCGTCCACCATTCTCAACATGTTAGCAAAGAGGTTTCATCCTAGACTAGTTCCATTTAGGGTTCATGGAATGTTGTGCAACACTACAGTCTGCTTACTCAACATATACATAACATGTACTATAAGATCCTACTGCTCGTGAATCTTAGTCATATATAAATGTATAATATGCTACATTATAACATGCATAACACACTTCATGATTCTAAGAATATAGATTTGCATACAACTGTTATGAAAATTTAGATCTGATTGACAAGAGAAATAATGACAAATGATAATCCAGATACAAATACTTATCTTTTATTGTTTTGTGGGATATCTCTTGATATATGCCTCCTTGCAGGTATCACTGGAGTCCTTAGATATTTATCTTCTTTCTTGTTAGAAGCTCATTGAAAAAACTACAAACCTGTATTTTCATACATCACCAATGAAAATCTCCTCATCTAGAGATAATGTAATCCTTGGTGTACTAAAAATAAACACTCCTTTCGATGGTCATCATCTTCTGCATTCCTTGAATTCTTTGCGGAGAATCTTCATGAGCATCATTGTATGAAATAGAGCCTGAGAGAGTAGTAAGAAGGTAATCTTTTCAGATTTATTCTTGTTGTTTTAATTTGTCTCGGGCTCCCTCTGGCTCTGGAATATATCTGAGTTCAACAACCATCTTGACATATATGGCGCAAAAACCCTAGCAGAAGAGGGTCAAACATTGAAACTTGGACTTTGATAAAACTGAATCCACAGGCTAATGCGCCCTCCTAAGGCAAGTTGGATAAAATTCCTTTTCTTCTAGATTCGTGGACAGAACAAATCATAACCTGAAACCCTAATTTTTGCAGTTTATGCAGAAAATTCAAACTTACCCAAAATTGAAATTTCAGATATGCAATTTCCGTGCCCTAAATTTTCGGCCCCTGATTTCCAGACCCTATATTTTCGGAGTAAATTATTGTGCTTTACATGAAACAACATAGCATGTGTGGGCCCATAACCTGTTAGATTTTAATGATATAACTATATAATTTTCACATAATCAAGCACAAGAACACAAGAGACACAATAGTTTACCCCGGGAAAATCCAAACTTGGGAAAAACCTAGCAAACCTTTCTTACTTAGAGAATCAGTACATAATACAAGTAAATCCATATATATAAGTGATCTTGAGCAAGATAGATCACAAATAGAGAATATACAAAAATAAGAACCCCATAAATCAGTCTTCTACAACTCAGGGTGAACTTCTTCTTGCTTCTTGTCTTCTTCACTTGTCCTCTTAGAGAAGTGCGCACCACTTGAGAGAGATATGAACTTGTTATTGTGATAATGAAGTGTGAAATCACTTTATTTATATTTTTCTTTTCACGATAAGTTTCCTCAATTAGGTCGACTTGACTTTTATTTATTTATCTTTTATTTTTTCTTTCAAGCCGACTTGTATTTTTATCTTTTAGGGTTATTTTACCCATTTTATTTGGGTAATTGTGCTCTTCATTTCTTCCACTTTTTCTAGGACTTCTTAAGAATACATTCTGATGCTACATAAACATCAACATAAGTAAGATGGGTGATGTAGGTGTGCATACTTCATTTGAAAAGCACACATGACATATGGTTCACAGAGAAATGGTGTTGATGCAGGGAGTTCATATTCGAGCTCTGTAAAATCTATTGGGAAACACTTTTAATGATGTGTGTAATATCTCTATTGTTCATGAGGACTGCAATGTAAAAGACATGACCCATATTTTCTTTGTAGATAAGACAATGTTATGGCATTAAAGACTGGGACAGATTGGAGAGAAGGGCCACCTATAAATACGTGGTAAATGCATGGTTGAAGGTATGTTTGAGTGCTCATTAGATTTTGATTTTTTTGAACATTGTATATATGGTAAAAGAGGTCAAGTGAGATTCACATTTGGTGCTAAAATAACAAAAGGAATCTTGGAGCTAATACACAGTGTTGTGTTTGGACCTATTATTGTTCCATCACTAGGTAAACCTTTGTTTTTTTGTCTCAGTCATTGATGATTTATCAAGAAAAAATGGGTATATTTACTCCAAAATAAATCTGATGTTTATGGTATATTTAAAGAGTTTAATCTCTTGTAGAAAACCAAACAAAGAAGAAAATAGTGGTGTTGAGGACCGATAATGGTGGAGAGTTCTACGGAAATTAGTTTGAGGAATTATGTAATAAGTGTGGAATAGTAAGGCAAAAAACTACTCCATACACACCTCAATATAATGGAGTTCAAGAAAGGATGAACACGATGCTAATGGATAAGGTGAGGAGTATGCTCAGTGATGCATGGTAATTATCATAGGAATTATGGGTAGAGGAAGTGGATACTGCATGTTACTTGGTAAATCAATGACCTACACCAACATTGGTTGAAAAAACTTCGCATGAGGCATGGAACGGTAAAATATCCCTCTCTTAAACATCTCATAATTTTCGGTTGTGATGCTTATGTGCATGATCCAAAGGAAAATAGGAGTTATCTAGATAATAAAGCTGAAAAATGTATCTTTCTTGGTTATAAAATGACATGAAAGGTTATAAAATTTTGAATCCAATAACTAAGAGGGTTGTTTAAAGTCAAGATGTTGCATTTAGATGTGATATTTTATAGGAGAGATCACACAGCTGGAGCAAACCTCACTAAAACTCACTCAAGAATAGCAGAGAAGAGAAGAAGAATGCCGAATCAATAATCACTCATTAACAAAATAAATGGAAAAAACTGTTGTATAATACATCAGCTGTAAGCTGGCACTGTGAATAGTGAATAATAACTTAATACAATCAAATGGATTCGAATGCCTCTAAGGTAATTCGAATTCTCCTCAATGTGTGGCTTGGATAGCATTGGAGACATCATCCAATCAGTGGTAGTAGTCACAAATAGTCAAAAGTTAGTCAAATGAGTCTAACTGAGTCTAACCGAGTCATGTGAGCACAAATCAAGGGATGGAGACTCCAAGGAGGGCACATGAGGCTGATGAGGCTATGAGTAGGTCAAGTGGTACTCCGATACAAACAAATGGAAGCTACAGGTAGTTAAACTGAGAAATAAATGCTGCAATTAACTGTTAGTGATCCAAGTAGTGTAGTAGGGCACATTAGTCTTCCAGGTGAGGAAAACAAGGTGCACTAGGTAGGTAGGAGGGATCCTGAGGGATAAAAACAGGCTCTAGGGGGATAAACATAGGCTCTAGGTGCTGGGGAGACTTCCATACTAATGACTGGATGCATGCAAATATAAAAACTGATGGTGAGAATATTCCAACACCCCCCCGCAAGCCAAATTATGAGGAACACCTGAAGGAACTAATGGTAGGGCCCTGGTGACTAAGACCAAAGGTCACCCCATACAAGAATCTAAATAAATAAAGTGAGGAAAGAGGGAAAAACCAGTGGGAAGAAATCCCCCCCTCAAGATAGAGTGTGGTAGGATAATCAATCATGTACATCACTCACCCTAAATGGTAAGTGCACTTCTCCACCGAAGAAAGATCTATCGACAAGAAATGGATCTGTAATGTGAGAAGGATGAAACCTTCGAATCTGAAAATCAGATCCAGTTCTCCTTGGATCAAGTGGATCTCCATCTTGATCTCCGACAGATTTAAGAGTAGTGGCTGCCCATCTAGAAAGAGGAGGATCTGCAAGCTGTAGATCGGGATATTGGTCTTCCATTCGCTCATCTTCACTAATAGGTGCTATATCTTCAGGTTCTTATGGATCTGGATCTAGCATTCTCTCAAAAAGAGTTATCTTCCTCTTGGGAAGAAGTGGATCATGCTCCAAAAACATGTGCTTGAGTTCTCCAACAATGGATGCAAGCGAATCTGGAGGATCTCTGAACTTGCTCTTCCTACCAAGCATGGTGGGAACACATTCAAAAATATGAAGATCATTATGGAGCATGTGATTCGAACCAACTGATCTAGAATCAACTCCATGAATGTGTAGATAGTTCTTTGATATCTCCTTTGAACCAACATAGGTGACATCATAACCAAATGAACTATGACATGATGATGATATATTGGAATTCAAATCAGCTCCAAGAATTGATAAATGGTTTCTTATGATCTCCTTTGAACCATCAAGGGTGAGATCAAAACCAAAATCACAAGGATATGCATGAGACTTGAAACCAAGCGAACGATGGTGTCTTCCATCTTCGGTAAAACTATGAAAACATGTGCCAATGACCAAATAGGAATTTATAGGAAGCATTTGATGAGGGAGAGTGAATTCATCACCTCCAAAATTTGATTTTACCTCCAAAATACTCAGTAGATCATCGTCTTGCACATTAGAAAGCTCATGGGAAGTAGCGATTTCAAAAGTCTCTTCAACTTCTAGAGTAGTAGCTGACATATCTTGCTCATAATTTTAATTAGAAAATGGATCAAATTCATCAGTGGTGATGGACCATTTTGCAATAGTAGATCCTGTTATCATGTCTTGGATTTTGACTTTATTTTGAACAACTTCATCATGGGAGATGATTGAGGCCGAATCATGAGTAAAGAGAGCAATGAAGGCAGTACTATTGGGCTTGTTCTCCAAATGGATAACATCATCCTCTTCCTTCTACTTTCCAAATAATCTTTCCAATATTGTCCAGTTATCACTTGGATGTTCTGCAGGATCAATGAGGTATTCCATATTGGAAAGCATAACAGTACATATTGCTGTTGAGGATCTGTCACAATCATCTAGCCAATCTTCTTTCTCTTCATAGGAAGCAAAATCTCTCTTAACACAAATACACATATCAAAGAGACCATATATCTTCAGGTATGTTATCATCTTGGGTTTCCATTCTTCATAGTTGTATGAAGAGAGAGAAGGAACTGCTGTTAGATTCATGGAAGCTGTTGTTGAATCCGAATCTACTGTTGCAATTGCAGAAAATTGCTGCAACAACAGAAAACTGCTGCAACTATAGAAGACATCAAAACTGCTGCAATTGTAGAAAAATTCAAAATTGCTGCAACTGCAGGAAACTTCGAATAACCTACAAAAACAATGGAGATCCATAGTAGCTGCTGAATTCGAATCTGCTAAAGATGGAATAACTAGATCCATAGTAGCACATGTGACTAGATCCTTCACACCTGGATAGACCTCACTGGATTTCTCCAAGGAATTCAATACAATTGCACCAGGAATTGCTGTGGAAATCCAGAGGCTTCTGGTGCTCAATTAAAGGCAGCTGCTCAAAGAATTGCTGCAACTGCTGCTGCTGCAATTCGAATAGCTAACTCCATATCTGATACCATGTGATATTTTAGAGGAGAGATCACACAGCTGGAGAAAACCTCACTAAAAATTACTCAAGAATAATAGAGAAGAGAAGAAGAATGCTGAATCAATAATCACTCATTAACACAAGAAATGGAAAAAACTGTTGTATCATACATCAGCTGTAAGTTGGCACTGTGAATAGTTAATAATAACTTAATACAATAAAATGGATTCGAATGCCTCTAAGGTCATTCAAATTCTCCTCAATGTGTGGCTTGGATATCATTGGAGACATCATCCAATTAGTGGTAGTAGTCACAAACAGTCAAAAGTCAGTCAAATGAGTCTAACTGAGTCTAATTGAGTCATGTGAGCACAAATAAAGGGATGGAGACTCCAGGGAGGGTGCATGAGGCTGATGAGGATGTCAGTAGGTCAAGTGGCACTCCGATACAGACAACTGGAAGCTACAGGCAGTTAAACTGAGCAATAAATGAATAAACTAGTCAATAAATGCTGCAACTGATTGTTAGTGATCCAAGTAGTGTAGTAGGGCGCATTAGTCTTCCAGGTGAGGAAAACAAGGTGCACTAGGTAGGTAGGAGGGATCTTGAGGGATAAAAACAGGCTCTAGGGGGATAAACATAGGCTCCAGGTGTTGGGGAGACTTCCATACTAATGACTGGATGCATGCAGATGCACGCATGATGACTGGATGCATGCAAATATAAAAAATTACGGTGGGAATATTCCAACATTAGAAAGGTTAAAGTTCCTCCAAAATAATATTTCCAACAAAAGGAAGAAGAACCAAATACAATAGAGTTTGAGTTGCCAAGGGTGAAGAATTTGACTCTATAAAAGAAGAAGAGGCAGAAGAGGAAGAACCTCAAGTTCCATCCTTGAGGAGATCATTTCATAAAAGAAGGAAAATAGAAATGTATATTGCACTTGAATTTGACTCTAATTTGACTCTATTTATTATTGATGTTGGTCCTAGCATTGTTAAAGAGGCAATGGATTCAGAGGATAGTAAACTTCGGAAGAACACAATGGTTGAAGAAATGGATGCCTTCGATAAAAATGAGACTTGGGAGCTAGTTGAGTTCTTGGTTGGCAGAAAAAGTATATGTAACAAATGAGTATTTAAGAAGAATATGAATGCATAAGGTAAGGTGGAGAAGTACAAAGATCGTATAGTAGCCAAGGGATATTCCTAGGTGGAGGGAATTGATTTTGGTGATATTTGTTTTCTCTTGTTTCTAAATTAAATTGTATTATATTTTTTTTGTCTATTGCTGCTGATTTTGATCTTGAAGTAGAGAAGATGGATGTGAAGACAAAATTTCTACATGGTGATCTTGAAGAAGAAATTTACATGAAAGAGCCATAGGGTTTTGCAATGAAGGGAAATAAGGAGTTAGTTTGCAAGGTGAAGAAGTTCCTATATGGATTAAAACAATCACCAAGAATGTGGTATCAAAAGTCCGATACTTGTATATTGGGACTTGGTTTCTTAAGAAGCAAATTTGATCACTTTGTGTATTCCAAGTAGGTTGGTGATAATTTTATTTGTGTGGTATTCTATGTTGATGATATGTTGCTGATTGGAAACAACAAAGAAATCATAAAGGACATCAAATCCCAATTGTCTTATAAGTTTGATATGAAAGATCTTGGTGCTAATTTTTATTTATTTTGGGAATGGAAATTAAAATATATCGGGTGAATAGAAGGATCTAGTTGAGTAAGTGGAAATACATCGAGATAGATTGTATAGGTTTTGTAAAAAATTTACTCAACCTTCAACTTTGATTTCTAGTTTCACTGATACATTGTTTAATACATAAACTCATTGAACATATGACAAATGCAAATGAATTATTTCCTCATAAAAAAATTAAAATTAGAAATACATGAATATATTTACCACACTACTGAGAGCATAAATAAATATCAGCCACACATTTAAAATTTCAGACTCAAAATATTTAGCTAAATGGCCCAGGAAAAATCCTCGAGGGGGAAAAATTGTGAGAGAGAGAATGCTTTATTTCTTCTTAAATAAAAATTTACATCGGTAAATGAAAATAATAAACACCCAAATTATCTCAAAAAACAAGTCCACACATTGCTTCGAAAATAGTGTTGACCGTTGCCCTGAAAACAATGCCACTACAGCCTCAAATTTCCTAACGGAAATTCACTTCTTAGGATGTACAAAACATACTAATTCCCTCCTTGAATTATGAGCCTACTATATGGTCTGGATCCATAGAATTTCATGCCCACTGTTCAATTGAATATTTTCTCAATTTTCATGCCACACATTTCCAAGAAAATCGTGCCAACAAATCAATGATCCCTCCCTCGATTTCCGTGCCACTTATATCCTAGAAAATTGTGTTGTGCAAATGCCTCTCTTCTTGTACGAAACAACTGCAATAAATACCTGTATGGAATCAATTAATGATGATGTATTTAACCTTGAAAACTGGGCCTACAACGTTGGAACTCGTGCCATTTCTCTCTATCGTGCAAATGCTTGGAAAGTCGTGCCCACAATCAGTTAGTCTCTCTCTCAAATCGACTTCTCTTATTCTCAAGGAAAGCTGACCTCCAAGTCTCATGGATGGAATGAATATAATGCTTCTTGGTTGCCTTGCCTTTTCATTTTTTCTCCTAAGGTAGTTGAATAATCACTAGATCAAGGGCCCACATTGAATCTAGTGGTATCACATTAATGGATGAGAAAATTCACTTTTCTCTCCATTAAATAATTTCCTTTCAACTCCCACTTAAATTTATTGAAAAGTCACTTTAATCTCTAAAGTGAATTAAATGCTCATCTTAAGCAATTAATGCAAGTGTCATGTCACTTGTCCACTTTTAGTGACTTAGGCACAAAGGCACTAGGGGAACACTTTCTAGGTATAAAATTCAACACTCCCTCTTACTGAGGAAAGTGTTCTCCCTCATTCCCAGATTGTACCTAAAGAAGATAAACTGATTTCTCACTAAAGCTGGTAATATGCTCATGTGCTTCTCACACAATATAATAAATTCCCACCCTTTATAAACTCCTCTACAGAAGGTCAAATCTAATGTCCCTTCATGTTAGGCATCATCACATGAAGGACATCTTGAGCTACAATTCTCAGCACTTCCTTTTCACGAGGGATGTCCTTCTGGAATGTCCTCCACCCGAATCACACTCCAGTATCACACTATCTGTTGTAGAAGCTCCTTCTGTGTCTTGAATCCATCCCTCTACAGATCCTACACTTTGCACTAGTTCCACATGTCGAGAAATATCATCTTGCTCATCCATCAGTAACATGTCATAATAGCTAAACCTCCTGCTAGCATTGGAAGATTTAGACTCTCGCTTACTCCCCTGAATCAAAGAATAAATACTCGATACCACTTCAATATTCGGAGCATATCGCTCTCCCCTTTGAACTGAGTATTGACTACTCGACACCACATCAATACTTGGATATTCTCACTCTCTGTCTGTCTCAAACTCAAAACCTGTTATCCACCCGGATCCTCCTGATGTAGGATATCCATGCACTACATACTCACTATCTATTCAATGACTTATCAACTCAGGATCAACCATATCCACTCCCAATACATAGATACATATGTGCTCACTCTTGAACAAAAAAACATAGCGTACACCTTCCAAGGCTTGAATTGAGAGTCTTCTATCCTGTAGCCTTAGAACATCGAGCACTCCTGATACCTCTAAAAGCTATCCAAAATCTAGTTGGAACTGTACTCATCCCACTCCTCTGATTGCATGCATTGCGCCCTCTTTATCCTGTACAAGCTGCTCTGGAACTGTCTCTATAGTGAGGAAGGCATCTCGCCTCCTAGTCATGTGACTACAATACACACTATTAACTATCCATTTCCCATCATCCATAGGTCCACTGTTGCCGAAACTTGAAACAATTACGACAAGAGAATTATTTCTCGAACTTTGCAGCATAATTCTCTATCTTAGTTGTATCTGCAACTTGTTCCTCCTTCTCCTACTTGCCCCTCTTCTTCTTAGGACATTGGCTAGCATAATTTCCAAGCTCATTGCATGCATAAAACCTAACTCTGCTCAGGTCCTTCTTCTGCTCACCTCTCTGCTGCTTAGCCCCTCCCATAGGGCCCTTCTTCGACTTCTTGCCTTTAGATGACAAGGTAACATTCTCCTTATCATCTCCTTTTTGCTGGCCCATGGAGCTAGATCTCAGCTCCTCCCATGTGAAGCCGTCCCAAAATTTGGACCAAGAATGCATGTTCTCTCTAGCAACAACTGCTCGTACAAAGTCATGCCATGGATTTGAGAATCCATTCAAGGCTACTCTCACCAAATTTTCCTCATCCACAACCTCACTAAAAACACCCAACTCATCATGTACCTGAGTGATGCGGGTCAGGTATGATGCAACGTTGTCGGTCTTAGTCATTTTAATGTCTCTCAGCTTCTGTCTCAAAATCAGTTTATGGTTTTGATTGTCATCCCGAAACAACTTCAGCAGGGAAAACCACATATCATAGGAATTCTTTTTCCCAACCACATGAGGGATGAGGTGGTCTTTTACAACATCAAGAAGAATGCACCTTACTTTTACATTCTTCTGGTTGTAGTCATCCAAAAGGATAATATCATTAGGTCTTGTGTATACTTTCTTGGTTATCTCCCATAACCCAAGCTCCTCCAACAACAAGGTGACCCTATCCTTCCATGGAATCAAAATTTTATCCCCCACAAGTCTATCCTCAAACCTTAAGCCAAGCATCAATGATATCTTCATAGAAAAACCAAAAAAACCTCAAATTGAATCTGCTAGACAAGGCAATCTTTTCCCACTGTGTCATACTTTAACTAAGCTGTCACACTTAAAATGTAAGTACAAATATTCCTTTGATGAAAAAAATAAAACTCTCTCTCAAGTCTGAAATCCCTACTCCACTTCAAAAAACCTCGCTATGATACCATGTAAAACATTTACTCAATCTTCAACTCTGATTTCGAATTTCATTGATACATTGTTTAATACATAAACTCATTCAACGTATGACAAGTGCAAATGAATTCTTTCCTCATAAACAACTCAAAATTAGAAATATATGAAGATATTTACCACACTACTGAGAGCATAAATAAATATCTGCCACACATTTAAAATTTCAGGCTCATAACATTTAGCCAAATGGCCTAGGAAAAAATTTGAGGGGGGGAACTTGTGAGAGAGAGAATGATTTATTTCTTCTTAAATAAAAATGTACAACAATAAATGATAGTAATAAATTCCCAACTTATCTCACCAACCAAGCACACACATTGCTTCAAAAATAATGCTGACTATTGCCTCGAAAACAGTGCCACTACAACCTCGAATATTGTGGCAAAAATTCACTTCTCAGTATTGTACAGAATAGACTAATTCCCTCCTCGAATTCTGATCTTGCTGTATGGTTTGGTTCCATAGAAGTTCATGCCCATAATTTAGCTGAATATTTTCTTGATTTTTCGTTCCACACATTGCCTAGAAAATAGTGCCAACAACTCAACAATTCCTCCCTTGATTTTTGTGTCACTTACAGCCTAAAAAATCATGTTGTATTGATGCCTCTCTTATTGTACGGAATAATTGCAATAAATACTTGTACAACCTCAATTAATGCTGGTGTCTTCAACGTTGAAAAATTTTCCTGTAGCATTGGAACTCGTTCCCTTTCTATTTGCTGTACAAATTCCTGGAAATTCGTGCCCACAACTAGTCATTCTATCTCTCAAACTCGACCTCTCTTCTTCTCAAGGAAGGTCGATCTCCAAGTCTCATGGATAGAATGAATATAATGCTTCTTGGTTGCCTTTAATTAATTCAGGCTAAGGAATTAGGGTTGTAATATAAATAGGGTTAATGGATTATAGTTTTGGATGCTAGAATATTATATTGTAAGAAAAAAATATAATACGAGATAAAGAATGTAGCAACTTTGAGCTAGGTTGGTTTTCTCAGTTTTGGGTTTCTAGGGTAAATATTTGTGTATTGTGTGTGTGTGAGCCACATTATTAATTCTCGTGTTTTAGATTATGTTTGGAATTTACATAAGTTTATCTAAGATAGTCACTTCGTATTATAGCAAGGTTATTGGATTGAAGGAGTCGCCTTTATTTCTAGGGTTTAGCTAATCTTGTGAAGAGCAATGATATCTTGAGTTCGCAAAAACTTTTGTTGGAGTGGAAAGTTTGCACAATGAATATTCAAGTAATATAGAAGTTTAACAACCAAATCGTACGAGTTATGAAAGCTAAATATGGATTATAGTCTTGTAGAAAGAGAAGAATGGATTACTATGGATTAAGGTACAAATCCCACTAGTATGTTGAAAGAATATTGGGAAAAGTTGAAAAAAAATAAAGAAGCATGATTTGAATTTTCCTTGAGATTCAATGTTTTTGAGTGTCTCCAAAGAAGACAATGCAAATAAGTTGTGGGATAGTTTGGGGAATTTGTATCAATAAAAGTCCCTAGTAAACAAGTTAATTTTTTGAGAGAAGTTGTATCATCTTAGGATGAAGGATGGTGACTCTATGGGAGATAATCTAAATGCCTTTAATACTTCAGTAAGTCAACTTGAACAAGTTATTCAACTTGACGAGAACTCGACATTGTTCTCATTTTTTCGGTGGTCAATTTTAGTAGTTGTTCTTACCCCCGTTTCAAAAAGTGTGTATACTGGTAGCACCATTTTTCATTTTGAGCCATTTTTTTGCGACTTTGAAACTTCTTTGTCATAAAAATACTATAATTTCTATTTACAAATGCGTTTTTTCAAATTTTCCAAAAATGTATACATTTAGTATCTAGTTATATTGAAAAAATATATACATTTTTGAATTTTTGTTACTTTTAGAAGCCATTTAGAATGAAAAATATACATATTTTTGATGTTTTTTTTATAATTTTTTTCTCTTAAATAAATCATTTTAAGGACAAATTTATAAAAATAAAATAAAAATATAGTCATTTCAAACATTTTTTTAATGTATTTTAAACTTTTTTTTTTTATGTAAAGAACTTAAACAAATTTAAATTAAAAAAAAATTGAAAAAACACCCCCCAACAAACCACAAAACAAAAAAAAGTTAAAAACAAAATAAAAACGTAAAAAACAAAATTTGAAAAAAAAATTCAAAACTATAAAAATTTTAAATTAAAAAAACTATATTAAAAAACTTATATTTCAAAACAAAAATAAAACAAAAAATTAAAAATTGAAAACTATATAAAAAATTAAATTAAAAAAAACAAGCTACGTCCCTCGCACCCCTCCTACCTCCCTACCCCTCTCTTGTCTCACGCCCCTCCCCTACCTCCGTACCCGCTCTCCCCTCCCCTCTCGTCCCCCCCTCCCGCCGCGCCTACCTCCCTACCCCGTCTCCTCCCCTCCTTCCCGCCCCGCTTCATGCTCCCCTCTCCCCCTACCCCTTCTCTCCACCTGCCCGCCCCCTTCCCCCTCCCCCGTCCCACGCCCCCTGCTGCCCGCGCCCTGCCCACCCAACCCCTCTCACGGCACGACACGATTCTAATAATCGTGCCACCGCGAAGAGGCGGTGTTTGGGCAGTTGAAATTTGATTTCTAATTTTGTTTTTTAAAGTTTTTTAATTTTGTTTTTTTATATAGTTTTTACATAGTTTTAAGGTTTAAATTTTATTTATTTATTTTAAATTTTGTATTTTAAGTTGCTTTTTCAAATTTTTATTAGATTTTCTTTTAATTTTTTATAAATTTTTTTGTTTAATTTGAAAAAGTCTAGAAAATTTTTAAAAAATAAAATTTAAATTGATTTTTTAAATTTTTTTTTATTGTTCAAACATGTTCAACATTTTTAAGTTTTTTTAAATGTTAATTTTCGTTATGAAAGTTGTATTTTTTTAAATTTGTGTTTTATTTTGATTTTATTTTTTACAATTTTTAAAATTTTTGTTTTATAAATTTTCTTCCAAGGTTGTATTTTATTTTTATTTTTATTTTTAATTTGGTTTTTGAACTTTTAAAATAAATTTTGCAGTTTTGAATTTTCACATTTTTTGAATTTTTTTCATTTTTAAATCTAGGAGGTCCATTTTTAAATGTGAGGGTCGGTTTAGGGTTTCGATTACAGCGATACCACTCATGGTTCATTTTGAGGTTTTTTTTTGTGTTTTTGATTCACAAATAAGATTTTTTTATGGCTAGAGTTCTCGTTCTTTATATATAGTTGTTTTAGAGTATACTACATTTCCTCTTTCTCCCTTGTGCACCCAAATATCATAACTTCTACATTTTATGGTTTAATACATGGTTTTATTATGAATAATATAATAAATTCTTTTATTTTATATGAAAAGAGTAGTGAAATAATTTCTTGAATAATTTGTGTTTAACTTAGTGCTAGATTTATACGTTCCTAAGAGATTTAATAAATACAATTTTAAATTATAATACAACGATATAATAATGCCATTTTTTGAAAAAGTGTTCTACTGGTAGCATTAATTTTAAATTTAGGGCTTGATTTTAAGGTTTTTTAAACAACAATAATGATTGTTTTGGTCCATGTCTATATTTTTAACCACAAAAAAAGTGGTGCTACCGGTAGCATTAGTTTTCAATTTAGGACTTGATTTTAAGGTTTTTGCAAACAACAATAATGAGTTCAAGAAATTGCTCTGAAACTACTTGTGATGGTATTAACCCTACAAATTAGGGCAAAACAAGATATACAAAGATAAAGAATGCATGAAACACAAGATTATATTGCAGAATAATGATAAAAGGAAATAGACAAGAGAAATGTTGCAAAAATAGCTCTTGTATTATGATAATGACTTTAAGAAGTAATGTTCACGTGCCTCTTAAGGTGGGAGACCTTTCATTAGATCAAAGATTCAATAAAATGATCCATGGCAAGACAATCGATATCCTCTTAGCTCCTTTAATACACTTTTAATATCCCAAAACCCTAACTACTCAACTCAACAAATAATTAATGAGTACCAACTAACTAGTGGGCCTTAATTAATAGAGAGACCCTTTTTACATTAATATTATACTACTAACTAATCAACCTTATTCAAAGGTTATGGCCTTATACATAACATGACTAACTACTAAAGTAAGGGAGTTAGTATGTGATCCTAACAGTAAATGTATGCTTGAAGGTATGTTTAATTGTTCATTAGATTTTGATTCTATGAATATTTTATTTATGTTAAACATAATTGGGTGAGATTCCCATTTGGTGCTAAAAGAGCAAAATGAATCTTGGAGTTAATAGACAATGATATGTTTGGACCTATTATTGTTCCATCACTAGGTAAACTTATGTATTATGTCCCATTCATTGATGATTTCTCAAGAAACACATGGGTATATTTCCTACATAAGAAATATAAGGTTTTTGGTAAATTTAAAGAGTTTAAATCTCTTATAGAAAACCAAATAGAGAATAAAATAATGATTTTGAGGACATATAATGGTGGAGTGTTTTGAGGAAACGAGTTTGGGGAATTTTTTAAGTGTGAAATATCAAGGCATAAGACTTCTTCATACACATCTAAAGAAAATGAAGTTGTAGAAAGGATGATTAGGACGTTGATGGAGAAGGCAAGGAGTATGCTCAGTGGTGCAAGGTTATCACATGAATTATGGGAAAAGGAAGTGGATACTGCATGTTACTTGGTAAATCGAGCACCTACATCAACACTAATTGAAAAAACTCTGCATGATGCATGGACTAGTAAAAAACCGTCTCTCAAACATCTCAAAATTTTTGGTTGTGATTCTTATATGCATGTTCTAGAGGAAAATATGACGAATATAGATAATGAATATGAAAACTATATCTTTATTGGTTATAAATATGGTATAAAAGATTATGAAATTTGGAACCCAATAACTAAGAAGATTGTTTATAGTTGGGATGTTGTATCTAGAGAGGTTAAATTTCCTCCCAAATATGAAATCCAACCAAAGGAACAAGAACTAGAGAAAATAGAGTTTGAGTTGAAGGGTTAGGAACTTGAATGAATAGAAGAACATGAACTAGAAAAGAAAGAACCTCAAGTTCCATCCTTGAGGAGATCAGTTCGTAAAAAAGGAAACCGAAAAGGTATATCTCACTTGATTTCCAATCTAATTTTGATCTATCTATTACTGATCATGATCCTAGAATTATTAGGGAGCCAGTGGATTCAAAGTATAGTAAAATTTTGAAGAAGGTAATGGTTTATGAAAGGGATTCATTGGATAAAAATGAGACTTGGGATCTAGTTGAGTTGTCGTATACAAGAAAAACTATTGGTAGAAAATGGGTATTGGGATATTGAAGCAGGGTAGATGGATGTGAAGACAAAATTTCTATAGGGTGATCTTGAAGAAGCAATTTACATGAAGCAATAATAATGACTTTAATGAAGGGAATGGAGTTGGTTTGCAAGTTGAAGGAGTCATTGTATGGATTAAAACAATCACCAAGAATGTGATATCAAAAGTTTTATACTTATATATTGGGAATTGGTTTCACAATAAGCAAATCTTATCTCTGTGTGTATTCCAAGTAGGTTGGTGATCATTTTAATTATGTGGACTTAAACATTGATGATATGTTGCTAATTGAAAACAACAAGGAAATGTTGTTGATAGCATGATTTGCCACAACCTATGCAACATGCCTTGATGGCCTACCATGTCCCTCTGTAGACTCATATTACCCCTCTTGCTTAGTAAAATTCCTAAAAATCACATTTTTGTTGATGTACACGAGTCACTAGGACTACAACATGTGTATACGCAAGCTGATCCATTACCGCCCGCGTACATCAGGTTTTATGCTCAAAATTAAAAATATTTCAGGTTTTCCTTCCCAAGTAATGACCATTTGGATCCTTGACCTTCCATATGCTAGAAAATGCTCCGATTTGACCCTCCACCTCCTTTGAGGGTTATATATTGAGCCATTGTGGAGAATCTGAGGGAGGATAAATTAGAGAGCAAGTAAACTCTGGAGGAATTTTGCCCCATTTCCATTGCCTTGATTATGCATCCCTTTGTCCTTTTTAGATTGAACTCTTTTATGTTCATCTACAAAGCTCTTCCCTATCTTGTGAAGGAGAAACCCAATTACTCCTTGAACTTGTGAGCTTTCCATGGCATCGATGATTGAAAGTGTGGAGGCATAGGTGGAGGAACTTAGTTTCTCAGTTCCAATGAGTTGCCGATAGGAGGTTGTCACTATGTACTTCTGTTCATTACATTAATATAAATACTCTTTTCTTGTCCAATTCATGTTACAAATGTTTATGTTATTCTCATTGGGTATATTTTTTAATATGATAATGGACTATGCTAGATTATATGCTAACAAGTTATATACATTTTATAAAATCATATATCTTGGTTGTTGAGGACAATTTGTAGGTAAGGATCATTGAATTGCGAGCTCAACGGTTGTCTTGTTCGAACATCCGGTTGAGGTACGGGTTTTCTCTTGTTGTTGTTGGAATTTCATATTTATATAGAATACTTGAGAATTGAGTTGATTTGTGGTGTTACTCTGTCTATTGTGGTTCTACCCCAAGCCATAGGAATTTTTTCTCTGTAACATACTTGGTGACTCCACTAGGAAGGATCGTTTCTGGGGTATTTCTGGGTGATTTTTCTCTCTTATTTCTCTCTATTTTTTTGAGTTTTTGTGTCGCTAGTATCTTGAAATTCAATACCTTTCTTTTTCTTGAGTGATTTGGATTCATTCTTAAAGTTTTGGCCATTTTTATCCACTCATGTGGGCTGGCTGTTCCCTGCCTGCGTACCCACATGGGATGACTATGTTTTCCCTGCATACATACGCTGTTGTTTTCCCGACAGTTGTGTACATATCAATTTTGAGCTTATTTCTTGAGTTGGATGTTTTCTGGGTGAATTCTGAGTGTTGTTGATACTGCTTGGGATTTTGTGTTGTATGTTGGTTTCCTTTATAGTGACTGGAATCTCCCTTTTTATTAGTTTTTAATCAAATTATTTTTTTGTCATTTTTTTCATTAGTAGTCCTTTTTGTTTGTTTGATTCATGACTTATTCTTACTATCTTGGTTGGTTGGTTTCTTATACTAGCTGCATAATTTGAGAGGTTTATGGTTCAATCTTGCATTTTCATTCTATTACATTGAAAATACAAAAATATTTTCATTTTTCATTTCTACTTGAGCACTTGCATTTTCGCTTGGAGTTGCATTAGTCTAGGCATTATTTGGAAAGATTTCATTTGCATTTGAAATTGAAAGAGACCATACTAGTGCATTTTCATTTAGTGGCATATAGATTTCATTTGAAAAACAAGACTAGTACGTAGCAATGTTTTTATGTATGCTTCTTTCTTTTTGCTGAGTCAGAAACATCACTAGTTGCATGATCATATCCTTCTGAGTAAGCAACAAACAATCAAAATTAATGCTTAACTTGAAAATTGATTAGAAAGATTTCATTTTCTAGGGTGCACAAACAAGTATAGGTTTTAGAGCCTTGGAATAGGATTTTGTGAGTAAACGTATCCAAGGCTATGAAACTCAACATTAGTTTTCTATCTAGGGAGTGGTGAAATACATGGTATAATTAGTGTTTTTGGGAATCTCCTCTTATACACGAGTCAAGCACAAGTTCACATGAAATTTGGTTGCGGAGATAACCCTCCAATACCTTCCTAGCATCACATATATATCTAGGGTCTATTTGTATCTGGGGGTTCTGGAAGCACCTAAGTGGTTCTTGAGATTTGGGATTAGCTACCCTACCCATACGATGGACTTGGCCTACAAATGTTCTCCTGAGTATCAGTTATATGTGGTGACCTTAGTTTCTTATTTTAGGTACAACACAAGGTACTTGCAGGGGTTATTCTGTGAGTGTCCTGAGTCAGATAGGGTTCGAACAACACATAGAATTTCACTTTGAAGTTTGAGGGCCCTTATAATTGATTCTGTTACCTCCAGCTGTAGTAGAGTCTCAGGCCCCTCCTGGGCGAGGCACAACTTCTATAATGTCAGGAGGCCCCTTATGCATCTTCCCTATTTGTGTGCATTTTGGCTTAAATTTTCTTGGAGTGTGCTCGTTGCTGGTTAGTTGGCCTTAGGGATCTATATCATTTTTATGACTCTTTTGAATTCATTGTGGATCAAGTTTCATCCATCCGCTATTCTTGCTGCTTAGCAGGTTTACTACGTGGTGATCCTTTGCAGCCTCACCATAAGAGGCGTAGATATACTATCAATGGTCCTTATATATCCCATTGAGAGCTTCAAAGAATTCTTACTATGAGATCTGATTCTGATATGTCAGGGATCCCTTCGACCCCTTCATTAGTAGTGGGTGGAGGAGTCCATGGGACTCCCTCTTATGCTGTATCATGGGTACCATGGACTCCTGTGTTCACGGGTTCTCACACTACCGGTTCATCCTGGCCTATTAAAATGAATCCTTTTGAGTATCCTTGGTCATTAAAATCATTTGTCCACTTTTTCCTTAGTATTATCGGGAAATGATGATTCATCGATTCCCAAAACTACTAATGCATTTACTTTTGGCATGCCTAATCCATTGTCAAGTATCCCATCCTCCATACCGGTTTGTAGTGCTCACTCAGGTGTTGGGATTGGGGGCATGTTAGCCCCCTTTACCTCATATCAGTTTGGGAGTGTTCATATCCCTCCTTATTCTCCTTATGTTGGGGGATGGAATCCACTTTCATCAGATCCTAATACCAGTTTTAATCCTTTTATGCGTGGGGGTGGGAATGTAGGCGATATTTATACCTTGTGTATCCCATCCATATGCCTATCATTTGTTGCACCAATTCCTATGAATTCATTTATTATGGAACATCCTCATCTAAGTTCATCCATTCATTTGGGAGGGAATGAATCATTCAATATGCCCCCCCCTTCGTTTCGAGTTACTTTATTGGGGGGATATATGCTTGCTCCTATGTTAGGGGGCAATGTATACCATCCTATGGGAAATTTTGGTAATGTTGCATTCTCTTCCCAAGAGATCCCTTCCATGAAGATACCCATGCATACTTATACACATCAAATTGGAGGGGGTTATTATCCTATGGTCAAGGTCATGGTATATACCAGAATCCACTGTGGCCCATGGTCTTTAATCCGATGCCTACGGGGATGTATCCATAGAGTAAATCTTTCACGAGGGCATGGCCTCAAGCATCAAAACCAAGGATCCCATTTTTGGCCACTTTGCGACTTATCTAGATTAACAAATGATCCAGTGTGTCATGATCCGGTATGGCCTCCAGTACCCACTAAGATTCCCTCGGACATTCCTAAGTTCGAGGGTAAGAAGGGTGTTGATTTGGGTGATCATGTTACTACCTTTCACCTTTGGCGCTCGTCTAATTCCTTAAATCACGATTCTATTTATTTTAGGCTGTTTCAACGTACCCTCATAGGGCCCACCGCGAAATGGTATGTCGAGTTACCCAGGGGAATGTACCAGACCTTTAACAACCTAGCCTTAGTTTTTATCAACCACTTTTAGTTTCCTGTACGTTATGACGCAGGCACAAAATTTTTATCAACATTCTATCAGGATAAAGCCACTCACTATTTCAGATCATATTCAGGAGTGGCGTAACGAAAGAGGTTGATTAAAGCTAATATTCTACCAGCTTTCCTATTGGAATGGTTCCTTAAGTCCCTTTTTCCTTATATTGCGAAGGATGTCTCAACATCCAGATCAACGACTGAGGAACATGCTATCTTCAAATCTCAATAGTTAGACTTGATCTACGCTCAATCTGGGATTTTGTGTGAAATTATCCCTGACGCACTACGATCGAGTCATGAACCCAAGCAAACTCTAGGGCCTCATGTCGATGGCATTGTAGGCGCCACAAGTGCCAATGTTGTAGATCAGGTGACGAATCAGATGCATAATTTATCCATTAGCCAGTATACAGCAGGACAAGCTACGACTTCGTCCTCTCCCACCCAATCTTCGGATGTACATTCCGTGCAGTCGACGAACCCGAAGGGTAACAAACAACCTAGAGGGAATAAGAAGAAGGGGAAGAACAATCGTAAGGGTGGGAATAATAATAATAAGAAAGGAAATCCAAATAATGAAAAAAATGACAATAATACTAGTGGGGACAAGAAGCAAAAACGAAAGGTGAAGTTTCCTTGTAAGCTTTTCTCTCAAGATCACTTCACCCACTTGTGCCCTAGGATGGATGAATCCTCGAAGCTCATAGCACAGGGCTCAATTGTGTTAACGAATCCACTTCCTCATAATCAAAATATGACTTCGAGTGCTTCCAACACCGGAAATGGGTCTATAGGAAGTTCAAACCTTTTGGCCCATGACGGTGGCCATGGATGCATTAATATGGTCCATTTGGAGGTTAATGCCACAACTCACTCTCGTGATTATGGTCCTCTGCAACCCTCTATGGGGAAAGGGACTCCTTCTTTGGAGATCCATTTGCAAATTGATAATCTTGACCCTATGCCACATGTTCCGAAAGGATTCCTTAAGCGCTCGGACCACAACCCTAATTCCCGAGATGCCCAAAACTATTCCATCGTTGAGGATCTAGGCCAAATGTCATGTGCTATGTTAACTTTGGAGGTACTCTAGACGTGTCCTTCACAGAAGAGTGTCGTTTTATCTGCCCTGGGAGCTCTTGATTTAAGTGGCCCTAGCATTATCAAGTTTGAGACCGTTGATGTTCAGCCTCGTATACCTTACCATGTGGCTTTCCAAGTCCATGTGGAGTGTCTTGAAATGACTGCCAAATGTACTGTTGTTGACGAAGGTGCTTCTACGTCAGTGATGTCACTATCTTGTTGGAAGGCCCTTGTATCTCCTCCGCTATCTAAGTATATGACCATGTTGAATGCGTTCAATGTCCATTCATTACGACCGCATGGAATAATATTCTATCTCCTGGTCTAGTTGGGTGGGAAATCCATGTCGATTGAGGTTGAGGTGGTTTATGCACCCCTTGACTACAATATTTTATTGGGTAGGAATTGGATCTATGGTATGAAAGTGGTTGTGTCATTTGTGTTTCACATGGTTTGCTTTCCTCATGAAAGCATAATTGTGACCGTTGACCAATTATATTTTACTAGTTCCAATTCCTCGGCATCACCCGGATCTATGGTCCCCAAGATAAAAAATTCTTAGTAGGCAATTGAGAATGTTGGTGTTGACATGTATTCCTCTCTCATGGGAACTTTTATTTTTTCGGCACCAATCTCGTTTATCGATTCCATTTCCGATGGTGCTCCATCATCGTTGAGCCTGGTTTCATTCCATAGTTCATATTTTAATGACCCATGGAATTTCCCTTCCCCGACTACATCATGCGAAGGGAATCCACACATCATAATGGATATGGCCTTGTCTGCAACTGAATTTACTTATCAAGCTGTACAACAAGTCACTGCAGACAATAATATTTCCTCTTTAGGGACGGAGGAGGGAGATCCCGTACTACCACCTGCTTGGGAATTCAACTCATCATGCTCATACGACTGTCTCGACGATACTTTTCCTTAATATGAATATATTATCGAGGCCATGAATGGTCCCAAAAGGCCTTGGGAAGACCTTCATCATAGAATTTATTTCCTCCCAGAGTTTGAAAGGATCGAGCAGGATGAGTTTCAGTCAACCTTAAGTGAGAAAGTTGGTCATCCCATGGTCCAGTTGAATATGCATGGTATATATGATGAAGAGAAAATGGAGAATATTTCTTCCACCATTTTGATCAACATTTTTCAAACTCCCAGAAAAGTGGAGAATGTTTATGTCGGTGCAGACTGCTCACCTGAAGAATTTTAGATTTACATCGATCTATTTAAAGAATTTTGGGATGCTTTTTCCTAGTCTTATGAAGAGATGCTTAGGAATAGACCTGAGTATTGTCGAGCATGAAATCAAGATCTACCCTAACAATAAACCTGTTCGGTAACACCTAAGAGTGGTGAATCCACAAAAGGCACCCGCTATAAAAGCAGAGGTAGAGAAGCTTCTTAAAGATGTCTTCATCTACCCGGTTCCTTTAACTGAATGGGTATCCAATACCATTCCTGTAGATAAAAAACAAGGAACCATCCGAGTGTGCACAAATTTTTGAGATCTGAATAACGCTTGTCTAAAAGATAACTTCCCCAGAACTTTCATTGATCAAATTCTGGATGAATGTGAGGGAAGTGAAATTTCTCATTTATGGACGATTTTTCGGGTTATAATAAGATCCAAATCAAGCTTGAGGATCAACATAAGATAACATTTATTTGTCCATGGGGTACTTTTGCATACTGAAAAATTCCCTTAGGCCTTAAAAATGTCGGAGCAACCTTTCAGCAAGCTATGACATTCACGTTCCACAATCTCAAGCATATTGTAGAGGATTATCTGGATGATCTTGCTGCTCACTCTTGCAATAAAGTGGATCATCCAGCTCACCTTTGACTTGTATTCGAAAGATTCCGGCATTATAAGATCCATTTAAATGCTCATAAATGCATCTTTTGTTTTATAACTGGTCGTCTTTTGGGAGTCATAGTTTCAAAGGAGGGGATTAGGGTTGACCATTTAAAGGTTGAGGCAATACTTCGATTGCCTCCCCTGTGCTCAATTACTCAACTTCAGAGTCTTAAGGGGAAATCCAATTTTCTACGTCACATTATAGTTAACTTTTCCAACCTTTCTAAGGGTTTCATGCGCCTTTTGACAAAGGATGCTCCGTTTATATGGAATGAGTGAGCCCATGAGTCCTTCGATGCTCTTAAGAAAGCCCTAGTATCGGTGCCTTTGCTACGTCCTCCCAACTATAATAGAGAATGTTTTCTTTATATCTCAGCGTCTCAAGAGACAGTTGGCATGGTCTTGGTTAAAGAGGATGACGAGATCCAAGAGCACGTTATTTATTATCTCAGTCTAAATCTAGTAGACTCTGAACTCAGGTATTCTCACATGGAGAAATTGGCACTTGCGACCGTCCATGCAGTTCAGAGGTTGTGTCACTACATTTTACTACACAATACTACTGTCATGGCATATATCAATCCATTTCAATTTATCTTGACAAGATGTATGATTGGGGGGGAATATAATAAATGGATTGTGATTTTACAAGAATTTGACCTGGATTTTGTTTCAGCGAAATCCAAGAAGTCTTTGGTCTTTGCGGAGTTAATCATGTCCGATTTCCCTCAGCTAGATGAGGATATGGTTTACGATGAATCATTTGTGTATGATCGTATATTCCTTATCTCATATTCAGACCCTTGGTATGGAGACATTATTTTATATATTTGGACTCTGAAATTCCCTTCGCATCTTTCGATGGATGATTGACGATGTATACATCATTAGGCTAAAAACTACCTCATTATAGATGACACTTTGTATTGCCGAGTGGTGGATTCTATTATGTGTCGTTGTTTAATCCACAAGGAAGCGAAGGTTTTTCTAAATGAAAGCGATAGTGGGGCATGTGGTGGTCACTTATCCGGGCTTGCGATAACTTAGAAGATTATTCAAGCTGGTTACTAATGGCCATCCATATTTAAATATTGTGTTAATGCGGTCAAGAGATGTCACCCTTGTCAGGTGTTCTCTTGTAATATGCGCTCGTGTACTGCCCCTTCGTATCTAATCATCATTGTCAGTCCCTTTAGTAAGAGGTGGGTGGATTCCATGGATTGCAACCCAACCTCAACCGGGGGTCACCGCTATATCATCGTGGCCATGGATTATTTTACTAAGTGGGAAGAGGCCATGCCGACTATTAAATTTGATGGTGAGATTGCAGCCCACTTCATATTCAATCAATTTATCGCTCGGTTTAGGATCTTGAAAGAGATTGTCATTGATCAATATGGTAGTCACTTTCAAAATAAAATGATGGCAGAATTGGCATTAAAACCGGGGTTTTAAAAATATCATTCATCGTCTTATTATTCTCAAGCGAATGGCCAAGTGGGGGTGGTTAATAAGTCTCTTAAGGCCATCTTACAAAAGACTTCCAAACAAAGCAAATCCAACTGGCATATTATGCTATATCCTGCTTTGTGGGCATACTGAACCGTAATAAAGAATTCCATTGGTTTCTCACCATTCCAGTTAGTTAATGGCTTGGAGTCTATTCTTTCAGTTGAATGTGAAATCCCTACGTTGAATCTATCCATCAAGCTCCTTCTTGACACTTAGGAGTTAGAACAATGTTTAATCCACCTTGATAAACTTGATGAGCAGCGTCGAGATGTTGCTGTGGCTATAGAAGCTGATAAATGTTGTTTTAAGGCTTAATACAATAAGTCTGTCTGTCCCCGACAGTACGCTGAGGGTGACTTGGTCCTTTTGTATGTACAAGCTAAGGAACCACTGGGTGTAGGAAAGTTTAACCCAATGTGGCATGGTCCTTATATTGTGAGGCGTGTCCTAGAAAAGGGAGCTTATGAGTTGTAATATTATGAATGGAATGTGCCAAGGGATCCCAAGAATGGGCTCTATCTCAAAAATTATTATGCTTGAGCCTCCAGCTTAGGATGGTACTTTGTACATTATTGTATATTTTTGTACATAGTTTGGTTTTTTCTTTTGGTGTCTCCGGTTCGCTTATATGCTTCCTCTTGGTTGGAAGATGTCAACGAAATTTTTGACGTTCTTAGTATTTGTGAATGGTTCCAGTAATCATATGCAGAACTTAGCTTCTGCTGCTTGGGTAATTTATTCACTCGAGGGTCAACTTGTGTCTTCAGGAGGTGTTTGTCTAGGGCCATCATCGAATAATGTTGGAAAGTATAGTACCGTTATTGAGCTGGTTACGTGATGCTATTTCTAATGGTATTCAATCCTTAGAAGTTCACCTGGATTCATAGGTGGTCATTTCACAATTGAACGACTGATATCGTGTTAGAGATCCTACATTACTGAGAAGATTCTTATGGGTAAGAATTTTGGAACAACATTTCAATTTCATTACATACATTCACATACCTAGATGTTCTAATCAAGTCGCTGATGCATTATATGCAAATTATATTTTAGATTGGCATTTGTCTCATAACTAAGCAAAAGAATCATCCATTCATCCATTCATACATTCATACATTCATACATTCATACACAAATAATAGTAAAATCGATAGCCATAAGTTTTTCATTTCCATTAAAAAGTCCAAAAAAGTGGTATCATAGTACAAAAATTGGGCTTGTAGCCTCCAAAATATACACAGTCGATACATAAAATAACCATGACATCTAAGCCTGAGGTGCGGGATGTGTCTGATGGTAGCATACTATGGAGTTAGCCAGATGCTAGAAAATCCTCACCCACGGACGGGGTACTCCTACTACATGTCTCTACATGGCCTTTGGTAGGTCCCCAATATGAACCATCTGTACTCTATGAGTCAACCAGGCTAGGTTTCCCTGTACATTCTGCAGTGCTTGCTTGGTATATCAGCTAGCTAACTCCTCTCCTCGGTCTTTATGCCGGTTCTATGGGTATCCCTCTGGTCATCGTGGACCTATGTCTGTGGAAAATATTTTAGTGTTAATACATGATGCCGCCACTCAAAAACATTTTTTTCTTTCATTAGGTCAAAAAATCCAAAAAATCAAATATTTGAAAAACCAAAACATTGCTTACCAATATCCCCGAAGGCAGACCCTAGTGATAATGGCATGTCTCTATCTCCATGGAAGTCGATCCCCTCATAAGGATAGTCATCTATGGCGATCACCTGTCGTCGCCACCAGTGGAAGAATTCATCATCATATAGAGAGGGCACTCTTCCACCTCCCAATCGCCTCATAATATCAGTCCAGTGTGTCTGGGATGGATATCGTAGACCATGAGGAGGGTCCTCTACTCTCAGGCTACGGTATTGAACCCTTTCAAAGAAGAAAATGCACAAGATGCTTGTAAAACAAAAGTTTTTGGCTCTCCCAAGTTTGCATTCAGTGAGTTGGCTTTTCATGTTATCTAATAAATATGTACACAGATCATAGAACATAAGTCTCAGACACTCTACTACATAAAACATGAGGGGTCTAGAAGCCTGATGTAGTGCAGCTGAATCTGATATCTTGACAAGTACTAGTATGATGATATTCAGACTTAGGCTCTTGATAGCCTTGATGGGGACTTGAATTCCCACCTTTTGTGTGTTGGGAAGACAATATGTAGCAATATAATCCTCAATAGTCATTCCCCCACCAATGCCCTGATCCCTAAGGTTCACCGTCTCACCTTAGTGGGACAACTTGGTAATGGAGTAGATATAATCAACCTCAATCTTTAGAGGCTTCCCATCCAATTTAAAGGAATTTGTGTCTGGATCCCAATAGCCAATGAGCATTTGGAGCAGTCGTGTTTGTTCCCTCATACTACCAATGTTTTAAAATTTATAAATCCCACATATTTGGAGAGCTGGTTGGGCGTCCAAATATCCTTGCACTTGATTATCAATCACATCATGCTCCCTCTCCCTCCATTCAATCACCATCCTGCAAGGAGAGGAGATATTTTTGAGTTAAAATCCTTAAATAACAAATCCCACGACGATGTAATGGGTCACAGTTTCAACAGTCGCGCATGTACGCTGACATTCTTCAATTTTCTCATGTGGTCCAGCCCTTGTACGCGACCCGATAAATTACTGCCAGCGTACACATATTTTCATAATTTTAAGGCCAAAAGTCTTAAAAATTGACCACCAAAATTAAAAATTTAACCAATGAAAATGAAGAGCATGGTGAGTAGATTTACTTGGTCCAGAAGGCTTGCGATTTCATCTCTTGTAGCTCCTAGAATCGTCGATTGAAGGTAGAGGGTGAAATGGGATCCAAAGCACTATTGTGCTAAAAAATGAAAATGGTATTGTAAAAAGTCATATTTTTACTATTTAAAGAAATTTTTACCCACTTTATATAGTTTTTCACCCTATTTTCAATATTTTATGGGCCTTATCAACTAATGTTATGGTGTAAGGTACTTTTTAAAGCAGTTTCTCTAGATCATAACGGATTTCATCCTTCTTTAGCATGATTCATGCCTCTGGCATATATATTGTCCCCGACATATAGGATAGGATTTCACTCCACTTGCATTTTTGCATTGTCCTATGGCCACTATTCATAAAACTTAGGTACGAACCCGCTTTTTGTCGACACAGAACCTTCCAGCTCCTTCTAGAAGTGTCCTTATTTAATAGGTAATGCTTTCTTGACCATGGGTACCCTAGTTAGAACCTATTTTGTCATTTGGTTCCCATAGTGCAGCTCCTCCTTAGGTTTAGAAGTATCTTATAGTCCAGTCGTGACTTGTGTGGAAACCTCATGTTTCTTCTCATCTTATATTCTGGACATAACCCACATGGACTCCCTTTTATATCAAGTTTTAATTGCATATCATTGACCTGCGTGCATGCCGACTCCTGCTTCATCATTATAAGCCAAATTTCCTAAACATTTCTCAATCCGAGCCAAGCAGAACCTATCATTTATCCTTTGCAACTTGATTTTCCTTTACCTTAGAGGAAACACCCCCCTAGTGTCCTTATCCTACATGTGTTTCCTTGCATTGAGCATAGGTATGTTCCACTACATGGAACTTGTTTTCTTTCCCACGACACTCGTTTCCTCATATTTGTACTATAAGCACTCTTTTATTATTTTTCAGGATTTTGCAATATGAAAAAGAAAAAAAAAACATAAAAATCCGAATGAGAAAATGATATTGTATTTTATTGGTAGTAGTCACATCGCCTTTGAACGGAGCGCAAATCCTTGAGTCCATCCATCAAATATTTGGGTTTAGTATGGCCTTAGGAAACTGAAATCGTTACTTAGATATTGCTCCTCCAACTGGTTAAGATTCCAGTCCCTATGGAGATTCTGTTGATGCCTCCTGCGTCATAGAGTTGTGTCAGTGTTCATCTTGAGTCTATGCTGCCTGAGTTTATCCACTTGTCTCACACTATTGTTCAAAGGAAATATATAAACCCGAGTCGACCATTCCTCAGATCCCTTGACTTTGCATGTTGACCATCCTTTTATTAGTACATTTCAAATCACATGATGGAATTGTCCTACCTATCACCCCGGGCCTACTTTCATCAGTGGTAGGTGACCTTGAAATCAACCGATGACACCTCATCATTGGTCGCTGATTGAGTGGTTTTCCTTGTGTTCAATGACAAGAAATCTATTCACAAATTGGGATTCATGCTATGTCTTGGATTCCATTAGACATCATTGGCGGTTTCCTCTCTTCTGTTAGTAGTATTCATCATTGGATACTATTCATAGGGTCTCTTCCGTGCACTACTTGCATCCGGTACATGCAAGAGATGCACATGGTTCTTGGTCCGTTTTCATCCTGTTCATCCGAATTCTTCCAAATATTTCAACCTAGCTATATACCTCGTGTTGGTTGATGGAGGATGCCTTAATTCCCTCCTTCCAACGGATATCATTCCATTGACTTCAGATCATCTTTTCTGGAATTGGGATCTAGAGTTAGATGAGTACCTTGAGACTTGCAGTCATCAGTGGCAGGTCCTATCATCATCGACAGTTGGGAATACATCAATGTCTATTGATCGATGTATTCTTCAAGTGTTCGACCTAAACACCCTTATTCACACTTATTGAATGTACTCGGTGCCTTGACACGAATTTTCATCATTGGTAGTTAGTCTTCCATCTGTTAATGATATACCTTAATGATCGGTAATCAGAAAATGTTTCATCATGTTCGACTTCAATACCTATATTCACGTGATGGGACATGCACCATCAACGGTGCGTGTAGAAGACCTTAGACTATAGTGGCATCATCCTATATGATACTATCTGTGATCATGAAAATATCTGTGAGACCTCAATTCTCATGGCAAAGCAGTTTGTACCCCATTATTGTACCAGATGTGTTCAATTCGCTTGGAGACTGGAATCCATTGTATATTGGTCATGGCTGTGACCACTTATCACATATGTCCATGATGTAATTCCTATTCATGGCCATTGTATTAAACTGCTATGTACTTCAGATTTGCAGACATGTATACAAAGTCAATATTGTAATATTATAATGAGTGGCTAGTTCTTCCGACTAGGTCTCCACTACTCCACTTCTGAGAGTTACAATTTATTTCGACCATCATGATCATCCCTCTGACCTCAAACATTAGGGGGAATCTGTTATATCATGATTTTTCACACCCTATGCAACATGCCTTGATGGCCTACCATGTACTTCTGCAGACTCATGTTACCCCTCTTGCTTAGTAAAACCACTAAAAATAACATTTTTGTTGATGTACACGAGTCACTAGCACTACAACATGCGTATATGTAGGCTGCTCCATTACAGCCCGCGCACATCGGGTTTTATACTCTAAATTAAAAATATTTATGGTTTTCCTTCCCAAGTAAGAACCATTTGGATCCTTGACCTTCCATATGCTGGAAAATTCTCTGATTCGTCCCTCCACCTCCTTTGAGGGTTATATATTGAGCCATTGTGGAGTATTTGAGGGAGAAAAAATTAGAGAGAAAGTGAACTCTGGAGGAATTTTTCTCCATTTCCATTGCCTTGAGTCTGCATCCCTTTGTCCTTGTTATCTTGAACTCTTTTATGTTCATCTCCCATGCTATTCCCTATCTTGTGAAGGAGAAACCCAATTACTCCTTGAACTTGTGAGCTTGCTGTGGAATAGAGGATTGAAGTGGTGGAGGCATAGGTGGAGGAACTTAGTTTCTCGGTTCTGAAGAGTTTTCGGGAGGAGTTTTTCACTATTTACTTTTTTTCATTACATCAACAAAAATACTTTTTTCTCGTCCAATTCATTTTTGTCATCTCCCAAAATTTTGCATTGGGTCATAATGGCCTAAGCCCCTTGGCCATACTCATGATAATTTGTCAAATTGATGCTAAGGGTCAAATAATTGTCAAGAATGAATTCCAAGTTAGTAATAATGTGAAATTATATCCAAATGGACAAGGTGGGTCACATTAAGAGAAATTCCGATTTCAAAGTTTGTAATATACCCATCCAAATGAACTGTCATGGAGGAAAATTACTAGTTCCCTAGGTTGGGGGTGGAAGCTTTGGGATTTGAAATAAGGGGGCTAATAAATGATGTTTGGACATTAGAATGGCATAAATATTTAATAAAGAAGCTAAATAAATAAACAAAAGGGAAAATCAAAGTGGCAATTGATCATGAAGACACATGGAGGATGTGGGACCCACACACATTAGATTTTCTATGCCACATGGCATCCTCCTCTTGTCATTTCGAATCCATAAGAAACCCAACGTTCTTGGGATGAGTTGGAAGGTCAATATACTTGGCATAAATCAATTAAGGTCGAATTGGAGTGGAAGAGTAACTCCCATGGAAGAGGAAGAGACATTTTGGAGCTAGTGGGACACTTGGACTAGATTCCCTAGCTCTATGACAACAATGATGAAGATGTTATGACACCTATGACAAAAATAAGCCCTGAATTTTGAAATCTGACATATATGACATTTTAGGTCTAAAACTATCCTCCAAGATATCGCTCAAGGGAGTTAGGGAAGCCAAAGAGAGACCTATTCGAATTTGGTGGAGGAGGAGGCTAGAATTGGAGGGACAAGTGGCACACATTGGAATCTCTTCCCAAATTGAGTTGGCATGAATCTCTTGGAAGGAATTCGACCCATGGATTACATTAGAAGTTTATAAAAGAAAATAACAAAGAAGGATAGTGTCTTTTTATCATTTTACATTTTGCATTTGGAGAGGAGAGCTAGTGGAGTGTTACTCTACTTGCCTTAACACCAATTTCGAGGGTGAAAGATTCCCATTATAATTGGAAATTGGAGAGGCCATCCAAACCTTTAATTTGGATCTAAAATGGAGTATTTTGTTACATTTTGAAGCTACATGGAAGCTCATGGTCACATCTCTTTCAGCTTGCTTCTACAACCATTCTTCTATTCCTTGGCATATTCTTGCTCCTTGAGGAGAGGCGCACTTGTTGAGGTGATGAAATCTTTGGGATAGATATTGAGGCACCATATATTTATAATATGATATATACTATGTTTGTATTGCTAAGAATACTTTCAGGTCGAAACTCAAAGATATTTGATGTAAAAACGCTAAACTATGAACAAATGGTGTCGTTTCTTCATTACCTTGTTATTTGCACTTGAAGTGGTATCAAATTCGAATGGTTCAGTCAATGTATGATGTATTAATGTTGTATGGAGTGCCATTAATATTATGAAGAAGTTTCATATTCATTATACAAGCATTTGGATCAATATTCTTAAGTTTCATAACCATTTGTGAAGATTTACTATCATTTCCCCCTATGTCGAAACTAGTCTTTTTGTATCTGATTTAAGAGGGTTGTAGCAGACTTAATAAACTGAATGGTGATGCATATGAGACTATATTGATGTCCCCTATATATATCTTCCTCTTTTCATAATTTCAATAGGGTCCAATAGCATTTGGAGAGCCATTTCCAGCATCTACCCCATGAGGAATTGAACCCCTAATTGCTAGTCAAATTCCCTACATTGGCCAGAATTCAAAGGATATTTGCAGAAGCCTTTTGAATACTATAAGGAATAAATTAACCTCATAACAGTTTACTAATACCATCCATATACCTTTTGTAAAAAATTGGGAGCATTTGGAGCTATTTGTAGATCAAGAAACCAATACTAGTTAAGAGAAATTGCTAGTCAAATCCCCTACCTTGGAAAGAATCCTAAGGAGAGTTTAAGAAGCCTTTTTAAGAATATAAATAATCCATGAACATAATAATAATGTAATATTACCATCCATATACCTTCTGTAACAATTTGGGAGCATTTCGAGCTATTTGGAGATCAAGAAACCAATACTAGTTAAGAGAAATTGCTAGTCAAATCCCCTACCTTGGCCAGAATCCTAAGGAGAGTTCCAGAAGAATTTTGAAGACTCTAAAGCATCCATTAACATCATAATAATGTCATATTACCATAAATATACCTTCTATGACAATTTTGGGGGCATTGGAGCCATTTGGAGATCAAGAAACCAATACTAGTCAAGGGTCGAACTAGTGGAAAAATTGAAAATTTCACTGTTTTAATAAATTTCAAAAAAGGGACATTACAGTGGTATCAAAGCATGATACTTTCACTTGTGGATTAGGTTCATACATTGAAGAATAATTTTCATCCATGTATTACTATTATGATGACTCCTATGAGTACAATGCTTATGAGCAGTATGTAGATGATTGTGAGCAATATGAAGCATAATGTGAATGGTTTGAGGAAGAGGTGCCATCATGCAACACTTCTTACAGTTTCATGAGGAATGAATATTATTATTATGACCCTATGTATGATAAATATTAGTGTTTCACACTACAAAGGATAATCCTATGAATGAGTTACAAAGATGGAGAGCAACATATAAAATCTTGCCCCAACAATATCAGAAATATCTTGATTTGTATAAGGGAAATACAAATAAATCCCCTCCTTTAGAAGACTTTGCTGATTGGGTGTTTGCAAATAGGCCCAAAAATGAAGATGTGGAGTTAGTGAATAAAGGATTATGCCATTCTTGTAAAATACCTTAGAGAGAAAATCATATGTGTGTGAGTGAAAAGAATAGTGAAATATCTGAACCTTCAGGGAATGCATATATTTCCCACTTGATGAGAGTTTTTGGGTTTTCTTCAAAAAGAGATTCCAAATATATTGATATTAAGGAAACCAAGGGGAAAAATGCATTAGCTTGCTTGAAGGATCAAAAGGAGGAGACCCATGAACCACCTAGTTCTGAAATAGGTGAAGTAGAAGAAGCAGTACATGAAGAGGATCGAAAGTCACTCCCAAGTGACTCTAAAAAAGATGAAGAGACATCACATGAGCACGAATAAGATTCTAATGAAAATATTAAAGATCATTTCGAGAAATATTCTACCTTGGACATGAATCAAGGAGCATATACTGATGGATGCTTGAACTATGAAGGAGTACCTACCGATGGGTGCTCACACCTCTATGTTGGTGACATAGAGATCACTTTTGAAAGTGTTGCTGCAAGCCAAAGTTCCATTAGGCATGAGAATTAATACCTTGTAGCAGTTGAAGAAGAATCGAGATCAACTTCCCCATCACCACTTGAGCTTCATGAAGTTGGTCCAATCAAGAAGGAAGAAGATGAGGAGGTTCATTTGCAAGAGCCTCATTTTCTTGAAGGGTCATTGGAGATGAATGAAAAGAATATCCAAGAGACCGTTAGCATACTCCATGACACTCAAGCATTGGTGTCAAATTCTTGTTGGAGAGTTTCTTCATTGAAGGATCCATCCTTCCTTGAAGACAGGAGAAGATTCAAAGAGCAATGTGCAAAATCAAAGGTAATTTCATGTCTTTGCTTTTTGATAGAAACAATTTGGTTGAGTTTAATGAATTATTACATGATGCATACTTGAAGAATAATGAGGATATTCATAAACTCAAAATTCAAAATGAGCAACTTCTTGAAAGGTTGCAATATACTTGTTCTTCCTCCTATGTTTCAAATTGTCATATGGTAGATTGCATGGAGGATTCTCATGACATGGTAGATCATGAGAAATATGGAAATTTTCATGTGCTTGATGTGTTTGAAGATGAGCGTGATGAGACCCAAGCACTTGATGTGGTGGAAGAGGAACTTGAGTTTCCTCTTGGAAATGGCGACACAATTTTTTAAGAAGTGTATTATTCCACTACCTTGGAACCAACTTATGAGGAAAGTTTTACACTTTTGAGGGAGGTGCATGATCCTACCATTATGGAGCATTCACATGAGGACACTTCTGCACTTTCTGATCATTTGGGTAAGTTGGTTCATTCTCCTACATCCTACACTACCATATTTTGCAGCATTCATCCTAATGAAGTATGGGTGAAAGGTTTATTTTGATGGTGCCACATGAGGAGTATGAAACTCCTATATATCCTTTATATGATGACATTATTAGAGCCATGTCTTATTTACATTTGCAATAGCATCCCTTGTTACCTTATGATGAGACACATCCACATGGATGCACTTATGATGTTCACTTGAGTCACTTGAAGACCCATGATTTTACTTGCTCCTTACATAGTTCAATTGATATTGGAGGAAAGTCATCCACTACTTGGGTGAAGATATATATGATTGGAGCAAATTATTATTGGCAGAAACATCATTTTTTATTTCGTGATGATACACATGTTTATCGATGCAAGAATTCTACTTATGTGAGCCCCTTGAAGGCTTATTGTTTTCTTTGCTCCCTACTTGGTTCAGATTTTAGTGGAGGTTCTTCATTCACTTCTTGGACGAAAGAACACATGGATGATTATTTTGATTGATCCAGGAGGATCCAAGAAGGAAATTTTTTTGAAGTCCTCCAATCTCAGCAAAACTGGCGTCAGATCAAAGGGCTTGTCGAGATGATTCCAACGACGTTCGTTTCACCTCAAACGGATTCTGTATGAGAAAGTTATCGCGTTCTGTTGTATTGATGAAACAGGGAAATTTGGAAAAATAGGGTTGCCACGTGGCACCATTGGCAGGGTGACACGTGGCATCCGTACAGTACAGACCAATCCGAATGCGACACGTGTCAGTACGGAGGCGACTGCGCAACTTAGTTGGCAGTACGGCAGATGAGTTGGCAGCTGACTGGGCATTGAGGTGGACCAATTCGGAACTGCCATGTGGCAGCACCGGATTGGCCAATATTGATTGAAGTTCACCAAAATGTTGCTGCTCCGCCGGTTTTGAACTCCTGACCTCCCATACCCTGTCTCCGCGCCTTTACCAACTGCGCTGGTAGTGTTCTTTGTATAATGTATGGAAATAATATTATTTAAAGTGGCATTTCGAGCCCCAAAGGAGCCGGGGCTTAGCCCCGACCTTGGTCCTTCCTCCAGCGTGACCGGGAGCTCCGACCAGCATGGGAGCCCACGCTCTATTTCAGCACATGTCGAATTATAAACTATATAAAATGGGTTATAAGTGGGTCTAAAAACAAGTTACGTTATAACAAATTTGTTTAAAAAAAAAAACCATATTGTGGGTTCAATGAACCATGTGGTTTTGGGGGAAAAGAATTTTATTGTAATATTCTAAAAATATAAAATGTGGTTGGCATAGTTGTAACTATGTCAACTACATAATTTAAGAAGAGCCTAACCAAGTGTGGGGAGTTGGAACCATATGCCTTCTTGGGCAAAATTTGTTGTAACTAAATAATCATGAGGAGAATGTGGAGTGGGGCAAGCCAAGCCTATATAAACCCACTTAATTTCCATTTACATGCATGCTTTGGAGTAGAGACTTTGTAGCTAAAGGGGAGAAGGGAGATTGTGTAGCTCTACAGGAGGAAGGTACGAGTGTTTGTACTCGTTTTACACCGTCTTCAGGCTTCGGAGTTGCTGGAAGTAGTCTTGTTGTGTTTTGGGCAGCGTTTCTCTTCCTGACCATTGTCACCAAGGTATCATTGTATCATTACTATGTATTTTTCCTTTATGCTGAGATTATAGATAGGCCCTCCTATTGAGAAGCAAGCCCGGAGACGTAGTCCATCTTGGACGAACTCCGTTATCAACTTGTTGTCTTTATGTGCGTATTGTCTATGCTGTTTGGTTCTCTTCTTATGGATTTGTGAGCTTCATTCATGCTCTTTATGCAATTCATGTTAACGTCATAGAGTAGCAAAGATCCTGTTTTCGGATCATGTGGTATCAGAGCAGGACTATTTGACGTTGGATTGTGAGTGTGGATGCTCACGAGGGCTAAACTGCAAGGTGGTGAGGGTACATTAGAGCCTTACAATTCCGAGATCGGACGTGCACACCGAAGGAGGAAGATGGATTCTAATGATGCCCGCATCGAGATGAAGGCAAAATTTCACAAGGTCTTCTATATGATGGCCGACAAGGTAGACAAGTTGTTTGCAGACTATGAAGAATGCATGGAAAAAGAAAGAAAAGGAAGTGAAGTAAAGAAGGAAGACAAAGAAGTGAAGGACGAAGGCAATGCTTCAGTTAACCAAGGAGGAGGTGGCGAAGAGCCTCCTGAGCCTCCCTCTTCACCTTCAGCTTCAAGCACAAGTTCAAGTGCTTCTTCCTCATCTCATTCTCAGCATTCCAAGGTTCCTCAAAAAGAGCCTCAAAAGAAGCCCTTATTGAAGCTCGATGTGAAGTTTGATTTGCCCATGTTCAATGGGGAAGCGAATGTAGAGAAGTTAAACAATTGGATAAGTCAAATTGAGGTCTATTGCCGAGTCCAGCATATCAAAGAAGAAGATGTGAAGATTCAGTTGGCTTCACTTCGGCTAACAGGCACCGCACTTGTATGGTGGGAAAGCAAGCTTCAACAAGGTAGCAAACAAATGGGTAATCTTCTCTCATCATGGTCTGCTTTCAATTCTGCTTTACGTAAGCAATTTTATCCGTTGGGTTATGTTCAAAAGGCTATGATGGATTGGCAAAGTTTTAGATAAGGCAAGGGTCAGAGTGTTCAGAATTTTACTGAAGAATTTAGAAAAAAAGCTTTAGAGTTGAATATTTCTTTAGATTCTCTTGACACTCTTTTGAAGTACATTGGTGCTCTTCATCATTATCTACGCCATACTTTGCTGTTGTTGAATCCTACTAGTGTGGATGAAGCAAGTGTTCAGGCTACTCATCTTGAGAGCAGGGGGAAGCATTTGCAAGAAGACCATCCGAAGAAGCCTTTCAAGCCCAACAACAACCACAAGTCCAAAAAGAAAGACAAGAGCAAGAAGACAGCTACTGCCAAGAAGGAAGGAGGAAATCTCCATTGCCAACATTGTGACACTGATGGGCACGATGAAGAAAGTTGTTGGAAGTTGCATCCTGAACAGAGGCCAAAGCATTATGGAGGCAAAAAGAAGAAAAAGACTGTTGCAACAACGCAACGAGATTTGGGTTCCGACTCAAGTGACGAAACCATGATTACAGCCGTGGGAATGCAAGGTAACAAAAATCCTCATACTGGTTCAAGTTCTACTCATGTTTCTAAAGAAAATGATAAAAGAAGAAGTGAGTTGTTTCACATCAGAGTTGTGTCTAAGCATACAAAGATTGAAACATTATTTGATCTGGGTTCTCAAGTAAATTTGATCTCAGAATCAGTTGTTAAGAAGTTGGGCATATAGACTAAACCTCACCCCAAGCCTTATCCTCTTGGATGGGTATGTGATAATGCTAAGCTACATGTGACTAAGCAATGCAGGTTAAGGTTTGCTATTGCTTCAAAGTTGATCGATGAGGTGGACTTAGATGTTGTTCCTCTTGACATCTGCAGTATCGTATTGGGAAGCCCATACTTGTATGATTGAAAAGCAGTATTCTTCCGTCATGAGAACAAGTACCATCTCACCAAAAATGGGGTGGAGTACATTGTGAGAGCTCACAGTATGAAGGCTAACACCACTCTTGTTAGTGCAGGACAGATGAAGTGGCTCATCAACACTAATAAGAGATACATGCTCATGGTTGTGAGAGTAAAAGATGCTGAGGCATCCGATGTTTTCAAAGGTTGTGATCCTTCTCATAAAAAGGCTATGATTGATATTGTGGCTAACTATGATGAAATATTTCAGGAACCTACAGGTTTGCCTCCCAAAAGGGAGATTCAACATGAGATCCATCTCCAGCAGGATGCCCCTCTTCCTAATGTGGGCATGTACAGGTTGTTCGCAGTTGAAATTGCAGAGATTAAGAAGCAGGTTCAAGACTTGTTGGACCAAGGAGTGATCAGACCCAGCTCCTCTCCATGTGGTTCGCGGATTGTGTTGGTGATGAAGAAAGATGGCACATGGAGGATGTGCGTTGACTATCGAGCTCTCAACAAGATCACGATCAAGAATCGATACCCGCTTCCTCGCATAGATGACTTGCTCGACCAGTTGAAAGATGCTGTGTTCTTTACCAAGTTGGATTTGCACAGTGGCTACCACCAGATCAAAATTGTAGAAAGTGATGTGTGGAAGACGGCCTTCAAGACCAAGCAAGGTCTATTTGAGTGGTTGGTGATGCCCTTTGGGCTTTGCAATGCACCTGCAACCTTTATGTGGGTAATGAATGATGTTTTCCGGCCATTCTTAGATGATTTTGTCATTGTTTATCTAGATGATATATTGGTCTTTAGTAAAACTTGGGAAGCACATGTAGGGCATGTAAAGATAGTGTTGGACACTTTGAAAAAGGAGAAATTGTATGTAAAATTGTCAAAGTGTGAATTTGGCAAAACTTGATTAGTTTACTTGGGTCATATTGTAGGAGGTGGAAATTTAAAAATTGATCCTTCAAAAGTTGATGTAATTGTCAATTGGCCTAAGCCTACTAACGCTACTGAAGTGAGAAGCTTTTTAGGAGCTGTTCAATATTGGAGGAGGTTCATTCAAAACTGCTCATACATAGCATCTCCTTTGCATGCCTTAACAAGTGTAAAGAAAGCCTTCCAGTGGGGAGGTAAGCAGCAGAAAGCCTTCGACACATTGAAGGGAAATATCAGCACCGCCCCAGTCCTAGCCTTGCTCGATTTGCAGCAGCCATTTGAGATAGAGATAGATGCCAGTGGATATGCCATGGGGGCAGTATTGATGCAGCACCGCAATCCTATTTGCTACCATTCAGAGACTTTAACTCAAGCAGTGATCAACTACCCCACCTATGACAAAGAGTTGTATGCTTTGGTTCAGAGTGTCAAGAAGTGGAAGCACTACTTGATGGGTAAGGAGACGATCATCCATACCGATCATCAGCCCTTGCAGTATCTCCAGTCCCAGACTAAGCTCCAGCAAGCTCGTCATTTCAGGTGGATGGGATTTCTTCAACAATTCCATCTAGTGATCAAGTACAAGAAGGGTACTAGTAACAAAGTGGCAGATATGCTTTCTAGACGTCCTATTGTTGCATCTATTGTTTTGAAAAATGCTTCTTTACCCATGAAAGTTATATTGAGAAGTATGCTATTGATGATGATTTCAAGGAGATTTATGAGAAGCTAACCAATGGCACACAGGTGGAAGACTACTATTTGCAGGAAAAGTTGCTCTATCATTTGGGCAAGCTATGTGTTCTTATCAGTGAAAGAGTCCACGTAATACGAGAAGCTCATACTTCTCTTGTATCAGGGAATTTTGGGGTAGGTAAGACTTTGGCTCATTTGCAAAGACTCGTGTATTGGCCTGGCATGAAAGACATTGTAACAAAATATGTAAAGGGGTGTGTGATGTGGTCTACTTGTAAGCCCACTAATAGAAAATTGGGGCTGTACTCACCACTTCCTGTTCCTTCCCATCCTTGGGAAAGCATTTCCATGGATTTTGTGGGCGGTTTTCCTATGTCTAGGAGGGGTCATGACTACTTGTATGTGGTCGTGGATAGGTTTAGCAAGATGTGTATTCTTATGCCATGTAAAAAGCAGGTCACTGCAGAGCAGGCTGCTTCTCTCTTCTTTCAGCATGTATGGGTTCACTTTGGACTTCCTACGCCCATTATCTCGGATCGGGACTCCTGATTTCTTGGAGAGTTTTGGACCAAGTTATGGTGTATGATGGACACCAAGCTGAAGAGGAGCACTGCTTTCCATCCATAGACTGACGGACAGACAAAGGTAGTCAACAGGACAGTTTTCCATTTGCTTTGAGGCTATTGCAACAAGCATCCGAAGTTATGGGATGAACAGATCCAGTATGTGCAGCATGCCTACAACAGGGCTATGCATTCTTCCACTCAGAGCTCGCCATTTGAGACATGCTTTGGGTACTTGCCAAAGCCTCCATTGGACTTGACTTATGGGAGAGAGGTTGGTTCAAGCACTTCCAAGGATGAAGACAAAGCCCACAGGTTCATTCAGAGAGTTCAACAGGTATATCAAGCAGTGCAAGAGCAGTTGGAGAAGAGTCAAGCCCAGTACAAGGCTCGCCATGACAAGCATAGAGTTGATCATCAGTTTCAGGTGGGAGATCAAGTGTGGCTTCACATCAGCAAGGAGAGGATGAACGGAGAAGGCAAGAAGCTCAAGCCCATCAGATATGGTCCCTTCACTATCTTGGAGAAGATTGGGACGAATGCCTTTCGCTTAGAGCTACCGCCATACATGCAGATCTACTCAGTGGTGAATGTGGAGAACTTGAAACTCTATCAACCTCCCATGATCATGGATGAAAGGGAGAATGTCTCATTGCCATCAATTGATGAATTTTCTCCTGAGTATATGGATGAGCTAAAGGAAGATGTCATCTTAGACAGAAGGACAAGGACTTCTCGCAGAGGTGATGTTGAGTATATTCGAGTGGGCATCAGAGGCACTCATCCAAGCAAAGCCAAGTGGATCGAGAAGGAGAAAGTGAGGGAGAAATTAACTCACCTATCTGTTGATTAGTAAAGGCTTTTGGAGGCCAAAAGCTTCTCAGTGGGGAGGAATGATCCAGGAGGATCCAAGAAGGCAAAATTTTTGAAGTCCTCCAATCTCAACAAAACTGGTGTCAGATCAAAGGGCTCGTCGAGACGATTCCAATGGTGTTTGTTTCACCTCAAACGGACTTCGTATGAGAAAGTTATCGCATTCTGCTGTATTGATGAAACATGCAAATTTGGCAAAATAGGGGTGCCATGTGGCACCACTGGCAGGGTGACACATGGCATCCGTACAGTACGGACCAATCCGAATGCGACATGTGTCAATACGGAGGTGACTGCACAACTTAGTTGGCAGTACGACAGATGAGTTGGCAGCTGACTGGGCGTTGAGGTGGACCAATCCGGAACTGCCATGTGGCAGCACCGGATTGGCCAATATTGATTGAAGTTCACCAAAATGTTGCTGCTCCACCGATTTTGAACTCTTGACCTCCCATACCCTGTGTCCGCGCCTTTACCAACTGTGATAGTAGTGTTCTTTGTATAATGTATGGAAATAATATTATTTAAAGTGGCATTTCGAGCCCCAAAGGAGCCGGGGCTTAGCCCCGACCTTGGTTCTTCCTCTAGCGTGACCGGGAGCTCCGACTAGCATGGGAGCCTGCGCTCTATTTCAGCACATGTCGAATTATAAACTATATAAAATGGGTTATAAGTGGGTCTAAAAACAAGTTACGTTATAACAAATTTGTTTTAAAAAAAAAAACCATATTGTGGGTTCAATGAACCATGTGGTTTTGGGGGAAAAGAATTTTATTGTAATATTCTAAAAATATAAAATGTGGTTGGCATAGTTGTAACTATGTCAAATACATAATTTAAGAAGAGCCTAACCAAGTGTGGGGAGTTGGAACCATATGCCTTCTTGGGCAAAATTTGTTGTAACTAAAGAATCACGAGGAGAATGTGGAGTGGGGCAAGCCAAGCCTATATAAACCCACTTAATTTCCATTTACATGCATGCTTTGGAGTAGAGACTTTGTAGCTAAAGGAGAGAAGGGAGATTGCATAGCTCTGCAGGAGGAAGGTACGAGTGTTTATACTCGTTTTACACTGTCTTCAGGCTTCGAAGTTGCTGGAAGTAGTCTTGTTGTGTTTTGGGCAGCGTTTCTCTTCCTGACCATTGTCGCCAAGGTATCATTGTATCATTACTATGTATTTTGCCTTTATGCTGAGATTATAGATAGGCCCTCCTATTGAGAAGCAAGCCCGGAGACGTAGTCCATCCTGGACGAACTCCGTTATCAACTTGTTGTCTTTATGTGCGTATTGTCTATGCTGTTTGGTTCTCTTCTTATGGATTTGTGAGCTTCATTCATGCTCTTTATGCAATTCATGTTAACGTCATAGAGTAGCAAAGATCCTGTTTTCGGATCATTGATGCATCTTACATCCTTTTGGAGCAACATTATAGGACATGGGATCCTCACCTATGTCATTGGATCAGATTTGATAGGTCACTTGAAGCTTGTATGCACTTGGCAAATGGTGGTCTACTTGGAGGTATAAGCACTTTCATGATTATTTGCTGAGGCACCTCCTTGATGTACATTTTTATTATTTTTTTATGTACTTTGATGATATATCTTTTGTACTCATGATGTTTGGAAGAATGCATACAAGAAAATGGGATCCAGGAATTCTCTTTCCCGATGGTATGGGTTGGAGAGAACTCTTAATTGTTGGAGTGCAATACAAGCAATGGGACCCTGGGATAATTTTTAGTCCCATTGATTTCAATTTTTTTGGGAAACAAGCAGTATGGGAGATGGATTCCCCACTTAATAAAGTGATTTTAATCAGAGTAGTGCAGTAGCAAGCATGGTGGTTCCTCTCTTAAATATTCATGGGATCTCGAAGATTGTAAGTTGGGCAACTCAGTGGCAACTTCCAAAATATGAAAGAGGTAAAGAGTAATTGTGCAAACATGATTTTGATGGATTTGATTAACATTTTGGTGTTTAGTGGTGATTTTACAGGGGATATCAAAATGAAAAATAAAATCAACGTCTTCTTGCTTTTGGAAACACACAATTGTAGTGCATGGGTGGCTCTACTCAAGGTTCTAGAAGAGAAGTTTTGGGAAGCAAAATTTTGGAAAGAAAGCAGGTTCTTCCACATACATGTGTTGAAATTGCTTGAGGACAAACAATATTGGGAAGGGAGGATTTTTCATGTCCCAAAATTTTTCATTGGGTCACAATGGCCTAAGCCCCTTGGCCATACTCATGATAGTTTGTCAAATTGATGCTAAGGGTCAAATAATTGCCAAGAATGAATTCCAAGTTAGTAATAATGTGAAATTAGATCCAAATGGATAAGGTGGGTCACATTAAGAGAAATTCCCAATTCAAAGTTTGTAATATACCCATCCAAATGAACTGTCATGGAGGAAAATTACTAGTTCCCTAGGTTGGGGGTGGAAGCTTTGGGATTTGAAATAAGTGGGATAATAAATGATGTTTGGACATTATAATGGAATAAATATTTAATAAAGGAGATAAATAAATAAATACAAGGGAAAATAAAAGTGGCAATTGATCATGAACACACATGGAGGATGTGGGACCCACACAAGCTAGATTTTCTATGCCACATGGCATCCTCCTCTTGTCATTTCTAATCCATAAGAATCCAAACGTTCTTGGGATGAGTTGGAAGGTAAATATACTTGGCATGACTCAATTAAGGTCAAATTGGAGTGGAAGAGTAACTCCCATGGAAGAGGAAGAGGCATTTTCGATCTTGTGGGACACTTGGACTAGATTCCCTAGCTCTATGACAACAATGATGAAGATGCTATGACACCTATGACACAAATAAGATCTGAATGCTGACATATGACATATATGACATGTAAGGGATAAAAATAGCCTCCAAGAGGGCGCTCAAGGGATTTAGGGAATCCAAAGAGACACCTATTCGAATTTGGTGGAGGAGGAGGCTAGAATTGGAGGGACAAGTGGCACACATTGGAATCTCTTCCCAACTTGAGTTGGCATGAATCTCTTGGAAGGAATTCGACCCATGGAGGACATTAGAAGTTTATAAAATACAATAAAAAAGAAGTATAGTGGATTTTTATCATTTTACATTTTGCATTTGGAGAGGAGAGCTAGTGGAGTGTTACTCTACTTGCCTTAGCACCAATTTCGAGGGTGAAAGATTCCCATCCTAATTGGAATTTGGAGAGGCCATTCGGACCTTTAATTTGGAGCTACACTGGATTCTTTTGTTATAGGTTGAAGCTACAGGGCATCTCATGGTCACAGCTCTTTCAACTTGCTTCTACAACCATACTTCTATTCCTTGGCATATTCTTGCTCCTTGAGGAGAGGCGCACTTGTTGAGGTGATGAAATTTTTGGGATACCTCTTGAGGCCCCATATATTTGTAATATGATATATATATACTCTTTTTCTACTGCTCATAATACTTTCAGGTCGAAACTCAAAGATATTTTATGTAAAAATGCTAAACTATGAACAAATGGTGTCATTTCCCCAATACCTTGTTATTTGCACTTGAAGTGGTATCAAATTCGAATGGTTCAGTCAATGTATGATGTATTAATGTTGTATGGAGTGAAATTAATATGCTGAAGAAGTTTCATATTCATTATACAAGCATTTGGAGCAATATTCTTAAGTTTCATAACCATTTGTGAAGATTTACTATCATTTCCCTCCTATGTCGAAACTAGTCTTTTTGTATCTGATTTAAGAGGGTTATATCAGACTTAATAAACTGAATGGTGATGAATATGAGATTATATTTATGTGACCTATATATCACCTTCATATTTTCATAATTTATATAGGGTCCAATAGCATTTGGAGAGTCATTTCCATCATCTACCCCATGGGGAATTGAACCCCTAATTGCTAGTCAAATTCCCTACATTTTCCATAATTAAAAGGAGAGTCTCAGAAATCCTTTGAAGAATATAAGGAATACATGAACCTCATAATCATGTACTAATACCATCCATATACCTTCTATAACAATTTGGGAGCATTTGGAGCTATTTGGAGATCAAGAAACCAATACTAGTTAAGAGAAATTGCTAGTCAAATCCCCTACCTTGGCGAGAATCCTAAGGATAGTTTCAAAAGACTTGTGAAGACTCTAAATCATCCATGAACCTCATAATAATTTCCTATTTCCCTCCATATACATTATGTAACAATTTGGGAGCATTTGGATCTATTTGGAGATCAAGAAACCAATACTAGTTAAGAGAAATTGCTAGTCAAATCCCCTACCTTGGCCATAATCCTAAGGAGAGTTTCAGAATCCTTTTGAGGAATATAAATCATACATGAACCTAATAATAATGTACTATTACCATACATATACCTTATTTGACAATTTGGGATCATTTGGAGCCATTTGGAGATCAAGAAACCAATACTAGTCAAGGGTCGAACTAGTGGAAAAATTGAAAATTTCACCATTTTAATAAATTTCAAAAAAGGGACATTACAATTTTGCAAATGTTGATGTTATTATAATTGGGTATATTTGTTTAATATGATAATGGAATATGATATATTATATGCTAACAATTTATATAAATTTTATATGATCGTATATCTTAGTTTTTGACTACAAGTTGTAGGTATGGAGCATTGAATTGTGAGCTCAATGGTGGTCTTCTTCGAACATCTGGTTGAGGTAAGTATTTTCTCTTGTTGTTGTTGGCATTTCATATTTATATAGAATACTTGAGAATTGAGTTGATTTCTGGTGTCAATCTATCTGTTGTGGTTCTACCCCAAGCCATAGGAATTTTTTCTTTGTAACAAGGAATTTACATGAAGCAATCATAATGAATTCAGTGAAGGGAATGGAGTTGGTTTGCAAGTTGAAGGAGTCATTGTATGGATTAAAAAAATCATGAAGAATGTGATATAAAAAGTTTATAATTATATATTGGGAATTGGTTTCACAATAATAAAATATTTTTACTGTGTATTCCAAGTAGGTTGGTGATCATTTTAATTATGTGGACTTAAACATTGATGATATGTTGTTGATTGAAAACAACAAGTAAATAATCAAGATTGTGAAAGATTAGTAGTTGTCTTCTAGTTTTAATATGAAAGATCTTGGTGTTGCAAATTTTATTTTTCGGCACTGAAATTAAAAGATATTTGGCCAATAGAAGACTATAGTTGAGTAAGAGGAAATATGTTGAGATAGTATTGCCAAGGTTTAATATTCAGGAATGCAAATTGGTAAATTTCTATATTCTAGTAGGTGTAAATTAATCTAAAAATAGTTATCCAAAGACTCAATAAGAGGTCAAATACATGTAACATGTTATTTATGTTAGTGTTTTTCGAAGTTTGATGTATGCTATGGTCTGTACTAAACCATAAATTTCCAATGTAGTAGGATTTTTAAGTAGGTATATGCCAAAACTAGGGAAGTAACATTGGAAAACAGTAAAAGGGATATTCATATATTTGTGTGGCACTTCAGATTATGCAATTGACCACTAATAAAGAACTAGTACTCACATGGAGATGTATATACAAGGCTTTATGGATGAATATTGGGTTAGATATCTTTATGGGAAAACATTTACAAGTGGTTATGCTTTTAACTTATTTGCTGAAACAATAAGTTGGATGAGTAAAAGGCAAGGTATAATTCCATTGTCAACTATAGAATATGAATACATGACAACCACTAATGGAATGAATACATATGGTTTTAAATATTGTGTTCATGTACTGGTTTTGTTCATAAAATAACAAGAATAGGTTGTGACAACTCAAGTGTAATGTTTTTGGCAAAGAACCTGGCTTGTCATTCCAATACAAAGCATATTGATGTAAAATACCATTTTTTTAGAGACATGGTTGAATTTTTTTTGGAGAAGTTTGATACCTTGAACAATTTTGTAGATCCATTGAAAAATTCTATTAGTATTGAAATTTTTTCTTGGTGTAGAGAATTAATGGGAATTCTACTGTAAGAAGTTGATTTCATGAATGATTCCCCTTTCCCACCTTGTTTCAGAGAATAAAACAAGTGGGTGAATCTTGGATATGTGTTGTACTCTTTATGGGTTCCTATATCAAAGGGTGTTTGGGGGACCATCAATCCCCCCACCATTTTTGGTTCATTCTCAACCCTTTTGGCCAATGTTTTTTCGACCCATTGTAAACTGATTTTGGTTAAGTAGTTAGGGTTGTAATCTAATATGGGTTAATGGATTAGGGTTTTGGAAGCTATACTGTTGTATTAAAAACATACAAGATAATATATTGCGATAGAGAGTAGAGAAAATCTTAGGAGGGTTGGTTTTCCCAGTTTTGGGTTACCAAGGTAAATCCTGGGTAAATATTTGTGTATTGTGTGTGTTGTCCACTGCTAATCATAATGTTTTAGATTTTGTTTGGTACTTATTTTCTTACATAGGTTTATAAAAAATATTCACCACTTTCATCTGCAAATGACCTTGTAGATCACCTAGATACTTGAGGAGTACAACCAGGTTTTGGGACATATACCCAACATAATAGCCATTTTTTTGAAATTTTTAGTGACGTACTCTTGCACGCTCAACCCTTGCTTCTATTGGAAGTAATTCCAACAGATCCGCTGGTCCTCTTCGTACCCAATAGTGTATAAATAATACGTAATGATAGATTTAAACACCTCCAACTTAGTTACTGGGGAATCACCCTCCAACCTAGGCATCTTCATGTGACTTTTCAACCATGTTTGGACATGTAATTGTAACATCAATGGGGAAAACAAAATTGTTTTCTCTTCTCCTATATTATGTGCACTGCAATAATATCTAACTATTGCAACCATTTACTCAACTTAACGGAATCAATCTCACTTTTGCAGGGTTTGATTTCCACTTTCACCTCCACTTTAAACATGGATTAGGAAGAAGTGATGGCATTGGAATTTGGTCTCTCTTTATTTGGATTATTTTTTGGATCCTTTTTGGGTCTTCATTGTCTCCAAATTTCGTAGTCAATATACCATTTAAGTTAGAGCTACCAAATTTCTCTAAAGGTCTAAACTTGTTCTCTAGCACTACCATGAGAATGGATATGTTACGATAGATGTCATTAAATAGTGCTTCTATATTTGAAAATATAAAATCTAAATCAGATTATGTATTTTTATTATTGTACTCATCAACCATGGCTTGAGTTCTAGGACTTATTTTTTATGCCAATTCCTAGATTCCACAGATTCCCACAAAAATCCCCAAACAAAATTGCTCTAATACAAATATAATGTGTAATAGTCATGGATATTCCATTGGAAACAATTCATTAAAAAATATTCTAATATATTACAATATCTTATTATGGAGTGTTTTAATTTAGATTGTAGAGTTAATAAACTAACTTAATGCTGATATAAATTGAAACTAAAATGAAATAAAAGAGCAAATAAGACACCATCCACACAATGAACATACTGGATGTACATTTGGAAAATCAAATATTGGAAAAACTCAACTAGAAAGTGAGGCCTATGATATTGCTCTTTTCTTCTCAATCATAGAATGCAAGTTCAAAGAAACTGCACTGATTATGGAGTTGCCATGGACACTTTGGCCTAAATGGTTGCCACAAGGTCTTCTAATTCCTTTGTTATATTTCAATATCACACTCCTAAATGCTATACTCAATTATGGAATAATAACAATACAAATATAATGGAACCCATTTCCTTTCCTAGTGGTCCAATATTTAACAAAGGTTGATATCCATATAAGGTAAGGGCTAGGGTTTTTCCATGCCTCAACCGCCAATTAATGTTAGTATTTTGGACTCTTTAGAATATTCTTGAAAGACAACACATAACCCCAAATACCAATGTATTTTGCCTCAAATGGAATTAAAAAAGTTACGACCCAAGATCACCAAAGTGAGACCTATGGTCCTTACGAGCCAATACCTCCAATTTTCCTAGTCAAAAGGCATCAAAATAGATAGAAATTATATATTAATCCATTTTATATCATGTAAACTATTAATTTGTTTTTTGTAATTTCGCATTATTTTGCTAAAAAATACCCTAATTGAGGCCAATGCATACTAGGAAATTCCCAATCAATCATAATGCCTCAAATTGATTTCCATAAGATCCAAACCCAAATTGAATTTTTTTTTTATACTCACCGATCCAAGCCACTAAAATAAATCACAAGTTCATTGCTACTTACACTTCAAATGACCATATCCCATTTGATTTTTGTGCACATCACTTAAATCATAGTAGAATACATTTTAAAACAAACTTCTCAATTGGCAACATCAAATTTAATTCAATTCTCCCATCCGAAGCTATTTTATATATGCAAACTTATTTTTGTGCATTAAAATTCCATAAATTTATGGCTTGGAATTCTAGTATCATAGAAAAATAAAAAATTATTTATGCAATGAACACAGGATATATATCATACCAGAATATTATTTAACTCATAATTTCGCTCTGGAACATAGGATGAGGCAAGGAGGTAGAGGGAAATTAATTTTTTTTTGTCAAATAAAGATTACATGGATAAAACCAGCCTAGATCCAAATCCTAGGCTCTATCAAGCGCCGAGAGGGATCAAATATCCCGAGGTGCAAACCTCTCCTTGAATAGCTACTTGAGTGCAATACCCGAGCCACCTAATACTAAGCTCTAAAGTCTCTAGTTTAAGTCTCATATTTACTTTTTACTTTGTATTATTCTTTTTTGTTTATGTTCGACATAATCTTTATTACTTTTTACTTTGTATTATTCTTTTTTGTTTACTTTGTATTATTTTGTTACTAGACAAACACTCTAAAGTCTCATATTTACTTTTTACTTTGTATTAAAAGTAAAAAGTAAAGTCTCTAGTTTAAGTCTCATATTTACTTTTTACTTTGTATTATTTTTTTTTGTTTACTTTGTATTATTTTGTTACTCGACAAACACTCAACAAACACTGGACACATGTTATAAGATCTCCCTCATATTGGGCTGTAGAGCGCCTCTTGACGCAATAAATTGAAGAGAAAATTTAGCTTAGCTCATATGTTAATAGTTTAAATTTATCCTTAAAAAAATTATCCATTAAAATGAAATCTGAAATCTTAGAGAGGAAGTAAATGTGCTTATATATATCAAACCTTGTAGACTTTCAACACTTTCCTCCTTCCTCTATTTTCTCTATCTACGTGGTTGGTTTTCCTCCTTGCCATTACTCTACCATTTCTTCATATGTGAGTGGTTAGGCCCATGGCCTCTAACTGTGTGAATGGTGGGCATCTAATTTTAAGTTTATGTGTAATAGAGGAGGAGGTTAGATTGGATTTCAGACAACTAATTTTGATCTTTTACTAGGGCAATAATTGGAATGATGTGGCTTAGTTGTTCAATGTTCTTCTCGATTAGGTATATGATTGCTCTCATAATAAATAAATAAATAAATAAATAAAACTTGACGTATTATGTGGATTCTTCTTCTTCTAATCTCATGTATTTAGTTTCTCTGAGATGTTTTATTCTTCTTCTTTCTTCAACCATGCCAAACAAGTAGAACTAATAATAAAAAACCCTAAGTTTTCTTGAGGTTGTTGAAGCCCTACCTTTCCTCCTTAAAATGAATTGAAATCATCCTTTGTCTATATTCTCCACCACTTTAACCCCGAATTCTTGCCTCCACTTTCACCTCTACAAATTTATGAACATATCATAAATTCAAAAGATAGAATTTGAAATTTAATATAAAAGATAACAATTTTCATGAAATAAAGATTTATCTTAATTTATATATACTTCTCTTTATCTGCTTTTAGTTCTTAAACTTTTAAGAATTCCTTAAAAAATGTGTCCAATAGAACTACAATTTGAGAGGATGGCCTTACACAGAGATGATGGCTCAAAACCAAACCCTCCTTCCTTCTAGATTTGTCTATTTGATTACTTTAACATGAACCCTAACCCTTCCTCCCTTTGTTTCTTAGTTGCATTTGTATTACTATTTACCTTAAATTTTAAATAAATCTAATATTTCAACTTGTAAAAACCGTTTACCATTGTAATCCTTACATAATTCATTATAAATATTATATGAATTTGACATAATTTATAATATAATTTTAAATATTGTCTATTGTTAAAAGACTTAATTACATTTTGTATATAGATATTAATCTATGTGGGCTTGTGCTGAATTACAATGTTCCTCAAGGGTTATGTTGCATTGCAAATTTTATGAAGGGATATGTTGGATTGCAACATTCCTCAATAGTTACATAGTGTCATAACATTTGCATTGAATAACTTATCATTAAAAAATACTTATACATGATAAAAATCATGGTATTTTTATGCTTATTATATCAATTTTCACTATTTGCTACCATGGTTACCCACGTTCGATTCTGGATAATTTTTCTTGAATATGTTTGACTATGAGAGATTTGGTTGATCAGGTTGACTATAGGTAGCCATGTATGTTTGGCTATGGTTAACCATAGTCAATGTTGGTTGACTATACTTTATAGTTAATTAATTGTGATTGACCATGTTTAAATGTGGTTGACCATGTTTGACCATGCTTGAGTATGGTTGACCATGGTTGATATGATTGAATATGGTTGACCATGGTTGACTATGATTGAGAATGCTTGACCATGTTTCACTATGGTTCACCATTTTTTACCATGGTTGGTTGTGTTTGACCATGGTTGATTTTGGTTGACGAGTCGACCATAGGTGACCATGTTTAACTATGGTTAATTATGTTAGATCATGTTTGAATATCATTAACGATGTTTAACTATGGTAAACTTTGGTTGACCACGTTAGACATTGTAGATTATGTATCATTATGGTCGACCATGATTTACTATGGTTGACTTTGGTTGGTGATGGTTCAATATAGTATACTTTGGTTGACCATGAGTCATATTGTTTGACTATGGTTAACCATGGTCGATTATTATTGATTGGCCATAGTTGACTATGATTGACCATATTGACAATGTTTGAATTTCACTATGTTTCATTAGATTGGTTATAATGGTTGACATATGTCGAATTACTACATTCCTCAATGGTCATGTCAAACTAAGATAATTGCATTGAGCGGAGGGAGGTGCTCTACAACCAAGTATGGGGGAGATGTTGTCACGTAAGGTAACGTAACGTAACATAACATTACAAAAAATAAAAAGTAATTAAAAAAATTCATGTCGGCTCATAAAATAAAAAATATGAAAAGTAATTAAAAGAATTCATGTTAGCTCATAAAATAAAAAATTATGAAAAGTAATTAAAAAATCCATGCCAGCTCATAAAATAAAAAATTATGAAAAGTAATTAAAAAAATCCATGTCCGTCTATAAATTAAAAAATTAAAATTTAAACCTGGATCTATCAAGCAAGAGAGGAATCAACTTTCTTGAGTTTAAGATTCAAACAAAATTTACACCTCAAAAAATTGGATCCCTCTCGGTGCTTGATAGATCCGAGTTTAAGATGGATCTATGCTGGCAATTAAGGGTTTTGTCACATTATGACCTTCCTCAAGGGGTTTATTAGATTCCAATATTTCCTAATGGTTATTTCACATTGCAATGCTCATATTCATTGACTTATGTTGATTTTTTATTTCTTTCAATGGTTATATTGCATTACAACATTCATGAAGGGGTATGCCACCTTGCGATGATCCTCAAGGGTTATGTTTCATTTAGTTCTTCTTGAATGATCATGATGCATTGTGATATTCATCATGGTCAACTTATGTGGAATTGTGAAGCTCCTCAAGGGTTAGGTTACATTAAAACATTAATCAATAGTTATGTCAAATTTGTGATGTTCCTTAATGGTTATGTCATATGTGACATTCAACTTAGTGGAGTTAAGTCAAATTGCAATGTTCATCATGGGTTTTGTTGTATTATGACATTCACAAAGGGATATGTTAAATTTGGACGTTCTTTAATGGTTGAATATGGTGGACCATGGTGAACCAATTTTACTACAATTGACCATGGCTTACTATGGTTGACCTTGGTTGGCATTGCAACATGAAGAGAATGACATCAATACTATGTCACATGTCATTTTATGGTGGACTTTGATATTATGTCATGTTTTGACATTACGAGGTTGAAATGATAATATGGTTATGTTGCATTGGAACATTCGTCTTTGTTAAATTATGTCAAATTGCTACATTACTCAATGGTAATGTGAGATTGTCATGTTAATGAAGGGATAAGTTAGATTATGACATTCTTCAAGGGATATGTTACATTGTGATATTCCTTAATGGTTATGTTTCATGATGACTTTCATCTTTCTTGAACTTATGTAAAAATGCAAGGTTCCTCTATGGTTATGTCACATTGCAATGTTAAACAATGGTTAGTGATCCATATGGATATTAGTGGCCACACACCTATTTCACTCGCTCCAAATAGTTTTCCATTTTGGAAATTTCCTAGTAGTTTTTCTATGGTTTTTTAGGTCTTGAACTTCCAGGTCCATTTTGAGGCCCTAAACAATGTTTTTTGGGCTCGCAACGGCCCAAAATATAGCTATAGGCCCTTGTTTAGGCCCAATCCACTATTTTATTCCTCGGCTAGATATTTTCAATAGTCTACCGAGCGTCCCAAATGGAGATTGTATGCAAAAGTTTTGACCCCAGGAAGTTGACTGCTCAACTAACTACCTTGGGGTCGCAAACTTTATGTCGATTCGTCTCCTATGGTTAGGTTTTGGATGTTTAGGGTTCTTTCCCCCATGCTTATGATAAATATGTCCTTTTGGCCTCTTTTTGTATTCATCTTGTCATGAATGAGCGTAGTCATCACATCTCTTCTCAGAGATAAGCTACCACCATTCTAGCTGCATTATTTTATACTGTTCTATTTCCACAATTTAATAGAATTTGTGTTTACTGTATCACTGTGTTCCTTGCAATATATCTATGTTCACCATTTATAGAATTTGTTTTTATTGTATCATTGCGTTCCTTGTAATATATCTATGTATGTGGTTCTATATATGTTATTTCATTTCGTTCTCACACAAATTCGGATAAGTGAGAACTTGACTCATTGGTGAACCACTTTCCTTGGTGAAGTAGCTTCCTGGTGAACTTGACTCCTCGTGAACCACTTTCCTTAGTGGAGTAGCTTCCGTTCTTTGACAACCCGATATAGTTGGATATTTTTCTAGCGGGTTCCCTTAACCTATGTGTCCATGATACGATCAATGGTTTCCTGTTCCATGCAGTTAGGGTTAACCTTTGTAGGTGTCAACTACTTTGCCACCGTTGATGTGTCCAACAATGGTGGAAAATATGGGCGAAGGAGCTCCAAATGAAATAATGGGTGCAAGCCAAGGAATGGAGGAATGATTAATTTGAAGGCATTCTCACCGACTTCCTTGGTGATGGTCTATGACCCAATGATAAGAGTGGACAAAGCTTGTGATGGGGTACGGTGAGCCTCTCTTTTTGAAAATGCAACCAAACCTTATAATCTGCTTGGAACTTGTGTGGAACTTGATGCCGATCATTGTGAAGAACCTGCAACAATTGATTAATGAAAATGCACGAGATATCAGAAATAACATAACTCATAATCGATTTATTGATCGCAGGACACTTCGAGGGGGAAACCTCCTTTGAGCAAGCTCAATACAAATAAATTATCGATGCCTTCATTGGCCTCAACATAAACTTATATATTGAGTCTAGGCAAAAATACTATGGATCAATACCATGGAACATATAATACTGCGGGACGACTTACAAAGCATATGCGTCCAATACTATGGATCAATACCATTGGTTGATACAAACTATGGATCAACAAATACTATAGGATGACTTACAAAGCATATGCGTCCAACAACAATATACTAACAAAGTAAAGAGAAGGGTTGACATGGGTTCCTAACATCCCCTCTCCCTGAGGAAAAAATTTGTCCTCAAATATTTAGATGTGGAAATTGATGCAGAATCTGAAGGAGTGGTTTCCATGTAGCATCCTCTGGTTGCATTCCGTGCCACTGAATTAATAACTCTGTGATAGATCAAGAGAGAAGATGAAGCATTTTGAGTTTCAGGGAGGATTGCTTGGAAGGCTGTAGACGAAGAAGAACCATATCACCTTCTTGAAAAGTGCGCTCAGAACGGTGCTGATCGGCTTGTTGTTTCATTCGAATTCTTTCCATGTGAAGATTGTCCTACAAAATGAGAAGAATCTGATCGCGGTTTCGAAGAACCGAGTCAATTTCCTGAACTAGTGAACTGCTGAGGGTGTATGGAAGAAGAACTGGTGGTGCCTGACCATAGATTGCTTCATATGGATTCATTTTAGATGCAGTATTGTACCACCGGATCCCTTCAAGGAAAGCCATAGAAATATCTGTCCAAATCCATGTAGGAATGGGAAAGGGTTCGGGCAATCCCGAAAGGAGTGTCATTTCACCCTTGTTGACGTGGAAAGTGTCACATTCATCCACCATCTGTTGAATTGTCATTTTCACTTCATGGCAAAAGAAGTTACACTATTTCGCTCATACGTTTTGAGGAACCTAGAGTGCCCTACCGATGGATAAGCATGGAGTTCAGAGAAGACATAGTCCTGTTGAGTAGATTGCAACCAATTTGGAACAAGCATAGAAATAGCTAAAAGAGAAACTAGGTCATCAAATGTGCGAGAAAGAGCATCTGCCTCCAGATTGTCCTTAACCTTCTTGTAAGTGATCTCATAGGCATAACCCATGAGTTTGATAACCCATTTCAAGTGTGTTGGGGAGGAGACCCGTTGTTCCAGGAAATGTTTTTAGACTCTGGTGATCAGCCTTGATGTGGAAATAATTCCCTAATAGGTATGGCTACCACTTCTGTACTGCATGAAAAATAGACATCATTTCCTTCTCAGATGGAGAGTAAGCTAAATTCTTACCGGAAAAGTATCTTGAAGGCGGCAATCCCACTGGTTCAGCAAAGAAACCTGGATATCTATCCAAGGGAGTAGTGGAGACCGTCGATGGGTGCATCTGAATGGAATGGAGTTGAGCGATGACACCATGTGAATTATTCTTAAGTATATTTTCCAGGTGATGTGAACTGATGATGCAAAGAGACCCTGGTTGCAAGCCCGTAAATGTGTGTTTTTTCCCATTAACTGAAAACTGCATCCAAAGTTCAGCAAAATCCCATAATATGGGGCCAAGTGTGCGTAACCATTGAGTGCCCAAAACCACATCACATCCACCTAAGGACAAGGAAAACATGTCAGAGCGCAGGTTATAATATTCCATAGGGATACGCACATTGTGAAACTTCCCCTTACAAGGTAAGGTGCCCCCATTGGAAATCGTGGCTTCAAAGTTGGAGCAAGGATGGACAAAACAATCAACTTGTTTGGCGATCCGAGTGTCAATGAAGTTATGAGTGCTACCAGAATCAATGAGTATTGTAAGAGGGAGCTTCTTGAAGTAACCCCTGACCCGCATTGTTTGTGGGGTGGTGACTCCGGCTAAAGCATGGAGAGATATCTCTGGGTGGTCGTCTAGAGACGGAGGGTCAACAGGCGACTGTTGAATGTCAACCTGATCATCTAGTGTATATGGAGCTTCTTCACCAAGTTCAGAGGCAGTAGGAGAATCCACATCCAAGAGATAGAGTTGTTGCTCAACACATCTATGTCCCCGAGTGAATTTCTCATCACAATTATAACAAAGCCATTTTTCTCTACGTGCCCGCATCTTTGCTTCAGACAAATGCTTGATAGGAGTTGTGCGAAGAGGTAGCGCGATGGGAGGTCGTTGGGAAACCATATTTTTGAATGGAACAAAAGTGGATTTGGAGCGTTGTTGGGTTGTGATCTTGTCCTCCGGCAACTTAGCCAACCCTAGGAATTCCATCATTGTGTTGGGACATAACATTTTAACCTTTGAGCGGATTTCATCCTTAAGACCACTGATAAAACAAATCCTGTAGAATTCATCAGACAATCCTTCTGTGTGATTGGCTAGTTTCTCAAATTCTATCTGATACTCTCTCACAATGCCAATTTGGCGAAGTTTAGTGAGTGCTCCTGTGAAGTCATCAAAAGCACTAGGACCAAATCGTTGCAAAAGGAGTTGGAAAAAATCTGTCCATTTTGGCTCGTCATGAGCCTTGATGTACCAATAGTACCATTGAAGGGCTTCCTGTTCCAAATGAAAGGATGCAAGTGGAACTTTGTGGACATCAAAAGTATTATGCAAACTAAAATATTTTTCTTCCTGGTATTAGTCGGATCATTACCATTGAAGTGAGGAAAATCAAGCTTTGGCCCACGAAAATTGTTGTAAGAAGAGAACCCACTGTTTGCAGAAGATTTTGGCTGTCGTTTATTGTTCATGGATGAATGTTGAAGATGAAGGTTGGGAAATTTTTCATCCAAATCTTGAAGTTTGGTTTTGAGAGCTACAAGTTCTTCATCCATGATTTGTCCTCCTGTGCGGGGGACAACCATAACCAGGAGTTTTTTTTTTTTTGAATGCGTAGAAAAACAAAAACAGAAGCTTCTTTAGTAAGGGAAAATTTGGATTTGGGAAAAATTTTGATGCGTAATTGGGATTTGACTAGGTTTTGGACGCTTTCTAATGGACAGGGAAGCAAAAAATGGGGATTTCAGAAGTGGGGTGAAAGAATGAGAAAATTTTTCAGACAGGGACAAAGAAGCAAAAATAGGAAATGAACACTGTGGCAAAATTGGAAGGCGGTTGGGTGAAAATCGAAGAAGTTATGGAAAACCCTAAAAATAGACAAATGTGAGATTTCTGGCTTTGGGAAGTGGAATTTGGGATAGGGTCCTCAGGAATGAAATGTGAAGAATGGGATTGCAGGGGTTCCAGTGAAGTTTCAAGAGAAACAGAGTGAAAACAAAGGAGATATGGCGAAAAAACAAGATTTTTTTTTTCCAGAATGGATCTGCAATGACGCGGAAGTGATCGGCAACAGTTCTGGATAGATGTAATTTGCGATTTATCGGCTGAAAATAGATATGGAACCCAGGTATGCTCAGATTCATAACGGTTCAGGGGATTCACTCGACCACCAATGATGTCTAACGGGTTGTGTATTGGGGCAGTACCCCTCACTCCACAGCTCAGGTAAAACTGATAACTGCTTTGCCACAAACGACAACTCTTGGTTTACCTCACAGGTGGGAACTAGTCAATTAGGTAGGGGTCGTGTCCCTCTTCGCTGGCAGGTCCTCTCATTGGGCCAGCTACTTCGGGGTTCCTATGGTACTCCTCACAATGAGTTTTAGGGCTTATTCCCAAGTACTTCCCATAGTTAAGCGGATAGGGATTATTCCCGGATCCGAACTTGAAACAAAAGAGAAGTTTATTTTTGGCAGAAATTCCACCCAACGAGCCCAAGAAAGTGCTCTGATACTAGATGTGAAGAACCTGCAACAATTAATTAATGAAAATGCACAAGATATCAGAAATAACAGAACTCAAAATCGATTTATTGATCACAGGCCACTTCGAGGGGACAACCTCCTTTGAGCAAGCTCAATACAAATAAATTCTCGATGCCTTCATTGGCCTCAACACAAACTTATGTACTAAGTCTAGGCGCCAATACTATGGATCAATACCATGGAACATATAATTCTACGGGATGACTTACAAAGCATATGAGTCCAATACTATGGATCAATACCATGGGCTAATACAAACTATGGATCAACAAATACTACAGGATGACTTACAAAGCATATGCGTCCAACACCAATATACTAACAAAGTAAAGAGAAGGGTTGAAACGGGTTCCTAACAGTCATGTCGCTGCTTGTATATTGGTGGATGTTGGTGGATGTGCCATATTCATTCAACAAATTTGGTGGCCTTATCAGCTTCATTCTGAGCATGAGCAAATTCATCCTATGTGGATGCAATGGGAAGAGCTACATCAATTAGGGCCAATGGCTGGAACCCCAGGAACACTTGAAAAGGGCTATGGCCTGTAAAGCTATGAAGGGCTCTGTTATAGCTATGATGAGCATATGGAAGAATATCATCCCATGTGTAGGGATGATTAGAATTGTACATTCTCAGAATATGCACAATCATCCGGTTGACTACTTTTGGATGTCCATTGGTCTAGGGGTGGAAGGTAGTCGATTTGGTGAGCCTGGTATCCATCAATGAACATAGGTTGGAACAGAGGGTTCTTAGGAACCTATTGTCTCTATATGAAATGATAGTTCGCGACAGCCTGAAATGAACCCAAACATGCTCGAAGGAGACTTTAGTAGTGGCTTCGACGAAGATGCTCTTATTACAAGCTGTTAGAATGTCCATATTAGAGAAGCGATTCATGACCACAAACACACAGTCATTACCATGCTTGGTTGAAGGTAGTACTGACATGTAATCCATCGAGATGGATTCCCACATACCATTGGGAGTAGGCAGAGGGGTGTACAATCCTTGCTTCTTAGTGGCAGGTTTTGCGATGGCGCATGCGGTGCATGATATGATATATTTTCTGACTTCTTGTCAGATATTGGGCCAATAAAAATAATTATGGAATACTGCCATTATTTTTTCAGTGCCAAAGCACCCTTCCACCTGACTGTAATGCGCTTTCCAAATCATCTTCAAACACTTGCTTGAAGGAACACAGAGATGGCCCAGGTGGCATAGTAGTCCTTCCTCGAGATGAAATTCTACCACTGGTGTGCCTGCACATAGTGCTTAATAGGAGGGAGGAAATTTGGGATCATTGTCATATATTTGAGGCCACCCAGAGGTATTGTGGCCACAAGAGTTGAGCATCGTGGTCAATGCAACAATTGGAGGTCAACTAAGGCAATTAGCGACTATTAGTGCTTCCCTTCTTATATTTAATGTTTAGTTGGAATTGATGCAAGTATGTGAACCAATTTTGGTGGTGTTCATTTTGTAAATTTCCTTGTGTTTGCATGAACTACAGTGGCTTGTGATCAATATGGAGGACTGCATATTTTCCTAGGATGTAATGCTTCCATTGGCGGCATGCTTGGACAATGGAATACATTTCCTTGTCATAGGTGGGGTACTTGTGGAATGCATCCAAAATCGTCTCACTATGATACACCACTAGATGGTGATGTCGAGTGAGGACTGCGCTGACAACATAGTTCCAAGCATCTGTCTCAATTTCGAAGGGTTGTTGCAGATCTGGTAAGATAAGGATGGGTGCTGAACATAAGTGCTGCTTCGGTTCCTTAAGTGCATGCTGTTGTGGCTTGGACCAAAAAAAATTCTCCTTATACCCACCTAGCTAAGAGCCCAATAAATATTAGAGAATCCCAACACAAACTTGTGATAGAAGTTGGCAAGGCCTAGGAAGCTATGAAGCTTTGTGGGAGTTGTCAGGGTCAAATAGGCATGAATGTCTTGGATATTGACTGGATCCACATGCACACCATGCTCATCCACGATGTATCCTAGATACTAAATCTTCTCCATGCCAAATGAACACTTATTTATATTGGCATATAACTTGTGTTGTCGTAGGGTGCTGAGGACCTGATGGATATGCTGCAAATGTTCTGCCCACGTTCTTCTATAGACGAGGATACATTCTAGATATACGAACACACAATAATTGTTGAATGGATGGATAATATCGTCCATCATCCTCATGAAACCTGCTGGAGCATTATTTAAGCCGAAAGGCATGACCAATCACTCGAAAAGTCCTTCCCGAGATTTGAAGGCAATCTTCCAGACATTATTCTACTCAATTGGAACCTAATGATATCCAACCTTCAAATAGATCTTACTGAAATATTTGGCACCCTTGAGATGGTTAAGAAGATCGTCGATTCAGGGAATGATATATCGATTCTAGACTATGATTTTGTTTAGACCTTTGTAATCAATACAAATTCACCATGTTCCATCTTTCTTATGTACCGACACAATTGAACTCCCACAAGGTTAGGAACTGGGTCAAATATGCACTTTCTAGATTAATTCTTGAATTTGACGTTTGATTTCTTCATTTTCCATGAGGGAATGCCTGTATACTGTCCCGTTAGGTAAAGGAACCCAGGGTATCAAATCGATGGAATGCTTGAATTGGCAATGTATTGGAACCCTAGAAGGTGTGGTGAAGATGTCTATGTATGATTCCATGATCTTGTCCACCTATTTATGATGTGTAGAGGGATCTTGTGTAAAGGAAATGGAAGTTGTTGTGATCTTTTGCTCACCCTCAGAACGAATCGTGAATATGACAAATTTACCAGTTTGGGAGACTACCTTCCTGCACTGCTTAACTGTAATGAAAGACACTGGAGTGGTGGGAATTATCTCTGGTATCTTGTAGAGTTTCTTTCCCAAAGTAACAATGACTATACGAGGCCTAGATTCATACACAACATGACGTTTCCACATATATGGTTTTCCTAAAACATCACAAACTTCAAGTGGGGAAACATCACACATTACATCAAATTTTAAGGGATTGATATCGTAGGGTAGCCGACATTATTGACTGATGCGGATGTCTCGTCCCTAGCTAAGCCATGCAATTTTGTAGGGTTGTGGGTGTGGTGTCTTTGGAAACTTCAAACGTTTCACAAACTCTGTCAAAATCAAGTTCTTTTGGATTCCACTATTAACAATGAAATGTACTGCAGTTCCCTTGACCCACATATGTGTCAATATGATACCATTTTTTTAATGTATGTCATTTCTATAAATAATAAAAAATAATACGTAAGTTTGAAAAATATCAAAATATAGTCCAGACACAAGTGCAATCTGTGTAGATTTCGAGCATATATTTTTTTTCCCTAAAATGAATAGCCATCTCTAAAACACATCAAGGGCATGCATGTCACTCATTATCAGTATGTGCAGTTGGTGTCCCTAAAACACTATATGTCCATAAATAATTTAAAACAATGTATGAGTACGGAGCTAAGGCACTTCTCCAAAACTCTTGTATTTAATTCGAAGTCATTTTTTGAAGGAAAGTATGGCTTTAGAGGAATTGAAGTTGAAAAAACATAAAATTTTGCAATTTTATTTTTCAAAAAAGAAGCAAAAGTGTTACCCAACTTTTCGAAGAATGAAGAATGAAGAATTAAATTTTCGAAAAGTTACCTAGAAGCATGTTGGAGAAGGTTTTAAAGATGTTTTGTAGGAGAATGAAAAATTTAGCCAATACCATCTCTCATTATTCTTGCTTTGAGGACAATGCAATTACGAAGGTAAAGGCAATGTTACATACATAAAATAAAAAGAGAGAGATACATAATTATAATAGTAAATATTAAGAAATAAATAAATACAATGACACAACTATATATTAAAAGGTACAAAGACACCCCCTTAAGCTATATTTATGAAGGAGTCTAAAAGTGTGATGATTTCTCTTTTTCGACAAATTTTTTATGAGAATATGGTGATCTTTGAAAAAGAAAGGATTTTGTGTTATTCAAATTGCGGTTTTGAATGTATAAATCAATTTAAGAGTCTTGACGACCCTTAGGGTATCTTGATTAAGCAATTTTAACACTGATTTATAAGAATTTAAAAAATTCTTTTTGGATTCCGTCAAAATCCTGCCGAGAAACGCTATGGAAAAGAGGCAAAATCTTGGCCACTTTAGACTACTCTTTATATTTATATATGGAGTCCCATTCAATGTAAATCACTCAATCATTTATTATTTTATACATTCGATATTTATATTTCATGCTATATCTAATTAGAGGTTAAATGAAGTTAAGATTCTACTCCACAACAATGACAATGTAATGTAAGATACCTATCCCAATGATGCACATGTGCTAATTTACAATATAATGAAATTTAATATAATTTTTGTCAAATTTCACATAAAAACAATAATCTCAATGCAATCGATTTACAGTATAACAAAGTAAGCTAAACTCTAGATGATTTGTACAATTTTTGTGTTTTTTTTGCTGGAATTGGCCATGTGATTTGTTGCTAAAATTGCCATTTTGATTGTTGAAATTACAATTTTGATTGCAAAAATGGATTCAGCATCTTTGATTAACCTTGAGGCACCCTGATTATACAATTCCAATAACCCGAAATTACCATTTCAACAATTTCAGCGGGATTTTGGCCCAAAAAAATCACCAAATTTTGGATGCAAATCATTGAAATTTAGCTTACTTCCCGTATAACCATTCCAAATAAATTTAGCCAAATTTCACATAAAAAAACAGTGATTTCCCACTCTATATCCATCCCGAACTACGCTGCTATATCCATCCTCGGCGACATGTGGAGTTCTTGCGCCCCTACCTATACCACGCTATATACATCCCGAAACTACGCCGTCACACCCAGGCCGGCCTCGCTACTCGGATTTTGGAATAATTCGAGAACCCAGTTGGAATTATATCTACAAAACGACCGTCCTCACACACACGTAGAAGAGTGAGCCGATATGATTCTGGAGAACAGATAAAGATTATTGAGGTAAATAGTCTTCCTCTCCCTTAAGGCGTAGACCAACGACGACAACGTTGTCCATGGCCAATGGCGTCCAATTCACCTTTCTCCTCTCCCTTGTTAATGAAATGGAAAATGGCTCATTTATCCCATATCATTGCCCCGTAATTACTACACTGGTATATATTAGCTGTACTCGACTTGTTTCTTTCGTGTTAGTAGAAAGGAGAGATGGTTGGCATCTTCCTCGACAAGGACGAGAATTGTCTTTGGACATTCTTATCACACGCGGTTAAGGCTCTCCACCCCCTTTGGGGTGGATCTTACCCCAAGTGTTTTCCATTTACCATTTAAAGATCGTCTCTATAATCTCTCTGTTTTCCACCATTTAAAGATCGTCTCTATTATCTCTTTTGGAGATTGTTTTTTCCTTTTTAAGATCCCCTCAAGCTGATTCCATAGACATAAATCCCTTGAAGATTGACTTTTCGTTTTTAAGGTCCCCTGAAGCTGATTCCATAGACATATGTACATTTGGGGATTGAAACCCCTGATCCTATAGACATTGGGGATGTAGAATGGAAAGCAGATCCACTGGAGCTGAGCTGGGATTTTTACTAGTAGTTTGTAGATTGTCTATTCCTTTCTAAGATCCCCTGGAGTTGATTCCATAGACATTTGTAAATTTGGGGATGTAGAATGGAAACCCCAGATCTTATAGACATTAGGGATGTAGAATGGAAACCCTTGTTGGAATTGGTAACCAAATTAGAAAGCAAATTGCATGATGTTCAAGAACCTAGATTTGCCTCTTTTGCTGCAACAATGTCTCGTTAACCACTGTATAGGTGTTGTATGAATGTCATCTTGTGTATATGCACCATATTGACGACCAAAAAGCTGTATGAAGGTCATTTTATGTATGTACCATATTGACCACCAAAAATATTGAATTGTTATTCCCATCTATAAGTTCTTCATGTCTTCTTAGGACCCTATGAATATCATATTTTTAACACAAAGGATACCTCCAAGGATGGGAGTGATTGCACTCCAGGACACTCAACAACAAGGTCGGACTCGAATTGTTTCCACAATGGATTGAAATCCTAAGTGACAATCCCGATATAGAGATCGAACATGAGTGAACTACCAACAAGTCAAGATCAAGCCAAGGATAATTTCAGGGGCGAAATTTAGCCCATGGGCTATTTTCCATGTTTTTTTTCCAAAAAATGATTCGCCAATTTACATTTTTTGAAGCCCCGTTTCGCCCAATTTTGATGGGGTAAACTTATTTCACTCTAAAATTCGCCAAATTATTATATAAAGTGTATAAAATCCTTCGAAATTGAAATAATTTTAGAAAAATATCGCCAAATATTTTATAGTTGAAATTTTAAGAATTGATAAGATTCGCCAAGGTTTATACACTTTTAAATAAGTATGGGACCATGGGTCCTTAAAATTATCCCTGAATCAAGCTCTAGGGAAGGAAACACAAAAGCACCCATACAAAAGATCAATAGATCGAGAAAGAGTATATGTGGAGAATGAGACCCCCCAAATACACTCAATTTGCAAAACTAGTAAATCAAATTAACCTTTTTGGAGAAACCCCTACGAAATGAGATTGCAAACCAAAAAAAAATGCCACCCTCTAATTGCAAATCGAAGTGCCATTCGATATGATGAAGTTTGATGTATTTGAACCTTGGAAAAGATTCTATTTCTTACCACGAGGAGCTATTCTGAATTCAGGGCCCTTTGTCCAAGATCCTATCCATTGCAAATAAAATTGAAGCAATCCATCGATTCAACTGCATAAAATTCTAGAGATTTGATAAATTGATTGTCCCCACTCCTCAATAAACCCAAAGTGTGCGAGTATACTGTGCTATTGAAAGAGGATTGTGTCATTATTACAATATTATGTCGACCCTACTAGCATGTACCATGTATATGTGGAGTGCATGCAACCTTGTAATTTTGTACCATTGAAACTATGGAATGGGGTAACAAACAATCCTTTAATTTTTAATTACCCTTCTTCCAACCTTGTTCCTAGGTTTTATAAATGACTTGCTTGAGAGTTGTGGTGCCTAAGCACATGGGAGAATTTAATATTATCAAACTTATTAGCTTCCTTTTTGCTTATGTGAAAATTTTTGGTGTGCTTGCTCTCATGAGGAGGGGAATCATTCATGAGCGCAATGATGATTGTTGAATCTCTAAGGACAAGAAGGTTTCGAACACTTTGTGAGTCAAGAATTATCAACCCTTGAAAGATTAACAAAGCCTCTTCTTAGTTATTTGTCATTTTCCTAATCTCCAAAGAAATAAAATTCCCTATCTTCCATCAAAATTGAAAACGATTCCCCCACACTTACAGCCCCTAAGCAAAATAAATTTTAATATTATTATTAGATTATATTTTAATTTAAAAAATTCTCAATAATGAGATATTGGACAACGGCTAGAAATTGTTCTCCTCATTACATTCAAGTGCCTTAGTTCCAAATTAATTGCTTAATTAATGTTATAGATGAAATACATCTAAAGATGTTAAAATGTTAATCAAAATACATCATTATCCCCAAACTATGAATAGGATTTTTGCCATGTTGCATCTATTAAAAATTATAAAAACTTGAATTGCCTAGGATTATACATATGATTTTTGCAATGTAAACACTTGAATTGCCTAGGATTATATCTATCACGTTGCAAAAATTAAATGAGGCGATGATTAGTATATGTTCTAAGGTGGTTAGAGATTAATGATAAACGTGGAAGCAAACAAATATAGAAAATGTGTGTGTTTTTCACAGGGGAAAAAAGAAAAAAACAATTTTTTATATTAAGGAAAAGTTGTATCAGCAACGATGTCCAAAATTCTACCAAATACTTCAAAAAACTTACGCCTACGTTGTCATCCAACTTCTGGTCTTCCAAACAGTATCCAATGAAAATGTGTGTTCCATAGAGATTATTGTCTAATGACGACTTCCATTTATGCCACTGCTTTAAAGAATTAATATCTCAAAATCAAATTTAACATAATTTAATAAAAAATAGAAAAAATGAATATCTCAAAATCAAATAGTGGGAAAGCATGGAGACTTTACTTCCATAGTGTTTCAGCGCCTTCCCTGGCTGTACATGCCTCCTCACAGGGAAGGGTCTTCTCACAGGGATTTGACAAGGTGTACATACTTTATTTACTCTTTGGATTTGAAAATGTAATTTTTTGGATTTGAAACATTTAATTTTTTTAAAAGAGAATAAGCATTTTTCATGGTTAAATTCAAAGGATTTTTAATAGTTTTTTTTTTCAAACGAAAAAAAACGTACTATTGCTATTCCTTGAAATCAAATAGTACAAAGATTTCCACCTTCTTGAAAAAGGTATATCCATACAGTTCAAGACCGATTATCCCATAGTCCTCTAGGATCAACATCAAAAAAGATGGTCCATATAAGATTATACAACAGTAATATCAGAATCATAACAAAAAAGAGCTGTACCAACTAGAAAAAACGACAGATCCATCTAATAGAAATAGACTTCACCGCATTCCAGCATGCAGGAATCCAACCACTCTTCCCATACCAGTACGCCATCAGTACCCAGCAAAGCAAGTTTTGATAAGCCATCAACCTGACCATTATGTTCACCATATATATGAGAGAAAGTTATATGCTCCTGCAGATCAATCTCATCTCTAGTACGCCTACACCAATGAGATAAAGCAATAACATTAAAATCATATTCCTTGGTCGCCCATTTGATAGTAACTCGCAAAGGATTTTTAATGGTTAAACCCATTGTTATATATATATATATATATATATATATATTTAAATGGAAAACAAGGTATGTGCATTCCATTTGATAGTAACTCGCAAAGGATTTTTAATAGTTAAACCCATTGTTATATATATATATATATATATATTTTTTAAATGGAAAACAAGGTATGTGTATTCATGGACATTGTTTGAGCAAAACCCTAATTGATATTCACCAACCGAACCAAATAGTCACTGCAACTAGCTGCTGCTGCTCCCAGACTCGATTGTTTCATTTTCATTAGCATTTGTGACCTCTTCGTCTTCTTCATTGCCTCTCCTAGATTCGCTTGTTTCAATATGATTCACAGTTTGATAGAACAAGATGTAAGCAATGAAGTCCTCGTTGGGATCATCGGATCCTGCTGTTTCAGACGACCCAAAACAATTCTGCAGCTCACTCTCCTCGATCTTTTCCACCTCCTCATCATCAAACTTGAGCCACTGGCCGCAGCTCTTCACTAGAGCAATGTTATGCCCATAATCAGCTGTGTGCCCCACATGCACCACAACAGCAAATAAAGAGTACAGAGGACCGTCAGCATCTTGATCAGGCAGCCTGAACTCCATGGGGAACGTCACACGATAGAACAACTTCTTGAATCCCTCCACTTCACCTTCCCTTGTGTATTTGAAACGTTTCAGCTGGCAAATCAGAACATCAGGCGGAGACTTGATCCTCAACCTCTTCTCGGCTTCTTGCAAACTGCAGCAGTTTCCGCACCAGTACTTGTTTTCACCACTCAGTTTCTCCACAGCGCTGAAAGCATTCAGACAGCTTGACAGAGAAGAATTTTCTTGAATCTCCAAGCTGAGATCCATGAACGGCTCTTCTCTGCACGTTACACTATCGCAACACAAACAATGAGTTTCATTTGTGAAAGTACCACCAAATATCTCACTAATACTACACATTGCACCCTCGGCTTTCTCATCGTGGCGGGAAGGATTTTGCTTGTTATTCCATTTTTTGATATCTTCGTCGAGATTGTTCAATAGAAATATCAAAAACTCATGAGCATCCTGATGGGTTTCACTGCAACGGAAAATCTCATTCTCTTCCATCACCAACTCTACGAATCGTCTGGGAGAAATGTAAGACCTTTTCTTGGATTCCATGTGATTGAATAAATCTGCCAAGCAATTTAGTAGATTGTTAATCTCATCATCGCTTCCTCCATTACAGTAATATTGGAGTATTAACTTATTTCTGAAAGGAACGCAGAAATAAAGGGCCTGAACAACGCTGTTACAGTAGCATGTATTCCCTAAGTTCTTCAGACCTACGTAGCCCTGGCAATCTTCATCGTTCTCGGAAAGGAAATCTGAAATTGTAGAAAAGGCAGAGCTCAAAGCTTTCAATCCCGAATTCAGAAGATTCATCGTAACTTCTACTCCTTGTGATATCTCTGCTCTCATTTTTCTTTGTGAATTGTGAATTGCTAAAACATAATTTATAGGCAAATGGAATATCGAATTACTAACGCCTATTGATTACGTCCGGCCAGGCCGACCTATCTACTATTTGGTCACCAGCTTTCTAATAATTATAGTTACATTAATATATAAAAATAGATATATAATAATTATAGTTACATTAATATATAAAAATAGATATATAATAATTATAGTTACATTAATATATAAAAATAGATATATAATAATTATAGTTACATTAATATATAAAAATAGATATATCATGTGAGAAGGTTTAAATTTTGAAGTTTAGGTCGGTTAAAATAAGATTTTATATTTTCTATATATAAAAATAGATATATCATGTGAGAAGGTTTAAATTTTGAAGTTTAGGTCGGTTAAAATAAAATTTTATATTTTCTCAAAGTCACGGAGAAGATTAATGGTTTAGTTTTAAAATTAAAGTTGCATGGTTTAATTTAATGGGTGAAGGATAAGTGTTAAGGTTTGAGTAAAGGTTTTATCTTCACTCGAAGGAAGGTTTATGTGAATAATTTAATGGGTGAAGGATAAGCGTTAGGGTTTGAGCAAAGGTTTTATCTTCATAGAAGGTTTATGTGAAGGTTAAGAATTTGTGGTTAAGGGACATTGATTGAGGATTAAGGGTTTAAATCATTTAAGAGTTAATGTTGAAGAAATATGATTGAGGGTTAAGAGACAAGTATTGGGTGTTAAGGATTTATTGTAAAGATTAAGGTAACTGTATAATTTTTAAAATTAGGGTAAGTGTATAATTTTTTTATTTTTAATTATGGAGGTTAAGAATTTGTGGTTAAAGGACAACGATTGAGGATTAAGGGTTAATGTTGAAGAAATATGATTGAGGGTTAAGAGAAGGTATTGGGTGTTAATGATTTATTGTAAAGATTAAGGTAACTGTATAATTTTTAAAATTAGGGTAAGTGTATAATTTATTTTTTTTAATTATGGAAACTTAGTAACTTTCCAAGAGTATATATGTAACAAATGTATATATGTAACAAAGATAAGTATATAATTATAATGATTTGTGCTGACATGATATTTTACTTGCAATGAGATTTAATAAATTGACTTGTTATATACAATTAAGCCCCATGTACAAATAAATTGACTTGTTTATAAAAAAAATAAAGACTCATATATAATGTGTGCATAGTTAATTGATTAAAAATTCCCCACATTTAATAAATTGACTTGTTATAACAAAAAAATAAAGACTCGATTATAATGTGTAGAGTTTGTTGATTGGTGGCAGTTTTACTTGAGAAAGTTGACATGAGGGGATTCTCCTTGATGTAGAGTGGCCTATACCCCATCAATCTCTCTCTCTCCATGTCGCCTGATAATATAGTATGTATGACTTTTTCCCATATGATTGACATCGAAAATGTCGCATGTCTTGTTGAGATGGTTTTGGTCACTGTAGAACCTAGCTTGGCTATAGGGGAAGAAAACCCCCTTTCGCAATCTGTCTGGAGATTCAAAGGATACAACCGAAGATAGGCTGAGGGACCACACAAAGTGCTACCTTGATGGGAATGGTTGAAAAAATGGCTGTTTAGAGTAAAAGAATGAGACAATGTGCAGTTTGAATATTATTTTGATCAATGGAGAAGTGGTATGTTAGCCATTAGTTCTTTACGTACTGCCCTCAATATGTGAAAGTTGAAACACAACTCTTTTGTTTACAATAAATAATTAATCATGTTAGTGTATTACTTTTAAGCTCGCGTGGGAGCCTAAATATGTAGAAAGTTGGTTTTTGACTTTCTATAAGGAAACCATCTGATTTCTTGTGTATAAGTTTGTTTTCGAGTGAGCTGTTTGGGTATAGACAACTAGAGTGCTGTGGATTGAAGGCTGTATCTGCAACACTTTGTGTAGGAGTTGTTTTCGAATTTATGATTTAATAAAATTTTTGGGCTTGCTCCCTTTTCGTCCTCGCAATTGATACAAGTCTAACAAACAAAAAATCCTCTTTATTTATGCAAGAGCTTATGGATATAACAAAGTGATTAGAGAGCGAATAATAATTCAACTTCTATTGGCTGGATGCAGTTTTGGATGTTGGATTTCCACATCGCCTTTTCCACGTAATCCAAACCATGTGAAGTCGCATGATGAAAATACGGTATATCAGTCAGTAGGTGCATCTATTAATGTGTGATTTATTGTAATGTAGCTTCTTCTAGAAGCCATATCATTCGACATTTTTCCAGATCTCTGGATCTTTCCAATAAACCGCATGTATAAATATTCTATTTGGTTTATTGAAATAGAGAGGTGGTTTCTCCCCATGCGTTTTGTATTTCCGCTATTCTCACTCCTTCAATTGGTATTAGAGATGAACCCTCAGCTTCGTCCTCTCATGTAATCTACCTAGAACTAAAGACATTTTATGTTTTGGAAAAACATTATCTTAAAATTTATTGTAAAGTTTTTATGTTGTTAACCAAGGATGGTCAAAGATGACTGTAATTGAATATTTTATTATTTAATAAATAAAAGAAGAAACACCTATCCAAGGAGGACTGTTGAAGAGTGTTCACTGACAAACTAGGAGGAATGATATGGTGTAGAAGGAAAATTGACAAATGGAAGCTACAACATTCACTTTCTAGCTGATGCAGGAGACATCTTCCCTAAAAATGTGGTCATGTTCCCCGCGAAAGGAGGAACTGAGCAGGTGGATCATTTAATTCAAAAACTGACCCAAAGACATAGGAAAGCATATATCCATCGAATGAGCAGGAGGCTCACACAATTACCTTGTGGATTTGCTACATACTGAAAGTTAAGCACACCAGAGGGATTCGATGAGGGGAAAGCTAAAGTGAGATTACTGGAAAGTTGTTGCAAGTTTCATTGCTGAGTTAAAGATAGAACAAAACCAGCTTCTGCACTTAGTCTTCATCCTGGTGGTTCAGTGAACAGGCTCGGGGGTCCTAAAGCAAGTAACTTGGCTGCTTTCAGGAGACGGTTGGGAGGAACAATCTTCTCTTGGATTTGGTTGCATCTTCAAGTTTCTACTAGGTTCTTATTACAATTTATTTACTTAACTGTTTAAAGGAAATTGAATGTATGATTTGTAATATTTTCTGTATAAAAGTCTATATGTTTTCAATACTGTAGAAAAGATAGTTATGATAATTTTCTATGATTGGTTATATTATGTATTTCTTACTAAACAGAAAAATATCATCACCTGTTTTAAATGATCATTCAAATATACTTAGAATCTTAGTTTTTGTTTACCTGTACATTGGGAAAAAACCTACAACTCTCTATTCGAATATAGTATGTACAGTAGTATAGAAGCTGAAGGGATAGATTCCACATATAATATAATTAAGATAGAATGGTAGTATATATAATATAGACATACAAGCTACTATTACTATTATTAAGTTAAATCCAGAACATGTAGCTATTTAGAGTGAAATTATAAATAAAACTTTTAGCATAAAAACCCAAATATTATATTTTGATTCTAGAGTACCTCCATTAATCATAAAATAAACCAATGTTTAGTTATAACGTCATGTTCTACCTGTATGACATATAAAAATTTAGTATTCATTTCAGAGACCAAACAATCATTGTCGAAACATAGTAATTTTATATAACTATACAAAATGTACTCTCTGCTTAATCATTAAGCATTGATAAACTATGAAGTTCCAACACAGGATTAGTATCATTTAAGTTATAACCAGGAGTAGGGTGTTATAGCCATCATCAAAAAGTTTGACAAAGGGTTACAGTATTTACCATTTAAACTCAAAACTCGAAAATTTCACAGTCAGGGTTTTACCCCTAGATAAATACATCGAATCTCAAAACTAGTTTAACCTTTCTAGTTAAGTATGGTCGAAATAAAATCATGCATTAATAACAAGCGAACAGGATAAACAAATTTATCGCTGGCATCATTTCCCAAACACTTTAATCTTACAAAAGTAGTTAGGGCTTTGCCCAAAATTTATAAACTAATCCTTTGAAGAAAATGTGTAGTTCTCAGCAAAGTCTACCACTGATAAGATGGTGCCCAGCTCAAATACCTCACAAGAATGTTTGAATTCTGAAGCTTGCCACCTGGACCTATGGGAGTGCTTTATGTATTTATAAATATGACTTTGAAACTTCTCCATGAAATCTGAAACAGTAATCTCATCCTCGAGCAAGTCGATCCTCTTAGATGAAACAGATGAAGAAGATGATGGATTCATGGAGACATACTCGTACCTCTTCCACATAACTGTGATATCTGACAATCCAGGGTGTGTTTCGATAGGAAATTTCCTATAGAACAATTCCAAATCACCACATCCAGGGAATCTTATCCCACCTACACACCTCTTATTGAAAAACACTTGTTCAAGATTCCTGTTGCATAGTATCATACAAATAAAATATCACACAGTGAGAGGAGCTAGTTCACCGTTCCAATGCCTTTTGCCAAAATCCAAAAATGTGTCATAGTATAGTTGAAATTCAACGTGGTATTTGCAACAACAAGTGTCACGAATCGTATTTGGCCTAATATACCACGGTTTCAATTTGTTGAACATGCTAAATGATATCTGAACACCAGGATTGGTTTCTTTGAATTCCTCATAAAGTGCAACTCCCATCATCTCCATCACATGCTTACAATGCTCTTGATAAATGCATATGGATAAACGTTGTCTCAGGACATGTTTTCGATCTGGAATAACACGACAATGTCTATCCCAAAACTATATCACCTTATCTCTAATGCCCTCTGCCATCCTTCCTTGATAGGGTTCCATACAAATAAGAGCCCAACAAGCAGCTTCATCGTTTTCATCTATCCAGACCCTGAATTTAGTATATTTGAACAATTTTCTTTCTGAAACTTTTAGCAATGATGCCATTGTTGATACCACTCGATTTCTTGAGGTTATTTGTGCCACAACAATCGTTGTAATTTCCCTACGAGCATCTTGGATATCATTATTTCTTGATTTTCCAAATGAAGATAATGCAGTTCTTACATTTTCTATTTCATTCTCACATGTATTTTTTGTTTTAGCATCTTGAAAACCCAACAACTTTGTGGCACGTTTCAAATTTTTGTTTTCTATCAACCCATGTAGGATTTCAGCTTGTGCCATCGTTGAATGTTGTTCAAAATATGACTTAATTATGTTACTAACATGCTCTCTAACTGTCCAACTAGGGATCGAGTTCCCAATCTCTTCTCGTGCAGAAACAACTGCACAGTCCTCTAGAAAATTTCCACCCCTTCCAACCCCACTGCAACTCCCAATTATACTTGAAATGTGAGAGGGAAATGTGTCATGTGATGGCTGGTCAAGATCATGAGGGATCACAAGGTGATGTGATTCTTGATCACCATGATGTGATGGCTGACCATAATCTTTGCCTACATAATCAAAATTCATGTGAAGGGAATTTCAATAAAAAATGCACTATGCAAGAATCGATTAATTTTAAAGTACCAAATTCAAGTGTTTTGAAATGCATAATTGACCTACAAGAATTGAAAATACTTTTAAAACAAGAAAAGATTTTGGAACTTGAATTCAAAATAAAAAATATGTACATTTAACTTGAAAAAGTTGGTACAAGTATTGAAAATAAATTAAAAACAAGAAAATCCTTTGTAACTTAAATTCAAAAAAAAAAAAAAATGTATGTAGTTACTTGAAATTGTACATTTAGATTGAGAATTGTTAGTAAAGTTTGAAAATCAATTATGTATAATTTAACTTGATAATTATTAATAACTGGATAGCTGTACATTGAACTTTAAAATTGTTAGTAACTTGATATTTGATGTGGAAATTAACAAAATGAAAATTGTGTGTGAATTGAATATTCCAACTATTGCATAACTATCCATTTAACTTGAAAATTGTTACAAATTTTGAAATATAAATAAAATATATATTTATCATAAGAAAAAATATATTTAAAACTTATCACTACATTCATGCATAGAAAAAGTTGGTGTACATGAATTGAAAATACATTAAAAACAACATAATTGAATTTTCCAACTACTACATAATTATCACAATGTTCATTTTATTTGTTGCCATTGAATTTTACATGTATTACATAACTATTCAGTTCATTTGTTTTCAAATTGAATTTTCTAACTTTAATACATGTAACTATCACAATGTTCATTTCAAATAAAATGAGGACTAAGTTAAAATTAGACATTGATAGTTATTTCAATCAACACATGTTGAGGCTTGGAGCTCAAATTAAATTCAACTTATAAATTTGAAAATAGTTAAATATGTACATTTTAAGTTAAAAATAGGGTCCAAGTGTACATTTAATTTGAAAATTGTTCCAATAACATTGAAATTTTTTAGCAAATTAGAAATTTGAAAATAGTTAAATATGTACATGTTTTAACTTGAAAATAGAATCCAAGTGTACATTTCATTTGAAAATTGTTCCAATAACATTTGCTAGCCACTTGAAAATTATTCATTTAACATGAAAATTGTTACAAATTTTGAAATATAAATAACAAAGTTATGAAATAAATAATAATATTCATTACAAATAAATAGTAAATAAATTAGATTATGAAATAGTTAATTTTTTTGGAAAATTGTTACTAATTTTGTAGTCTAAACAACAAATTGTACAAATATTTTTTTAACAAATAACAAAACAAGAATTGAATTTAAATTTAACTTCAAATTGTTAGTAACTTAAAAATTTGAAAATAGTTAAATATGTACATTTTAAGTTGAAAATAGGGTCCAAGTGTATATTTAATTTGGAAATTGTTCCAATAACATTGAAAATTGTTAGCAACTTAGAATTTGAAAATAGTTTAAAATATGTACATTTTAACATGAAAATAGAATCCAAATGTACATTTCATTTGAAAATTGTTCCAATAACATTTGTTAGCCACTTGAAAATTATTTATTTAACAGGAAAATTGTTGCAAACTTTGAAATATAAATAACAAAGGGATGAAATAAATAAGAATATCATTACAAATAAATAGAACAAAATATAATAAGACTAAAAAAAATAGTCAGTATATAACAAATTATTAGAGAAAGATAAAATATGATATTTAAGTTATGTAGCATGTAATTCAAAAATTTACCTTGGTTCTCCTCCATTGGAATTTGTTGCACCAAAGGTGCATCTTCCTCTTCTATCAATCTTTTTCTTTGTTGTCTCATTCTTTCTCTATTCTTCTCACGCTCTTCATTGCCATTTTTTTTACGAGCATGCTTCCTTTGTCGTTTTCTTTTACTCCCTATCAAATTACAATGAAAACAAACAAATATTTCTTCAAATTGTTATAACAAAACAACAATATGTTAATATGAAATTTTGAAATACGTCTACAAAGAAATCTTACATGTCTAATGAACTCTAATTGAACAACATCAAAATCACAAAGCTCTAATTGAACAACATCAAATTCACATAGCTCTAATTGAAAATAAACTAGCAATGAGTTAAATTAGTGTTGTTGAGCAATTGTTTAGTGATTATATAGAGGTTGCTTGTTATTTTTGCGATGGAATGGTGGTTGGAAACATTAATTGTCCAACTCCTTTCCCGGGTTCTTTTTTATGTTTTCTTTACACAGACAAATCCTCGATCGAGCTAATTTTACAAACCCTCGATCGAGCAATAGACCTCGATCGAGGGCTTGAAAATACCACAATCGAGGTCTATGTAAAAACCTCGATCGAGGTATTTCAAGGGCCTAAAAAACAGGCCGAGGGCCCTTTCCACTGTAGAAAGAAAGTTTTGTCTGCCTTTCAGAGGCTTATACTATGTCATTAAATGCACATTAATGGTAATACTTGATACCATTGGATTCCTCAATGAATCCTCTATCCATATACATAAAATTTACGAATTTTTATCTTCGTATGTATTTTGTTTTTAATTTTCTAATAAAAATTGCCCTAAAAACCCTACCGACAACTTCGATTGAGCTCAAAGATAAATCAACAACATTCAAAATACACATCCAAAAAATTTGAAAAAATATACAAGCACTAGATAAGTGCGTCCTCTTCAAAATGGTATTTTTAGTTTTGCAAATTATATAAACAATCAAAAGATTTGGTGCACACACACATGTGTGCAAAATGTGACCCAAATATTCATTGGTCAGTTTCGAAAAATAATAATAAATATATTTTTTCGAGAAAAATTAAAACAAAAATATGTAAGCACTAGCGCATTCTGTCTAGATCATGTTCACATATTTCATTTTTTAAAATTATTACTTTAACATTAAATTATTGTGCACACACACAAACCACTTTTTAATTGCTCTTCAAATTTTTAAGTACACACATTTCATTAAATGAAAATTTGACACAATAAATTACATTGGTATATTTCAAAAAAAATATCATTGGAAAGCCAACATAATTCTTTACATTTCATTTTTTAACCACATGTCAAAATGCATATGGAAAATATGAGTTTCGAGGGATTCAATTTAATATATGGGTAAAATTTCCATTTTTCATCGTCATATTTGCCAAAAAATAGTTACCCATCTTCATGGAATCACCCGACTATGAAATTACAACCTTTTAAAAGGAATTTTTTCCAAAATTTTCAATATGGGGGCACTGCCCTCGAACCCCCACCAAGGGGGGGACCCCAAACTAGTTGTCACCCCCCCCCCCAAAAAAAAAGCCCACATGGTGACTATTTTTTGGGGGAAAGCCCCCCCAAACCCCCCCGTCATGTGCTTGGATCCAGACACGGCTGAAACATGACCTATGAATAAGGAAGACCAGGATCCACAACCAACAATCTCCCACATGGATACTAATCACAACAAATCCACAGATGTTGCACTTGTTGGACTATGCCCTGAACCTTAGATCTAGAAAATTTCTCATCTTCACCTTCATGCTTGAAGGCCAACCGAAACCAAGTAGGAACTCAGTTTCTCTCTAGTTACAATCTTTGTCAACATGTCTGCAGGATTCTGGCTAGTGTGTATCTTTTCCAGCTTCAACAATTCATCTTCCAGAACAGTCCATATGAAATGGTACTTGTGATTTATATTTTTAGTATTAGAAAGGAAGGATGATTTCTTTGCAAGATGAATGGCACTATCGATGCCATTATATAGCCTATTATTCTCTTACTTCTTACCCAATTCCTCCATGAACCTCTATAACCAAATCATCTCTTTACTAACATCTGTAGAAACAACATACTCTGCTTCCGTTGTTGAAAGTGAAACAACCTTTTATAGTTTTGAAATCCAACTTACTGTTGTTCCACCTACAGTAAAGACATACCCTGTGGTTCTCCTCCTACTATCTTTATTACCTACCATATCTGCATCAACGTATCCCTGTAGAACATTGTCTGAAACTCCAAAACATAATGCATGAGTGGTAGTACCTTTCAAATACCCGAGAATCCACTATACTACCTCCCAATATTCTTTACTTGGATTGTTCATGTACCTACTCACAACTCCCACTACGTGTGTAATGTCTTGTCTTTTGCACACCATGGCATACATAAAGCTACCAACTCCTGATGAATAGGGAACCCTGTACATGTAATCTATCTCTTCCTATGTCTTGGGACATATCTTCTTACTTAGTTTGAAATGGCTGGACAAAGGTGTTTTAACTGTTTTTTCATTCTAAATTCTAAATCTCTCCAACACCTTTTGTATGTACTCACCCCGAGACAATGCCAATTTGCGATTTTTCCTATCTCTTGTTATTCTCATACCAAGGATTTTCTTTGCAGCACCCAAATCCTTCATCGCAAATGAATTATCTAACTTCCTTTTGAGCACATTTATATCCTGCATGTTAGACCCTGCAACAAGCATGTTATCCACATACAATAACACGATAAAATATCTTCCATTATCTAGCATCTTGAAAGAAACACAGTGGTCATAATGACATCTACTATAACCTTGTTCTATCATAAACCTATCAAATTTCAAATACCATTGCCTTAGAACTTGCTTCATGCCATACAAGCTCTTCTTCAACCTGCATACCAAATTCTCCTTCCCTTTGACCTCATATCCATGTGGTTGTTGCATATAAATATCTTCCCCCAAATCCCCATGGAGAAAGGTTGTTTTTACATCTAACTGTTCAAGATGAAAACCTTCTACTACCATTAGACTTAATATAGTTCTAATTGAAGTCATTTTAACAACAGGAGAAAATATTTCATCAAAATATATACATTTTTTCTGTGCAAACCCCTTTACAACAAGTCTGGCCTTGTACCACTTTTTTCCTCCATCTTCTTCCTTCAACCTGTAAACCCATTTATTATGCATTGCTCTTTTAGCTGCAGGAAACTAAACCAAATCCCAATTGTGGTTTCTTACCAACAGGTCCATCTCCTCATTCATGCCTTGCTCCCACTTCTTTCTAGTTTCCACTTACATTGCTTCTTCATAACATTTTGGTTCACCAAAATCAGTCATCAATAAATAATATAGTGAAGGAGAGAATCATTCAGGGGATCTACTTAACCTGATAAATATTTTAACACTTGTAGGAGTTTGATGTACCTCCTACTATTCTTGATTTTTTGGCACCTTTGGAACTTCATTTTCTTTGATTTCATCAAGCATCGTCTACTCTCTGTTTTCCTTTTCCTATTTCTTTCCCTTCAACTGATCTTTATACATGACCTTTTTATTGAATATCACATCTATACTCCTAATGATTTTTTTTTTTTCATAATCCCATAAGCGATAACCAAAATCATCAACCCTGTATCCAATAAAGGTACATTTATTGGATTTAGCCTCAAGTTTTGTTCTATTTTCTTTATCAATATGGACAAATGCTTCACAACCAAAAGTTCTCAAAAAAGAGTAATTTACCTTTTATCTGTCCATGACTCCTCTACAATACCACCATCCAAAGCACTTGAAGGCCCTTTGTTTATTAAGTAAACATTAGTATCTACAGCATCTTCCCAAAACTGTAAGGAAAAACCTGCATTGAATCTCATACACCTTGCACGCTCCATGATTGTTCTATTCATCCTTTATGGCACACCATTTTCTTGTGGTGTTATTTGGACTATCTTCTCTCTACGAATCCCATGGTATGAATAGTAACTATAAAACTCCTTGACGTAGTATTCATCTCCATTATCAGATCTGAGACACTTCAACCTTTTTCCTGTCTCATTCTCAACCAAATGTTTCCATTTCTTAAAAGTAGAAAAAAATTGGATTTCTAACTAATGCAATAAACCCGAGGTTTTTTTAGTTGCATCATCAATAAAAGTAACATAATAACGAAAGCCACCAAGAGATTGTACTTGAGCCGATCCCATACATCTGTATGTACAAGCTCTAAATTTTCACTCTTCTTTTGTTTCCCAACCCTGAGAAATCCGACTCTCTTCTGTTTTCCATAAACACAGTTCTCACAAAATTCCAAACTTACCTACTTCATATCTGACAGCAAATTTCTTGAGTGGAGAATCTGCATCCCCTTCTCACTCATGTGGCCAAGCCTATGGTGCTAAAATGTTGTATCTATTCATGTGGAAGCTAAATAGATAGAATAATCAGTATTATGAGGACATAAATACAACGTACCTATCATGTCTCATTTTTCTATCACCATTGATTCTTTCGTGATATTCTACCACATTTCTCCAAACGTAGATTAAAAACCACCATCTCCCAACTTCCCTGTTGAGATCAGATTTCTTTCATAGCATTAATATGCCTTACATCTTTCAGCAACCATTCACCATTCTTTAACTTTATCCGTACCTTACCCATTCCAATAATTTTACATGGTTCATTATCACCCAATAAAACATGTCCAAAATCACCTAGACCATAATTATGAAAGAATTTCCTATGGGGTCTAGCATGGCATGAATCCCCTGAATCTACTACCTAGTAATAACTAGTATTATCTAATTCAAGAATCAAATAATTTTATAACACATCACCTGCTACATTTGCTTCCTGAGAAGTCTCCTGTTGTCCATCTCCTTTATTCTTTAGAGATCTGCAGTCTTTCTTCAGATGTCCTTTCTTTCCACAGTTCCAACACTCTATCTTTCCCAATATGGACTTGGGTCTGGCCTTCCCGAACTTCTTTTGATTACCTAAGCTCTTTCCTCTCTCCCTTTATCTTCTCCTTCTCTCCATGGTCAATGCATTACCTGATGTCTCACCTGTAATTTTCCTTCTCATTTCCTCGCTAAGAATAAAACCAACAACATCATCAAATTTCAAAGTGTTTGAACCAGAGATAGAGTTACTTACAGCCATGACCAAGCTGTTCCATATTTCTGGCGATTAACAAAAGATTAGAATACCCCTAACGTCATCATCAAAGTTCACTTTTACAGAACTTAGATGATTTGTAATCATATTAAATTCATTTAAATGATTAGCAACAAATCCACCTTCTGACATCTTCATATTAAATAAACTCTTAATTATAAATACCTTTTTGGAGGTCGAGGATTTTCATACATCTTACCCAATTCACTCATCAGACCCTTCGTTGTATTTTCTTTTGAAATATTTAAAGCCGCCGATGAAGCTAGGCACAGCCGTATTGTTCCTAGTGCCTTTATGTCAAGAACCTCCCATTCTTCGTCCTTCATAGCCGTCGATTGTTTTCCTTTTCCTCTCAATGGTAGGAATAGATCCTTCTGGTACATATAGTACTCCATTTGCATCTTCCATAACTAGTAGTTTTGGCTGTTAAATTTATCGACCTTAAAATTTCCTTCTTTCTCCATTTCTCCCACTCGAACTAGGAACCCTTATATCCTGCGAGTTTATCTGCCAAATAGACCTTTGGCTTTGATACCAATTGTTAGAAAAAGAGGATCATAGAGAAGTAACAATAAACGAGATGCAAATATAAATCACATAAAAAAAATTACAAGAGAGACATCAATGTAACTTGGTTCACCCAAGATGGGGTACGTCCACACAGAAATTGCCAATTCTTATTTTATACCATCCAACAAATGAAGGGATACAACCTGCAGCACATCCACTTCAACTTCCTCTTCACTCTCTCACAGTCTCTCTTACACAATCATAGAGATATTTACAATGTTACAATACACAATCGTATTATAATGCCTTCCTTTTTAAAGAGGGATTATTGTGGAAAAATACTATGGAACACCCATTACCATTGGCCAATAAATCACCCATTATTGACCAAGTCATGATTATGAAATTATAACATTTTACAAGGCATTTTTTCCAAACTTTTTGCTACGGGGACGCTTCCCCCAAACCCCCGCTAGGGGGGGATCCCAAACTAGTCACCCCCCCCCCCCCACCGAGACCCCCCCTGGCGACTATTTTTAGGGTGAAATCCCCCCCAAACCCCCAGTCATGGGCTAGGATCCAAACACGGCTGAGACACGACCTCTTAATAAGGAAGATCAGGCTCCACAACCAACATATGTTATAATTCAAAGTTGCATTATAAAGTTAGAAATGTACAGAAATATTTCATTAGCGAGTTGTTGCACTTGATCCCAATGTTTAGCACATCCTCCTCTTTAGGAGGGTAACAACCAGATGCACCATATTTCTCTCTGAATTTTTCCACAACCCAACTATTGGTACATATCATTGGCATATTTTATTTTAAATGATATGGAAAATGCATGCTTCTGCCATGCAACCTCCTGAATTATTTTATGTGAATGTCCCATTTCCTCCTCTTCTCTTCATACAATGTGACCCACAGCTGTGTTGCCTCCACATTGTAAAGAATGAATTTATTGATTGCATCAATTTTTGTATTTGATGTTTTATACATGGAAAAAAAACACATTTAGTATGTATGGGATCAAATATATTAGATTTTGAAGTTTGTTGTGAATAGTTACTATGTGGAAATTTGAAGATTGAAAGATAAGTGACTTACTCTTTATCACGTGCCTTTTTTTCCATTCGTTTCCAATACCTCCCCTTCCCTTTTTTCCTCATCACGTTCATTATTCCAAATCATTGAACTTGATGTGTGGTTGATTTGCTTGATGTACTCACTAGCATAATAGAGCGACTCATATACTATGTACCCCTCTTCCATAGACCCATCGGGTTTTTCCCTTTGTCGAAAAAATCCCTTCATTTTTTTCATGAAACTCTGCAATAAGAACATCTAACAACATGAGACCACCCAAACTAATTCAACCTCATCTACTAGGTGAATTAGAAGATGAACCTACAAGTCCATGAAACTCGACGACAGTTCTTTTTCAAACATACAAACAATCTTAGCTATCTCTTCACGCCACCATGGAATTCTAGCGATGTAAATCTCCTTTAATGTGATCCACCATACAAATACATATAGTCTAGATATGGAACATCACAGGTCATCAAGAAAGTTTCGATTCACACACCCACGCACAAACAATGAATATTGACACTACAAAGTAGACACAAAAAGTGAACTGCATTTCAACTTGTGTGGTAAAAGATATAAATAAAAAGTAAAAACAATTTTTTGACATTATGCGTACCCTTAGTAGGTTGAGATGGTCATGTGATTTAAAACCTAACAACTCTTCATCTGCAATGAAGTAATGTCGTAGAGTATGCCCATAAAAAGAAGGCGCCTTCACACCCAATATAAATTCCTTTTCCAAATTAAGATCATATTTCTTCAAAATCCATGGGACATCCCCTTTTTTAAATGAAAAAGAGGGGCCATCCTCTCCTCTATTTTATATTCTTGGACAATTTTTTAGTATTTAAAGAAATAAGATCTTTTCTCACAGCCAACTTGTCACTTGTTTTGGATGATATGTGATGCCACAAAGGACATGAAACATTTTTAAATATATGCATGTGATCTAGTAAGTTGGAAATACTAAGATGCTCCCAATATGGGATCTCATAAAATATCGATTTCCTTTTCATCCCTTTGGGCATTTTCTCAACATAAGTGTTGAAGAATTCGAGATCATCCATCATAGGTTGCACATTTGAATTGAACATCTCTACGTATTCCTTCTCCATATCTCTTTCATATGCCCTGAGCCAGTTGGTCAGTGTCATTATTTCAAGCCTTTGGGTTCTCTCTCGTTTACCATTGAAAGAATATCTTTCTCTTCTATAAGAGTGGTTTTCTGGAAGGAATACCCTAGAGAAGTTGTACATTGTCTTTAGTAGTTCTTTGGACCACCTAGCTTTCATAGAAGGTCCACAACATTTACATCCATAACAAAAATTTTTACAAGACCCGTGATGTTATAGTAAAGAGAGCATGTTATTTTTTAAGTTCAAGATAGCCGCACCAAATTAAATATACCAAAAATTAGTCCTTTGAATATAAACAAATCAAACAACATATTTACCTGAGAAAACTCCTAACCTTGGATAATCATGTGTGGTGTACGCATATATGCCATACAATGTAAAACTCCTCTCTTATGGGATTGGTCTCGACACATCATATACATGTATCCCTCCCCATAATTCCTTGAATTCATTGATCAATGGTTGTAGGTAAACATCCATATTCTTCACTTGTCTTGTACCAAGGACTACAAGAGCCAACATAAGATGTTCATTATTCACAGACAACCATGGGAGGATATTGTTATTGATCACTACTATAGGCCAAACAATAGAGATGTTGTTTGGTTGGAAATATGGGTTGACGCCATCAATGGCTATGCTCAACCGAAGGCTGCGTACTTCATCCTTGAATTTATTCGGCCATGTATCCTCTATATGCTTCATGGAGGTTGAATCTGTTGGGATTTGCATAACTCCTTCTGCACTTCAATTCGATGCATGCCATCCCTACAGCATAGCCAATTCTTTCCAACGAAATATCCTTTGAATCCTTGCAATTATAGTCATGTTCCTCAATATCTTATGGGGAGGACCATGTGTTGTATCCTTCTTTTTCGATTCTTTGTACCTATCATTCCCACATTGGGACACACATGATATGATATGTACTCAACACCCAACATTTTCAACATTTTCTTTGCCTCTTCGCAGCTACCGGAAAAGACATTATCATTCGGAAGTACCTTATATTTGAATAAACTACAGTTAGTGGGAAATACAAATATACAATGACATTTAACGTTCATAAAATTGACCATTTTCAATTATGATTGTGTCGCAAGATTCCTCTAAATATAATGTATTTGATGGTCATTTACCTCAACATTGTCGAGAAACATGCGCCTAACATGCCCTACTTTTCTTTCAAGTTGTACAGTAACATTGTTGTTTCCAATAGTGTAGGATTTGACCAGATATGTCCAAAGAGAGGTGTGGTGGAATCCAATTTATTTGGTCATTGTTAGTTGTGTCACTTCGACAATGAAAAATTGTAATTTTGATAATGAATTTGTACAATTGACAAAATGCCCATCTAATTGAAATAAGACCCACCCTTCAAATTTGATCATTGATTCCAACACATATTACGCAAGTTCTGTAGTACCCTCTCATGTGTGCAAATGAGTGTTATTATGCACAAACATATATTTCAAGCTCATAGTCTGAAGTTGGTACCCACAGAAATCAATGATGTAATCCTTAGAAATGATCTCAGAGCATGGAGTCCCATTCAAGTTTTGGATCTTATTCAACAGGAAACAATGGTCTAATAAATGTTCATTACTACGACATCAGACATGCCAAAGCTAGACTTGCAGATATCCAAGAACAACATTTGTTGCAGTAGGTAAAATTACCTAATTACTATCAATTTCCTCATGAAGGACTGATCAGTGGGACACTAATATTTTCCAAGGGGATTTATAGAAGGCTCAGTTGTTTGGGCTCAATATACAACACCTTTTACCTATCAAGCTAATAGCCTAAAACAAGGTCTTTGGATTCTAATATTTCAATGGACACACTGAGATCAGTTTTTGAATCCTAAGGTATGTATATAGTATTTTTAATCTACAATTGTTGTTTTTCTTGCTCGTCTTAATGTTTTTTGGAATAAGTCAAGGTTTTGTTTGGTAGGAGCTGTAAAAGAGGTGAGAGAGACACCATCGAAAGGGCACCACAAGTTTGAGGAGTTCTTTGATGTACGGAATGTTGCTCGCATGGTTAAGGAAATGGACAGGCAAGATATTGGTGGGAGGTGAGTTAAAATATAATTCAGTTGACCTGGTGGGCAAGGTCGCATGAGAAGCCGAACCTAGGTAGCAGCACTTATTCCCAATACTACTCCACTTCAAAATATTTATTACCCTCAAAATTCAAGATGGAATTCAAACAAAGAAGTAAGTACCCAACCAGCTTCAGCTTCTTCGTATGTTAATCTGACCGATACCAAAGAAGAAACCAATACCAAGGTCATATGGGAATTGGCCTAGGAAGAGGAGGTGTTATAGGTCAAATCTGCACTTCTCCATCCGTGATCACATTATGGTGTCGATCACACAAAAGGACACCATGGATTGAAGAGCTAGGTTGATGTAGATGATGTATGGACTGGAACTACCCTCTTCAGATGAGAATTTCCCTATTTACCCTAATCTTTTGACATGTGCGCTACTCTTTGGGCAACAAACCAACACACATATGGAAGTATGCCCTACTTTCCTCAAGCGAAGCCAGTGAACATCTTCTAGTATGCCCTACTTTACTCAAGGGAAACTAGCGCACACCTTGGAAAAGCTGCAGGCGCTTGTTGTAAAACACCAAAGTTGCATCCTGTGCGCTACTATGCCTTGAGGAAACTTGCACACATCTTAAGATGAAATAAAAAATATATTAAATTGATGAATTGGGATTAGTTGAAGTTGGTTCTGCAACTTCCCCAACCTCCCAATCCAACCACCTCTCGATTACAACTGCCTACCTTGGCCCATAAATACAAGGAGGATCCATGAGAGAGGGACCTAGAAAGAATGCTTTAAGGGTTGTTACGTTGGAGGAAAGTCCCAAGTCATTGTGAACAGCAGAAGCCCAGGACTCGATTGTGGAAGCATCTTGATCGATCAGGTATACTTGTACTAATTCATGTTTCTTTGACAATAAAAAAGTCGAAATACTCTTCCTGTCCCAAATCGAATGTCTATTGGATTGTATGTTCATTTGGATTAGTATCTGATTATTGTTGATGTTTGTTTGCTTTCAATATCCATCAATTTTTATATAGTCAAGATATGCTGAGGAAGGTTTCCTTTGTGTTGCAGGTTCATCATAGTGAAGGATCAAGCGGGAGATCAAGTGAAAGCTAGGACCAGCCTTCGGTTAAAGGTACCTCTTTCGATATCCCGATCTCTTTCATTTTTAGGAAATAAATGCAATATAATGAATGTATTTACCTGTCAACCCCCCCTAAGCTGGTAGTGTCCACTCCTCACTATAAGGTTAAAATCCTGAACAACAGGTTGGCGACTCTGCTAGGGAGTAACTGGTAGTTATTCTGCTCTGGGAGACCTTGTTTAGGGTTTCTTCCAGTCCCTTTTTCAGTTTTTGATTCTCTGAGAAGTCTTGTACGTCTTTGTTACCTATCTCTTACTGCTTGATTCATCTCAGTCCACTGTTACAAAGCCTGTTTCTTCCCTTCTGAGGCAGTGCACTGGTTTACCCTACCAACAGTAGCGCATACCACCTGATGAGAGCTACTCTTTACACTGTACAGTAGCACATACCACCTGATGAGAGCTTCTCTTTACACTGTATAGTAGAGCATATGTCCTAGTGTGCGCAGGTTGCTGCACTGCATAGTAGTGCATTTTCCTGTAGTGTCCAGTTTTTTGTTAGGGTTTGATTTCCAATGGTTTGATTTCATTTCCAATCTGTTGCTTTGCCTTCTTGACTGACCCCTGAGACTTCCATGTCTCTTTTGAGTCTTGTTGACCTCTCTTGAGTCTTTTAGTTTGTTTTTGCTTGCTTGAGTACTTGTTTAAGTGTCTTTACTGCTTTCTAGCCCTTTTTGAAATTCATGCACTATTCTCTTTTGGACATAAGTGCATACTTTCACCCCAGTTGTTGTTGCAGTCATACAGACCTATGTTCTTAACGCTTGTTGTCTGTCACAACGTTCAACACACTTTCACTTTGTCTTATCCTTTCCATTTGGGTTTGACCTCAAGTTTAAGTCCTTAGGGTTGCTTTCGAAAGGTTGCTTGGTTTAGATACTTTTTGATTGTCTTATCAGTTCAGTCCAAGTAAGTCATATCTTTCTAGTTATCTTGCCGTTGAGTCCGTGTGTCAGTAAGGTCATTCTTGGTTCGCTTGCTTAGTTTTTGCTTGGCTTAGTGTTTTCTTAGGGTTTTGATGCGTAGGAGCAACCTGTTTAGGTTTGCCTTTCCGTTACGAGTGTCTCTTTTCCCTGCTTCTTTTACTTTTTGTTTCCAAGCCTCAAGTTTTCCTCTTGCAAAAACTTGGTAAGTCAAGTCTTCATCGAGTCTCTTGATTTGTTTGTTTTGATCCATTTAGATGTTTGTCTTATGCACACTTTACATTTAGATCGTACTTGCTTTTGTACAAGTTCTCTTTCTTTTACAATTATTAGAAAAGACAAAAAATTGTTCAAGTAGCTTAGTAGTAAGGTCTTTCATTATTTTTAAGGTAGCATAGTCTACTTTAAAATATTAAAAGAAAATACAAAAAGATCTTGTTTTAGGATTGCCTAGTTTTCGATTTTTTGAAAGAATATAAATGGAAAAGAGAAAAGTTTTTGTGAATTTGAAAGCATTAATTTACATGCACTTTATTTTCATATAAACCATTCCACACATCGCATTACAACCCTTGAGTAACAAGTAGCCCTTAAAAAGAAATATTAATAAAATTTACTAGCAACATTTTTCTTTTTAGGTGTCTACACAACATCAACTAGCTTAGTCTAGAGTTTCAAACTTAAATCACCTTAAACTATCTGAAACTGGCTTCATTACTCAACAATCGTAGTACGACTATCTATTAGGTAAATCCACCTCTATCAAATTGTCCTGGGATGCTCTACTCAAACCAGAGTTAAGGACGAGGCCATGGGCGATTGGAATTGTTGAGGATACCCCCTCACTTTCCTCTCAACCATAAACCATAGTTGATTCATGTACGGGGGTCCTTTCGGACTTTGGGCTTTGCTACCTTGCCCATGCGTTTCGACTAGGATGACGACTGTCCCCCTAGGTTATTTCGTATTGGTGGTAACCTTAGTATCCAGACTCTAGGGCTCTACACAGGTGACGACAGAAGGCTATTTCTGTTGTACCTAGGACAGATGTGGGAGGAAACACTCTACAGAAATTTGGGAAAGTGGTTTGGTGATTCAAACACTTGCACCCAAAGGAACTGTATGTGGACCCTGGGTAACTGTTCTTCATCCTTCGTTGGTTAGTTCTGGGCCCTAATCATCCCAGACTTCCCTCCGGAAGGCATCTGTTTTCCTGGTTTGGATTACCTATGACCTTTTTAGTGGTGTGCTCTTTGTGCCTTTTGTTTTTTTAGTTGGCCTTAGATATTTCTGGCTCGTTGAGTCGAAAACTATGGAAAACATCCCGGTGAGCACCAATCAAGGGACCCCTGTTGAAGGGGATCCTTGTGCTTTTCCATTCATTGGGAACATTGGTACTCCCTTAATGGCTACCTTGAATCTTTCGAGATTCACTATAGGGCTACCAGTTTGGTTGTTTTTCACTCCAAACGTCTTGCATGCTCCTGATGCTTCTCAAGTAAGCACCTCACATCAACAACATCAGAACCCTATGCCTGCTTCTCCAGTAACATCTTCTCCTCCTCTTTCTACCTCATGTGGTGAAAGTATTAATACTAGTAACCATCAGTCTAAAAGGAATAGATGGAGGAAGAATAGGAAGAAGATGCCAAAGCAAGGGGGCAGCTACCCAGCCTCTGGAGGTCATGCTGGGGGCACCTACCCAACCTCTAGTGGTCATGTTGGGAAAATCCACCCATCCTCTGGAAGTCATGCTGGGGGCACCTACCCAACCTCTGGTAGTCATGTTGGGAAAACTCACTCAGTCACTGTAAATCATACTGAACACACCCACCCAACATCTGAAGGTCATGCTTGGGGAACCCACCTAGCCTCTGAAGGTCATGATGGGGGCACCCACCCAGCCTTTAAATGTCATGCTGGGGGCACCTACCCAGCCTCTAAAGGTCATGCTAGGAGCAAAACTTCAGTCACTACAAATCATACTAAAATCATGTCATCAACCACTGCTTCTCATGTTGAGGACACGTCATTGATCACTGCTGGTCATATTAATGACAAGTCACCAGTTATTGTGAGTCATACTGGAGACACTGAATTAGCCATTGCAAGTCATGTTGAGAAAGTTGACATTGTCGACAAACCTAATAAACAAAAGCTTAAGTTCCCTTGTAAGTTTTGCGAGGGAGACCACCTGACCTATTTGTGCCCTGTACTTCGAGAAGTGCAAAGAGTGTTTTTGATAGTTCAAAAGTCTCCTGCTTCTGAGCAACCAGCCACTGCAAGTCATGCTGGGGGAAAGCTATCAGCCAATGCTAGTCATGATGAGAGTATTGTTGTTTTAAAGGAGTTTAATTTTATAGGACGCAAGCCAAAGTTCCCTTGTAAACTTTCTAAGGGAGATCACCTTACTCACCTGTGCCTTTCTATTCCAGAGGTGCGGAGAGTGTGGTCCATGTCTGAAGGATCCTCTGTTCCTGAACTGTCTATAGATTCCCGACATCCCGATCAACCTTTGGTTCATGAAGTGGTTGAACCAATGCAATCTTTGGTCAACCCCACTCTTCCTTCAGAGAGTGAAGTGATCGAATCGATGCAATCTTCGACCGATCCCATCAGTCCTTCAGAGACTGATGCACCTGTCCCCGAAGTCTTTTGCATTACCAGTTTGGATGTTTCTGAAATGGGGGGCACTTCATCTGTGCCGAGTGAACCCCTACCAAGCTATGGGATCATTTCCTTTGATTGGGATAGTCTAAGTGGGCCTCGCCTTCCTTCTGCTACACCTTTCTAGATAAAGGTTGATATCGGCAACCATGAGGTTTATCGAGGCTTAGGGGTTGGTCAGGGTGAGGTGGGCTTGGAAGAAGGCGAAGTGGTAATGGATCACACATGAAGTGTGAGCATTTTACTATATTTCCATGGGGCAATGGTTGCGGGCCTTCTTCTTCGACTACATGGACATCACACAACAGGAAAATTGGCAGCCAAGTTATCTTGCCATTATAATAGAGTTCTAAGCATCTTGGAGTCATTTTGCCATGAATGACTTTATCCTTTTTACATTGTTTCCTTGTCTTATCTAAATAGATGGAAATTTTCTGTACTTTGTTTTTGGCATAGGCTCTTACTTTCTGGTAGTCCATTTTGTAATTATAGTGTTTTCCTAATGCAATTATTTTCATGAACCATTTTTGTATGTAGATTTTTTTAAAAGTGTCTTATGATTGCATTAAAGTAATGCCTATTTGTGGCAGTTTTTGTTGTAGTTATTTTAGGAGTGAAAGTTAACAAACTTATATGCTTTGATGTATAAATATGTTGTGATGGAGCAGAGGCAATTATTTTGTCATTTCAACGTTACATGTTAGGAGTCACTGCGTTAGTTTTTTCTCTATTGGTTTCTATGATGGGTGGTAATGATTTAAACATATTTTTTTGGACTTTATAATAATTGTTTAATTTTTTATAAATATATAGGTGTTTTTATGAAGATGGATAACATTTTTTGGCAAGCAAAGAGGATTATTATGATAAAAAACAAGCTCGATGAGTTTTTGTTAAGCTTTGGATCTTCATCTCTACTGTGCATTGGAGAAGCTCAACCAAGTATCAATTTGCAATGCCAATGACAACCACCACCCCAACATCCCACTAATGACCACCTCATGCTGGCATGGAATCCACAACAAGAGGTAGGCAACTCAAAACCCCCAAAAATCAATTTCTATGCATGCATTGAAATTTGTTTTATGTTTTAGTAATCTTTATGAACATTTTGTGAAATTCATCATTTTGATTAAATATGTTTTTCTAATTTAGATTTAAAGTAAAAAAAAATAGTTTCAATTTAAAATTTTCATGTCGGTTTCATGTTATGTACATTTTGTCAATTTTACACTAAAAACCAAAACCTAAAAAAAATTACAATTAGTTTCAAATGTTGAATGAATTACAACTAAAACCTTAAACCAGTCACAACCATAAACTCTTAAACCAACAATCACCCTAAGTATGTATTGGAAAGCAGAAATGTTCTTAATTTTTTTTCAATCCTTCAACAATGAAGACAAAATTGAAAAAAATACATAGCTTACACTTGTATTATTTATATGTTTTATGTTAAAATAATTTAATGTAATGATAACAATAAAATTATTAATATCCTTTGAATTATGAATTTGTATGTCAAGTATTTCTAAATCGAATCTATCTTTACACCCAAAAAAAAATGAAAAAAAAATTGCTACAAAAGTCAACTTCACCGCAGTCTTGACTTCATTAAAGTATTAATAACACTCAAGTTACAATTTTATCTCTTACTAAATAAAACTTATCTTAACTTAGAAATTCCCATTAATTTTGAAAAAATCTAATTTCTAAAATTACAAATTTAATCCATAAAAATCTAACTTAAACATTGTATAATTTTATTTATATTTGATTTACATATTATAATGTATATTTCTTTAACTTTTATTTTTACTTTCCAATGCTTTACTTTTTTAAATTAATAAAAAGATAAAAATATTTACATAATTATATATTTATATTTTCTCTTTCTATACATATATGTATACAACAACTTGATGGATGTGACTTTAAAAATAGAAATAATTAAATTATTATTATTATTATGTAATGAAATAAATAAATATATATGTGTGTATGTGTGTTTCTTTTATAATGGAAGAAATAAGCAATCGAGGATGTTGATCCCTAGTCAAGGTTACTATGTTTAATTACCGATTCTTGTGAATGAAAACCAAACCAAAATAGATATATCTTCTTTTTTCTTTCTTTGTAAGACTCTTACCTATGGAGTTTTGAACCAGTGACCTTAAACAAGAAGTGCCTTAACATTACACACATTCATTGTCTATTATTCTACACCCCATAGGAAAAAATGAATATATTTTCTTTATATATATTGTTGGATTTAATGTATTAGAGATTTGACTTGGATTAAGATATGGATAAATATATACCTATGAGCACTAACACATGCAATTAAATAAAATTATACTTTTGATCATATGTGTTTATAGGTATATCCTCCCAAAAAAAAATTGTTGTGCATTAACTTAGAGATGTACAATCATCTCTATATTAAATGTACAACCATGACCAAAAAATGGAATTATGTGACTTAAATTGAAATATGAACTTGGTGTTGAAAGGTGTTGTCATCTACATGTGGGAGAACTAAATCACGATAATCATGCATGGTATTTCTTACCCATCATAACAAATATTAGAAAGGTGTTTAAAGCAATTAACATAGAAGTGATCAACTTATTTGGTTTCTAGAATTAGAGCCCACAATCCAACCAATCATCATAAGAATGAATAACCACCAGAAACAACATAAATACACAAAAAGTTCATGATTATTACTATAATCCCAAGGAATAATTAACCGAATGGTCAATTTTTATTGAAGTGCTTAGAGATAAATCTTAAAATTTATACATCAAACAAAACCCCCAAACTAAATGATGTTCCAAAACTATTAGCTTAAAAGGGTCATACAAAAATGTAGATCATCATTAAATCAACAATTAAAATCTCAAAATACTTTATGTTATCCCTTGAGATGTTCTAAGGATGAATTTAGAATATGTCAGGGCACGATGAGACTCAATTATTAAAGATTTAGAACTTAATATTTTGCAATATGATGTATCTTGAATCTCTGTAGAAAATATTTGTAGGTGTGGAAGTATTAAACTAACTTGGGAATGAAGATATAATTCTAGAGGAATTTAATGGTGTATATTTAGCATTTTAGAGGTAAGTGAAGGAGAGTTTAATAGATGGAACACAAAAGAAGTATGCAAGGTTCCATGAAGACAAACCTTACACATTCAGGATGGGGGGGAAACGTGCTGAGATTATAAAGAATGAATCCCAACAAGAATCCAAGTCCGCCTCAACGAAATAAATGTCCATTCAACCATAAACAAATAATAGATATCCAGAAAATAGAAAGAGAAGAGAGGTTCAAGAGATGGGAGGATTTAAGGGACATTGCAATCCCACTACGTAATAGAAGAGTTAGAAGAAATTGGGTTAGATGGTTGAGTATCCAAAATAACTACCTCAGTCGAGGGAAAGTGTTAGGAACCTATGTCAACCCTTCTCTTTACTATGTTAGTATATTGTTGTTGGACGCATATGCTTTGTAAGTCGTCTCGTAGTATTTGTTGATCCGTAGTTTATATTAGCCCATAGTATTGGACGCATATGCTTTGTAAGTCGTCCCGTAGTATTATATGTCCCATGGTTTTGACTCATAGTATTGGGCATAGACTTAGTATATAAGTGTGTGTTGAGGTCATTGAAGGCACCGTGAAGTTAATTGTATTGAGCTTGCTCAAAGGAGGTTGCCCCCTCGAAGTGGCCCGTGATCAATATAAAAACGATTCTGTTCTATTATTTCTGATATCTTGTGTATTTGCATTAATTAATTATTGCAGGTACATCTCATCTGGTATCAGAGCACTTTCCTTGGCACAAGTGGGAATTTTTTTTTTCTTTTTTTGGGCGGCGACTTTCAGATCTATTTCTGAAAATTTTTGCACAAAATTAGAAGAAACCGATTTCATATCTGAATTCCTCTTTCAAAAATACGCAGTTTCAAAAAAAAAATCATCTCATTTGGAGTTCTAAAAGTGGAGATATCGCGGATTTAAAATCAGCAATTTTTCAGAATTTCGGTGACGGCCACGGAAATTGCGGCGCGAAAATCTTTTGACCGATTGCCCAGATTTCTATTCTGCTGTTATAGGTAGAAGCAGAGTGGTTGTTCCAGTTCCGGAAACATGCTATAATAGCGATTCTGAGCAATATAGCTCTGGTTTTTGAACATTGGGTGGAATTTCTGCCCAATTTTTTTTTCTGTTGCAGGTTCGGATCTGGGAGTAATCCCTATCCGCTTAACTGTGGGAAGTACTTGGGAATAAGCCCTAAAACTCATTGTGAGGAGTACCATAGGAACCCCGAAGTAGCTGGCCATTGAGAGGACCTGCCAAGAGAAAAGGGCAACGACCCCTACCTGATTGACTAGTTCCCACCCGTGAGGTAAACCAAGAGCTGTCGTTTGTGGCAAAGCGGTTATCAGTTTTATTTGAGCCGTGGAGTGAGGGGTACTGCCCCAATACGCAAGTCGTCAGACAGCATTGGTGGCCGAGTGAAAACCCTGAACTGTTAGGAAGCCGCACATACCTGGGGTCCATATCTACTTTCAGCTGAACTATTGTTGATCACTGCTGCGCCGTTTCAGATCCATTTTGCAAGCCGTTCCATATCCAGCCGTTCGGCGTTGTTCCAGATTCCTTCCGAGCCATAGCCGCTCCAGTCTGTTAAAAAAAAAAAAAATCCTGGTTATGGTTGTCACCCGTGCAGGAGCAAAAACCATGGAGGAAGCACTTGCAGCCATCCAAGCCAAACTCCAGGATCTGGATGAAAAATTTCTCAGCCTCCATCTTCAGCATTCAGCCATGAACAATACCAGATAGCCAGAATCTTTTGCAGCCACTGGGTTCTCTTCTTCTAGAAATTTTCGTGGGCCGAAGCTTGATTTTCCTCGCTTCAATGGTACTGATCCAACTGGATGGATATACTAGGTAGAACAATATTTCAGTTTGCATAATACTTTTGATGTTCAGAAAGTTCCACTTGCATCCTTTCATTTGGAACAGGAAGTCCTTCAATGGTACCGTTGGTACATCAAAGCTCATCCCGAGCCAAACTGGATAGATTTTTGCCACCTCATTTTGCCGTGATTTGGTCCTAGTGCTTTTGACGACTTCACAGGAGCACTCACTAAACTTCACCAAACTGGCACAGTGAGAGAGTATCAGACGGAATTTGAGAAACTAGCCAATCACACAGAAGGATTGTCTGATGAATTCTATAGGAGTTGTTTTATCAGTGGTCTCAAGGATGAAATCCGCTCAGAGGTCAAAATGTTTTGTCCCAACACAATGATGGAATTTCTAGGGTTGGCTAAGCTAGCCGAGGACAAGATCACAGCTCAACAACGCTCCAAACCCACCTTTGTTCCCTTCAGAAATATGGGTTCCCAACGACCTTCCATCACGCCTGCTCCTCAACCAACTCCTAGCAAGCATTTGTATGAAATAGAAATGCAGGCACGCCGAGAAAAAGGGCTTTACTATAATTGTGATGAGAAATTCACTCGGGGACATAGATGTGTTCAACAAAAGCTCTATCTCTTGGATGTGGATTCTCTGCATGCCTTAGAACTTGGTGAAGAAGCTACAGCTACAGTAGATGATGAGGTCGACATTCAACACCTGCCTGTTGACACCCCATCTCAGGACGACCCACCCGAGATCTCTCTCCATGCTATAACCGGAGTCACCACCCCACAAACAATGCGAGTCAGGGGATACTTCAAGAAGCTCCCTCTTACCATCCTCATTGATTCTGGTAGCACTCATAACTTCATTGACCCTCGGATTTCCAAACAGGATGATTGTTTTGTCCATCCTTGCTCCAACTTTGAAGTCATGGTTGCCAATGGGGGTACCTTACCTGCAAGGGGAAGTGTCACAATGTACGTATCTCTATCGAAGATTATAACCTACACTCTGACATGTTTGCCTTGTCCTTAGGCGGATGTGATGTGGTTTTGGGCGTTCAATTGTTACGCACACTTGGCCCCATCTTATGGGATTTTGCAGAACTTTGGATGCAGTTCAAAGTCAATGGGGCACAACACAAATTTATGGGCTTACAACCAGGGTCTCTCTGCATCATCAGTTCACATCGCCTGGAAAAAATCCTTAAGAAGAATTCACATGGTGTCATCGCTCAGCTCAATTCCATTCAGATGCACCCATCAACAGTCTCCACTACTTCCTTGGATAGATATGCAGATATCCTTGCTGAACCAATGCGCTTGCCGCCTTCAAGAGACCTTTCCCGTAAGAATGTAGCCACATCTACCTCTCAGCAGAAAATGATGGCTATTTCGCATGCAGTACAGAAGTGGCAGCCATACCTATTAGGGAATTATTTCTGCATCATGACTGATCTCCTAAGTCTGGAAATTGTTTTGGAACAATGGGTCTCCTCCCCAACACACCTGCAATGGGTTATCCAACTCATGGGTTGTCCCTATGTGATCACTTACAAGAAGGGATTGGAAGATGTTCCTTCTCGCACAATTGATGACCCAATTTCTCTTACAGCTCTTTCTCTGCTTGTTCCAAATTGGTTGCAATATGTTCAACAGGGCTGTCTCTTCTATGAACTCCATGCTTCTTCATCAACAGGGCACTCTGGGTTCTGCAAAATGTATGACCAGGAACAATGTAACTTCTTTTGGTCAGGACTAAAAATGACAATTCAACAGATGGTGGCTGACGATGATACTTTCCAAGTCAACAAGGGGGAAACGACACTCCTTTCGGGATTGCTCAAACCCTTGCCCATCCCTACACAGCTTTGGCCAACTATTTCTATGGATTTCCTAGAAGCACTCTGGTGGTACAATACCACATCTCAAAGGACACCATATGAAGCAGTCTATGGAAAAACACCGCCTGTTCTTCTTCCATACACCCTTAGCAGCTCTCCAGTTCAGGCAATTGACTCTGTTCTTCGAAACCGCGATCAGATTCTTCTCATTCTGCAGGACAATATTCACATGGCCAGAATTCGCCTGAAACAACAAGCCGATCAACACCGTTCTGAGCGCATTTTCCACGCAGCTGACAGGGTTCTTCTTCATCTATAACCTTCCAAGCAATCCTCCTTGACACTCCAACGGCGTCAGTGGCCCGAAATGCAAACCGAGGATGCTACCGGGGAACCACTCCTTCAGATTCTGCAGCAATTTCTCCAACCAAAGCTTTGAGGACAAAGCTTTTTCTAAGGGAGCGGGGATGTTAGGAACCTATGTCAACCCTTCTCTTTACTATGTTAGTATATTGTTGTCGGACACATATGCTTTGTAAGTCGTCCCGTAGTATTTGTTGATCCGTAGTTTATATTAGCCCATAGTATTGGACGCATATGCTTTGTAAGTCGTCCCGTAGTATTATATGTCCCATGGTTTTGACTCACAGTATTGGGCATAGACTTAGTATATAAGTGTGTGTTGAGATCATTGAAGGCACCGTGAAGTTAATTGTATTGAGCTTGCTCAAAGGAGGTTGCCCCCTCGAAGTGGCCCGTGATCAATATAAAAATGATTCTGTTCTATTATTTCTGATATCTCGTGTATTTGCATTAATTAATTATTGCAGGTACATCTCAGAAAGTTGACCAGATGAGAGAAATGGTGAGGTGTCGAAACCAATGGAAAGGTCACACGCGATGGTGTTGACCTTGTAGTCTTTGCATATTACAATTTGTGATGCTTTGACCCCCGTTGAATTTGTACCAATGATAATGATGACTGGACCAAGTATTAGGAAAAGCATCGAACGAGATCTAGGACTTGGACTTGGCAACAACTACATATGGAGTTGATTAGACCAATTTGGATGAATTACAGACCGATTGATGATTCAGCGACCACATCCTGGTAATTAGATTACCTTCTTTCCTAATTTTGGAAGACACACTTTTAATTTATTCTATTCAGACAATGTGGATGTACCCCCTTACCATCAACAGTTCCTACTTTGTCAGAGAACCGAGCTGTCAATGAGGATTCTGTAGAACAATTTAGATTGTCTCGGTATATAATTCATCGATCAGAGTAAGTATAGAAAATCAACATAAAGAAGTACGTTCACTATAGTCATGCACTCACCTCCTAGAAGTAAAAAAAAATGAAACTATTTCAAAATGGTTTTCCATCAATCGATACCCATATCTAGCGATGAAGGAGATGAATATCCAAAGAAGCACTAGTTTGTCTATGAAAATCTATGGAAAGTTAATCTTATTGATGGTGAAAATCAATAGACTACTCAATTTGCAAGTGGTATTTGCAAAAGAGCACTTACGTGGTACATGAACTTCATCAAAGATGGAGCGAAAAAAAAAGATCAGAGAAAAATTCTGAGATTTGTTTAAGATTAAAGATAATAAGCACATGGCCAGTCATAAATTGAAAGAAATCACTCAAAGATTGAATCAGTTTGTGAATAGGATGGAATATTTAAATATTTGCTCAGACAGATGCCATCCAAAATAGACCAGTCAGTCGTGATCCATTACTTTGTTGCATGATTACAACCAAGAATTAAAATGTTGTTGGTGTTACATGACTTTACAACATATGATGATTTTTTAAAGAAAGCCATAAAAATTGAATAAAAAAAACATTTCTCAAGAGGGCCTGCCAATAGAGGACTTGAATAAAAATTAGAAATTATGTAGAGATCTCTTCAGCAACTCACACTAAGACATAACGACTTATGGTGCATGGCATGCTCAATGGAAGGTCATACCAGAGACCATTGTCGTTACAATGAATGATGGTTGCATGAAGTAAAAATAATATTTCATGAAGAAAGAAGAACATGCCCATAGGAAAGAAGACTTCATGAAGAACTTTGAATCTTTCCTAACAAAAGACAACTAGAAAATTTCTGAGTTTTTCAAACGGCTTACTACTGTGACATATGTGAAAGATTCGAGCCTCACTCTGTTAGGAACCTATGTCAACCCTTCTCTTTACTATGTTAGTATATTGTTGTTGGACGCATATGCTTTGTAAGTCATCCCGTAGTATTTGTTGATCCGTAGTTTATATTAGCCCATAGTATTGACCCATAGTATTGGATGCATATGCTTTGTAAGTCATCCCGTAGTATTATATGTCCCATGGTTTTGACTCATAGTATTGGGCATAGACTTAGTATATAAGTGTGTGTTGAGGTCATTGAAGGCATGGTGAAGTTAATTGTATTGAGCTTGCTCAAAGGAGGTTGCCCCCTCGAAGTGGCCCGTGATCAATATAAAAGTGATTATGTTCTATTATTTCTGATATCTCGTGTATTTGCATTAATTAATTATTGCAGGTTCATCACATATGGTATCAGAACACTTTCTTGGGCTCGTTGGGTGGAATTTCTGCCAAATTTTTTTTCGCATCTGTTGCAGCTTCGAATTTGGGAATAATTCCTATCTGCTTAACTGTGGGAAGTACTTGGGAATAAGCCCTAAAAATCATTGTGAGGAGTACCACAGGAACCCCAAAGTAGCTGGCCCATTGAGAGGACCTGCCAGCGAAAAGGGCAACGACCCCTACCTGATTGACTAGTTCCCATCCATGAGGTAAACCAAGAGCTGTCGTTTGTGGCAAAGTGGTTATCAGTTTTACCTGAGCCGTGGAGTGAGTGGTACTACCCCAATACGCAAGTCGTTAGACAGCATTGGTGGCCGAGTGAAACACCTGAACCGATAGGAAGCCGCACATACCTGGGGTCCATATCTATTTTCAGTTGAACTGTTGCCGATCACTTCCGCTCCAGATCCATCCGTTTCAGATCTATTCTGACAGTCATTCTAGATCCAACCACCATTTCAGATCCATCCGTTTTCGATCCCTTCTGCGCTGTTGCCGATCCATTTCTGGAAAAAAAAGAGTATAAAATTCAGTTTTTTCTCCATATCTCCCTTGTTTTCACTCTGTTTCCCTTGAAATTTTCGGGGAACCCCTGTCATCCCATTCTGCATCTTTGATTCCTGAGGACCCTATCCCCAATTCCCCTTCCCAAAGCCCTAAATCCCACATTTGTCTATTTTTAGGGTTTGCCATAACTTCCTCAGATTTCACCCAATCACCTTCAAATTTTACCACAGAGTTCCTTTCTGAATTCTGCTTTTTTGTCCCTCTCTGCCAAATTTTCTCATTCTATCACCCCGTTTCTAAAATTCCCCCTTTTTCTTTCTTGTCCTTTCGACAGTGTCCAAAATCTAGTCAAACCCCAATTACCCATCAGATTGTTTCCCCAATCCAAATTTCCCTTTACTAAATCAGCTTCTGTTTGTGTTTTTCTACCCATTCCACCAAAAAAAAACCTGGTTATGGTTGTCACCCGTGCAGGAGCACACACCATGGAGGAAGCACTTGCAGCCATCCAAACCAAACTCCAAGATCTGGATGAAAAATTTCTCAGCCTCCATCTTCAGCATTCAGCCATGAACAATACCAGACAGCCAAAATCTTTTGCAGCCACTGGGTTCTCTTCTTCCAACAATTTTCGTGGGCCGAAGCTTGACTTTCCTCGCTTCAATGGTACTGATTCGACTGGATGGATATATCGAGCAGAACAATATTTCAGTCTGCATAATACTTCTGATGCCCAGAAAGTTCCACTTGCATCCTTTCATTTGGAACAGGAAGCCCTTCAATGGTACCGTTGGTACATCAAAGCTCATCCCGAGCCAAACTGGACATATTTTTGCCAACTCATTTTGCCACTATTTGGTCCTAGTGCTTTTGATGATTTCACAGGAGCACTCACTAAACTTCACCAAATTGGCACAGTGAGAGATTATCAGAAATAATTTGAGAAATTGGCCAATCACACAGAAGGATTGTCTGATGAATTCTACAGGAGTTGTTTTATCAGTGGTCTCAAGGATGAAATCCGCTCAGAGGTCAAAATGTTTTGTCTCAACACAATGATGGAAGTCCTAGGGTTGGCTAAGCTGGCCGAGGACAAGATCGCAGCTCAACAACGCTCCAAACCCACCTTTGTTCCCTTTAGAAATATGGGTTCCCAACGACCTCCCATCACGCCTACTCCTCAACCAACTCCTATCAAGCATTTGTCTGAAATAGAAATGCAGGCACGCCGAGAAAAAGGGCTTTGCTATAATTGTGATGAGAAATTCACTCGGGGACATAGATGTGTTCAAAAAAAGCTCTATCTCTTGGATGTGGATTCTCCGCCTGCCTTAGAACTTGGTGAAGAAGCTACAGATACAGTAGATGATCAAATCGACATTCAACACCCGCCTGTTGACACCCCATCTCAGGACGACCCACCCGAGATCTCTCTCCATGCTGTAACCGGCGTCACCACCCCACAAACAATGCGGGTCAGGGGATACTTCAAGAAGCTCCCTCTTACCATACTCATTGATTCTGGTAGTACTCATAACTTCATTGACCCTCGGATTCCCAAACAGGCTGATTGTTTTGTCCATCCTTGCTCCAACTTTGAAGTCATGGTTGCCAATGGGGGCACCTTACCTTGCAAGGAGAGGTGTCACAATGTGCATATCTCTATGGAAGATTATAACCTACGCTCTAACATGTTTTCCTTGTCCTTAGGCGGATGTGATGTGGTTTTGGGCGTTCAATGGCTACGCACACTTGGCCCCATCTTATGGGATTTTGCTAAACTTTGGATGCAGTTTAAAGTCAATGGGGCACAACACAAATTTATGGGTTTACAACCAGGGTCTCTCTGCACAATCAGTTCACATCACCTGGAAAAAATCCTTAAGAAGAATTCACATGGTGTCATCGCTCAACTCAATTCCATTCAGATGCACCCATCAACAGTCTCCACTACTTCCTTGGATAGATGTGCAGGTATCTTTGCTGAACCAATGCGCTTTCTGCCTTCAAGAGACCTTTCCGGTAAGAATTTAGCCACATCTACCTCTCAGCAGGAATTGATGGTTATTTTGCATGCAGTACAGAAGTGGCAGCCATACCTATTAGGGAATTATTTCTGCATCAAGACTGATCTCCCGAGTCTGGAAAATTTTCTGGAACAATGGGTCTCCTCCCCAACACACCTGAAATGGGTTATCCAACTCATGGGTTATCCCTATGTGATCACTTACAAGAAGGGTAAGGACAATATGGTGGAAGATGCTCTTTCTCACACAATTGATGACCCAGTTTCTCTTACAGCTCTTTCTCTACTTGTTCCAAATTGGTTGCAATATGTTCAACAGGGCTATCTCTTCTATGAACTCCATGCTTCTTCATCAACATGGCACTCTGGGTTCTGCCCAATGTATGACCGGGAACAATGTAACTTCTTTTGGCAGGGACTAAAAATGACAATTTAACATATGGTGGCTGACGATGATACTTTCCAAGTCAACAAGGGGGAAACGACACTCCTTTCAGGATTGCTCAAACCCTTGCCTATCACTACACAGCTTTGGCCAACTATTTCTATGGATTTCCTATCAGCGCTCTGGTGGTACAATACCACATCTCAAAGGACACCATATGAAGCAGTCTATGGAAAAACACCGCCAGTTCTTCTTCCATACACCCTTAGCAGCTCCCCAGTTCAGGAAATTGACTCGGTTCTTCGAAACCGCGATCAGATTCTTCTCATTCTGCAGGACAATCTTCACCTGGCCAGAATTCACCTGAAACAACAAGCCGATTAGCACCATTCTGAGCGCATTTTCCACACAGCTGACAAGGTTCTTCTTCATCTACAACCTTCCAAGCAATCCTCCTTGACACTCCAAAGGCGTCAGTGGCCCGAAATGCAACCTGAGGATGCTATCGGGGAACCACTCCTTCAGATTCTGCAGCAATTTCTCCAACCAAAGCTTTGAGGACAAAGCTTTTTCTAAGGGAGAGGGGATGTTAGGAACCTATATCAACCCTTCTCTTTACTATGTTAGTATATTGTTGTTGGATGCATATGCTTTGTAAGTTGTCTCGTAGTATTTGTTGATCCGTAGTTTATATTAGCCCATAGTATTGACCCATAGTATTGGACGCATATGCTTTGTAAGTCGTCCCGTAGTATTATATGTCCCATGGTTTTGACTCATAGTATTGGGCATAGACTTAGTATATAAGTGTGTGTTGAGGTCATTGAAGGCACGGTGAAGTTAATTGTATTGAGCTTGCTCAAAGGAGGTTGCCCCCTCGAAGTGGCCCGTGATCAATATAAAAGTGATTTTGTTCTATTATTTCTGATATCTCATGTATTTGCATTAATTAATTATTGCAGGTTCATCACACACTCAACTACCAAAGAATGAATCCTAGCATGAAGATAACATTAAAACCAAATGGTCCAGCGATTTTAGGATGATGCAACACACTAATATCGAATGTATCAAAAGTATTAAGAGTAAGACAAACTACCAAATTTTTTATCAAGCACAGACCATCAAGCAAAATAATCAAAGAGGTCGTGACTCTAGACATAATGACCAGCATAACAATGGATACAATCGATGGGGTGGTTATAATGGTTGAGAAATATACAATAATAACCGAGGAAATCACTCCTTCAGCCGAGGGAAGCCTCATGGCTATGTATGCTTTAGTAAAGAACAGTTGAGTCCCGAATGTCCCCGAAAAGGAAGAACACATCTCAGGTTTTGTACAAAATGTGGCGCGGGAGAGAATAACTTAGAAGAATGCCCCATCATGCTTGAGAAGCTTAATAATAAAATGAGTATTAATCTCTTGTCTGGTGTTCCCAAGCATGAATTTTTGAATCGTAAAAGCTTACAAATGGTCACAAGTATTGGAGATGACAATCCGCAAATCACAAAGATTAAAATTAAGAATGATGAATATCCAAATCCACACTAGTAGAAACAAACATTTAATAATGCTTCAATAATTTTTCAAGAGTTATCACATGATGAAGAAAATGAAGAATCTAAGAACATAACTCGTAATGAATTGCTGCAACTTCTTATGGAGGAAGAAGTTGTCGCCATACTCATTGATTTAAAGTATATTGTAAAGAAAAAGACAAGCAATGAAAAAAATCGCAAAAAAATTATGTCGTATTAACCAAAAGAAAAAAAAAATGATATGAACCCGTTGGTCAACCTCGAAGTTGAAGGGTATTGTATATCACAAGTCATCCTTGAATTTGGCTCTCAGGATAACATAATGACAAGATCAATGTGGGAATGAATTGTTTGACCACATCTATCATAGTCGGGTATCTACCTCAAGTTATCCGACCAAGGCCTAATCAAACCCATTGGAGTCTGGAAAAACGTGAATACTGGTATCATGGGTATTGACACACAAATTGAATTTTAGGTAATCAACCCAAAAGGAGGAGCTAAATAATTCCCTGCACTGGTCGGTCGACTGTGGGGAGGAAATATGGAATCTCCTATATCCCTTGAAAAGGATAGAATAAAACTCAAGTGATATGGGAAAAAGGTTATTGTGCATATATACCTCTCTTAAGAAAAACCATTGTAATATCCCGAATTTGAACCTAGTGCATTAAAATTGTAAATGATGTAAATATAGTTATTAAATCATGGTGAGGAGATCAAGGCCAAGGCCCCGCCATCGATTTATCGTTTTATGTATTCACAACTAAAAATAGATTCCTATGGTTCTTGTGCTAGACAGGCACAATGTAAATTAAGACATCATGTAAATACGAATTTTAATGAAATACCCACAACTAGCTATGTAATGCAACAAAGAGATGGGGGCATGATTTCACAAGGAATAGGGAGGGAAAATATTCAAACCCTTGAGCCAATAGAGTCAATCCATGTGTCAATGAGAAAACCCATAAACCCTCAACTACCCATTTTGTCTTATGCACCCAATCATTTAATTCTTCCAAGAGTTGGTTGAGGTAGTTAATGCCTTGGGAATGGATAGGTATGGAAACCAATTTCATGCATGGGAAAGCCATCAATCTGGAAAATCGTACTTTTGCTTCCTGGGAAAGAAAACACCCACGAAATTGTGCCCAAAGCCATTCTTCACCCATGACCTTTTCTCTCTCACGCAGTCTGATCTATCTAGGGCTTTCTCCTTCACGTTTTCCATCATTTTCCTACATTTTCCATGGCTAGGAACTCGTTTTTGTATTACACAATGGTTGGGAGGAAGGGAGTCACGATTTGGGGGTTTATGGAGGTTGTTTTTGTCCCTTGAATACCCACAAATGTTTTCTGAAATCGATTTGCTCTCCCATGGCTGAATTCCCCATCTACCAATTCGTTTTTGGTTGCCCACGTTTTTCTGAAGCTAGTGGAAACCTCATTTTGGGCATCCCACTGTAAAAATGTTTCCCTTCATGCCCAACACTTGTGATTTTGTTGTTATGTGCATCCATGTTTTGGTTTGAACCTATGACCAAGAAATTTGTAGTGGAAGTGGACAGAGTTGGCTTGATAAACCTAGTGAGGAAGGTAACCTCTCAAGAAGATTAAAAGGGTTGGCTACTCTTCTATGCACACCTGTAAGAACACTAGAATGGGAGGTATGGCCTGAGGGACTGTGTAATAATGAAGGGAATACTTCCTTGTGACGGGTGTGTAGGTATTGTGGGGATTAAGCTAGATAGATCTTGCAGAGGGCATCCATATCTCTGTGGTTGAGCTCACTAGTTTAGCAATTCTTCCTTTCCATTGCCTTAGCAGCTTGATAAACCCAACTGTGGATTGGCTTGGCTGATTTCGGTGTATTTTGGCTATGTGTGAGTCTATTGTTCCCTTTTTCCTTGCAGAAATCATGCCCAACTCGGGGTTGGCCGCTGTGTTGAGAGATTGAAGAGCACAACTGGCCTATGGTTGGGTGGAACATTGCAGTTGCATAGCCAGTTGCTCGGGACTACTTTGTTTCAAGATAAGTACTCTCTTTTATAAATTCTGCAATGTCTTTATTTAATGGATGTCATGAAAATGTTGAATGTATGTTAGATATTAAGATGATTTTAATTCCGCCGTGTTTCTACAATATGCATATGTATATGTATTTTATTATCAACGAATTTTACTTAATAATCATGGGGCCAGATGGCCAGTTTTAGTGCCATGTTCTCTCCTTGGCTCGGCCTGATGGGAGGGGAATTGACAGCCATGGACAAAACCAAATGACCATGATGAAGATATAAGAAGAGTATATTTATGCAAAACAATGAAGACTCAATTGAAACTAATGAATATGGAGAAATTCACTTAGGTTCTCCCATGTCTGTCAATCAAAAATTCAACTCTAAGCTGTAAGATTGGAAAATATAAAACTATGAAGCACATGCAAGAGAATGTTGATCAGTTGAGGTCATTCCCCGTTGACCAACACAAAAGTGTTTTGCAATATCTATCATTCCAAAAATATTTGAAAAAATAAAAAGGGAATACCCGACCTTGATGCTGACAAAAAGAGAACCGACTAATCTACTTCCACTATGGTACAAAGAACGAGAATCACCCTCGACTCATGTAGAATAGGTTTCTAAGAATGTGGGATAACAAGGGTGACTTCAAAGCCTAGTTGAGACTTTCACAAGACAAGCATCAAGATGGTGGGACGCCAATTATTCATGTATGCAAACTTGGATGACCGCTTCAACATATTTCAATGAAAGATTTGGAGGGAAGAAGTTAATAACTCAAGCAAAAACTCAAAAGGTTGTCCAAGGATTAGACCCCACCGTGGACATAGAAAACTATGGAAAATAGTATAAAAGAGTGGAAAAAACTTGGATTCTGCGATGAAAGAGTATGGCCCCATCCATTTCCAATCATGTTAAAAAACCTCCCTAACAAATGCTACAATATGGAAGGAACAAGAGGAGAAAATTTCAATTGGAAAACTCTTAAAGAGAATTTCATAAATGATTTTTCACTCTCCCTTGCAAAAGTATGCCTAAGAGAAGCAAACCAAGAAATAGAAGGATTCATCAAACCATTAGAGTAATTAGTTAATACACCTAACAAAAGTGAACAACCCATATTAAGCTGCAATACAATAATGACTACATAGAAACAGTCGGTCCATCTCCCAACTCAACTGGACATGGAGAATGAACACACTTATGGGGAAAGCTTTCATTGGAAAATAAATCATCCCCACGTAACTCAACCAGTAAATTCAGTCCCAAAAATATCAACTGAAAACAAATAAGGATACAATGAACATAAATACTTCCCCCCATCCTTCACAGAATTTAAGGAAGGAGACCGACCTATTAATGAATCAAAAGCACCAAAATGGATGGATGCCGAAATAAAACTAAGAGAAGTTGACATCTTGACAGATGGGAACCTAAATTGGAAAAAATAGGAAACTATTGTTTGAAGCAACGGACTGGAGAAACAACAAATATATTGAATGAATACCAATATGTCTTTGCCTACAACTATAAAGACTTGAAAGGCTTAGTACAATAAATGGAAGAAATGAAGATTAATATAATGCCTGAAGAAAAACCTATAATGAAGCGACCTTATAAGTTAGCACAAAAATAAAAAGATATAGTAAAGGAATAAATTCAAAACATGCTAGCCATTGGTATTAAATACCTTGAATATCAGTCAGAATGGGAAAGCCCCATGGTAATTCAACCAAATAAGCATGACCCCAAGTTTCTGTGGATATGTGTCAACTTCAGATACTTGAACAAAGTTACACTTAAAAATCCATTCCCGCACCATTCACCAAAGAAATTATTAATGCATTCATTGGTCACGAGTGATACTCCTTCACAAACGGATTCTTCGGTTATAATTGGGTACCTATAGAAAAATAATACCAACATAAAACGACATTTGTATGCAAATTTGGATCGTTTGCATACAAGTTCATGCCTTTTGGATTGAAGAATGCGCTAGCTTTTTTTTCTCGGATTGTCATTAAAGCATTTCAAGAATGGACTGCTTACACAATCGTCGAAGTAGATGATTGGAATATTTACACAATTCTTAGGGACCATGTATAGTGTCTCCATATGATGTTAAAAAGATGTCATCAAATCCAGGATGAGTGAATGGAAATTGTAACTTAAATTTGATGTATATTTTTCATCTAAAAAAACATGTATCTTGATATTCAACAATTAGTTGTATAAATGTATTATTATACAATCTAGCCAATTTAAATTTGAGCTAACATGTGCTTGGTTTTATATATTTTTTTTATATTTAGTTTTTGGAGCCGACATGTGCCACGTCATTGTGACAGATGTGACACATCTCATCCACTTTGGGATGTAGAAAGTGCCTCTCGGTGCAATGACATGATCCAAAGAACTAGGAGATGTGCAAACTCTTGGAGCAATAAATTTGTAATAAACAAAAGAAGCAAAAATCCCAAGATATATTGGATACATAGGTAAAATTTAGTTATACTAGACTATTTGATAAATAATAAATACAAATATTGAAAAATCATGACCTTGAGCCAACTATTTTGAAATATAAAAGATTAAATTCATTGCATGAAACAAGGACTTTTATATAAGTGGCCACAACAAATAGCATTCTGGAGTCTGGACTACAAAATTATGATAATAGTAGACCTGGAAAGCCCAACTAATGTTGGCTTCCACGTGAACATCCAATGATATTTGAAGTCACTCACTTAGATTTAACTTTCTACATCTTTGAATCACCAATCTCCCATCATTTTTTAGATTGACCATTCCTCTTTCCTTGATTTTCTACATCTTTATCTTTACCAATTTCACTCTCTTTGTTGATTCCTAAACATTGGCATCTGTCTACAGAAATCAAAGAATCCTCATGGATTTGAGTCTTCGTGGGAGTCTCTAGAGCTCTCTTTTCTTGATCCTCATCCTCAATTGGGTTTGGGTTTACGGTTTCTTCCATTTCCCAAGATCCATGAGGCTTATCCTTTGTAACCTTGAAGGTTTCAAGCAACTCTACCAATGTACACGTGGGATTCAAATGGTATTTCATGAGGGATTTTCTAACCTCTGCAAGTGTCACATGGACATCTACAGTAACGTGTTACAATTCTGGAAACAATTGGTGCTTGTCGATACCCAAATAGTTTTTTTCCAAAATTTTAAAGGCAAGGAATGTGCAAAATGACATGAAAATGTGCATGGACATCCTTCTCGATCTCAATAGTGCAATATCAACTTCCTCTACATGATTGGTAGTGAAAAAAAATATTATCTTGTTAGAATTTTAATTCTATAGAGACTGTTATGTTAGATCTTCAAACAATTTGCATTATATCACAATAACCATATACAATAGGATCACTAAAAGATAGACAAGAACAACATAAACAAGAGTACACAAAAATTTATCATGGGAAACCCTCTTGGGGAAGAAAACCCCTCAAAATTATTCAGAATAACCCAATAACAAAGAAACCCAAGAATAACATGACTTCAATGCTACTCTTTCTCCCAAGCGAACTTGTATTTCTCTCTCTACTAATGTGAACTAGCTTGAGTGAGGGATGTACCAAATGAGCTAGGTGCCACTCTTATTTATACTAGTTATAAGATGACCTTTTTACCTAACTGGATCGACCTGTCCATTCCTAACTGGGATGACTTGACTGGGGTAGCTTTTCCCATTGTTTGGGGAAGAATTCCCATTGTTTGGGGCAGTTTACCCATTGGGCCAACTTGTCTATTTCACTTAATTTATTTTAGGATTTTATGAATATTCCTCGAAGGAAGTACACTAAAAATACAATATGAATATATTTCCAAGTTACATTCTTCAACGCTCCCTCTTAGCAAGGAGGGTATTCTTCTAGTTCCATCATCATCACTACTGCTGCAACTCTGTACTCTAACCATTGACTTCTGACATCTCTTGAATCTATACATCACTAGAATTCTTGTACGAGCAAGCCATCAACTGGTTCCAACCCAGGATCCCTCATTACATCGCCACAACGACCACTTGTGTTACCACACTACATGTCCATATCATCTCGTGAGTCACTGTAGCCTAGGATCCAAAATTACATCACTGAAGTGACTACCTGCTAGCACGTCACATCTCATCATGTGGAGACCAGCCCAGGACCACGAATTATGTCACCCAGTGACCACCTATGTCTTTGCACATATCGACAACACGAACCTCGTGAGTATAGACTAGGAGCACAAATTACATTACCAAGTGACTACCTATTATCACGTGACATCATGTGGAGAATAGCCTAGGACCATGAATTATGTCACCTAGTGACCACCTATGTCTTCACACATGTCATATATTCCCAACATAGAACCAATAGTCATGAGACTCAATTACGTCACCAACGTGACTACCTACTACATCCTCGTGAATTTAGTCCGAGAGCCCTCATTATGTCACTGAAGTGACCACCCACTACCACATCACCTCAAGTGGAGACCCTACCAAGAGCAAAAATTATGTCACTACATGACTACCTGCGTCTCACACGTGCTATGTTTCTCATCCCTCCATCGTTCGAGGATCATCGATCTGGAAAAATTCAAGCTTATCCCTGCAGTACTAAAACTTCACTCTCAATAGAGGCTTGGTCAACATATCAGCTATCTACTTGTTTGTCACCACATACTAGAGTTTCACTGCTCCTCTCTGCACCATATCCCTGATATAGTGGTACCTGATCTTGATGTGCTTCAACTTGTCATGAAACACTGGGCTCTTAGATAACTTCACACAACTCTGGTTTCCGCAGAACATACAAGTCATCTCTAACGCAAGATCAAACAATCCTCCAAGTAACTTTTGAATCCACACTACTTCAAAGCTAGCTGAACAAGTTGCCATGTACTCTGCTTCGGTTGTACTGAGTTCCACACTCGTCTGCTTCCTACTGAACCATGAGATCATACCTGATCCCTAACTGAAGCATCATCTTGAAGTTCTCTTCTTGTTTGTGACACTACTGCTCCAATCTCAACACTTGCTTTATTGTAATCAGGTGAAAACGTCTTGGATCTACCATGTACTAACTCAATGTGTTCACCGCAAATCATATGTCCAGCCTCGTGTTCGTTAAGTACATCAACGAACCAATCATCTGTCTATATACAATGGAATCCAATATCACAACAAATTCAAATTCAATTCCATTGGTGTAGCCATGTCCTTGCAATCCATCATCCTGAATCTCTTCAGGATATCTACTGCATATTTTCCTTGGATAAGGAAAATTTATTTTGGATTTTGCTACACCTCAAGACCTAAAAAGTAGTGCATCATACCTAGGTCTTTCATCTGGAATTCTACAACAAGTTTCCTCTTCGTTTATGCACTGAGCTTCTCATCACCTGTCAAGAACAAGTCATCTACATACAAAAGTAGTATCATTGGTTTTCCATCCTCAACCTTGAAGTAAAGGTTGGAATATGTTTTACTCTTGGTAAATCCCAAGCTCGTAAAATTTTTTTCAATCCTTCTGTACCATGTCTTGGGTTCCCTTTTTAATCCATATAAGTCCTTCTTCAACTTGCACACATGTATCTACCAGTCATGTGTCTCAAATCCTTGTGGATGCTCCACATAAACTCCTTCTTCTACTACACCAATCATGAAAGTTGTCTTCATGTCCATCTGGTGTACCTTCCACTTCATCACTGCAACTATCGCAAGTATAGCTCTCATCAAAGTGTAACTTGTTACAAGAGCACACATCTCATCATAAATGACTCCCTCTTTCTGATAGAAATCGTGAACCTTTCCTTGTACTTCTGTAGTATGCTTGAAATTTTAAATTTTCTTCTTGAAGGTCACAGCTGAGTAGTCATCACTTGTTCTTCAGAATAAGTTGTATCATCCTTCTCTTGTAGGTCAAAGCACAATATCTTTTCTACAAGTCAAATTTAGGCATGTGATTAATAACATTCTATGTATTGACAACTTCTTATGCATAATGTACACATTCATGTAACCAATACATCTTAGCCAATGCTTTAGCACAACACTCATCCATATCCCGTATACACATGGTACTATCTAGATTCATTCCATCTCCACTAGAACATACTATTAATATCGTGCAATACTATCAACATGTTAGCAAAGAGGTTTCATCCTAGACTAGCTCCATCAAGGACTCATGAGATGTTATGCAACACTATAGGCCACTTACCCATAACATACACTACATGAGCCTACTGCTAGTCAATCTTAGTTGTATATGATGCATAAAATAAATTGTATTACAGATCTACACGTAATTGTTATAAGCAATACTTAGGAATTCAAATAACAGTAAATAATTATATTTCATGTGTTTTGTAGGCTCCCTCTTATTTTATGCCTCCTTGCAGAAGTCACTGGGGTTTCTGGAAGCATACTCTGCTCCATCATCTGATTCTGAAGATATTGATGTTCTTCTTTGTCTAGTCTGGAAATTTCTGAACTCTTCATCCTTGGTCCTCATGTACTGGATTCAATATTGCTTGGAAACAAATTCTTCACATCCTTTAGCATCATGTTTTGTCTGGATCTCGGGTAGACTAGTCACCATTTTTCTTACGATCGGTAAATACTTGTAGTGTATATATATGCAATCCTTATGTGCCATAGCTCACTTGGTTCCATAGTGTCATGAACCAATGCTTTTTCTAGTTGTCCTTTTAACTTGTACAAGCCTCCCTCTTGCTCTCCAATTACTATTGCATCATCAAAAGTTTTACCTTTAGGCTACATGAGTTCTTGTCCATCAACAAATGCAACTTAGAATCCTTTCGCATCTAAGGATGATATGGAAAGTAGATTCTTCTTCAATCCTAGAACATAGAGAACATCTTTCATATTGATGGCCTTTCCTGAGTCTAGATTGTAGGATGCTTCTCCTACCCCTTTTATGGGATATTGGTAATTATCTCCAAGTTTCACCTTGTGAGGTGAGTCCTTTTCTGTCAAGTTGGTGAGAGAGTTATTGAAACTTGTCATGTTCTTTGAAGCACCACTATCAATAAGCCAATCTTCATCCATGAGTAATAGTACATGTGAGCTGAAATTAGGACATATTCTTCATCACTTGAGGATTCTTCCCTTGCTCTCTTCTTAATTGGTTCATCATCTTCTGTAGCATGAGAATGGTGCCTCTTCTTCTTTCCTTTATTTTTGTTTACTTTTTTCTTAGGGAAATATCTTGCATGGTGTCCATTTTCATCAAAGTGTAACATCTGTAATTTGAATAGTCCTTATGAGGTCTATGATTCTTTTGGAATCTTCTAGGATTCTTGTGAGAGTTATCTTCTTTCTTGATCTTCTTTGCATGAGTTGCTAGGGCTTGATTATCATCTTCACCCATCTTCTCTTCTCTAGATTCAATTATGGCTTCCTCTTGAGTACACTATCCCCATATCCTACTAAATTTGGTGAGATTTATTCTAGAACAAATCCCTTGGATGAATGATTCCCATGATCTTGGGAGACCATTCAATGTAGTCATCACCAATTCTTCTTCATCAACATGGTCTACAATAGATTCTAATTGTCGTTTTATTTGGGAGACCCTTGTGAAATAGGATTGGATACTTTATAAGTTCTTCATCTTCACACCCTTGAGTTGAGTTCTCAAGATCATCTTCCTATTAATGTTCTTTCCTTCATACAGTCTCTTAAATGCATCAAACATATCCTTAAGATTCTCCAATGATGAGATATGGGGGATCAAGTGATCCTTGATGAAGTAAAAAATGATCCTCTTGGCCTTAATAAAATTATTCTTGTGTTTATCCTTGTCTTCATCTCCCTCTGGATCCGTAGATTCCTCCTTAACATAATTGTCCAAATCATTCTCTTCTAGAATGAGCAGTAGTCTATACTTCCAAGCTCAGAACTTATCAGCTCCTTCAAGCTTATCCTCAAGCTTGGTATTGTTTTTAATCTTGATAAAATGAGAACTTCAAGTGGAAATAAAGATAATAGTACTTTCCAATCAATATGATCCAACCAAGTGCCTTCTTCAATGAATTCTAAAATATGCTACCTGGTTGACCTAGGGTTTGTCAGAGAAACCCTAATTTTCCAACTTTGGAATCTTACAAATCTAAGTTGAGGGAAAGATGCACTTCCCTAAGGCGAGTTGAGAAAACCCCTCCTTTAACCAAATATCAGTGTGGAAAGATGAAAAATCTTATGCCCTATTTTTTCCAAACAGTAGTGATAGGGTCAAAATTCAAAATTCTCGAATATGGAAACTTCCTCCACAGAAAAATGCACCCTCATAGGGTGAGTTTCTTTGTCCTCATTTTCAATCCAATATATGGTGAAAACCCTTTGGAACAAGAAACCCTAGTTTTCACTTCCAACGGTTTCAGCTACACAAAGTCTTCTTTTAGGCTAGCTCTTAAACCATGTTAGAATTTTAATACTATAGATATGGTTATGTTAGATCTTGAAACAATTTGCATTATATCACAATAACCATATACAATAGGATCATTGAAATATAGACAAGAAAAACATAAACAAGAGTACACAAAAATTTATCTTGGTAAACCCTCTTGGGGAAGAAAACCCAACAAACTTCTTCAGTATAGATTCGTTAGCAAGTAAAATGTCAATATCGTACAATAACTCGATAACAAATAAACCCAAGAATAAGATGTATTCAATGCAACTACTCTTTATCCCAAGCGAACTTTTCTTTCTCTCTCTACTAATGGGAACTAGCTTGAGTGTGTTAAAATTTGGTTGAGCTTTGATCTTTAATTCTTTTAGATGCAGAGACTTGAAGCAATGAGACAATTCAATCCATGAAATTCATACAACCATAACACAAGATATACCCTTTGGAAAATCCTCAAAATTATGAGAAAAAAACCCTATCAATTCTTCTCAGTATAATATAATGGATAGTAGAGAATGCTTTCTTTTACAACATAGCATATTGATTTCATAAGATAAGAGATCACCAAATTTTAACATGGTATCAAAGCTCAGGGCGTGAATGAGCTCAGTTTTTCATGCCAGCTAGAGCCTACGTTGATCCTAAGAAGTTGAGCACAAGATTTGAAGACTATGGAATCGGTCTCCGTATGATCAGAAGACCGTCTTGAGGGCACCTCAAACTTCAACACTTGGAAGGATAGGATTCTCAACATACTAGAGGAACATGAATTGGATTCCTACGTATCCACTGTGGTGGAGGAACCTACATCTAATGCAGGGTGCATCAACTTCAAGAAGAATCAAGCTAAGGCCAAACAAATCATCTATGATTCGGTAAAAGATATCTTGATGCCCGTGATCACATCGCTGAAGACTGAGAAATAATGTTATGATACATTGACTAATATCTATGAGAATAAGGCCCCGAGTCAAATGAGGGAATTGAAGAATAAGATTAGAAACTTAAATATGGAGATGGATGAGACAGTGGCCTCCTTCTTCTCCAAGATCTCTCAGGTAAGAGATCAACGTGCTAGTATTGGAGTAGTGGTGGATGAATATGATCTTCTCCAAACTTCTATTGATAGTCTCCCATCCTCATGGGAGACATTATTGGTTGTGGTAAATGGATGAGAGGTACAACCTAAATTTGAAAGGTTGTGGCATGATTTCCTCCAAGAGGAGGGGCGAATCCAAAGCAAGTCGGTGTGTATCAAAGAAGAAAATATTTCCCTCATGGCAAGAATGAAGAAAGGAAAGAAACCCTTATTCCAAAAGAATTTCTCTCATCCAAAGAAGAAGAATTTCAACGAAGGATTTGACAAGTCAAAAGGTAGATGCTTCAATTGCAACAAGAAAGGCCATTTCTCAAGATATTGCAGCCATTTCTCAAGATATTGTAGATCAAAGCGGAAAGTAAAGTTTCATGCTTATGCTGCCATAGAAGATGAAACAAACCAGAAGAATGGATTCGAAGAAAAGGAGACAAGAAGGGAGTATTCTTGTCTCATCCCTTTTGGGATCCTTCATCACAAATGTAGGCACATGGTTGATTGGCAGTGGCGCATCCAAACAGATGACAGGTTACAAGAGTGCCATCACTAATCTAAAGGAGAAAGAATTCACATGCATGGTAGAGTTGGGGGACAACTCAACTTATTTGATCCAAGGAGTTGGATCCACCTCATTCCAGATGAGAAATAGTGATATTATACATGTGGAGGAAATTCTGTATGTTCCAGGATTGAAGAAGAACCTCCTCTCAGTTTCGGTTCTTGAAGACAAAGGATTCCAAATTATCTTCATTGATAACAAAACACTTTTATGGCCGAAGAACAAAATCCTAGAATCTGCTGTTGTGATTGGAGATTGAGAGGGAGGACTCTACAAGGTACTTGGGAAGTACATTCAAGCTATGATTCACCACACTTTCAGTCCATGCAATTTATGGCATCGAAGGCCTGTACACCTACACTACAAAGCGTTGCCAGGACTTCAAAAGATGGTAAATGGTATGCCTGTATTTGATTTTGAGCATGATAGTGTTTGTCGGGGTTGTGCACTTGGGAAGAATGTTAAGACAAGTTTTTCCAATAGTAGTACTAGATCTAAAGGGTTTTTAGATTTAATACATTATTATGTATGTGGTCCCATGTCATCCCCTCTCAGAGTGGATTCTTATATTATGTACTATTCATAGATGAGTTTTCTAGGAAATCATGTATTTATTTCATGAAGGCTAAAAGTGAAACTCTTAGCAAATTTAAAGAGTTTAAAGACCTAGTTCAAAATCAGCAAGAAAAGCACATCCATGCATTAAGGTCTGATAATGGAGTTGAATTTCATTCACATGCATTTAATGAGATATGTAGTGATGTAGGAATATGTAGACAATTAATAGTACCATACAACCCTTAGCAAAATGGGGTTTCCGAGAGGAATAATAGAACCATATGTGAGGCTACAAAAGCCATGATGCATGATAAAGATATGTCTACCTCATTGTGGGAAGAAGCCACTCGTACAACTTTGTACATATAGAATAGAAGCCCGCATGCCATTCTATATGAGAAGACACCAGAAGAACTGCTTACCAGTGAGAAGCCAAACATCTCACACTTGAGGATCTTCGATATCCTAGTATACATTCATGTACCGAAAGAAAAGAGAACAAATATGGAACCTTCTGGAAAGAAGGGAACCTTTGTGGGTTATATTGAGTCATCCAAAGAATACTGAATATATGTACCTGGTGAGAGACACATTGAATTCAATCGAGATTTTATCTTCCATGAGGAAGCTGCTTTCAAAATATCGAAAGAGATTCAATGTGATTCATAAATGGAGGATCCTATGTCTAATTCTCTCCCTTCATATTTTGAGAGGGAGAAACCAGAAGATGCCTCATATTCTTTAATTCCTGAATAACCAGTAGAATTGGTTGAGAGGTCACTTGATGAACCTCCTGCTAAAACAAGATCTACTTGGTTCCGAGATATCTTAAAAAATGTAGAGAAACATGGAGCACCATCAGGCTCATCCAGAGAGTGCAAGAAACCTGACAGATATTCAAGGTATGTTGCACTAATGAGTCACATCAGTGATTCAAACCATCCTCCTATGAATAAGCTGCAAATCCGCAAGTTTGGAAAGATGCAATGGCATAATAGTACAACTCTATAATGAAGAATGATGTTTGGGAGGTTTTTCATAAACCTTATGGGAAGTCCATTGTGACTTCCAGATGGATTTACAAGATAAAGCATGATGCGGATGGTATCACTGATAAGTATAAATCCAGATTCGTTGCCATAGGTTTCTCTCAGGAAGAAGGAATCGATTATGATGAGACCTTTGTCATGTGGAAAGGCACACCATAATCCGACCAATGATTGCACTTGCATCTGTTCTAGGATGGAAACTTCACCATTTGTATGTGAAGACAACCTTCCTCAATGGTGAGGTTGAGGAAGAGGTTTATATTTAGTATCCTGGAGGATTTGTAGTGCATGGGAAGGAATCCCATGTTTGCAAGATAAAGAAAGCTCTATATGGGCTTAAGAAATCCCCCAGGGCTTGGTACTCCATCATTGATAGCTATATTAAAAAACTGGGTTTCTGTAAGAGTGAAGATGATCCAAATTTGTACTTCAAAGTAGTTAAGAAACAACCGTTGATAATGGTTATGTATATTAATGATTTTTTTATCACTGGAGAGGAACAAGAGTTCAAGATGAAATACTAAGGCCTAATGCACTACTTTATTGGCCTTGATATTTGGAAAAGAAAAGATGAAATTTTATATCTCAAGGGAAGTACACTGTGGATATATTGTGCAGGTTTGGCATGATATATTGAAAATCTATGACTACACCAACGGTTTCCAATTTGAAAAAACTTCATGAGTCAGAATCTGGATCATATCCAGTAGATCCTACTTTGTATAGACATATTATAGGATCGCTAATGTACTTTATACATTCGAGGCCTGATATATGTTTTGTTGTGAGCATTCTGATTCAATTTATGTCTAATCCGAGACATAGACACTCGACAGTTGCTAAGCATGTGCTTAGGTACCTTTGAGTTACAATTTCATATGGACTCAGATATGCCTCCAGTGGAGGATTCATGTTACTTGGTTATACAAACTTAGAACTGGGAGGAATCATTATGGACCGTAAGAGTACATCCAGCTGCTGTTATAGCCTAGGATCAACTATGATATCTTGGTCTAGCATGAAGTAGGGCTTTGTATCCCATAGCACTACCAAAGCAGAATACATAGATGCTAGTGTTTTCTGCTGAGAAGAAGTGTGGCTCAGAAAGCTACTTGAAGGGTTGTTTGGTGAAACACTTGAGCCTATGGTTATTAGGTGTGACAATCATAGTTGCATCAAGATTTCTGAAAAACTAGTGTTTCATGACAAGTTGAAGCACGTTGAAATGAAGTATCACTTCATCCGAGACATGGTCCAGAAAGGTACAGTGAAATTTCAGTACATTGCTACTGATGAGCAGATTGCAGATGTGTTAACAAATCCTCTGTCAGTGATGAAGTTTAGGTACTTTTGAGACAAGCTTGGTATGGTCAAGAATGCCTCCCTCATTGAGAGGGAGTGTTAAATATACAACATCAGGAGACATTCTCCAAACCAATCTTGTGTAGCCAAGATTGATCCTCCCGTATAAAGGTGAGAACTTTGATTTCCTTCTGTGTAAAGGTTATTAGTCTTGTATAGAGGTAATTGATCAAAGTAATGATGTTGTAAAGTCTTGTTCGACAAGACTCCGGACTTGTGTGTCAATTCATGATTATCATGTGAACTTTCTGTATAAAGGCATCCATGAGATGGACCTACTGTATAGAGGTGGACCTTCCGTATAAAGGTTATGCTTTACTTGTTAAAATCATAATGTTGTGTGATGTATTATTAACCATGATCAGTAGTTGCTATTAAGTATCCTTTAGAGATTGATCACCTCTAAAGTGAATTAATTTAGCATATGATCATTTGGTCCGGAATAATATAATATTTTCACATCATCCGATAATTCTTATTAGTATATTCTAATGTGATGGATAATTAAAATTAGCACATATTGGCCATATGGTAAAAGATAAAGCATAGAGATCAAGAGAATTTTAAATTTCCCATGCAGACACTTCGGTTAAGTATCAATGTATGCCTCAATCAATGCTTCAGTTAAAACATATGTTAAATATATGCCTCAGTTAAGTAAAGAACTCACAGTGGTCACTTCAAGTAAATCAATCAGCATGATTCCAGTTAACTAAGTGTTAAATAAGAAGGACTAGTTAACTAAAGTGTTTTCACTTTAGTTAAACTAAAATATGACACTTCAGTTAAAGAGAGTTAACTAAGTGGCAACAAAGAATATCTGGTTAACTAAGTGTTATTGCATGACGACACTTATGTTAAACTAAAAGATCACACATGATTTGTGACACTTGGATGTCGCCACTTAAGTTAGCCACATAACTAAGTGGGAAAGCTCTCAATTAAGAGGCGAGTTCATCCTAAGTGACAACTTAGTGAGATAAAGCATTGCATGAGAAGTGGGGTGCACTTTTTCATGCAAGATTGATACATCCATTTTGAGGGCGAGTTCATCCTAAATTTAGAAGATAAAAATAGAAGAGAAGAATGTATAAATATGTTATATGGGATTGATGAATCCAAGGTGAAGCAAATTCTCTTCTCCATTGAAGGAAAAGGAACTTCTCTTTGTGTAGGGTATTGTTCGTGCTTGCTATTGTTGTGCTAGGCACACATCCAATTGATCTCTCTTCTATATTGCTTATGTATCTTCATAAAGAGTGTTTGGTGATCTATTATCTTCCAAAAGTAATCTATTATGTTGTAAAAGAAATCATTCTCTGCTATCCATTATATTATACTGAGAAGAATTGCTGGGGTTTTTGTTCTCATGATTTTGAGGATTTTCCCCAGGGCATATCTTGTGTTATGGTTGTTTGAATTTCATGGATTGAATTGTCTCATTGCTTCAAGTCTCTGCATCTAAAAGAATTAAAGATCAAATCTCAACCAAATTTTAATAGAGTGGGTGATGTACCAAATGAGCTAGGTGCTACTCTTATTTATGCTAGTTATAACATGACCTTTTTACCTAACTAGGATGACCTATCCTTTCCTAACTGGGCCGATTTGAATGGGGAATTTTTGCCCATTGTTTTGGGTAGACTGCCCATTGTTTGGGGTAGTTTACCCACTAGGCCAACTTGTCTATTTTACTTAATTTCTTTTAGGATTTTATGAATTCCTCGAAGGAAGTAAAATAAAAATATAATAAGAATATCTTCCATAGTTACATTATTCAACATCTCTCACTACCACAGCATGACCAAAGTCCATCTATGAAATTAAACAAGCCAAAGAGTGTAACAAAATTGTTGTTCTCATCAAACCAATGCATTTGAGATAATGCCATGATAGATTCCACTCTAGAAGCTTGTTTTTTTGGATGATTTGAGAGATTCAATGAGTAATCAATATTATCAATAAAAATAATATAATTGTTAGTGGTCTTTATGAGGAGACTTATTAGTAGTATTTATCAGCAGTTTCCTCATCTCTCACATCCACGAGCTCCATATCATAAAAAGCATAGCCCAAATGATTTGCCATGGTTGTAATCATGTTATTTTTTATATTCCTATAGTTCCATAAAGCAAGTAGCCTCTCTTCCAGGCTCTTCTAGTATTCTTATAAAATTATTCACCTTTGGAAAATGCCTCAAGATCTTTTGTGATTTTTTATTTCCTTATAGGATATTGAGCCAAAGTATTGAATGTGCTTGGATTTTTGAAAGGCACTGAAGCTAGTTACATTGTTCACGAAAACCTCTTTCATTTTCCTAAAATGATGGGTCATTTTCCTACAATGAATCTGCCAAGATGGCAGTTTTTCAAACAACTTATGCTCAAAGTCAAGCTATGAACTGCTTAGTAAAATGCATGCCACAGTCTATACATTGGTCAATAATTGAAAGTAAAATGGTAGGTCTAAAGCTAGTTACATTTTTAAAAAAATCCTTTTTCATATTCCTAAAATGACGGGTCATTTCTCCACAATGAATCTCCCAAGATGGTAGTTTTTCAAAGAAATTATGCCCAATTTGCAAAAATAGGCTTAGTAAAATGCACGCCGCAATCTGTACATTGGTCAATAATTGAAAGTAAAACCATATGCCTAAATCTAGTTGCATTTTTCACAAAAATCTCTTTCGGTTTCCTAAAATGATGGGTCATTTTCCCACAATGAATCTGCCAAGATGGCATCTTTTAAATAAAATTACACAGGTTAGAAAAATGCAAGCACGTGCTACATATTTGAGTAATTTTTAGTGATTCACGGTTGAAAAGGAAATATAATTATCATAATATATGTATTACACATATAATTATGCATAATTTCAAAGTTTCATGTGCTTATTTGAAATTAATGCTAAAATAGTAAGTTTGTTATATAAAAGCAGAGTGTAAATCCATAAAAATAGTCTTAGAAAAATCCACACCATAGTCATATTACAGGTGATTTATTGAAATTAATACCATTTACCTGGATATATATATAATTTTGATGACCTCCTTCATAAATATGAAATTATGTTTCATTTGTCTATAGTAAATTTTTCAAAATTGCATTTTTTACGTTTTGAACTTAATTTGCCCAGTTCAGTAAAATGCATGCATAACTCTCATTTTTTACTATCTTTGGTTAAGCTCAATCTGATATGGTGTTTTGTATTATTTTACACCCTCCTGTACTTTTATTTTTTCATTTTGCATTAAAATAATCATGTTGTGAAAAAAAACTACAAGGCTTCCTTATAAATGTTAAATGCCCACTTAGTTTAGTAAAATGCAAGCCTAAGTTCTATCCTTAGGTATTTTTAAGTGTTTTAAATTGGAAAATATATTTTTCTTCCTCCCATATTCTTATACAAGTATAGATTTTCTTATTGAGTCGTACAAGTAATTTTTATACAAAAGGCTATATGTTGTATTAATGTTTACTATGAATAACGGTTCAGAGGACCTTCTTAAATGCATGGAAATCACTCTTATCAAATGATCATAGTAAATTAATTTGGTACTATGATAGCTATATATTTTGGGAAGTAAAATCCAAGTGTTATTTTTTCATAATTAACCTTCATAAGACAATTTTTGAGTTAGATCTTAACACAACATTGTAAACATTGAAAGAGTGACCTAAGCAAATATGAGAATGCTTAATGTTAGATGACATGACAGACATAGATCAAAACCTTTTAGGCATTCACTTACAATGCATGGAAAACATTTCTTAAGTTTTTATTTACATGGTTATGACAAATTACAAGTTTTTTTGAAATTGAGAAATTTAATCTCTCTTCTAATGTCAATGTTGATTTTTTTTGTTGATTTTGTATAGTAACTCATCGATCAAACCAACCATCTCAACAAAATATTCATCGAAAAAGAGGTCAACAGAAGGAAGTAGATTTTTCTAATGTTCCAAATTTGGAACCACATAATATTGTCATTGAATTCACTCCTATTGGAGGTAAAAAAACTATTATTCATCCTGCTTGTCAGCAACATCAAGGATTTTCATATCATAACTCCATACCACAAAATGATACTGTGTGTTTCTTTTAAATAGCAGGAAATCATGCAACATTTGTTGAAAATCAATGTCTGATATGTAAGAAATGTGTGGCAAACAACAATGTTGATCAACAACATAGGAAACCTTTGTCTCCAATTATGGTTGAAGGGAATGGTAATGTACAAGATAGGACTCTTTACCACAAAATTAACTCTATTTCACATAGTGTGGTCCCAAATGTCCCTCAAATATCAACTGTTGATGCTGCTACCAGTACAAGTAAATGTTATCAATGTATAGAAATTTGTGTTGCTCAACAACCTAGGCAACCTTTTTCTCCAAGTTCAATTAAAGTGAATGGTAATGTTCAACATATGACTCATGAAAAATTTAACTCTATTTCATAGAATGTGGTCCCAAATTTCCCTCAAAGATCAGTTGTTGATGTTTCCACTATTAATGATAAATTTGTATAGCAATTTGTGTTGCTCAACAACTTAGGCATCATTTTTCTCCAATTTTAGTTGAAGTTATTAATGGTAACGTCCAACATAGGAATACTTACCATTTCATAGAATGTGGTCCCAAATTTCCCTCAAAGATCAGTTGTTGATGTTTCCACTATTATAGATAAATTTGTATAGCAATTTGTGTTGCTCAACAACTTAGGCATCATTTTTCTCCAATTTTAGTTGAAGTTATTAATGGTAACGTCCAACATAGGAATACTTACCACAAATTCAACTCTATTTCACAAAATGTGGTCCCAAATGTCCCTCAAATATTGGTGTTGTTTCCATTACAAATAAATCTAGTCAAAGTCTACAAGGTTGCATTGCTCAACAACCTAGAAAGAGTTTGTCTCCAACTTCAGTTGAAGGGAATGAAAATCTAGTCCTACCCAGTGGAAAACAATTTCAACATGAATCCCTTGAGAACTTGGATGCAACTAGAAGTCATGAAACAATTGAAAGAACTACCTTCTAGGAAAAAATGGATATAAATACAAATTCAATTGGAAATCATAAAACAATTGAAAGAATTGAATTTCATGAACAAATTGATAGAAATGCACCTATAGAAAATCAAAATTATACAGATGTATAAGATTCAAGAGAAATGCCTAAAGGGTGTTATGGCAGATCAAACTACACATGATTCAAGAAGGTTAGCAGGAAAGTGCCTAAGGACATCCTTATTGGGTCTTAAGAAGCAGTAAGAATGATATAATCATAGATTAAATGAGGGGAAGAAAATAATTGAGGAAATTGGTAGATAGTTCTGTGGAAAGGCCCTTCAAGATGTAGATGAAAATGACACTATTGTTCGAATTGCGTACTTCCTGAGCAAAAACTATAGTGAAGAGTCTAAAATTGAGGATGTTCTTGAACACCTAGATCATGGAGTGCTTGATAAACTTAGATCAATAGTTATACAAGAGATTTGTAATGATTTTATGCCTAGGAACATGCTTTTAGTATTTGTTGAATCAAGCATGAACCATAAAGATTTGTAATGTCTAAAGTGGATTGTCAGTCATGGTGTATTGAAGGGGGTAATCCAACTTCATTTTAAAAGGAAATGCAAAAGTGGAGCAAAGTAGCCGAGGATATTGATATGGGTTGGGAGAGAACTGATGGTTTCACATATGGAGTTAGAGTAAAGAAAGCAAATTCATATGCTTCCTTTATGGTCGAGTCATACGAAAAGAGGACTAGAAGTAGATTCATTGAATTTTCTTTCAAATTTGGTATTGATTCTCATGTATATTATGATCAAGGTGGGTAGGTGTGTGAGATATTATTGACTTACTAGAATATAGTGGCTAGTTGTCTTGTGTAGGCATTGGAAAATTGGATGGAAAGGAAGAATACAAGTAGGTTTTAACACATGTTTTTGATCCTATAAATGAGGAGAACTTAATGAAATAGTTAAACAAGATTTCACAGGATGGGATCCTAATGGTATATGGAAGGGTAGTGAAAGTTAATTTGTTTGGGTGTTATGATCTAGTGACCATATGCAGTTTAGTATGCAATAATAATGTTTATCCAATGGGAAATATTTTCTTTCCTTGGTGCTTATTCCATAAAAAGGCTATACACATGGTTAGAGAAGAAATTGAAATCCAAGACGTGGATACTATTCATAGTATTTCCTAGTTCTATGTAATTCCACCAAACTTGCTCCTAGTAAGCTATACAAATCTATTAGAAGTTTACATCTATGTTGATATATTTCCATCACTTTCTTAATCTTACTTTGTTTTAAAACATTAGGATTTGAATCCTACTTTGGAACAAAGAGAAGGATGGGAAGAAAATATGGATGAGCATATTATGGACATTCAACCAACCTTATCTGGTGGAAAATTCAATATTATCAAGAAGTAACCAATGAATAGAACAAATGGTGAAAATGTACATGATTTCATAATTAATTCTTAATTATTAATGAAAATTCTTGTTTTTAACTAATTCTTGCATACTGTGAAACGTGTGTTTCCAATTACAACTGATTCCTGGCTCATGTCCAATCTTGTATATTGTTCTAGCCATGTTGGAACTAGAACTATTTTGAAGATGTTTTATGAAATTCAAAGAATTACACAAGATTATGACAAGGTTCATCAAACTAGAGGGCTTGAGAAGACAAAATTTGTTCAAATTTGGGAGGAGATGGATAAAAATGGGGTTGCATGTAATCTTGGGGAACCATACCATCATAAAATCCAAGGGTACACTGATATTAACTATGGGAAATTAGATGGATCAACATCAAACAAGATCCTCATTCGACATGAGGGAATTTTAAAGTTTAATAATTATGTTAAAATATCCAATATTTTTAATGTGTTTTTGTTAGGAACCCATGTCAACCCTTCTATCTACTTTGTTAGTATATTGTTGTTGGACGCATATGCTTTGTAAGTCGTCCCGTAGTATTTGTTGATCCATAGTTTGTATTATTGTTGTTGGACCTATATGCTTTGTAAGTCGTCCCGTAGTAATTGTTGATCCATATTTTGTATTGGCCCATGGTTTGTATTGACACATGGTATTGACCCATGGTATTGGCATCTAGACTTAGTATATAAGTTTGTGTTGATACCAATGAAGGCACCGTGAAGCTATTTGTATTGAGCTTGCTCAAAGGAGGTTGCCCCCTCGAAGTGGCCTGAGATCAATATAAAAGTGATTCTGAGTTCTGTTATTTCTACTATCTTGTGTGTTTTCATTAATTAAATATTGCAGGTTCATCACATCTGGTATGCACTTTCTTGGGCTCCTTGGGTGAAATTTATGCCCAATTTTTTTTCGCATCTGTTGCAGCTTCAGATCTGGGAATAATCCCTATCCGCTTAACTGTGGGAAGTACTTGGGCATAAGCCCTAAAACTCATTGTGAGGAGTACCATAGGAACCCCGAAGTAGCTGGCCCATTGAGAGGACCTACCAGCGAAAAGGGCAACGACCCCTACCTGATTGACTAGTTCCCACCCGTGAGGTAAACTAAGAGCTATCGTTTGTGGAAAAGCGGTTATCAGTTTTACCTGAGCTGTGGAGTGAGGGGTACTGCCCCAATACGCAAGCCGTCAGACAACATTGGTGGCTGATTGAAACACCTGAATTGTTAGAAAGCCGCACATACATGGGGTCCATATCTATTTTAAGCTGAATTGTTGCCGATCACTTTCGCTTCATTCTAGATCCATTCTGAAAGGCGTTCCAGATCCCGCCGTTTCAAATCTATTCTAAAAGTCATTCAGATCCAGCTGTTTTCGATCCATTTGGCATCATTTCAGATCCATTTGTTGCTGATCACTTCCACGTCATTGCAGATCCATCTGTTTCTGCTCCCTTATGTGCCGTAGCAAATCCATTCTTAAAAAAAAAAAGGGTATAAAATTCTGTTTTTTGGCCATATCTCCCTTGTTTTCACTCTGTTTCCCTTGAAACTTCCCTGACACCCCTGTAATCCCATTTTGCATATTTCATTCCTGAGAACCCTATCCCAAATTACACTCCCCAAAGCCCGAAATCCCACATTTGTCTATTTTTAGGGTTTTCCATAACTTCTTCGGATTTCACCCAATCGCCTTCAAATTTTACCACAGAGTTCCTTTCCTAATTCTGCTTCTTTGTCCCTCTCTGCTAAATTTTCTCATTCTTTCATCCCATTTTTGAAATCCTAATTTTCTACTTCCCTATCCATCAGAAAGTGTCCAAAACCTATTCAAACCCCAATTACCCATCCGAGTTTTTCCCAATTCCAAATTTCTCTTTACAAATAAGCCTTTGTTTGTGTTTTTCTATCCATTCCCCCCCCCAAAAAAAAAACTCCTAGTTATGGTTGTCACCCACACAGGAGAAAAAACCATGGAGGAAGCACTTGCAGCCACCCAAACCAAACTCCAAGATCTGGATGAAAAATTTCTCAACTCCCATCTTCAGCATTCAGCCATGAGAAATAACTGACAGCAAGAATCTTCTGCAGCCAATGGGTTCTCTTCTTCCAGCAATTTTCGTGGTCCAAAGCTTGAATTTCCTTGCTTCAATGGTACTGATCTGACTGGATGGATCTATCGTGCAGAATAGTATTTCAGTCTGCATAATACTTTTGATGTCCAAAAATTTCCACTTGCATCCTTTCATTTGGAACAAGAAGCCCTTCAATGGTACCGTTGGTACATCAAGGCGCATGACGATCCAAAATGGACATATTTTCGCCAACTCCTTTTGCAACGATTTGGTCCTATTGATTTTGATGACTTCACTGGAGCACTCACTAGACTTCGTCAAAGTGGCACCGTGAGAGAGTATCAGACAGAATTTGAGAAACTATCCAATCACACAGAAGGATTGTCTGATGAATTCTACAGGAGTTGTTTTATCAGTGGTCTTAAGGATGAAATCCGGTCAGAGGTTAAAATGTTATGTCCCAACACAATGATGGAAGTCCTAGGGTTGGCTAAGTTGGCAGAAGACAAGATTGCAGCCCAACAACACTCCAAACCCACTTTTGTTCCCTTCCAAAATATGGGTTATCAACGACCTCCCATCCCACTAGCTCCTCAACCAACTCCTATCAAGCATTTGTCTAAAACAGAGATGCAGGCATGCAGGGAAAAAGGGCTTTGTTATAATTGTGATGAGAAATTCACTCGGGGACATAGATGTGTTCAACAAAAGCTCTATCTCTTGGATATGGATTCTTCGCCTGCCTCTAAAATTGGTGAAGAAGCTCCAGATACAATGGATGATAAGGTTGACATTCAGGAGCTGCCTATTGACCCCCCATCTCAGGATGAACAACCATAGATATCTCTCCATGCTTTATCTGGCGTCACCACCCCCTAAACAATGTGGGTTAAGGGTTACTTCAAGAAGCTTCCTCTTACAATACTCATTGATTCTGGTAGCACTCATAACTTCATTGACCCTTGGATCGCCAAACATGCTGATTGTTTTGTCCATCCTTGCTCCAACTTTGAAGTCATGGTTGCCAATGGGGGCACCTTACCTTGCAAGGGGAAGTGTCAAAATGTGCGTCTCTCTCTAGAAGATTATAACCTATGCTCTGACATGTTTTCCTTGTCCCTAGGAAGATGTGATGTGGTTTTGGGCATTCAATGGTTACGCACACTTGGCCCCATCTTATGGGATTTTGCTAAACTTTGGATGCAGTTTTCAGTCAATGGGAAACAACACAAATTTAAGGGCTTACAACAAGGGTCTCTCCGCATCATCAGTTCACATCGCCTGGAAAATATCCTTAAGAAAAATTCACATGGTGTCATCGCTCAAATCCATTCCATTCAGATGCACCCATCAATGGTCTCCCCTACTTCCTTGGATAGATATGCAGGTTTCCTTGCTGAACCAATGGGCTTGTCGCCTTCAAGAGACCTTTCCGGTAAGAATTTAGCCGCATCTACATCTCAGCAGGAAATGATGGCTATTTTGCATGCAGTACCGAAGTGGCAGCCATCCCTATTAGGAAATTATTTATGCATCAAGATTGATCTCCAGAGTCTGGAACATTTTCTGGAACAACGGGTCCCCTCACCAGCACACCGGAAATGGGTTATCCAACTCATGGGTTATGACTATGCGATCACTTACAAGAAGGGTAAGGATAATATGGTAGCAGATGCTCCTTCTCGCCAATTTGATGACCCAATTTCTCTTACAACTATTTCTCTGCTTGTTCTAAATTGGTTGCAATCTGTTCAACAAGGCTATCTCTTCTATGAAATCCATGCGTCTTCATCGACAGGGCACTCTAGGTTCCTCAAAACCTATGACGGGGAACAATGTAACTTCTTTTGGCAGGGACTGAAAATGAAAATTCACCAGATGGTGGTTGAGTGTGATACTTTCCAAGTCAACAAGGGTGAAACGACACTCCTTTCGGGACTGCTTGAACCCTTTCCCATCGCTACATAGATGTGGACAGCTATTTCTATGGATTTCCTAGAAGTGCTCCAATGGTACAATACCACATCTAAAAGGACACCATATGAAGCAGTTTATGGACAGGCACTGCTAGTTCTTCTTCCCTACACGCTCAACAGCTCCCTAGTTCAGGAAATTGACTCGGTTCTTCGAAACCGCAATCAGATTCTTCTCATTCTATAGGACAATCTTCAGATGGCAAGAATTCGACTGAAACAACAAGCCGATCAGCACCGTTCTGAGCGCACTTTTCATGCAGCTGATATGCGAGTCCTTCTTTGTCTATAGCCTTCCAAGAAATCCTCCCTGAAACTCAAAAGGTGTCAGTGGGTCGGAATGCAACCCGAGGATGCTACAGGGGAACCACTCCTTCAGATTCTGCATCAATTTCCACATCTAAAGCTTTGAGGACAAAGATTTTTCTAAGGGAGAGGGGATGTTAGGAACCCATGTCAACCCTTCTATCTACTTTGTTATTATATTGTTGTTGGACGCATATGCTTTGTAAGTCATCCCGTAGTATTTGTTGATCCATAGTTTGTATTATTGTTGTTGGACGCATATGCTTTGTAAGTCATCCCGTAGTAATTGTTGATCCATATTTTGTATTGGCCCATGGTTTGCATTGACACATGGTATTGACCCATGGTATTGGTGCCTAGACTTCGTATATAAGTTTGTGTTGAGACCAATGAAGGTATTGTGAAGTTATTTATATTGAGCTTGCTCAAAGGAGGTTTCCCCCTCGAAGTGGCCTGTGATCAATATAAAAGTGATTTTGAGTTATGTTATTTCTGCTATCTTGTGTGTTTTCATTAATTAAATATTGCAGGTTCATCACAGTTTTTTGAGTGTGAACTAATAATCATAATTTATGATTTTATGATGGCATAATAGTGAAATTGGCTCTCTGTTTTATGCAAATTTAATAGAATATTAAGTATCTAATCATGTATACTGAAATGTTGGGCTTATAGGTTATTGATGGCCTACTAGATGAAGAAAAGTATAAAATGTTGGTGAGGATGTGGAAGTGTTATAAATAATTCCACATGTTGCAATTGCAAGGGTCTATAGGGGATGATAATTATGCATACATGGAAAGGTACACCAATTTATATTAATATCGTAGTATTATGCATTTAAGCATGATTGTATTAGTTCATTCAAAATAAAAATTTGATCCACTATCATTGCAGGATTGGATTCCTTGCTAGTGAGTGGCTTTGGTTGTGTTCCTCTTGTCTATGAGTTGAGATGGTTTCTTATATGCATGTCCAAGGCGACCATGCTCTTCAGATGAATAGGGTTGTTCATCCTTATACCTTAGGATGATTAAGGAATGAAGAATGGAGCGTAAGCACAGGGAAATGAAAATTTTGAATAGTAACCAAGGAGGAGGAAGATGAGTTGCTAAGCAGTATAGAAACACATTTGAACATGACAAAATGTGTCTTGTAAGTGATATGCGAGCACAAGTTTTCAAGATTTTTATGAGATCAGAAGGTACTTTCCAATAACTTAAATAAAGAAGATTCCTTCCTTTAAATGGTAGAATTCAACTTCATGTTGAATATGAAAAGTCAAGAAGTCCACTGAATGAGGCACTAGTACATAAAGTGTGTTTTATTACCAAACAAATAAAAACATTGGTCTTGAAATTTGTGAAGAGTGATAAACATATAACTTTTCCTATTTAATATGTATAGAGTAAAATAAATCAAATATAATACTAAAAAAATAGTCATAATTATATAGTTTAGTCATAAAAAACTATTTATCTAAAAAATAGCCATAATTGTAATTTGGTCATACAACACAACTATTTATCTAAAAAATAGTCATAATTGTAATTCAATAATAATAACTATAATATCCATCTAAAAAAATAGTCACAATTATATTTTATAAAAAAAAAATAGTCACAATTATATTTTATAAAAAAAAAATTAATAATATAATTTTTTTATATAGGAATTTAGTCATTATTTCATTTCCTAGGGTTTCCTTTTAGGTTGGTCAATATCTTAGCCTTGGCCTCAAACTATTCTGACCACACCGATACCCATCGCTATTCATATCGTCACATGAATATTTGTGAGTTGAGATTATTTTGATTACATTTAATCAGTTTATACAATCTCCTTCAATTATTTCACTAAGTTTAGTGACAAGGATATTTACTTTTTCATGTGTGAAATGGCTCTTTATCATTCTTTTCCCTAGATTTTATTCATATGATTTGACTAATACATCATCATTATGGATTCAAATTGAAATGAATGTCTCTTTTGATTGAAGTGTTAACCTATTGAGTGAGTAATTTCTCATGCCCAAGTATCATTGAGCTATAGTTCCCAATGAAAGGAACTAGTCCCTTCAGCATGCTAGAGTGCATGAGCACAATCAAGACTCTTATGAGCATTTATCAACCCAATCTACAAATATTATAGAGGAACACGTACTCAAACCCATGATGTGATCAACGAAGGGTATAAACATATCACACTTTAAATGGTGAAGGGTTAAATATCATTCACACCTAAATTTGTGATCCTAGCTCAAAACTCAAGTCATATCAATTTAGTAAAAATAACAATTATTTGTATCGTCCTGATGAGTACAACCAAAGCAATCTTGCAAGATTATCAAAATTATCTTAGGAGGAAAAAGGGTTATTCCCATTGGAGTTTGTGGCTGCAAGTTTAAGAGCCTAAAGTATCTTGCTCCATTAGCCATGAATGGCCTATATTATTGGTATTTTTTATCATGTGCTTCAATAGGATTTATCTATCAACTCAATCATTAATTTCCATCTGAAGTGTTTTCCCATAACAGAGGTAATGATCACTCTCTCACCCATTATGTAGAGAATACATTGGCTTAATTCACATTCTCTCCCTACTCTGATCGTACCTGCACCCAACAATGTGTTTGCGATAATATACCAAAAAATTAATGTCTCTTCATTCCTCTATGGGGAAACAATTGGAGGTTATGTTTTCAAATCCTCAATTGATCTCTAGGGAAGATCAAATTCAATTTTGGAAAATTGGACAACACTCATTTGGTATAGTGGTTGGAGAAAATCTTAATGTTCAGATTCTTCTTTCCCTAGTAAGTCCTTTGTTTTTTTTAATTATGTTTTAAAAATATTTGCAGCGTGGGTGTCCATTTTGGTGAAAAAAGAACAAAACCAAGTGTAGGTTTCAAATTAGAGGTTAATTGTGTGTGCATTCATGTATGTTTCATTTTTCCTTACCTTGAATGGATCCATAAATATCGATACCTCATGAGGTTTTGGAGACCCCGATTCAATATTCTTATAGTTATGTTGTGTTGGGTATGTTAAATTTTCAGAATTTACTTCAATCTAATCTAGGATCTTAACTGAGAGAACAACATGTACGAAAAATCTACAACATATCAATCATGGACACAATAATGCAAGCACACAAGAGACATAGAGTTTACTTGGGGAAAACCATAAAGGTGAAAAACGCCAATAACTTCCTTAGAGATAGATAGAGCAATGATACAACCGGAATACAAGAGATAGTCTTCTCCTAGCAGCAGAGCCTCCTCCTCATAAGTGCGCCACTTTCCAAATGAGAGAAGTGTGTGAATGAATGACCAAATAGAGATCTGCCGATCTCTATTTATACTTTTTCTGTCCTGCCCAATAAACTAATGGGGCCTAGATGTCTAGCTTAACCCATGGTTAACTTAATCCAGGCCGACCCCACACTTGGTGGTCTAATAACCCTTTGACCCACATGGCCGACCCCCAATAGGGTGGTCTAATAACCCTTCGACCCACATGACTTATACAGGGCCGACCCCAACAAGGTGGTCTAATAACCCATCAAGTATAAGTTATGACACTTACAATATAAATGACGACACTTCCGTATAGAGGAATAATAACATCTCTATAGGAATACAAACACTTCCATATAGAGGAATAATAGCATATCTATAGGAGTACAAAATACATATATGAAATACATGGGTGAAATACATTCCGAAGTTACATATACATCAACATCCCCTCTTAACTAGGAAGGTATTTCTCGACACAGATCTGCTAGCACAAGTCTTCTTCTCTGGATCATCATCAGCGAATCATCATCCTCGGATCATCGTCATCGTCACTGCTGCTGCTATCTCAATTAATCTATGAATCTACTCATCATAGGAAGTTCTACAGAGCCAGTCCTTTTTCATACTGGATGTAGGCCCACCACCTGCAGGTCTTCGTCATCATTGGCCATACTGTGGAAATCTCAGGACTTATTACATGCGTCACAAAACCTTAAAAGAGTCTCTTGACTAGCAAGAACCCTAAAGAGCATCTGAGGCCTTTTTCATCCTGTCCAGATCTCCAGGACTTATTACATGTGACCCCACCACAAAACCTCGAAAGAGAATCCCAGGACTGATTACGAAAACACAGCTCAACCTATCGGATCTCCCAGGGCGTTATTATATGTGGTCACCACAAAACCTTGCAAGAGCATCCCAGGACTTATTACGGGAACACATCCCAACCTATTGGATCTCCCAGGGCAATATTACATGTGGTCACCACAAAACCTTGCAAGAGCATCCCAGGACTTATTACGGGAACACATCCCAACCTATCGGATCTCCCAGGGCGATATTACATGTGGTCATGGCAAAAACTTGCAAGAGCATCCCAAGACTTATTACGAGCACACAGCTCAACCTATCGGATCTCCCAGAGCGCTATTGTATGTCCTCCCAAAGCAAAACCTCGAAAGAGCGTTTTCCAAATCTCCTAGGGAGTTACTATATGCCAGTGGCAAAACCTAGCAAGAGAATCTGCAAACCTCCTAGGGTGCTATTATATGCTTATCTGTACAACCTGTCCACGGCCACAGAGTATCAACCTGATACTCACCATACATCATCCTGATGTATACATGATCATCCTGATCATCATCACTGCAACATCCTGCTGCATGTCATTTGGAGCAACATCCTGAAGCTTGTCATCCATGATCATATAATGCATCTACCTGATGCATACCAAGTATCTACCTGATACATATCATCATACATGATCCACCTGATCATACAATGTATCCACCTGATACAAATACAAAAACATGATCCACCTGATCATACCTGATACATATCAACCTACATGATCTACCTGATCATACACAGTATCCACCTGATACATATACAGATACATGGTCCAAGCATCCAACATGATGCATATACAAAACATATACAAATAAATGATCCAACTGATCATATCCAGCATCATCTTGATGCATATACAGAGCAGTAACTGGAGCATCGTCCTAATGCTCATCATCCATGATCCTCCTGATCATCATAGCATCGTCCTCTTCAGATCATCTCATTGTCCACGAAGCACAACCCAGATGCACATCATCCAACACTTACACCACCGACATGGGAGAACACATCTACCACCATTCGGGGAAGGCTCCAGCCATTACTTTTTCACCATGGGAGAACACATCTACCACCATGTGAAAAATGGCTTCATCCCTTACATCTCCACCATGGGAGAACACATCTACCACCATGTGAGAATGGATCAACAATTATATCACAACCATGGGAGAACACATCAACCATGTCAGAAAAGCTTATGTGCATCTGCATCTTCCGGACTCATCACTTCCCTTTGGAAGGAACCTCGATTTGAAGTGCACCAAGCCTCTCTCTGAAGTACTGAAACTGCACTCTGGCCAATGGCTTGGTCAATACATCTGCAGCCTGTTCATTCGTCGCAACATTCTATGCTTCGGCTATACTCAGTGCTACGTAGGACTGCTTCCTGCTAAACCAAGAGATCACACCTGATCCCATACTGAAGCAGCACCCATAAGTGCTCTTCCTATCTGTAGCACTGCCTACCTAATCTGAATCAACATAACCCTGCAGGTTAAAATTTTGATTCGCATCATACTTGAGCCCATAATCAACCGTACCCTTCAGGTACCTCAGAATATGCTTTACAACAACCAGGTGAACATCGCTCCTATCCGTTAGGAACTGGTTCAATGTGTTCACCACAAAGTAAATATCTGGTCTCGTGTTCGTCAGGTACATCAAGGACCCAATCATCTAACGATACACAGTGACATCAACCGGATCAGATGAAGCATCACACAAAAGCTTCAGGTTCGATGCCATAGGTGTGGATATGGCCTTGCAATCCATCATCCCAAACCTCTTCAGGATCTCTACTGCATACTTCCCTTGTCCAAGGAAGATTACATCTGCACTCTGCCACACCTCCATGCCAAAAACAAATAGTGCATCATCCCCAAGTTCTGCACATATATGACTCCTTGTCATGAGTCTCAGAACCAAGTGGCTGCTCCACATACACTTCTTCTTCAACTGCACCATTCAAGAAAGCTGTCTTGAAATCCATCTGGTGTATCTTCCACTTCATCACTGCAGCCAGAGCAAGTACTGATCTGATGGAGTGTATCTGGCTACAGGAGCAAAAGTCTCTATGCTACCATCTGCAGCATGCTTGATCTTGTAGATCCTCTTGGAAGTCATTACGAACTACCCTTCAGGTCTTGGGACTGCATCCCAAACATCTTCATGATTGACTTGTACTCCTCGATCATGGCATCCTTCCCAGATCCTGGGAACTTCAATATCTTCAATATTTTCAATAGATAACTTTGTTGCTGAACAAATGTTGTAGTCCTTCTTGTAGGTGATGGTATACAATCTTTCCCACACAACAAGTTAAATTGCATGATTAGAAAACATCTCATAGTTTTCACAACAAATTCTTACACATAAAGAAATATGTCATACAGTCATGCAATTATCTTAGCCAATGCTTCAATACAACATTTATCCATATCCTGTAACTTTCTAGATGCCTTCCAATCTCTACCAGAACATTGTTAAGAGTGTGCACAACTCCTAACATGTTAGCAAAGAGGTTTCATTCTAGATAAGTAGCAATGGAATGTTGTACAGTGCCATAGGCCACTTACCCATGTATATTAGTAGTATACTGTTCATCAATGCAACTATTCTAATATGCATAATACACAACCTAATTCTAGGAACATAAGCATATACATCATTGAATAACATTATGTAAGAAATGACAATTCAAATACTTATCCTTGTTTGGTTGTTGGGTGGACTCCCTCTGAATCTTTGCAACTCCATTCTGATGTGGATTGTGAGAAGTGGTCAACTCCCTTTGAATATCTGCATCCTTGCAGAAACTACTGAAGTGTGCTCCTTTGCTTTCTTGCAGGAACAACTAGAGTGTGCTCCCTCTTGATCTTGGCTTCCTGGATTATTTGTCCTTGAACTTATATCCATCCTTAACCACTATGCATGCTTATTAGTATCATCATTGTGTTATCCTTGAGGTCTCATACATAATCACACATTTATTAGTATAATATTAATATTATCAAAACACAATAATCTTAAACATGTATAGTCATGGTCATTCACAGATAATAAACATTAGTATTCAAGGTTTCAGAGAAGTCTTGTTTTACTCATGCATATTCTTATTTGATCATAGGACTCTTCTGATTAGTTAAATCATCAATGCATAAACCCGTGATTACTCAAACCTATACCTTCATGATTCTTTTGGTTGCTCATATCATCAATTATGGTAGGAAACATAATATGCATACAACCATGACTATTCAAATCTATGACTTCATGAATAATCATTATCAACAGCACAACAGTATAAGATCCTAACACAAGGTAGGATTCTAGCTTGATATAGGAAAAACATACCTGGATTAGCATGCTAGCTAGTTATGTCTAACATACACGTATAATGTCTTCTGGTTCTCTTCAATGACTTGTGCTAGTAACCTGCATGTCTCATAAGTTAACCATTGTAGAACCAAGTTATACATACCTCGTAAGTAGATCTTCTATGTGATCCATGAAAATGGATGAATCTTTGTCTTCATGTCACCATGAGCATATGTTCTTGAAGTAGAACATCATTTGACTTTATTGGTGTACCTTTCATGTTAGTGGACAACATAAACCTCATACAACACCATAATGCATTAGTACAATCATAAGTGTCAACACCCTAATGTATGCATTCATAATTTTGTTAGGGTGATACGACAAGTCTAAAATCAAGATTGTTCTAACCGTAATAACATGAAGACAAACATATCATAAACTTAATCATGAACAAATCTCGAGACATACCTGGATGAGTCATACCTGTCAAGATTGCTTGTAATCTTCTTATGTAAGGCCTTAGCCTCATCTCCCTCTGAAACAGGAACTTCTTCACTTATGCAGTTGACCAATCCATCCTCTTCTAGGATTAACCCAATCCACTTGATTTGCAGGAACTGGATCTGGAGTTGTAATAGGGTTTGTCAGAGAAACCCCAAAAATTCAAACTTTGAATTTCAAACTTCCGAAATGATAGAAATATGCGCCTTGATGAGCTGCAAAGTTTCACTCCTCAATTTTGCCATTGAAACTTTCGGATTCACTGGACGTGACCCCGAACTAGGGTTTGAAGAAGCCCACTCTTCTTCCCAATCAAAAGGTTTGATACAAATCTCTAATCTTCTATTTTTCTGAGGAGCTTCCAACCGTGGTCACAGATTACAAAAATTCCCATTTTTGTAGAAGCCCTAAATTTCCACTTTTCCGATCAAAGTCCCGAACTAGGGTCTGATCAAGCCCGGCTTTTTGCCCAACCAAAAATTCTAATCTTGGTCTCTAAATTTTTATTTTGATGAGTAGCATTCATCCGTGGTCTTTTATTACAAAAATTCCAACTTTATCCAAAACCCTAAATTCCGGAAGCCATGAATGAAGGTGCTAAAAAATAATTCTGTTTTGACAGAAATATGTACTTGATTGTTTCTGGTGTAATTCCAAAATTTTGGATCCACAGGATCTGAAATTTTTTCCTGAGATAGCCTGACCTGTCATCTTTCTATCCCGATAGGTCTGACCTCAATTGGATTCTCTGAGAGAGAGTTATTCCAAGTGTCGCAACGTGACCTGTTTATGGGATAAAACCGGAGAGCGAACTTGTATGGTGTGCCACGTGTCACTGGTTAAACTTTGGCCTCTGAAAATGTTTCCTGAGATAGTACAGTTTGTTTACTACCTGCCACTTTTTACAAAATTTCATTTGGAGCTTCCTAGCCCAAGTTATGACCTTTTTTCCAAGGTCACCTCTTTTTGACTCAGATCTGGAAGAGGCAGAAACCCTATATTGTACAGATCATAAATCCCAAAGTACAACGAATTAGAGGTTTTCCTTTGGACACAAGGTACATGGGAATTTGATCTTCGACCTGTAAAAATTTTCGATCCGAAACCTTCTTGAAAATGGATTTATAGGGAAAGTTCTACGATGACTGGTTTTTTCTATATCAAGCCCTAGCATCGTAAGTGCAACAAGTGTCACACATGCCATATCATGCCTTCTTTCAGGATAGCTTTGATACCATGTTAAATTTTCAGAATTTACTTCAATCTGATCTAGGATCTTAACTAAGAGAACAACATGTACAGCAAATCTACAGCATATCAATCATGGACACAATAATGCAAGCACACAAGAGACACAGAGTTTACTTGGGGAAAACCATAAAGGTGAAAAACCCCAATAACTTCCTCAGAGATAGATAGAGCAATGATACAACCAGAATACAAGAGATAGTCTTCTCCTAGCAGCAGAGCCTCCTCCTCATAAGTGCGCCACTTTCCGAATGAGAGAAGTGTGTGAATGAATGACCAAATAGAGATCTCTCAATCTCTATTTATACTTGTTCTGTCCTGCCTAATAAAATAATGGGGCCTACATGTATAGCTTAACCCATGGTTAACTTAATCTGGGCCGACCCCAACAAGGTGGTCTAATAGCCCATCAAGTATAAGTTACGACACTTACAATATAAATGACGACACTTCTGTATAGAGGAATAATAATATCTCTATAGGAATACAAACACTTCCGTATAGAGGAATAATAGCATCTCTATAGGAGTACAAAATACATATATGAAATACATGGGTGAAATACATTCCGAAGTTACATATACATCAATAGGGTATGTGTTATATTCTTTGCATGTGTGTGTGGGGGGGGGTTTGATGACCCCACCATGTAGTGCTCTACTATATGCACCGGGCACTGCACGTAGCACTGGCTCAGGGGGGGTTATAGGGGGTGGGGCATGCTAACACCCTCCCCCTTACACAATGAAAACATCAGAAATGGGTGTTATCCCATTTATGATACGAGTGAAGTAAATTCGAAATTTGTTGGGATATTTTCGACCTATTTTGGGTTTTTTTCTAAAAATGTGTAATTTAATACTAGTTAAGAGATCGGGGTCTATTTCGAATACAATTTAACAGATTAGGGTTTTGGATGTTGTGGAATACCTATATTTGTATTGTAAGTGGTTAATAATCCTAAGGAGAAAATAAGAGGTGTGGCTCTAAGTTTTGTCAGTTTTCTTGGTTAAGGGTTTCCATGGTAATATCGGTGTATTATGTGTGAATGTTGTGGTGTAATCTTTATTTTGCTTAAAAGAATCTGTATGCTTTGCTTCTCTACACATGTTTAAAACTTACATGTTGTATCAGAGCATGATTATTGGTTTCATGGGGACAACTTTGTTGCTAAGGGTTCAATGTGGTTGATAGAACTTGGGTCTGTGATAAACCTAGGTTCAGTGGGAGCTTTGCAGCATTTATTTGCGCATTGAAAGATAATGACGAGTAGTTCGAGAATTGAGATCAATAAATTTAATGGCAAGAAATTTGAGTTATGCAAGCTCAAAATGGAGGATCTTCTTGTAGATCAGGAACAATGGATTGATGTGGATCCGGGTACACAACCCACTGGGACGTTGAAAGAACATTGGAAGAAATTGGAAAGGAGGGAAAGGAGTACAATCCGACTGTTCTTATCAAAATCTATGTTGTTGAACGTGTCTGGAGAAGATAGTGCATTAAAGTTATGGATGAATATAAGGAATTTGTATCAATCAAAATCCCTAATAAACACTTGTTGTTTTAGCAAAATAAATTGTATCACCTCATAATGGATGATAACGACATAGTGACAAAGCACCTAAATGTCTACAATACTTTGGTAAGTCAAATGACCTCTGTTAGAATTAAAATAGATAAAGAAGATAAATGTATTACATTATTGCGTTCTTTGCAAGATTCCTAGGATAACCTAATTATAGCAATAGGTAGTGCAAGTCAAGCAACCTTAAGTTTTGATGAAATAGTAGCAGGCCTATTGTCCGAAGAGATGAGGTGGAAATACATGGATAATCATAGTATGGATTCCTTATCTTTGAGAGGTCTCCCTGGGAGAGAAATAAAAACAAGTAATCTAGGGGGATATCTAAGTATAAGGGTATAGCTAAATCGCTAGGAAAATTTATAATGAAGTGTTGGAAATGCAGTAAATATGGGCACTGTAAAAATTATTGTGGATCTAAGAATGTGGAGAAAAAGAAGGAATCTGAGGATACCCCTTCCATAGAGGTGAAGGCCTCCTCGGAAGTAGGGGATGTGTACCTAGATTCCACAAGTAACATTCATAACGTGATATATGGTTGATTGACTCAGGTGCATTGAGTCATATGACTCCTCATAGGGAGTGGTTTTTTTATTATGAAAAGTAAAAGGGAGGAGATGTGTTATTGGGAGATGATTCACTAGTCAGTATCATTGCACATCGAAAAGTTAAGTTGAAACTCAAGGATGGAAGGATCAGAACTCTCCCTAGAGTACTACACATTCCAAATCTAGAAAGAAGCTTGATATCTGTCGAAAAGATGGATGTTGCTGCAGGTGTACAGAGTATGTGTGGAAATGGAAAATGCAAAATGGTTTGAGGATCAATGGAATTGATGAGGGGAGTTTGGTTTGGAACTCTGTACAAACTATTGGGATGCACAATCATCGATGAATGTAACATTTCTATCATTCCTGAGGGAGGAAGAAAAAAAAACCCTAACTACATCATGAGGAAAGATAATGATATGGCATCAAATATTGGGGCATATCGGAGAAAAAGGATTTTGAGAATTACAAGGTAAAGGTATGGTTAAAGGTATGTTTGATTGCACACTAGATTTTGGTTTCTATGAACATTTCATATATGAAAAAAAGAATCAAGTAATATTTGCATATGGTGCTACAAGAGAAAGGGAATTTTAGATTTAATACATAGTGATGTGTTTGGACCTATGCTTGTTCCATCAATAGGAAGATTTGTGTAGTATGTTTCATTTATAGATGATTTCTCAAGGAACACATGGATTTATTTCCTTCAAAATAAATATGAAGTATTTTCTAAGTTTAAAGAATTCAAGGCTCTTGTAGAGAATCAGATAGAAAATAAAATAAAGGTGTTGATGACAGATAATGGTGGGGAGTTCTGTGGGAATGAATTCGAGGAATTCTGTAAGAATTGTAGTATTGAAAGGAAAAAGACTACTCCATACACACCTCAATAAAATGGAGTTGCAGAAAAGATGAATAGGATGTTGATAAAAAAGGCAAGGAGCATGCTTAGAAGTGCTGGGATAGGACAAGAATTCTTGGAGAGGCAGTGTATACTGCATGTTAATTGCTAAATGGATCACCCACATCAACATTGGTTGACAAAAATCCACACGAGGTATGGAATGGAAAGAAACCATCTATTAAACATCTGAAATTTTTTGGTTGTGATGCTTATGTACACGTTCCAAAGGAGAAAAGGAGTAAGTTGGATAATAAAGTTGAAAAATGTATTTTTATCAATTATAAAGATGTTATGAATTTTTTTAAACTTTGGAATCCTATAACTAAGAAGACTACTTATAGTCGAGATGTTTTGTTTAGAGAGATCGAAGAAATTCCCAGATAGGAGTGACTCCAATGGAAAAGCAACCAAAGAAAATAGAGTTTGAGTTAGAAGATGAAGAATCTGACTCAATGGAAGAAGCTAATCATAAGAAGAAGAACCTCATACCCCAATTTTGAGGAGATCGTCTTGAGAAAGAAGGAAACCAAAAAGGTATTCCCCTCCTAATTTTTGGTCTAATTTTGCTTTATCTATTATTGATGATGATCCTAGAAATGTGAAGGAAGTTGTTGATTCAAAGGATAGTGATCTCTAGAAGAAGGCCATGGTTGAAGAAATGGATGTGTTGGAAAAAAATGAAGCTTGGGAACTAGTTCAGTTACCATCTAGAAGAAAATCCGTTGGCAGTAAATGGTTGTTTAAAAAGAAATTGAATGCAGAAGGTAAAGCAGAGAAGTACAAATCCTTCTTGGTAGAAAAGTGATATTCTCAGGTAGAGGGAATTGATTTTGGTGAAATATTTTCTCCAGATTCAAAATTAACTTCTATTAGATTTCTTCTTTATATTGCATCTACTTTTGATCTTGAAGTAGAGTAGATGGATATGAATACAATGTTCCTACATCGGGACCTAGAAGAATAAATATACATGAAGCAACCTAAAGGATTTACAGTAAAGGGTAAGGAGCTAGTTTGCAACTTAAAGAAGTCCCTTTATGGTCTAAAACAGTCTCCAAGGATGTGGTACCATAAGTTAGACACATACATCATGGGACTGAGATTTGTGAGAAGAAAAGTTGATCATTATGTCTATTGCAAGTAGGTTGGAGAATTATTTGTTTATGTAGTGTTGTATTTCGATAACATGTTGTTGGTTGGAAGCAACATGAAGGTTATCAAGGAGGTGAAAACACAGCTATGATTCAAGTTCTATATGAAGGATATTGATGCTGCCAATTTCATATAATGGATGGAGATCAAGAGAACCCGTGTAGAAAGGAAACTCTAGCTGAACCAGAGAAAATATGTTGAAACAATACTGCATAGGTTTAATATGTAGGAATGTAAACCAGTAAAAGTGCTTAATCATACAGGTGTAATATTATTTGCAGAACAATGTCTCAATACTGAAGAAGAAAAATAAAGCACGTACTGTGTTCCTTATGCTAGTGCAGTTGGAAGTTTGATGTATGCCATGGTATGCACAAGACTAAAAATTTCCCATGCAGTGGGAGTTTTTAGCAAGTATATGTCAAAACCGGGAAAGGATCACTTTACACCTGTAAATATGGTGTTCAGGTATTTGCATGGAACTACAGATAGTGCAATCTATTATCAAGGAAGAATTGGACAGGAAAGAGTGTTGAATGTACATGGATTTGTTCATATTGGTTGGGCTAGATATTTGGATCATATAATATCCACAAGTGGGTATGTATTTAACCTATTTGGATGTGTTATCATTTGGATGAGTAAGAGACATGCTGTAATGGCACTATCAACTATAGAAGCTTAGTACATGGTAGCCACTCATGCAAGTAAAGAGGTTGTATGCTTGCAGAGATTGTATTCAAACATTGCCTTAGAAAAAAAATATGTAAGGTTAGATTGTGATAGTCAAAGTGCAATATTCATGGCCAAGAACCCTACTTACCACTAAAAGACAAAGCATATTGATGTGCAATATCACTTTGTAAGAGACATGGTTGATAGCAAGAAGGTGTTGCTGGAGAAAGTTGACACCTTTGAAAAATGTTGCAGATTCGTTGACAAAATTTGTGAGCATTGACAAGTTCTCTTAGTGTAAAGAAGAAATGGGCATTTTTTCCCTAGATTTTTTATCCAATAAAATATCGTTCCTCCTATATGCAAAGAAAACAACAAATGGAAGAATGTTGGGTATGTGTAATATTATTTACATGTGTGTGTGGGGGGAGGGTGCGTTTGATGACCCCCACCATCTAGTTCTCTACCATATGTGGTGGTAGTTGCACTACACGTTGGCTCGGAGGGGGTTATAGGTGGGGGCATTCCGATTCCCTCCCCCTTCCGCAAAGCAAGTTCAAAATTTTTTGGGCTATTTTCAGCCTATTTTTTGGTTTTTTTCCTAAAAATATGTAATTTAATCCTGGTTAAGGGATTGTGGTCTATTTCTAATCTGGGTTAATGGATTAGGGTTTTGGATGCTATAGAATACCTATATTTGTATTGTGAGTGGTTAATAATCATAAGGATAAAATAAGAGGCGTGGCTCTAAGTCTCGATGGTGTTCTCAGTTAAGGGTTTCCAGTGTAAATATTTTTGTATTATGTGTGAATGATGTGGTGTAATCTTTATTTCGCTTAAAAGAATCTGTATGCTTTGCTTCTCTACAAAGGTTTAAAACTTACATGTGGAGTTCGAGGTATCATGTATTTGTATTTTTTACTCTGTGTTGACAAAGATTAGGGCTCAAGCATAACTCCATATTGATATTAGGTACTGATCTTCCCTATGTAACTTGGGAGGCCCTCACTAGAAGCTTACTAATTTTTGATCTATTATGTTCTATATCTCAATGATGTCACTTATAGCAGTCCTGGTGAACTGGGGCACTATACAAGTCACTTTTCTCATAATTAGGTTCTAACTATGATTCTTTGAAGAGTAGTGGAAGGGGATGATTTAAACCATAAAAAACCATAGTAGTCCTGGTGAACTGGGGCACTCTCCAAATTAATTTTTCTCAAAATGATTCATTTATGTTGCTTGAAAAAGTGGGGGAATGGGATGGTTTGAACCATAACAAGTGCATCTATCTTTCACTACATGATTTGAAAGAGAGGATGGATCTTTCACTACATTATTTGAAAGAGAGGATGGGTTCTGTAAGTCTATTCTATAAGTAATTATTTGCTTTTTTATCCTTGGAATGATTTACTTGAGGTTAAAATGATTTTGAGAATGATTTCTGACCTTTTTAATTTCAACATCATTTCCTTAAGTTTAAAATGTTTTACTAAGAGTTGCAGGAATCATGTGTGTTGCAAATTTTATTCTCAGTTGTCCCTTTTCGTTGGGGTGTATTCAAGCATGGGTTGAGTGTCATGATATTATGCCATGGATGTACTTTTCCTATTTGAATTGAGTTTCTGCTAGTTACAAAAATAAAAAAATGAAAAATACCCTTTTGAAGACAACCCATTGGTCTAGGGCGTATATATTTTTTGAAAATTTTTGGTTGTGTAATTTTTTATGTTGCTGATTTTTCTTTGGGCTGATTCAAAGTTGTTGACATGGTTTTGTAAGTGTAAGTTACAAAAGAAAAAAAATATCATCTGAACTCATAAACTCGTAAAGTATATGCCAATGGATAGATGATTTGTCGGCAAATCCATTGATATGAACTCTACCATCTAAGATGCATCCGAGGATAGGGTTTAGGCTTGGAAAAAAAAGCAAGAACAAAAATTAGAAAAGGGAGCTAAAAGCTTGTTTAAAAGCCCTCGATTGAGCTAATAGCTTGAATACCTCGTGGTTATATTAGCTCCATCAAAATTTTAACCATTAAAAACATTGTAAAAATATATATATATATATATTACACGAAAAAAATGTATTAATTCAAATACCTCGATTGAGCTTTTAGCTTCATCGAGGTATTTGAATTAATAGTCTTTTAGTTATAAAAAATAACTTACTTAAAACAAAAATTTATTTTTGCTTATATCACAATATAGATAAATATATTAAGAGCAAAAAAGATAATAAAAGCTATAGTAAAAAAATCATATGCATTGGAAAATTTACCATGAGATATCAACAAAATCATAAATATAATGCATGTCATCAAATGTTATGGGGAAATTTACCATGGTATACCAAAACCATGGGCCATATATCACTAACAACAACGCTATTGTTTGTTGTTAGTGATTTATGGCCCATGGTTTTGGTATACCATGGTAAATTTCCCCATAACATTTGATGACATGCATTATATTTATGATTTTGTTGATATCCCTACCCAATACATGTTAATAGAGTAAGTATAAAAACTATCAATTGACAAATTTTTTTAAATAACTAAAAATAATTTTTTTACTATAACATAAAAATATTTTTATGTTGACAAAAACCTAGCTCAAGGATTATTTTTGTCAATCATTATCTATTGGCGGATTTATTAAAATTTGCATTGGTAAGTATCAAGATGTAACAAGTACTATTAGGTAATCTACTATAGTGCTCCGGTCATATATTGTCATATTTCCAGCTTTGTTTTGACCTTTCGTTGCTTACATTCTGAATCAATTCTGTAAGATTTTTGGTAAGATCATGCAACAAGAAATGATTTTCAAGTTCGTTGTTAATCATTCTCAACTTGGAGCATGTGGGGAGTATGTAATCGTGTTGTTGTGAAGGCTTTCATGTATTATTCTTCATATACTTTATTGGCTTGTCGAGAATCTAGAAGACATGTTGTAGATAGTGAGTGTGATTATGAGTTCACAAGTTCATGGATAGAAGTTTAAGTTTTGAAGAAAAGTTGATGTCATTCTATTATTTAATATGAACCAAATGTAGAAAGGGGAAAGTTCCAAAGTTGTAGAGGCTTTGGACAATTTTGAAGTAAGCTAAAGGCTATTTACAATAAGTGGGAGATGGTGTGTGTCCTTTTGCATATAATTTATTGCCATGGGACAAGACCAATATTTGCATAGGGTGGAAGTTGCTTCGAAGAGTGTCTGTCATTTTAGCGCTAGTAATGGCATTTTGCTAGGGAGAGAACCATTTCAAGAGGATTATTAACTTATATCTAGAGATGAATTATTTTGTAATTCATACTGAAATACTTTTGAAATTTTAATAAATAAGAGTGTTGCTAGAATGATAGATTATAAAATACGCCAAGTATTTTTCTTTTAAATTTCTATATTTTTGTCATTTCTAGAATTTGCCTTTAAAGTTGGATATATTTATATTGATGAACACACTGAACTTCTATTTGAATAGTATAGTCTATATTAATCCTTATTTATTGTTTCCTTTTTCTATTAGCAGGTTAAAGTATGTGATATTTGTGGGGACACAAGTTATGAAGAGATACTTGATGTCTGTAGCATGTGTAAAGATGGTGTTGAACACATGTATGTATTCCAATTACTAATAAAAGTATAGATAGTGGTATCGGCTGATGAGTGATTTCTTGCAATGAGATAAAAAGAATATTTTGTGGAGATGTTTATGATGCATGGGTTTTAATGTCTAATACATTCCTATTTACTTATTCTTTGATGGTTATTGCATCCCAAGTATGTTAGATGAGGTCCCTGAAGGTGATTGGTTGTGTGAAGGATGCAAGTTGAAGCAGAATTCAAGTGTCAAGAGAGTTGAGGCATCTCCAAACATGAGAAAGGTATTGAAGCTATCATGCTTGATTAGCAGGAAACATAGCTATGGTACATCACGGTCTGGGATTTATACCAAATTGGACAAAATGAAATTAGGACCTAATAGACAAAGAGGCATTAAAGGTACTTTGATCTATCAAGTGTTTACAAAAAGATAATCAAAGGGTTTTGAAGTGGGACCTCCGATGAAAAATTTGATCTTGCAAGGTTCTAATGGACATTCAAGTTCTTTAACTTTAAATGTAAAGGCTATATTTTTTAGGGAGAGCCCATTAAAAGAATTCAACATCAAAAAAGTAAAGACATGCATTAGTGTATCTCCAACATGAAATTCATTGAGCAATATTCTTCATGACAATGATAACTCTTCAACTTTATTAAGGAATTATTCCCCAAGGCCATCTATAATATGCAATCTGCAAAGAATAAATTTGTCTCTCCCAATGGTTTGGCCACTAACCATTCAACATTCACAAGTACAAGCAAGGTTGGTAGTGGGTGTAATACCCCCATTTTGACCCTTATGGTATATTGGCTTTTATGTAAATATTGTGTGCATGCGATGTGTGTTTCCCTAGCGTGGAGCTCAAGGCCAAGGCCCTACTAGTGTATGCTTGGATTTTATTTAAAATGGACAAGTATTTGATATTTTGTTATCCATGTGCTATTAAGCCATGAAACATTGTGAAATGATGTAAATATTTAATATTGCAATAAAATACCAAAACTGGTTATGGAAGCAACTAATGCGAAGGGGCTGTGAGTATTCTACTAGGGAGTGGTGAGGGGGTTGTGGGATTGAACCATATGATGCCAAATGTCATCTTGAGAACCCATTTGACTTTCCTTCCTGACATTTATTTCAGTGTAAGAGAGTTGTTGAAGAAATCAGTCCATGGCTTCAATGGAGCATGGGAAGCCCAGAAATTTGTATGGCAGGTATGGGCTATGTTTCCTTGACCCACAAGTCACTCTACCTCATGGGAATTCGTTCTTACTCACTCTCATTCCATTGTGGAACATCTAAGCTTTAGTTTTTCATCCATTACACATGCCCAGCAATGAGAAAAAACAAAAATCGCAACTTCGCAATAACCCACGTTTTGAAGTGCCATAAACGCCCAAAATTTTGTATTGACAGTAAAATCCAATGGGGGATCCATAGACATGAACCTTGGGGTGAATTTGAGAGTGTTAGATGCCCAGAAATCCATAGGAAAACCCATTTTCGATAGCCCGAAAATCCAATTACGGGATTGAGTTATTTGGTCACTGAATTGTGAAAATCCAAGTGTGAATGAGAGAACAGACATTGGGATTGCTTAATAAACCTAGTGAAGGATGGAATCTCAAGGATTTAGTAGCTTGGACCTTTATATGCTCCCCCTGAAGAGCACTGGAGGGAAGGGACGCCTAAGGGATTGTGTAGCAGGGAAGGGGACCTTCCTTGTGTTGGGTGTGGTAGGTATTGTGGGTGCCATGACTATTTGAGTTTAGCTTGAGATGTATGTAGCTTTGTGGTTGAGCTCACTGGCTTAGCATCCTACTCCTTTGATTTTGGAATGCTTGATAAACCCAACTGTGTGTTGGCTTAGCATGATGGTTGTGTGAAACCATGGCTATGAGTGAGCATGTTTAGTTCCTCCTTAGTTGATACACATCCCAGCTTGGGGGTGGTTTCTTAGCTGAAAGAATACAGGTTGGACAGAGACCTATGGTTGGGTGGAACGTTGCTCTCACATAGCCAGTTGTTGGACAGTTTTATCTTAAAGATAAGTATTCTCTGTGGTTAGAATTATGTTAATTTTGTGTTATGCCATGTTTTTAATTAATGTTTGTTATGGATATGTGGGATGCATAATGTAGTTGTGTGTGGATAATGTTTATTTCCATTGTGTTTATATTGAGTATGAATCAGCATGCATAAGTTTTTATTTATTATGAATTTTGTTAGTAATGAACGGGGTTGAGTTCAACAAATAAGCCTAGAATGGTTAGTCATATTTCCTCCCTTGCACCGGATCGACGGGAGGGGACATGACAGTGGGTTGGTAGCAATGTATCATCTACTAGCCTTTCTACAGTTACTAGTAAATCATCAATAGATGGAACTTTCCCTTCCCTTCCACCAACAAGCCTAAGATTATAAATGACTCCACTGAAGTAGGTTTTTAGGCTAAAGCAGGTAGAGAAAATATGAGAAACATCTTTGTATTGGTGTATATTCTAAATATTTAAAATCCATGATAAATCCAAATTTATCATCCCTTTAAGAGTCGATGTTGATGTCAGATATTCGATGGTTGATTTTGTTTAAATATGCATGATAATAATTGCTCATGTCAACATGCATATAATTGTTAGTAAAAGATCCATCATAAAATATTTTTGTTTGAGAAAGTTGTCTCAAATTTTTATTTTGGATCAAGTGGTGTCATATCAGGTCTGACAAGGTTTGCAAGTTGTGAACATCATCATGGGAAAGGTTCTAAAGCATGAGAGGATCCAGGAATTTGAGGAAACCAATCAATCCATTCAAGAAGAGAATGTTGAGCTTACAAGGCTTCTTGAAGTTGTAGAGGATGAAAAGAAAAATTTGTGACTTCTCTTAGAACAAGTGGTGTAGGAACAAGTTAGAGAATGCTCCACTATAGAGGTAGCCAAAATTCCATCCAAGACAAACCCAGCTTGTGGCCATGGCAGATATATCAGTTCTGGTTTTGGAAAATATTAATACTTACACATATTTTCAAATATTGGAGGACACTCATTCGGAATTAGACAACCAAGGAGGTTTCCTAGAAGAATCATCCTCATATGAACCATGGAACAAGCAGTAGTTGGCCTAAGATTAGGTTGATGGCCATGCATCACCTACGAGCCTACAAAGCCAGAGGAAACCCAAATCTTCTAAAAAATTTGGTGATAATAAGAGACTCGCGAAGCACTGGAAGATAAGAAATTTTTGCACTCATTGACATATGAGTGGGAATTGGATCATAAAAGGTTGGAAGCTCCATCCTGAACTTGGTCCAAGGAAGGACAAGCAATTTATGGAAGCACTCGAGAAGAAGGTAGCAAAGGAGGAAGAGGAGCATGTCAATAAGATCCATGAAGCAAAAGATCAACCAAAAGAAGAAGACCTATTCACTTGGATGGGTAAGAAATGGGTTTCTTATTTAGAGGGTTGATTGCTATGATTGTAAATCACATGTTGCATTTTAAAGACCCCATAAATGGGGAAATTTGTAAAATTCATGATTTATATGACATTGCTTATTGTTGGAATATTCTCACCATCACCATTTGTATTTGCATGCATACTGCATGCATCCAGTCATCGGTATGGTAGTCTCCCAGCACCTAGACCCTAGTTTTAGGCCCCCTGGAGCCTATTTTTAGCCATCAATAGCCCTCCTACCTACCTAGTGCGCATTGTTTGCATCATCTGGATACTAATGCACCCTACTACACACATCCAGGACCTCATCAATCAGTTCATGCATTGATTGCTCAGTTAACTTACTATAGCTTCCAATTGTCTGTATTAGAGTGCCACTTGACTATTGACAGTCTGTCATGCACCCTTTGGAGTCTCCTTCCCTAGATTAGTGCTCACATGCTTCAATTAGACTCAGTTAGACTTATTTTGACTAATCTTTGACTATCGGTGGCCACTACCATTGATTGGGTGATGTTTTGCAATGCATTCCAAGCCATGCCTTGAGGAGAATTCGAATCACCTTCACTGATATCGAATTCATTCTATTGTACTCTCATATTTTTGCCAGCTTAGAGTTGATGAATGACATTACAACAGTTTTCCACATTCTTTGAGTTTCATGTATGAATTTTGATCATATTCTATCTCTTCTTCTCTGCAATTCTTTGAGTGAAATTGTGAGGTTTGTTCAAGCTAAAGTGATCTCCTCCTATGGAATTTCACACTTATGCATGAAGCATAGTGAGTTTTTAGCCTTTATTGTTGGGTGTGGTAATTTGCAATTCAAAAAATATGACTTTCTATTTATGTATGTAACTTTTGGGGTCCAAAATTCCTCTTTGTGGGGAGGTTTGATCTAGGTAGATATTTGAAGGAAGAAAATTTTATGTCTAAGATGTTGATGGAAGTTGCATTATTGTGAAGAGCTCGTTGAGATGTTTCCGACGATGTTTGAATTTTCTCATTTGGAATCTGTAGGCAAAAGTGTTGTAGTTCTGATGTTTTTTCTCAATAGGAAAAAGTTTGGAGAGTGCTAGGTGGCACCATGGGAAGGGTGACAAATGGAATCCGTACAGGTCATGGGCTAACATGGCATGCATAGTTAGTTGGTGATGTCAGAGTATGAGTGCACATGTGGAAATGTTGATGTGTATGTTGTGAAAAAAGTTGCACAAGTGCACTCTTCCACTTGGTAAGGGGATAATCCTTTTAGGCTGCAACAAGGCCTCTCGCCTTAGATTACCTGTGGGTATTGGTTGGTATTCCTACAAGTGATCCTGCAATAGATTGCTAGTGTAATTCACATGAAAACGAACAAATATTGATAATAAAAAAATAAAAGAGATGGGGGGAGAATGAAAACTCCAATAACAATCCAAGATATGCTAAACCACTTTTGTATTTCCCAATGGTATAGTTGTACAACACTTAGGAGGTGTGGGATTCAAGGGAAGCCCTTCTTGTCCAAACTAAATGCTAAGTAGATGGTATAACAATGGAGAGAAACTCTTGTTCCTTGAAGGAAGGTGATAAGGGAGCTTGGGAATGCTTACAATGATAGGAAGTGGTGGGTTATGAGCAAACTCCAACTCAAATCCAATAGCATAACCTTACTCTTGATTTATCTCTACCAAATGCATGCCAATGGATTCCTTTTATAGGCCAAGAGATGGAGAACATCAACTAGATCCAAATGTGAACTCATCTTCTCCATAAACTAGTTCCATGGTACACAAGGGAGGATGATTAATGCCACCAAGTGTGAGGAGCCGAATTCGAATCCTTGGAGAGAATTGCACATTCAATGCGTTGCTAGGAGTTAGTGGTACCACTGTTTTAACAGTAGCGCATCATATGATTTTAGAAACAGTTCCCTCCTTAGATTTTCTGGATGTTGCCTTCTTTTCCAACATGATGCTTTTTCTGCACTTTCCTTCTTTCTTAATTTCCTGATTTGTGCTTTCGCCCTTTTTTTATTGTTTTTTTCCAGTTTCCATCTTTTTTTCAGTTGACACCTTGCTTTTAGTTGACTCCTTGTTGTTTCTATCTTTTCCAATTGAGTAGGTGAGGTCCACATTTTCCTCATTCACCCTCCTAGGCACATGAGCATCACAAATCATACCAAAATTAATTATTTATGAAAATAAACATAATTACAAACTACCTTAGGCATTAAATTTATTAATTAACTAACTACTATATTCCTTGTTCCAAAATTAATTATTAAATGACCCATGGAACAAATGGGTTAGGAGTGTGATCAAGGATCACTAGGGAGGGTACATGAAACTCCATGGTGATGTCAAAATGGGGACATGACAGATAGGACTTGTAGTCTACAAGACTGTCTTAGGATGTTGTTTTGTTCCTCAATGATGAAGGCTTTATGTCAAATGAGAGTGATAGTGGAATTTAAACACAATTGAACAAATGCAAAAATATGCCAACCACAACAGATGCAAAATGGTGCAAAAAGTGAGTGATATGTGCAATGTTGCTTTTAGTGCATGAGTTCCCACATGTAGGTTCTTTTTACTTATGAGTTAATGAACTTGTAGTTAAAAAAGAAAATAAATGTAATTCCCTAAGAACACCTAACGTCCTTCCTCTCAAATGTAACTAGGCCTCCCAAAAGCACAATTGATGGTGATAATGGTATCCACTCACCAATCGGCTAGTGGAGGTAACAAAGAGCTAGTTTAATCAGTGATGGGGCCATTGCTCCAATCAAGAAGACTTGGAAACACCTCCCAAAGGAAATAGTTAACTTCAGGATTCAATTGCACTCACAATTGCTCCTTGGTGATATCCTAGTTTGGGCCACTAAGATACCTTACGCCAAGTGTGGATCAATGGTTTGGCCTGCATGGTATAGTGTTGTCTCCCTACAACAAGATGAGTGGCTTGTAATGGCGATCAGAGAAGCTATACCTCAATGTTCACCTCCTTGGTCACGACACACTTCTTATTCAGGTTTTCTTTTAACACTTGCTTATAACAGGATTTTGTAAGTACCCTATAAGACAACCAATGTTATGTTTCAAAATATCACTAATGAAACTAGATTGGTGGGCATTAATGGATTCCTATCCTGATCAATCATACCAAACTAAGATATCGTTTTGTGACCTCCTATGGAGGATTTTAGTTGGTTTAGACAATTACAATGTTGATTTTAAGGGGTTTGATCTTCACTTATGGAGTGTAAGAGAGGTATTTCACAATCTCTACCTTTATGATTCACCAAGCTCACATGAAGTGCGAGGTGAAGAGAATACTAGGATTGGGAGAGTATTTAGGTATCTTAGTGTGTGCTAGTGGTGAAAACACATGTGATGAAATAAAATTGATTATCAACAAATTAAATAGACGAGTATATCAAGTAATACGCACTTTTGACTCTAACAGATGATCATGGTGCTTTTCAAAATCAAGAATGCTAACGAATAGAAAAGTGTGCAATGGAGGTATTTCACACTTCTCACCTTATTTAGATTCACCAAGCTCACATGAAGTGTGAGGTGAAGAGAATACTTCGTGAGAAAAGAGTCTTTAGGTCCTTTCTTGTGTCCAAAAAGTGTATTCTACACTAGCATTGATATTATAAACATGCCAATTATGCATAAATAAGAAATGGTCTTGAATACTAGTGACAACAATGGGGCCAGTTGAAAGCATCAAAATTGTTTACCTAGGTAATTTTTGAAAGAAAAGAACTCTTTACCTCCTAATCTTGGTCTAGGTGAACTAATTACTAAAAAATTAAGTAATTATGCGAATTAGCCTTAATTTAAGTTCACTAGTAAGCAATATTTCAATGTTAGGAACCCATGTCAACCATTCTCTTTACTTTGTTAGTATATTGTTGTTGGACGCATATGCTTTGTAAGTCATCCCGTAGTATTTGTTGATCCATAGTTTTTATTATTGATGTTGGATGCATATGCTTTGTAAGTCATCCCGTAGTATTTATTGATCCATAGTTTGTACTCGCCCATGGTTTTGACCCATAGTATTGGCGCATAGAATTAGTATATAAGTTTGTGTCAAGGCCAATGAAGGCACCGTGAAGTTATTTTGTATTGAGCTTGCTCAAAGGAGGTTTCCCCCTCGAAGTGGATTGCGATCAATAAAAATATTATGTGATCTGATATATCGTGTATTTCATCAATTAATTGTTGCAGGCTCTTCACATCTGGTATCAGAGCACTTTCTTGGGCTCGTTGGGTGAAATTTCTACCAATTTTTTTTTTCGCATCTGTTGCAGGTTCGGATCTGGTAATAATCCCTATCTGCTTAACTGTGGGAAGTAATTGGGCATAATCCCTAAAAATAATTGTGAGGAGTACCATAGGAACCCCGAAGTAGCTGGCCCATTGAGAGGACCTGCTAGGGAAAAGGGCAACGACCCCTACCTAATTGACTATTTCCCACTCGCGAGGTAAACCAAGAGTTTTCGTTTGTGGCAAAGTGGTTATCAGTTTTACCTGAGTCGTGGATTCAGGGGTACTGCCCCAATACACAAGAATTTGGACAACATTGGTGTCCAAGTGAATCCCCTGAACCGTTAGGAAGCTGAGCATACCTGGGGTTCACTATTTTTCAGCTGATAAATCGCAGACTTCCTCTGTCCAGAACTGTTGCCGATCACTTCTACATTGTTGCAGATCCATCTATTGCTGATCACTTCCACATCATTGCAGATCCATTTGTTTCTGATCCCTTCTGCGTCGTAGCAGATCCATTCTGAAGATAAAAAATAAAATAAAACCTGCTTTTTCGCCATATCTCCCTTGTTTTCATTATATTTCCCTTGAAACTTCCCTGGCACCCCTGCAATCCCATTCTACATCATTCATTCCTCAGGATCCTATCCCAAATTCCACTCGCCAAAGCCAGAAATCCCACATTTGTCTATTTTTAGGGTTTGCCATAACTTCTTCGACTTTCACCCAATCGCCTTCAAATTTTACCACAAAGTTCCTTTCCTATTTCTGCTTCTTTGTCCCTCTCTGCCAAATTTTCTCATTCTTTCACCCCGCTTCTGAAATCCTCCTTTTCTACTTCCCTGTCCATTCGAAAGTGTCCAAAACCTAGTCAAACCCAAATTACCCATCAAATTTTTTCCCAAATCCAGATTTTCCTTTATTGAAACAATTTCTGTTTTTGTTTTTCTACCCACTCAAAAAAACAAAAATCTGTTTTTTCGGCATGTCTCCCATGTTTTCATTCTGTTTCTCTTGAAACTTCCCTGACACCCCTGTAATCCCATTCTGCATCTTTCATTCCTAAGGATTCTATCCCAAATTCCACTTCCGAAAGCCATAAATCCCACATTTGTCTATTTTTAAGGTTTTCCATAACTTCTTCGACTTTCACCCAATCACCTTCAAATTTTACCACAAAGTTCCTTTCCTATTTCTGCTTCTTTGTCCCCCTCTGCCAAATTTTCTCATTCTTTCACATGGATTTTGAAATCCTCCTTTTATGCTTCCCTGTCCATTCGAAAGTGTCCAAAACCTAGTCAAACCCAAATTATCCATCATATTTTTTCCCAAATCCAGATTTTCCTTTACTGAAACAGTTTCTGTTTTTTTTTTCTATCCACTAAAAAAAAAAAAAAATCCTGGTTATGGTTGTCACTCGTGCAGGAGCAAAAACCATGGAGGAAGCACTTGCAACCATCCAAACCAAACTCCAGGATTTGGATGAAAATTTTTTTGGCCTCCATCTTAAACATTCAACTATGAACAACAAACGACAGTCTGAGTCTTCCTCAGACAATGGGTTCTCTTCTTCCATCAATATTTGTGGTCTGAAGCTTGATTTTCCTCGCTTCAATGGTACTGATCCGACTGGATAGATCTATCGTGCAGAACAATATTTCAGTCTGCATAATACTTTTGATATCAACAAAGCTCCACTTTTATCCTTTCATTTGGAATAGGAAGCTCTTCAATGGTACTGTTGGTACATCAAGGCTCATGAAGAGCCAAAATAACCAGATTTTTGCTAGCTCCTTTTGAAATGATTTGGTCCTAGTGCTTTTGATGACTTCACAGGATCCCTCACTAAACTTCACCAAATTGGCACTGTGAGAGAGTATCAAACCGAATTTGAGAAACTAGCCAACGACACCGAAGGATTGCCTGATGACTTCTATCGGAGTTGTTTTATCATTGGTCTAAAGGATGCAATCTGCTCTGAGGTCAAAATGTTTTGTCCCAACACAATGATGGAAGCCTTGGGGTTGGCTAAGTTGGCAGAAGACAAGATCGCATCTCAACAGCGCTCCAAACCCACTTTTGTTCCCTTCCGAAATATGGGTTCTCAGCGACCTCTCATCACGCCAAATCCTCAAACAACTCCTATCAATCATTTGTCTGAAACAGAGATGCAGGCACGCAGAGAAAAAGGGATTTGTTATAATTGTGATGAGAAATTCACTCGGGGACATAGATGTGTTCAACAAAATCTCTATCTCTTGTATTTGGATTCTCCGCCTGCCTCTGAAATTGGTGAAGAATGTCCAGATACAATGGATGATCAGGTCAACATTCAGGAGCCTCCTATTGACCCTCCATCTCAGGAAGACTACCCAGAGATATCTCTCCATGAGTTAGCCGGAATCACCACCCCCCAAACAATGCGGGTCAGGGTTTACTTCAAGAAGCTTCCTCTTACAATACTCATTGATTCTAGTAACACTCATAACTTCATTAACCCTCGGATCGCCAAACAGGCTGATTTTTTTGTCCATCCTTGCTCCAACTTTGAAGTCATGGTTACCAATGGGGGCACCTTATCTTGCAAAGGGAAGTGTCGCAATGTGTGTATCTCTATGGGAGATTATAACCTGTTCTCTGACATGTTTTCCTTGACCTTAGGCAGATGTGATGTGGTTTTGGGTGCTCAATGACTATTCACACTTGGCCCCATCTTATGGGATTTTGCTGAACCTTGGATGCAGTTTTCACCCAATGGAAAAAAAACACACATTGATAGGCTTACAACTAGGGTCTCTCAGCATCATCAGTTCACATCGTATGGAAAAACTCCTTAAGAAGAATTCACATGGTGTCATCGCTCATCTCCATTCCATTCAAATGCAACCTTCAACGGTCTCCACTACTCCTTTGGATCTACAACAAATTATGGATTGATATACAAGTGTCTTTGCTGAACTAGTGGGATTGCCACCTTCAAGGCTAGAGGACCATCGTATTCCGATCCTTCCTGGAAGCGTTCCTCCCAACATCAGGCCATATCACTACCAATTTCACCAAAAAACAGAGATTGAAATGCTCATTCGGGACTTACTGAAGCAAGGTATTATTTTCCCAAGAATTAGTTCCTTTTCTTCACAAGTTCTTCTTGTCCAAAAAAAAGATGGGTTATGGCACCTCTGCATTGACTTCCGAACACTTAATCACCTCACAATTAAGGATAAGTTTCCAATTCCTGTTGTTGATGAGCTTCTTGATGAGCTTCATGGTGCTCAATTTTTCTCCAAGTTGGATCTTTATTCTGGGTATCGTCAAATTCGGGTTCATGAGGATGATATACCTTAAATAGCTTTCCGCACACATGATGGCCATTATGAGTTTTTGGTCATGCCCTTTGGCCTCACTAATGGTCCTTCCACATTCCAAGCCTTGATGAATAAAATATTTTGGCCCTATTTGCAGAAATTCATGCTGGTCTTCTTTGATGATATTCTCATCTACAGTAAAACATGGGTTGAACATCTCTAGCATCTAGATCTTGTAATGCAACTTTTCTCTGACCATCATCTCCACGCCAAACAATCTAAATGTGTTTTTGGACAGAAGGAAGTAGAGTACCTCGGACACATTATTTCAGCACAAGGGGTTCTCGTGGATCCTGCCAAAATCATTGCCATGAACAATTGGCCACATCCTTAGACACTAAAGAGCCTTCGTTGTATTTTGGGGTTGACTGGTTACTACCATAATTTTGTCAAGGATTATGGGAATATTGGAGCTCCATTAACCGCTCTATTGAAAAATGCTTCTTTTACATGGACACCTGCTATTGAGTGTGCATTTTCCAAACTGAAACAAGCTATGTGTACTACACCTTTTCTAGTTATGCCTGATTTTTCCAAGCCCTTCACTATTGAGAGTGATGCTTGCGGCAATGGACTTGGTGTTTTTCTCCTTCAAGATGAACACCCCATTGCGTTCACCAGCAAATCCCTTTCATGTAAGAATTTAGCTGCCTCTACATATGAGAAGGAAATGATGGCTATTTTGCATGCAGACCAGAAGTGGCGACCTTACTTATTAGGGAATCATTTCTGCATCAAAACTGATCACTAGAGTCTGAAATATTTCTTGGAATAGCATGTATCCTCCCCAGTACAACAGAAATGGGTTAGCAAACTCATGGGTTATGACTATGATATCACTTACAAGAAGGGTAAGGACAATATTGTGGCGGATGCTCTTTCTTGCACATTTGATGACCACGGTTCTCTTTCATCTATTTCTATGCCTGTTCCAAATTGGTTGCAATCTGTTCAACGGGGCTATGTCAATGACTCTCCATTATCTCAAATCATCCAACTCTTGGCCAACAAACCTTCTGTTGTACCACATTACTCTTGGGATGGTGCTTCCCTGAGATACAAGGGTTGTCTGGTGCTTCCCCCAGAGCACAGATCTTCAACAAGCTTTCTTCTATGAACTCCATGCTTCTCCATTGGCAGGGCACTCTGGGTTCCTCAAAACGTATGAGTGGGCATGACGTAAATTCTTTTGGCAGGGAATGAAAAGGAAAATTTAACAGATGGTGGTTGAATGTGATACCTACCGGTGCAATAAGGGTGAAACGACACTTCTTCCGGGATTGCTCGAACCCTTTCCCATACCTACACGGATTTGGATAGATATTTCTATGGATTCATTGAAGGGCTCCCTAAATATAGCGGGAAGACAGTGATTTTGGTTGTGGTTGATCGCCTCTCCAAATATAGTCATTTTTGTGCTCTTAGCCATACCTATACAGCCTCCTCAGTCGCTCAAATTTTCCTGGACCAAATCTTTTGCCTTCATGGAATCCCTTCTTCCAATGTCTCGGATCATGATGCGACTTTCACTAGTCATTTTTGGAAAGAATTATTTCGCCACACAAGCACCAAACTGAAGATGAGTTCAGGGTATCACCCACAAATAGATGGTCAGACTGAAATTATCAATAAATGCTTGGAAACTTATCTTCGTTGCTTCATCTCTGAACAACAACATCAATGGGAAAAGTGGCTCCCTCTAGCTGAATGGTGGTACAATACCTCTTACCACACCGCCTCTAAAATGACTCCATATGAAGCAGTCTATGGTCAGGCACCACCAGTTCTTCTTCCATACACCCCTAGTAGTTCACCGGTTTAGGCAGTTAACACGGTCCTTCGGAACCACGATTAGACTCTTCGCATTTTGCAGGACAATCTTCACATGGCAAGAAATCGCATGAAGCAATAAGCCAATCAACACCATTCTGAGCGCACTTTTCAAGCAGGTGATATAGTTTTTCTTCGTCTCCAGCCTTACAAGCAATCCTCCCTGAAACTCAAAGGGCGTCATAAGTTCACTCCAAAGTTCTATGGGCCATATAAGATTCTTCAGAAGATTGGATCTGTTGCTTATAAATTGGAACTTCCTCCTTCTTCCCGCATTCATCCAGTATTTCATTTCTCTTGTCTGAAGAAATTTCTTGGCACCAACATCAGAGGACAAACTATTTTACCAGAAATGGATAATGGAGGATCCATACTTTTGGAGCTGGAGGCTGTCCTCAACAAGCGCACTTGTCAGCTTCACTCTCACTCTATCACAAAGGTATTAATTCAGTGGCACGGAATGCAACTAGAGGATGCTACATGGGAACCACGCCTTCAGATTCAGTAACAATTTCCACATCTAAAGCTTTTAGGACAAAGCTTTTTCTAAGGGGGAGGGGATGTTAGGAACCCATGTCAACCCTTCTCTTTACTTTGTTAGTATATTGTTGTTGAACGCATATTCTTTGTAAGTTGTCCCGTAGTATTTGCTGATCCATAGTTTGTATTATTGTTGTTGGACGCATATGCTTTGTAAGTCGTCCCGTAGTATTTGTTGATCCATAGTTTGTACTGGCCCATGGTTTTGACCCATAGTGTTGGCGCCTAGACTTAGTATATAAGTTTGTGTTGAGGCCAATGAAGGCACCATGAAGTTATTTTGTATTGATCTTGCTCAAAGGAGGTTTTCCCCTCGAAGTGGCCTACGATCAATAAAAATATTCTGTGATCTGATATATCGTGTATTTCATCAATTAATTGTTGTAGGTTCTTCACATTCGACTACCAAACTAAACTATGTAGATAAAAAGAAAATTAAACTAGGGAAGCGTGACTAAACCACCTTCTTCCACATAGACCATGTGGGTCAATTCAAAATAGACACGTTGAACAACGCAGGTGGTACACTAACCTTCCATGTGGACGACCCTGTCAAGATAGCGTGGGTCAAACACTAATAACCTTTGCGGTTTTTGCGACTGTGTGAGTCGTTTCTGCGCTATCATTGTGGCCGAGAGGCTGCTATCCACGCTACTATGTAAAAACATATTGGGGCCAAATTTTGGAAGCAAGAGGTGGAATACCTAATCTCCTACAAGTGACAAATACCCAGAACTAGTTACTTAGGATAAAACAACCTAGTTTAATGAGAAATGAACAAAAATAAGTATGGTCGCCATTAGAACTGTTGTGGAAAAAGTTGCACAAGTGCACTCTTCCACTTGGTAAGGGGCTAAGCCTTGTAGGTTGCATCAAGGCCTCAATATTTGGATCCCCTATGAGTATTGGTTGGTATTCCTCCAAGTGATCCCGCAATAGATTGTTAGTGTAATTCACCTGCAAACAAAAAAATAATTATAAAAATCAAAATAAAAGAGATGGGGGGAGAATGAAAACTCCAATAACAATCCAATATATGCTAAACCACTTTTGTATTACCCAATGGTGTAGCTGTACAACACCTAAGAGGTGTGATATTCAAGGGAATCCAACAATCTCCCTTAGGGAGGCCCTTCTTGTCCAAACTAAATTATAAGTAGATGGTAGAACAATGGAGAGAAATTCTTGTCCCTTGAAGGAAGGTGACAATGGATCTTGGGAATGCTCACAATGATAGGAAGTGGTGGGATATGAGGAAGCTCCAACTCAAATCCAACAACATAACCTTACTCTTGATTTCTCTCTACCAAATGCATGCCAATGGCTTCCTTTTATAGGCCAAGAGGTGGCCAACAAACAACTAGATCCAAATGTGAACTCATATTCTCCATGAACTAGTTCCAAGGTACACAAGGGGGGATAATTAATGCCACCAAGTGTGTGAGGAGCCGAATTTGGAACCTTGGAGAGGATTGAGCCTTCGATGTGCCACTTGGAGTTAGTGGTCCCGTATTTTTGAGATTAGCGCGGCTATTGAAGGAAAATTCGTGCGGGTGTAGTGCATGCATTGTTCATGTAACCTACGCTATAGCACGGGTAAATAGTGTATTAATCACGCTACCCTTTCTTTTGATTTCTTTTTGGAACTTATGGACTCATGTTGTATTTTGGATCTATTGAGGATTCTTGTGGTGAGATGCATTATTTATGTTGATGACGCCTTACTAGAAGAATCGTCAAAATTTCGCATGTGTGTGACTTTTAGGCGTTAACAATGTACCTATCATATTTTCACATGTTGCAAGTTTGGTATAGTTGGACCAATCCAAAGCTACCACTTGGTAGGTCCGATCAGACACATGAATTTATGGTTACCAAAATTTATGTGAAGCCACATGATTCGAACCCTCGACCCCTACACCTTCACTCCATCGTGTTTCCTATATCCCTGTCGTTGTGACAATATGATAAAGGAATCTCTTTTATTTAAAGTTTAAGAAGTTTCCATTCAGTGGTTAAAAGTTTCCAAGGTATTAGACCTCAACCCCCTTTTGGGTATATTGTTGAGTGCCCAAGTATTTATGGAGAATGATCATGTGGTTATCACCATGTTACTCGACGTTGGCACTGGAGCACCATTGATTAGTGGTGGTTTTCATGGTTACACCACACTTAGCAAATGGTTTCACATGATGCACATTTAGTGGAGACATTGGAACAACTTCACATCATGTGTGACATATGTTTAGTGGATTTTGTGGACCATACCACCATTCGGTTTCTTTCTGCCAAGTTTATCCCTAGGTTGTTAGAGCGTCGATGCAATAATGTTGCTATGGTTTTGGCATAGCGCCAACAATAGATTTGGTTTCCAAGGAAAGTGGGGTGCAATTATGACCACCCTTAAACTATTTAAGGGGTTTCACCATTCAACCAAGGTCACAAGTCATAGAACAGGAGGTCACTTGTCAAGGGAAATCCAACAACAGAAGGACTGAAGCCACAGGAGTAGGTCCAAGAATCAAGGGTCCAAGTGCGCATATGAAAAGTGGGCAATAAAACTTTGGTTAAGAGTTTATTTTGAATTTATGCCCATTTATGTTGAAATCATACACCCTTTTATTCCCTTGTTTTAATATAGGATTAACATTGATAGTTTTGTTATGTAACTATTGAAAACCCCATTATATTGTATCATGCCATATGGATTATTAATCGATGGCAATCAAGGGAAACTCTTGGAGTTTGTATTTGCACTTTTTGTAGTGGATTTCAAGACCATGGTGTCTCCCACTAAGTGGTGGTATTCAATATTTTCACTTGTTCATGTGCACTTTAGAAGTGGATTTGGAGGCCATCGAGTCTTCCATGATGTGTACTTCTTCTTATTATAGTTGTGACTTGAGATTGCCATATGAATTGTTAATGGAAAATAGCCATGTGATTTTGATAGTAGTATTTGAAGACCATTGTGTCTTCCACTAATGCACTTTGATGGTAATTGAATTTTTGAATTTTATGTTGCGTTGTTGTAATGGAATTTATAGCCAGCTTTTATGCATATTTTTGCTTTGTAAAGGAGAGATGGAAAGTTGTAGGCTTGCTTGAGGATGCATGGTTTCCGTTTTAAAAGTAGAGATGGCAAGTTGTGGACTTGCTTTAGAATGCATCATTTCCCTTTATAAAAGGAGAGAATCAACCCTTATTATGGGAGAATTAATGCAAGTGGTTCAATGATTGCATGAGCCTAGAGACATAGCTAGTATAGTCTACTAGTGAACTCCATTATCACATGGGTGTTTAGTTATGTTCTTGAATTTCTATTGCATTGTTGTATGGTTGATTTTTTTAAATATGCACAATAATAATCGTCAATAAAAGATCTATCGTTGAAGAATTTTGTTTGAGAAATTTATTGCAAAAAAAAATTCGGAACAATCAATCTAGTGATTTGTGCAATAAAGGATTCATCTAAGTCAATATGGTTTGATGAAAAATAGTTGTTTCTCGAACACAAGTGTTACCTCATTCTCATAAGAAAGAGCATAGTTCTATAAGGTACTCAAGTACCTCTAGCACATTTTTGCATTTATTTAAAATGTAATGGTTCTGCATTTTGCCACACATTATCCAGTTTTAGTAATTAGAAAGGTTTTTGTTGGATGTGTTTATTCTTTTTAATGGTGGAATCTGGTGAGGGACATGCACAGTTAAAAGTATCATCTAGCATGCTTCAAGAAGACACTACAATAAATAAATAAAAACAATATGCCTCAATTGAGTTTTTGCATAATGTTGCATCCAAAATTTTTAAAGGCATGTCTCACATAGATAAAACTTTTGCAATAAAACCAATGGCAAAGGGAAAACATTTTTTCCTCCTCCATTGAGGATAGTAAAAAGAACAGGTGCACTAAGTTGGTAGAAAAAGGTTACCCTTATGAGAATGGTTAAAATGGTGGAACTACAAGGTGCTATAAATGTAAACAATTGGGTCATTATACTCAATATTGTACAAACCATAATCTTGGAAATACTGGTGGTAATCATCTCCCTCCATCTACTCTCATATCAAGAAGCTCAAAAGAAATTTCAGATCCTGGCAGTCACAAATTGAGTATTCCAGACGAGACTACATTTCATTTCTAATATAGGTAACATTACAGGTTGTCAAAACAATCAAAGTTCAGGGAAAAAAAATTTGATTTTTCACTCTGATGTAAGAGACAATGTCCGGTGGTTAAGAAGTAGTTCACCTAGGCATCTTTTTGGTAATGAGGAAACATCCTATTTTGAACTCAAATCTAATTCTACTATCCTCAAAAGGCACCACAGACTTCAATGTAAATCTTGATGTTAAAAACTCAAAGAACTAGGAGATTTCCTCCTCAAATGTGGACTTGACTGGTTGTTCCATTATTACACCACAAATTGTGGCATCTAGGCCATTGAAATATCCCTTGTTTAATCATTTTAGTGATGCTTCTAAGATTAATGGAGAGATTATTTCATGTTCATGCTTTAATGGAAGGAAAATAATAGAATGGGCTACTAATAATAATAAGATTTCATGCCATAGATGATTAGAAGAGGGTGAAGATAGATTTCTCACTAGAGATAGTAGTCATATTGCAAAAACTACCATCACCTAGCCGACAATTCATCCATCTTAAAATGTAGTTGTATAAATTGGAGGAAAGATATATTATGGCCTACCCATTACTTTAGATGCACGTGACCAACCACACATAGAATCAAGAGTGGTTCCACGTCAAGAATCTTCTCATCCAAAAATCGTTAAACCAACAATTTTATCGGAGCACGATTGTTATGGTAGTATGATACCTTATGTTGTTTTTAAATGTTTTTAGTTAAATTTGTTTTGTATTCATCATATTCATCTATCCATGTATGCTTAAGCTTGGAAATGTCTATAGTTGGCCTCATAATTTGTGATTCCATTCTGCAGAGGTGTCTTTGAAGTTAGAAATAAGGAAAATTCTTTCAACTACTTTATGGAATAGAAGTTCATGCATAAAATTCTGCAGTATCAAAAGTACTTGATGATGTGAAGAAGTTTTCTTCTAAAATCTAGTTAGAGGAATTTCCTTGTTGCAGCTCCTGACCATTGCATTTTCAATATAGTCACCCAAGTGATAAGAACATTGCACTTTATTTTTTTTCCAACGAACATGAGAGGTATAGACATAACTTGTTCATGATCACATTTGTGAAATTTTCTGATTCAAATATTTAGATTCTAAAAAAAATTGTGACGTTTTTACTTTTTTACTTTTTAATCTGAGGAAAAGAATTATAATTTCCAAGGAGGAAAAAACTTATGTGAATATTCCTCATGTTTGATGAGTTTCCTAGTTGATTAAAAGTATATCTTTATATCTTTTAGCTATGGAAAATCTTATGGACTATTGCTTGAAAGCACATACTCAAGACAAACTTTTCTCTAAGAGGAAACTTTGATGGTGTCAAGATTTTGGTTTTTCCCTCAAATCAATTTCAAGAAAAATCTCAACTTAAGCTATAGATATCTTGTTTGACATTTACTCCCTCCTAGGTATTTTGCTGGATGTTTCCAACTATTACCCATCCTTTTTTGTTTCCTTATCGAGTTTTTAAAGTTTTTTCTAAATTATTTGTTGTCTCCTTGTATGTAGGTTGGAATAGAATTCTCTATTTGTGGGGTGTTTTTAGGGGAAGAAATTCAATTTTCTCTAAACCATCTACATCTACCTTTGCAAGTGATAATGCTCAGGAAAATCATGGGAAAAGGGTTCTTTGACTTTCAACCATTTGTGTGTAAACATTTTCTCATGAGTTCACTTTTTTTTGTTAACAGTTGCATTTTCTGCAGCAAAATACATGGATGCTGAGAAGGATGAAGGTGGAGAATCATGTACTCTAGTGAGGGATATTAGAACTTCAGGAAACCAATTGTCACCATCTATATCATATAATGGTGAAAATCCAAATTGTGGTTGTTTTAGTATCCCAAATTCATCCTATGTTAAAGATGGGAAAGTCTACCATGCACAGAAGAATGATGGCAATGTTGTTGACTGCTTACAAATGGATTCTATGGATTAGATGACAAGGTAGCAAGTTACTTCCAACCCTTTCAAAAATCCATATACAGCTAGATATCCTTAAGTTGCATGGACTCCTTTGTGTTGTAATATCAATGGGTTCATTGTATTATAAGATTATTGAATGTGAAAGAACTTATCAATCGAAGAATATTAGAGACCATTGAATTTGGGGCCCTCTTGGGAAGGAATTAGGAAATCCAGTTAACATAAGATAATTATTGTATGCTATGGATCTATGTATATATATTATATCATTTGAGACTTATATGTTGTATTTCTATCAATAATAATGCTTCAGAAGAAGGTTTGTAAGCCACATTTGAAAATATTTATTCTTGAGAATATATAAGTATGAAATGTTATTTCTCTAAAATTACGGTAGAGCATTTTAAGGTTACAAATATTTATTTAAGTATATCTATTTTTATTTTATCCTATGTTATTTTCAAACTAAAATTACTTTTGAGTGATGTAATATACATAAAACTCTTTTTTATCTCAAGGTATATAATATATGTACAAGAGTATTTTTTCAGGATTATAAAAATAAGAATATTGCATAGTTTTGAATGATTAAAAATATGTATTTGATGTATACTTAAAATGTATAATATAAACATTAGTCGCACTTTTCAGTGTTTTTTTGCTGGTCATAATTTTGTTAGACACAACGTTAGTTGTAATAAATAGAAATTTTAAGAACAACAAAAATCATTAAAAACATTTGTCACACTTTTTAGTGCTTCTTTACTAGTCATAAAAGTTTTAATCATAACATTAGTTGTAATACATAGAACTTTTAATACCAACAAAAACGATTAAAAACATTAGTCACACTTTTCAGTGCTTTTTTTCTAGTCATAAATTTTTTAATGACTACATGTCACGTTCCCTCCCGTCATCCCGACCCATAGAGGGAACATGAAACCAAAAACAGGGGATGGGGGTGTCTATTTCTCCCCCAAATCCATATGACAAAATACAAACCATCTAAATGTGTGTGCAATGCATAATGAAAATATACACAACAGAATTAAAACATAATAACACACACAGAATGGAATGCATCAGCATATATCTCCCAAGCAGAATGGTGAAACAACATACAGATAATTAATCCACTTCTCATGATATGCACAGGCTTTATGCTGACTAACTTAAGATAATCATTTCATTGAATTAACATGAATAATTAAACATTCAGAACACAGAATGGACATAATTTAAACCATAGAGAACACGTATCTTTAAGATGAAGTTGTCCAAGCAACTGGCTATGTGAGAGAAACATTCCACCCAACCATAGGTTTATGTCTGGCCCATATTCTTTCAGTTGAGAGACCACCCCCGAGATGGGTTATGTATCCACTAAAGAGGAACTACACAGGCTCACTCTCAGCCATGGGTATACATCGTCATGCTAAGCCATCGCACAGCTGGGTTTATCAAGCATGCAAAGAGACAAAGGAGGAGGATGCTAATCCAGTGAGCTCAACCCAATAGCTGCAGGAATATCAAACTAAATCAAAAAATCCTTGGCACCCACAATACCTACCACACCCAACACAAGGAAGGTCTCCTTCTCTGCTACATAGTCCCTCAGGAACCCCTTCCCTCCAGTGATCTTTAGGGTGGGCATAGAAAAGTCCAAGCTGATGGTTCCTTGATATTCTAGCCTTCACTGGATTTGTCAAGAAATTCCAACCTCTAATCTATCTTCTTCTCTATCATTCACGCTTGGATTTTCTCAATCCTATGGCCAAATGACTCTGTCCCGTAATTGGATTTTCAGGCTATCAAATATCGGTTTTCCTATGGATTTCTGGGCATATAACACTCTCACATTTGCCCCAAGGTTCAGTTCTATGGATCCCCTATTGGATTTCATTGTCCACACAATTTTTTGGGTGTTGTTAGCACCTCAAAATGTGGCTTCATTCTGGGTTGCGATTTCTAGTTTTTCTCACTGCTGGGAATGTGTAATGGATGAAAATGATGCTTATATGTTCAAAAATGGAATGGGGATGAGGAAAAATGTATTACCATGAGGTAGAGTGACTTGTGGGTCAAGTAAATAGAGCCCATACTCTGCCATACGAATATTTGGGATTCCCATGCTCCATTGAATCCATGGACTGATTTCCTCAAATACTTCCTTAAAACAAAATTAATTGTTAGCAAGGAAAGTCAAATAGGTTCTCAAGACAACATGTGGCAGCATGGGTTTCAATCCCACAACCCCCTCACCTCTCCCTAGTGGATACACATGGCCCCCTCTTATTAGTTGCTTCCATAGCCAATTTTTGGTATTTTTATTGCATGATATTTATTTACATCATTTTTACAATTTCCATGGCTTAATGGCACATGACTAACATAATATCAAATACTTGCCTTTTTAAATAAAATTCGAGCATCCACTAGCGGGGCCTTGGCCATGAGCTCCACGCTAGGAAAACATACATCGCATGTATACAATATTTACATTAAAACACAATATATCCTAAGGGTCAAAATGTGGGTATTACATTCCCCTCCCCCTTAGAACAACATCGTCCTTGGTGTTCTCAAAATTGAACAAAAATGGGAATGACTCTCTCATGGCATCCTCCAGCTCCCATGTAGCCTCATCGGGACTAAGGTGCTTCCATTGCACCTTTACCTATCTAATGGCTCGGTTCCAGAGCAATGTCACTTTCTTGTCGAGGATGCACATAGGCTCCACTTGGAAATCTCCCTCGAGTTCCACCTGTATCACATTCCAATCAATCACGTGATTAGGATTATGTACATACTTCTTATGCAAATAAACATGGAAAACATTATGAGCTCTCATGTTAGCAGGAAATACAATTCTATATGCAACTGGTCCTATCCTATCAAGGACTTCAAATGGCCCATAATATCTTGGTGCCATCTTGGCACAACTCCCCAACTTTAGAAAATTTTTCCTTGGTTTCACTCTCAAATAAACATTATCCCCAATATTAAATTCCTTAAATATTCACTCTTTTCAAATCTGCATAACTCTTTTTCCTGCCTTGAGATGCCTTTAAATTCTAGCTGCCTTTAAATTCTGCCCGAGCTTAACAATTTCTTGTTCTGTTTCCCTGATCATCTCTGGCCCAAGCACTACCTTGTTCATCGGACTTTCCCCATTCACTGGAGTCCTGCATCCTTTTCCATACAATGCCTCAAATGGATTCATTCACAATGATGCTTGATGTCCATTATTGTATGTAAATTCTACCAAGTATAGGTAATCCTCCCACTTGGATGGTTTATCCATCACATACATTCTCAGCATGTCTTCAAGAACCTGATTCACCCTCTCAGTTTGGCCATCTGTTTGAGGATGATATGATCTACTAAAATTCAGTTGAGCTCCCAATTCTTGAAATAATCCCTTGAAAAAATTGGATGTGAACTTTACATATCGATTTGAAATTATTGCCTTGGGCAATCCATGCAATTTGAATATCTCCTTCATTAAAATATTTTATATGTCACTTGTCTTATGAGTGGACTTGACTGGAATAAAGTGAGATACCTTTGATAGCTTGTCCACCACTACCATAATTGAATCATGCTTCCTCACTATCATTGGCCAACCTGTTATAAAATCCATAGAAATTACTCCCCACTTCCAATCCAGAATGGGAAAAGGATACAACAATCCCGCTGGATGTTGTTGTTCTTCCTTGACTTATTGGCATTTTTTACACTTAGAAATGTATTCTGCTATGTCCTTCTTCATCCCATGCCAAAAGTATTGCGTTCTTGCTACTTTTATTGTATTTTGATATCCTGGATGTCCACAGTATGGCATTTTATGTATTTAATCCGTCACTAGTTTCTTTAAATCTGCACAATTTGGAATATACAGTCTACCTTTATAAAGGAGAACATCATCTTCAGCAAGCTGATATCCTGCATGCTTTTCATCTATATTTCCCTGCTGCAATATTTCTTTAATTTGAAGGTAAGTTTCATCACTGGTTTGGGCTTCAAGAACTCTTATCTTCAAATATGATTTGCACATAATTAATGCTGCAACATGAAATTTTATGCTAAGAGCATCTGCAACCTTATTCTCTTTCCCTTTTACATGCTTAATTTCAAAATCAAATTCACAGAGAAATTGCAGCCATCTAGCTTGTGTAGCATTCAAGTTTGGCTGGTCAAACAAATACTTCAAACTCATGTAGCCTGTCTTAAGCTCGAATATTTTTCCCAACAAATAATGTCTCCACATCTTGAGAGCATGTACTATGGCTGCTAATTATAATCATGAATGCGTGGCATAATTCTTTTCATGCTCTTTTAATTTCCTTGACTCATATCAAATCATAAATCCTTCTTGCATGAGCACTCCACCTAACCCTTCAAGGAAAGCATCTTTGCACACTACAACATATTTCTTTGGATCTGCAATCTTCAAAACATCAGCGTTGGTAAGTAACTTATTTAGCTGTTGAAATCTTTTCTCACATTTTTCAGACCATACAAACTTGACATTCTTCATCTGCAATGATGTAATTGGATGAGCTATCTTGGAGAATCATTCAATGAACCTTCTATAATAGCCTGCAAGTCCCATAAAATATCTAACATATCTAACATTCTTTGGAGTAGGCCAATCCATTATGGATTCAATCTTTTCTGGATCCACTGCAATTCCTTCTTTTGAGATGACATGACCCAAATATTGTACCTTCCTATGATAGAAATCACACTTGCTCAGCTTTTCATACAATTGGTGTTCTCTAAGAACTTGCAACAACATTCTTAGATGTTCATTATGCTCTTCTTCATTCTTTGAATAAACAAGAATGTCATCCAAGAATACTAACACAAACTTATCCAAATACTTGTTGAAGACACTATTCATGAGACACATGAATGTAGTAGGTGCATTGGTAAGACCAAATGGCACCAATGTGAACTCACAATGGCCATATCTTGTCTGAAAAGTTGCCTTGTGAATGTCTTCTTCTTTTATCCTCACTTGATGATATCCAGACCTCAAGTCAATCTTTGAAAACACTTTATCTTCCTTCATTTGATCAAACAAATCATCAATTCTTGGCAATGGGTACTTATTCTTGACCGTCACTTTATTTAGCTTCCTGTAATCAATACATAGCCTTAAAGTCCCATCCTTTTTCTTGACATCTAACACCGGTGCTCCCCAAGGAAATACACTTGGCCTGGTATACTCCTTGTCCATTAATTCTTGTAGCTGCATCTTTAACTCTATCAATTCTTGTCCATTAATCCTTTTAAAAATGAAAGAGTGCAAAGGAACTTCTACCCTAAGCAATTTCTCTAAATATATTTGTTCTAAAGATTATGAGAGTGATGAAAGCCATAATGAGGTTAATGAAAGGGAACAAATGAACTTGTACAACAAAGAAAATTTCTATTGATTTGGTTTTGTTTTTTTTTAAATAAAGTGATGAATGTTTTGTCTTCTTTTTTAATTTTGATATATGTATTTTTTTTAATAGTGGATGATTTTGGTATAGCAGTTTTTTAATTAATATTATAGTAAGTATAAGTATAAGTGTGTGTATATGTATATATATATAGTTGAGAGGTGCCTATATAGCTTAGTAGAAGGAAAAGTGCAATTCCGTGTTCAACATGGAGTTGATAGGTGGTATTTCAATAAAATATTAGGTAAACAAAATTTAACAATGTTAGTTCTAAACTTCAAAGCCAAATAAATATATATTCCAATTATTTAAAATTAAAAAAATTAATTGAAATATATGGTTTACTTGCCATTAAGACTTTATTGTTATTCACATTTTTCACAAAGTAACATTATTACTTTGTTTATATTTAGTTTCTTAATCATATAAATTTTTTAATATTTTGTTTTGCTTTTTAATTGAAATATAATAAATGCAAATTTTCCCTCAAATTTTATATTTTAAAAAGTTTTGCACCTCAAGAAGTGATCTCTACATAGATCTAAACTTAAAATACATCTAAATTGATTATAATTCAAATATATTAAAATTTAAAAAAAAAAATTAAACCTATAACATTATTTTATATAAATATTACTTTATTATATTTTATATTAATTTGGATTTTTCCTTTATCAATATATAATAATATTCATATAAATAATGATATATATTCATATAAATAATGATATTTATATTAAGTATAAGTATATAAATCTTTCTGCTATAGAGATAAAATTATTTTTTTCATTATTACATTAAAAGTAAGATATACATCTTGAACTACTTTTCAATATTATTATAACAATGATAATAAATATGCACCAACAGATGCCATCATGTAAATCCTCTGCTTAATCCTTTTTGGCAAATTCATATGTACTATTTTTAATTGAAAGATAGAATATATATATATATATATATATATATATATATATATATTCAGTCATGGACATTGTTATCACGAAGAAAACGATAGACATTAATTGACCGAAATAATGATAAGATTTAATATTCCTGAACCTCATCATATATGCTTTGAGCGAAATGCAAGAGGGACCTCTTCGTTTTCTTCACAGTCGCTCGTTTCAATATCATTCACAGTTTGATAGAACAATCGGATGCTGCTGTTTCAGCCGACACCAAACAATCCTGCAGCTCGCTCTCCTCAAGCAGTGGGTGGATAGTATTATTTTTAAATAATTTAGTCAAAACGAAAATATGGAACATTTTCGTCGGTAAAGGTTTTTTTTTAATAAATTCCAAATCATCCAATGTCATTTCAAATAATTAGAACATATGGAAGTTCAGTCATTTTGGGTCAACTAATTAAATGTAGGATGCTTTAAGAATATGATTATTGGTTAAGAATGAAAATGTTAGAGTCCAGGGATTAACTATGCCATTTAAAAATTAATTAATTTTAAGTATGAAGGATAAGTGTTAGGGTTATGAATATGGATGTGTTTAGTGTTAAGGTTATGGCTAAAAGTTGAAAATTAAAATTAAAAATTGCAAAATTTAGTGTTATAAATTTTAGTTATTTGTAAGGTTAAATAATAAGGTTTTATAAAATATTAAGAGTAAAGATTAAAGGTTTAGTTTTAAAATTAAAGGTGTAGGTTTAAGTTTATGGATTAAATTTTGAAATGGAACTCTAAAAGATGGATATCCCTTTACTTAAAGTGATCATTTGAGATACTAGCATGGTGAATTTAGATATATAGTATAAGAAGATGAAATGTATATGCTATAGGATCCATGTTAGCTTCGATCTAGCAAGTCTAGAGAGGGATCAAAACTTCCTCAAATATTAAATTTAAGTTTGCACTTAAGGGATTTGATCCCCCAATCCAGAGTGAAGAGGGATCTATATTAGTTTAATATGTAAATCTTTAGTACATGCTCAAATCTCTCACCTGTAAATCATGGTTTAATTAATTTTTTTAGTTTTAAATAATTGAAATATATTTCTCTTGAAGTTTAGATTAGGATCAACATTGTAAAAAATTTATTGACTTAATATTATATCAAAGTGCCATATTTAACTTTTACGTTTACCTTTTATGTTAGGACTAAGACTTCTCCCTCATACTAAACTATCTCAACCTAACAAAAAAATAAAACATAGGAAAATATGTTATAAGAAAACCTATGAAATGTTAATATTATATCAAAATTGATTTTTGTTTTTTGATTTTATATTAATCATTGACTTGCTATCGAGTTATAGATAAAATTATAAAAACCAGGTGTCGATGGCACGTTGGTTGAAATCATTGGCAGTAGGGGAGGAGGTCATGGGTTCAATCCCGTGGACCTCTCCCCATAACTCGTTTTCAGGGTTGGCAGGTGCGGGGGGAGTGATCTTTGACTCCAAGGGGAACCAGAAGAAAAATTATGCCTGGGGTATGGGGAGAAAGACGAACAACGATGCGGAATGGCTCGCACTCATTAAAGGACTAGAGATTGCTTCAGGTCTGGGCATTGAGAACCTGAATGTAATTGAAGATTCTCTCATAGTCATTAGAGATGCAAGGAATATTGTCAATAATAAAAAGATCCCCTCCTCCAAGTTACATCACCTTCTTTTCAGCATTACCATAGAATTTAAAGAGGTCTCCTTTTTTCATGCTTTGAGAAACCTTAATGAACAAGCTGACGCTATGGAAAACTCTGGAGTTAGGCTCCCATATGGATACCTTGACTGCGATAATGTCATCTCCAGAAATACTTGGATACCCTAACTCAAGTCCCCATTGGGGAATGTTGGACCCTATTTATCCCTCAAGAAGACCTCCTAATTACATGAATTCAAACTATAGAGCTGTAAATTCTTTGAATTTCAAAAATTCCACCACCCAAATTGGCGGTCTGCACAATCCCCGTAGAAGTTTGAAGCACGCCAGCATTTATTGTGACTAGCTGGAACACCAGTTGGCCAGCATGCAAAGGCAGAGGTTTGAGTTAAGACAGGGTAGAGGGAATGTTCTTTTCATTATCGCCAGTCTCCTTTCTCTCCGGATTGTTCTAAGTGTTAAGCTATTTTTGTCTCTACTTTGGTGGGTGAATTTTAGCATGGAGCATGCGCATTCACAGGTTGAAGATAGTCTCTATCTGAGGTGTTTCAGGTGCAGCAAGGCCATTAGAGGACCGAATGCTGCTTGTATCAGGGCTACTTCGATGGTCGACGAGGATATTGGCATCACAGTGGAGCACAGGAATCCTGCGCATGGTCTCTTCCATAGGAAGGACAGGGCTAGAAGCACTCAAAACCCGAAAGAGAGGCATGGCCACACAAACTTCAAGTTCGAAATGAAAAGCCGTCTGCTAGAATTGGAAGGCCAAGTTAGGCTGATTCGAAATGAAAACTTGGATTTCAAGAAGGTTTTGATTCGCCTCTATTCCTTGACTGAAACTACAAATATTGAGGTAAAACACCAGAATGGTATGGTGGAAGAGAAAGTGGAACATTTGGAGGAGACGCTGGGACTCGGATACCCACACAAAAAACGCAACTCTGGTGTTGACAACAGTGAATTTGACAGTCTGCGTAGGAAGTTGGAGAAACTGAAGAAAATCAGGGCTCAAGCGGGGAACTTCGTCAACTTCATCCATGACAGGAATGGGACTGCTAGATCCAGTGGCGCAATCCTGAACACCGATAACCCCTAGTTGCTTATGGTTGGTTTCGTCTTGCATTTTATGCATCTATATCAGCTTTTTGGCCTAGGCTCTATTTCTCTGAAATTTTTGGGATGGAAGAACTTAGGAAATCCACCATTTTTTGACAGCTCCAGCTATAAGCAGTTTAATTAAAAGCTTCTAGTACAGTTATGGTTTTTTTTTTTTCTTTTTTTTTTGCATTAGACTTCTAGGATAGTTTGTCAAATGTTATAGCATACATGGACCTCGAATGTTTTTTCATGGTTGTAAGAATGTAAAATATGAACTGGATGTTATGGATGCTACCTTGTTAAAGGAGCAATCTACCTCTGCACTATGTAAATCTCGGTTTTATTTTTAATCAAAAGCTACTCAACCGTCTGTGTTAAAAAAAATAGATAAAATAGATAAAATTATAAATGTCTATATTTTGAAATTATTAGAATGTTTCAAAATTAAGAAGAAAAAGTAACAATAATATTTTCTTTAATTTTAATTTTAATATTTATATAATTTTGTAATATTATATATGAATATTTAATTAAATATTGTTTAAAAAAGAATTGAAAATTATAATTTTTTCTATAATTTATACATTATAAATGAAAAATAAGAGATATAACAAAATATAAATAGAATTTTTTAAATTGTTATGATTTATACATGCTAAATGATAAATAAAATAAAATGGAAATATTTATTTTGTATTTGTTATAGCTTATACATTCCAAATCATTAGGTTTGTTATTTCAAAGCAATGTGAATTGAACACATAATATGACATATGGCACATAGCATATATGAGATGGGGATTAGTATAAAATATGAGCAATTTGTCATGAAATTCAAATTCAAGTCATTTTTATATGTGATACTTACTATGTGATTTTCAAATTCTACTAGTTAGATGGTGTGTTTCAAATACATGCCCTTTTTATAAAGCTTAAAATCCATACATAATTTTTTCGTAATAAGTCTTGTTTACAAAATTCTAATACATTTTGTAACAATACAAATCATTCATAATCCACCTCCACATGTTATAATTTTAGCACCCTCACATATATGCTATAAGAGCACCCTCACATATATCTATACTCTATCGAGTACTTCCTTAGAACTATAAGTTCGGCACCCTCATATATGTTCATTTCATAACCAATATCCATACAAGTGATTAGTGAAATTTGGCACCCTCATATATGTTCATTCCATGATTAATGGAACCATACTAGTAATGAAAGTATGATACCATGGAAACTATAAGATAATAAATGATATATATTTGTCCTCTTGAAGGTTTATAATAAATTAATATAAAATTTAGTAAACATAGTAAGGAAATATCATTAGGGAATGTATAATACAAATAACACCATGATGACATATTCTTTGTTTCCAAATTCAATGTTGTTATTCTTGGTGGATCATCACCATCAGACCCATCCTTATCATTTAAAAATTTGGAAGGATTACATAGGACATCCATAGAACAAACATGATCTTTATAGGGCATGTATGGTGATGAGAGTCTCATTACAGGGACATGAGAGATAAAAGCTCCATTTAGTGCATAATACCCTTGTTTAATCCCTTTCTACATGGTTGAGGTGCCTAGTCTCATCATTTCTAGTTAAAATAATGAAAAAACACCAATATCCCACCTATAGTGAAATATTCCATTTATAGGACATGCGAGGTGATCTAGGGCCCTATTCATAATCATTTTTTCATATATAAGCATGTTTTAAAGTCTATAACCTTGGTTTTGATTCCCAAACCTTGAGAATGGCCCTAAGATCAATCCCTAAAAGGTAAAACCTTGCAATGGTGCTCACATGAAATATGTAGGATAATTATTCAATTTGCAATATATGTGTGGTGTCTTTGATTTAGTACATGGTCCATAATCACCAAAAGCCTCTTTTATGTCCTAAGATGTTGGAATTCCTCCTTGCAACATGCTCAATGACCTGAGATCTATCCTCAAAGTGTCCTTGATATGAAAAACCTCGCATAATGATGCCCATAGGAACCATGTAAGATAAATATTCATTTCGTAGAGGTTGTCTGGTGCTTTTAAATTGTGTGCATAATCTATGAGCTATAAAAAGATTGATTAGGCCTTCAAATTTTTATGTTCCTCCTTGATTAATCATGTCTAGATCCTTGATAAACATCCCTAGCATGCAAAAATTCATAATGGATCCCATATGATAGTGGACACTTGTAGGCAAAATATTTAATTATAGATCATGTGTGGTGGTTTTGGACAAAATGCATGGTAGATGAGCACCAAAATACTATTTTAAGCTAAATACATTGTCTTTTATCATCAAAAACCTTTTAGGGTCCTTGAGAACCATTCATGATATGAAAACCCTAAAATTGCACCCTTAAGAAATGTGTAGGTGAAAGATTTTCTTTGCAAGGGTGTGTGGTCGTTTTGGATCATATGCATGGTCCGTGAGCACTAAAAACTTCTTTCGGGCCCTAATACATTAGTGTTCCTTCTTAGACCAGGTCCATAGCTCCAATATCCATCCTCAATATGCAAAATATGGCAATTCCACCAATAAAACATATGTAGGAAAAAAATTTGTTTTATAGGGATTGTGTGGTGGTTTTCGACCATGTAAATTATCCATGACCAATGAGATCCTTTTTTAGGCTCCAATATGTTGGTGTTCCTTATTACACCATTTCTAGGGTCCCAATAACAATATCGAGTATACAAAACCTTGCAAATTCCCATACATTGCATGTAGACCAAAAATACTTTTCAAGGATTGTGTGGTGGGTTTTTACAATTTACATGATCTATTGAAGCCATAAAATCCTTTTGCAGGCCATAAGATGATGGTGTTAATCCTCAAATGATATCAAAGGACCAAAGAGCCATCCTTGGTGCACAAGACCTCATAATGGCATCTGCAGTAGGAGCCTAGTTGACTTAATCGACTAGCAACTATATTCAACTAATTATTTGGGTCAATTAACTGCTTCGTTGGGTCAGTCAAATGCTTAGTCAAGTCGAGCAACTAAAGTAGTTAAGGAAGTTATAACTATCTCCTATGTTGTAACCACATATATAGACATGAATATGTAATGTAAAAGAGTTTTTTTATTGATCATATAATAAAGAATACTTGTTCTTAGCTCCGCTACTACTTTTCTCTATGATATTCTTCTATGTATGATTGATTTTGTATTTGTTGTATAGTACGCTTGGTTAACTGCACTACTAGTAACTTCTTATTATGTAATCCCATTGATTACAACATTGGTTTTGTTGCTTTTAGCACATTATGTAGGACTATAAGATAGTGCATAATGTTAAAGTTACAACATCATGAATCATTATCCAGGTCAATATTATGTGTCAAGATTGATCCTCGTGTGTCGAGGTAGTTCCTTATAGGAGCCCGAGTTGGACTCAGGAAACTTCAAGAAGAATCTTGAGTTGGACTCAAGAATGGTTAAGCTTCATGTGTTGAGACAAATGCTTTGTATGTCAAAGTGATAATGTTGTACAATCTTGCTATTCAAGGCTAAGGTCTTGTGTGTCAAGACAGATCATCATGTGTTGAGGTGGTGCCTCATGTGTTGAGGTGATGCTTTGTATGTCGAAGCATGTATGGTGTGTGATGTACTACTAACCATGGTTAAGCTATTAAGTCTCCTCTAGAGATTGGCCACCTCTAGAGTGAATTATTTTAGCATATAACCACTTGGAATGATAGTAGAACAATATGATCACATCATTGGGAAAATTTCCATAGAATATTTGATATGATAATTAAGAAAAGAGATAAAGATAAGATGTGGGAGAATTCGAATTGCATATAAAGAATTAATTAAGAGAGAATTCAAATTGTTAAACTTCAGTAAATCAAAGGAGAACTCGAATTGATCACTACAATGATGTTAGCAAGAAAGAATCAATTATGAGAGTTAACTAAGAGAGAACAAAGAATATCTATTTAACTAAGTGTTATTGCATGATGACACTTATGTTAAACTAAAAAATGACACTTGAGTTGCGACACTTGCATGACGACACCTAAGTTAGCCACCTAACTAAGTGGGAAAGCTTCTAGTTAAGGGGAGAGTTCATCCTAAGAGACAATTCAGTGAGTTAATTCATTGCATGAGAAGTGTGGCACACTTATTCATGCAAGATTGATGCATCCAAATAGAGGGCGAGTTCATCTTGAAGTCAGAAGATAAAAATATAAGCTAATGCATGAGAAGAATGTATAAATATGTTATACAGGATTGATGAATTCAATGTGAAGAAAATTCTCTTCTCCCTTGAAGGCAATGCATTTTTCTTTGTGCAGGATATTATTCTGAGTCTCTCTCTTCTTTATCTTTCTCTTCCTCTATAATTGCACCAGGGTGCTTGATGTAAAATACATTCTCTACTATCTATCAATATACTAAGGAAGGTTTTTCTAGGATTTCTCCCTCGTGTCATAGAGGGTTTCCCCAAGGTAAATTCATGTGTCGAATGTGATTTCTTATGTGTATGATTGTTATTTGATTTCAAGGACTACTGCATTTCCGAATTAAAGATAAAAAATTTACATGGTATCAAAGCTCGGGGCGTGAAAGAGCTAAGTTTAGAAATCAAGCTTGAGCCTACATAGATCCAGAGTGTGCACAGTACTTGAATAACTATGGATTCAATATCAGTAAGACCGGAAGACTGTCTTGAAGGAACTTCGAACTTCAATACTTGGAAGGTCAGGATCCTAAATATCCTGGAAGAGCATGGTTTCGATGGATATGCATCCATTGTTATTTAAGAGCCTACTTCTAATATAGGGTGCATTACCTTCAAGAAGAATAAATCCAAATCAAATAGAATCATTTATGATTCCTTGAAATACAAATTGATGCTCGTGATTATTCCATTGAAGACTGTAAAGGAATTCTTCAACAGTTTGACAAATATTTATGAGAAGAAGGTGCCCAGTCAAAAGAGAGCATTGAAGAAAAAGATTCGAAATATGAAGATGGAAAAGGATGAAGTTGTGGCTTCCTTCTTCACAAATATCTCTCACATACGAGATCAACTCATGAGTATTAGTGTGACGACCGATGATGATGATCTCATTCAGATTGTTTTCGATGGTCTCCCATCTTCATGGGATATATTATTGGCTGCAGTAAATGGTCAAGAAGTGCGACCTAACTTTGAGAGACTGTGGCATGGTTTCCTACAAAAAGAAGGGTGAATCCAGAGAAAGTGTACTGCCTCCAAAGAAGAGAACCTCGCTCTCGCAGCACAGATGAAAAGATGTAAGAAATATCACACGAAATTATCTCATCAAAAGCAGAATGATTTTAATAACTTTGTTAAGTATAAATTTAAATGTTTCAATTGCAATAAGAAAGGCTATTATGCAAGAGAATGATGTGCAAAGCATTGAAAGATGAAATTTCAAGGGTAGGTTCAATGCTTCTACTGCTATAGAAGATGAACCTACAAGAAATAATTCATCTGATGATCAAGAGACAAAGAATGAGTATTATCTTGTCTCATCCCTTTCTGGATCCATTACCACCAGTGATGAAACATGGCTGGTGGACAGTGGTGCATCCAAGCACATGACTAGATATAGGATCGTTATCACAGATATGAAGGAAAAGAAGTTTTCCTGCAAGGTAGAGCTTGGAGATAATACCACCTATTCGATCCAAGGTATTGGATCCACTTCCTTTCAGTTGGATTCAATAGATGTAATGCATGTGGATGAAATTATACTTGTACCCAAATTGAAGAATAACCTCCTATTTTTTTGGTTCTAGAAGATAAAGGATTCAAAGTTATATTTATGGAAAACAAAGAGCTCATGTTGCCTAAACATGAATACTTGAACTTTGCATCATTGATTGGAGTTAGAGAGGGAGGTCTCTACAAAGTTCCTAGAAAACTCATTCGAGCAATGATCTATGACACAATCATTCCTTGTGACCTATGGCATAGCATGCTTGGTCATCTCCATTTCAAAGCACTACCCAAACTGCAAAAGATGGTGAAAGGTATGCCCATGTTTAAATCTGATTTTGATAGTTTTGTAGAGGTTGTGCTCTCGGAAAGAACATTAAGAAGAGTTTTCCAAGTAGTACCAAAAGATCCAAGGGGATCCTTGACTTGATTCATTTCGATCTATGTGGTCCTATGTCTGCACCCTCCTTGAGTGGTTATTTGTATTATGTGCTTTTCATAGATGAATTCTCTCTCAAGTCATGGGTTTATTTTATGAAAGCAAAGAGTGAAACTTTCAACAAGTTTCAAGAGTTTAAAGCACCGGTTGAGAATCAAACTAGAAATCACATTCATGTTTTGAGATCTAATAATGGTTGAGAGTTTGAATCCCATGAATTCAATGACTTATATCGATATGCAGGAATAAAAAGACAACTAACTGTACCCTACAACCCCCCAAAAAATGGGGTTGTTGAAAGAAAGAACACAACAATATGTGAGGCTGCAAAATCCATGATGTGTGATCAGGATCTGCCCACATCCTTATGGGGAGAATCCTCCATCACTATTGTTTATATTCAAAACAGAAGCCCTCATATTATCTTGGGAGAAAAGACACCTGAGGTTTTCACTAGTGAAAAACCAGATGTTGGACACTTGAAGATTTTTGGTAGTCCTTTTCACATTCACATACCAAAAGAGAAGAGCAAAAATATGGAGCCATCCAAAAAGAAAGTAACATTTATTAGATATATTGAATCCTCTAAAGGTTACAGAATCTATGTTCCAGGACAAAGAAACATTGAAGTCAGTAGAGATGTAACATTTCATGAAGAGGTTTCCTTCAAGCGCTCCAAAGAACTTCAGTGTGATTAATATATGGATGAGCATGATACTCCTATGATGGAGGATCCAGTTTTTTATTCTCCCCTTTCACATGGTGAGAGGGAGAAGCCAGATGAGTCCATAAATCCGCTTGATCCTGAAGAGCCAAAAGATATGATAGAAATATATCTTGATGAACCTCCTGCTAAGAGGATATCTACATGGTGTCGAGACATTCTACAAGAGGTAGAAAAGCATAGAGCACCTCGAGGATAATCCATACACTAGTAGAGAAAGTGAGTTAAATGACTAAAAAAATACTAAAATATGACTATAATATAGAGAGCAATTAAATGGTCTTATCATTTTTTATAAGTTTACCTTTTCCACCTTAATTTCCCCTTGGTACTTTGCATTCTTCAAGTTTGACAAAAGTTACATGAGTAGCCTTCACCATTGATCTTAAGGAAGGATTTAACATTGAACATCAATACCCCTTTTGGCCTTCCTTATTCCCTACTAATTTGAAATGATACTAATTCTTCACACAAGGAATCTTACTGGAAATTGGTTAGGCCAAATTGAAAATGAAACATAAATGTGCTAGTATTTCACCTAGGTAGAAAAAGTATAACATTATTTTTAAATACTTATGAAAAAAATAAGTTGTAATGTTTTTAGTTTTTAACCCAACAAACAAATATGAAATTCCAATGTTTGGAGGGTTGACTAAACTTCCAAGATCTTAGACAATGGAAATTTGACATCCCATATCTTGGTAGTTCAGACATGAAAGTTTGAAAGCCAATTCACCCACCAGTTCTAGTTCATTCTCCTAGTTGTGGCTGGTAGTTAAGAATATAACTGTTGTATTTAATTATCAAACGCTTCTCGATGAATTGATCCTCTCATTGACACCAAGAGAAGGCTCTAGACTCCTTGTATTCAATGTAACCTTCTTGTGTTGTATTATATTGTATTGTATTGTATCATATTGTATTGTAATGTTTATGATGTCTATGGTTGGAAGCCTGTTTGAGAGGATGAAATCATAATAGAAGAAAAGAAAAAAGTTCTACCCTGCTCTATATCATTCCGGGGTGTGATTGCGTTTTTCTTATGCTCTATTCTCTATTTCACTATGTGCTTGTAAGGTGGTTCTTATAGATTGTTGTATATTTATCCTTGGAGAATGATTACTTGTTTTTAATAGTCATTGCAAAATATGTTGTTAGTTTGATTATCTACAAGTTGACCAAGATTGTTGCTTGTAAAGAATATTGTACAAAGATTGGTAGATATAAAGCATACCACTATATCGTGTTACAAGAGACAAAATAGTTACAAGGGATTTCCTCAACACTATGTCTATATAATGATAATAATTACTTTATATTTACATTATAATATTAATATGTGTGAGTGGGGGGTTATAGTTTTCATTTTTTTAATTACTTGTATTATACTCAATTAAATTAGAATTTCTTGTAAAGCTATGTAATATTGGAAAAATTAAGTATTTAATTTTTTTTAATTGTATATATTTTATTATTATTTAATTATCTTAACTTTTTTAAATGATAATTAGCCAACTAACACTAATTTTTCATTATTATTTTCTTTTCTTTTTTTCCAGGGAAAAAACTATTTTTAATTCTTTTAGTTTTTTTAATAGTAATTAATTAATAGATACTAATGTAAATAATTTGCTTCATTATTATTATTATTATTATTATTTTTTTCCCAAAAAAAAAGACAAATAATTTCAATCCAACAAAGAAAAAAAAATCTCTTCATTTGCTTCAAACACTTTACAAATAATTTAATCTTTTTTCGAACACTTATAAAATGATATAATAATCAACTAATACACAAAGTAAAAATATTAAAAAAAATTGACATATTATATTTTCATATATTTCCAAGAAAACGCCCAAATCCCAGAAATAACAAATGTAGTGCTGTGTATGCTCAAGAAGTACCTTCTAAAAACTCTTCCAAGAATAGTAAGCCTTTAGAAAGAGTTAATCCAACTTTAGACAAAGTGTCAATTTTAATATTTAATTCTTTGTATATATGAGTATAAGTGAATATTTAATTTCTTGTATATATGAGTATAAGTGATTGTGTGGGAAAAGGAAAGAACTTTATTTTAATTAATTAAAAAGAATGTTGAGATTAACCTTTTGAGTCTGAACTAAATTTAACATACAATTGATAATAAGGATAATGAGAATACCATTCTGAATATGAAGTAAATTAAAGTAAATTTAACAAAAGGAGAAATACCAAAATCCTTTTACGTTTAGGAAACTTGAGATCCATAAACTCCCATAATTATTGGAATTGAGTCCCAAATTTTCTTTGAATTGAATTGAGTCACTTGATGATGGGATGTTTTTGTCACTTAGATATCACTTCGCCCACTTATTTGAAATGAGTTTCTTGATGAAGGGACTTTTTCTTTCTTTTCAATCATCACTTAGTGTTCAAATTTTTCACCCATCTATTTGATTGAGTGTTCAAAGTTTTCTTGTAGTGTGTATAGAGATAGAACATATATTTTAGAACAACCTATAAAATAAGATTGGATCTATCTATATAAATTCCCTATCACACCAAATATAATGTCATATAAATTCCCCCACACATCAAATATAAAAAAGGTTTAGAATTTTTAAGCTCTTATCAATCACACCAAGTTTTCATACACCTAAATTTTATTTGTTAAGATCGAACATATAAAGATCATGGTTTGGGATCTTATTTTTCCATATTTTAATCCACCACTAATTGATTCATTGTTTTAAAACTATATTTTGTTGTATAATACCCATACAATGTTTTATAACCAAATTTTATTGTATAATAACCCATAGCTTTATTATGAAACCAAGTTAGTTCATATATGCGACATCTTTCAATCTTATATATGCGACATCCTTCAATCTTATATATGTGGTGCGTTCTTCTCAATTGAGATTGACATATATTCCATGCATGCGTCTAAAAGTTTTGTCTAGTTATCCATTAATCTATGCATGAGTTTGGATATTAAGACTAAAAGTTTTGTTTGATTATCTACCCTTATCTATTGTATGAGGGTTTTCAAACAACTTCAATGTACACCCCATAATATCTATTGTATGAGAGTCTCCAAACAAATTCAATGTACACCCCATAATGACATTAACCCCAGCCTTATCTATTGTATGAGGGTCTCCAAAAAAAATTCAATGTACACCCCATAATATCTATTGTATGAGGGTCTCCAAACAAATTTAAGGCACACCCATAATGACATTAGCCCCACTTGCACTTGTTGTGGGCCATTTTTACCAACCAAGACATGAACCTACGTGACGAAAATTTCTTTAAGCATCATCATTGGAATGTTCAAAATTATTAAATATTTAAAAAAATTAAATCCTTTTATATAAACATTGTATGTTTAATATCTTAATAATATTTTATTTTATATAAATATTTTATTTTCTTTTAACTTTTCATAATAATGTTTATATATTAAGCACGTATCAAAGTTGAAGAGTTACTCTTAATTTCATGTTGAAGATAAATATTCATCTCTTTCATAATGAAAAGTTGAAAAAATATTTATACTTTAATTGAAAAAAATAAATTAAGTATACACTTCAAAATAAATATTTTTCTTTATATTGTTTACAATGTTTATAATGAATTAATCACTAGATACATGTACATTTTAATTTCAATAAAAGTGAGAGCATGTATACCTTATAATCAAACCATGCAAAAATGTGTGGAAAAGTGAGAATAACTATAATCCATGATGCATAAGTTAGTAGGAACAACCATGATCCATAATGCATAAGTTTGGTTATATGAATAATTACACAACCTTTTGGATATATTTTCTAAGAATCTCACATATGCATAAAAAATTTATAGTTCTAATCATTAATGCTAAAAAGGATATGTATTTGTGACATTGGGCTTGGGATGGCATAGAGGGAAAGAAAGTTACGAAGAATTCTCAAAATATTTTACATTTAAAGTATTTACAATGATGTTAAAGTTGATCTATAACAAAACATGAAGTGAAAGAGTGTACTATATAGAGATGCATAGAGTAGGGAAATGGGGAATGACTATTTGGAGAATAGAGAAGGAAGGATTTGTTGATGTAAAAAATTCAATGAACAAAATCATATTTTGAATGCTATAATCCATATTTTAGGTTTGTGTAGTTCACAAAGGCCCTTTTTGTACAAGTTCATATCTAAACTTAATTAAGAATATGTGTCAATAAGAAAAATTCATTGAGCTTAATAGAGATTTTGTCCCAAACAAAATCATTGAATAGTTTTTTCAAAAATAAAGAAAAAACTATGCATTATATTTATGATGAAGCTGACCAAACTTACACAAGGTTCATGGATTGTCAAGAGATATATATTTAATTATTAGTTATATGTTTCCTAATAATGGGAATTACATTAATTACAAATTGAGTAATTCAAAGGCCCAATAATGTGGTCAAATAATAAAAAAATATTAGATATCAACATTGTAACCCTATCATAAATTTTAACACAATATGCCATTACCAATGCCATGAAGTGACTATAAATCAACATGTTAGATGCTTTTAAAGAGACGGAATATGTAAACATGAAGAAAAAAAAGATGGCCACATTTTCTTAGGTTCATTCAATGCTTATTATTTGCTTTTCAAAATTGTCATCACACCACACATTTACAATTAATCTTATTAATAAGTTCTCAATGCCATTATAATTTACACCCATAATCGTGTCACTAATTGTATTAATATTTTACAAAGCCAAAAATAACATAATGAAATTATGGTGATTATAGGATCTCAAAATATTAATATTAAGTATAGAAACAAAATGTGATCCCAAATTTCATATCGATAAGAATAACAATGATCATAACCCATGAATTCAAGTGAATATTTATAAAGGGAAGGTCGTCTCCAAGCTTCTTCCTAAAGCTTTCATTAAGTAACACTAATAGAGTTGCATATATCAATATGATAGTAAGATTATCTAGGAGTGAACTATGTGATGGATTTCTTATTGTAGAATGGTATATTACAACTTATTTATGTGATAGATTTAATATTATAGAATGATACATTGAAACATATTTATATGATGGATTTAATGTTGTAGAATGATACATTGCGACCTATTTACATCCTTTCAGTCTTCTTCACTATCTCAGCTCCGAGATTCGCTTGTTTCAATATCATTCACAGTTTGATAGAACAAGATGTAAGCATTGAAGTTCTTGTTGGGATCGGATGCTACCGTTTCAGACGACCCAAAACAATCCTGCACCTCACTCTCCTCGATCTTTCCCACCTTCTCATCATCAATCTTGAGCCATTCGCCGCCGCTCTTCACTAGAGCAATGTAGTGCCCATAATTCACTCCGCGCCCCACATGCACCACAACAGCAAATAAAGAGTACAGAGGATCTTGACCTCCATAACTGTTAACAGGCAGTCTGAATTCCATGGGGAACGCCACACGATAGAACAGCTTCTTGAATCCCTCCAATCCAGCTGTGTATTTGAAACGTTTCAGCTGGCAAATCAGAACCCCAGGAGGAGACTTGACCCTCAACCTCTTCTCGGCTTCTTGAAAATGGCAGCACTTGTCGCACCAGTACTTGTTTTTCCCACTCAGTTTCTCCACAGCGCTGAATGCATTCAGGCAGCTCGACAGAGAAGAATTTTCTTGAATCTCCACGCTCAGATCCATGAACGGCTCTTCTCTGCATGTTACACTCTCGCAACACGAACACCGAGTTTCGTTTGAGAATATACCTCCAAATATCTCACGAATACCACATATTGCACCCTCGGCTGCTTCCTGTGTGTTATTCCATATTGTGATTTCTTCGTCGAGATTATTCAAAAGAAATATCAAAAACTCATGTGCATCCTGTTGGATTTCACTGCCACTGAAAATTTCATTCTCTGCCATTACCAACTCTACGAATCGTCTGGGAGAAACATGAGACGATTTTTTGGATTGCATCTGATGGAATAAATCTGCCAAGCAATTTAGCAAATTATTATTTTGATCATCACTTCCTCCATTACAGTAATATTGGAGCAACTTATTTCTGAAAGGAGCGCAGAAATAAAGGGCCTGAACAACGCTGTTACAGTAGCATGTATTCCCCAAGTTCTCCAGACCTACATAGTCCTGGCCATCTTCATTCTTTGTGAAAAAGAAATCTGAAATCTTATAATGAGCGAACCCTAAAACTTTCAATCCCGAATTCAGAAGATTCATGAAAACTTTTAAAAGATTCATCACAACTTTTACTGCTTCCAGCTTCCTTGTGAGATCTCTGCTATCAGTTTTCTTTGTGTATTTCTAAGATAGAATTTATAGGTAAATGGAATTTCGAATTACTGAGGCCCCTGCCGACATTTCTAATATTTTGCTCGCCAGCTTTGATGTTCTTCCATTGACGGCAGGCACTACTACATAATCTTCGGAACTGCATATTCCCACTTTTGTAGTGGACATTTTAATTTTATATTTTTGCCAAAATCAGTTACTCCAACTGAAAAATTGAGTGGGTCGATATTATTCATTTGAAATAATTTAATAATAAAAAATAATGTGCACCATTGCATTGTTCGACACTACAATCATTGTTGTCGCTAAATTCTTTGATCATACGCGTGTTAAACACAGTTACATAAATTGATCGTACGCGTGTTAAACACGGTTACATTATAAATATATAAAAATAGAGACATCATATTCGAAAGTTTAAATTTTGAGGTTTCTGTCGGTAAAGTAATATTTATATATATTTTTAATTTCTATAGATCAAAGGTACATTTACTAGGGCATTATTTTAAAATTTAAGTTCATGTCGGTAAAGGGTTTTTATTTTTTATTTTATTTTAAATTCCAAATCATCATATGTAATTTCACTAAAATATTTTAGTGATTTTGGGTCAACCATCATATGTAATTTCACTAAAATATTTTAGTGATTTTGGGTCAACTAGTTATGGGTAAATCTAGGACGGTATGATTATTATGTAAGGATTGAAAAGTTAGGGTTTGGGATAAATTATGAAAAACTAGGGTTTAGGGATAAATTATGACATTTAGAGATTAACTGTACCACGTTATGATTATTACTTAAGGATTCAAAGTTTACAATCTAAAAAGTTAGGGTTTAGCGATTAATTATGATATTTATAGGTCGATTTTATGTTTGAGTAAGAGTTAATTTATTTTATTTTAAAATCTAAAGTATTTATTTAATTTCACTCAAACATGTGGGAGTTTAGTGATTTTGAGTCAATTAGTCGAGGGTAATTGTATGAGGATATGCTTATTTTGTAAGGATTGAGAATTTGAGGTTTAGGATAAATTATGGGCCCTCGCACGAAGTTGAGGGACTTTTTAGATGCAACCGTGCATTCACAAAACATGCTAGGATTTAGTAAAATGAAAACGCGTGTGCGTTTCTTAGAACTAGGCATGGGCGGGCTCTGAGCCTTCCATGTCAGTTAACATGTAGGATAGGATTCCATAACGTGCGCACACGTTATGTATCACTATAACGTGTGTGCATGTTTTGGTTAATATAACAAAAACCAACAAACAGTCCACGGACCACAGCCACTGTTTGTTCACAGAAAACCGAAATGCTCAAGCGATTAGAACTTCCAAAAATGTCTTGGAGAAGTGAAAGGGGGGGGGATTCGGAGAGCAAGGAGGGTGATTTCGTTTTGCAAGGAGGATTGGAAAGGTAGGCATCCAAACATTCATCCTTTCATCAATAAAAATATAAATTTTTATGTTGCCCTAAATTAAAAATCCATGTAAATGAAATTCCAAAACTAAATTTTTTTAAAATTGTTATTTAACATATGGCAATTCCTCCATACTATCAATCCCCTTAATGAATTTTGTATCCACCTAAGCAATAAGGGATTTGAATCCCAACACCAACTTTTCTTCAATATTTTTCCCACATCTAATGCAAATTGGAAAAGAAAAACCATCCACCATTTGGCTAGGAAGAGGAACTATGGACTATAACCCAGGCTTGGTTTCTAGAATTGACTCAACCAAACCCTATGTTTTTTTCTCACACAATATTTTACCCTAAAAATGTCCAACCAATGCTTGTGAAGCCAACCCAATGGAATGATGGATTTTACATCATCCCCCAAACCCCAAGGGACTAGGTTCCCCTCCTTTGCAGACACACTGCTTACTTTGTTGCTGAGATGAACTACCACATCTTTTTTGGCCTCTTTCACCACCAAGACACTCAATCGATGGTTTTGGGTATTCATACCTAGCAATCGATAAGAGATTTACTTCATGGAACAAGCATAGATCAACCCTCACATTCAAAATCTTTCCCCTTCTTAATGATGCAAAGGACTTCACCACCAAATCTTCCTCATCATACACCAGATTCTGAGCAAGGAAAGGGCCATGAACATGAAATGAATTAGATACAAAAGAGAAATTTCTTAAGGTAGAGTATGACGAATAACATCTTCCCCAATACCTTGGCTCTAGAAAGGTGTACATAAAGTGCTTTTAAGGCCCCCACTATCTCGATCCTTCATTAATAATTGAATTAGGAGCTCTCTACCATCGATCATTAATCGATTTACATGTAGTTGATCCTCACCTTCCACTTTTGTTTACATGTAATTGTTATTATAGTATTTTGAGATGATATTTATGTTTGTAATGTATTCGTTCTTGCACAAAGTTTGTACAGTTTTCATTTTTGAGAGATGTCATTATAGCACATGTATAAGTTTCTAATGATTTGTTTTATTTTTATTTTTTTATTGCAGTGACGACCATGGATACACATTCAGACATCCAAAGAGAAATTGAGAGGCTCAGAGAAATTCGATCCTCAATAACTATTGTCGATGATATGCACCGTATGCTTGCATCCAATTTGGATGCAATGATAGAGACCTTTAGTAGGTCTAATGGTGCACTGCACGATATTGCTACATACAGAGAGAGAAAGAAGCAAGGATATGCTGATGGAATTAGCTACAAAGAAGTTAAGAAGATGAAGATAACAAAACAACATATGTTTACCTTTTTAGAGATCCACAGACGGGTGAAATCCCAAATGAAAACAAAAGGAATATTTCTATCGAGTGGTGTACATATCAACCATTCATAGATAATTGGATGGACCGGTGGTACATGGTGTTTGATCTACCACCACATAACAACAAGGAAATGCCTCTATATTTTCTAAGAAAGATGTACGCAGAATTGGTTTTGGAAAAACATGTTAATTATTTTGATATCTTGGAGTACCAAGGCATTGGGATGGGGATGCCTCAACAACGTCCCAATGCGAGGCACATAGATCCCAATCTCCTAGTATCTCCGCCTCACAGGTAGCTACCCAGGCCAGATGTGTCGCTTGCACATCAGTTGGTCCCAGAAATGTAGGAGTTATTCCTACTGTTGGCATAGGCAATTGTTCACCATAACACGTATCTTCAAGGTATGTACCAGGCAGGGCCATCAGAGCCACCATCTATGGGTGGAGTAGAGTCACCACCTCTCGGTGGGGTATATACACCACCTCCCGGTGGGGTAGAGCCACCACTTTTCAGTGGTCGAGGAGCATCTAGTAGTGGCACTAGACTTGTACATCATGAGCATAGCTGAGAGCCCCACCCATGCACAGTATGCAACCATCTTTGCTTTGGTCCTGTCCAAACAGATGATACCTTTACTGGGTATTTTACATAGGTAAGTAAATGGTTAACAAATTAGTGTCATTTGTAAATTATTTTCCTTACTATACACATATATAGATTGCTAATATTTTTAATGATTTTAAAACTTTTATTTGCTACAAGAAGGGCGCGAGGGGGAAGACTTTTCCACTGATGATGTAGAGGATAGTCCAAAGGCTCATGCACTAGCACCGTCCGATGTACAAGATTCTATCATACCTTCAGCGCCAACAACTCACACTAAGGTAACTATTTCACCATGACATTATTTTAATACATGAGTAAATGGTTAACAATTTAGTGTCATTTGTAAATTATTTTTCCTTACTATACACATATATAGATTGCTAATATTTTTAATGACTTTAAAATTTGTATTTGCTACAAGAAGGGCATGAGGGGCAAGAGGCTCATGCAGTAGAACCTTCTGATGTACAAGATGTTTTCATACCTTCAGCGACAACAACTCACGCTGATGTAACTATTTTAACATGACATTATTTTAATACATGTTTTTTTTTTATCACATGTTACTTAATTAATGCTACACGATCTAATATTTACAATTTTCTAAATTGTAGGTTGTAGATCCCCCTCAAAGGGAAATGTTTTCATCTAGTGAGCTCCCCCCTGGATACAAGCGATGGTGTGCCCATAGAGACACAACAGGTGGTAGAACGTTTCTTAGAATTGATTGAAGTATACAGTATATCGGTATGTATTTCATCATTGTCAGTTTGTTAATACATTCTATTTCATTGTCCAATGCATTTCTAACTACGTCAGTAATTGGTGATTGTAGCCACCAGCTTCTATACTTAGGAGACAGTCAGCAGTTGCCACTCCTCATAGTCCAAATGTGAAAAGGGGACAAGTGTATAAGAGAGGCTCCACTCCTAGAAAGGGTGTGGATGTCCTCTATAGAAGACACATGGGAGATCCATCTACCCCTCACCTAACAAGGGTCATTGATGCTACAGTTAGTGCCGCATCTGTAATAGCCACAAGTCATATAAAGGTAACTATTTCAACAATTACAATGCATTAATTAACCATATTACTATATTGTTTATTCATGCATGTCTAACTATTTCTCCATTTGGTGATTGTATCCATTAGCGGCAACAGTGCCTTGCCCCTCTACTCAATCCATAGTTCTAACTGGGTCTCCTCTTGTGGTGAGATGTTCATTAATGACCAAGTATTTTTATTCAATTTACCCAAACATGTTGATCAATGTTGAATTGTTGAATTAATTGAGATATGATCTTTTATTTGTAGAGCACAACTATAGAGAGGCCTTAAATGAGCACACCGCAGACATCTATACCTCGACTAGATTTGGTGAGTGTTTGTCATAAATAATTTGGCCATAAGTTAATTTTTAAGTTTGTTAATGCTAGGGTATTAGTGCAGTTATTTGATAAAAATAATGATTTTTTTTGCAGACTCCTAAGATGCAGAGCGATCCTAGGAAGATGTTCGATAGAAGAAAGTCAGGGAAAAACAAGCAAAAGATTGATTTTTGATGTTGCATAGTCTTGTATATATGTATTTTGACATACATGTGCACATTATTGTACTTAGGGATACATGTACATTGACAGGCCATTTAAGGGCCGGCTACTTTGCCATATTTTGTATTACAAACATTCAACTGTCAATGCATGATACAATATATTCCATATTTTCTCTTTAGTTTCCACTTGTGCTTGTGATGATTTATCTCTTCCACAAATTGATAAATTATTCTATTTAAATTTATATAATTACATTTTAAGCAATATGTATTATCTTACATTTATTGCATTGATCAAGTAACATCTCACCATTGTGTTATGAAAACATTATCTTAATGGAAAAAACTAATAATATCTTTCAACAGTTCAATGAACTTAGTACATGCATTCTAATTTGATATCTAATTTAAAATTTTGGTTTTTGTCAACTCCAAGAGTTCATACCCATTAATCAGGATTATGGTTGCAAGGAAAAAACAAAAGTTACCAAAATAAGTCAAAATATGTTTGAATAACCTCTGTCATGTAAAACATGCTACGCATATCATCAATGTAACCCTATGACATTTTCACAAACTAAGAGGAAGTGTAATAGATGCTACACATTTCATCAATGCTATTGTATTTCATCAATCAATACGTACATGAGCATATATGAAGTTCGGTTAAAGTGTTCCTACTCTAGCATGCTAAAAACAATGGAAAAGTATAAAGTACAATGGCAAGGAATGCATAACTAAAGTGTAACAAAATTCATTGGGTCTTCATGTGCATATGGTCAAATATATGTAACAAATATACCCTAGTTTGTTCCAATATGCTAACCAATAGATGGTCATGAATTCACTCTCATAAAATCGTTGAAGATATTATAAACCCTATCCTTACTAAACCCTAGTATTTAAGACCCTGGTTTGTGCGTTACCTCTTTCATATGTCCATTTTCCACTTGTCATAATGCAAAAGTAATCATATAGAATCTATGGAAAATGAAATACCGAACTAGTTTAATGATCTTCCTTGATAATGTTGTTTTGATGAAGTAAAATGCGATGTTCATGTTCCTATGTTTGTAAAAAGGATGGATTATCCTCATATGAAAATGTATTTAAAATTGAATGTACTTGATTGATACAAACGATGATGTAATGGTTGTTCATTGTGATTTGGAAAGTATTCCCCCATGACTTGATGGAAAAGGTTCATGGTGACTTTGATCTAACAAATCTAGCAAGGATCATAGGGATATCATCGATGAAACATCGCCTCCATTTTTTATTTGGAACTTTGAATTCTTAAAAATGACATTAATTACTCAAAATGCAAATATAGTGGAACACTAAGGAGTTGTTAAATGACGTGGCACACTAAGGACATAGCAATCTACCAAGGGTGTAGTGTGGTAGGTTTGATTTCCAATATTTGAATGTCTAGTTCTAGAATCAAAATAAAAAATTTCAAAGTTGACCCCCATGTGCAAAACTACACACTCCCTTACTGAGCAAAACCCTAGTTTCCAAAATGGACCTAAACAATGACACCTGGGTCATGGGACCGGAGGGAAGGGGCACCCCTAGCACTATCCCAATGTCCCGAATCCAACAGATTCGACGGTTTATCAATTCGAGCCACGATCATCATTCTATGGCTTGTTCTAGCTCGCATCCCAAAGGCCTTCAGGGACACTTGTCGGATACCTATCGGGGGCATAAAATTCTAACCATGCAACAAAACTGGGTTTCGGGAAGTCTTGCAAGTGTGTCTAGGAAGGTTACAGCTGTAAATGCTATCCATAAGTCCATGGTTGATGATTTTGCGAAGTTGACCCCCATGTGCAAAAATTGCACACTCCCTTATTGAGCAAAGCCCTAGTTTCCAAAATGGACCTAAAATATGACACCTGGGACATGGGATCGGAGGAGAGGGGCACCCCTAGAACTATATCGATTTCTTGAATCCAATGGAGTCGACGGTTTGTCTTTCTGAGCCATGGTCATCATTCTATGGCTCGTTCCAACTCACATCCACTAGTACAAAATGAGAGCTAAGTGACTAGGTGACTAAAATAGTTAGTCACCATAGTTTTTTCAAGGGATAAATGACTAAAATTGAGCATCTTTAAGTGAGCGAATTAAAAATGACTAAGATAAACTACTAATTTAGTCACGAGATAAAACATACGACTAGATAACAAGTGACTAAAATACAATTGACTAAGATAAATGACTAATTTAGTCATATGAATACAAATATGACAAGCTAACAATGACTAAGACTAAGTATTTGTTGTTTATGTTAGTCACTTTTAGTTGTGTCATCGAGGAAATGAAAAATTACAATTTTGACAATGAATTTGTACATTTTACTAAATTTTAACACTGCATATGGATACATGAGAGACTCCCTCTGTCACTTGAGAACATTTTCTTCTTTCAAGACATCTAGTGAGGTACCTACAACTTCAAATGTTGGTAGATGTGTTCGCTGGTCTCAATCCTCTTATGTAAGTGAAATATTATCGTCATCATGTGAACTCAAAATTATATACTCTAGTTGGTCTCAAGCTACAGATGTTGGTGCTTTTATAATTGGAGAAATATGTTATTATTTACATGGTAGATGTGTGAAATTTATACAGGTATGCTTAGGAAAGCATTACAAAATAAATATTAACTTAAGAGTTCACCTTGTGATCCACGTGTTTTGCATTCTTGTATGCGTAGGTGTGCACTTTATCAAGAACATAAAGAAATGCAAAGAGATTCTTAATTAATAATGCATACCTACATATTTTGAATCTATGAGGTTAATACTTTTGCAAGAACATTGTGAATGGTTATATGGAGGTTTTAGCTAAAAACATTGTTGATGCTATTGTTTCCCTTGAGCATAGATATTATGGAAAATGTTCTATGTTCAAAGAATCAACTACAAGATACCTTAGTGTATTGATCTGCCTAATGTGTCCTCACCTTACTTGTGGATTTATAGAAATATGATTCTAGCTCTGAATCCTTTGAAAAATTGCCAAGTGTCAAAATATAAACTATTCAGGAGGTTGATAAAAGGTTTTAAAACGATATTGTATAACGACCTCTTAATTAAAGTGGTTTTAGAGGCTAAAAATAGTTTAGGATGCTCAAATACATCTTTTGAAAATGGTTTTCCATATCCCTAAATACATCAATGGCTACCAAGTGTCAATTGTTAGGCCATTTCAAAGGTATAAAGGTTCGTTAAACTCCTTGCTTAATTTTCTAAGCTCCAAAATCAATGTGATAAAGCCATATGCAGAGTACATAAATCAATGTTCTATGTTCAAAGAATCGACTACAAAAGACCTTAGTGTATTGTGCTGCCTAATGTTTCCTCACCTTACATATGTATTTATAGAAATATGATTCAAGATCTGAATGCTTTGAAAAATTGTCGCGTAAAAATCTAAACTATTCAGGAGGCTGAGAAAATATTTTAAAAAGACTTGTATCGTAACATCATACCACACCTATTGACTATGTTGTAGGTTTAGTAAGATGGTGTCACAAGTTTGCATAGTCTCCTTTTGTTTCTTGGAGGACATCTATTTGCATGGTTGCATCTTTTCAAATACCAAATCTCTAACTTCAAAGTGCATTTCCTTGTGATGTTGATTTGCTTGTTGATTCACCTTGTTTTGTGCTAACACCAAGTTGTCCTTCAATAGTTCGAGAACCTCTTTTTGGTTCTTGATGCATTCCACAACTTCTTGAACAATAGGGTTCCCTCTATAGAGGATGATACATGTGCTTATCTATGCATAGATGATGACCTAATGAGTCATAAAAGAATTTTCGACAACATGAAATTTCTCCACAACATTAATATTGTTGGAAGACAAATGAATATGCGCCTACTCCTTAGAAGAATCGGGAGGTGGAGGCCCCTCTTCTTATTACTTGATTGAGTGCTCAATATTTTTTTTACTCTTAGAAAACATTTTGGTCTAAGGAACCTTGTAAATATTAAGGTTGGTCTTAACTTATGCAATGGAAATGTTATTTTTATCATTTTTTTTAATTTAAATTTTGTTTTGATTATTAAAATTTTAATTTTACATTATATAAATAAGCAACAAATAATTATAATATATATTATATACATAAATAAATAAATAAAAATAACAATATTATGTATTATATTTATTAAAAATAAATATATTATTCTATATAATAGTTTAAAAAAAAAACAATATATAATAAAAAAACAACACAAACATTACCAATTTCCTCTCCCGTCAGTTATTCTTACCTCCCGACCTCCTGGGTAGACCTCCCGCTATTTTTGGTTATTTAGAAGATGCCCGCCTCGTGTTTGACAAAATTGAAATTTCAGAGGGAAAAGTGTTTATTTAGAATTCTATGATTAATGGATATGCCAAAAAAAAGGGGTATGCAATGAAACTTTTGATCTATATGATGAAATGCAGCAGACGAGTATCCGATTCGATAAGTTTACATTTTCTTGTGTTCTTGGCATTTGCACAGTTTTGCCACTGGGGAAGGATATTCATAGACATATTGTCAGATGTGGGATCGAGGTGGATGCCCATTTGAGTACTGTTCTTAGATCAATGGTCTCAGAGTTGCATCTCAAGGCTCTCGGGTATGTTTCTTTTCCCTAATTTATTTATTTTGAAGTTGGTACGAGAAAAATGCCCTTGGGAGGGGTTGTACCTGCATATTTATGTTTCTTTTTCCGACAATCGACCTTTAACTCTTTTTTATAGAATGCCATACTTAATCTCCATTTGAGTTGGATTCTAATTTTGTTCGGATCATAGCCCTACTGTGTCGATTGGACTGTATGTTTATAGTTATATTTACAGTTATGGATCATAGTTATATTTATAGTTTTTAAAAATATTATTGAGGTTTTTGGACTTATAAGTTTGTTTTTTGTAAAGACAGTAAAAACTAGGTTGTACTTTGGCAAATTTCATACCTAAAAGGTCAACATAACTGAATGTTGCTCTGATCAAAACTATGTAGATTGCACTAGATCACACCCAAAATATTGACAAAAACACGGCATAAACAAAAAATATTAAGGCATTTCATAGTTTTGGAATGCCCACAAGGATGGCTTTTGTTTTTTTGTCTTTTGTCAGTAAAATTCATTGTGCTAGTGTTTGATGTAGCTAGAAAAAGCGAAATCAGAGATTGCAGAAATTTATGGCAATCCCCAAAGTTTGATTATGGAGGCACTCCATTTAGCTGGCTATGTTGGTGCACTAGGGAATTTTCTCATGGTCCCTAAATCCGCTATAACTGGATTGAAGGGTACAATTTTAGACACTACTACAAGTAAAGGTATTTTGAGACATTTATTTAAGACGAAATTGCAATTTCGTCTCTACCTTGAGCCCTTTTTTATTTTTCATTTTATTTTAATTTATATTCTAACTTTCGGTCTCTACTTCTACGATAAAGTTGGGTTGCATAATTGGAACAAAGAGCCGGAAATTAGCCAGGTTATAAAATATTGTTTTCATTTAACTTTCTTCTTTCGATATTTCCAAACCATATTTCTCAATGATGCCACGTTTTGATGCAGGAGCCGCATAGTGTTTTAGGGTTTGAGCTGGAGGTGGCAATACTTCAAGGATGACCTATTCTGATGCAAGAGCAAAAGCATACATTGTTCATGCAGGATTCGAGGTGGAGGTGTTGATACATCTAAGATCCCCAATTCTAATGCAGGAACACGCACATACATTGAACTATTTGGGCTAGGTTTTGAGGCGAAGGCAGGAGAACGAGTTGTAAAATTCTACTACAGGAACACGCACATACTATTGTACTGTTTGGGGTAGGGTTTGAGGCGAACGTAGGAGCACAAGCTGTAAAGCTCTACTGCAGGAACACACACATACTATTGAACTATTTGGGCCTGGGTTTGCGGCGAAGGCAAGAGCATGAGCTGTAAGGTCTGAACTAGGGTTTGAGTTGGAGATTGAAATATATAGAAGGTTAAGGCTTTCATACAATGCCTCATGTTAAACCCCCGATGGCGGAGCTCAAAGGTTGTAGCTAGTATTGACACCATTTTCTGTTGGTATAATTGAATGGGAAGATATCAGTGAGCACCTATTTGGGGTTTTAGTGTTGTGGGTTTTCCATTAAATCTTCCTGCGAAAATCAAAGCCACATATTTGGGAATTTGGTTATTTCTTATGAATCGATCCAAGATTCTCCAAGATGGATGACCCATGAACGAAAACTTTTCTGAAATGTCCACTAAATGCTTGGAGGAAATATCTCATTCTTCAATGGATGAATCATTCAACTTTTCTCCCATGAGAAGTATCTTTGTTCCAAAATGCAAATCCATGGAACAATTTCCCATCATGTTTCCCTAGGATGTGGATCGCAATCTTCACTGTGCAATTTTTTATTACGAGACGAGGTTCCGATTTGGTTTGGAATCCTTGGTTTCTGAAGAATTTGGCACCATGAGAAAGGGAGCATGGCTGCAGAGTAAACACATTGGTCACAGGTACCTCTCATATAATATGTAATCATGTTTCTTCTTTGCAATATGTGCTCTTTATGTTTTTTTCCTATGGATCTCATTGTCAGGTTTCTTAGCATCATTTTTCACTCTTTTGTGGTCTATGAAAATCCCAATCTCTTTAGATTCACATCCTATCCAATGTATGCATAGTTTGGTAATTGAGCCCTAAATGTCAATGTGTTTCTACCCTTCAAGCTAATGACAAACGTCACCTCACTCCCCTATCTCCACCATGTCTTATTAGAGGTACTCAACAATATTGTTGGAAATAGAGGATAGAAAATCTTATACAAATATGTTAAAATAGATGAACAGATGATGGTTTACCGTTTAGGAAAGAGGAATAAGAATGAAGGAGACAGATTTTTACAAAAGAATTTGGGAACCATGCAAGGGAGTTGTTTCAGAATAAAGAGTAACCATTAATGGACATACATACAATCTGGATCTCAAAATAAGGCCAACATACAACCATACATTTTATCATTTATTCATTAGTACAGTATTACTGTCAACAAAACTAAAATAAGGTTGTATCACTGTCAGCAAAACTAAAATAAGGTTAATACATTTTATCATTTATTCATTAGTATAGTATCACTGTCAACAAAACTAAAATAAGGGTTCAATAGGTTAATACATTATGGGTTCGTGGAAATATTCTAGCTTAGTTTCATGAATTTGAAAACATAAATTGTTCAGTGAGAAGTTTGAGTCATCTTATTATTTGTTGGTTTGTGTTTTCAAGAATCTTAGGTCTCTTCAGGAATCATGTTTAGAAGAAGAACTGAGATTTGGCCAAAGATTGTTGCAGGGGAAGACATGGTTGTGCAAGCCAATAGCACTGGAAATGGATTTCATCATGTCAATTCAGTTGATCTCTTCAATCAGAATGGACCGGAATTAGATCCTGAGATAATCTATTTAATTTTTATAATCCTAATATAATGGAAATTGGTATAATCTATTTAATTGGTGTTGGAATCAGATCCGCTTTGGGTTAGTCTACAGATTTCTTTTTATCAATGGTGGGATTTATTAAGCAATATGTTCCTCATGAAAAAATATTTGGTTTATTGTAATGCAGACTCGTAGAAGCCTTTGAAAGCAATTTCTATAAATTCTGGTAATGTCTACATTCCTTGAGGAGTGGCTATGCCAGTGCTAGATAAGGACACAACCTGGGATTTTCAGCATAAGAAGCTATGTAAGGCTTCCACAATTGATTAGGAACAATGATTTCCTAGACTAATTTTGGTTGTAAATTAGATATATTGCAGTGTCTTACAAGTTACAATAAGGGGATGTGTCTACTTTATGTTTAAGGGAGCATCACGGTTAATTTATAGCTCTGATTTTGATTATTGGATAGCTTCATATCTTAGATTCTTTACTGGTTTCATGTTTTGCAGCTGTTGGAGATGTCTTAACTGGTGTTCATTTATATGTGGTGTGTATTCAACTCCTTTATCCTATATGCAGTGTGCATTTTATCCTATTTGTTTATCCACCACTTTTTTTTCTGAGTTTGGAGTTCACCGTTTTGAGTCTTTTGACTACATGACACATATATGATGACCTTGTTGTGAAACGAATCTAAGTCCTTAACCTTATATTCTCTTTTCTCCTCAATGTTGCTAAATGTGATGCTTTCCTAACAATTGTGACCATATCCAAAGCAATCCCTTGAGAAATGTTCATACACTCCTTACAGAGTGTAGTGGCAAGAAACTTCTTTGCTTTTTCATTGGTTATTACTTTAGAATTTATTTTATTAACCCCATATTCTGAAAATGGACAGTCTGTTACATCGAAAGGTTAAAACCACCTCAAGTGAGTTCTGATAAATCCTCAGGAATCTAGTCTAGACTCTAGATGTCCCAATTTTGTTATTTCTACCAACGAATATCATTCCAAGCATTCAAAGGATATTTTTATAAGTTGTGTTGTTGCATATATATTAACCTTTCTGAAGTGTGAGTTTGTTCAGTTTTCATACATATAATTATGCCCGACATTTTGTAAGTGCATGCACACGAATTATTGGGCTAGAGGGGACTCTGGAAGGAGTGGAGTACCAGGGAAAGTTGATTCGAGTTGCAGCGGTATAGTCTGTTTCTAGTTTTTTTTCTTTGGTTTGTAGACATTTAAGATCTCTGATAGCAATAGTGAGTATTTGTTTCCTGAATTTATATCATGCATTCAAGGTGAAAGTTGATGGAGTTTTAAAGCTGGTATGTTAATGCAAAATAATATATATGTATTGTTGTATGTCATGACACATATTTATCTTATCTTCTTGGATCCAGGCAGCTCCTTGGCAATTGAATACTCCAAGAACTCCTCTATATTTTTTCATGTTCCATATCTTCAATAGACTACAAAAACCAGTTACCAGAAACAGATTTCCATTAAATATGCTAAATCTACATCCCTTGTTCCATTTAGCTTTGATGAAAGGGATGATAAAAATATGTTTCACTCTGCAGAAATGACCCATCTACCTGTTAAATTTTTCAGAATTTACTTCAATCTGATCTAGGATCTTAACTGAGAGAACAACATGTACAACATATCTACAGCATATTAATCATGGACACAATAATGCAAGCACACAAGAGACACAGAATTTACTTCGGGAAAACCATAAAGGTGAAAAACCCCAATAACTTCCTCAGAGATAGATAGAGCAATGATACAACCAGAATAAAAGAGATAGTCTTCTCCTAGCAACAGAGCGTCCTCCTCCACAAGTGCGCCACTCTCCAAAGTGTGAGTGAGTGAATAGAATGTTTAAAATGAGAGAGACACACTCTCTATTTATACACTAACTTGACTTGACCTTTACTCAACTAGGTCGGCCTCAACTTAACCACTTAACATAATGCTGACTGGGCCGACCCCCACTAGGGTGGTCTAATAACCCTTTGACCCACATGACTTATACAGGGCCGATCCCAACAAGGTGGTCTAATAACCCATCAAGTATAAGTTACGACACTTACAATATAAATGACGACACTTCCGTATAGAGGAATAATAACATATTTATAGGAATACAATATACATATATTTGAAATACATTCCGAAGTTACATATACATAAACAATACCTCTTCCCATCACGTTTGGGGTCAACAAACAAGCAATCCCAATTAGTAGGCCGACCAGGAAAGAGTGCCCACAATATAGAACCATATCGGAGAACAAGCTTTCTCAACAACTCAAAGTTGTGTTCACCAGGTTTGTCACTACAGGACCAACAAGGATAATTTATATTTTTTCATTTTCTTATTCAACTGAGTTCCATGGCTAAAATTCCCATTACTAATCAACCAAGTTAATTTTAGTGATAGTGCACTAGGAAATTTAGTTGTTGTGTGTTATGAGTTATATGAGTTTACTTCAATAAAACCAGCTATGTGAATCAACCACCAGAATATTATTCCAATTTTCTTGTCATAGTCACATGACTTGGACTTAGGAACAACTCAACAAAGTCATTGCAACTTCACAAAATAAATTATCTAGGCTCAATGTTTCTATATGAAATTCTCTTGAACTAACAGTTTTGAAATTATTTGAGAGTTATTCTGGAATCATCGCATTTGTATTTGAATCGACATTTTGGAACAGAATAGTGTGGCCCATGACTCCATGATCCTAGTGATGGACCACATTAATCCGGTCCAAATCGTTGATTCAAAAATGGATGTGATGATTCTGAAAGAACCCTCAAACAATGATATTCATCACAGAAGTCTGAAACTGGAAGGTTTTGAAATGATCTATACTTGACATAAATAGGGAAGCCACCAATAGCCCTGGCAACAATATGGTATTTTGCAGTAGGATGAAGACTCTGAAAACACTGTTATTAGTTGCAAAGAACAAGTTAATTGGAAATATACAAAAAAAGGACATTGATTCCAAATTGATCAAGTCGATGATGAAGTGAGTTACATGGAACATGTCCCAGTCAGATTGCATGAACTCCCTAAGAAAGATGTTGTTGTATGACATTGAGGCAATGTGAATTACGTGAGACAATGGATCTCTTGGGTAGAAATCATCTGAAGCTCTTAAAACTGATGTTTTCTTTGAACTATAAGTAATTAAAAAATACGGTCATGTCTGAGAAAAATCCAAGGAGAAGTATATGAAATCGTCTTTTCAAATGTAATAATAATTTTTTTGGCTAAGATACAAGGATAGAAAGACTAGAATCCTTACAAATAAAGAGCATCTGTACCATGGCTCATGCATGCTATGCATCCATTATCGTGTAAATTCTGAGCAATAGAGGCTTCCAATGCCTACTGATACTGGCTAGTTAGTGCCACTCTACCTATAGTGCAGTAGCCTGTGGTAGGACGCAAACTTGGGGAGAACAGAACCTAGATGAACATATAGATAGAGCCACCCGAATTAATAAAAACTATTACCAATGAATCATAATTATGTATGTAGGGATTATGGCTTGTTGTTTAGAATGGTTATCTAGTAATATACCCCAATATTTGTAAGGCATCTTATATTGATGCTAAATGATTTATCTTTTTAGTTGTTTCTATTCAGCTAATGCTACTGATTTCTCTTGCAGTCCATTGTGGATGCTGAAGCAAGAAGTCCCTAAACTGGTAAAATATCTAAACATACAACTTCGGGAAAAATCAGTGAAGACTAAGGTAAGTATGAAGCCAGAGTTGAAAAAATGATGTAATTAGTTTTCATGCAATTGAGAAACTGTCCTTATTTATGTTGGAGCATATTTAAAGTTTAATATATTAGGATTTGATGGTTTTTCATTTTTCTTGATTATTTAGGATTTTGATGAAACTATATATTAATGTGTGGGCCTAAAACTTGCTTATGCAGGTAGGGGCATTTTCAGTCTTGAAGGAGCTTTTGGTTGTTCTACCTTACTGCCTAGCAGATCATATAGGTTCATTGGTGCCTGGAATTGAGAAAACACTTAATGTAAGAGATAAGGATTTTGAGATTATTTTGATCTTCAAGTTTGTTTGATATGTTTGACATTATGTTTTTGTAGGTCCATTAGACCATTTGATTGTTTTGGAATTGGTTTTCTCATTATTGATTTCAACAATGACTTCTGGGTTACGTCTTTTCTTAGGAAAACTCATCAAACTCGAATCTGAAGATTGAAGCTCTCATATTCACAGGGCTTCTGATGGATTCACATTCACCCTCTGTTTTCCATCCCTACTGTTAGCACTCAAATGGTGCTAGGTTATGTGGTGGGTTTCATGGACATAAAAGTGTTTCATGGGCATAAAAATCCTCAAAAGGGGAGCCAGCTCTCGGGCTACATCCTCCGAGATGGAAGAATTCGAATTACGAGCGATAGATTTATCCCAGGGCATGGTAATGTTAGAGAGAAAGTACTGGTGTCCATGCTATTTCGAATGCACAGTGGCAGGTAAAAAATGCCAGACATGGAAAGAAACAAGTATGAACGGTTTAGATCAGAAGTCTCGAAAATCTACGGCCCTGAGTGCACGACACAAATGAAGTTGTGGGCGATCTAACGCATGGGTGGGCGTGAGCCGGCACGCGAGTTCTTAAAGAAATCAACAATGAAGAGTAGTTGGAGGAGAGATCTACATTGTATAGCCACTGTGCTGATCAAACTTGCATGAAATATGTTACGTTTCAAATCGCCGTGGTCGGAGTAAGCGTCGTGCACCTTTCGACGGTGCAGATCTACCGGAGGTGAATCAACAGTCCGAGATGACTGCATTGATTTTAATCATGGGTAGGTTAACTCCATCTCAAATCACGGCGACAAGTAAAGATCCATATATCATCTGACGATCAGGATTTGAGCGAAGAATGGACCAACGGCTAGGAATGCTTTGAAGCGTCAAACTACCGATTGGAACAGGTGTGTCGCTAAAATGGAAAACTATGGAAGCCAGAAATTTACGGCCCTAATCCAAGCTCGAGTTCTCACAGATGAAAGACACATTCGCTGAGAATCAATGATTGCTGCGTGGGCTGAGCCACCTCGGTGCGGTCAGGTGTCCTTTCTGTATGACCCAAGAAGTACGACCAAATATGTCCGATGTCATTTCGAGCCTCAGTCATCATGCCAAATCATTTGGAAGGTCCAGTCAGAAAATCATAGCAGAATGATTCGCATGGGAACGCCGTCATTATGAGTTGTTATAAAATTGATCTCCCGGGCTCGCAACTCATGTCTGAAAAGGTGGCGAGTTCCTCTAGCTTGGTATTGTTTGCAGTTTGTATCAGAGCATGGAGAGAGAGCAAGGAGTCGAAGTAGTAATTATACCAGAGCATTGTTGGAAGGTGGTTTGATGAGGACAGGTTGCGGTACTGCTGACACTGCGACACATTGGATGAAGCCGCTAAAGGAGTATTTGGTGCCAAAGGATACCGCAGTCAGCGGGTTTTGGGTCACTTGGACCATGTATTTTGTAATATTGAGTAAAGTATACTGCAGTTGGTGGGTTTTGGGTCATATATTTTGTAATATCGAGTCAAGTGTACCGCGGTATGCGAGGTTTTGGGTCATTAGACCAAGTAGTTAGTCAATTGTCCATAAGTGTCGGTTAGGAAAGTGGACAAGTATTGTAACTGGCGAAAGCCTATAAATAGAGGAGAAGTGTAAGTGTTAGATATAGAAGTCGATGGGTAGGAGATAGAGATAGAGTTGTATGCGGAGATTTGTAGAAAGATGATGCGAGAGTTGCGCAGAAGATTCATGTACTGCTTTTGGTTTGCCACAGTAATATAAGAATGATGATTTGGTGCAATCTATGTGTAATGTTGCTCGATACTTATGTTGTTGTCTTGTCTTAATGCAATTATTTGTTTCTGTCGCTATGATGTGAATGCCGCAATAATATGTTATAGATATATGGTTACTGTAATGTTAAATGCTGCGATTAAGGTGATGTGTTATAACTTCATGATGAATATTTATAACTGCTGTTGATATCATACTGTCGCAACTCACCTCCTCCCTCAGCGGAAACATGGTTCCGTCTGCTCTTCCTAGACGCCTTGGGTGAGACCTCATCCGCTCTACAGGTGTTGCTGGGTGGGCTCAAACCTGCCCGGGCCGGTGCCCAGGGAGACTGCGATATGTGTCGACAGTCGGTGAAATCCTGTTGACTGTGAGGTCGCGATTTGGTCAACAAATGGTTCTGTTGTAGTCTAGTTGGTCAGGATACTCGGCTCTCACCCAAGAGACCTGGGTTCAAGTCGATGTCTGTCAAAGTGGAGGAAGGATTCTCTACGCTTGCTACCCGTATGGACTCTCTGGGTAATGCAGTGTTACAAAGGGAGCCTAGCAGTGAATCCCTATAGGACACGGTCATGATCTGCACTACGCCCCGGATAAAGAATGTCAACATTCCCCCGACTGCGGTTGTGACCGACAACGAGGAGTTCCAGAAGATGTTGCAGTCGATTGACTAGGTGATTGTCAATGTTAATGCACTATCGGCAATGGCACTGATGACAATGTAGAGGAGTGCCTCCCAAGAAATGGTGGATAGAATGCATGACATCAGTAAGAGCTTTCAACACTTGCAGGCGAGAGAGGAAACTATGACCGCCGAGAAAGATGAGCTTACAAACAAAGCTACTGAAGCACGAAAAGTAGTGGATGATCTTGAAGCCAGCCTTAAGCAGGAGCGGGCTAGGACCAGTCGCACCATTGAAGAACTTAAAAAGGAACAAGACTTCCTTATTGTGGAAAAGGCTCGCATGTGGGATGACAGTGTTCGCATTGACCAAGCGATTGCGAAGGCCTATCAACATGTCCCGGAGGCCACTAAAGATGTAGATGTGCTTCACCGAGTGCAGCGGCTGGGGGCTGATCTTCTTCAGTTGCAACAGGAGAAAGACCACTTGAAGGCTCAGTTGAAACCAAGTATGCCTCAGGCCTAGCTGGATGAGAGATGAAGGGAAATTGAGGAAGTTGCCACCCAGATGGAGGAGCTGGAGACGAAGGCAACTCGGCTCACTGCCGACACCATAGAGTTTTGGGGCCGCATCGTTCACGATGAGAAAATTGAACAGCTCACTAAGATGCGATAGGAAGCAGAGGCCCAAGTGGCCACACTGAAGGTTGTCATGAAAGCGTTGCCCCCAATGGAGAAAGTTGCTAAGTCGCGAGAACTCAAGGACCTGCAACAACGGGTCGCTAAGGCAGATGAACACCAGAAGCTGCGTGTGGCCCAGTTGGAAGAATTCCAAGACACTGGTGGGAAAATGATGCTGGAGGACAGTGAAGCACTCCCTGCAGTACAGAAGTATCGACAACAGGTCATGGACAAGCTTGTCGATCACCCATGACTGAAGATGTGGTCAGCAGTCAGGAAATAGCTCAGGAGGCTTAGGAGCTTGTGAGGAATGTCAAACAGCCGTATGCAGACTTCAAGGCAAGGCCCGCGACGTGTACCATGTCCAGCAGTTGACGTGGCTCGAGGGTGAGCCACAAGATTGTGTTGGGGGCCTGTTGGCAGGTGGTTTGATGAGGACAGGTCGCGGTACTGCTGACACCGCGACACATTGGATGAAGCCGCTAAAGGAGTATTTGGTGCCAAAGCATACCGCAGTCGACGGGTTTTGGGTCACTTGGACCATGTATTTTGTAATATTGAGTCAAGTATACCGCAGTTGGGTCATATATTTTGTAATATCGAGTCAAGTGTACCGTGGTATGTGGGTTTTTAGGTCATTAGACCAAGTAGTTAGTCGATTGTCCATAAGTGTCGGTTAGGAAAGTGGATAAGTATTGTAATTGGCGAAAGCCTATAAATAGAGGAGAAGTGTAAGTGTTAGATATAGAAGTCGACAGGTAGAAGATAGAGATAGAGCTGTATGCGAAGATTTGCAGAAAGATGATGCGAGAGTTGCGCAGAAGATTCATGTACTACTTTTGGTTTGCCACAGTAATATAAGAATGATGATTTGGTGCAATCTATGCATAATACTACTCGATAATTATGTTATTGTCTTGTCTTAATGCAATTATCTGTCTCTGTCGCTATGATGTGAATGCCGCAATAATATGTTATAGATATATGGTTACTGTAATGTTAAATTCTGTGATTAAGGTGTTGTGCTATAACTTCATGATGAATATTTATAACTGTTGTTGATATCATACTGCCGCAACTCGCCTCCTCCCTCGGCGGAAACATGGTTCCATCTGCTCTTCCTGGACGCCTTGGGTGAGACCTCATCCACTCTACGGGTGTTGCTAGGTGGGCTCAAACCTTCCCAGGCTAGTGCCCAGGGAGACTACGGTATGTGTCGACAGTTGGTGAACCGCTATCGACTGTGAGGTCAGGATCTGGTCAACAAGCATGTGTTGTCCAAGATGGAGGAAGAGCACATTTATTTACCCCCCATAATTTGCAATCATGTGAAAGATGGTTCCATCTACAAATCGGAAGATCCCTAGGAAGGATAGACAGATTGGAGTTTGCAGCAGTAGAGAGAGTGGAAAGAAACCTATGAAGAAAATGAACGAGGAATCGGCTAGGAGGTGGAAATTATCAAGGATCTAATACTCCCTACAGAAGGGGTACCCTCTACTCCTCTACCGAAAAGAACCCAAGCAGAAGATTCTTTCGATGTGGGTGATTTTCTTGATGGGTATGGTCAGGTGAAAACCCAAGACTAAGGTGACAATCTGTCTATTGGCTACCACCCGACAAGTCTGTCTATTGCTAAGAGGGTATATTCCTTATCTCCAATTTTGAAGATAAAGACTGTCCATAACCTATTTTGAAGGACGGTATAGCTTAGTGGTGTAGGGCATTGGCATGATCAGTTGGGTTTGGTCTGTTATTGGTAAGTTTCATTTCTACATCGAGCTATTACAAGTTAGGAACCATGCCTGGTAAGCGGTTGTTCCAGCCTTAGATATTTTTGTTTGGCATGAGGAATTCAAAGGATAATCAATGAAGTCATTTGACCAGAGTGAAAGCAATTCAGCTGAAAGCAGCTATATAATTGCAATTTTTGTATTTTTGTATTTTTGTTTAAAAGTAATTTGGCCATGTAATGAAATGACCATGCAATTGTAAATGGCATTTAAGCTTGCCTCGTAGATATTTTGTTTTGTAATAGTGACAGCAAACGATGCCTCGATTTGGCTGTTAGATAGATGTCATATGGTTGTAACTGTTTTCTATTCAGAAGGAGCTGAGCCTAGAGCTCGAAGACATCTATAAATACATTTGTAATCAAAGGCACAAGGGTTGAAAATCTTATTTGAAAGCTTTTGGTATTTTGAGGATTAGTCTGTAAGACATTTTTGAGCTATTTTAATAAATTTTGCAGAGCTGAAGCCTGCGTTTTGACAAGGATTCCTGCGTAATTGGTCTGGTAGTTTGTATTTTCCTTTTTCCCATGTGAAATTATGTTTCTCTCTTTGTTACTCCATTCTGTGTTATTTCTTTCATGATTGGATCAGGGGTGCTAAGAGGAATTCATAGAAGTTATGCTCTGCTTAGCTTTTTCCAAGTATTTCACCAACATATTCTACTAAAGTTTATGTAGGATTCATCTTGGTATGCCTTACATTGATGGACTATTTCTTTCCTCTTATGTTCCACAAATTAAATCTCTTTGACTACTAGTTTCTTGCTACCTTGCCCTTGTAAATGCGTTTGCAGAACCTTTGTGAATGATGTTTCAGAGTTTGTTAAATGTGACTCCATTGCCCAAACAAAATTCATATGTTTTCAACCAAACAGTGCTTGAATCATTTTTGTTCCAAATAGAAATATGATCTTCTGTATAATTGTTGTAATTGAATATATTGGCCGTGAATACTGGTGTTTCTTTTTCATTATTGACAATCTTGATTATTCCAGTCTTTTCATGAGATTTTAGAGAGAGCCTTCTCTGTCTGTGTTGGGTCAGTAGCATAGGACAAAGATTGGTTAGTGGTTACCCAGAATTACCCTCTTTCAGCCTTGGAGGTCAATTTCGGTGTTAACACCTACATCAGGGTAATGCCTTGCCTTTTTGCCTGATATGCTAGAAGTTGAAAGCTTACAACTTAAATAACAGTACAGCTTTGTTTGATTTTGTTAACACCTACAATGAAGGTTGTCAATTATGGGCTTTCTTCTAAAAATTCCTGTCAAAAATTTGTTATGTTTTCATAGTATGCTTCTTCCAGCTAATAAAATTATGTTTCTTTTCTTACTTTTACTGCATTGTTGTATGGGGTTTTAAAAAACTTTGTAGGCATTTTTTCACACATTTACTTTATTCTTGTTTCTGGTTCCATTCTAGCATTTTAATTAGTTTTAGTTGTTATCTTTACAAAAGCAATTTCAGTTTATTATTGATAGGTACTTTTTGTAATCTTGGTCCAGCCCCTTTCTGGACCTATGTTTTCTGCAGTGAGTGATTGATATTACAAGGTTACTGCAGAGGCACTGAGGGACTGTGGAGAGCTGGTTAGGGCAATTCGTCCAAAATTGGAGATGGTAGATTTCTATCTTAAAATAATTAATATATTTGCAAATGTCTTCATTTATAACTCAATATTTCATAGATTTGTGCTTAAACTGATGAGTGTGCCTTGAAGTTGTTGGTGCTTTGTTTTTTTTTAATTGCAACACTATGGAAGTTTTTGGTCTTAAGTTTGTTGACTTGGCTTGTAGATTCTTTTTTTATTAATCTCAAGGGTTAGTTTTTTTTGTCACTTTTCAGTCTACATTTTTCTTGACATGCTTCATGTATTTTGTTCTTCAAGGCATTTGTTGATGAGGTTGGCATTCCATTGTTGGAGGCAAGTGCGAAGAATGCAACAAATGTGGAGTAGGATTTCATGACCATGGCTGCTGAGATAAAGAACAGGTGCACTTCTTTTTTATGATGTTTTCCAACCTTTAACAAGTGCATATATTATACAATTATGATGTTAAATGTTTGTTTGACTCCCTAATTTTAATTGTGTGTATGGTGTAAACCTGTGCCGACAAATCCTATTGAATCTGATTGAGATTCTACTTTTTCTATGATCCTACTATTTTATGATAAATTTAAGTGGTGATGCATAATTGAAATTACATGTCGCAACTATTGGTAATCTTGTTGGTTTGAGACACGTTCCTATTGTCTATTTTATTGGGCATAGCTGATATAACATTGGGAAAATACTAGTTTTTTCAGGTCGTGATAGAGTGTTGTAACTATATACCTTGTCCATTCATTGCTTTGAAATCAACACTGTAGATGAACTCACAAATTTTTATGGCCAAGTGAACTGTATATAGAAGTTTGTATTTTGCAAGCATATAAATACTCATGCCTATCATGTATTTATTTGAAAATTTTGTTACATATGTATCGAACCCTCATATATATTCTATTATTCTTGAATATGTTTGACATTCATTTTGTTCCCATGCAAAGTTTGTTTGAATATCATCATTGTCAAATGATAACAACTTCTTAAAGGGTGCTAGCTCAATGGTAGAGCACCTGCCTAATTATAGGCAGGATATTGGTGGTTTGATTCCTCCGTACCCTATCATAAATTAGTGACTAAGAAAACGACTAAATTTGCATATATACGACTATTAGTAGCTAATTTTCAGCATCTTATAGCGTGACTAACGTTTAGTCGTATTTAGCTTAGTCATTAGTATGTTATCATCTAGTATTTTATTTAGTCGTATATTTGGTCATTAATTGTGACAATCAATGACTAAATCAGTGAGTATCAATGACTCAATCAGTCACTAAATCAGTGAGTATCAATGACTAAATCAATGACTTAATCAGTGACTATCAATGACTAAATCAATGACTTAATCAGTGACTATCAATGACTAAATCAATGACTAAAAAGTCAACAAATTAATGACTAGTGAAATACGACTAGAGATAAGATAGTGGAAATTGAATACTATTAGTCACCAACTCAAAAATAGTCATTTATAGTCGAATTTTAGTCATTTTTTTGGTAATTAATTTCTCATTTTGTACTAGTGATCCCAAAGGCCTTCAGGGACACCAGTTGGATACCTACTGAGGCTATAGAATTCCAACCGTGCAACAAAACAAGGTTTTTGGAAGTCTTGCAAGTGTGTCTAGGAAGGTTCCAGCTGAGAATGCTAGCCATAATTCCTCGGTCGATGATTCTACAAAGTTGACGCCATGTGCAAAACTTGCACACTCCCTTACTGATCAAAACCCTAGTTTCCAAAATGGACCTAAAAGGTGACACCTAGGCCATGGGACTAGAGTAGAGGGGAACTCCCAGTACTATCATGATGTCCTGAATCCAAGGGATTTGATGGTTTTTTTATTTGAGCCATGATCGTCATTCTATGGCTCATTCCAGCTCGCATCCCAATGACCTTCAGGGACACCTATTTGATACCTACCGGGGGCATAGAATTCCAACCGTGCAACAAAACCGGGTTTTGGAAAGTACTGCAAGTGTGTCTAGGAAGGTTCCAGCTGGAAATGCTAGCCATAAGTCTCCAGTTGATTATTTTGCAAAGATGACCCCCATGTGCAAAAATTGCACACTCCCTTACTGAGAAAAACCCTAGTTTCCAAAATGGACCTAAAATATGTCACCTGATCCATGGGAATGGAGGAGAGGGGAATCCCTAGCACTATCTCGATGTCCTGAATCCAACGAAGTTGACAATTTGTCATTATGAGCCACAGTCATCATTCTATGTCTCATTCCAACTTGCATCCTAAAGGCCTTCAGGGACACCAGTTAGATACCTACCAGGGGAATAGAATCCCAATCATGCAATAAAAATGGGTTCCAGGAAGTCCTTCAAGTGTGTCTAGGAAGGTTCCAGTTGGGAACGCTAGCCATAAGTCCCCGGTCGATGATTTTGAAAAGTTGACTCCCATGTGCAAAAATTGCACAGTCCCTTACTGAGAAAAACCCTAGTTTCCAAAATGGACCTAAAAGATGACACTTGGTCCATGGGACCAGAGGAGAGGGGAACCCCTAAAACTATCCCAATGTCCTGAATCCAACGGAGTCAACAATTTTTCAATCCGAGCCACGATCGTCATTCTATGGCTTGTTCCAACTCGCATCCCAAAGACCTTCAGGGACACCAGTTGGATATCTACCGGGGGCATAGAATCCCAACTGTGCAACAAAACCGTGTTCTGGGAATTCCTGCAAGTGTTTCTAGGAAGCTTTCATCTGGGAATGCTATCCATAAGTCCCCAGTCGATGATTTTGCAAATTTGACCCCTATGTACAAAAATTGTACAGTCCCTTATTGAGAAAAAACCTAGTTTATAAAATGGACCTAAAATATGTCACCTGGGCCATGGGATTGGAGGAGAGGGGCACCCATAGAACTATCCTAACATCATGAATCTAACGGATTCAACGGTTTTTCAATCCAAGCCACGGTCGCCATTCTATGGCTCATTCCAACTCGCATCCCAAAGGCCTTCAGGGACACCAGTTGGATACCTACTGGGGGGCATATAATTCCAACCGTGCAACAAAAATGGGTTATGAGAAGTCCTGCAAGTGTATCTAGGAAGGTTCCAGTTGGGAACACTAGCCTTAAGTCCCTGGTCGATGATTTTGCAAAGTTGACCCCTATGTGCAACAATTGCGCAGTCCCTTATTGAGCAAAACCCTAGTTTCCAAAATGGACCTAAAAGATGACACCTGGGCCATGGGACTGGAGGAGAGGGGCACCCCTAGAACTATCCCGATGTCTTGAATGCAACAGAGTTGACGGTTTTTTGATCTGAGAAAATACCACCATTCTATGTCCTTTCTAAACTTGCACCCCAAAGGCTTTCAGGGACACCTACAGATGGCTATACAGGAGAAAATCCAACGAAATAATAATGAGCATGAGGATAGTGATAATGAGCATGGAGATGGTGATGGTGATAGTGAGCATGAAAATGGGCATGAGGATGCATATATTATGGTTTACTTAGATGGGATAAAAAAACAAAGAAAACAAATACACGACGAAACTTGTGGAATTTATCAAGTTGTACCAAGTCTATGCAATTTATCAATCTATCAAGCTATCAATGTCTAACTAGGATTTCTAGGCCCGTTTAAACTCCAGAGAAAATTTGTTCGACCTCTATGATTAAATGGGGAGGATGGCCCTACTGAAATAGATGTATTGCAACTAATGGCATCTCCATTCAATGCACAATTTTCATTTCAGGCCTCCGATTTCATTTAGGTCAAGTGTCTCAAGGAGAGATGGAAAATTCATCCTTGGTCATAATAACCAAACCAAGCAACAAAATTGAATGTTGTAATTTTTGGAAAGTGTGTTTGGGAGAGACCAACATGAGCACATTGTACATAAACTCTCATGCAAACTTTTTTATGAATTTGACCTTTTAATGCAAAATCTTCTTTGCCTCTTAATGAGAAAAACCCTAGTTGGATACGGGTTCCAATAAGATGTTTTTTACTCCACATATGGGTACCCATGCCTTGGCCATGATCGTGGAAGGGAAATAATAGACTTAGGTCCTTGACCATGATTAGAGGAGGGAACCAGCCACCTTAGGCCCTAAAGATAACTTCTTGGTCTCAACCTTCATGAATGTGTCATTGAACGTCCACATAGGACAATGAATGCATTGTGGGTCCTTAGCCATCATCAAGTGATGAAACAAGTGATTTATGATCATATTAAATTTTCTAAAGCTTAAGGGCATTGGAAAAGTCCTTTAACTAGAAAATGAGAACTTTGTAGGGGGTATTTACCATCTAACTAGGATAAAAGTGCCATTAGCAGGTTTTGTGCACTATAAATAAGTGTTGAGGAATAAACATGGTTGAGGTGACAATGGATTTAATTCCAAACTTAACATTCTTGAGATCAAACACCATGACATAATCCCTCTCCAAGGAGTATTTGGAATTCAAGTTGAATATGGACACCATGATCAAGTCTTGGGCGTCTTGGATAATTATCAAGTCCTTAACTCTACTTGGGGGAGGGAAACAAGAGTATCAAGTATTAAACCTTCCTTCTCATTTGAAAGAACCATTTATGAGTGCCCAAAGCACCACATTATACCTATATAGGTTAATAATCACCTCCACCTTAAAACATTCTCATTCTTGGGGATTCTTTAATGGTTATTAGGTCTTCAGTAGTATGGATTATTTTTTGGCATGGTTTCTAGGTTTCTATTGCTATGGATTAGGACTATGTTCATATTTGTGCGGTGTTACCAGACAATCCACTCGACCGAAGGCGAGCCAGATCTCCCTAGCTCAAGTGAATCTAGAACAAATAGTACAGAATACAAAACTCATTTCCTAGATCTAGTTATAGATCGAGTACTTAGATATCATACCTTTCAAATCACAGATCCTTCTCCTTGTTGTTGCTCCAAGTCTCACGGTCGTCAGATATCCAGCTGCAAGACCTATCAAGATAATATGGAAACAATACAAGCAGTAAAAAATATCTAAACAATAACTAATCTAAACTAACAGTTGAGGAAGAAATTTCTAAACATCATCAACGAGACAACATTTATGGAAAGAGATTATATTAACTATATAAAAAGTGGGAATACATAGAAAATATGAAGCTATAACCAAAGCCTCAACGTTGCATCCTCCATCCAACATGTACAAGCCAAGTCTCCAAGATGGTACAAGCTTCCCAATCACCAATATCCTACTAGCATAAGGGTACTATAGACCTTCCCCCCTCTCATGGAGAGAGTGGGTGTTTATATAGGGCTAAAGAGATAGGGTATGTTGAGGATTAGGGGAAGATGGTTAAGGGATCTTCCCATAAGGTTAGGAACCAAAATGCCACCTCACTTAGAACCTAGGGATAGGCCTCCACATCACTCATCTTTGAGAATGGGCTCGAAGATACTCTTTTATCCAAATAAATGACATCATCACAGGTTTCATTAGGACAACCTACGATGTCGCATGTTGCACAAGGGAAGACTGCGACGACCTTGAAAAGTAGGTCAGTTAAGCCCTCCAGCCATGGGAAACTTCAGGGATGTGTTTTTACTCTAAAATGGGTTTAGGTAAAAAAACAAAGAGTTTACACAATGGTCAAGATGACGACATTATCACAATGGTCATGATGACAACACTTGGTCATAATGATGGTACTTGCAACGGTCATGATGATGACACTAGGTCATGACGACAACACTTGCGACACTTGCGACATTTTCACAAGGGTGACGGCATTTTGGTGTAACAGAATGTCCCCCAAAGCATGAAGCTGACGGAATGAGATAGGTGAAATGGTTTGTAATAAGAAAAAATGGTAAGGACTTGCTGGTTGGAACGAGTTGCTGCAGAAATGACCTGAGATCCACAAGTCTCATACAACACAAAACATGGTTGTCGACCAAGACATTGCAGATCCATGATAGTAAAGACCGACTGAACACAATAATGGCTACTAGACACAATCGTAGATCGATGATGAGATGATAACATAGCCACGACCAATACAAAAGTGGATCCGTGTAACTCTGAACTGACAACACAGCCACGACCAATACAAAGTGGATTTGTGCGTTTCAAACAATCTCTATCACAATCTGGGTAGAAAATAACTTCCCTAGGGTCTTCAAGCCGAACCCGCAATGATACGAATCTATCCATGTGATTACAATGTTTTGGAGTCGAACATGGTAGAAACCACTTGATTACCGGTCATTAATGTATACCGTTAACAGGTGAGAGGGAGATCACCATTAATGTCAATGATTCCAAAGGTATCACAGTACATATCATCAAGCATGAATAAATGAGCTGAAGTCGAACGCGAGATGAAATCTTTCAATCAAGATTCAATGATGTAAACTCATGTTGAAAGCGAGGTAACCTGCCATTGAGGCATGCAGGGCCAAGGTACTTGATTGGTTTCTAAGTTCAATCCTCGGATGATGATTTGGATTCGACGAGGATGAACCCGTCGAAGAAGGGCCATGATGAATCCCCCATCATCGACACGAAACTCGATAACAGATGTTTGGAGTAGACCAGATGGCAGAGTAATGTGCAAGACTGACTCAAGGTAGACCGACATGATTGAAGGTATACTGACTACATATGATGAGTAATGAACATCTCTTGAACATGGGCATGGCATGACTAGGCAGTATTGACATGACAAGAATGATACCAACCCCTAATGAAACTAATGGTGGAAGCATTCTTTCGCTGATCCAAAGGAGTGACGCGAATCATGAAATTGACAAGACTCGAGGACAAACAGTTTATCCAAGTACTGAATGCAAATGCAAATGAGTGCCATGTTCAAGAGTGATTATGTACTGCCATAAATAAGATGTAACACAAAATATTCTCTTTTCCCCCATCATGATTGATGAATGCCTCATGTGTTTTTGACGAGCTTGATGAGGGTAACCAGATGCTCGGTATAGCTCATTTCATAGATGAGTCCAATCCCAAATGTTTTACAAACCTAGGAAAGGAGGGGTTTGTCCCATAATGGGCCCTTCAATGTTTAAAATTTAACGAGTCCAAAGAAGGAAAACTCGGCGTCATTTCATGTTTAGAGAGTCTGAAAAGAACTAAAGGAGACTCCAAAAGGTCCTTTTTCGTAAAGTCAGCCTCATCGCCCGAAAAAGGGTAAAACAACGTGGGAGAGGACTCTTCCAGTCATGATTGGCTGGAGTATACCTTTTTTGTAAATAGTTCTTCCTGGTCCGAAAAAGGGGTAAACTATCACCAGAAAGAGAATCATTCAAATGCTTTTACAAGCGTGAAAGCATCAAGTTCGCTTGACAATATTTTCCTATTTAGGGAGTCTGAAAAGAGCTTAAAAAGGACTCCATGAACAACTTTGTCATGGTTGATGACCGAGTACGACAAAGAAAAAAGTAAACTCATCACAGTTCCTTTTCTGTAAATAGTCTAGCGAGGCCGGATAAAGTGATAAACCTATACTCGTTAGCCACACCTTTTTAACTCAAATTTTTAACTAGCATGAGAATGGTATCAAAAGCACTCAGAATCTTTTTCATGTTTGAACTAGAGCACGAAAAAGTAAAAACTAAGCTCAAACCACTTTTCATGTTTCAACCAAAGCACGAAAAAAGTGAAAAGTAAGCTCAAACCACTTTTCATGTTTCAACCAAAGCACGAAAAAAGTGAAAAAGTAAGCTCAAATACTATCTTACTGTTTTTAACGAGCTCGAAGATATGTTGGAAGAATGCTCATGATGTCTGCTTTATTTTTTAACGAGCTTGTGACAGAAAATGAATTATGCTTGGGATAATTTTCATGGTTTAATGAGCTCGAAACCTAAAAAGGAAAGTATGCTCGAAAAATGTTCCCAATGGTGAACTTTTTCCCAAGATGGCATCTAGAGGTTGGTGTGTGCCCCCAACATGATTGCTAGAAGTAAGTGACTTAGCTCCAACATGATGTGGAGAGGCGATCAAGTTGACTTCAATGTAACTTACAGAGGTTGAAGACATTCCCCCAAGCTTCATTTCATCCGCCTAAGGCATAGGCAGGTGAAAATAAGGTTCAGGTACTAAGTCTATGAGGAGACTCGACTCAAAGGGAAAGGATATGTTTCATTTTTTAACGAGCTTGAAACAAGATTAGAACTCTTCTCACGAGAACCTATTTCATTTTTTAATGAGCTTGACATAGAAAGGGAACTATGGTCATAGGTCAAGGTCCATTGATGGGTTCCTTCCCAACATGATGCCCAGAGGTTGGTAAATGCCCCCAGCATGATTGCTAATGGCTTAACATGGTAGTGTTCCCTCAACATGATTGCTTATGGTACTACATGTGGTATGCCCCCCAAGCTTCATTTCATCTAAAAATGATGCTTTCTAACCCAACTACCAACCTGGCTACTAATATGAAAATGTTCACCAAGGGAGGGAAACGAGAATCAAAGGAAATGAAGGTTTAAGTTCTAACTTTGGCGAGAGACTTGAACTGAAGGGAGAGAGATCTATTTCATTTTTACACAAGCTTGAAATAGACAATAACTATGCTTGACGGGGCCCATCTTATTTTTTAACGAGCTTGAAATGGAATAAAACTATGCTCGAGTGGATTGGTTTCATTTTTATGCAAGCTTGAAACCAAAGGTAAACTATGCTAGGGAGAGTCTATTTCATTTTTTAATGAGCTTAAAATAGGATAAAACTATGCTCCAGGGGATTGGTTTCATTTTTATGCAAGCTTGAAACCAAAGGAAAACTTTGCTTGAAGGTTGGTTTCATTTTTTAACAAGCTTGAAATAGAACATAAACTATGCTCGTGCCCCCCATCCTTAGGGGGAAGAAACCACTAAAACATGTGGAACATTTAGGGAAGTTTGATGACTAGGAGTCATATGATGAGTGGGTGTCACGTAGGAAAGCCAATCAATGGTCACAATCCTCTCATCATAGGGAAAATACATCACTCGAAAGAGTGTGGACACGACGGCTTTCATAGCATAAACATAATCACGTCCAAGGAGTAGATTGAAATCTAAAGGACCTTGGACAACCATGACATCAACATAAACAGTTTTACCTCTCAATGTGACAGGTAACTGCGGGAGAATCCCTAAAGGTCCGGTAGGCCTTCTATTAACAGCCAAAATCTGGTCAGTTACTGGCACAAGCCAAGGAGAACCTATAGCTTTCCAAGAATTTGAGGATAAAATACTAACAGAAGCTCCCTCATCAACTATCGTACGAAATATTTCTTTATCGGAAACTCCTATAGATATTTGAAAAGGAATACTCAAAGGAAGACGAGATTCTGTTAGACCATTCCAAGTAAAGGAAATAGCCTCAATACTTGGAGGGGGTCCTATAGAAATGGACAGGGTTTCCCCTTGCCTAGGACATTCTGAACTGACTAGGAGAACATCAGCAGTTTCCAATTCACTCTCACTTGGAAGATAAGAATGAGACAAAGATTGTGTCATGGTGACTGCTTCAGTCTAGACTTTCTCCAATGAAAGAGCGGGATCGAGTGGAGATGAGAGTGACTCGATCGCTTCACTCTCAGAAGGAAGAGTGGGATCAATTACAGATGAAACTGAATTGATCACTTGGTCAACCAGCGGGGGATTGAGGGACAACTTACTATCGCTTGTTGGAAGCACCTGTTGAGAACTAGCAATATCTTCCAACCACCGTGAAGCTTCATCCATGCTTGGACAAAGGTAAGTACGATGCAAGCCCTTGCATATCTAGCAAGGGTCTGCAGCTCTATCCTTCCGACCCGTCACCAATGGGTCACTGGTCGAGGGAGTGTCATCAACATGATGGTCAGAGGTTGACAATACAAACGGTTTGTGGTTTTTAGACCACACTTCTGACACACGGGAAAGACCAGGACAATTCTTGAGAAGGTGATCACCCTTGCAAATTTTGCAAGGGAACTTTGGCTTACGAGGTGTTCTCATAGAATGAGTGCCATCAGAGGCAGATGGTTGATGCGTGGTCTCTTTATTAACCTTCTTCTTCTTAATCTTCCCTTTCTTCTTCTTCACACCTACCTTCTTACTAACATCATATTTTTCAGTAGGAGAAGAGGAAGAGATGGAAGTCGATTCAACTTTCGACAAAGAAGGAGAAGGGTCACCATGAGATCGATGCTTATGTGGTGAAGGGCCTAGGTTCGACACAATTGGTTCACTTGGTGTAACCGAATTGGAGAATAACCATACTGGTAATCCTATTGTCAATCGAGGAAGACTCAACGTAGACATAAAGGGAGGACCAATAGTTCCACAAGGGGGGATAACAAATGGCATACCTTGGAAAGGTGTCTCCTGGTTGGTAGTCCCAAAAGAGTCTCCCATATCTAGACTTCCTAAGAGTCTCTAAAATACCATACAAGTCAAGCACTACAAGTCTAAAAGCAACAAGCAAACTGTGTGAATAGGAGTGGATTCAAAGTCTGGAACCTCACGGGATTATCAAGGAATCGCAAACTACGATATACTGCAGGGTCCAACAATATGACGTGACAAGGAGGATTGGGACTGTACCCTTGCCTGCATACCCGATTACGTGGATAGTATGTGCATGCTAATCTCCTCGAGTGTTGTTCTCGGTGTATTTCTTTGCCAAGATGACCAAATGGTTAACTCGGTTGGTTTCAGGAATCCTAATGGTGTCTCCTGATATACGCAAGGTACGTGGGAGCCCAAATCCGTAGTGGTGTTGTCTAATGCATAGCCGTTGGCACGAGACCTTCCGATATACATGTGGAGTATGTGATACACCCTTCGATATACGCCAAGTATAGATTACGGTACTTGGTGGGTACGTGAAGGAGCTCGATATACCGATGTACGTGGAAGACTACAATACCCCCGGACTACAGTGCTGGCAAATAACGACAGCTGCCACGTTTAAAGACGTCGGAACATGTCTCTAACTTACACACAGTTACTAAATGATTTTAACCTAAGCTAGCGTTAATTTTATCTTGTATGGTTAGGTGGATGCATGAGGTGAGTACATAAATGTAAACATAATGCAATCCTCAACTACATTATACTGCACATTTTCCTTTGCTTTTCAATGAAAACTACTTAAGGTAAGGAGAGATTTTTCTTTCTTTCAAACCCAAAATACTTAAGTAGTAGTGAAAAGAAGAATTCCTTCCTAGAGTGCAATAATTCTAACTTTCTGCAATAGTCAACTAAAGAGCGCAAAGAAAATGAAAGATGCAACTAATCTTAACAATGTGTGAGACAAAATGATGAAGCACTTTTCAATTTTCAAATGCATGTGCCAAAAATGAAATTTGATAACTCAAGGCTTTTCATATCTATATACAGAAAGTGATAAGATATCTACATCACTCTAATCTTTCAGAAATTCCCAAAGAAAATGGCAAGCACCCAAACAACTCAAAGACATTTAAGAAAGGCTCAAAATCTACCAAATGCAAGAATTATAACTCATTTCCTATCTTTTTACACTTGAAAAAGACACATCTAAGCTATGGAAAGAAGGATTCCACTAACATTTCCAATCAAAGGAAAGCATTTAACAATCTTATCTAACTCAATGCATACAAATCTGTAACAAGCCTTTCTTCTTCTTATGATGATAAGACCAAGAATATCAAATGATCAAAATAAAGTAAGAAGAATATTTACATTTTCCAAAATCATGAATACAACAAAAGAGTGACAAAATCAAGATTTTATTTGAACTAAAGTGGAGACAAAGAATCAATCTTTCCCAAAAATGATTTAATAGCTCAGCATGTAAGGGAAACAAGATGCATAACCCAAGAAATAGAGGCTCAAAAAGACATGGATATCCCACACTCTTTAAGTCTTTAAAACAAGCCAATCACGCCAAACCAAAAAATGATCTCAAAACCTTGAGATGGGTCAAAACGACTGAAGAATGCACGATTCATGACCCCCCCCAGCCATGAGGGGGAATTTTTTGTCAAAAATAGAACCCATTTCGCTTAAAAATGCAAGCAAAACACTAGTTTTTACTCAAGGGGCCAAACATGAATCCAAAACTCAAAAGACCCAAATACCAATACAAACAAGCCAAACAAAACACTATTGGACAAAAGGGGCTCTGCCTGGAAGGTACAGTGCAGAGGAGTCTGTACACAAACCAAAACTCAAATAAAAAATGGAGAAAAGGTGCCTGTATGGCAATTTTGGCAGATCGGTGCACTTTGTGCTTGTGCACAGTGCGACATCACAGTTCACCAATGCGGGAAATGCGACGACGTCGCAGTAGACCAATGGAAGGGCTGCGACGATAGACTAACAGGCAAAGAACAGAGATAAAAAATAACACAGTGTCACTCTGGGTACACGGACAAGGTGCGACAGGAGAGATCTAAGTCCAAAAATGAACCAATTCTCCAGATAATGAGCATAAAAAGGTCTGCCAATGAGAAGTACAAACTCAAAGGAAGGCAATCAGACTCTTCAAAGCGAAGATCTGATGGTGAAAGGGCTTAGGAGGAAATTTAGATGGCTGGCAAAAGAAATCAACTGAAAATGGAATTCAAATTGAAAACTAAAACTATGTTCATTCCCCAGTATGGTCGCCAAATTTGTTACCAGACAATCCACTCGACCGGAGGCAAGCCAGATCTCCCTAGCTCAAGTGAATCTAGAACAAATAGTACCGAATACAAAACTCATTTCCTATATCTAGTTATAGATCGAGTACTTAGATATCATACCTTTTAGATCACAGATCCTTCTCCTTGTTGTTGCTCCAAGTCTCACGGTCGTCAGATCTCCAGCTGCAAGACTTGTCAAGACAATATGGAAACAATACAAGTAGTACAAAATATCTAAACAATAACTAATCTAAACTAACAGTTGAGGAAGAAAGTTCTAAACATCATCAACGAGACAACATTTATGGAAAGAGATTATATTAACTGTATAAAAAGTGGGAATACATAGAAAAGATGAAGCTACAACCAAAGCCTCAACGTTGCATCCTCCATCCAACATGTCCAAGCCAAGTCTCCAAGATGGTACAAGCTTCCCAATCACCAATATCCTACTAGCATAAGGGTACTATAGACCTTCCCCCCTCTCATGGACAGAGTGGGTGTTTATATGGGGATAAAGAGATAGGGTATGTTGAGGATTAGGGGGAGATGGTTAAGGGATCTTCCCATAAGGTTAGGAACTGAAATGCCACCTCACCTAGAACCTAGGGATAGGCCTCCACATCACCCATCTTTGAGAATGGGCTTGACAATACTCTTTTATCCAAATAACTTACATCGTCGCAGGCTGCATTAGGACAACCTGCGACGTCGCATGATGCACAAGGGCAGACTACGACGACCTTGAAAAGTAGGTCAGTTAAGCCCTCCAGCCATGGGAAACTTCAGGGATGTGTTTTTACTCTAAAATGGGTTTAGGTAAAAAACAAAGAGTTTACACAATGGTCAAGATGATGACACTAGGTCATGACGACAACACTTGCAACACTTGCGACATTTGCACAAGGGTGATGACATTTTGGTGTAACAGCGGATGATGGATGAGAATATTATCGTGAAAAAGGGGATGGTGATGGTGACAACATGGGTAGGAATATCACGGTGGTGATGTTCATGGTGGCATGGTGATGGCGAGCACGACCATGAAGATAGTGATAATGAGCATGGAGATGGTGATGGTGATGGTGAACATGAAAATGGGCATGAGGATGCAGATATTATGGTTTAATTAGATGGGAGAAAAAAACAAAGAAAACAAATCCATGATGAAACTTGTGCAATTTATCAAGTGGTACCAAGTCTATGCAATTTATCAATCTATGAAGCTATGAAAGTCTGGCTGCAATAGTCAAAGTATTAATGTCAATACTCAATGAGACCACGAAACGAAATCATAGCATACATGTACACCACATACCTATAACATAGTACACAATAAAACATGTAAACCACATACCAAAAATTACCTACCTATGGTCATTCGACTAGACCATCAGGATCACCTCGAATACCAAGGGTTTCCTTTAAATGCATGAGTTCCTTGGATTTTCTTGCACTCATATAACTGTGATGGATCTACATCCACCACCTCCCAAAAATATCTATGTACATCTGCTTTCCTGGTTGATTGATCTTCCTACCTTCTTGCTCCCTCCCTCATGATTGAAGCACACCATTCAACGATGGTTTTTGCATCTTGGATGAGTGATACATTTGTGAATTTCATTTCTTGCATACATAATGCAGTCTTGATGCATGCACCTACTCTGTCATGTTCACCTTTTCCATGTCCAGTCTCAAGATAGTTTCAAATATGTGGCACCTTGTGCCTTTTGTGGAGCATACACAACCATTGGAAGACACAAGCATTTTTGAATTGACCTGAACAACCGTCAAACCAAATCCAATGTTGTTCCATCTGTATATTGTTATCCTTCAAGTGACTGTAGAACATTTGAAAGTCGTGTTGTACAAAATCCAAGTCGTGACACCTTTCATCACTTATGTAGAATTGATACTCCATCAATATAACCCTGTTGTCTTCAGTACTATCTGCCCCATGTCTATAGGTGATATGGACCACTATGTTGACCTGGTCTGAGTGATAGTATTGACTCTGAATCTCATTTTGCAGTTGAAGAGTGTATTTTTCCGCAAAATCGACCACTAACAGGATAGTCCCAATAGGAAATGTATCCCTGCACATTCTAAACTGCTCATCTCGCCAACGAGCCACATGTACATGCTTTACATAGTGTTGTGTATTTTCAAAGAATTCCTCCATGAAGTCTCAAACCTGTACTTGGTAGATTAACAATAAAGACAAATATCAATAGATTGTTACATATGAAATTGCAATCTGAAGAAAAAATAGTATTCAATAACTCATTACCAACCTGAGAAGTGACCAATTTTATTTTTTTTCTTTTGTTCCCTCCATCAATATCATACGTGACATATTTGAATGACTGCAAGTTCACCTCCTGCCTCCCAATTTCATGCTCATCGGTCACATGTATGCATTTTTCCAATAATGCCAATCCACCACACCCTGGGCATGTCCCATCTATGCAATTTTTTTTATAAAATATGCAATCGTTTGGCCTGTTACACAAAATGCTATGAATAAAGTCTCTAGATGACATCGGTGGTAATGTAGCTCAGCATTCCTGCACAAGAGTGTTATTCAATACACGAAAAATATATGTATATGTGTCATAATAGTAACCATACTCAATGCGGTATCGACAACAACATGTGTTACGAATTGTGTTTATTTTAACATACCATGGTTTGCATTTTTCAAAGGATCTTTGGCCCAAGTTAAGTTCGCTATGTTCATTCCTAAATCTCTCATATAGTTATGTTTGTGTCCTATCAAGAAAATGTTTAATGTGTGGTTCACAATCCTTTGAACCCATTCTCAATTTTAATACATCTTGTTGGTTGGAAGAAGGTCTAGTGTTTTCATGCCAAAAAGATTGCACTAATCCCTTTACTGCATCAATCAGATTCATATTAGAGTGTGGCAACCTGCCAATGAACGCCCAAACATCTATTTGACAAGTTCAAGTTGTTCTCTTCTAACACAATACTTACGAAGTGTCTTCACATTCAAATTAATAATTTTGGAGGTAGGTTTAAGAAAACGAAGTGCATGTTTTTGTTTGCGATTGATTGTTGACAATACACGGCGAGCCGCATTGCGATACTTTGAGCAAGATTTCTTTCCAATTGTACTAAATGCATCTAATAAACTTTTAGCAATATGAGAACTTGGTTCTAACTTTTTGGTCATCTTTATCCTTAACGTTCTTCTATCAACAACCATAAACCTAGATTTTAACAATGATAAAAACAATTTGCACTTGTCCCCATCACATTTAGAATAAAAAAATTTATCAAGTATTTGTCAAGTTTGATAAGCAATAGCAATGTCGAGTTTCAAATTCGTTCAACGCAGCTCCTCCTCAATCTAAACCATTCCTATGTAATGACTCTCTTCAACCAATAACATGTTTAGACAACGTACCTTAAAGTGAACTAATGAAATTTTCATCAACATCTATACATTTCGGAGTTCTTCGAGGTGTAGCTTCTAATGGAGGTAAGGGTGTTGGAACTAGAGCATGTACAACATCACTTGGACACTCCAGCATTTCAATAGGAGCCTCTTGTATTTCATTCTCTTGTTGGTAGTTGGATGTGGGAAATTGGACTTTCTCTTGGATGGTCTCCATAACAATTGCTTCTTTCCTTGTAAATCCTTCATTCAATGCCTTCATAACTTCATCGCTTGTATAACCACAACCCAACAAGTCATTCACTACCATAGTCTGAGGTTGACTTGATGTGGGAATTGAAACATCCCCTGATGATCACCTACATTTTACTTCTTGACTAGTTCCATGGGATGCTCGTTCATCAATCGTTGTTGAAATTTAGGGCCCCTCTAGGGAATCATCTAGAGTTGGAATTGGATGAGTTTCCATGGAATGTCTTCGATTCCAAATGTCCAATATTTTATTTTCTCTAACTTCTTCCATGATTTCTTTAGGCTTCTCTTTCCTTGCCGATTTCCTTTTCAATTGCGTGAATTCCACATGAACACAATGAGAAATACTAAGAAAATAGATTCTAGAGGTGTGTTCAACTATTCAAATATCCAAATTCTTTCTCAATTGTGAATATAGGTTCTTGAAGCTTACTCAATTGTGAATATAGCTACTTCCTCAATTGTGAATATAGATTCCTCAAGCTTGCTCAAATGTGAAAGTAACTTCTACCTCACTTATAAATATAGAAAATTATTTATTTGTGAATATAGATTCGTCAAGCTTGCTCAATAGTGAATGTAGATTCTTCTTCAATTGTGTTCATATAGATTCCTCAAGCTTGCTTGAAATTGTGAATGTAGAATACTCAATTCCCAATGCTATCTATAGAATCCTCTTCAAGCTTGCTAATTTTGAACATAGAGTGTCAAGCTTCCTCAATTGCCTTGATTGTTGATTGTGAACATAGATTTTGAATTTTTTTTGCAGCGTTGCCGGGGAGACGGGGAGACAAAACAAAAACTTCGGGTACAAAATAGGCAGAGTATTCTACTAAATTTTTGCACAGACTAAAAGCGCTAGCGTTATGGACACACAAAATGCGCGCGCATTTATTGAATGTTAAGAAAATCCTAGGCATTTTAATATGTTTGGTGCTCGGCTAAATAACACCTAATGGAAAAAAGCGCTCAAGTGTTTCTGCATACAAAAACATGCTAGTGTTATGGTAATCTACACAATTTGCATTTTCATCAAAACCTTATTTAATAGTTTCTATGGGTTAGGAGGTTAAATAGGGATTTGGTGTTAGGGGATAGGGGGTCAAGGGGCTTAGGGTTTAGATATGGGGGGTGGTTAGTGGTAGGGGAAGGGGGATTAGGAGAGAGTGAGAGGGGGGGAGTGGGAGAGAGAGAGCGGGGGGTGTTAGTTATTGGTAAGGGGCTAGGAGGGGGGTTAGCTGGGGGGGGGGAGAGAGAGAGAGAGAGAGAGAGAGAGGAGAGGGTGTTAATTGTAGGGAGTGAGAAAGAGAGATGGGAGGTGTGGTTAGAGGTAGGTGGAGGTGTAGGAAGAGAGAGATACTGAGAGAGGGGGTTAGTAAGGGCTAGGGAGAGGAGGGGAAAGAGATAGAGAGGAGGGGGTTCTGGGTTAGGGGGAGTAGAAGAGAGATAGAAAGAGTAGGATGGTTAGGGATGGGAGAGACGTTAGGGATGGGAGAGAGGTTAGGGAGAGGGAGAGGGGGTTTAGAGAAAGAGAGATATGTGTAGAAGCAAGGAAGAGAGAGTGAGAGAGGGGGGGTTGGTTAGAGGTAAGGGGCTAGGAGGGGGGTTAGCGAGGGGGAGATATATATATATATAGAGAGAGAGAGAGGGGTTCAGTAATGGAGAGAGAGAGAGAGAGAGAGAGAGAGAGAGAGAGAGAGAGGAGAGGGTGTTAGTTGTATGGAGTGGGAAAGAGAGATGGGAGGTGTGGTTAGAGGTAGGTGGAGGTGTAGGGAAGAGAGAGACACTGAGAGAGCTCGGGTTGGTAAGGGATATGGAGAAGAGGGGAAAGAGATAGAGAGGAGGGGTTTTAGGGATAGGGGGAGTAGGAGAGAGATAGAAAGAGTAGGATGGTTAGGGATGGGGGAGAGGTTAGGGAGAGGGAGAGGGGGTTTAGATGTTGATGTATATGTAACTTCGGAATGTATTTCATCTTTGTATTATATATATATTTATTGTACCCTTATAAGAGATGTGTTATTCCTCTATAAGGAAGTGTCGTCATGTGGATTGACAAGTGTCACAATTGTGTGAACTTGTCGATGGGTTATTAGACCACCATGTGGGGTCGGCCCTGATTTATATATAATATAATGTGGATGTATCTAAGTAGACAAGTCGGCCCCAGTAGGTCACTGGGCAAAAAGGTGAGTATAAATAGAGATAGGATATCTCTACATTACTCACTCGGAAAAGTAACTCACTCTCTCTCTGAAAAGTGGCGCACTAGTGAGGAGGAGGAGGATCATCTGCTAGGAGACTATCTCAGTGTTATTTGGTTGTATTTTGGTTGAGCCATTGCTCTCTCTATCTCTGAGGAAGTTGTGGGGTTTTTCACCTTAGGGTTTTCCCCACAGAAACTCTGTGTCTCTTGTCTCTATGCTTTTGATTCTTGTGATGCTTGTGATGCTTGTCATATTATGATTGTCATGCATTGATATACTGTAAATGTTATTCTCTCAGCAAAGATCCTATAGTATTGTGAATTAATACTCAAAATTTAACATTAGAGAGAGAGAGAGAGGTGTAGAAGCAGGGAAGAGAGAGTGAGGGACTTGGGTTTAGTTAGGGGTAAGGGGTTAGGAGGGGGGTTAGAGAGGGGGAGAGAGAGAGATAGTGACAAAGGGGTTAGTAATGGTTAGGGGGAGAGAGGAGGGAGAGAGAGAAAGAGAGGAGAGGGTGTTATTTGTAGGGAGTGAGAAAGAGAGATGGGAGGTGTGGTTAGAGGTAGGTGGAGGTGTACGGAAGAGAGAGAGACTGAGAGAGCCCAAGTTAGTAAGGGCTAGGGAGAGGAGGGGGTTTTGGGGTAGGGGGAGTAGTAGAGAGATAGAAATAGTAGGATGGTTAGGAATGGGGGAGAGGCTAGGGAGAGGGAGAGGGGGTTTAGTGAGAGAGAGAGAGGGAGATAGGTGTAGAAGCAGGGAAGAGAGAGTGAGAGAGGGGGGGTTAGTTAAGGGTGAGGGGATAGGAGGGGGGTTAACGAGGGGGGGGAGAGAGAGAGAGATTGAGAGAGGGGGTTAGTAATGGTTAGGCAGGGGAGAGGAGGGAGAGAGAGAGAGAGAGAGAGAGAGAGGAGAGGTTGTTAGTTGTAGGGAGTGAGAAAGAGAGATGGGAGGTGTGGTTAGAGGTAGGTAGAGGTGTAGGGAAGAGATAAAGACTGAGAAAGCCTGAGTTAGTAAGGGATAGGGAGAGGAGGGGAGAGAAATAGAGAGGAGGCGGTTTAAGACTAGGGGTGGTAGGAGAGAGATAGAAAGAATAGGATGGTTATGGATGTGGTATAGGTTAGGGATAAGGAGAGGGGGTTTAGAGAGAGAGAGAGAGAGAGGTGTAGAAGCAGGGAAAAGAGAGTGAGAGAGGGGGGTTTAGTTAGGGGTAAGGGGCTAGGAGGGGGTTTAATGAGGGGGAGAGGAGGGAGAGAGAGAGGGAGAGAGGATAAGGTGTTAGTTGTAGGGAGTGATAAAGAGATATGGGAGGTGTGGTTACAGGTAGGTGGAGGTGTAGGGAAGAGAGAGGGACTGAGAGAGCCCAAGTTAGTAAGGGCTAAGGAGCAGAGGGGAGAGAGATAGAGAGGAGGGGGTTTTGGGCTAGGGGGAGTAGAAGAGAGATATAAAGAGTAGGATGGTTAGGGATGGGGTAGAGGTTAGGGATAGGGAGAGGGGGTTTAGAGAGAGAGAGAGAGAGAGAGAGAGATGTGGAAGCATGGAAGAGAGAGTGAGAGAGGGGGGGATAGTTAGGGGCAAGGGTCTAGGAGGGGGGGGTTAGCGAGGGGTAGAGAGAGAGCTCTTGAGAGAGGGGGTTAGTAATGGTTAGGATGGGAGAGAAGGGAGAGAGAGAGAGAGGAGAGGGTTTTAGTTGTAGGGAGTGAGAAAGAGAGATGGGAGGTGTGGTTAGAGGTAAATGGAGGTATAGGTAATATAGAGAGACTGAGAGAGCCTTGGTTAGTAAGGGATAAGGATAGGAGGGGAGGGAGATAGAGAGGAGGGCGTTTAGGGCTAGGGGGAGTAGGAGAGAGATAGAAAGAGTAGGATGGTTAGGGATGGGGGAGAGGTTAGGGAGAGCGAGAGTGGGTTTAGAGAGAGAGAGAGAGATAGAGAGAGAGGTGTAGAAGCAGAGAAGAGAGAGTGAGAGAGGGGGGGTTAGTTAGGGGTAAGGGGCTAGGAGGGGGGTTAGCGAGGGGGAGAGAGAGAGAGAGAGACTGAGAGAGAGACTAAGAGAGGGGTTTAGTAATGGTTGGGGGGGAGAGGAGAGAGAGAGAGAGAGAGAGAGAGAGAGAGAGGGAGGAGGGTGTTAGTTGTAGGGAGTGAGAAAGAGAGATGGGAGGTGTGGTTAGAGGTAGGTGGAGGTGTAGGGAAGATCGAGAGACTAAGAGAGCCCAGGTTAGTAAGGGCTAGGGGGAGTAGGAGAGAGATAGAAAGAGTATGATGGTTAGGGATGCGGGAGAGGTTAGGGAGAGGGAGAGGGGGTTTAGAGAGAAAGAGAGATGTGTATAAGCTGGGAAGAGAGAGTGAGAGAGGGGGGGTTAGTTAGGGGTAAGGGGCTAGGAGGGGGGTTAGAAAGGGGGAGAGAGAGATAGATACTGAGAGGGGGTGTTAGTAATGGTTAAGGGGGGGGAGAGGAGGGAGAGAGAGATAGAGGGTTTTAGTTATAGGGAGTGAGAAAGAGAGATGGGATTTGTGGTTAGAGGCAGGTGCAAATTTAGGGAAGAGAGATAGACTGAGAGAGGGGGCTAGTAAGGGCTAGGGAGAGGAGGGGAGAAAGATAAAGAGGAGGGGGTTTAGGGATAGGGGGAGTAGGAGAGAGATAGAAAGAGTAGGATGGTTAGGGATGGGGGATAGGTTAGGGAGAGGGAGAGAGGGTTTAGAGAGAGAGAGAGAGGTGTAGAAGTAGGGAAGAGAGAGTGAGAGAGTGTCACGTCCCCATTTTGACCCCCTTTGTAAACGATGTAAATATTGTAAATTAATCATGGTGAGGAGCTCAAGGCCAAGGCCCCACCGTTGATTTAGCGTTTCATGTATCGGCAATTAAAACTAGATGCTTATGATTCTTGTGCTAGATGGGCACAATGTAAATGAGACATCATGTAAATATAAATTTTAATGAAAAATACCCACAACTAGCTATGCAATGCAACAAAGAGATGGGGCATGATTCTACAAGGAATAGGGAGGGAAATTATTCAAACCCTTGAGCCAATGGTATTAATCCATGTGTCAATGGGGAAACCCATAAACCACCAACTACCCATTTTGTCTCATGCACCCAATCATTTAATTCTTCCAAGAAATTGGTTAAGGCAGTTAATGCCTTGGGAATGAGGTAGTATGGCAGCCAATTTCGTGCATGGGCAAGCCATCAACCTGGAAATTTGGGTTTTTGCTTGTGGGGCAAGAAAACACCCACGAAATGGTGCCCAAAGCCATGGGGAAGGGGCAGTCTTCACTCATTCACGCAGATAGAGAAGGCTGGGAGTTACAGTCACGTTTTTGAGCAAAAACGCAGGGTTCTCCCTTCCCAAAAACCCGTTTTTGGTTTTGGATAGTAGCTGGGAAGGAGGGGCTGCGATCTGGGACTGTAGGGAGTTCATTTTGTCCCCGATTTTCCATGGGCGTTTTTCCTAAAAACGTTTTCTGCTACCTGGGGTTTTCTCCAAACCTCCATTGCTCATTTTTAACCTTCCCACGTTTCTTATGAAGCCTAGGGGATCATTTTCATGCCTGTCACTGTACAAACGATTTTCATTATGCCCATAATTGTGTTCTGCTGCTATGTGCATCCTCGTTTTTGGTTTGAGCCTGTGAATTGAAGTTTTGGAGTGGTAGTGGACAGAAGTGGCTTGATAAACCTAGTGGGGGAGACAACCTCTCAAGAAGATCAAGAGGGCTTTGGTTACTCTTCTATGCATGCCCTGAGAGCACTAGATAGGGAAGGTATGGCTTGAGGGACTATACAGCAGTGAAAAGAATACTTCCTTGTGCTGGGTGTGTAGGTATTGTGGGTGCCAAGCTAGATAGATCTTGCAAGGTTATCCCTGGCTCTGTGTTGGAGCTCACTAGCTTAGCAATTCTTCCTTTCCATGTCCTAGCAGCCTGATAAACCCAATTGCAGATTGGCTTGGCTCCTCTTGGTGTATGCTTGGCTATGTGTGAGTCTGCTGTTCCCTGATTCCTTGTAGAGATCATGCCCAGCTCGGGGGGTGGCAGTGGTGCTGAGAGATTGAGGAGCACACTGGCCTATGGTTGGGTGGAACGTTGCAGTTGCATAGCCGGTTGCGTGGGACTACTTTCGCATAAGATAAGTATTCTCTTGTGTTAAATTGCAATTACCATTTGATGAATGCTATGAATGTATGTGGATGGGTTAAATGAATTTACTTCCGCTGTGTTTTTACGAGTTTATGCAATTCCATATGATCTTTTATAAATCTGCAAAGGTCTTTAATTAGCTATCACAAAATCTCGAATGTATGATAGATATCAACAGCATTTACTTAACTTCCGTTGTGTTTCCATTGCATGAGCATATACTTGTCTTTGTATTCAACAAGTTTAATGAATGGATATGGGGGCTAGATGCCCGGTTTAACCTCACGATCCTCTCCATCTAGCTGTAATGATGGGAGGGGACGTGACAGAGAGGGGGTTTGTAAGGGTTACGAGGAGGAGGGGATAGAGAGAGGGTAGTTATGGGTATCCGAAGTAGGAGAGACAATAAGAGAGGGGAGGTGGTTAGGTGTGGGTGGGGTGGGGTGTGTTAAGGGGTTATAGAGAGATAAAGAGGGAGGAGGGTGTCAGGGTGTTAGAAGAGAGAGAGGGGTGGGGGATAGGGGTTGGTGGAGGAGTACATAAGAGATAGAGAGAGGGGATTAGTAAGTGTTAGGTTTAGGAGGGGAGAGAGTGAGCAAGGGTTAGATGTAGGAGGGGAGAGAGTGAGCAAGGGTTAGCAGTGATAGGATTATGAGAGAGACAGAGGGAGGGGGGGCTTAAGAGTGGTGGGGATTAGGGGGAGAAAGAGGAGGGGTTAGGGAGTGGTGGGTATATAAATTCATTCAACACTTAAAAACATAAATTTGTGAAGTTAATAATGTGCGCACGTTATGTATATACAAAACGTGTGCGTGTTTTGTATATACAAAAATGCACGCCAATCAAAATATTTGAATTTAAATAGAATGCGTGCACGTTCCGTAACACCTAATCACCCACTCCTCCCACGCCCGTGTGTCAGCCACAGTCCTATGTGGTTTCTTCGGACTTACCAAGCCTGTGCTATGGAATTTACTAAACCATTGCTAATCAGGCATTTCCACCATTTTTCTCAATATGCATGTTTTTCACCACTCTCTACAGCATGACATACATGACCATTATTGATGAAATTTTAGGCATAGATAGAATTTTTTATGCAGATTCCAAATATTTCATTTAAAAATATATATATATATTGAGATTTTCTATTTGTTTCCTAATTTTCTTGTGTCATCACTCCTTAAGTCAAAAAAATATTGTTAGTGTTTATTTCGTAACTTTTGTCATTTCACAACCATTTTAAAAAAAAATTGTATGTTGCACTAGTAGACACCGACCTCTACATTATATAAAAAATCCAAGTCAAAATAGATGCATTAAGTCCTTCAAAGCAGGAACTCACATTTGATGTACCGTTCTCGAGGTTTGATCACTTAGATAATTAAAAATAAAAATTAAACATTTAATTTTTTAAAAATAGTGTTGCACTAGAGCTACGAGTTCTATACATGTATACCAATTTTTGTATCCCAAAACCGTCATTTAGGCACTGAAAGGCTGCACCCACAAAAATATATAACTTATAATTTGCCAAAAATGTAAAAAGTGATTGTTAGAAAAAACAAAATTTTACATAGTTATGTAAATTTTCAATACTTAAAACTTATATATTCGGAAACGTGACTCAAGTTCCTACATTTCATCTCTTTTACTCGATGCAATATAGCTTGTGTAAGTATCTCAAAAAAACCAAGTAAGTTGAGGGATGCCTGATTTTTCAGTTTTCTATTGGATCTAACGCACCAAAAGTGACCCTCATTAGCTTGCACATGCCCTTATGATATTTAAATATTAATTATATGAGGGTATGATTATTAGTTAAGAATTGAAAGTTTAGAGTTTAAAGGTGATGGATTTGTGAATAAATATTACAAGTTAAACTTTAAGGTTTTGTGTTTGAGGTGAAGGTTTATGATACATGAGGGTTTAAAGTTTTTAGTTAAAGAATAACAATTGTGGATTAAGGCTTGAAACCATTTAAAGGTTAACGCTCAAGGAATAAGGTTAAGGGTTAAGAGATAAGGCCGCGTGTTGAGAATTTAAGCTTAATATTAGAGTTTAATAATAATAATAATAATAATCATCTTTTATTTAGAAGGATAAATTGAGGTACTAATACAATGAATATAGATATGATGTAACAAGATGAAATGTATATGGTGTAACAAGATTAAATGTATATGTGGAACAAGATAACATGTAGGAAAATATAATTGCATTGTTAAAATGTTAAAAATTAAACATTAAATATCTCTAGTTTGAAATTATAAAATATATGATAAAAAAATGTTAAGAAAAACTTAAACTCAATAATATTCCCCAATAAAATAATATATTTAAAATCTATATACAATGTAAAGAAATGAAATATAGGAAATTGAATTATTTTTTGAAATGTATAATTTTTTTTTTGAAATTTGGACTATATGATATTTGATTTTTTTAATATTATTATTTTTTTTTTATAAATTATTATGAGCGTATATCTTCCTTAACTTAATAAAATTGATTGGGGAATTGGGAGGCGAACCAACAATGATACGGAGTGGCTCACCCTTATCAAAGGCATCGAGATCGCCAAAGAAAATAATGTGCAAGAGCTGATCGCAATTGGCGACTCTTTGTTGGTGATCAAAGAAGCAAGGGATTTAGTTGAAAACTCTCACAAGCCTGTTTCAAAGTACCACTTCCATTTCTCTCACAAGCTCAACGGAATAAGATCCATTACACTCCTTCACATTCTCAGAGCAAAAAACGATCAAGCAGATGTCATGGCAAACATTGGAGCTGGTTTAAATTGTGGGATATTAGTTAAAAATGAAAATTTATTTGATAATGTTTGGGTCCCATAGGGGCAAGCTTGATCCCCTACGACCTCTTAACTCACTCCCTCGCCCATATTGGGCCACCGCTATGGCTGTCAGACCTCAACTCTGCCACATGATCTATCATGGATCCCCACCCGACTTCCCAAGCCATTCTCATCGGCATCCTCCAACATTCCCCACCTATCTCGCATGCAAGACTTCAATGCTAGCAGGAGTATGGGAATTCAATACCTACTTCTTCGACAAGGGCGGCGAACATAACCTCATTCTTCACCTGCAGCTTCATCACCTCAGCTACTCTGCATTTGTTTGTCTTCAAATGTCCTGTGGTGATGGGAATTTTTGTGTTCCGGCTTTGCAATGCAAGCGCTGCAAGGCCTGCATCCAACTCAACACCGGGGAGAATGGGATGAAATGTTACCTCTCGGCTTTGGAGGCGGTGCAGGGTAATGACAATACTAGCAAGGAGGCTCACGGGATGAGCAATAACCCAGCCAAGCATGTTAGGCATGGACGCCCTAGAAATTTGGATACAAAAAAGAATTGGGTGTCATTGGATGGAGGGCAGGTTCAGAACTTCAAGCCGGCACCAGACAGCGTCCATTTTGGCTCAGAGCAAGACCATAGCAGGAATTGGAGACCTATGGACGCAGGTGCTTGTCTTGTTCAGAATGGCGCCCTGCATCAAGCTCGTGGCAGCCCTGGCGACTTAAACTTTGGAAAGTTTTGGAATCAAAATGGGGAAGTTGGCGGAGTAGTGAACCGGGATTCTCCTCAGGAACCTAACAGCCCTTCACTAGGTGTGCTTTCCCATCTGTAGGACATCGAATCCTAGGTGAATTGGCTGAGAAGGGAATTTGGGGAAATGAAGAAGTCAATCTCCCACTTGGCCACCTTCGTTCAAATCTCAAACTCAGATATTAGGAACAACTTCTCCAAGATGAAAGATTATTATGAAGGTCTGGTTGGCAAGGTTGAAGCTGTACACAACTGCTTAAGGATAGTCGAAGCAAAGGTGGACTGCGTCAGGACCAGTAAAAGCAACAGCCCTGCGACAATACTGGGAATGGATACTGAAGATGTTGGAGAAGGAAGCAAGAACAAGGCTCGACAGATGAACAATAAGTGACCTTAATTATGATGTTTTTCTTAAAAATTTTGACATTAGAACTGTCTGTTTATTTTCCATGTTAGGAAGTAACTTCTTTTGTAATTCAGCTATGTTGGAACTTAAAAGACTGATTATGAGGTGCTTCCATCCCTCCTTTTGTTGGGTATAGTCTCCCCAAGCTTTTTATAAGACACTCTTCTTTAATATATAATACTCATCAACCATTTCTGTCAAAAAAAAACTTAATAAAATTGATCATTATTTTACTATGGTGTAGATTTAATTATTAACTTAGAGTTATGGATGAAACTTTAAATACTTATGTTTTGAAATTATAAGATATATTACAAAATTAAAAGGAAAAAAGTAACAATAATATTTTTCAATAAAAATTATAATATATTTTAAGATCTAAATAAACTTAATTTTATAGTTGAGTATTTGAAACATATTTAGATATTAAAATTAGACATATTAAAACAAATATATAATAAAATGGAAATAGAAATTTTAAATTGGTTATGGATTAAATACAATCCAAATATTTGGGTTGGTTATTAATCCTATGTACCTATGTCCAAAGCAAATATGCATAGGTTGATATATGGCACATAGCATATGGGGAATAATTATCATATAACATTAACAAGTTATCATAAAACTGAAATTCATCATTTCTACACATAACATTTAAGTTGTTGGTTTGCAATTTTCAAATTTAAATAATTTGGTGATACTCTAAAATGGTGTTTTATGAAGTTAAAAATATATACACAATTTATGAAGCTCAAAATGAGAATGTAGTCTCACAAAATTCTAGTGCATTTTAGTAGAAATACAAATCATTTACTATCCACTTCCAAGTTCTATACATTTAGCACTTTCACAAATATGTGTATTTTATGGACAATATCCTTAGCACTATAAGTTTGGTATCCTCATATATGTTCATTTAATGATCCATATCAATATAAGTGATTCAAGAAAGGGATCAGAGTAGTAATAAAAGTATGATACTAAGGAAGTTATAAGATAAATAACGACTTATACGCTTCATTCTCAAGGTTCATAATGAATAATTATAAACTTTAGTAAACATATTAAATAAATATTAGTAGGTCATTTCCACCAAATACATTATTGTTATTCTTGACATGATTTCCATAGGACCCATCCTTAGTGTGAAAATATTGGAATGGAGAACATATGACACTCATAGAAAAAATGTTTTCTTTATAGAACATATGTGGTGATTAGAGTCTCATTCTTGGCACATGAAAACTATAAGATCCATTTAGTGCATAATTCCCTAATTTAAGCCCTTGTAATAGTGTGAAGATTTCTAGACCCATCCTTTCTACTTAAAATATTGTAACAACACCAATATCCCACATCTAAGCCAAATATTCTATTTATAGGACATGTGAGGTGATATATGCCCTATTCATGGTCCTTATATATATATATATATATATAAGCATGTATTAAGGTCTATAAAAACCTCATTTTCCATTCCCAAACCTTGATAACTCCCTCAATATCAATCCCTAATATGAAAAACTTTGAAATGGTTCCCACAAGGAATATGTGAAATAATAATTCACTTTTAGGACTTACATAGTGTTTTTTGACTGAGTGCATGGTCCATGAGCACCAAATTATTCTTTTCTGGTCTAAGATATTGGAATTCTTCCTTGGACCATGTTGATAGACACAATATCCATTATCAATGTGTCCTTGGTATGAAAAACCTTGCACAATGTTTCCCATAATAGCCATATAGGAAAAAGATTTGCAGAATGTTTCCCATAGTAGCCATATAGGAAAAAGATTCATTTTGTAGCAAATGTCTTATGGTTTTGAACTCTGTGCATATTTTATGAAAAATAAAATCTATGTTTAGGCCCCAAGACAATGAAGTTCCTCCTTGCAAAATGTATAAATCCTCAATAAACGTCTATGGTGTATAAGACCTTGTAATGGTGCCCACATGATAGTGGACACCTGTAGTCCAAAGATTTTGTTATAGACCTTTTGTGGTTGTTTTGGATAATATTCATGGTACATGAGAGCTTATATAAAATCCTATATAAGGCTAAATACATTGATTTCATATTCAAACCATTTTACATCCCCTAAGAACCATCCTTGATATGCAAAACCTTGTAATAGCACCCTTAAGACACATGTAGGTAAAATATTTCCTTTGGAAGGGTTGTGTGGTGGTTTTGGATCATATGGCAGCTACACACATGCATACTAAAACCCTATTTATTCCCTAATAAATTATTGTTCCACTTGATACTATATCCATGTCCCTAAGATCCATCTTTAGTGCGAAATACCTGACATTATTAACAAGAGGACATACATAGAACAAATATTAGTTATATAGGGGTTGCAGTTTGGTGGTTTGGGGCCATGTACATTATCCATGACCCTGAATATCCTTTCTTAATATCTAATATGTTGGTATTCCTCATTACACCATGTTTAATGTCCCAAGAACCATCCCAAGTGTACAAAAGCTTGCAATAATTACCATATATCACATATAGGCAAAACATATTTTTATAGGACTTGTGTGGATTTTTTGGACTATTTTCAACTTCTATTGATCCTAAAGCCATTTCTTAATCCATAAGGTGATTATTTTAATCCTCAAGTAATTTCAAAGGATCAAAAATCCATTCTTGGTGCACAAAACCTCATACTGGCACCCATATAGCACACCTAGGATAAATATTCCCTTTTAGAATCATGTGTGGTCATTTTCTACCATGTACATGATCCATGAGACCTAAAATATTATTTCAAATCCTAATACATTAATATAACTCCTCATACCATGTACAGGGATCCAAGATCTCTTCCTAATCTGTAAAACCCTATAATGAAAATAATACAACCTTGAAGTTTCTCTTTATTAGGCCCATGTGGTGATTTTGGACCATGTGCATAGTCCATATCAGCCACAAAAGTGGCTTTTAGGGCCTATGTCGTTGATTTCAACCTTGAACCTTATCTAGGTCTCTTTGAACCATCCTTAGTAAAAGAAACATCTTGTAACTATGCCCATATGACATGTGTAGGCCATAATTTTCCTTTAAAGGTTGACCTATTCGATGATTTTTTTTTTGTGTCATTTAGGTGGCCATAAAGGGGAATCTTAAAAATGGTCACGATATTAACAATTTTTGGGTCATGATCTCATGACACAATTTTTGGGTCCTTACCATTTTCTTTTTATTCTTTTTACATTCAATGCTGCCAACTTACTCTACTAATTTTCTTTCAAGACAGACAAGTCCCAAAGGGATAACTAAGAGAATTTAAAATATCTCATTAAGGATCCCACTCTTTTGGACGTATAAAATTCTTAATTCGATATCAATGTTCTTGGTCAACCCAAACTTCATGCTAGGGTTAGGGTTCTTGCATTTTAGGATTTTTGTCTCTTAATATTTTTTTGAATTATTATACAATTTAGCTTTATCCTCTAGTACGGGAACTAGAGATTTTTACAAATGAGGACAATTGTCACATCTCTTCTCATAGATAAGTTACCATTATTTTTATCCACTTTATATTTCTATGTACATTGTGGTGTTTTTCACTATTTGATTCATTGCTAGATCTTGGTTTTCTCTATGATAATTCAGTTTCAATATTGTAATTATATTCTCCATGCAATCATTGTATGGTATTTTATTTTATTATCAATCCAACATGGATTTGTGGCATGGGCCATGAGTAATAAAAGCTTATTTTATACCCTAAGGTGCTAATAATCTATATAAGCAAAAGTGATTGTAAACTTATAGAAAAGCAATGATAATAGATTCTTCATAAAAGCATTAATACAAATAGTATACATAGAGTACATAAGATATTTACCTTTGAAACCCTAAACCATAAGAACTGATACAATAGAGCCATGCCTCTTTCTCATCATATTAACAAAATAACTCAGAATTCAATATATATGTATTGTGCAACATCATACAACCCGAAAATGTTAAATGGTGTTATAATACAATGTGTAGAATCCCATGGGGCAAAAATTACCCAAAACCCATAACTGACCCAACAAAAAATATGGAGGGCTCTCACCCCCAATTTCCCCTACTAAGATTGTGACCCAGGCCCTCCATTATGTCTAGATTCATAATCTACCTGTATGCAAATAATACAACACATATGCAATAGTATTCCATTTGTTGAATAAGTTTGCATTGCAAATAATACAACACATATGCAATAGTATTCCATTTGTTGAATAAGTTTGCATTGCCGAGACATGCATACATATAATCAATTTCATGAGGTAAACATGCCCAATTATTTTCTACACCAAGAGAACTTTTTATTACTCACAAACTTTGTCAATAAATTTACATCATTCGACAAGGTACCAATCTTCTCCAACAACAACTTGTCGTCCTCAACTATATGTCTAACGAAGTGATACTTCACATCATTATGCTCCATCTTATCATGATAAATAGAGTTATTTATTAAAAATATTACACTTTGATGTCCACACTATCATTCCAACTCTCTATAAGAAACTTATATTTAAACATGGTATTTTTTACTATAACACTTCCTTACTTGAGTAATGGCTTACATATACTCAACCCCTATAGTTTATAATAGTTTATAATGAAACTACAAACTTGGACTTACCTTACTATTACAACAAACTTGGCCGATTCATCATACAACATTACCTTATTATTATTATTACATATTTGTAGTGTTAGTGTTTTTCTTTAGGTTCTTGATATTAATTGGCATGTAACTATTTAATAATAAATTATAACAGATTATATTATTTTAAAATATATATATATTTAAAACCAATTAAAATATTATATTGAATTAATAATAGTTTTTTTAATAGAATCAAATACTTTTTGTATTGAAAATGTTGTGGATGATCCATTAACCATCGACATATAATTTGTTCTTTAGTTTTTTCTTTATCCTAACAAAGTTTAAGGGGAACATTATGTTCTTTCTTTTACACAAGTACAAGTTCTTTCATAGTTTTCGACATATAATTTGTTCTTTAGTTTTTTCTTTATCCTAACAAAGTTTAAGGAGAACATTATGTTCTTTCTTTTACACAAGTACAAGTTCTTTCATAGTTTTGAGAGGTAGAATAAACTCTTGCATATTTGATTGCAAAGTAAGATATTGAAACATTACATAATTAAAATGGTTTGCGATTACAACTTCTTGGCATCACTAATTGCATGGATGGAGTGAATTTATTTTTCTATGGTACTATTGTCCATGTATCTTTCAAATCTAATCGTACTATTGTCCATGTATCCTTCAAATCTAATGCAGTCATAGTTAGTCTTACCATTTCATTTTGGACTTGCTCTAGCATTTTTGAATGATACAAGTATCCTCCCCAAGTACTAATTCATCCACTTTTTCATTGTCTTCCCAAATCTTCTTATGATTGAGCTAAGCATAAAAAATAGAAGAGGATGCATCTACTTCATCCTTTATTGACGGAGGACCTAAGTCAGGTGTTGCATGAAATTTTTTTTTATCATATGAGAATTGCTCTTTTTTAGGGTTCTTGTTGCGGGATATTGATCCAATGACCCTTCCATGCGAATAAGTTGATGCTCCTTCTTTGCATTGACCCCCCATGTGGCCTTATGTCGAGACTTCTTGGATATTTTGTTCTTTGGATTTTTTAGGATAGTGGTTTGTTAAATTCCCTATTTCAAAACAAGCTCTACAATGGAAAAGAACCTATTCATAGTCCATCTTTTGGGTCCAAGAATTTATAATATTTTAATAGGATTTCTCAATCAATGTGAACAAAGATCAAGGTCCCTAGTCTGAATGATTTAGATCTAGAACAAAAAGAGACAAATTGTACAAACCTTCGCCTAGGTTAATGAAATAGTAACAATGGATGAGTATGGAAGATACATATCACTGATATAGCAGTCATTGTGGCGATCCAAGAGCAGTCGCGATCCAGCTTCATGTGCAAAAGAACATGCCAAACATCAGAACAAGACAACACCAAGTGAAATAGAAACTATATAATTGACCTATGCAAGTGGCCAAGGAATCTCGCAATACACCATCAAGAACATCATATGTATGGGAAGGAAAATGCAATTGTATTAACAAGACATAAAGAGAGTACAACCGTTTAGGCCTTGGTGTTGTTGCTTCTTTCCAATGGGTTCTTCTTACTCCAACAAGAACCTTCACCTTGAATACAAAATACCTCAAGAGTCTCAAAGTCTAAGGATATTTATTCAACATTTACCTACTTCCAATATCCCCCCTCACCCATGGACCAAGGCTTAAATTTATAAGAGAATGTGGATAAGGAGAGGTTGAGAAAAGTGTGGGGAGTGGATGAGATATGATCCTCATAATGGTGGGAGTCGAGCTAGATACAAAACAATAGGAGGGGAAAAGGATCATTAGATATTTCGCTTTTGAAGATTCTCGAAAACCTAGTTTTTTTCCCGTGGAGACATCAACGTGGTTTGTAGTGGAGCAACATGTGCCAAATGGGATCGACATGAGTTGCTGTGAAGGAAGATTATGTCATCGGTGCGGGTTGACAATGAAGAAATATGCATTGATGAGCTTTGACGCACGTTGGTAGTAGAGCAAAGCGTGTAGAAGTCATAAAAAGGTCAAAATGTAGGGAAAAATAATTAAGGATCATTCACCATGAAAGTAACTTCATGGATTATGGCAACATAAGGTCACATGGACTTGTACAACTGATGAAAATTCCGTGTAACAAATATTTTCCTACCAGATTTGTTCATGTTGGAAATTGTTTACTAAAATCCATTTCCATGCATATTCAAGCATAAGTTTTAGTTGAAACATTTTTTATTCAGGACTTTTGAAATGGAACTTACTAAGAGTGTTTCCAATGGTTTAAAGAGAATAAAAGCCCCAAAAATGAAATGAAAGTTCAATACCCAAAATAAAATAGGGGCATAAGTAAAAGAATTGGAAGAAGTGTTAAAATATGACGTATAGGGCTTCATGTAGAGACCCGGGGAAATTCTGAAATTTCAGCTACTTTAATTATGAAATATTGTCTTGTAGTAGCATAATATGTCTTCTCTACAATGGAAATGTTTGATGAAATACTAAAGTCCATACTATGGTCCTTATTTTTTTATGTAATTAGTGGAATTTTTTTTGGATCTCTCAAGCTTCATATATAATAGTTTTACCCAAAACACCTATTTTAGACTAGTTTTTGGACTAGTAAAAAACCCTAACTTCCACAAATTATAACTCTAAATTACAGAGTGATAGAGCCTACTTTTTTTACCATAGGTACTTCATTTTCTATTGAGGAGAAAAACTCCTAAATATCTAGAGAAAGTATAATAGATCGAGATGAGAGATAACAATCCAAACTCTTTAATATTAATGAATGATAACTAAGAAATTAACCAAGATATGAGGTAGAAACACCTGTATTTAGATGGTCATTCTAAAGCTTCCTTTGGTGAAAATGTCCCAATGCAATACAATATTAAGGCTATATAAAAAATGAATAAAAAAACAACTCAAATTGATTATCATTTAACCCTAATCAACTTATCATAAATATAGATCCTTCAAACAATCATGCTTCAAAGACAATTAGATATTGAACATTATATTAGGATGGGTGTCACGATAGAGGAGAGATGTCGATTTTATTAAGAATAAAAAATCAAGTACAATTACTGATCCCACTACCAACACATTTCGAAACCACCATTTGGGTCCCTCTAAAATAATCCATGGATGCTTCCCCTTCCCATTCTTTGATCTTTTCCTTGAACAATGTGAATAAATTAACTATTGATATGCATTTTTCCACTCAAGAGAGGACAAATGTTATGACCTAAAGGGGGCATATATGGGGTTAAATGTATACAATATGACCCCAAGGGGGCATATATGGGGATAAATTTATATGTAAAGAATTAAATATATGTAATAGTGATCGGTCTAATGAAGGGGCCTCAAGTGTGCTGAGTGAATATGTGCATATAGAGATAATGTAACCATTGTTGTGAAACGTGTGAAATGATTATATGAATGTTTTGGAGTAATTGGAGAAGAATATCCTATTGTTTAAGGATTTATTATGTAATTTATTTATATGATCTATATTTTATTTTTCCTCCATGTTTATATTGTTATACATAGTGTGTACTCTTGTCTCTTATGATATCTTAAATATTTGGTTCATAGCAATTGTTATATGAGCTTGGACGCTTCCAAAATTATTCATGTTGGCATTTATGCTATAATATTTTTTGGAGGGGTGAAACTTGGAGGGACCTCAAAGGGAATAGGTAAGAAATATATAAGGCCAAGTGTGTCTCTGTGGCGAGCACTAGTGTTTTTTGTTAAAAATAAAGATGGCACATTAAGACTTTGTATTGATTACAAACAATTAAAGAAAATCACTATTAAAAATAGATACCCTCTCCCCCGCATTGATGACATGTTTGATCAAGTACGGGGAGTTGCGATATTCTCTAAGATTGACTTAAGGTATGGGTACCATAAAGTAAGAATTGAAGATGAGTATGTTCATAAAACAACATTTAGAACACGGTACAGGAATTACAAGTTCTTGGTTGTACCATTTGGCTTGACCAATGATCCGGCCATGTTCATGTGTTTAATGAACAATGTTCTCCATAAATACTTAGAAAAGTTTGTAGTAGTATTGATTGATGACATAAATATACTCTAGAAATGAATAAGAGCATGAAGAGCACTTAAAGTTAGTCTTACAAACCTTAAGAGAACATAAAATTTATGCAAAGTTTAGTAAATGTGATTTCTTTCAAGATAAAATTCAATACCTAGGTCATGTAATATCTAAGGAATGCATTTATATAGACCCAGATAAAATCAAGGAAATCATTGATTTGCCAGTTCCTAAGGATGTAACCTATATTCGATTCTTTATGGGAATCATGGGTTACTATCGCAGGTTCAAGTGCATTCTTAAAGCATATATTATAGTAGCTAATTCCAAGTCATGTGTTGCATAGTTACGCTCATGTTCTTTAAGTTTTATTGACTCGTAGATTATTACATAATCCTCTCGCAATAACACACCACCTAATCCCTTTAAACAGACATTCATACATATAATGAAGTCCATGTATGAATCAGTTATTCTTAGAATAGGTGTAATGTCCCCATTTTGACCCTATGGCATTAAAATCGTAAATGATGTAATATTGTTATGAAATCATGGTGAGGAGCTCAAGGCCAAGGCCTCTTTATCGATTTAGTGATGCATATGGTTTACGTGCTGGCCAGGCACATTGGAATTGCAAATATCATGTAAATGTGCATTTTAATAAAATACCCACAACTAGCTATAGAATGCAACAAGAGATGGGGGCATGATTTTACAAGGAATTGGGAGGGAAATATTCAAACCCTTGGAGCCAATCAAGTCAAGCCAAGTGTCAATGAGAGAACCCATAAAACCCTCAACTACCCATGTTGACTTTTGTACCCAATCATTTATTTCTCCCAAGAGTTGGGTGAAGTAGTTAATTCCTTGGGGAATGGAGGGGTATGGCTGTCCAAATTCGGGTATGGGAAAGGAACCCTTCATAGAAAATCGTGTTTGGATTCTTGGGCAAGAAAAGAGCCATGAATTTATCCCCATGCCATTATCCATCAACCAGTTTGGCTTTCTCACGAGTGGGGAGATGGATGGGCGTTTGTCTCCATTGAAATTCTGTGTTTTCCTTCATTTCTCAGCTAGGAGAAGGGCGTTTTTGTGTTGTATACCATTGGGGAAGAAGGGGAAACGAATTGGGGTTCCATAGAGACCGTTTTGGCTGCCGAATGCTTATATAGTTGGGGGAGAAATCATTTTCCTCCCTGTGAATGTTTTTCCCCATCCCACATCCCGTTTTTGGTTGGAAACGATTTGGGGAAAACCCATGGCCATTAATTTGTAAATCCCATTGTTAAAAATGTGTATCCATTCCCAATGATTGTGCTTTCTATGTGAGAAGAGATTATGTTGGGGTATGGGTTATGGGTATCCATTGCTTTGGCTTGATATTGAATGCAAGTATCTAGAGATGAAGAGAGTTCATATTTAGCCTAATAAACCCAGTTGTGGACTGGCTTGGCTTAGATGCAATGTTTGCTTGGCTGTGTATGAGTTTGAGTGTCCCCTTTCCCTTGTAGAAATCATGCCCAGCTCGGGGGTGGTCTCTGAGTGCTGAAAGAATACATGTTGGGAAGAGACCTATGGTTGGGTGGAACATTGCAGAGACATAGCTAGTTTCTTGGGACAATTGCACAATGAAGATGAGTATATTCTTATGTGTATTTAATTCTGCAATGTTTTAATTTGATGATTGTATTGATATGTTGTATGCATATGAAATGTGAAATGTGTGTGGATGATGTTTTATTCCGTTGTGCATGTTTGTTTGATTTGCATCTACGCACATTTGTTTTTATGAATCTAATGAATCGGGATGAGTTTTATGAAAAGCCCTAGACTTTGGTATCATGTTCCCTTCCTCGAATTGGTTCCACAGGAGGGGACATTACAATAGGCGCAGTGGTGAGCAAGTGTTTAAGATTTTCAAATATCTCCTAACACTTATTAGACCATAAAAATTTAGTTCCCTTCTTTTGAAGTGAAGTTATTGGATAAGCGATTTTGGATAAATACTCCCTAAAAATGGACAGGTTCAACATGCATATGCCAGTTAGGTGACCAAATACCTACCATACTCCTTGGATAGCATAGAAGTGAATCGACTAATTCTATGTTCTATAAAAATAGTAACATGGCAAGCAGATAAACAAGCAGAAAAAATAGATACACCTCTTTCTCCCACAACAGTTCACTCCCTTGAGGAGAATCCTATAGAGGAATAAGGGGACATAGGAGATCCACCATCTCTTATTACACCATTCCCTCATAGGGTGCAACCTAAGGAAATCAAAAAACCTGAGAACCCTCTTCTAGAGGAACTGAAAAATTTGTGTGTCAAGATACTGCTATTGTAGGCCATCAAAGAAACCCCTATATATAATTAGTATATCAAAGACTTGTTCATAAAGAGGCACGGAAGAAAGAGGAAGGATCCTTCCACCATTAATGTGGTAGTACAACTGGCACACTTAATGCTATGAAGGACTATTAACCCTAAGTATGTGGACCTAGGAATCCCAATAGTGGATGTAAGAATAAGAGGAATTCTGATTCCAAATACTCTCATTGACTTAGGATACACAATAAATGTGATGAATTAGGACACCATGGTGAAACTCAATATTAAAAATATCTTAAGACACACCACCACAGTTCTACAACTCACAGACACCTCCACAATTTCTCCAGATGGAATATTAGAGGATATCATGGTTACCATAGATTCATGGTAGTATCCTGCTAATTTCATTGTCATCCATACTAAAGCTAAACTAAGTGGATACACTATTATACTTGGGAGGCCTTGTCTTGCAACTACTGATGCACATATCAGTTGTAGGAAAGGGGATATGACCATTGAAAATGGGATAGAAACAAATACATTAAACCTATATCCTCCTTCCAAACCTCATCTGGGCACCAGGGAGCCTTTTTGGAAATATGAGAAATATGATTTTGATCATCCCATTCATACTATTTTACCATAGATATTTCCCTATCACTGAAGCAACCACAAGAGGATACAATCATCTCCAATTTCATACAAAATCTTTATGACAGTCCTATTTCTTTTGGAGAACAATGTACCTTTGAGGAGTTGGAAATCATAGGATTAGGGGATCCAATGTGGGAGATTATTTTCCTTATAGAAGAAACACAAATGGACACTAAAATAATAGAGGTTTCCCTTGACAGAACATTGAGAATCAGAACCCACTTGCTCCCAAAACAAGAGGAAAAATTGATCCATATCCTTACCAAATACCAAGCAACCTTTGCATGGAATTACTCTAATATGGAAGGAGTCTCTACAAACATATGTCAACACCATATATACATAAAGGAGGATGCCACTCCTATTAGATAAACACAAAGAAGGATGAACCTATCCTTAAAAGACATTGTTAAAGTGGAATTACAAAAACTTCTTGATGTTGGTTTCATATAGCATACTATATTTGGAAGAAATTTCAATTCCTAATTCATTACATATATGGAGTTATACCTTGTGGGAGTTAGGGTTTTTTAATAGTCCAAAAAATAGTATCAAAAAGGTGTTCTAGGTAAAATTGTTATATCTAGACCTTCAAAGATACGAATTGCGTGACACCTATTGTATCATAATGAATAAATACTATAGTATTTTTTATACAATTTTCATAATCTAAGATAGAGCATTGGATGTGTGCCAGTTTGTGCACTTTCACTCTCCTAAAAGGGACAAAAATAACAAGTTCTGGGAAAATCACCATAACTCTCTCTTGGAACATCAAAATTGAATGAAACCTATGGAAAAGGAGAGAAGACATATCAGGCAACTACAAGACAAAATTTTAGACTTGGGGGAGTTGAAATTGCATAGTTACCTTAGTTAGCAAGTTAGCCAACAAAATAGTCTCCAATTCAAGGTTTTAAAAGGTACATTATTTTATAAAAGGATAATATGTTGAAAAAATTATATTATTAAAACTTTATATTATTTTCAATATATTTAGGTTGGAACTTGACAGTTTTGGTTGGACTTTAACTAAGAATCAATGACAATGGACATACCTATATTTAGTGAAGATGAGAATAAACATGGATTTAGGACTATGGAATGGTTGAAGAATATAAAGGAAATTCAAATAAGCACTTGTGGGTCATGTTTTCCTTTTGGTGAAGCTTCTAAGTGGTGGAAGAGTTTGAATGAATATATTGGATTATATTCCAAGTGGGAATAATTTGTAAAATTGTTCTCAAATCAATGGATCATGGATATCAACTTGAAGGAGATGTATAAAAATCAAGTTGAATTGATAGAAGAAAAAGAGGAATTCAAGAATAAAGGTGAGGAGCTTTTCCAGATACAATTCGTTAACGAAGCACTTAGTAAGGAGGTTGATAAATTGAAGAAATAAAACAATATAAAAAGAAGGTGGGAAAACGATGAGTCAAAGGAAGAATTGAAAATTAACGATACAGAAATCTGAAGATTAAGAAACCATAATAAAAAGTTATTGAATGAGGTTAGTATATTGAAAGAAGAAAAGAAGCATGGTAAAAATAAAGGAAAAACAAGGATCTTGGATGAAGTGACTACCAAAATACTTGAAGAGGCAATTCATACGGTAAGAAGGTTGAATAATCTCTAAATATAGATGACATAAAAGTATAAATGCAATCCAAAATTTAAGGACATAAAAAATTGATGAATGGAATCACATTGCATCTTCAAACAAAGAAGGAAGAAAATATTATAGAGGGACACAAGAAAATACTTGAATAAGTTGAGCTCCAACTTGAAGATGTACAAATGGCATAGACGAATGAAAAGAAGGTTCATGTATTAAGTCTAGTGGAAGACTCGACTCAATGGGAGAGGAATCTATTTCATTTTTTAATGAGATTGACAGAGAAAGGGAACTCTGCTTGTGGTTATCTGTTTCATTTTTTAACAAGCTTGACATAAGAAAAGAACTTTTCTCATGATCATCTGTTTCATTTTTTAACGAGTTTGACACAGGAAAAGAACTTTTCTCATGATCATCTGTTTCGCTTTTTAACAAGATTCACATAGGTAAGGAACCATGCTCGTACTGACTTGTTTCTTTTTTTAACGAGCTTAACACAAGAATAGAACTATGCTCATGGTCATCTATTTCATTTTTTTAACAAGCTTGACACAGGAATAGAACTTTGCGTGTATTCATCTATTTCATTTTTTAATGAGCTTGACATAGGAATAGAACTTTTCTCATAACCGGTTTCATTTTTACACAAGCTCGAAACCAAAAAGAAATTATGCTTGGTACTGGTTTCATTTTTACACAAGATTGAAACCAAAGGTAAACTTTGCTTGGGACTAGGTCCTACCCAACATGTCATGTCCATATGTTGGTAGCGTGCCCCCCGGATTAATATTCTAGGGGGATAACTTCGGCATGATGTCCATAGGATAGAGACATGGCCCCCATCCATAAGGGGAAGGAATCACTAAAACATTCGGAACATTCATGGAATTCTGATGACTGACATTCATGCGATGATTCAATGTAGCAAAGAAAAGCTAATCAATGGTCACCATATTTTCATGATGAGGAAAATACATCACTCGAAAGAGCGTGCACACTACAACTTTCATAACATAAACATCATCTCATCCAATAAGTAGATTAAAATCTAAGGGACCTTGGATGACCATAACATCAATACAGACAGTTTTCCCTCCTAAGGTGATAGGTAACTATGGAAGGATCCCTAAAGGTACAGTAGTCATTCTATTAAAAGCTAGTATATGGTTAGTTACTTGCACAAGATGAGGAGAACCTATAGATTTCCAAGAAGTTGAGGATAAAATACTAACAAAAGCTCCCTCATCAACTATAGTGCAAAATATTTCCTTATCGGCAACTCCTACAGATATCTAGAAAGGAACACCTGAAGGAAGACTTGATTCTGATAGACTATTTCAATCAAAGGAAATGAACTAATTACTTGGAGGAGGTCCTGTGGAAATGGATAGGATTTTGTGATGAACCTGCAATAATTAATTAATGCAAATACACAAGATATCAGAAATAACAGAACAGAATCACTTTTATTTTGATCACGGGCCGCTTCGAGGGGGCAACCTCCTTTGAGCAAGCTCAATACAATTAAGTTCACGGTGCCTTCAATGACCTCAACACACACTTATATACTAAGTCTATTCCCAATACTATGAGTCAAAACCATGGGACATATAATACTACAGGACGACTTACAAAGCATATGCGTCCAATACTATGGGTCAATACTATGGGCTAATATAAACTACGGATCAACAAATACTACGGGACGACTTACAAAGCATATGCGTCCAACAACAATATACTAACATAGTAAAGAGAAGGGTTGACATAGGTTCCTAACATCCCCTCTCCCTTAGAAAAAGCTTTGTCCTCAAAGCTTTGGTTAGAGAAATTGCTGCAGAATCTGAAGGAGTGGTTCCTCGGTAGCATCCTCGGTTTGCATTTAAGGCCACTGACGCCTTTGGAGTGTCAAGAAGGATTGCTTGGAAGGCTGTAGATGAAGAAGAACCCTGTCAGCTGCGTGGAAAATGTGCTCAGAACGGTGCTGATTGGCTTGTTGTTTCCGGCGAATTCTGGCCATGTGAAGATTGTCCTGCAGAATGAGAAGAATCTGATCGCGGTTTCGAAGAACCGAGTCAATTTCCTGAACTGGGGAGCTACTAAGGGTGTATGGAAGAAGAACTGGCGGTGTTTGTCCATAGACTGCTTCATATGGTGTCCTTTGAGATGTGGTATTGTACCACTAGAGTGCTGCTAGGAAATCCGTAGAAATAGTTGGCCAAAGCTGTGTAGGGATGGGCAAGGGTTTGATCAATCCCGAAAGGAGTGTCGGTTCCCCCTTGTTGACTTGGAAAGTATCATCGTTAGCCACCATCTGTTGAATTGTCATTTTTAGTCCCTGCCAAAAGAAGTTACATTGTTCCTAGTCATACATTTTGCAGAACCCAGAGTGCCCTGTTGATGAAGAAGCATGGAGTTCATAGAAGAGATAGCCCTGTTGAACATATTGCAACCAATTTGGAACAAGCAGAGAAAGAGCTGTAAGAGAAACTGGGTCATCAATTATGCGAGAAGGAGCATCTTCCACCATATTGTCCTTACCCTTCTTGTAAGTGATCACATAGGGATAACCCATGAGTTGGATAACCCATTGCAGGTGTGTTGGGGAGGAGACCCATTGTTCCAGAAAATTTTTCAGACTCGGGAGATCAGTCTTGATGCAGAAATAATTGCCTAATAGGTATGGCTGCCACTTCTGTACTGCATGCAAAATAGCCATCATTTCCTGCTGAGAGGTAGATGTGGCTACATTCTTACCGGAAAGGTCTCTTGAAGGTAGCAAGCTCATTGGTTCAACAAAGATACCTGCATATCTATCCAAAGGAGTAGTGGAGACTGTTGATGGGTGCATCTGAATGGAATTAAGCTGAGCGATGACACCATGTGAATTCTTCTTAAGCATTTTTTCCAGGCGATGTGAACTGATGATGCAGAGAGACCCTGGTTGTAAGCCCCTAAATTTGTGTTGTGCGCCATTGACTTTAAATTGCATCCAAATTTGAGCAAAATCCCATAAGATGGGGCCAAGTGTGCGTAACCATTGAACGCCCAAAACCACATCACATCCGCCTAAGGGCAAGGAAAACATGTCAGAGCGTAGGTTATAATCTTCCATAGAGATACGCACATTGTGACACTTCCCCTTGCAAGGTAAGGTGCCCACATTGGCAACCATGACTTCAAAGTTGGAGCAAGGATGGACAAAACAATCAGCCTGTTTGGCAATTCGAGGGTCAATGAAGTTATGAGTGCTACCAGAATCAATGAATATGGTAAGAGGGAGCTTCTTGAAGTATCCCCTAACCCGCATTGTTTGTGGGGTGGTGACGCCGGTTACAGCATGGAGAGAGATCTCGGGTGGGTCCTCCTGAGATGGGGTGTCAACAGGTGAGTGTTGCATGTCGACCGGATCATCTACTGTATCTGTAGATTCTTCACCAAGTTCTAAGGCAGGCAGAGAATCCACATCCAAGAGATAGAGCTTTTGTTGAACACATCTATGTCCCCGAGTGAATTTCTCATCACAATTATAGCAAAGCCATTTTTCTCGACGTGCCTGCATTTCTATTTCAGACAAATGCTTGATAGGAGTTGGTTGAGGAGCAGGCGTGATGGGAGGTCGTTGGGAACCCATATTTCTGAAGGGAACAAAGGTGGGTTTGGAGCGTTGTTGAGCTGCGATCTTGTCCTCGGCCAACTTAGCCAACCCTAGGACTTCCATCATTGTGTTGGGACAAAACATTTTGACCTCTGAGCGGATTTCATCCTTGAGACCACTGATAAAACAACTCCTGTAGAATTCATCAGACAATCCTTCTGTGTGATTGGCTAGTTTCTCAAATTCCATCTGATACTCTCTCACTGTGCCAGTTTGGTGAAGTTTAGTGAGTGCTCCTGTGAAGTCGTCAAAAGCACTAGGACCAAATCGTGGCAAAATGAGTTGGCAAAAATCTGTCCAGTTTGGCTCGGGATGAGCTTTGATGTACCAACGGTACCATTGAAGGGCTTCCTGTTCCAAATTAAAGGATGCAAGTGGAACTTTCTGAACATCAAAAGTATTATGCAGACTGAAATATTGTTCTGCTCGGTATATCCATCCAGTCGGATCAGTACCATTGAAGCGAGGAAAATCAAGCTTCGGCCCACAAAAATTGTTAGAAGCAGAGAACTCGGTGGCTGCAAAAGATTCTGACTGTCTTGTATTGTTCATGGCTGAATGCTGCAGATGGAGGCTGAGAAATTTTTCATCCAGATCTTGGAGTTTGGTTTGGATGGCTGCCAGTGCTTCCTCCATGGTGTGTGCTCCTGCACAGGTGACAACCATAACCAGATTTTTTTTTTTTTTTTGGTTGACTGGGTAGGAAAACAAAAACAGGAACTACTTCAGTAAGGGAAAAGTTGGATTTGGGAAAAAATCAGAAGGATAATTGGGGTTTGACTAGGTTTTGGACACTGTTGGATAGACGGGGAAGCAAAAATGAGGATTTCAGAAGCGGGGTGAAAGAATGGGAAAATTTGGCAGAGGGGAACAAAGAAGCAGAATTCAGAAAGGAACTCTGTGGTAAAATTTGAAGGTGATTGGGTGAAATCCGAGGAAGTTATGACAAACCCTAAAAATAGGCAAATGTGAGATTTCGGGCTGTAGGAAGGGGAATTGAGGATAGGGTCCTCAGGAATGAAATATGCAGAATGGAATGACAGGGGTTCCCTGAAAATTTCAAGGGAAACAGAGGTAAAACAAGGGAGATATGGAGGAAAAACTGAATTTTTATTTATTTATTTTTTTTAACAGACTGGAGCGGCTACGGCTCAGAAGGAATCTGGAACAACGTCGAATGGCTGGATCTGGAACGGCTTGCAAAATGGATCTGAAACGGCGCAGCAGTGATCGACAATAGTTCAGCTGAAAGTAGATATGGACCCCAGGTATGTGCGGCTTCCTAACAGTTCAGGGTTTTCACTCGGCCACCAATGATGTCTGACGGCTTGTGTATTGGGGCAGTACCCCTCACTCCACGGCTCAGGTAAAACTGATAACCGCTTTGCCACAAACGACAGCTCTTGGTTTACCTCACGGGTGGGAACTAGTCAATCAGGTAGGGGTCGTTTCCCTTTTCGCTGGCAGGTCCTCCCAATGGGCCAACTACTTCAGGGTTCCTATGGTACTCCTCACAATGAGTTTTAAGGCTTATGCCCAAGTACTTCCCACAGTTAAGCGGATAGGGATTATTCCCAAATCCGAACCTGCAACAGAAAAAAATTTGGGCAGAAATTCCACCCAATGTTCAAAAACCGGATCTATATTGCTCAAAATCTCTATTATAGCATGTTTCCAGAACTGGAACAACCACTCTGCTTCTAACCATGGAAGCAAAATGGAAATCTAGGCACTCGGTCAAAAGATTTTCTCGCCGCAATTTCCGCGGCCGTCACCGAAATTCTGAAAAATTGCTGATTTTAAATCCGCGATATATCCACTTTTAGAACTCCAAATGAGATGATTTTTTTTTGAAACTGCATATTTTTGAAAGAGGAATTTAGATATGCAATCAGTGTCTTCTGATTTTATGCAGAAAGTTTCAGAAATTGATCTGAAAGTCGCTACCCAAAAAAAGAAAAAAAAATTCCCACTTGTGCTAAGGAAAGTGCTCTGATACCAGATGTGATGAACCTGCAATAATTAATTAATGCAAATACACAAGATATCAAAAATAACAGAACAGAATCACTTTTATTTTGATCACGGGCCGCTTCGAGGGGGAAACCTCCTTTGAGCAAGCTCAATACAATTAACTTCACGGTGCCTTCAATGACCTCAACACACACTTATATACTAAGTCTATGCCCAATACTATGAGTCAAAACCATGGGACATATAATACTACAGGACGACTTACAAAGCATATGCGTCCAATACTATGGGCTAATATAAACTACGGATCAACAAATACTACGGGATGACTTACAAAGCATATGCGTCCAACAACAATATACTAACATAGTAAAGAGAAGGGTTGACATAGGTTCCTAACAGATTTCCCCTTGCCTAGAACAATCTTAGCATTCTCCAATGAAAGAGTGGGATCGAGTGGAGGTGACTACTTCAATCTTAGCATTCTCCAATGAAAGAGTGGGATCGAGTGGAGGTGATATCAGCTCAACCACTTCAACTTCATTATGCAAAGGAAGAGTGGGATGAACCACTTGTTTTTCTTTCTTTGAGGAAAGAGCGGGATCGACCAAGGATGAAGCTAGATCGACCACTTCATCAACCAATGGGGGGTCAAGAGACAACTTACAATATCTATTGGAAATTCATTCTGAGAGACAGTAATGCCTTCCAACAATTGTGAAGCTTCATCCATGCGAGGACAAATGTAATTAAGGTGCATTCCCTTGTATAACAAACAAGAATTCTTGAATTTACCTTTACGACCCTTAACCATAGAGTCACTGGCCGATGGGGTATCATCAGTATGATGTCTAGAGGCTGATAATATAGGTTTATTTGGAGGCTTTATACCACACCTCTAACACTTTGGAAAGATTGGGACAATCCTTAAGAAGGTGTTCATCCCTACAAAGCTTGCAAGGGAACTTGGGTCTACGAGGTGTTTTAATAGAATGAGTGCCATCAGAGGTAGTTGATTGATGTTTCGTATGTTTCTTATCCTTCTTCTTCTTCTTAGTCTTCATTTTATTCTTCATCTTATCCCCCTGATTATTAACATTTTTTCTTTGATCGGGCGGGGAAGAAGAAAGGGAAGAAGATACACTCGACAAAGAAGGGTAAGGATCAATTTTGGGTTAAAACTCTTGTGGTGGATATTTAACATTTGAAACATTGGGTACAACCGGAATCATCGGATTGAATAACCGTACCGGTAATCCTATGGTTAATCCATGAATATTTGAAGTGGAAATAAAGGGAGTACCAATATCTCTAGCTTGAGGAAAGACAAAAGGAACCCCTTGAAAAGGGGCCTCTTGATTGGTAGTACCAGAAGAGGTTTCCATATCTAAACTCTCTAAGGCCTTCTAAATATCATGCACAACAAATTCTACTCAAACTAAAAGCAACAAGCAAACTTGTGAATAGGAGGGATGTAAAGATGGATCCTCACAGGTGTGTCAAGCTGTCACAAATCACAATATACTGTATGGTCCAACAATTATACTCAACCCAGTTTTTTAGAGCTCTAACCAAGGAGGATTGGGACCGTACCCTTGGCCACATATTCCAACTATCTAACAATACATGCATAGTAATCTACCCAAGTGATATTCTCAGTGTATTGCGAAAAAAAGAAGGCCAATGGTTGACTTGGATGGTTTCAGGATCCTAATGGGGTCTCTCGATATATGCAAGGTATGTGGGAGATCCAATCCATAGTAGTGTTATCTAATTCACAACCGTTCGACATGAGCCTTCCAATATATTGTTGAGTACGTGAAGAACCTTTCGATATACCGTTAAGGTACGTGAAAGGTTGTTCGATATACCGACTAGTACGTGGAAGAACTACAAGTCCCCAGAATGTAGTGCAGGAAAAGAACAACAACTCCTACGCTGAAAGATGTTGTCACATGTATTTAACCTATCACTTAAGTTGCTAAAAGTTTTTTAACTTAAACTAACGCTTGATTTATCTTATGTGTTTAAGTGGACAGATGAAATTTAGACCTGACTCAAAACCATGCAAGTATGAGATGCAAATCTTCTTTTCAATGAAGTACTACTTAAGAAGGAGAGAGAGATATTTTTTCCTCCCAAATGCACAACCCTATGCAAATGCAATTTTAGCTTTTTTATAATGATAGAAAGAAGTGAAAAATTCAAAATCATGCACCGAAAACTACCCTAAAGTCATAAAAGTGATCTTTCTATGAAAACCAAATGCAAGAACTCTAATATGTTTCCTATCCTTTTACACTTGAAAAAGAAACATTTAAGCTATGGGAAATAAAAATTCTATGAATGTTTCCAATCAAGTAAAAGTCAAATAAAAACACTCAATAAGCTTGCCTAACTCAAAAGCACACAAATATGAAGCAAACCATTCTTCTTCTTATGAGTGTAAGACCAAGAATGTCAAATGATCAAACTAAAGCAAGAAGAATATTTATGTTTTCTAAATTTACGAATCTTAGCAAAAGAGGGACAAAGTTAAGCTTCTCTTTGAACCAAAGTGGAGACAAAGAATCAATATTTTCCAACAATCGGTAGATAGCTCGGCATGTAAAGGAAACAAGATGCACAACCCAAGAAAAAGAGGCTCAGAAAGACATGGATATCCCACACTTTTCAAACTTCAAAACAAGCCAATCCACACCAAACAAAAAATTATTTTGAAACCTTAATATGGTTCAAAGAGACTGTATGATACACAATTCATGCCCCCCCCTCAGCCATGAGGGAGAATGTTTTTTTCAAAAATGCAATTTATTTCACTTAAAAATGCAAGCAAAACACTAGTTTTGACTCAAAGGGCCAAACATGGATCCAAATCTCAAGAAAACCAGAGAAAAGAGGAAAATGATAGATTTCAAAGTAACAACGAATCCAACACTAAGAGGTGATATTGACCCTATCCTCCCCAAGTACTAATTCATCCACTTTTTTTGTCTTCCCAAATCTTCTTATGATTGAGATAAGAATAAAAACTAAAAAAGGATGCATCTATTTCATCCTTTATTGACGAAGGATCTAATTCAGTTGTTGCAAGCCATTTTCCTTTTTCATACGATAATTTCTCTTTTGGGGGGTATTGATCCAATGACCCTTCCGTGTGAATAAATTGATGCTCCTCCTTTGCATTGACCCCCCATGTGGCCTTATGCTTAAACTTCCTGGATATTTTGTTCTTTGAATATTTTAGAATAGCGGTTTGTTAAATGCCCTATTTCAAAACAATCTCTACAATGTAAAAGAACCTATTCGTATTCCATCTTTTGGGTCCAATAATTTATAATATTGTTATAGGATTTCTCGATCGATGCGAACAAAGATCAAGGTCCCTAGTCTGAATGATTCATATCTAGAACAAAAAGAGACAAATTGTACCAACCTTCACCTAGGTCAATGAAATAGTAACAATGGATAAGTATAAAAGATACATACCACTAATATAGCAATCATTGTGGCGATCCAAGAGCAGTCACGATCCAACTTCACTGAAAAAAAAAACTTGCTAAAGATTAGAACAAGACAACAAAAAGTGAAATAGAAACAATATAATTGACCTATGCACACCAAGGAATCTCACAATACACCATCAAGAACATCAGATGTTTGGGAAGGAAAATACAATTGTATTTACAAATATAGAAAGAGAGTACAACCGTTTAGGCCTTGGTGTTATAGCTTCTTTCCGATGGGTTCTTCTTACTCCAACAAGTCACCTTCACCTTGAATACAAAATACCTCAAGAGTCTCAAAGTCTAAGGAGATTTATCCAGCATTTACCTACTTCCAATATCCCCCCCTCACCCATGGCCCAAGCCTTAAATTTTTAATACAATGTGGATAAGGATAGGTTGAGAAAAGTGTGGGGAGTGGATGAGATATGATCCTCATAATGGTGGGAGTCGAGCCAGATCCAAAACAATAGGAGGGGAAAAGGAGCATTCAAGATTTCGCTTTTGAAGATTCTCGAAACCCTATTTTTTTCCCATGGAGACATCAAGGGGTTTTGTAGTGGAGCAACATGCGGCAAATGGAATCGACATGAGTTGTTGTGAAGGAAGATTGCGTCATCGATGCGGGTTGGCAACGAAGAAATATGCATTGATGAGCTTCGATGAACGTTTCTAGTAGAGCAAATCGTGTCGAAGTCACAAAAAGGTCAAAATGCAGGGAAAAATAATTAAGGATCACTCATGATGAAAGTGACTTCATGGATTATGGAAGCATAAGGTCACATGGACTTGTACAACTGACGAAAATTCCGTGTAACAAATATTTTCCTACCAGATTTGTGCATGTTGGAAATTATTTACTTAAATCCATTTCCATGCATATTCAAGCATAAGTTTTAGTTGAACATTTTTTATTCAGGACTTCTTAAATGGAACTTACTAAGAGTGTTTCCAATGGTTTAAAGAGAATAAAACCCCAAAAAATGAAATGAAAGTTCAATACCCAAACTCAAATAGGGGCATAAGTAAAAGAATTCGAAGAAGTGTTAAAATATGAGGTATGGGGATTCATGCAGAGACCCAAGGTAATTCTGAAATTTCAGCCGCTTTAATTATGAAATATTGTCTTGTAGTAGCATAATATGTCTTTCCTACAATGGAAATGTTTGATGAAATACTAAACTGCCAAGATAAATTTCATGTAGCTTTCACACAACTTGTTGTTTTTTTCCTTTAGAAGAGTGAACTTGTACAAAATATCACATGTCAAATTTATTTAGATGCTCTTTTGAAATTTTTACCAAAAATACTATGGTCCATATTCTTTTTTATGTAATTAGTGGAATTTATTTTGGAGCTCTCAAGCTTCATATATAATAGTTTTACCCAAAACACCTATTTTAGACTAGTTTTTGGACTAGTAAAAAACCGTAACTTACACAAATTATAACTCTAAATTATAGAGTGATAGAACCTAATTTTTTTATCAGAGGTACTTCATTGTCTATTGAGGAGAAAAACTCTTAAATATCTAGAGAAATTATAATAGATCAAGATGAGAGATAACAATCTAAACTCTTTAATATTAATGAATGATAACAGAGAAATTAACCATGATATGAGGTAGAAGCACCTGTATTTAGATGGGCATTCTAAAGATTCCTTTGGTGAAAATTTCCCAATGCAATACAATATTAAGGATATATAAAAAATGAATAAAAAAACAACTCAAATTGATCATCATTTAAGCCTAATCAACTTATCACAAATATAGAGCCTTCAAACAATCATGCTTCAAAGACAATTATATTGATCCCATCAAGTACAATTACTGATCCCACTACCAACACATTTCAAAACCACCATTTGGGTCCCTCTAAACTAATTCATGGATGCTTCCCCTTCCCATTCTTTGATATTTTCCTTGAACACTTTGAATAAATCAACTATTGATATGCATTTTTCCATTCAAGAGAGGATAAATGTAATGACCTGAAGAGGAGCATATATGGGGTTAAATGTATATAATATGACCCCAAGGGGGCATATATGGGGATAAATTTATATGTAAATAATTAAATATATGTAATAGTGGTCGGCCTAATGAAAGAGCCTCATGTGTAATGAGTGAATATGTGCATATAGAGGTAATGTAGCCATTGTTGGAACTTGTCTGGGCTTTATCTTTTACTTTATTTCTTTTCGGACTATAGATTATTGGTCTTTTTACCCATTTTTTATTATTCGGGCTACCTCCTTATGCCTAAAGTGCCCAAACCCTTCATTTTTCTCATTATTTCCTTTCCAACTAAGCTGATTTCTTGGCTTTAGCGACCTGGACATGATTAGGGAAAGGGTTTTAACCATCTTTTCAAGGAGTCTACCAGTGGAAATAGTCCTTCTCTTAGGATTTGTGCAAAAAATTTATAGGTGCCAACAAGAGGTTTCCATATCTAAAATCTCTAAGGCCTTCTAAATATCACGCACAACAAATGCTACTCAAACTAAATGCAACAGGAAAACTTGTAAATATGAGGGATGTAAAAGTCGGATCCTCACGGGTGTGTAAAACTATCACAAATCGTGATATACTGTAGGGTCCAATAGTTATACTTGACCCAATTTTTCAGAGCACTAACCAAGGAGGATTGGGACCGTACCCTTGGACACATAACCCAACTATCTGACAGTACATACATAGTAATATCCCCGAGTGATGTTCTCAATGTATTGCAACAAAAAGATGGCCAGTGGTTGACTCGGATGTTTTTCATGATCCTAATGGGATCTCCCAATATACGCAAGGTACGTGGGAGCTCCAATCTGTAGTAGTGTTGTCTAATGCATAACCGTTCAATAGGGTCCTTCCTATACAATGTCGTGTACGTGAAGAACCTTTTTATATATCGTTAAGGTACGTGAAAGGCCGTTCAATATACCGACTAGTGCGTGGAAGAACTACAAGTCCCTGGAATGCAGTGCAAGAAAATAACAACAACTCCCATGCTGAAAGACATCGACACATGTCTATAACCTATCACTCAAGTTGCTAAAAGTGTTTTAACTTAAACTAGTGCTTGATTTATCTTATGTGGTTAAGTGGACAAATGAAATTTAGACCTAACTCAAATCCATGCAAGTATGAGATGCAAATCTTCTTTTCAATGAATTCCTACTTAAAAAGGAGAGAGATATTTTTTCTTCCCAAATGCAAAAACCTATGCAAATGCAATTTTAGCTTTTCTAAAATGATAGAAAGAAGTGAAAATTTCAAAATCATGCACCCAAAACTACCCTAAAGTGATAAAAGAGATCTTGCTATTAATACCAAATGAAAGAACTCTAATTTGTTTCCTATCCTTTTACACTTGAAAAATAAATATCTAAGCTATGGGAAAGAAAAATTCTATGAATGTTTCCAATCAAGTGAAATACAAAGAAAATCACTCAATAATCTTGTCTAACTCAAAAGCACACAAATATTTCTTCCTCTTATGCGTGTAAGACCAAGAATGTCAAATGATCAAACTAAACCAAGAGGAATATTTATGTTTTCCAAATTTGTGAATCTTAGCAAAAGAGGGACAAAGTTAAGCTTCTCTTTGAACCAAAGTGCATAAAAATACTTAATCTTTTCCAAAAATCATTACATATCTTAACATGTAAAGGAAACAAGATTCACAACCCAAGAAAAAGAGGCCCAGAAAAACATGGATATCCCACACTATTCAAGTCTTCAAAACAAGCCAATCCACACCAAACAAAAATTATTTTGAAACCTTAATATGGTTCAAAGACACTGTATGATACATGATTCATGCGCCCCCCCCCCCTCCCCCGTCCATGAGAGGTGTTGTTCAGGATTTGTACCTTATAGTGAGGAGATGGACACTGCCAATTGGGCGAGGTTGACAGGTAAACACATTGATTATATTGCATTTAGTTACTGCAAAAGAAAGAGATCGAGATTGAAGGAAATACCTCTTATCAGCGGCTGGTCCTAGCTTTCGCTTGATCTCACGCTTGATATTCTGCCTGACGAACCTGCAACACAAAAGATACCTTCCTCAACATATCTTGGATATAATAAACATGATGAAAGAATAAACAACTTGATCATCAAATATAACAAGATATTAATCCAAATGAATATACAATCTAGTAGATACTCAATTTGGGACAGGAAGGGTGTTTCGACCTTTTATTGTCAAAGAAACATGAATCAGTACAATACACCTAACGTGTAGAGATGCTTCTGCAACCGAATCCTGGGCTCCTGCTCTTCACTCTGATTTGGGAATTCCTCTAGCGTAATAGTACTCCACTGTATTCTTTCTAAGTCTTCTCTCTAAGTGTAAGCAAGTGTAACCCCTCTCATGGATCCTCCTTCTATTTATTTGACAAGGTAGGCAGTTTAGATCGAGAGGTGGTTGAATTGGGAAGTTGGGGAAGTTGCAGAACCAACTTCAACTAATCCCAATTCGTCAAATTAATATCTTTTTTGATTTCATCTTAATATGTACGCGGGTTTCATACAACAAAAGTACCGTACAGTAAGTAACTTATGTGCTTTACAACATGCGTTTGCAACATTTTGGGAGATGTACGCTAGTTGTACTTGAGCAAAGTAGGGTATTTTCTCAAGGTGTATGCTGGTCTACTATAGAGAGAGGGGCGTACATGAGGTAAAATTAGGAGAAGCTACATTAAACTCAACTGAAGAGTGTACTTCTAGTAGCAAGTCATCCAGGTCAATCAAGCTCTTCAATCCTATGTGTCCTTTTGTGTGATCAACAGGGCAATGTGATCACGAATGGAGAAGTGCATATTTGACCTATAATAGATGCCCCCTAATGTGTGAGGTCAGAGGGAAACGATGGCCGAAATACATTATAATTCCAAGTCAGAGGAGGAGCAAGAAACCACAGAACCAAGTCACAAAAACACTTGAAACAACGATCAAGGTCAACGAGCAATTACAATCTTGACATCATATAGATGTGTAACTTGATACAACATGATCTCCAATACATAACGAGGAGATGTATATATAGAGCATGGCCACTGAAATACAAGCGTGGATCCATGTCAAAATGAGAGATCATAGCCATAACAAGAAACTGGGTCTATGTCTCATGAAGAGCCAAAATGAGTGAGGCTCAGTCTTGCGCAGCTTGGGTGATATCATAAATATGGTGATGCTATTAGAGTCCCAAGGTATTCATCCAAACAACCCAAGGTACAAACCCTATCCATGTGAATAAATGAGTTGAAGTCGAACATGGGGGGTATCGTTTGATTACCGTTCATTGATGTATACCGTTAACAAATGCGAGGGCTTCCATCGATAATGATAATGGGGCCCGAGGTACCTAGTACGATCCAATAAGTGTGAATAAGAGGACTTGAGTTGAACACTTGAGGAACCTGTCAAATAAGAGACATTATTAATGTATTCCCATTATTTAACAGCGAGGGAAACTGCCACTGATGACTGCAATCCCCAAGGTACTAACCGAAACTCTAAAATTCGTTCCCAGAGCATAATGAGCTGAAGTCGATGGGAAGAAGTCCACTGGAAGGAAGGCATTAATGCATCCTCCATCATCCAACAAGAGGAACACTCACAGGTATGAGCTGATGTGGAGTAGGACGAGTAACAAGATGAAACAAACTGACACCAAGATGGACGACACATGAAGTCAAGGTAAACTGCAGAATGGCCAACATAGGTTGTATCCTTGAACAGTGAGCATGATACAAAGTGACTTAGGCAGTTCTCAACATGAAGGGGGAAAAGATATAAGTCTGCGATGTAGGAGACATAAAAAGACCTCCATATGGTTGGAAGAATAACCAACCGGGGGAGTATAAACTCAGAGATCAGGTTCACCCTAAGGCTAAGAACTAAAACCCAACTGACATGAAAGACTCAAGTAGGTGTTGTATTCAAGGATATGACTGACTGAACTACCTTTGAAACTGAAAAAGATGTGATATAACCTTCTTATCCCTTATTATTTTTGGTAAAAGAATGGCCTTCTTGTTGTTTTAATGAGTCCAAGAAAGATAGAAAACTCAATAAGTCCAACCATGTAATAAGTTTAACGAGCCCATGGGAGGAAGACTCGGGACCTTCTTTTTTTTTACAGAGTTAGAAGAAGAGATAGACGAATACTCTATAATAATGATCTCTGGATTTTAGTATGGAGCCGAGATCTATTCTTGTTCGCCATTGTTTTCAATTTTAAGCAGTCTAAAAAAATTAAACAATAACTGGATACACTTTCTCGTGGATTTTAATATCCAGCCAAATTAGGTTAATTCTCGTCGGTGTTTTCCTGTTTATAGAGTCTGAAAAACTTAAACAATCATCTATATACCTTCTTGTGGATTTCACATCGAGCCCGAGTAGGTGAATGCTTTCTTGGTGCTTTCATGTTTAGAGAGCCTGAAAACCCTAAAGAGAGGCTCCAAAAGTCCTTTTTCATATAGTTAGTCCCCTCCCCCAAAAAAGTATAAAACAATGAGAGGAGAACTCTTCTAGCCACGCATGACTAGAGTATTCCTTTTTCGTAAGTAATCCACAAAGGTCCAAAAAAGGGTTAAACTTATACCTAAGCAAATGGACCTTCAATTCCTTTAACGAGCTTGAAGAGAGCAAGTTGGCTTGGCAATCTTGTTTAGTTTTTCATAGTCAAAACAAGAGCTTAAAATGACTTAAAAGACAACTACTAGGACCATATGTTCATGACCTACCAAAGAATAGGATCTCAATAATCGCATTAGTAACTATCGACAGAGTTTCTCAATGACATAATAATGACAATATGATACTATATGCGCAAAACATATTTACAAATGTAAGCAAAAGTAACTCTACGAAAATGTACAGCTATGATACAAGAAAAAGCACAAATACCTAAGCATAGCACTTCTTCAGGTAGAATCAATGCCTGGAATCTCATCATGAGACTAGGAAAAGATGTCACATAAATCATTAAAAATATTGGTGTATGGAATGATCTCATAAAGATAATAGTCTGCTCCAATAAAGATGTTTTCGGTGACCCCAGGTTGAGTGGAAATATAGATCAGGATGGTTCTCATTGTACTCGTTCTATTCCCTTCAACAAAAACAACTTGTGAAGTGGAAGGGATAGAGGACCAATCAACATTCTCACTATGTCTCGGGGGGAACTCACCTCTCTCTATCAAGTTCAGAACGGGAAGTAAATAGGACTTGGGGTGTAACTAATCCCAAGGGTGTCTCAAGCCTATCATTGCTTCCAAATATGTTTCATCAGAAGAAAAAATCGTTTCCAAACTATCAGGAAAGAAGTTGGAGTTCGTTAACCATGTAGAAGCATAGTCCATATCTGACTCGTTAGAGACCAACGGAGTCATGATATGTTTTGTTGCGGATGGTTGTGAATCCACATGAGTTATCTCTACAACAGATACAGGCACAGCTGGTTCTGATTCAGTAGGGAGAGTCCGTGGATCTGTCGATGAATAGACCGTGGAGGTCTCGAAAGATGAACATTCTTTGGAACCAACAAACAAGGCGGGAGCAGGTAGGTAAAAAGTGCCTATTAATGACCCATAGAGACCTTCTCCTAATCTCTCAGTGACTGGCCTAGACTAATCAATCAATGGAATGGATGAATCTGATGAAGTTTGGTTGTTCTTCCGGGTAAACGAAAGTTGATCAACTGTGACGATCTTGCCTTCGTGGGGGAACATTATGACTCGAAAGACAGCTGATGGCATAGCCTGCATGGCATATGTCCAGCTCCTACCCAATAGTGAGTTGTAATCGAGCAGAGCATCTAGAACTTTGACCTCTATTGATACTAGTTTGCCTGCAAGTCGACATCGAAGGATGGTAAGACTCTGTGTGGACGGAAAGATCTTCCATCGAAGGCAGTGAGTATCGTGTTCGAGGGAGCTAACTCAGGTTCACCCAAAGCCTTCTAGCAAGAGATAGACATTATGCACGTTGATGCACCCTCATCTACAATAGCTCATCGGGTGGTCTTGCGACCATGGACGACCTCTATCTGGAGAATGACATGATACGGCAACTGGTACTTTATATCTGTCATATCAAAATGCGCAAGCATGGCAGATGAATCAACACTCCCAATCGTTGCGAGGAGTTCACTGCGTTGCAATGGAAAACTTTGCAGTACCTCCAAGGTAGACATGGCACAGGGGGTTTGGGATAAGTCCTCCATAACATTGTAGTTGGGGGTAGCCCGTGCATTAGGGTTGTGCACAACCCGTTTGAAGACACCTTTCAGTATCTTCAGTAGCGTATCCACTGGAATGTGAAGAGGAGTAGAGGATTCAGGAGCATCTTTCTACTGCAGATCTAGGGTATAGTTCCTTGCTCGAGTTTGCAATAGAGCATCTGAGTTAACCATGTTAATGAAAGACTAATCAACAGAGGTGGCACGAGTGGTGCCCCAGCACTAGAGCTGCCATAAGCTGAACTCTGTCCATGAGGGAAAGGGTCTTTTAAGACAGTTGGTTTCTTCTCACGGATCAGCTTCTGGGCTTCTTCCATTAGAGAGCATTGATGGGTAAGGTGGTCCCCCTGACACAGTTTGAATGGGAACTTAGCCTTCCGTTTCTCTTTTTTACCCTCCTCGGCTTTTTGATTGTTGTTGGGCCTTTGTTAGTTTCCCTCCCCTTTCTTGCCCTTTCTTTTGGGATGCCGAGAGCCCTTTTGGTTTGTCTGCACCTATTGTATAGATTCTGTAGTTGAAGGGGAGGATGCAACAGAAGTTGCTTCTACAGCAGATCGTTTGACTAACAAGGCATGATCTTGCTTTGTTAAGGCATCAAACGTTGTAGAATCGACTGAACCCACAATGCCATTAGCATATGGTCCAGGTTTAGGTTTACCTAAGTCTATATTAGACCTCGGCGCATCAGGAATAATTTCATATAAAATCCCAGACTGAGCATAGACCAAGTCCAGTTTCTAGGTTCTCAAAATGGCTTCCTCTTCGGAGGACACCCCTGAAGTAGCAACTTCCTTAGAAACATAAGGAAGCAGGGACTTAAGGTACCATTCTAATAAGAATGCTGGGGGGATATCAGCCTTGATGAGCCTCTTTTTCCTTTGCCACTCCTGAATGTGATCAGATAGGTGAGTAGCCTTGTTTTATCGAAATGTCGACAAAAGGTTTGTATCGGCATCATACCGGACAGGAAGTTGAAAGTGGTTCAACAACACAATTGCAAGATCCCGAAAGGTGCCATAGGAAGCAGCGGGAAATTCGATATACCACTTGGCTGCGACACTAGTTAAGGCTCTTTGAAAGAGCCTCAACCTTGTGGAATCATCGTTCAATGAGTTGGAGGAACACCAGAGATGAAAAGTCGTGACATGGTCACCAGGGTCCTCACTAGTCTTGCCTTCAAAATTCAGAATGTTCAAGGGAAACTTTGTGGGAATGGGTGGCCATGCAGCATCATGACGCATGGGGTCATTCATAAGCTTTGAAAGATCTGGCAAGTTTAAAGTTGTCAGAAACAGTAAACGTGGTTGATCCGATAGCATCTGGTAAACAGGAACCTGGTATTGGGAACAACCCATTACCTGGTTTGTGTACTGTTGGTTGGGGTTGCCCCCAACCATCAGTTGTGAAACGAAAGGACTGAAATTACTCCACCCAAAAGATAGTGGATTGAAACCCTGTGTGTTTGTCCACTATGGCTGGGTGTTAGCCCCGCCATACTGCTAGTTAAACATATTACCCCCTCCTCCAGCAAACAAAGAGAAGGGAACACTCCCTACAGGTATGTTCAATGGATTGACATTGTATCCTGCATAGGGGTTGAAACCAAGTGTGGTTGTGGTGGACGGCGCAGTAATGGTACCCATGACAGGCATAGATGTGGAGGGAATCAATCCTATAGTGGAAGTGGAAGCAATAGCTTGTGCTACACCTTGAGCCTGTTTTGTGGCGGAAGACTGAGTGAAGTTCATTGCGGGTATCCCTGACAAAGGAACATTGTTTGGTCCAAATGTTGGTGTGGAGGTTGAGGCAGATGTCGAGGGTAATAAGCTCGGCATGCCTAGAGTGCCAGCATTAAAACTGAAGGACGGAGTTGAGGCAGAAGCATTCTGCAACCAACTCGGGGTAGCAGTGTTTGTGAAGGAAGGATTAACAATCCTTCTGTTCATAGAAGTTGTGGGAGTTTATGGAACTCCATGCTCGTCTCATGGGTTAACCATGGTATAACTCGGTGTAAATATTCAAGTATTATACTCCGGCTGTTGGAAGCCAACAGGCACCAGAAGTGGATCGTTGGTTCCTGTAAGAGGTCGTTTAAAAGGAGTATTAAACTCTGTAGCACTTAAATCCTCAACCTCGACAGTATCAAAGACTTGTCAATTTGGTGTTCTAGGTTGTGGTTCTCCAAGAACCTCTGTGTCGCCCGTAATTTCAAAAGAACCATGGGAATCAGTTCTCCTACATTGTGGTGGCGATGGAGGCTCCACTATGAGTGGCGGAAGGTTTTGTAACCTCTGAGACCGACGAAGATGTTGGTCCACCACAACTATAACAAAATAAAACTAAGTAAAAACCTAGTGGCCACTACAACTAAGGGGCAAACAGCATACCACTAAAAAATTCCTAAGTAGTCAAACCAGGCAAACAATGGAAAATACTCTCGGAAGCAAGTCTGGGATGATTAGGGACTAGAACAGACTAATATAGTATCAACGGTCAGTTACATGGCATCCTCCAGAGGTCCACTGGGTTCAGGCGCTTGAATCACCAAACCGCTTTCCTGAGATTACTACCAAACGGTTACCTTCCACGCCTGTCTGAGGTGAAGTGGGAATAACTGCCCACTCTACCTATGTAGAATCCTATAGGTTTGATACTAAGGCTACCATCAATACGAAATAACCTGGGAGGATAGTCGTTAGCCTAGTCGAAACGCATGGGCAGAGTAGCAAAGCCCGAAGTCCGAAACGACCCCCGTACGTGAGTCAACTCTGGTTTATGGTTGAGAGGAAAGTGAGGGGCTATCCTCAATAATTCCAATCTTCCATGGCCTCATGCTTAACTCTAGTTTGAGTAGAGCATCCCAGGACTATTTGATATAGATGGATTTACCTAAATGAAAGTCGTACTACGATTTTTGAGTAATGAAGCCAGTTCCGAGCAGTTTAAGGTGATTTAAGTTCAAAACTCTAGCCTAAGCCAGTTGATGTCGTGTATACCTAAAAAGAAAAATGTTGCTAATAAATTGTATTAAAGTTTCTTTTTAAGGCTACTTGTTACTCAAGGGTTGTAGTGCGGTGTGTGGAATGGTTTGTAAAGAAAGTACAGTACTTGTAAAATAACGCTTTCAAATTCACAAAAATTTTCTCTTTTCATTTATAATTCTTTCAAAACTTGAAACCTAAGCAAACAGAAATCCAAAATATTTTGTATTTTCTTTTAATGTTTCGAAGCAAACTATGCTACTTCAAAGCAATGCTAGACCTTACTACTAAGCTACTTAAAACAATTTTTTGCTTTTTCTGATAAAATAAAAGAAAAAGAACTTGTAAAAGTGCAATTAAGACCTAGATGTGAAGTGCGAGTAAGACTAACACCTAAATGGTTCAAAACAAACAAATCAAATGATTTGAGGAAGACTTTACTTATCAAGTTTTTGCAAAAGAAAAACTTGAGACTTGGAAACAAAGTGTAAAAGAGATAGGGAAAAGAAATGCTCGTGATGGAAAGGAAGGCCTAACAGGCTGCTCCTAAGCATCAAAACCCTAAGAAAACAGTAAGCCAAGTAAATAAGTAAGCAAGCGAACCAACAAGTGACCTTACTAAACACACGGTCTCGAAAGAAGGCTAACTAGGAGGCTTTGACTCACTTGATTGAACTAAAAAACAATCAGGAAGTATCTAAACCAGGAAAGCTTTTGGAAGTAACCCTAAGGACTCAAACTTGAAGGTCAAACTCTAACGGAAAGGATAAGACAAAGAGAAAGCGTGCTAATGTTGCTAAAAACAACTAGCAATAATAACGCAGGTTTGTATGAATGCAACCAGCAACTATGGCCAAAGCGTGCAACTATGTCAAAAAGAGAACAGTGCACGAACGTCAAAAAAGGGCTAGAAGGCAGTAAAGACACTTACAAAGACTCAAGCAAGCAAAAACAAGCTAACAAAGATTGGAGAGGCATACAAGACTCAATAGAGACATGGAAGGTCTCAAGGATCAGTGGAGGAAGCAAAGCTAACAACTGGAAAAGAAACCAAAATCTTGGAAATCAAACCCTAACAACAAACTGGACACTACAAGAAAATACACTATTGTGCAGTGTATAAACTAGTGTACATCAGGAGAAGTACGCTACTATGAAGTGCAAGGAGGGGCATTCATCAAGAAACAAACACTACTGTAAGTAGGGAAGACCAGCGTACATGCCTCAGAAGGGCACAAATAGGCTTTGCAAACAGTCAACTAAAATGAATGAAGCAAAAATACAAGTAACACAGACTTACAAGGCCTCTCAGACAATCAAAAAGACTAAAAAATGGGCTGGAAGAACACCTAACTAGGTCTCCTAGAGCAGTGGAACACATAGTTAATCCCTAGTGGAGTCACTAGTCTGTTGTTCAGGATTTCTACCTTATAATGAGGAGATGGACACTACCAACTAGGCGGGGTTGATAGGTAAACACATTGATTATATTGCATTTAGTTACTACAAAAGAAAGAGATCAAGATTGAATGAAATACCTCTTATCAACGGCTGGTCCTAGCTTTCGCTTGGTCCTTCGCTGGATCTCACGCTTGATCTTCTGCTTGATGAACCTGCAACACAAAAGATACCTTCCTCAATGTATTTTGGATATAATAAACATGATGAAAGAATAAACAACTTGATCATCAAATATAACAAGATATTAATCCAAATGAATATACAATCTAGTAGATACTCGATTTGGGACAGGAAGGGTGTTTCGACCTTTTATTATCAAAGAAACATGAATCAGTACAATATACCTAATGTGTAGAGATGCTTCTGCAACCGGATCCTGGGCTCCTTCTCTTCACTCTGACTTGGGAATTCCTACAGCATAACAGTACTCCAAGTATTATTTCTAAGTCTTCTCTCTAAGTGTAAGCAAGTGTAACCCCTCTCATGGATCCTCCTTGTATTTATGGGACAAGGTAGGCAGTTTAGATCGAGAGGTGGTTGAATTGGGAAGTTGGGGAAGTTGCAGAACCAACTTCAACTAATCCCAATTTGTAAAATTAATATATTTTTTTATTTCATCTTAATATGTACGCGGGTTTGATACAACAAAAGTAGCGTACAGTAAGCAACTTCTGTTCTTTACAACATGCATTTGCAACATTTTGGGAGATCTACATTGGTTGTCCTTGAGCAAAGTAGGGTATTTTCTCAAGGTGTACGCTGGTCTGCTATAGAGAGAGGGGAATACATGAGGTAAAATCAGGAGAAACTGCATTAATCTCAGCTGAAGAGTGTACTTCTAGCAGCAAGTCATCCAAGTCAATCAAGCTCTTCAATCCTAAGTGTCCTTTTTTGTGATCAATAGGGCAATGTGATCACGGATGGAGAAGTGTAGATTTGACCTATAACAAGAGGGAATGTTTTTTCAAAAGTGCAATTCATTTCGCTTAAAAATGCAAGCAAAACACTAGCTTTGACTCAAAGGGCCAAACATGGATCCAAATCTCAAGAAGACCCAAGAAAAGCAAAAAATGACATATCTAGACTGAGACTATGACTGACACAAGCAGAAGATAGATCTCATAGGAACACCTAATCCAACCCTAAGAGGGGATCTTGACCCTATCCTCCCCAAGTACTAATTCATCGACTTTTTTTTTGTCTTCTCAAATATTCTAATGATTGCGCTAAGAATAAAAAATAGAAGAGGATGAATCTATTTCATCCTTTATTGACAGAGGATCTAATTCAGGTGTTGCATGACATTTTCCTTTATCATATGAGAATTGTTCTTTTTGGGGGTTCTTGTTGGGGGGTATTGATCCAATGACCCTTCCGTTCGAATAAATTGATGCTCCTCCTTTGCATTAACCACCCATGTGGCCTTATGCAGAGACTTCTTGGATATTTTGTTCTTTGAATATTTTAGGATAGTGGTTTGTTAAATGCTCGATTACAAAACACGCTCTGCAATGGAAAAGAACCTATTCATAGTCCATCTTTTAGGTCCGTGAATTGATAATATTGTTATAGGATTCCTCGATCGATGTGAACAAAGATCAAGGTCCCTATATGAATGATTCATATATAGAACAAAAAGAAGCAAATTGTACAAACCTTCAACTAGATCAATGAAATAGTAACTATGGATGAGTATAGAAGATACATACCACTAATATAGCAGTCGTTGTGGTGATCCAAGAGCAACCGCGATCTAGCTTCACGTGCAAAAAAACCTGCCAAAGATCGGAACAAGACAACAACAAGTGAAATAGAAACAATATAATTGACCTATGAAAGTGACCAAGGAATCTCACAATACACCATCAAGAACATCAAATGTATGGGAAGGAAAATACAATTGCATTAACAAATACAGAAAGAGAGTACATCCGTTTATTCCTTGGTGTTGTAGTTTCTTTCCAATGGGTTCTTCTTACTCCAACAAGTCACCTTCACCTTGAATACAAAATACATCAAGAGTCTCAAAGTCTAAGGATATTTCTCTAGCATTTACATACTTCCAATATTCTCCCCTCACCCATGGCCCAAGCCTTCAATTTATAAGACAATGTGGATAAGCTAGATAGGTTGAGAAAAGTGTGGGTTTGGATGAGATATGATCCCCATAATGGTGGGAGTCGAGATAGATCCAAAAAAATAGGAGAGGAAAAGGATCATTTGAGATTTTTCTTTCGAAGCTTCTTGAAACCCTAGTTGTTTTCCCATGGAGACATCGATGCGGTCTATACTGGAGAAACACTCGCCAAATGGGATCGATGCGAGTTGTCGTGAAGGAAGACTATGTCATCGACGTGGGTTGATAGCGAAGAAAGATGCGTCGATGAGATTCAACACACGTTGCTAGTAGAGTAAAGCGCGCAGATGTCACAAAAATGTCAAAATGCAGGGAAAAATAATTAAGGATCATTCACCATGGAAGTGACTTCAAGGATTATGGTACAATTGACCAAAATTCCGTGTAACAGATATTTTCCTACCAGATTTGTTCATGTTGGAAATTCTTTATTGAAATCCATTTCCATGCATATTCAAGCATAAGTTTTAGTTGAACATTTTTTATTCAGAACTTCTGAAATGGAAGTTACTCAGAGTGTTTCCAATGGTTTAAAGAGAATAAAACCCTCAAAAATTAAATGAAAGTTCAATACCCAAACTCAAATAGGGGCATAAGTAAAAGAATTGGAAGAAGTGTCAAAATATGAGGTATAGGGATTCACGCAGAGACCAAAGGTAATTCTGAAATTTCAGCTGCTTGAATTATGAAATATTGTCTTGTAGTAGCATAATATGTCTTCTCTACAATGGAAATGTTTGATGAAATACTAAACTGGGAAGATAAAGTTATTGTAACTTTCACACAACTTCTTGTTTTTTTTCCTTTAGAAGAGTGAACTTGTACCAAATCTCAAATGTCAAATATTTTTAGATGCTCTTTTGAAATTTTTACCAAAAATACTATGGTCCATATTCTTTTTTATGTAATTATTGGAATTTATTTTGGATCTCTCAAGCTTCATATATAATAGTTCTACCCAAAACACCTATTTTAGACTATTTTTTGTACTAGTAAAAAACCCTAACTTCCACAAATTATAACTCTAAATTATAGAGTGATAAAGCCTACTTTTTTTTACCATAGGTACTTCATTGTCTATTGAGGAGAAAAAATCCTAAACATCTAGATAAATTATAATACATCAAGATGAGAGATAACAATCCAAACTCTTTAATATTAATGAATGATATCTAAGAAATTAACCAAGATATGAGGTAGAAGCACCTGTATTTAGATGGTCATTCTAAAGCTTCCTTTGGAAAAAAATTTCCCAATCCAATACAATATTAAGGCTATATAAAAAAATGAATAAAAAAACAACTCACAATGATCATCATTTAATCCTAATCAACTTATCAATAATATAGATCCTTCAAGCAATCATGCTTCAAAGACAATTATATATTGAACATTATATTAGGAGGGGTGTTATGATAGAGGAGAGATCTCTATTTTATTAAGAATAAAACATCAAGTACAATTATTGATTCCACTACCAACACATTTCAAAACCACCATTTGGGTCCCTCTAAACTAATTCATCAATGCTTCCCCTTCCCATTCTTTGATCTTTTCCTTGAACAATGTGAATAAATCAACTATTGATATGCATTTTGCCACTCAAGAGAGGAAAAATGTTATGACCTAAAGGGGGGCATATATGGGGATACATTTATATGTAATAGTGGTCGGCCTAATGAAGGGGCTTCATGCGTAATGAGTGAATATGTACATATAGAGGTAATATAGCCATTGTTGTGAAACATGTGAAATGATTATATCATGAATGTTTTGGAGTAATTGGATAAGGATATCCTATTATTTCAGGATTTATTATATGATCTATATTTGAGTTTTCCTCCATGTTTACATTGTTATACATAGTGTGTATTCTCATCTCTTATGATATCTTAAATCTTTCGTTCATAACAGTTGTTATCTGAGCTTGAATGCTTCCAAAATTATTAATGTTGGCATTTATGCTATAATATTTTATTGGGTGGTGAAACTTGGAGGGACCTCAAAGGGAATAGCATACTATCTTTGGTAGAAATTTCAATTCCAAAATCATTAGAGATATGGAGTTATGACTTGTGGGAGTTAGGGTTTTTGACTAGTCCGAAAACTAGTCTCAAAATGGTGTTCTAGGTAAAATTGTTATATCTAGACCTTCAAAGATACAAATTGAGTGACACCTATTGTATCATAATGAAGAAATACTATAGTATTTTTGATACAATTTTCATTATCTAAGATAGAACATTGGACATGTGGCAAGCTTTGCACTTTCACTCTCTTAAAAGGGACAAAAATAACAAGTTCTGGGAAAATCACCATAACTCTCTCTTGGAACATCAAATTTGAATGAAACCTATGGAAAAGGAGAGAAGACATATCAGGCTACTACAAGACAAAATTTTAGACTTGGGGGAGCTGAATTTGCATAGTTACCTTAGTTAGAAGGTTAGCCAACAAAATAATCTCCAGTTCAAGGTTTTAAAAGGTATGCTATTTTATAAAAGGATAATATGTTGAAAAAAATTTATTATCAAAATTTTATATTATCTTCAATATATTGAGGTTGGAAGTTGATATTTTTGGTTGGAATTTAACTAAGAATCAATGACAATGGACATACCTATATTTAGTGGAGATGAAAATAAACACGGATTTAGGACTATGAAATGGTTGAAGAATATAAAGGAAATTAGAATAAGCACTTCTGGGTCATGTTTTTCTTTTGGTGAAGCTTGTAAGTGGTGGAAGATTTTGAATGAATATATTGGATTATATTCCATGTGGGAAGAATTTGTAAAATTGTTCTCAAATAAATGGATCATGGATATCAACTTGAAGGAGATGCATAAAATTCAAGATGAATTGAAAGAAGCAAAAAAGGAACTCAAGAATAAAGGTGAGGAGTTTTCCCATATACAATTCATTAATGAAGCACTTAGTAAGGAGGTTGATAAATTGAAGAAATAAAACAATAGAAAAAGTAGGTGGGAAAACGATAAGTCAAAGGAAGAATTGAAAATTAAGATAAAGAAATATGAAGATTAAGAAACCATAATAAAAAGTTATTGAATGAGGTTAGTATATCGAAAGAAGAAAAGAAGCATGGTGAAAAACAAGGATCTTGGATGGAGAGACTACCAAAATACTTGAAGTGGCAATTCATAAGAAGTTTGAATAATTTCTAAATATAGATGACATAAATTTATAAATCCAACCCAAAATTTAAGGACATCAAAAATTGAGGAATGGCATCACATTACATCTTCGAAAGGAGAAGGAAGAACATATTATAGAAGGACACAAGAAAATACTTGAAGAAGTTGAGCTCAAACTTGAAGATGTACATGTTACATATGAGGGTATTATCTCAAGGGAATGAGTAATTAAATACCAAGAACAGAGTATAGAGGATGCCATTATCTCTGAAAATAGATTGATCAAATGGGTGTGTCGAAGGAAGAGAAACCATAAGATGTGAAACTGTAATGACATCTAAATTAACAAGAAATCTTCCAAGAAATACCATAAGATATATAGAAACAATATCAAGGAAGAAGATGGAATACTCGACAATATTCATGGAAAAAGGAATCAGAAAACTATTATTCAACAAGATATCAATAGAGACCAGAAACTACAACAAATTGGAGAACTTGCAATCACAACACATGGAACCAAAACTATTCAACAACCATCTATCAAGGATTGAGTCCAAAAACAATCAAATTTGGATGGATGGATCATCATCAATGACAATAAGAATGTAGGAATATAATAAAATCCTATTACTTGGTTTCATCACATGTGAATCCATTAATTGCAAATCTTAGAGGACGAAGTTTTTCTAAAGAGAGCACTATGATATGACCCAAGGGGGGGCATATATTGGGTTAAACGTATATAATATGATCCCAAGGGGGGATCTATGGGGATAAATGTATATGTAAAGAAGTAAATATATATGTAATAGTGGTAGGCCTAATGAAGGGCCTCATGTGAAGTGAGTTTATATGTATATATAGAGGTAATGTAACCATTGTTGAGGAACATGTCAAATTATTATATGAATGTCTTGGGGTAATTGGAGAAGTATATCATATTCTTGAAGGATTTATTTAATACATTATCTATATTATCTATCTTGGAGTTGTGCTCCATGTTTACATTATTGTACATAGTGTGTAATCTTGTCTCTTATGATATTTTAAGGCTTTGTTTCATAACAACAGAACTTAGAAACAATGATTTTTTAGGGGAGAGGTCATATAAATTCAGAATACATGAGACAATTATTATAGAATAAGGATAATAGTTAGCATGACTTCCCCTATCTCTTCCATGAATGCATTATTTATACTTTATTAACATGGTTGAGACAATTAGAGGGTGGTTTCGAGGAGTTACAACCAAGAAAGTTCCATAGCAATTGATCAGACTCATGAAATTCATGAAATTTTATATCATTTGCACAATTTTCAAGGCACGTGCACTTTTCCTAAAGGAAAGGAACATGCACATGTGCCTTTCTCTAAGGAAGTGTGCGTGTATCCCTCAAAACCGATTTGTTTAGAGAATTTTGATCTTGATTGAACTGTAACTGGATTAGTGTGGGACCATCAATCATGGATACACTAATGTGTCAAATTATGCTACAGAATATGCCACATAGTGTATGAGATCATAAGGGGAGATGATGGTTGAAATACAGTATAATTCACGGAAGGAGTTATCGAGCAGGCTCAAGTGGAGTTACCTAGAATGGTCTCTTCCCTGAGACAATCATACCCATGGTCAAGTGTTAATAAGCATGGATTTAAATCAAGTACACCACAAATCCATGTAGTATATAAAATGTAGAATCATGGCCATGAAAAAATACACAATGGATCCATGTCAAAAATAGATCATAGCCACAAGAAAATACATATTGGTTCTATGTCTTAGTGTTTGTTAGGATAAAAAATGAAACTCAAAATAAGGACAACCTAGTTCTCCAAAATGTATCAATGTCATAAATTGTGTGGTACCGTCTTACACAACTCGGTGTAATATTATAATAATTGTAATATTCCCACAAACTAATGTATTTGATCCAAACTATTGTCATGCACAAATCCTTACCATGTCAATAAATTATATGAATTTGAATATGGGGGACACTGTTTGGTTACCAACCATTGATGTATACCATTAACAAACACATGACAATCCACCAATGATGATAATGGGTGTCAAGGTAATCAATACATTCCATCAAGTGTGAGTATATGTGTTTCTTTTAAATACTTGTAAAATATACCAATCAAGGGACATTGATGTTAGTATTCCCACTATCGATAGCAAGGGAACCTCCCACTAATGAGTGTAAGTCCCAAGGTACTAAAAAGGTCTCTAAATATCTCTCCCAAAGAAAATTGTTTTGACATTGGTGGGAAGGAATCCACTGGTGTAAGGCCTCTCAACCTTACTTCCTTAATTCAATTACATTGAACCATCCTTCATCCACGTCTTTCTTTCATCCTCCACATCATATCATTTCCTCTATTGGAATATGCTAGAGTGCCAACTATATTGACCTAACTCCATATAGAAGCCATAAGTGGAAGTGTTGACTATATCAACCAAGCCTCCCCAATAAGCAAGCGATAGTCATCATATTACAACTTAGGGAGTGTGTATCCACAAATCCCTCCAATGACTCTGGGTTTCAAAGGATACATAGTGGGAAATACCTCCACCCCTCTTGATACAACTAGGGTTGACACCCTATATTGAACCATATTGTGCAATTGTTGTTCTTTTAGTCACATCATCAAACAACCATTTTGGGAAAGCTATGTATCATTTCAAAGCCACATGTATGCACAGATCATGGTAGTGTTTGAAATTCACAATTAAATCATAAGAAAAATGATATCACTTCATTATCTTCTTGATGTCTCAAACATCTTGTGCCCCTTGGAACTTTATGAATCTAACTATCTCATAGCTCCTCAACATGTGGGTTAGTTTACTACTAACATAAATCTCATGTATAAACATATCCAACTCTTTTAGATGATAATCTTTATCACTAAAATGACATTAAATTAATCATGTAATTTCCTTTGCAGTATATATACTACTTACTCTATATCTAAAGTACAACTAAATTGGTATCCACATATCGAGATTCCATGTTCAATTTGCATGGTTGTGATTGATAAGTTCCATTTATTATCCACACATATAGAGAGTCCATATGTTCACATATGAACGGTTGTGATAATTCTAATTGAGTCCAATGGATAAAAAGAAAATAAAAATGATAAGCTAATTCACATTAGATTTTTATTTAACAAATGTCAAAATATGGTGCATTACATACACCCACTCTTCAAGAAACTTCGTCTCGAATTTATGGTCATTCGCAATATTAAGGATAATTCTCAATGCAATATACCTATGTCTTCTTTCCAAAAGACCTTAGCCATACTGATCACATGATCATCATGTTGATTCTACCTATTTTTAGTTATTTTATCACATGGGATTGTTCTCATATTACATACTACATCTTATATATTCAATTGACCTGACTTTATCAAGGTTTATCAAATACATTTTATCCTAAATAGTTTGAATGTTGTAAAACTTTATAGTTCTTTTTTATATCACAATTCATAGGAATATCTTGTCTTCCATATAACATTTCCTTAGGTTCAAATTGTATTATTGACTCATTTGTCGATTCTTAGATTTACTAAGTCTCTTTCTAATAAATACCAATTACTTTATCCTTATTATATTTAATTTAGACCCAAATCTCAACAATGTCTTCAATGGAATACTATATAATAACTTGAATAGTGCCATGTTTATTGGGCAAGTACACATTATTAGTCAACACTTGTCATGGGAGAACTCTTGTATGTGAGTCTCACTATACAAAAAAAAAATTACTTACAGTTTGAATTTTAACACATGGATCACTTTCATCCATAAAGTAATGACTAAATTTTTCAATAGTACAACCATGACTGGTGCAAGCTAATGAGGGTCTCTTTTGGCGTGTTAGATGCAATAGAAAACTGAAAAAATAGGCAGCCCTCAACTTATATGGATATTTTGAGATACTTACACAATAAATATTTCTTTGAGTAAAAAAGATGAAATGTAGGAAATTGAATCACGTTTCTGAATATATAAATTTTATCCATTGAAAATTTGCATAACTATCTTAAGTTTGATATTTTCTAATAGTTACATTTTTTTTTCCGGAAAATGATAAGGTATATGTCTATGTGGGTCCCTCCTTTGAGTGCCTAAATGATGGAATCAAACTACAAAAATTGGTATACATATAGAAAACAAATAGTACTAGAGTGACACTATTTTTCCAAAAGAATATAGTACTTTTTAAATTTTGTATTTATCTAAGTGACCAAACATTGAAAACAATATGTTAAGCGTGGGTCCCACTTTTGAAGGTCTTAATGCAATGATCATGAAATGTTTTTTTTAACATGTAGAGGTCATTGTCTAGTAGTGCAACATACAAATTGTTTTTTAAATGCTTGAGAAATGAAAAATTTATGGAACAAACACTAACAATATGTTTTTTGAGTTAAAGAGTAATGACACAAGAAAAAAAAAAAAATTGTACATATTTGGAATCTGTAGAAAAAATGGTATATGTGTCTAAAATTTCATTAAAAATGATTGTGTGTGGCATACTATAATGAGTGGTAAAACACAGGCATATTGAGAAAATGGATGAAATTCCCAATTAGCTATAGTTGACCATATTCCATAACATAAGTTTGGTTAACTCGAAGCTAAATCCAAAGCAGACACATAGGAATAGGGATGACACACAAACACATGAGGAGGCTCCCTTTAGGTGGTAAGGAATGTGAGTGTTGTGATTTAAGGAATCAGAGTTAGTGGATCATCTACCTGTACACTGCTGCTTCGCAAAGGTTGTATGGATCAAAGAAGTCAAACATATTCTTAATATTTATGCCAACTGGGACTCTTCTACTTATGATTCATACCTTAAAAAATGGGTTCAATATGCAAAAAATTACAAAGAGATACCATTGTTTATCAGCTGGAATGTTTGGCTTCGTAATAATCTGGTACTATTTGAAAATGATCCAACAAATGTCATCAAAGTCAGTACAAAAACCATTGGGGCTTATAAAGAATTTTATAAATAATTTTATAAAGAACTTGGAGGGTTGAAGTTACGTTCAGTTATATCTCTTATTCTATCTAAGGAGATACATGTAGGTTTCAATGATGGAGAATCATATAATGAGAATTGTGGATAAATTATGGTGTTAAAATTTTGTCAAGGATGCCATTATAAATGGCTGGTTTGTGTATATGGATCCAATACTAGGGTAAAACTTATGTCCCTATGTGGAGTATTGATTTTTGCATTGGCTAAAGGTTTCACTTCACTTGAATTTTTACGTGATTCAAAGATCAGAATTGGATAGGTAGATCATAAAACAAATCTTCATGTGAATTTGTTAGATCATTGGAAGTGGAGGGTTCGCCATATTCAAGCACAGTTTCAAACTATCAGATTCCTCCATATATATAGGGAATTCAATCAGGAAGCAGATATATTGTCAAAAAAATCCCTTGGATATGGGGAAGGAATTCTATATTTTGATGAGTACCTCAACAATAGTTTGAAGACAATTGGAACTCTTCAAGCTTTTGATCAATAGCTTCATTTTTATTTCTTAGTTAGTATTAAATTTTGATGACTATTTTTTCTTGTAACAAGGGATAGTAAATGTTTTTCAATCTTTTTTTGAAATCATTAAAATTGATGTAACAGAGAATAGCAGGAGAGAAGCATGACATCTATGTGATTTGGAAAGATATATAGATAGTAGGAGATTATAATTGAGATTATCCAAAATAACAAGATTTAAAAAATAGAAGATCATATTCTTTTTTATTATTATGACTTGTTTTTATTTTTTCATTTTTACATCATTAACCTCAATTTGTATTATAAATACATTATCATTACCATCATCAATACAATTCATCGAAGATCAATATTACTAAAAACATGGCAACTAAATGTTTAAAAATATTATCAAAATAAAAACTAATTCATATTGAGTATAATAGCAACACACGAACAATACTTAAAAAAATCTTGGAAAAAAATTATGAAAATGAAATCTCCTTTGTATAAACTCAAAATTTATCCACACTCATACTCATTCACATCCAAATTTGAACCATTTTATAATATATTTTTTATAGATTTATATAAATTGTATAAATCTAACATAAATAATCTAACATAAATAATCACTTCTCTTCTTCTCTTTTTGTATATTCTAATATTTGAAATTATATTTCTATGTTATTATGTTGATAGGTTTTCATATCTTAGCATTTGGGATGGATTATCATCTATGCTTTTTCTAGATTGTAGGAGGATGGGAGAAGTGTACTGTTAGATTGATTTTATGGACTCATCCAAAATTCAAAATAAACAAATATATATAAGAAATAACGTGTAGCTTATGCATGGATAAGTCTGGTATGGCAGATATGTGAAAGAAGTTGGATGATAACATTTAGCTATGCATGGACAAATGACAGATGACCAATTATAAAAAAAAAAAAAATGTAAAAAATAACTCGTAGTGATGCATGGATGTATCATGGATAACTAGGGCAATTCATGCATATAACCGGAAGAAGAAGTTGGGTGATAACATGTAGCTAGGCATGGATAACTGAGAGCTAACAATTAAAAAAATTCATTGGTAGTTGATGCATGGATAACTCGACCAGTTCATGTAGCTAAGCATGGATAACTAGTAGCTCAACCTATTTAATTCCATGAATGACTAATAAATATCAATTAGGTTTAGAGTCTATTTAAAGGAGGCTAGGAGGAAAGGAATTTACAAGCTAATTACAATGGGCTTGACTATGATTATATGTGATTTCTTGATTGTTAAGGGTTAGTGCAAGCTAATGAGGGTCACTTTTGGCGTGTTAGATGTAATAGAAAACTGAAAAAGCAGGCATCCATCAACTTACTTGGATTTTTTGAGCTACTTATGCAAAATATCTTGCATTGAGTAAAAAAGATGAAATGTAGGAAATTGAATCATGTTTCCGAATATATAACTTTTATGTATTGAAAATTTGCATAGCTATGTCCAGTTTCATTTTTCCTAACAGACACTTTTTATTTTTTAGGCAAATGATAAGGTATATGTTTTTGTGGATAGAGCCGTTGAGGGGCCTAAATGATGGAATCAAGCTACAAAAATCGACATGCATGTAGAGAACACATAGCACTTGTGCGCCATTATTTTTTGAAAATTAAATTAGTAATTTTATAATTTTTTTATAATTGTCTAAGTGATCAAACCTCGAAAATAGTACCTCTTTTGTGGGTAGAGCCTTTGAAGGTCTTAATGAAAAAATCTTGAAATGGGTTTTTCATAGAACGTAAAGGTTAGTGTCCTCTTGTGCACCATACAATTTTTTTTTGAAATGATTGAGAATTGAAAAAGTTATGGAAGAAACACTAATAGTGTGTTTCATGAGTTAAGGAGGTAGGACAGAAAAGAAATTGAAAGAAAATAGGAAAAATTAATATTTCAAAATAAAATTTACATATTGGAATCTGCAGAAAAAATGCTATTTGTGTCTAATATTTCGTAAAAAATGACTCTGTGTAGCATATTGTAATGAGTGGCTAAGCACAGGCTTCTCCAGAAACTGGAAGAAATACCCAATTAGCTTTGGTTTTTCATTAACATAGCACAGGTTTGGAATTACCGAAGCAAACTCCAAAGCATACACATAGGATTATTGTTGACATGTGACTCGGCCTAGTTTAGGCTCTACAAAACACGAGTGCATTCTGTTTAAATTCAAAAATATTTCCGTGCTTTTAGATGTACATAACGCACTCGCGTTATATAACTACATAACGTGTATGCGTTATATAGTTAAAAAACGTGCTCGCGTTATGTAAATCATAAAATACATGTTTAATACTTGAGAAAGAGGGGGTGTGGAAGACTCAAGGGAATTTTTGTTTAATATTTGAGAAGGGGTGGGGAAAGGTCAAGGGAATCTATGGTTAATATTTAATAGGGGTGGGAAAGGGTCAAGGGCTTAGAAGGATGTTGGAAGCTTGAGTGGGGAGAGATGAAGGGAATGAGAACATGATGGGCTACAGGGGGTGAAGGGAAGTGGAGCTTGAGAGCACTATTAGGAGTAGAATAGGTTCTGAAGAGGTATAGGGTTAGAATTTGAAAGTGAGAATTGAGTGACAAGGGGGAATGGATGGAGGCAATGGGGATGTGAGAGAGAAATAAAGAATACAAGGGGGGTGAGACATAGAGCGAGGGAGGGAGAGGGACAATGGTGAGGAATGGATTTGGAGGGAGTGAGAGATAGATGGGGATAGAACGAATAAATAGATAGGAAGGGAGGGATAGAAAGTGTTGGTGGGAGACATGCAGGGAGTGGTGGCGATGGAGAGAGAGAGAGAGAGAGAATATGAGAGGAGGGGGAAGGGACATAAAGTGTGTGAGAGAGAGGGAGTGATGGAGAGATTGGGATAGGTTGAGGGAAATATAACATGAGGGAGGGATAGAAGGTGAGAGAGAGACAGGTGATGAGAGAGGGAGGGAGAGAAGGTAGGGTGAGGGATGGAGGGAGAAAGGTGGAGATAGATATGGATGGATGGAGGATGGATTTGAGAATGGAAAGGGACATAATGTGTGTGTATGTGTGTGTGTTTGAGAGAGAGAGAGAGAGAGAGAGAGAGAGAGATTGATGGTTGGGGAGATAGAGACTAGAGGGAGTTGTGAGCATCATATTCTCCATCAGCATCATATTCTTCATCATCATCATCTTCATGACCATCATCGTCATCATCAACATCTTCATCATCATCACCATCATCATCATCATCATATTCCTCATCAAATCAACATCTCCATCATCATCATCATCATCTTCTAAACATCATCATGATCATCATCTAAACATCACCATCACCATCATCATCAACATCTTCATCATCATCACCATCACCATCACCATCATCATCAAAATCTTCATCGTCATCACCATCACCATCACCATCTTCATCATCATTGTCATCTCTAGGTTCCCCATCAACATCAACATCTCCATCATCATCATCTTCTTCATCATCTTCATCTTCATCACCATCATCATCATCAACAACATCTTCATCATCATCACCATCATCATCATCATCTTCCTTGAATCAGATCAACATCTCCATCATGTCACCATCATCTTCTTCATCATCATCATCTGAACATCACCATCACCATCACCATCACCATCTGAACATCACCATCACCATCACCATCATCATCAACATCTTCATCATCATTACCATCACCATCATCATCAACATCTTCATCGTCATCACCATCATCATCATCATCATTGGCATTTGTAGGTTCCTCATCAACATCTCCATCATCATCATCTTCTCCATCATCATCATCTTCATCACCATCATCATCAGCATCAACATCTTCATCAACATCACCATAATCATCATCTTCATTGTCATCAGATCAACATCTCCATCATCATCATCTTCTTCATCATCTTCACCATCATCATCATCATCATCATCTTCATCGCCATCTCCATCATCTTCAACATCTCCATCATCATCACCATCACCATCATCATCATCTTCATGACCATAAACATCTTCATCATCATTGTCATCTTGCCCTTCCTCATCAACATCTCCATCATCATCATCATCATCATCATCATCATCATCATCACCATCTGAACATCACCATCACCATCATCGTCAACATCTTCATCATCATCACCATCAACATCATCATCATCATCATCACCATCAGCATCATCATCAAAATCTTCATCGTCATCACCATCACCATCACCATCTTCATCATCATTGTCATCTCTAGGTTCCCCATCAACACAACATCTCCATCATCATCATCATCTTCTTCATCATCATCATCTTCATCACCATCATCATCATCATCATCAACATCTTCATCATCATCACCATCATCATCATCATCTTCCTCATCAGATCAACATCTCCATCATGTCACCATCATCTTCATCATCATCATCATCATCCGAACATCACCATCACCATCATCATCGACATCTTCATCATCATTACCAGCGCCATCATCATCAACATCTTCATCGTCATCACCATCATCATTGGCATCTGTAGGTTCCTCATCAACATCTCCATCATCATCATCTTCATCACCATCATCATCATCATCATCATTGGCATCTGCAGGTTCCTCATCAACATATCCATCATCGTCATCTTCTCCATCATCATCACCATCATCACCATCATGATCTTCTGAAAATCATCATGATCATCATCTAAACATCACCATCACCATCATCGTCAACATCTTCATCATCATCACCATCAACATCATCATCAAAATCTTCATCGTCATCACCATCACCATCACCATCACCATCTTCGTCATCATTGTCATCTCTAGGTTCCCCATCAACACAACATCTCCATCATCATCATCTTCTTCATCATCATCATCTTCATCACCATCATCATCATCAACAACATCTTCATCATCATCACCATCATCATTATCATCTTCTTCATCAGATCAACATCTCCATCATGTCACCATCATCTTCATCATCATCATCATCATCATCATCCGAACATCACCATCACCATCATCATCAACATCTTCATCATCATCACCATCATCTTCATCAACATCATCATCTTTATCATCTTCATCTACATCATGATCATCTTCATTGTCATCACCCTCCTCCTCATCATCATCTTTATCATCTTCATCTGCATCATGATCATCTTCATTGTCATCACCCTCCTCCTCATCATCATCTTTATCATCTTCATCTGCATCATGATCATCTTCATTATCATCACCCTCCTCCTCATCATCATCTTGTGCACTTATGCACTTAGGGATTAATGTTTAGAAGAGGGTCTAAAGGCCTTTATGGGGGAGGGGCTCTAGGAACAAGGCAAGACAGAGAGGGCAAGGGGGAGGGATAAAGGCGTAGAGGGTTAGTGATTAAGGGAGAAGAAGGGAGAGAGTGCTATAGGGAGGGATAATGATGAAGATAAAGAGAAGGTGGAGAGATGGAGAGTGGGGTGGTAGGGACATGGCTCGAGTAAGGGAGAGAAAGAAACATGAAAGAAACATGTAGGGAGGGATGTAGGGAGAATGAGGGACAGATATTTAGAAAGAGATAGGGGGTATCTAGGGATTATTGGGAGAGAGCTAGGGGGTATTAAACCATACAAAACATTTTTCCCCACACTAAAAACATTTGTTTTATATGTAACCATATAAATTATTAGTTTTCTTTTGATTTTGTTGGTTGCCCTAGCCGTGCACCTAACCTATTTATTGTGCTTGACAATATCGCGTACGCGTTTTTGCACTACATATCATGCACGCGTTTTTGCTTTCTATAACACATGCGCATTTTGTAACTCCATAAATAGTGGACTGTCCTTGTTCGAGAGCAACTTCACTCTGTCCGAGCCAAAACAACACTCCCGTGATTTTTCGAACAGCACGAGCCCACCATTGGAAATTCTCACACTCTAAACCAACTCCATCATTATTTTTTTTATGCAGGTGCAGCATTGAGGACATCTTTCATGGTTGCTCAGTGTGGTGTTGGGTTATATGGCCATATTTGAAGAAGATAATCAGCAAGCTTGAAGAATCTCCAATTGAATAACACCAAAGCTAAGGCCTTTGAAAGATTCATTTTGCCTATATTTGAGGAGCACACAAGATAAGATATCAAGCTTCAAGACATTTCATGGTGATGGTGGATATACACAAGTGTACAAGAGAATCAAAGAGCCCAAACAATTTATGATTTAACTTCCATTTGCTTATTATTGAAGAGCTTGTAATTGAGGAGCAACAAAAACAAACTATATTGAATTGATCATTGTGGTGATGGGGAATGCACGTAACCGAGTAAACAAATCAACAAGGAAGAAGAGACCTCAAGAAGTCATTGAAGAAGAGAAAGAAAAGAAAAGAATATACATGATGAATCGGAGGATTTCTTTGGAAACTAATCCAAATCCAATTGTAGAGGATACCACGGTTCATCCTATAAATCCATGACAAGAGGGACCTTCAATTTCCACAATAGTTGTTGAACAAGCACCCCATGGAAGTAATCAAGAAGCAAAACGTAGGTGCTCATTAGGGGATGTTTCAATTCCCACTTCAAGTCAAAGTGATAAGTTACCATCTCAAGATGAAGCTCACGAAGAAACACAAAATTTGCTATCCGGATGTGGTTATACAAGCGATGAAGTCAGAGAGGCGTTGGACATTTTGCCTACTGTTGAAGAAGAGAATGTTATCCACACCATCGATGAGGATGTTGGACTTCCACAAGGTGATGTTGGACTTCCACAGACCATCGATGAGGATGTTGGACTTCCACCATCCAACTACCAGGAAGAGAATGAAGGACACCAAGCTACTACTGAAACGCCATAGCGTCTTGGTGATGTGCTACATGGTACAATTCCAACCCCCTTACCTCCATTAGCAAGCACACGTCGAAGAACTCCGAAGCGTATACAAGTTGATGAAAGTCTCATCAATTCCATTGAAGGTACGCTATCTAAACGTAGTATTGCTTATCAAACTCAACATATACTTGATAAATATTTTTTTTCTAAATGTGATGGAGATAAATGTAGATTATTTTTATCATTGTTATAATCTAGGAGCATGAATGTTGTTAGGAAAAATTTAGGGATAAAGATGATAAAGAATTCTGAACCAAGTTCTCATATAGTTAAAAGCCTAGTAGATGCATTTGGTAAAATTGGTAAGAACACATGTTCAAAGGACCACAATGCTGCTCATCGTGTGTTGTCACAAGCAATTGCAAATAAGAACACCAGGGCCCTTCGTATTCTCAAGCCTACATACAAACTAGTTAATTTGAATGTAAAAACCCTCCATAGGTATTCTATTAGAAGAGAACATCTTGACACAACCGATCAGATAGATTTTTGGGCCTTTTTTGGTCGGTTGCCACGTCGTGACATGAAGCTAGTTGATGCAGTAAAGGGACTAGTGCACATTGTTTGGCATGATCACACAAGGCCTTCTTCAAACCAAAAGGATGTACTAAAACTAAGAAGGGGTTCAAAGGATCGTGAACCACATACTAAGCATCTTCTTGATATAAAACAGACAGAACTTTACGAGAAATTTAGGATTGAGCATAGACAATTGAACTTGGGGCAAAGATATTTTGAGAAATGTAAGCCATGGTATGTTAGAATAAATACTCTTCGTAACACTTGTTGTTGTAGATACCATGTAGAATATGAATATTACTATGAAACATTTTTGTAAATTCGTTGTGTGTTGCATACTAACCATGTGCAGGATTGCTCCATGACAATACCACCGACTTCATCAAGAGAATTCATTCATAGCATCATGTGCAATAGGCCCGAGGGGCAAACATACTATGCAAAATCTTGTTTGGATGGAACATGCTCCAACTGTGCTGGAATGGCATTATTGAGCCAATGTATGCACGAGAATGGAGATAGTGAATTTGGGAAAATGGTTACAGACATGAAAAGTTTCAAATATATCAACTATGAAATAGTCCCAGGGAAAGAAAGCAAAAAAATACAATTGGTGACATCTCAGGTATGCATTTATATCTATAAAATTATGTTGTAACGGTTACATTTCAATCCTTACTTACAACAAAAAACTGACATTGAGATCATTTTTGTCACCAGGTACAAGTTAGTGACTTCATCAAGGAATTTATTGAAAATACACATCAATATGTTCAGCATGTCCACATGGCACGATGGCAGGATGAGAAGTTTAGAATATGAGGAGATACATTTCCCCTTGGTACTATACTTTCAGTTGTTGATTTTGCCGAGAACTACACTTTGCAACCTCAAAATGATATCTAAAGTCAATTTTATCACTCTTGGCAGGTTTCTTTGATGGTCCATATCACATATAGGCATGGCCCAAATAGCACTGAAGAGCAAAGAGAAATTCTAAAGGAATATCACTTCTACATAAGTGATGATAGGTGCCACGACTTCCACTATGTACGTCATTGCTTCATCATGTTCTATGATCACTTGAAGGGAAGGAACATACAGATGGATCGACACTGGATTTGGTCTGATGGGTGTGCTGGTCAGTTAAAAAATGCACGCATATTTCAGTGGTTGTGTTCATTGCATAAAAACTACAAAGTGTCACATATGTGGAACTATTTTGAGACTGGGCATGGTAAAGGAGAGCATGATGGAGCCGGAGCATGTGCCAAAATAGCCCTACGAAGAGAGAAATTGAAAGTATCTACAGAATCTACTATTCTAAATGCTCAATCTACAGTCAGGTGGTGCACGTCAATAATGGGAGAGGAATCAACTATGCGAGTAGAATCCACAAGAAAGAGACATGTGGAGAGATTTTTTTGGGAGGTGGTAGACATAGATCGTTCACATGCATGGGAATGCAAGATTGTGCCTGGGACTCGTGGCTTTCATTCAGTTTGAAGCTCTGATAACCCGGTATTTGAAATTTAGACCATAAAACTTGCTTGTTTTTGCCCGCCTTGTTGTCATGGTGACTGGGATGGGTGTGAATCATTGGATTGGTTTGATGGATGGGATCACATATCACTTCCACTTGATCAACGTGCAATTGTTGAGTTAACTCCGTTGGAAGAAGACCAATCATCTATTTCTGCAGATTTTGATAATGTCTCAGACCTTGTACAACCTGGTATGATGCATTTCCTTAACATTTTTTGTTTGTTTACGTAGTCTTCAAATGCACATTAATGGCCTCGTATCGCATGAAAAATATTTTGATCATATACCTACAATCATATAATGCAGGGCACATATACGCAGTGGTTGCCTCAAAAGATACTGAATGGGGTGATGATTACTGGTTGGCACGCTGTATAGATGGAAAGAAAACCCTCATTATGTCCATGACTGACAATGAAAACAACCACTTTCCAACTGGGTCTATGGTTGTTAAAGGTGAATACTTGACATGAGACAGCAATGCAAGAAAGAAGGGTGGATATGTTTACAGGGATTACAAACCAGGTGCAAGTGTGTATCACTTTACCAACTTAATCATTGGCACAAACCTCCAGGTATGAACAATGCCTAGTCGAAATACATCGAAGGTACGCTACTTCTTACTGGATACAGAGCACGAGAGACTAATGGAGACCATCAGTATAAGAGATGATCCAGAGGGCTTGGTTGTATGATAATAGGTGGGATCTAGCATGATCGGGTACATTACATACTTTTAATACTATACTATTTATACTATTTGTAATTGAATATTGGTATATGCTCAATTTTCACATGTATGTTTCATATGAATATGTCAATTTTGTGTTCTTGATATGCCAAATTTACGTTTACGTTGTTTATAAATATGCCAAAAATTCTCTTGTATGTCAAGTTTATGAATATGCCATTTTTTACATATGATCAGTAAACCCTAAAATTATATTATGTTCATCATGTTGGTTATTGGCTTCACCCAACAAAATTAATTCAATTCATGCTCACTATATTAAACAATACACTTATATTAAATTTAATTCATGTCTTGTTAAATATTTCATAATGAATTAGATATTTGAGAGCACCACCTTAGACCAAGACATCATCATCAACATCTTCATCATCATCACCATCATCACCATCATCATCATCATGAAAATCTTCATCATGGACCCGCAAAACCCTAGTTTCCAAGATGGACCTCCAAGGTGGCACATGGGCCACCAGGCCTGAGGGGAGGGGCACCCCTGGCACTATCCCGGCGTGCTGAATCCAACGGAGTTGACGGTTCGTTGATCCAAGCCACGGTCATCATTCTATGGCTCGTTCTGTTTCGCATCCAAAAGGCCTTCAGAGACACCTACTGGATACCTGTCGGGGGAATAGAACTCCAACTGTGCAACAAAACTGGGTTCTAGGGATTCCTATAGGTGTGTCTAGGCAGGTTCGGGCTAGGAACACTAGCCATACCTGCTCAGTGGATGATTTTCCAAAGTTGACCCTCTTGTGCAAAAATTGCACACTTCCACACTAAGAAAAACCCTAGTTTCCAAGATGGACTTGCAAGGTGACACATGGGCCACCGGGCCGAAGGGGAGGGACACCCATGGCAATATCCTAGCATGCTAAATCCAATGGAGTTGATGGTTCATCGATCCGAGCCACGGTCGTCATTCTATTGCTCGTTCTGTCTTGTATCCAAAAGGCCTTCAGGGACACTTGTTGGATACCTACCGGGGGCATAGAACTCCAACCGTGCAACAAAAATGGGTTCCGGGGAGTCCTGCAGGTGTGTCTAGGCAGGTTCGGGCTGGGAACATTATCCATACCCGCACGGTGGATGATTTTCCAAAGTTGACCCCCGTGTGCAAAAATTGCACACTCCCACACTGAGCAAAACCCTAGCTTCCAAGATGGACTTGCAAGGTGACACATGGGCCACCAGGCCGGAGGGGAGAGGCACCCCTAGCACTATCCTGGTGTGCTGAATCCAACGGAGTCGATGGTTCATCGATCTGAGCCACGGCCTTGATTCTATGGCTCGTCCCGTCTCGCTGCCAAAAGGTCTTCAGGGACACCTATTGGATACTTGCCGGGGGCATAGAACTCCAACCGTGCAACAAAACTGCGTTTTGGGGAGTCCTGTAGGTTTGTCTAGGCATGTTCGGGATAGGAACACTAGCCATACCTTCCCAGTGGATGATTTTCCAAAGTTGACCCTCGTGTGCAAAAATTGCACACTCCCACACTGAGCAAAACCCTACTTTATGAAATGAATGCACAATGAAGCCACTGGGCCATGGGAAGATGAGGGAGAGGACCCCCTAGAGGTAATCGCACGCCAGGAGACCAACAGACTCGACGGTTCATCAGTCCAACATCCGGTTTTTGAGTTATGTCGAGTTGCAAGTCGCATAAAAATGTCATTCAGGGACACTTGGTGAATTTCCGTCCGGGAGCCAAAAAGCAAACGGAGCAGCAAGATTGTGTGTCGTTGGCTCCTGCAAGTGTGTGTGGGCAATGCCGACATGGGAACACTGCCAACATTGGCTCGGGGGAGGGTTTTGCAAAGTTGACCCACCAATGCGAGATTGCATGCAATAAAACTGAGCAAACCCCTAGTTTACGAAATGAATGCACAATGAAGCCACTGGGCCATGGGGAGATGAGGGAGAGGGCCCCCTAGAGGTAATCGCATGCTAGGAGACCAACGGAGTCGATGGTTTGTCGTTCCGACATTTGATTTCCAAGTTATGTCGAGTTGCAAGTCGCATGAAAATGTTGTTCAGGGACACTTGGTGAATTTTCGTCCAAGAGCCAAAAAGCAAACAGAGCAGCAAGATTGCATGTTGTTGGCTCCTGCAAGTGTGTGTAGGCAATGCTAACGTGGGAACACTACCAACACTGGCTCAGGGGAGGTTTTTGCATAGTTGACCCACCAATGCGAGATTGCATGCAATTAAACTGAGCAAAACCCTAGTTTACGAAATTAAAATACAATGAAGCCACTGGGCCATGGGGAGACGAGGGAGAGGGCCCCCTAGAGGTAATCGAATGCCAGGAGACCAATGGAGTCAACGGTTTGTTGGTTTGATGTCCGGTTTTCGAGTTATGTCAAGTTGCAAGTCTCATGAAAATGTCGTTCAGGGACACTTGGTGAATTTTCGTCCGGGAGCCAAAAAGAAAATGGAGCAGCAAGATTGCATGCCTTGGCTCCTGCAAGTGTGTGTGGGAAATACTGACATGGGAACACTGCCAAAACTGGCTCAGGGGAGGGTTTTGCAAAGTTGACCCACCAATGCAAGATTGCATGCATTAAAACTAAGCAAAACCCTAGTTTACGAAATGAATGCACAATGAAGCCACTAGGCCATGGGGAGACGAGGGAGAGGGAACCCTAGAGGTAATCGCACGCCAAGAGACCAACGGAGTCGACGGTTCGTCGGTCCGAAATCCAGTTTCCAAGTTATGTCGAGTTGCAAGTCGCATGAAAATGTCATTCAGGTACACTTGGTGAATTTCCGTTCGGGAGCCAAAAAGCAAACGGAGCAGGAAGATTGCGTGCCGTTGGCTCCTGTAAGTGTGTGTGGGAAATGCTGATGTGGGAACACTGCCAACACTGGCTCGGGGGATGTTTTTGCTGAGTTGACCCACCAATGCGAGATTGCATGCAATTAAACTAAGAAAAACCCTAGTTTACGAAATGAATGCACAATGAAGCCATTGGGCCATGGGGAGATGAGGGAGAGGGCCCCCTAGAGGTAATTGCATGCCAGGAGACCAAAGGAGTCGACGGTTCAACGTCCGATTTCCATGTTATGCTGAGTTGTAAGTCGCATGAAAATGTCATTCAGGGACACTTGGTGAATTTGCGTCAGGGAGCCAAAAAGAAAACGGAGTAGGAAGATTGCGTGCCATTGGCTCCTGCAAGTGTGTGTGGGCAATGTCGACGTGGGAACACTGCCAACACTGTCTCGGGGGAGGTTTTTGCAGATTTGACCCACCAATGCGAGATTGCATGTAATTAAACTGAGCAAAACCCTAGTTTACGAAATGAATGCACAATGAAGCCACTGGGCCATGGGGAGATGAGGGAGAGGGCCCCCTAGAGGTAATCGCATGCCAAGAGACCAACGGAGTCGACGGTTCATCGGTCCGACGTCCGGTTTCTGAGTTATGTCGAGCTGCAAGTTGCATGAAAATGTTGTTCAAGGACACTTGGTGAATTTCCGCCAGGGAGCCAAAAAGAAAATGGAGCAGGAAGATTGCGTGTAGTTGGCTCCTGCAAGTGTGTGTGGGAAATGCCGACGTGGGAACACTGCCAACACTGGCTCGGGGAAGGTTTTTGTAGAGTTGACCTACCAATGCGAGATTGCATGCAATGAAATTGAGCAAAACCCTAGTTTACGAAATGAATGCATAATGAAGCCACGGGGCCATGGGGAGACGAGGGAGAGGCCCCCCTAGAGGTAATCGCACGCCAGGGGACCAACGGAGTCGACGATTCTTCGGTCCTACATCCAGTTTCTAGGCTATGTCGAGCTACAAGTCGCATGAAAATGTTGTTCAAGGACAAGAGACACAACATTTTATCCCGGGAAACCCTCATGGGGAAGAAAACCTAGCAACCTTTCTTAGAATAATTATATGTTTAGAAATCAAGTACAATGAAACCATGAACAAACCCTGACCCTGAAGGGTTTTACCACATGAAAAAACCTTAATGACACATGACAACAAGAGTACTTATCTACATAAAGATGACCTCCAAGCCATAAGGATAACCAAGCATATCCTTCCCAACCAACATTAGAAGGCACTTGTTCCTTTCACCAATGTTGCTTTGAGCACTTGTATGTAGTTACTCATATGTAGTGTTGAATCTAATTGTACAATCAAATATTTGGCATTGATGAAATGTGTAGCATGTATTGCACTTAGTTTTATTAAATTACACTTGAACATTGACTTAACTTGTAATTTAATCATCCAAACTCACAAATTTTAATTACACCTATCCAATTAGTGTGCATGAGTGAGTTTGTTGAAACCTTGAAAAACATTGTATTGCATTTAGTTTGATTAAATTACATGAGCAAGAACTTTGACATAACTTGTAATGATCATCCAAAATCACAAATTTTAATTAGATACCAATTAGTGCACGCATGTAGTGAGTTCGTTGAAACCTTTAAATATAATAGTTTGTTCTTTTGACATAGTGCATTCATGAGTAATAGATAATCCACACAAATCAACACATTAGATTGACACAAGAACACGTGGAAACCGAAGAACAAATACAAAGTGAAATGTATCATTCATTTATAAGTGAAATGTCAATGTGCATGTCTCCAAAAGTACGTGTATCCAAAAGTACATATATATCCAAAAGTGCATGTCTCCAAAAGTACATGTATCCAATGAAGTCAATGTACATGTCTCCAAAAGTACATGCACAATAAAGTCAATGTACATGTCTCCAAAAGTGAATGTATCGAAAACTACATATATATACAAAAGTATCCAAAAGCACATGTGTCCAAAACTATCAAAGCCACATGTACATGTATCCAAATGTACATATATCCCATAAGACACATAAAAACTCAAGCTTCCTCTTGTTCTTTCCCGACGTTGATCCTCTAGGCACATCTCTAGGATCAGTGTGCGTCTCTGGATCCTGCAAATTAAATATCAATTGTTAAATTCAACTAACTATGTACACTAATACATTAGCTCAACAATTATCAACTGATGCATGGAAAGTGCATGAAACACTTGGTCACTAAAGGACATCTCACCTCAACTGACAAAGGAGATTGTGTTGCTTGTGTAGCAGATGGAGCCGTTGGTTGAACATCTAGGATGGTCGAACCTGGGGGGTCAGGAACTGCTCCTGCTAGTGGTGGCTACAATGAAAAAATGTTGAAATAGTTAGAAATGCATGAATAAACAATAGACAACAATAATAAACTAAGTAAAGATAATGTTGAAATAGTTACATACCTGTGTGTGATCAGTTTCCATTGCAGATGCAGCACTGACTGTTGCATCAACCATCGATGCGAGGTTTTCAGTAGACAACTCGGGTTCCTGATGCAGTAAACATGAAATTCAAACATTAACAAAAACGATTTATGCACTGGATTTCAAGTTAAACAACAAATATCATCGAAGGATATACATTACCATGGTGTGAGTAAGCCCATGGTCGTGGGAAGCTGGAGTCTTTTTAGGAGTATAACGCCTCACATACACACAAACCTTGTTCACGAATGGCCTGGAGGGAGATACAAATCCAGGCAATGGTCCAGATGTCTTGGATGGTGCCTATAGTTAGCAAGTGTTCATGTAGTTAGATATGCATGATTCAACAAACAAACATGTATTTAAAAAATGTCATTTTTAATTGTTTACCTGGAGCCCAGATGTTTCATGGGACGGTACGACCATGGGTGATACCTCCACATTACCTTGCCCCAGTGAAGGATCTGCCATCTGCATGTTTAATAATTGTAAATATTAGACCGTAGATAGCATTAGTGAACTAAAATGTAAAGTATGTGGAAATTAAAAAATTAACAAGTATTAAAAACTGAAATTTTAAAATGTTTACCTCGGTGTGAGATACGACAATAGGTGCTATATAAGATGGGCCTACCAAATGGGTAGCATCATGCCCCCTTGAAGAGTCTAGAACATCCGGCTCTGGGGCGTCGCTGCTAGCATAAAGCATCAACTGCAAGTTCACAAAATTAATATATTAGCTCAAACTATATATATGTGTACAAAGACGAAAATAAATGAAGAATTTATTACAATTAACCATCAACATACCTCTCTCGAAAACCCACTGAAGAAAACATCTGATGCAAGACCATAGTAGGAACGACCACATGATGTGCACTCGTGAGGATCAGTACTAGGATGGGGATGTGTGGATGGTCTTGCACTAGTGGATGGTCCTGATGGTGCTGCACTAGTTGATGGTCCTGCATGGTGACAAGCTGGTGTATGTACCACACCAGGGACAGATGTCCCTTCCTCACCCATATGTTGAACCATAGTAACATGGCGAACAACCGCCCATGCCAAACTCAAAAATGCATCCCGTGTCTGTGGAATAATACGATGTGCAGGTGGGACATCTGGCCCAAGCAACTGCCTGCGAGATGCAAGGATAGGGAGATCCTCATCTCGAAGCCTCGCATTGGGTTGGTTTTGGGGCATCCCCCCACCGATCCCCTGAAACTACAAGATGTCAAAATAGTTTACGTGTTTATGTAACATGAACTCTGCGTACATCTTTCGAATGAAATACAAGAGAATTTCCCTGTTGTTGTGTGGTGGCATATCAAAAACCATGTACCATCTGTCCATCCAGTTATCAACAAATGGTTGAAACGTGCACCACTCAATGGAGATATGCGGCCTGTTTGCATTTAGGATTTCCCCCATCCGAGGGTCCCTAAACAATGCAAATATGAGCTCTTTGGATATTTTCAACTTTTTTATTGCATTGTAGTCTAGCCCATCAGCATATTGTTGTCTTTTTCTTTCTCTATATGATGTAATATCATATAGTACATTGCTAGACTATGAAATGGTGTCAACAATTGCATCTAAGGTTGATGCAAGCGAGCGACGAATCTTGTCACCACCACTAAAAGCTGCACTAATGCCCCTCAAGTGGGCAAGCTCAATCAGTATCTCGGCATTGGTGTCCATAGCCGCAACTGCAATAAAGACATCAACACGAAAATCATTAGAAACATATACATGGTATATAACGACGTCTCTTCAAAATTGAAAATGTATTAAATCAAACTCAAGTAAGCAATTTAATGGAATTCACTTACATACATTTAAAACTTAAAATTAAACATTTAACAATTAAAAAGTAAGTTTCGTTCAACTTCTTTCTAGAAGTTAAGGCACTTCTTAACCCTCATTGGTGGCTTTTCCATGCAAACTTGGGTTTAAACTTCTTAGAATTTAGGAGTGTTATTTTGACATGTTTTGGCCTTTACGTCCATTGCAGGAAACAATACTTCCATCAACTTCATAAGCTAACATTAAATTTATTGATTTCAACATATTATGCCTTGTGGTTGGAGGGGAGGACAAAGTGGCATGGAATGAAATGGATATGTATGAGTTTGTCTTGCCAATATGATTACATATGTACTTGAGATGACTATCAATGATTAAGATGTTGAATAATCAACTAGAGATTGTGACTAGAATGACAATAACAACAATGTCAACTTCTCAAAACAGAGACAATTTCTCTCTACAAAATCGATCTCTACATTGTATGGCAAGTTCAGAAAATTAAATAAAAAACATAGTGATTTTCTATATGAAGTCTTTCAGTTGAATCGACGGTCCCTGAGTGTTGAGTAGATTGATCGAGGGTGTGGATAGGGTAGGCCCGAGAGACACTTTGTTAATGTGTTTTGGCATTTAGTCAAGGGTGCTTAACTAAGAGGCAATGTATAGCTACATACACTTCTGATGAAATTTTGATTATGTTCATGGACAAATGATTGTGATGAAATTTTGAGAAACCAAGTTACTAATTTTTTTTGCATTTTTTCTACTCCCGCTTGTGCATGCATTTCATCTTGTTATGGCCATTAACAAGGAAATTTTTTTAATTAGTATCATGGGAAATGGCCTTTTAGGGTTGGAAATTTGGGTTTCATGTGGATGGATACCTAATTAACCGGACACGTCCAACAGGGTCCCTGTGTCGTGTGGAACACGGTTTTAGATGATGGTTGGTGGGATAGGGTAGTCCTTAGCATCAAGATCATGGAGCCAATCATTTCTTTGTTGCAGTTTGCAGACACGGACCAGCCCATCCTAGGAGATGTTTATGAGGGGTGGGATTCCATGATTGAGTCCATGAGGACCATTGTTATGGAGAATGAGTGTGCTGAGTATGAGACTTCGGCAAAGAACTTATGGTCCATCATACAGGACATTCTTATCCCCAGGTGGGATAAGAATTGCACACCTTTGCATTGCTTGGTCCACTCATTGAACCCCAGGTTCTACGCTTAGGATTGTCTCAATGGTGGGTCGGGGCCCTCATCCAGAGTCCCTCCTCACATGGATGGAGAGATCTCAGAGGGGAGGAAGATAGCATTTAGACGGCTACTTCAGGATAGAGACCACCTTGAGGTGGTGGAGGAGGAATTTTATGAGTTTTCTAGTGGCACTAAGAGATTTGGAGGATATGAGGTGGTTAGAGACATGGGGGTTAAGAAACCCCTTGTTTGGTGGACAACTCATGGGGCAACATGCCCTCTTCTACAAAAGATAGCCTTGAGGGTCCTCTCTCAAGTTACTTCATCCTCTTGTTGTGAGAGGAATTGGAGCACATATGGGAACTTGTACAGTGTGAAGAAGAGCAGGCTTGAGCAGTCCAAGGAAGAGATGATGGTGTATGTGCACTCCAACCTTCATCTTATTTACAGGAAGAGGGAGGAGTGGGCGAAGGGAAAGACACGGATGTGGGATGTCTTTCCTGATGAGATGGGTTTGGACAACAGTACTGAGTTGGCATTAGCCAACATGGATCTTAATGATCCAGTGCTAGAGCCGGTCACTTTTGATGAGGGTGATCGTATGGAGGGGTCATCCTCCACACCAGCAGATGCAGTTAGTCAAATTGGAAGAGAGGAGGAGGATCAGGGCAATGATGAGTTTGTTGATTCAAGCATGGAGGAGGACTATTGAGTCATTGACAGATGGGATTCTTCCATCTTGATCCACTCCTTTTTTGTATTTACTATTAGACTATTAGACTATTAGTCTATTTGGCATTTTCCAGTGCCCAGTGGCATTCCGACATCTATGTAATACATTTTGATTTTGATGACTTAATGAGAAATATGGTTCCGAGTCTCTGACATGCATCTATGTGTCTCAATGTCTCGTTGTGATTTGTGATTGTGAATGACAAATGTGTTGCGATTTGTGAATGATCTAATTTCTATTGAATATTTCATATTTGTAATTGTAAATGTAATTTCTATTGAATATTTGTAATTGTAAATGTAATTTCTATTGAATATTTGTAATTGTAAATGCTAAATTTTATTGGATCTATATGTCTATTTTTTTTTTTTTAATATATTTTAAAATATATATATATATATATATATATATATATGTATATAAAACGTGTCCTACGTGTCCTAATTCTAGGGGTCACCGTGTCCCGTGGGGACACTCATGTCCCATGTCCTCGTGTCAGGTGACTTAGATGGATACATTGTAGAAAGGGGGGAGTTCTATTTTTTTCAATTTTTGGTTGGATTAGGAATTTTTGAGTTTTTGAAAAGGGATTCATTTTAATTGTTCACTCATCTTGGTTGAGGGAGATGTGAATTTAATTAGAGATTGGGTTATTCCCAATTTTATCAATATTACAAAACTAGGTTGTTTTAAACAATAAAAAAAGAAAGTAATTTAGGTTAAGAAATGACAAAAAAATGGTATGGGTGAATGAATTACCTGATTAGATGACAATCCACCGGTGAATTTGCCTCCCCTCCAGCTAAATCGAAATCCACCGACACTTCAGGGCACACAAACCATCATCGTCCAACCTCTATTTCACTTTTCTAATGTGTGAAGAGCGCCACGGGTGATCGGGGGTGGTTGAGACTATGTTTTTAAATTGATTTTAGATTTCAATAATGCGTACGCGTTTTGTAACTACATAACGCGTACGCGTTTTGTAGTTCTATAATGCGTACGCGTTATGGTTACTTATCCTACATGTCCAGTGACATGTCAGGCTCGGGTCTTACCATGGCAGGTGCTAAATATCAGAAACGCGTTATGTTTTTATGTATCAGGAACGAGTTTTGAAAAAGTAGCATTGCATCTAAAGTGACCCTCTTCTTCTTGCACACACCCTTAAATAGGATTAAACCAGAGGGAGGGTATTGTATTGCATTAGCTTGTCCATTGTTATTGTTAAGGGTATTTTATGTTATTTGTTTTGAATTCAATAGCTTCTTCCATATCTAGATCATGGATACCGTTCAGAAGGAAGGGCTCCTCAGGGATTGTATGGCATGAGGGTTGAATTCCCCGGGAATCAGACAGATCTCAAAGAAGCTTTGGTCATCACTAATGATGTTCACGTTGCTGCGAATGTTTTTTTTATCATTAAAATATAATAAATTTTCTTGGCATTTCAGCAAACCAAGTTTTTCTTCACAACGGAATCCTTAGATCGAATCCCATGACCTCCTCTAGTAGTGCCTACTACCTATATATTCCTGAATTATTACCAACATTCTTTTGTTTTTACCATATAAGCAATAGCATTGTCCAGATGACCAATCTTGTTTGTATTTGTTTAATTCCTAGGTCATGAATGAAACACTTACTATCGGCAACTTCGGACTAGGTGTTTTCAGAGAAGCAAAAGAAGACATTAAAACCAAAAGCATCCAACAATTTTTTTGCTCTTCAATGGATGTCTTATCTTTATATCGTGGTCATGATATTTTCTTCAGCATTTTTATCAATGCGCCGAAGAGGCGCATTATACAACCTAGTAGTGGGAGATGTGTAACTCCTTTTGTGCTCATCCTTGAGCCGACATGTGTACTTTTTAAAAATAATAAAATATTATAAAAAATAACATGTAGGCTACTTAAAACATTTACAATGGCATAAATAAAAGTACACAAACAAGATAAATTAAAACGCTTCCTCAACATTTGCACTTTGAAAAAGGGTTTGCATTTCGAGAGATTTGATCACTCTCGGTGCTTGGTAGATCCTCTTTAAGATAAATCTATGCTGGTTATAAACTTGTGTTTTTAGAAAGCTTTGTTAAAAAATGATGGACAATGTATGTGTTTGGGAACCCATCTCGACACCAAATGCCATTCTTTTGCTATAACGTTTAACCCATGGAGTTGACAATAACATCTGCAAGATCAAGTAAGTGTTTTTTTATGTACATAATATTTGCAGATGGGAGGAACTGCAAAATTATAATATCTCCTACTTTCCTTTTCCTCGATTTATTAAAGGCCTTCCAATCCGTCTACATCTTTGAGAAATAGTGGACGATAAATTGCATTAAAGTAGGGTTTAAGTCATTCAGGGTGAAGTATTACAAACATTAAACATATTCGAGGGATCAAACAATTGGCAGGTTGTGACACATGACCATGTTTTAATCACATAGGTTGGTGTGTAGTTTTCAAGGACATTTATTACGCCATAAGGCATTTTATTTTAAATTTAGGGTGGAGCGGGGGTGGTAGATTTTTTATTTTCAAAAAAATGAATGGTCGGATTTAAAAGATGTCGGAATATGCTTCGTCTTATGCATGGATGAACCATTCAGATTTGTTGAATTAAGTTACGCGCATCTTTAATTCCAACCGACACCCATGGGTAATTTTAAAAACTTAAATAAATTCAATGATCCACTTGGCATCGCGCTCCTCTTCAGTGTAGCGCTTAAGCTCGAATCCATTGTAACGCTTATGCTCGAGCCCATTGTAACGCCTGGCCTGCGTTGAACTCCTCGCCTACGGATGAACTTCGGTGTAACGCCTCACATGTGGATGAACTCTTTTATAAAGGCCAGCTGCTTCCTCTCCATCTTTCTCCCTGTATTCAAATGGTGGAAATTGTTATTGGATTTAATTTATATCATAGCATTGATATAAGCTCAGAATTCGAGATGGAAAAGCCTGGTGTGCCTCAGTTTTGGTGGTCGGTGAATGCCTAGGTCAGTTTCATGATACGTCCTGAACATACTGTTAATAATAATGCGCGGTACAGTTTTAGGATAATAAGAACGATCTTTATTTCCATTACAGTATTTGATAAATCGGTTGACGATAAGTAAATCCATTCATCTCTGTTGTATTTAATTAATGATCTGCAAATTACAATTTGTATCATTGATGCTTATGAGATTTATCTACCTGGGTATTGTTGGGTTTCCTTTGATTCCTAAATATTTAGCATTGTAATTAATTCTTGGATAAGTTCATTGCCAATGGTTTTAATTGTATTGGAAATTGAATCTGTGGTTGAATACCCTTATGTTCTTGTTGGAAGCTGGGGTCAAATCTATACTAATGGTTCGAATCCCTTCCTTGCTACAATGCACCCCATTGGTTAAGTGATTTTTTTGGTTGAACCCCCTTAATTAAGTGGTGTGCCCTCCTTCTGTGTGGTTAAATGTACAGGAAGAAGCCAAAGCATCAAATATCACGAAGATTAGCTCTCAACCCGTCAAGAAATCAGACAGGTACGTTACATAGCACTGCATTATCATGATCTTGGTGATCGTCATCTATGAAAAGGATCCTGGTGAGTATGGCTTGCAGCATTTTTAGGTGATGTTTATCATATTCTCAAAGAGCTTGTACTATTTAATAATGTGCGATAGGGTTTAAAGTTAGTTCAATGCATTGATCATTGACCGTGCGTTTCAGAGGGTTTGTGCTAGACAAGGATTGGAGAAAGACATGCATCTTTGCTGCGCAGAAAATATTTGAAGGCTGTTCTTAGTCAAGCCGTTAGATTTTTCGATACCAGAGGCACACATATTGCTAAGGTAGTTAACAGTGTTTACAATGATACCCTCCTCATTCAGGACGCCTTTAGTGAAAAGGTCTGATTCCGATATCCATCCATCTAAGAACAATAGCTTAAAACTTTGTTCTTCTCCTTTTGAACATACATCATTTATTTTGTGTTAGAAATTCAATTCAGCGGATTAATGTGCATTCAATGGTTGTAGTTGGGTAGATTCTAACATATCTTGTGTGGGAGAGTTTCGGCTTCCCAATTTCGTCATGAATTTGTCAAATTTCATTGCTTGCTACATGACCAGTTTTTATTTGTCGTGGAGGTTGGCATTGGTGACATTGCCCCTAGCCAGTTTATTGATTGTAGCGGGACTGCTTTACATTCGAATGCTGATAAGGATAGCGAGAAATATGCAAGCAGAATACACAAAGTGACCAATGCCAACCTCCACTTGATGCAATAGTAAAACTTGGAATTAAACAAGGACTCGCAAAGGGGATTGCCATAGGTGGCAACGGATCAGTAAGTTTTTGTTTGTGGGAATTCATTTCATGGTATGGAAGTCGGTTGGTGATGAATCAGGTAGATACTGGAGGAAAGATTTTTGGTGTAGGCTACTGCATAATCCTGGGTGGACTGTAAGTCTTATAACAAAATTTATTCAATTTTATTATTAATTATTATTGTAAACTTTATTTGTGCTTAGTTTATCCGCTTGATGAAATACAAAATAATTGAATTCAAACTCAGGTCTTTGGCGAGCGCGCTTCCAAATCTCAGGTACTTCTCTGAGGCAAGCATGGCCGCTATTCGAATATTTGAGATGATTGGCAAGCGTGGCCGCTATTCGTGCACGCGAAACAGTGGCTTTAGTGGGCGACAGTGGATCTGGAAAATCGATAGCCATTTCATTACTAGAATGGTTCTACGATCCAGTTAAAGGAGAGGTTTTGCGTGATGGAGAGAATATTAAAGGTCTGCAACTGAAATGGCTACTTAATATGAACAACATTTTGGCCAAAGTGTGTAATTTCATTTTCTCTTTATGTCTTCTTTCTGCAGTTACTGTAAATTGTTCTGTATGTCATCTCAAAAGCAGTTTCATATTAGGTTAATTATTTGCAGAATCATATGATGCCTACTACTTAAAATTAAAAGGCTCGCTTCTTCTTTGAAGAGTCGCGACCATCTAGCAAAAATTGATGCAGAAACCCTAATATTAATAATATGAATATTAAGTATTTGAAACACTAATATTAATAATATGAATATTAAGTATTTGAAAAGCTAATGTAATAGCCCATTTCCCAACATCTTTCCTCTGCTCAACCCTACACTCGTTTTCCACGGGAAACCACTGCCTCCACATGTAATAACTACATTGTTTTGTCGAAAATTGATCTTCTCCTTCTAACCACATTGTTTTGTTGAAAATTGATCTTCTTCTGCCTCCAGACGAGAAATGGTGCCCTCGAGACAATATGGAATGGCCTTCACTGAGCAAAACCCTAGCTCCGGGGATGGCCCATGTGTCATCTTGTAGGTGCATTCTGCAAACTAGGGTTTTGTTCAGTGAGGGACTGTGCAATTTTTTCCCACGGGGGTCAACTTTGCAAAATCATCCACCGTGCACTTGTGGCTAGCGTTCCCAGCTAGAACTGTCCTAGACACACCGGCATGTCTCCCTGGAACCCGGTTTTGTTGCACGGTTGGAGTTCTATGGCCCCGGCGGGTATCCAGCAGGTGTCCCTGAAGGCCTTTTGGATGCAAGACAGAACGAGCCATAGAATGAAGGTCGTGTCTCGAATCGACGAAAATTTAGTGCCATTGGATTCAGGACATCGGGACAGTGCTAGGGGTGCCCATTGTTAGGAATTATGATCCAAAAATATAATAAATAGAAGTTTAGTTTAATAAATGTAAAAGGGCATCTACACACTCACGTGATTATGTGAGGTGTCCCTTTAGTTAGTTTTGGTAACGGTAAATTAGTTGTTACTCTTTGGATATTTAAATCCATCGAGTTTTCCATGTGAGGGAATCTTTCGGGATTTAGCCCTCACATCTCTGTGATGTAATTATTTTCCTTCTTCATTAATAAAGTTATGTGTCTGAGGACACTTTGTCAAAGTGGTATCAGAGCACGCGGTTGAAGCTTGGTCTGGTTGGAACCTGGTTGGAAGGTGCTAAAGGTTGTTTGAAGAAGGTGACTTTCAAGGTTTTGGAATAGCGAAATTTTAACCGTAAGTTAATGCTTCCTATTCTTTTGGGCTAAAAAGAATCTCTGCAGAATTTTTACTTGGAGAGAGTAAAATATTATTATTTTTTTTAAGGGAAGGTTATATAAAAATTTTGTGGTGAGAGAGATAGCATTTTTTAAGGGAAGGTTATATAAAAATTTTGTGGTGAGAGATAGCATAGCCGATGTTGGGTCGAGTGAGAGATAGCATAGCCGATGTTGGGTCGACCTTGCTGCTGCACTATATTTTTTTTTTAAGTGAAGATATCATGTCTAAAGAATATAGAAGATCGTCCAGTGCATTCTTTGGCACTCCCAGGATTTCATAATACCTAGTGCTGTCACTCTTCTTAGGGGCGCGAGCTCCAAACATTTTCACTTACGAAAAATAATACGGTGAAACCCTTCAGCTACAAATTCTTGAAATCTCCAACAACTTCAGGAAGAAATACAGGCCAAAGCAAGATTCCTCTGGTTCGCAATTAAACCTGCAAAGAGCGATTTATACAGCCAGAGGCCGGCTGAGATTGCTGGGAAGAAATTTGACAAGAGCAGTGGTCCGTTGAAGCAGTGGTCCGTTGAAGCGCTGAGAGGTCCGCCGTTGAAAGTTCGTAGCCGTTGAAATTTTGCAGAGTTTCGTTGAAGATAGCCAGCAGAGCCAGAGCCAATCGCCGTTGAGAGATAGCCGAATGGACTGTACGTTGGCCACCTGTTTGAAAACGTTGTAGAGCTGCGTTTCGGAGACATCTGCCCTGAACGGAGCAGTTGTTGGCACTGTCATTCTAACTGTTGTTGCCGAAGGCATTGCATCGATTGTTGTTGAGAGAGGAACGCGATTGTCATTAAGGAGAAGGGAGGAACGCTGTGCTACCATTCCATTCTGTGTTACCATTGTTGTGTGAAGGAGAATGCTACCATCGCCTGTTGAGGAGTAGTCCGCAAGGTGAAAGCGCAGTGCTGGAGTTCAAGCCCAAGCGTGGAGAAGTCTGTGGAGGAGTTATTGTTGTTTGCTGAAATCGAAGACTAAGACGGGTAAAAGTATTATGTAGATATTTGAAAACAATTTAAAGCTTGTGGAATTTAAATACCCATGGAGAGATCGTATTTTTTTTTACTTTTCATTTAATTCAATGTAAAATTTTGAAAAGTACATAATTTGTTTTGGAGAGATAAGGTATTTTTATTTTTGGAGAGAAATAATCTTAAAAAAAAAGTTATTTTTGAAGTTGATGGGACTGGATCTTGTGACCTCCCGCTCAACAATATTATATCTCTCCAATTCACCTATAAAGATTTGTTATCTTTTGGAGTGATAAGGTGTAATTTTTTATTAAGGAGCATTGTTGGTGTAATAAGGAGTACTTGTATTTTCACTTAAGGTTTGATTAGAGCAAAGTGAAGCTCTATCAAATTCTTTTCTTAAGGCTATAAGTGGGTCAAGGCCAAGCCCCTATAGCTTTATTTTGCATGGTGTGTGGTGTTTCTTGCAGCATTTCTTTCATGGTGACTCTTGTTGATGAGTAATTTTCTTTTAAAATTGGTGGTGATATTTTTGCATAAAATTTTCCATTGATGATATAAGGTGATTGTTTACTTCTTCTGGTGATATAAGATTTGCAAAATACACATCTTCTGGAGTTACAAGGTGTTTTTACAATGTCTAAAGTTATAAGTCTTTTTAATGAATCTGACAAGTTGGAAGGATCGAAAAATTATAAAGTTTGGAGTCGTCATATTCAAAGCACTCTTATTTACAATGAATTGTGGAAGGGTTTCTGTAATGCTAAACCTATCAAACCAACTAATCATGATCAGCTTGCAAAGTGGGAAGTAAAAGATGAAAAGGCCTTAGCATTGATTCACAGTACTGTTTCTGATGATATTTATGTGCATATTGAAAATAGTCCTGATGCATGGTCAGCTTGGAAGACATTGAAAGATTTATTTGATTCTCAAAGTGAAGCTAAGAAAATTGATCTTCAATTGAAGTTGTTTCAACAAAAATTGTCTTCAGGAGGTGATGTCATGGAGTACATTTCTAGATTAAAAAATATCAAACAAGAAATTTCAAGAGCTGGTTTTGATAAAATTGAAGACAGCATGATGGTGACCATTTTGATCGCAGGATTGCCTGAGACATATAAGCATTTTTTGGAAACTTTACAAATTACAAATAAATTGGATACCGTTTCTTTTGATGAACTAAGTGAATTACTTGCCACACATGAAAAGATTTTTGGTAAAACAAAACAAGCAGGAGAAGATGTTTTGGTTGCAAGTACTAGCAAACAATCTCCAGGTAATCATCAAAGAGGCCATTATCAGAAAGCTTTTCCAAATTCAAATAGAGGTCGTGGTCAGGGTTTTGAAAGAGGAAGAGGCCGCGGAAGAGGAAGAGGAAGAAATCAAGGAAGAGGTTCTAAAGAATTTGAAAGTACACAGTCACAGTTTTCTGGAAGAGGAAGAGGTTCAGGTAACCAACAGGTCTCTGGAAGAGGAAGAGCTAATAAACAAGTCACATGTTTTCGTTGTAATAGAGTTGGACATTATGCTTCAGACTGTAGAGTTCCATTTGAAAAAATTCTCAAAGAAAGAGAATCTAAAGAATCTTCATCAGCGGCACATTATGCTCATGCAGATGATAGTGAAAATTGTGAATATGTCTTTACAGCACTTGGACAATCAGAATCAATGGATTTTGTTCAAGATCATCAGTTGGAATCAGTGAATTTTGTTCAGTCTTCTTGTTTCAAAAATGATTTTGAAGATGCTTGGATTATGGATACAGGGGCTACTCAGCATATGACATATAGGAAAGATTTCTTTTGGAGTTATGAAGATTGTCATTTAAATTCAATTTTTCTTGCAGATGATTCTATTCATTTACCACAAGGAAAAGGAATAGTTAAGGTTGATTTGCCTGGAATTGGAGAAAGATTGATTTCTAATGTTTGGTATGTGCCTACATTTAAGAAAAATTTGTTGTCTTTAGTTGTCATTCGTCAATTAGGACATCAAGTTGTAATGGAAGGTGGTATCCTTTTTGTTAATTCAACAAAGGATGCATACAAAACAGTTATGACAGGTTATGAAGACGGAAAGCTTCTTAGGATGAAGGGAACAGTCATTCCTAGGTCAAAGGAACATTTGAAGGAATTTGCAGGTTTAGTTGAAACTGATGTTTCACCTATCCGATTGTGGCACATTCATTTTGGACACTTGAATGTTGACAGTCTTGTATAGCTTCAAAAACAAGGAATGGTAAAGGGATTGCCTACTTTTTCGGAAGGAAAATGCAAAGTGTGAAGCTTGCATTTATGGCAAACAGAGAAGGATAGCTTTTTCAAAAAGCACTTGGAGAGCAACAAGGAGATTACAGCTTATTCATAGTGATGTTTGTGGTCCTTTGGAAACTTCACTTGGCGGTTGTAAATATTTTTTGTTGTTTATTGATGATTTTAGCAGAATGGTTTGGGTGTATTTTTTGAAGGAAAAATCAGAAGTGTTTGAAAAGTTTCAGTCATTTCAAAATTTGGTTGAAACAGCAACAAAGGAAAAGATTGCTACTTTGAGAACTGATAATGGTGGTGAGTTTACATCACATCATTTTTTGACTTATTGTCAGGAAAAAGGGATTAAAAGACAGTTGACAAATTTTTATACTCCACAGCAAAATGGAGTATCAGAAAGGATGAATCAGACTTTATTGGGCATGGCTAGAGCAATGTTATTTTTTCAAAGGGTTGCAATCATGTTATTGGGCAGAAGCAGTTCATACAGCAGTTTATTTGAGGAATAGATCTCCTTCATCATCACTTGATGGAATAACTCCTTTTGAGGCTTGGTATGGATTCAAACTTATGATCAAACATTTGAGAGTTTTTGGTTCAGTTTGTTATGCACTTGTCCCAAAAGAAAAACGAAAGAAGTTAGAGTCTAGAAGTGTTAAGTGCATGTTGATTGGTTATTCTCATGAGAAAAAGGGGTATAGGCTTCTGTCAGATGGAAAGTTTATTGTCAGCAGGGATGTGATTTTTGATGAAACTGAAAGTTTAAGTGTAGAAGAGGTTGATAAACAACTTAGTCACTTAGAGGAAAAAGTAACTAAGGAACAATTAAGGATGCAACACTTAAATAAGACAAGGAATGAACAATGGTTTGATCTCACTTCAGAAGTACATGATGATGAACAGGTTGAAGATACTTTGAATTCTTCACAAGTTAACTTGGATGATTCAAATCAAGTTAACATTGAAAAGAAGAAACCAAAATGGGCAACTAAGTTACTTCAGGATGTTAAGTCTGATGAAAAAGGCAAAACAGGTACAAGGAGTTCTAATACGGGTTCAGAAAATTTTGCTTTTTCAGTTGTTGAACCAACTACTTTTAATGAAGCAGTTGAGTATGATGAATGGAAAATGGCCATGCAAAGTGAGTATAATGCAGTAATGAAGAATCAGACTTGGAAAATAGTTGATTGTCCACATGATGTTAAACCCATTGGTTGTAAGTGGGTTTACAGAATTAAGTACAAAGCAAATGGAGATATTGATAAATATAAGGCAAGATTGGTGGCAAAGGGTTTTGCTCAGAAAGAAGGGATTTATTATGAAGAAACTTTTGCTCCAACAGCGAAATGGAATACTATCAGGATTGTGCTAGCTTTAGCTGCACAAAATGGATGGAAAGTGCATCAAATGGATGTAAAAAGTGCATTTCTAAACGGTGATCTACAAGAGGATGTTTATATGACTCAACCTCCTGGTTTTGAGGTTCCAGGGAAAGAAAATCAAGTTTGTAAACTAGTTAAGGCATTGTATGGATTGAAACAAGCTCCCAGAGCTTGGTATGCAAAAATGGATGCCTACCTACAGAAAGTTGGTTTTCTTCGTAGTGAGTCAGATGATACTTTGTATGTTCGAATCCAGGAAAACAACTTAGTCATTTTGGTTATGTATGTTGATGATTTGCTCATAACAGGTAACAATAATGATCATATATTTCAGGTTAAGAAAGAACTTCAAACAGGTTTTGAAATGACAGACTTGGGTTTACTTCATTACTATCTTGGAGTTGAAGTAAAGCAGCAGGAAGGAAGTATATTTATTTCTCAAGCTAAGTACATATCTGGTTTATTGAAGAAGTTTGGAATGGAGGAATGTAAACCAGCGATTACTCCAATGGAGCAAAATTTAAAACTTTCTAAGTTTGAAGGGGGGGGACTTGTAAATTGCACTGGATATAGACAGTTAATTGGATGTTTGATTTACTTGATGAATACTCGTCCTGATCTATCTTATGCAGTTAGCATACTTTCCAGATATATGCAGGAACCTAGAGAAAGTCATTGGAATGCAGCAAAAAGGGTGTTAAGGTATCTTCAAGGAACAAAGGATTTTGGACTTGAGTTTAAAAGAAAAAAAAATTTCAAACTTGTTGGCTATTCAGATGCGGATTTTGCTAGAGATGTTGATGACAGGGCATCTACTTCAGGTTACTTAATGAATATGGGATTAGCTGCAGTGGCATGGAGTTGTAAAAAGCAGGATACAATTGCAAATTCTACAGCAGAAGCAGAATATATTTCAGCTTGGGAAGCTGCTTGTGAGATAGTTTGGTTAAGAAGGATTTTGCAAGACCTCAAAGTTGATCAGAAAGAAGCAACTTCATTATTTATTGATAATCAGTCAGCAATCAAGTTAGCTAAAAATCCTGTTTTTCATTCAAAAACTAAGCATGTGGATACTAAGTATCATTACATTCGGGCTCTCGTCGTCAAACAAATCATCAAGCCAAAGTATTGTCCATCAGAAGATCAAACTGCAGATATTTTTACAAAATCTCTTGGAAGGGTCAAATTTGATAAGTTTAGAAATGAACTTGGTATTTGTTCAAAAGAATTTTTGGATCAAAGGGGGGATTGTTAGGAATTATGATCCAAAAATATAATAAATAGAAGTTTAGTTTAATAAATGTAAAAGGGCATCTACACACTCACGTGATTATGTGAGGTGTCCCTTTAGTTAGTTTTGGTAACGGTAAATTAGTTGTTACTCTTTGGATATTTAAATCCATCGAGTTTTCCATGTGAGGGAATCTTTCGGGATTTAGCCCTCACATCTCTGTGATGTAATTATTTTCCTTCTTCATTAATAAAGTTATGTGTCTGAGGACACTTTGTCACCCATCTCCACCGGTCCCATGGCCCATGTGTCATATTGTAGGTGCATTCTGCAAACTAGGGTTTTGCTCAGTGAGGGACTGTGCAATTTTTCCCCACGGGGGTAAACTTTGCAAAATCGTCCGTCGGGAACTTGTGGATAGCGTTCCCAGCTGGAACCATCCTAGACACACCTGCATGTCTCCCCGAAACCCGGTTTTGTTGCACGGTTGGAGTTCTATGGCCCCGACGGGTATCCAGCAGGTGTCCCTGAAGGCCTTTTGGATGCGAGACGGAACAAGCCATAGAATAAAGGCCGTGGCTCGGATCGACAAACCGTCGGAGTCATTCAATTAAGGGCATTGGGATAGTGCTAGGGGTTCCCCTCTCCACCGATCCCATGGCCCATGTGTCATCTTGTAGGTGCATTCTACAAACTAGGGTTTTCCTCAATGAGGGACTGTGCAATTTTTTCCCACAGGGATCAACTTTGCAAAATCATCTGTCGGGAACTTGTGGCTAGCGTTCCCAGCTGCAACTGTCTTAGACACACCTACATGTCTCCCCGGAACCCGGTTTTGTTGCACGGTTGCAGTTCTATGGCCCCAACGGGTATCCAGCAGGTGTCCCTGAAGACATTTTGGATGCAAGATGGAAGGAGCCATAGAATGAAGGCCGTGGCTCCGATCGATGAACCGTCGGTGCTGTTGGATTCAGGACGTCAGGACAGTGCTAGGGGTACCCCTCTCCGCCGGTCCCATAGCCCATGTGTCATCTTGTAGGTGCATTCTGCAAACTAGGGTTTTGCTCAGTCAAGGACTGTGCAATTTTTGCCCACGAGGGTCAACTTTGCAAAATCGTCCATCGGGCACTTATGGTTAGTGTTCCCAGCTGGAACCATCCTAGATAGACCTCCATGTCTCCCCGGAACCTAGTTTTGTTGCACGGTTGGATTTCTATGGCCCCGGTGAGTATCCAGCAGGTGTCCCTGAAGGCCTTTTGGATGCGAGACGGAACGAGCCATAGAATGAAGGCCGTGGCTCGGATCGACGAACCGTCAGCGTCGTTGATTTCAGGACATCAGGACAGTGCTAGTGGTGCCGCTCTCCCCCGGTCCCATGTCCCATGTGTCATCTTGTAAGTGCATTATGCAAACTAGGGTTTTGCTCAGTGAGGGACTGTGCAAATTTTCCCCACGGGGGTCAACTTTGCAAAATCATTTGTCGGGCACTTGTGGCTAGCGTTCCCAGCTGGAACTGTCCTAAACACACTTGCATGTCTCCCTGGAACCCGGTTTTGTTGCACGGCTGGAATTCTATGGCCCCAGCGGGTATCCAGCAGGTGTCCCTGAAGGCCTTTTCGATACGAGACGGAACGAGCCATAGAATGAAGGTCGTGGCTCGGATCGACAAACCGTTGGCATCATTGGATTCAAGACATCAGGACAGTGCTACGGGTGCCCCTCTCCTCTGGTCCCATGGCCCATGTGTCATCTTGTAGGTGCATTCTGCAAACTAGGGTTTTGCTCAATGAGGGACTGTGCAATTTTTTCCCACGGGGGTCAACTTTGCAAAATCTTCCATCGGGAACTTGTGGCTAGCGTTCCCAGCTGGAACCATCCTAGACACACATGCATGTCTCCCCAGAACCCATTTTTATTGCACGGTTGGAGTTATATGCCCTCGGCGGGTATCCAGCACGTGTCCCTGAAGGCCTTTTGGATGCGAGACGGAACGAGCCATAGAATGAAGGCCCTGGCTTTGATCAATGAACCGTCGGCGCCGTTGGATTCAGGATGTTGGGATAGTGCTAAGGGTGCCCCTCTCCATCGATCCCATGGCCCATGTGTCATCTTGTAGGTGCATTCTGCAAACTAGGGTTTTGCTCAGTGAGGGACTTTGCAATTTTTTACCATGGGGGTCAACTTTGCAAAATCATCCATTGGACACTTGCGGCTAGCATTCCCAGCTAGAACCTTCCTAGACACACCTGCATGTATCCCCGGAACCCGATTTTCTTCCACGGTTGGCATTCTATGGCCCCGGCGGGTATCCAGCAGGTGTCCCTAAAGGCCTTTTGGATGCGAGACGGAACAAGCCATAGAATGAAGGTCGTGGCTCGGATCGACAAACCGTCGGCACCATTGGATTTAGGATGTTTGGACAGTGCTAGGGGTGCCCCTCTTTGCTGGTCCCATGGCCCATGTGTCATCTTGTAGGTGCATTCTGCAAACTAGGGTTTCTCTCAGTGAGGGACTGTGGAATTTTTTCCCACGGGGGTCAACTTTGCAAAATCGTCCATCGGGAACTTGTGGCTAGTGTTCCTAGCTGGAACCATCCTAGACACACCTGCATGTCTCCCCAAAACCTGGTTTTGTTATGCGGTTGGAGTTCTATGGCCCCAGTGGGTATCCAGCAGGTGTCCCTGAAGGCCTTTTCGATGCGAGACGGAATGAGCCATAAAATGAAGGTCGTGGCTCGGATCAACGAACCATCGACGCCGTTGGATTTACGACGTCAGGACAGTGCTAGGGGTGCCCCTCTCCACCGATCCCATGGCCCATGTGTCATCTTGTAGGTGCATTCTATAAACTAGGGTTTTGCTCAGTGAGGGACTGTGCAATTTTTGCCCACGGGGGTCAACTTTGCAAAATCATCCATCGGGCACTTTTGGCTAGCGTTCCCAGCTAGAACCATCCTATACCTACCTGCATGTCTCCCCGGAACCCGGTTTTGTTGCACGGTTGGAGTTATATGGCCCCGACGGGTATCCAACAGGTGTCCCTAAAGGCCTTTTGGATGTGAGATGGAACGAGCCATAGAATGAAGTCCGTGGCTCGGATCGACGAACCATCGGTGTCATTGGATTTTGCATGTTGGGACAGTGCTAGGGGTTCCCCTCTCTGCCGGTCCCATGGCCCATGTGTCATCTTGTAGGTGCATTCTGCAAACTAGGGTTTTGCTCAGTGAGGGACTGTGCAATTTTTGGCAACGGGGGTCAACTTTGCAAAATCGTCCATCAGGGACTTGTGGCTAGCGTTCCCAGCTGGAACCATCCTAGACACACCTGCATGTCTCCCTGGAACCCGATTTTGTTGCACGATTGAAGTTCTATGGCCTGGCGGGTATCTAGCAGGTGTCCCTAAAGGCCTTTTGGATGCGAGACAGAACGAGCAATAGAATGAAGGCCGTGGCTGGGATCGACAAACCTTCGATGTCGTTGGATTCAGGACATCGGGACAATGCTAGGGGTGCCCCTCTCCGTTGGTCCCATGGCCCATGTGTCATCTCATAGGTGCATTCTGCAAACTAGGGTTTTGCTCAGTTAGGGACTATGTAATTTTTGCCCATGGCGATCAAATTTGCAAAATCGTTCATCGAGAACTTGTGGCTAGCGTTCCCAGCTGGAACTGTCCTAGACACACCTGCATGTCTCCCCAGAACCCAATTTTGTTACACGGTTGGATTTCTATGGCCCCGGCGAGTATCCAATAGGTGTCCCTAAAGGCCTTTTGGATGCGAGACGGAACGAGCCATAGAATGAAGGTCGTGGCTCGGATCGACGAACCGTCAGCGCCATTGGATTCTGGATTTTGGGACAGTACTAGGGGTGCCCCTCTCTGCCAGTCCTCTGGCCCATGTGTCATCTTGTAGGTGCATTCTGCAAACTAGTGTTTTGCTTAGTGAGGGACTGTGTAATTTTTTCCCATGGGGGTCAACTTTGCAAAATCATCCGTCAGGCACTTGGGGCTAACGTTCCTAGCTGGAACCATCCTAGACACACCTGCATGTCTCCCTGGAACCTGGTTTTGTTGTACGGTTGGATTTCTATGCCCCGGCAGGTATCCAACAGGTGTCCCTGAAGGACTTTTGGATGCGAGACGGAACGAGCCATAGAATGAAGGTCGTGGCTCGGATTGACGAACCGTCAGCGCCATTGGATTCAGGATGTCAGGACAGTGCTATGGGTGCCCCTCTCCACCGGTCCCATGGCCCATGTGTCATCTTGTAGGTGCATTCTGCAAACTAGGTTTTTGCTCATTGAGGGACTGTGCAATTTTTGCCCACGGGGGTCAACTTTGCAAAATCGTCCGTCGGGCACTTGTGGCTAGAGTTCCCAGCTGGAACCGTCCTTGACACACCTGCATGTCTCCCTAGAACCCGGTTTTGTTGCACGGTTGGAGTTCCATGGCCCCGGCGGGTATCCAGCAGGTGTCCCTGAAGGCCTTTTGGAAGCGAGATGGAACGAGCCATAGAATGAAGTCCGTGGCTCGGATCGATGAACCGTTGGTGCCGTTGGATTCCAAATGTCGAGACACTGCTAGGGGTGCCCCTCTCCACCAGTCCCATTGCCCATGTGTCATACTGTAGGTGCATTCTACAAACTAGGGTTTTGCTTAGTGAGGGACTGTGCATTTTTTTCCCATGGGGGTCAACTTTGGAAAATCGTCTGTCGGGCACTTGTGGCTAGCGTTCCCAGCTGGAACCATCCTAGACACACCTGCATGTCTCCCCAGAACCCAGTTTTGTTGCACGGTTGGAGTTCTATGGCCCCGGCGGGTATCCAGTAGGTGTCCCTGAAGGCCTTTTGGATGCGAGACGGAACGAGCCATAGAATGAAGGCCGTGGCTCAGATCGACGAACCGTCAGTGCCGTTGGATTTCGGACATCGGGATAGTGCTAGGGGTGCACCTCTCCACTAGTCCCATGGCCCATGTGTCATCTTGTAGGTGCATTCTGCAAACTAGGGTTTTGCTCAGTGAGGGACTATGCAATTTTTTCCCACGAGGGTCAACTTTGCAAAATCATCCGTTGGGCGATTGTGGCTAGTGTTCCCAACTGGAACCATCCTAGACACACTTGCATGTATCCCTGAAACCTGGTTTTGTTTCATGGTTGGAGTTCTATGGTCCCGGCGGGTATCCAGCAGGTGTCCCTGAAGGCCTTTTGGATGCGAGACGGAACGAGCCATATAATGAATGCCGTGGCTCGGATCGATGAACCGTCGGTGCCTTTGGATTTTGGACGTCGTGACAGTGCTAGGGGTGCCCCTCTCCACTGATCCCATGGCCCATGTGTCATCTTGTAGGTGCATTCTGCAAACTAGGGTTTTGCTCAGTGAGGGACTGTGCAATTTTTGCCCACGGGGGTCAACTTTACAAAATCGTCCATCGGGCACTTGTCGCTAGCATTCCAGGCTGTAACCATCCTAGACACACCTGCATGTCTCCCCGAAACCCGGTTTTGTTGCACGGTTGGATTTCTATGGCCCCAGCAGGTATCCAGTAGGTGTCCGTGAAGGCCATTTGGATGCGAGACAGAACGAGCCATAGAATGAAGGTCGTGGCTCGGATCGATGAACCATCCATGCCGTTGGATTTCAGACCTCGGGACAGTGCTAAGGGTGCCCCTCTCCGCCGGTCCCATGGCCCATGTGTTATCTTGTAGGTGCATTCTACAAACTAGGGTTTTGCTTAGTGAGGGACTGTGCAATTTTTTCCCACGGGGGTCAACTTTGCAAAATCGTCCACCGGGCACTTGTTGACGGATGATAATCATGATGATGGTGAGGATGTGGATGAGGGTGAGGATGATGAGGATGATGATCATGATGGTGGTGGTGATGATGATGAAGATGTTGATGATGAGGGTGATGACAATGATGACCGCGATGATGACGATGATGATGGTTTACCATGATAATGATGAGGGTGATGACCATGATGGTGGTGGTGAGGATGATGAAGATGTTGATGATGATGATGATGATGATGATGAAGACGGTGTTGGTGGTGGTGGTGATGAAGATGATGATCCCAATGATGATGATGATGGTGGTGGTGGTGATGAAGATGATGATCGTGATGAAGATGATGATGATTAGGGTGAGGAGGATGATGATGAGGGTGAGGATGAGGATGAGGGTGATGATGAGGGATACGAAACTTGTGCAATTTATCAAAAACAAACATAGGACCATGAAGATGTTGATGTTGATGATGATGATGAATATGATGATGATGGTGGTGGTGGTGATGAAGAAGATGATCATGATGAAGATGATGATGATGGTGATGGTGATGATGATAATGAGGGTGAGGAGGATGAGGATGAGGATCAGGATCAGGATCAGGATGAGGATGAGCATGAGCATGAGGATGATGAGGATGGGGATGAGGATGAGGGTGGGGATGAGGATGAGGGTGAGGATGATGAGGATGAGGATGAGGATGAGGGTGAGGATGATGAGGATGATGATGATGATGATGACGATGATGGTTGTGGTGGTGTTGAAGATGATGATGATGATGATGATGATGATGGTGGTGGTGGTGGTGGTGGTGATGAAGATGATGCTCATGATGAAGATGATGATGATGGCGATGATGAGATGATGATGAGGGTGAGGATGATGAGGATGAGGATGAGGATGAGGGTGATGATGATGATTACGAAACTTGTGCAATTTATCAAAAAACACATAGGACCATGAACATCTTATTTTTGTTCATCAATACAACATTATCAAGGAATATCATTAAACTAGTTAGGTATTTCATTTTCCATGGATTTTGGATGATTACTTTTGCATTATGACAGGTGGAAAATGGACATATGAAAGAGGTAAATCACAAACTAGGGTATTACATACTAGGGTTTTGTAAGTATAGGGTTTATATCTTCAACGATATTATGAGAGTGAATTCATGACCAGCTATTGGTTAGCATATTTTAACAAACTAGGGTATATTTGTGACATATATTTGACCATATGTACATGAAGGCCCAATCAATTTTATTACACTTTAGTTATGTATTCCTTTCCATTCAATCAAACTGCATAGATGCTCATGTACGTATAGTTTGATGAAATACAGTAGCATTGATGAAATGTGTAGCATCTATTGGACTTCCTCTTACTGTCTGAAAATGTCATAGGATTACATTGATGGTATGTGTAGCATGTTACTATTATGACATAGGTTTTTTCCTTGAAACATATTTTCCTTGCAACCATAATCATGATCAATGGGTATGAACCCTTGGAGTTGACAAAAAACACAAATTTAAATTAGATATCAAATTAGCATGCATGTGCTAAGTTCATTGAAAGATATTATTAGTTTTTTCCATTAAGATAATGTTTTCATAACACAATGGTGAGATGTTACTTGATCAATGCAATAAATGTAAGAGAATAAATAATGCTTGAAATGTAATTTTATAAATTTCAATAGCATAATTTATCAATTTGTGGAAGAGATGAATCATCACAAGCACAAGTTGAAACTCAAGAGAAAATATGGAATATATTGATAGTCGAATGTTTGTAATACAAAATATGGGAAAGTAGCTGGCCCTCAAATGGCGTGTCAATGTACATGTATCCCTAAGTACAAAAATGTGTACATGTATGTCAAAATACATCCATCCAAGACTATGCAACATCAAAATCAATCTTTCTCTTTTTTTTCCCCGACTTTCCTCTATCGACCATCTCCCTTGGATCGCTCGGAATCTCAGAAGTCTGCAAAAAAAATCATTATTTTTATCAAATAACTGCACTAATACCGTACCATCAACAAACTTAAAAAATTAACTTATGGCCAAATTATTTATGACAAACACTCACCAAGTCCTCATGGGGTATAGATGTGAGCGGTGTGCTCATGGAAGGCATCTCTATAGTTGTGCGCTGCAAATAAAAGATCATATCTCAATTAATTCAACATTGATCAACATGTTTGGGTAAATTGAATTAAAAAACTTGGTCATTAATGAACATCTCACCGCAAGAGGAGACCCGATCAGAACCATGGATTGAGCAGAGGGGCCGGGCACTTCTGCCACTAATGGAGCCTACAATCACCAAATGGAGAAATAGTTGGACATGCATGAATAAACAATATAGTAACATGGTTAAAAACTATGCATTGTGATGTCCAAATAGTTACCTCCATATGACTCATGGCTATTGTAGATGCGGCACTAACTGCAGCATCAATGACTTTTGTTAGGTCATAGGTAGATGGATCTCTCGTGTGTCTGCTATAGAGGACATCCACATTCTTTCCAAGAGTGGAGCCTCTCTTGTACACTTGTCCCTTTTGCACATTGGGACTACGGGGAGATCGAACTACTGACAGTCTCGAACGTATATCTGCTGGTGGCTACAATCACCAATACTGATGTAGTTAGAAATGCATTGGTCAATGGAATAGCATGTATTAACAAACTGAAAATGATGAAATACATACCGATGTACTGTATACATCAATCAATTCTAAGAATCATTCTGCCGCCCATTGTGTCTCTGCGGGCATGCTATCGATTGTATTCCCACCGGGGGGGAGCTCACTAGATGAAATCACTTCCATCTGATGGGGATCTACAACCTGCAATTTAGAAAATTGTAAATATTAGATCATGTAGCATTGATTAAGTAACATGTGATAAAAAAATAACATGTGTTGAAATAATGTCATGTTGAAATAGTTACCTCGGCATGAGATGTTGTCGTTGAAGGTATGACAACATCTTGTAACTCAGAAGGTTCTACTACATGAGCCTCTTTGCCCTCATGCCCTTCTTGTGGCAACTACAAGTTTTAAAATCATTAAAAATATTAGCAATCTATATATGTGTATAGTAAGGAAAAATAATTTACAAATGACACTAAATTGTTAACTGGATCTACTCATGTATTAAAATAATGTCATGTTCAAATAGTTACCTCATTGTGATTTGTTGTCACTAAAAGTATGGCAACATCATCATGCGGTGTTGGTGCATGGAACTCTGGACTATGCTCAGCATCATCATTGCAAAGGTCTTCAACCCCGTGCCCTTCTTGCAGTAACTACAAGTTTTAAAACCATTGAAAATATTAGCAATCTATATATATGTGTATAGTAAGGAAAAATAATTTAAAAATGACACTAAATTGTTAACCACTTACTTACCTGTGTGAAATACCCAGTAAAGGTATCATCTGTTTGGACAGGACCAAAGCAAGGATGGCCGCATACTGTGCATGGGTGGGGCTGATGGTTGTGCTCATGCTGTGTAGGTGCAGTGCCACTACTAGATGCTCCCCGGCCACTGGAAGGTGGTGGCTCTACCCCACCGGGAGGTGGTGGATCTACCCCACCGACAGGTGGTGGCTCTACTCCACCCATGGATGGTGGCTCTGATGGCCCTACCTGGTCCGTACCATGAAGATGCGTGCTATGGAGAACAACCGCCTGTGCCAATAGTAGGAATGACTCTTGTGCCTCTGGCACTAACTGATGTGCAAGCGGCACATATGGCTTGGGTAGCTTCCTACGATCTATGTGCCTCGCATTGGGACGTTGCTAAGGCATCCCCATCCCAACACCATGGTACTCCAAGATATCAAAATAGTTAACATGCTTCCCCAGCACAAACTCTACATACATCTTTCTCAAAAAATACAAAGGCATTTCCCTGTTGTTGTGTGTTGGTGCATCAAACACCATGTACCATCAATCCATCCAGTTATCTATGAATGGTTGATATGTACACCACTCAATAGAAATGTGCCTTTTGTTTGCATTAGGGACTTCACCATCCCGTGGATTTCTAAACAAGGAAAATATTTGTTCTTTTGAGATTTTCAACTTCTTCACTTCTCTATAGCTAAGTCCATCCGCATATTGTTGCCTCTTTCTTTCTCTAAAAGTGGCAATATCTTGCAAAGCACTATTAGACCTACTAAAGGTCTCTATCATTGCATCCAAATTGGATGCAAGCATGACATGCCTCTCATCAAAAGTAGTAATTGAGGATTGAATTTCTGTTAGCCTCTGAATCTCTCTTTGGATGTCATTGTGGGCATCCATGGTCGTCACTGCAAATAAAAAATAAAAATAAAAATCATTAGAAACGTATACATGTGCTATAATGACATCTCTCAAAAATGAAAAATGTACAAACTTTGTGCAAGAACGAATACATTACAAACATAAATATCATCTCAGGCATACATTACAAACATAAATATCATTTCATATGACCATTGTAGGCATACATTATGGGTCATTGAGGGCATAAGGGTGGAGACCATGCGGGCATAAATACCATGATGATGTGGCAAAGATATGTATTTTTATTAGTTAAACTGAGGCAGCCTATTAATGGGCAAAATGAAGACATGTTGGTAGAATGATGAAGAGATGACTAATGATATGGGCATAATGTTGTGATGTGCATATGGACAGTGTAAAGTGTATGAATGGAGATATGGCAACAGATTGATATGACATGAATAATGATGACATAATGAAGATGTACAATATGTTGATGTGCTGCTGGTGTACAAACTAAGATGCTGATGATATGTATGGATAGAATGAATTCATGATTATTGGGGCTACATATGATGAACAAAATGTTGATCTAGGGAAGCATGAAACAAGGACATAATGCTTGCTTGGGTTATGAAAATTAATGATAATCAAAATGATGTTATAGACAGATATGTTGGGTGACAATGATGATTGATGTGATCAGTGAGCCATTGTGTCTAACAGGGTGGATGTAAAATTCATTAAAATTTTAAAATTTTATGTTTTGGCATTTGATTTACAAATACTTTTAGGTGACAATGATGATCGATGTGATCAGTGAGCCATTGTGTCTAATGGGGTGTATGTAAAATTCATTAAAATTTTAAGTTTTGGCATTTCATTTACAAATATTTTTAGATTAAGGCAACATAACAATTTATAAACTTAATGACAAGATGAGGCAACGATTTAGATGCTTACCTTTCCAATCGTTCTTGCAAGATGAATTTGGGATTGTTGAGCCTCCAAATCTCCTCGGTTGAGGTTCTCCGATGCGTTTTGGGAAGGCAAGATCGCTCGAGCATTCATGTTTGGGTAGCACAATGGATAAAACAGTGTCGCGGCCCGTGACACTGTTTTTTTTTTGTTATATTAACCATAACGCTCAAGCGTTATGGTTAATATAACAAAAAAAATAAAAATAAAAATCGCGGTATTGTTAAATTCTTATATTAACCATGGCAATGTTTTTTTTTTGTTATATTAACCATAACGCTTGAGCGTTATGGTTAATATAACAAAAAAATAAAAAAAGCCACGATATTGTTTTAAATTCTTATATTAACCATGGTAATGTTTTTTTTTGTTATATTAACCATAATGCTCGAGCGTTGTGGTTAATATAACAAAAAAATAAATAGTGCCATGGTTAATATAAGAATTTAACAATACCGCGGCATTGTTTATTTTATTTGTTATATTAACCATAACGCTCAAGCGTTATGGTGATCCATGCTTAATATAACAAAAAAAAAAAACAGTACCATGGTTAATACCACGGCACTGTTTATTTTTTTCGTTATATTAACCATAACGCTCGAGCATTATGGTGATCACCATAACGCGTGAGCGTTATTGTGATCACCATAACGCTCGAGCGTTATTGTGATCACAATAATGCTCGCGCATTTTTGGATCCTATCCTACATGTTAAATAACATGGCAGGTTCGGAGCCCGCCATACCTAGTTTTACATAACGCGCGAGCGTTGTTGATTTACACAATTCTCGCACGTTTCGCATTTACCCATTGCATCTAAAAGGTCCCTCAACTTCATGCACACTCCCTAAAGTCAACCATGGTCAACCAAAGTCAACAATGATTAACCAAAGCCAACTATGGTCAACCATTGTCAACCAAAGTTAACCATGGTCAACCATGGTCAACCAAAGTCAACCATGATTAATGAAAGCCAACTATGGTAAACCATTATCAACCATGGTCAAACATAGTCAACCATGGACAACCATAATCAACCATTCTCAACCATAGTCAAGCAATGGTTGGCCATTATCAACCAAAGTCAACCATGGTCAACCATTGTCAAACATAGTCAACCATGAGAAACCATGGTCAACCATAGCCAACCATAGTAACCCATGGTCAACTAAAGTTCACCATGGTAAATCAAAGTCAACCATGTTCACCTAAAGTCACCCATGCTCAACCATGGTCAGCCATCATCAACCATGGTAAACCATAGACAAGTCAACCAAATCCAATACTGGCCAAGCAAAGTCAACCATGGTCAACAAAATATAATAATGGTCAACCATAGTTAACCAAAGGTCAACCAAAGTCAACCATGGTAAACCAAAAGTCAACCATTATCAACCAAAGTCAACCATGGTTGACCAATGTCAACCATGGTCAACCATAAACAACCATGGTTATCCAATCTTAACCATGGTCAACCATAGTGAGATAGAAAGAGAGATTAGTCAACCATGGTTGACCATGGTGAACCATGGTTGCATGGTTGACCATGGTCAACCATATAAATAATCTTAATTCCTTTCTAATTTGTTCATGGTTGACCATGGTCAACCATGGTGGACCATAGTCAACCATGCTCAACCATAACTAACCATAGTAAACCAAAAGTCAACCAAATTTGCCATGTCGCATTGTCACAAAACCTACCATGTCGCATTCTACTATGTTTCACCATGGTCAAGGATACTACCTACTCTTACTAATGCTAGAATATGACATTTTTACAACTTTACTTCGGAATGTTGCAATGTGACCTACACTGGACTCATAAACAGGTCTTAGGCAAAGCCCTCACTGACAGAAACGAAGCTCAGGCGGAAATTCTCCTTCAGCTTGATGAATTGCAAGACATGATGAAGCAGCTCCTGTACAACCAACAGCAATTCGCCCATCATTTGGGGATCATTCTCACCAAGGATCCCACTACTCAACCTGTGCAGCCGGACCACACCAGTAGTTAAGTCTTTACGGACTTCTGGGCTCTTAGTTTTATCTCTGCATGCTTTTACTACTGTTTTTGTCATTTAAGCCTTACAGTATTGATAGACATAGCTACTGCTACTTGACTTACTAGTTTTTAGATGCCATCCCTACTTTTGAGGTCTGTTTTCTCTGTTATGAGAGGGCCTATAGAACTTATCTGTTATTTTTTAGGTATGTTTTCTCTTCTTTGAGAGGGCCTATATACTCTGAAACTCTATACATTTTGGAAATAATAATATAAGGACCTAAAACTAGCTTATAAAAAAAAAAATTACAATCCTCATTATAAATTCATTAATTATTGTTATAATTATATTTTCTTATTTTCAATTACAATTATTTTATTTAATAATTAGTAATTAATTAATTTTAATTTTAAATAATTTCTTATTTCATTTATAATTATTATAATTATAGTTTTTGTTTATAATTATTTTTATTATTATAAATATTTAAAAAATTGTTATTTTATAATAATAATATTGTTATTATTCTTATTTTACAATAATAATATTAATTATTAATATTATAATTAGATAATTATTATTATTATTATAAAGAATAATAAAAAAAAAATATAAATTATCATTATTATTATAATTATAATTGCCCATCCTCATTATAAATTATTTTCATTTATTAATTCTTTCTTATTTGAATATAATTATATTTTCTTATTTATAATAATAATAATAAAAATCTTCTTATTTTATTATATTTTTTTAAATATTTTATAATAATAAAAATAATTATAATAATTATAAATGAAACTAAGAATTGAAAACTTTATTAATAATAATATTTTTTTTTAATAATAAAAATAATAATAATAAATAATGATATTCTGATAACCAATATTATTAATAAATTATGATTATTATTATTATTATAAAAACATATCCACATTGTGATGTATTGCTTTTTTTTGTCCTCGTGAAAAAAAGCATACTATTGATATTCACTTCTTAATCAAATAGTACATGATATCAATATAAATACTGTTCATCCATCCACTTCTCAAACAGAGAATATATCAGAGGATTCAAAAAATATTACAATATAAGCCAAAAAACAGACATAAAAGTCCTTGGCATAACTTAACTAGATCATCTCAAAAAATAAACAGAACCAGAATCGATCAGTTGTTGCTCATAAAATTCCTCCCAAAAAAGTAGACCATTAGCTCCATCAAGTGCCAGCTTAGAAAGATGATCAGCCTGAGAATTATGTTCCCGGAAGATATGTTCCAAAGAGACTTCCCCCAACTTATGAAGCTCATCCATAGTCCTATCACACCATCTAGTCAAATTTAATACCTTCAGCTCATACTCCCCTCGATCCCACTTAATAGTCACTCGAGAGTCACCAAAAATCTTGACATTAACCAAACCAAATATGTTAGCCACCCTGGTAACACACCATAAGGAAACAAGTTCTGCCTTCATATTCATGCCTCTACCACAGTTCATATAGAATGTGTAATAGTGTTCATGATTAAGAAAAATAACATCGCTAGCACCACAGATACCCAAATTTGCAGCACCATCAAAAAATAAAACTGGATTAGAGACATCAAGATCAAATTTTCCAACATCTCTAAGTGCTCTAGGCTTCACTTTCTGTTGATAATTCAGATAATGACTAATAGCTGTATTATAAGTTTTCTCCAAATATGGACTATAGTCCTCAAAGATCACCTTATTCCTCATCCCCCAAACTGCCCAGCATATGAAAATAGGCAACATCTTGTGATCTTTACAGTGCAATAACCAAAGTTGCAATGATGTAGCAATATTCTGGTCTCCCCACTTCATTGAGATATTAAAGCTCTGATATATTTTCTCCCACAATGCCTCAATAAAAGAACAATCTAAAAATAGATGTGCAATAGATTCAGTGTTCCTTCTGCAAAGACAACACTGACTAGGGCCAATCCAGCCTTTAGAAGAAATATTTTCCCAGGTTTTTAATCTATCCTGTAAAACAAACCAAAAAAAGCATTTAAGTTTAAGTGGTAAATGCCAATGCCATAATTTGTCATACCACCAATGTCTAGGATAGATACATCTCCTCTTTATCATGCAACTATACGCAGTGCTGGCAGTAACCACCCCATTAGCTTCATTTCCACCCCAAACTACCTTATCAGCTTCAGGCTTCATGCGAATTCCCGCAGCATATAGGCCCTGCAAATATTCTTGCCATTCCAACACAAGAATTAGTGATAACTGTAGATCCGTGTTCGAGCCCCAGTAGCCATCTCTCCCATAAGTACCAATAGAATCTAGAGTATAATTCCAGCGGATTTGAGCTTAATTAACAGGTTAGGTGAAAGTCTGTAGGAGTCATTCAACCCCAGAATTGGATCCACTCCAATAGCCACTTCTGCTCCAGAACCAAACTTCCAACATAATTTGTATGCTAGCCATTTATAAACTTTCATAAACCCATTCCATACCGGAGACACCCCCCTGACTTTCTTAACTGGATTCCTCAACCAATGAGATATCTCAATCTTGATATATTTCTAGTGGATAATCCTCGACCAAAGAGTATTGCCATAAATATCTCTCCAGAAGATTTTCAACCTAAGTGCCTCACTGAAAACCGACAGATCTTTAACGCCCCATCCACCAGCCTCAAAAGCAAGAGAGATTCTCTCCCACCCGATCATCACTAGACTAGATTTATGAAGGCCACCAGTCCACAAGAAATTGAACATAAGTTTCCTGAGAGAATTAATCACAGAACATGGGATAGGTAATAAAGAGAACCAATACACCGGAGTACCCACCAGTATAGATTTGACCAAAGTTAACTTACCACCAACTGAAAGCAACCGGTAAGTCCAATTAGAAATCCTGTTCTCAAACTTTTTAAGTAACCATTCCCAATCTTTAATCAAGTAGCCATTAGGTTTTAGATGAAACCCAAGATAGGTAAATCCATCAACAATTTTGTTGAACTTATATGGAAGCAATGAGTGAAGCCCCATAATATGATCATCATCAATAAGGTTCCCAAAAAAGCAAGATTTCTTCAGACTTACACACATTCCAGATGCTTTACAGAAAAGTGAGATAATATCCCGATAGTGTCTCCATTCAGACAAAGTATCCAATCCAGCTAATAAGACATCATCCACAAACATGATATGTGTGATGTACAAGTCCTTAGTAATTTTGATACCTCTAATCTTCCCATCCAATTTTGCCTGTACAATCAATCTACTAAGGCCCTCAATCACCAAGAGAAACAGTAATGGAGACAAAGAACAACCCTACCTAATACCTCTAGAGCAGCTAAAAAAGGATGTAGGTGCTCCATTCACTAGAACCGCAATATTCATAGTGTCAACACAAGACATATTCCATCTAATTGCCAATGCTAGAACCCCAATTTGTATCAAGGCCAACCTGAGAAAGTCCCAGTTAACTCTATCATATGCCTTCTCAAGATCCATCTTGAGAAGTATGGCTTTCCTTTTTCTATATTTGATGGAATGTAGTAATTCCTGAGTAATCCCCACAGCATCATGAATTTGTCTATCCTGCAAGAAGCCAAATTGTTCCATAGCAATATGTTTGGATAGGACCGGTTTAAGCCTACCAGCAATAATCTTCGAGACAACCTTTTATGCCAAGTTACACAAAGCTATAGGCCTGAAATCCCCAAAATTCTTCAGATCATTAACTTTAGGGATCAATGTTATGAATGTAGAGTTTAATGCTCCTGACAAGTAACCCTCCAATCTAGTAAACTCTACCATTCTGACAATATCATTGCCCATTATATCAAAAAAATGTAAAAAAAGTTCCACCGTCCAGCCATCTGGCCCTAGACTTTTTTCCTTTGCAAAGAGTTTAAGTGTCCTCTCCACCTCCTCTAGAGTAACTTCCTAACATAAGTCATCTGCATCCTCAGTGCCAAAGAAGATGGGATAATGCTTAATCACCCGAAGATGGGATTCAAGGTCACAATCTGGTTACACGGAATATATTTTCCTGAAATGTTTCTCTGTCAACCCCTATAGGTCCTGCTGACCCGAGACTATATTCCCAGCCTCATCAGATAACTTCCAGATTGTATTATTATTCCTTCTAGTAGAAACAAAGGTGTGAAAGAACCTTGTATCACTGTCACCATAATTAACCCACGGAGCTCTGCTCTTTAAACGTCATTCTTTTTCTTCCCTAAGATAAATCTTAGATTTCTTTTCCTCCAACTGTTTCAATTTATCAAAAGCCTCACAATCCAAAGGATTATCCATTTGAAGATTATATAGATTGTGAAGCTGATCTTCTACCAAAATAAGTTCCTGTCTGTCAGACTTTTTCCTATCATGGATCCAGCTAGTTACTTTTTGTTTGAACTTTTGTAATTTGTAACAAAAATTATCGACAGGATTCTGCTCAGAAATGTTACTAAGTTTCAACCATTCAGATTTAGCAAACTGTACAAAGTCATCTTGGCTTAACCAAGAACAATCAAATTTAAATGGATAGTTTTGCAGAAAAACACAGTCTTCAAAATGGAAGAACACCGACCAATGATTAGATATTTTATTCTTGCCAACCCATGTTCTGTATCTACCACAAGATTGCAACAGTGATGCATGTACCATAAACTTATCCAGCCTCTTAAGGATACCCTCCTGCCCACTTCTGCCATTAGTCCAGGTAGGAGTATTAACCCCTGTGACAACATCAATTAAATCATTATCGATAAGAAACTCATTGAAGAAGTCAGATAAGGTATCCAACTTTGCCTTAACCCCCAAAATATCCTGAGCTAATCTAGTAAAGTTAAGATCACCGGCCACTATGATATTCTCCAGTCTCAAAATATTAGATGATTGTAAACCAGACTAGAAACTAACACGGTCTTTATAAGGAGCATAACAATTTAATATATTCAAATGTAAATCATCCATTTTACAACAACTTCCAACAATAAACCCCACTTTTACCCTGTAGACCAAAAATGAAAAAAAATCTAGGATCCCATGCAGCCAATAAACCACCAGATAATCCATCCGAGCTGATAGCAGAAACTTCCCACCCAAGAAGGATATTAGTAATTTTCGAGATAGCCAAGCTGTCACAACACATAGTTTCCTGAAGAAGTAGAATGTTCGGGCGAGTAGTAGCAATGAGATTGGAGAGGACCCTAGCTCGCACAGCCGACCCCAAACCATGAATATTCAGTGTGCAAATAGACATTAGGAAACCACATTACAGGGGGAATGTGCCCCAAGGCCCCCATTTAAGGTATCTCCCAAACACTTAACAACAGTATCAGAGGTGGTATCGGACATGACTCCCCTCACCTCAAGAGAAGTATGTAAATCTAAATGCCCAACACCTAACTTTAAATGCTCATAAATAGTAGCAGACTCAAGAACTGAATCGACTTCATCCCCCAAATTATTCTTACCCCTTCTCTTAGGTTTCCTGAGTGTGACATTTTTGAACCGATCACTATTACAAGACTGAACCCTGGGGTTAGATGAAGGGTTTTTGGAGAAAATGGGAAGGGGAGTGAGAATATCAGTCTGATCCGAGGTCTTATAACCCGCCACATCTAATAAAGAGGAATCTTAGCCAGTAAATGGCCCATATTCAAGAACCTCATTATTCCCCAAACATAAATCATTAGAACCAGAAGGTTGACAAATAATGGGGCTACACAACTCCGAAGAATCAGAAACCCTAATCTCCCCACCAACAGAAGACACATGTCTGTTAAGACCAGAGTGTAACCCATTACCAACATCAACATTTTCCTTCAAGCAATGGACAGTAGTCTTAGGAGACTGACAGAAAGAATTAGGGCACATCACTGAGGAATCCCTATTGCTTACCAAAAGTATATGTGTACACAATAATAATAATTTTTAATTATTATTATTATTATAAGATATGTCAATATTTATTAGTTCATAATAATATTAATAATGATAATAATAATAATAATAGATGATATTATTATTATTACAAAAATTTAATTATTAAATAATAATAATAGATGTTATTATGATTATAATGAAATAATTATTATTACAAAATATCTAATTATTAAATAATAATAATAGATCTTATTATTATGATAATTAAATAATTATTATTACAAAATATTTAATTATTGCTCGAAATTATTTATAATTTATTGAACATAATTATAAAGTAAATTTGTTTATAAATTATTTATAATTTATTAAACATAATTATAAACTAATTATTTTTATTTTTATAATTTAGTACTATAAATTATTTATAATTTATTAATTTCAATTATAAAAAAAACTATTTTTATAAATAAAAATAATTTTAATTTTAAAATAGCAATATTTATTAATATTAATATTTTCACAATCATAATATTAATATTAAATATTAAAAATCACGAAATATTCCCACCGTTAACTAGCAAGTCATATTAATATTAATAATATGGCTTATATACGCTTATCGGCTTATATTAACCACATTTAAATATGTGATCTATATACGTCGATGCCGTATATAAACCATATTATTAATATTAATATGGCTTGCTAGTATAGCTTTCATTCTAGATCTAAAATAATATAAAAAATCTTATTATTATAATATTATAATAATACATTGTATTTTAATATTATATATTATATAATTTTTTCAAGTGAAAATTTACTACGTTTAGAAACTATAAATAATATAATAATATTAAAAACTCATAAGACTCTGTCCCAGAGATAGCTTATCGGTTTGGTAGTTTTTCCTCCGAGGTTTAGAAGGCTACTCATAATTTATATGTGTATAAGCATCATACAACACAAACAACATGTAAAACTCAAGGCTATTTTCCTTGCATTAGCTGTTCCAAGTCCACAAAATAAGCGTCCTCAAAATAAGTGTGATAATTATAGGTATTCTCTTATTTTTTTTAAGATAATCGTTGCTATATTTTGTGAATAAAAATTTGTTGATATTTTCGTAAAGAGGATTGTGTGAAATATTATACCATTCTGAGAAGGAATCTAAACATTAAGTTGGTAGACTCATAATAAGCATTAATTCGGTAGACTCGTAATTTATTCAACCGTAAGCTTCTCACCCTTCACGTTATTACTATGAACTTTATTTTGAAATTGTGTTTTATGTATTATAACTATAGTAGTATTGGGTTGTATAGGTATTTTACATATTAAAATTAGAAACAAATTCGAATTCACAGAATATTTGGTGTAGGAATAATACAAATACAGATTTTTAATAATGGAAAATTAAAGTTTGAAATCAATTTAAAAATAAACAAACGTAAACACTATAAAACATAAATACTACTCAATTTATACTTTCTTATTAAAATAATTATTAATAACTAGTGACACTCACTCACACTTTCTTTATGGCAGGTTGTTGAAATTATATTTTTTTGTTTTTTAAATATATTTGATTTTATTATATAAATGTGTATATACATATATTGTATATGTTTGAATACTCAATTAAAAAATATTATATATAAAGAATCTACTTCCCTATTTTATTCATACTAAATTTTTTCATTACATATTTTTTCGGACAATATATAATTATTGAATAACTTTTAAATCCGTATATCCATTGAAATCTAAAGAAAAAAATGAAATTAAACCTGATCTACCATGAACTAACTATACTCACGGAGCAATACCCATCATCCTCAGTCGATTTGGATACCATTTTGGCCTCTGCAATATTTCTCCATCCTCACCATTCTCAATTGAACTCCGAAATCACATCCTGAATCCTCTAGGACCTCTGATATCATGACGAGAGACATGCCCACAGAGTTCTCCACCTTCGATAACCTCCCACCGGAAAAATCAGTCGATTTGGATACCATTTTGGCCTCTGTAGACCGAATAATATCACGCTGGCACTAGAACACGTCCAAAAACTTATGTTGTTTGAACAGAGCATGAAGCCAACGAATATCTCGCCGCCGTTGATGGTCTTTGTCATCTCATGGGCCCCGTCACTCTACGTAACACTGAGAGAGGCGAATGGAATTGTAGTGAGTCCTCAAACTATGAGAGAATAGCTCTGAAATGTGGTCATTGTCTCCAATGTTGAGAGATCGGTATGTGATAAGCAAAGGCCTGTCAACGATTTTAGGAATCTCATCGTTTCCTTCCAACATCTTCGTAGATTCCGCAATCATGGATCTCTAAGGCACACTAACATGGACGCACATAAATCCACTGAAACAATCCTCGCCATGACGGTTAGAGGATCATGGCCATGGCTAATTGCAGCTATTGTTTCAATAGCTCTGCCTGCTTTTACAAGCGTCCAAGCCGAATCCGAAATTAGGTAATTGGAGGCGGATTTCAGAGAGCTGTCAAGAGCCTCTCTGTCGCTTAATATCTCTGACAACACAACGCCAAATATATAAACATCGCTCGCCTGTAAATTGGGCATAGAGAGCGCATTCGGGGGCCAAGTAACCATGCGTCCTTGCAACCATCGTGGTCAGATGGGATTCAGATCTTAAATGCAAGTTCTTATTGTAGGAAATGTGATGCCTCTCTGCCCGTGCTTAATATCTCTGACAACACAATGCCAAAGATATAAACATTGCTCGTCTGGAGGATTTATCGTAAAGATATCAAATACATGATAGAGGAGGAGGATTTATCACAAATTCTTCATCTCTTTCCATATAAGACTGCGGAGCTCTCAACAGGCTTCAAATACATGGGCTTTTATCTGAAACCAAACAACTATAGAGTTGCAGACTGGCATTGGTTGCTTCAAAAGCTGGATTGGAAGATAAATGGTTGGTGTTATAGAAGGCTCTCAAAGGATAATTAAAGCTACAACCTACCGGCGTGATAATGCAAAGAGCTGAATCTATTACGTTTGAACTATGAACTGGATAGAGATTGTAAGGTTAAATGCAGTGGAAAGTGAAAGCACGGAATATCACTATTATGCCTCAGCCCAGAAACACATTAGACAACCAATATAATCTTCCGAAAAACCACCTTAATTAAATACTTTAAGCTTCAGAAAGCACAATTGATAAAGAGATAATAATTTAATTCTTTGAAATGGAAATTAGCAGATTAACCAGATACTTATAGGTTTTTAAATGTAATTTTGGTGGTTTTATATCATTGTTTTGGAATTTCGCTCCTCAGAGTGTTACCAATTTATTACCAATTTACACTAATATCAAGTTTGAACTCTGTTAGGGGTCGATTATTGTGTGACAAGTAATGCTTTCAATCAGTTTAATACTCTGGATATTGCGCCATTAAATTAATGTGTATAATCTAATACTGTGTTGTTCAGTTTTTACCTCTTTGCATCATCGTTGCGTGCTCACCTTATTCTCCAGTGAATAGATACCCACTTCTAAGGGATTCTCCCTCCTTTAACACTATATATATATATATACACACAGGACCTTATTCTCCAGTGAATAGATACCCACTTCTAAGGGATTCTCCCTCCTTTAACACTATATATATATATACACACAGGAGACAACCAAAGAGTGGGATCTCCCTCCTGTACAATGATCGACTCCCAAAGCAGACAAGCCCGAAAAGTTATTTATTTATTGGGATAATGGAACCCTTGTTTCCTTTGTGCATGCCATGCTTGTGGTATAGATTGTTATTACCAGTTTTCTTTGCTCGCTTATTTTCTTGAATGCTCGTCTAAACTTCTGGCTCATCCACGGAAACACCCATCGTATGTGCTTCAGTATAATGAGATATAGCTGCCATAATGGCCATTCGTAGTCCATTCGTTATGGTGCTTGTTGAAGAGCGGATAAGTATGTAAACATTGGTATCCTTGCAGTTTGTGGGCTCGGTAGCGACAATCTCAGCGTGAGAATCCAACTGAACTTGGAGGGAAATCTTGCCCCATTAATGTGCTCGATCTTATCACAACCCATTCCTTCATTCCCTCTGCACCCATTACTGCGCCATATTCAACAACACAATCACGCTAACTTGTGTTACTCTGATCCTACATCCATGATGAGTTCTAAGATACAATTTAATTTTTGAAACTCCTAAGTAATAAAATAATAATAATAATCAAGAATACCAGTGCATACTTAGGAGATTAATACGAATTTTCATATATTATCAACTCTGGAATTTTTGAGAGGTGGTCTTAAATGCATGTGGACATGCGTTATTCCACCAATACTCCTTTTCCTGCGTCGATAATTGTTCTAGGGTTAAACCACTCTCGGAATTTCATTTTCCTGTATATCACTCCAGGGGTATATGAGCAATGTAATGTTTATCTCTAGTTTTACTAAAATGTTCGACAATGTAATGTTTTTATATATACTCAAGGAGAAAAGTTTACATTTACAATTGAATTAACAGAAATAAGAGTACTCGAGACCGACACATTTTCAGCGATATTCAAATTCAATCCAGCTAATAAGTCAGCTGATGATCAAATGGTTGATGATTGACCATTGACTAACAGACCCCTATTATTGACAAACACATTTGTAAAACAACTAGAGTCGGACCCATAAACTTAGAATGTCGATATATATTAGGAATTGTAACATTAATTGCAATGAAGTGGAAAATTCAACCGTCACTGGTGTAGGTAGCTGTGATGGAGGATCCCTACAAAAGAGCCACACGATGGCTGCAATCTCTCCAAAACACAACACTAGCACATTCTTTTTTACGCCACATGAACATCACCAATTTTTCTTGAAAGTTTTTCTCTCAAAGGGATCCAAATTCAACAGTTAATGTTGATCGACTACTCTGCACCTTCATAGTACCTCCCTTGTGGCTAAGTGTACTATTGAAATAAATCAAAATTGATGAGTTAATATAATTGTGCATATCATCATTAGCTAGTTCCTATCACAATTAATAATAATTATTTAACTTCATTCTATACATATAACACTTAAGTCTTAATATCTATTTGTTTAATTAACCATGTAATCAACCCTTATTGTAGATTTGTTTAATTAACCATGTAATCAGCCCTTATTGCTTAGCATTTCACGAACATTCTCACCACAATTATGCCCTAATTATGCTTCGTCATGTACTTCCTTCCACTTGGATCCCAATCACTACATCACTCACCTTATTAAATGCATATATTGTCTCGCTTGACTTCAAAGAAGAAATGAACAAGAATAATCAAAGGGATCTATAAAGAGAATGCTACTATAGAGATTGCAAGGAGTAATTCAACTTTAAAAAAGCTTGTCATTTATTGTAATAATTTCTCAAACAAGTGCACATGAGTGAATTGATCAACTAGAAATCAAGTTGAGAAACGACTACATCACATGCTTGAGATATTTATCCTGATATATGATATAAGCTTAGTTGTACATTATTAGGTGTGTAGATTGTTCTTTTTCCGAAAAGAAAAACCAAAAAAATATCATACACAAATAAGTAAACCAGTAGCAAAGCACAAATATTTATATTGAGAAGAAATGCGTGGTTGATGAAGACAATGCAACTCGAAATCCCCAATAGAAGAACTTAGTTTTAAATCAAAGTAGGATCCAAGCTTAGTTTTGCATATTTAGGCTATTGGATAAGCAAATCAATAATTACACAAGATTTCATAAACTAATAAACAAGGGATATGGAGTATTCTTCTCAACCCTATCGTCATAATGAGCCAATGTTATAGGGAGAGTTTGTCTATATGGTAATAATGTCATAAAATCAAATATGCACTTCTAAGGATTGTAATGACTCATTGCTATGGGGATAAGAAGGTAATTATCAGGTTCTACAAAAAAAAATCCATTACAAAATATTTAACATTTAGATTCATGTAGTATTAGAAGATAAAAATAAAAAATTCTACTATTTAATTGCATCTTTCCATTTAAGGTATGTGAAGCAATTTCACCATCAATTAACAATCAAATGTATGGTAAATCAAAACAAAGTTCAATGATTATTACAAACACTACAATGTACAAATGAGGAGAAGAGTTCTAAGATAATATTACAAAAATAAATATTGCTATGTGTGGGGCAACGAGTAATTATAACTGCCAAGGAATGCAAATTGTAGGTCAAATTGTAGGTCATTGTTCTTACAAAGATGAAAGACACTTCATATGTCACACTTCGAAAAAAGGAAGAGGCGCGCATTCATACTCTATCCCTTTCAAACTTAAAATAGAAATCCTCAATCCTTGCACTCCCTCTACCAAATGCAACTATCAATGTTGATTTCCAATATATTTAGAGTCAAACTTGATCACTACACTTGTCTCATCCTCCTGCAACCTAGGAAAAGCATAGATGGTAGTCCACCCCCAAATTCTAAGATATAAACACCTATGGATGTAAATATTTTTTATTTTTTAAGATGGTAAAATTACACTTATATTATTTCTAACTTATATATTAAAATACCATGCATTGATATAATATTATAATAATAAGATGTTCATAATAATATTTTTTTGGGTAAAGTCATATGTATTAAATTGATATATTCATATATTATTGATGTTTTTTAAGACGAAAATATTGCATTTTCTATTATTAATCAATATGAAATAGAATATTACACCGATAGGTGTTTATCTCTTAGAATTTGGGGTGTTAGAAAGTATGTTTTTCCTAGATTGCAAGAGGATGAGACAAGTGTTAGAAATAAAGAATTATAAAAAAAATGTCAAAAAGAACCGATAGCTAATGCATGGATAACTAGATAATGGAAATTTGCAAATGAAGGTGGGTGATAACATGTAGTTGAGGCATATACAATGACACATGATTACAACTTCACTGCACTAGCTTACACTCCCCTCCAAACCTTAATATCAATGAATTCACATTTGCATCAGATGGTATATCAAATAGGACAATTTCCAATGACAAGTCTCGCATCCATATCAACATATGATTTGAAAGTTACATGATGCACCTGCCCTGTTGGAGGAAGTGATCCCTTGGGATTTATGTTACTACGTAGAGGGGATCTTGACTTTTGTGTAGCTTGTACAATCAAAACACATCTTGGATCTCGTCATGCAAAATATACAGAGAGGTTACAAATTTCTGCAAGAAGCTTAAATTCATCCCTCTTCTCCTTTGGCATTGCACAAAAAACATGCAAACGAATGCCTTTTGTTTTATACAAAACCAAGTATCTAAACCTTTCCTCAACATCTGAGACCCATTCTGGTTCTCTCCCAATCAAATCTGAAATATATTCCCTTGGCATATCAACCTTTGTTGTGCAACGGTCAAATGAAAACATCCCCTTCAACTTGCCACAATCATCATTGCAGACAAGTTGTCTCTGCCCAATAGGCACTCTGCTTGTATTTGACTGAAGTGGTTGAAGAGGAGCAGGCAATTTGTAGAGAAAGGCTTCGAAAGCTGGATCAACTTCCATAATGTTACCTCCAGCATCACATGGGAAATGTGTTGTTAATATTATACCATAGGTACAAGTAATGTTTACTGGAGATTTGCATATTTTATAAGGGCATGGAGTAAATGAATGGCGTGGAGCTGTGCAAGTATGTTTGCAATCTCTTCTAGAAGCTCTAAAAAGTTTCCCATGAGACATTCTAACATATGATGATGATGAGGATATTTCTAAGTCACAAGGAGGTAAATGGAAGGTCTTAGTGCAAGAATGGATTCCACATTGCCTTTTTTTAGTGATTAGATTTCTGTTTTTGCAAGTTTCCATTGCAACTAGCGTGCCATAATTGGGTAGCATTACTTTGCACTAGCCCATAAATGATATTTTTTTTAATCTTAATGCGGAATTATAGTAGTACTTGAAATCAAATGAATAATCAACAAGCATAAGCATTCATATAAGACACAATATTTACCCTATGGAAACCCTCTAGTACTTGAGGGAGAAAACCCCAGCAAATATTCCTCGGAATATTGATAGATAGCAGAGAGAGTCTTTACAATGAGCGGATTACATCAAGCACCCCTAGTGAATTATCAAAGAGAAATACCAAGCACCTTTGGTGCAATCATAGAGAAAGAGAGAAGATGGAAGAATATAAATCAGAATAATATCCTGCACAAAATCAATTCACTGATTTTGGTCACATGCACAATGAATGTGAATTTCATTCAAGAGAAGAGAATTCGCTCTCACATTGAATTCATCAATACTGCATAACATGTATATATCATACTTCTCATACTTTGGCTTCTATTTTTATCTTCTGACTTCAGGATGAACTCGCCCTTCATCTGGATGCTAAATCACTTAGCTAGGTGGATAACTCAAGTGTCGTCATGCAAGTGTCGTAACTCAAGTGTCACAACTCAAGTGTCATAACTCAAGTGTTGTCTTTTAGTTCAACTTAAGTGTTGACATGCAAAACACTTTAGTTAACTAGATCCTCTTTATTAACACTTAGTTAACTCTTTTAACTAAAGTCCTTCTTGATAAGATCACTAAAGTGAACAATTTGATTTCTCCTTTAATTAACTGAAGTCTTTCTTGTTAACATCACTGAAGTTTAACAATTTGAGTTCTCTCTTATTTGACTGGAGTCTTTATCATCACTGAAGTGAGCAAATCAAGTTCTCTCTTATCTTATCACATCTTATCTTTATCTATTGTCTTATATGTATGGTCCACATGTGCCAACTTTAATTTATCTATCATATCAAATATACTAAGGAGATTTTTCCAATGATGTGATCATCTTGTTCTACTATTGTTCCAAGTGATCATATGCTAAAGTAATTCACTCTAGAGGTGGCTAGTCTTTAAATTAGACTTAATAGCTCAACCATGGTTAGTAGTACATAATACACCATTCATGCTTCAACATGCAAAGCAATATCTCAACACATGAGGATATATCTTGACACATAACACCTTAGTCTTGACAAACAAGATTGTACAACACCGTCACTTTGAAATACAAATCACTTACGAGCCCTCGTACAAAGTTGAGGGACCTTTTAGATGCAATCTTAGTTTCGCGAAATGCGCAAAAGTTTAGTGAAACCAAAACATTCGAGCGTTTCTTTGAACTAGGCATGGGAGGACCCGAGCATGCCATGTCATTTAACACGCGAGACACGAAATGAAAACACTCGAGCATTGTAGAAATGCATAACGTTATAGCGTTATGTGTTTCTATAACGCTCGAGCATTATAGAAATACATAACACTCTAGCGTTATGTTTAATATCTACACAAAAAACATTATCCTTGAAACCTTATTTAATATTTCCTTATCGAGAAAAGATTTCATTTATTTCCCTATCCCTCCTTATGTTCAAGGGTTTTAGGCTTCATGTTGTATGGGTTAGGAGGTTAACTCTAGGGATTTGGCATTAGGGGTTAAGGGCTTAGAGTTAAAGGGATAAAGGGCTTTAAGTGTTTAGCGATTCTAGGATTGGAGCGATAAGGAGCTAACAGGTTATGGCGTTTAAACTAGGGGTTAGTGGTTAGTAGTTAGTGGTTAAAGCATTAGAGGTAAACATGTCAAGGGGTCAAGGGGCTTAGGGGTTAAGGGATTTAGGGCTCCAAGTTTAGAGGGTTAGTGTTTTAGAGGTTAGACATTAAGGGCTTAAGTGTTTGTGGATAAACTAGGGACTATGTTAGGTGTTAAGTGCTTAGTGTTAAAGGGGTTTAGGGGTTAGGGGATTTACGGGTTAAGGTATTGAGGACACCAATGTTAGGGGGTTAGGGTTCAATAGGTTAAGCATTAAAAGTGAAGAGTTTAAGTGTTAAGGGATTGAAGAGATTAAGGACTTAGAGGCTTAGTGGTTAAGGATATAAGGGTTAGGGGATTGGTAGTTATTTAAGAGGTGAGGCCTTTAGGGGTTAGCAAATTTATTGCCTAAGGGATTTATGGCTCTAGGGTTAGGATGTTAGGGTTGATTTGGTTAATGGTTAATTGTTAAGGGGTTAAATGATAAAAGGCTTGGGGTTAAGAGCTTAATGGCTTCTAGGAGATGAGGGATTAGGAGTTTCCAGGGATTTATGGGTTTTGGGATTTAGGGATTATAGGTTAGGGGTTTTAGGGTTAGGGGGTTAACTAAGACTTAGGGGTTATGGTTTAAGAGTTTATAGGTAAAAGCATAAAGTGGTTAGCAAGTTTAAATATTTATGGGTTAAGGAGTTAAGAAGATAGGGGGTTAAGGGGTTTATGAGTTATGGGATTTATGGGGTTAAGGAATTTAGGGCTCAATGGTTAAAGGGATAGGGTTTAAGGGGTTGGGTGTTAAGGCCTTAGCAGTTAAAGGTTTAATTGTTTCTAGGGGTTAAGGGCTTAGGGATTTAGGGCTTTAGGGATTTGGATTTAAGTATTATGGGTTAGGTTGTTTAGGGGTTAGGGGTGGACTAGGTCTTAGGGTTTAGGGGTTGTGGGATTAGAGGTAAAGTGGTTAAGAGGTTTAATGGTTAGTGGATTTATTGCTCTGGGGTTAGGGTGTTATGGTTTATGAGGTTAGGCATTAATGGTGAAGGGGTTAAAGGGTTAAAGTCTTATAAGAGGTAAACTAGAGCTTAGAGGCTAATGCACAAGCCCAAGCGAGAATTCCAAAGCCAAGAGATGAGCAATCAATCCAAAGGGAGAGAGATCAAGAAAACATAGAGCTCTCATGCAAAGAGTACACATGCAAACGTAGAGCGCACAAGCAAATGCAGATTGCACTAGCACAAGGGAGGTCGCACATGCAAACGCAGTGTAGAGGTAAACAATTATTTTACCTCTATAGCGTAAACTAGAGCGTAGAGACTAATGGTTAAAGGATTAGAGGTAAATAATTAAAGGAATTAAGGGGTTTGGGGGTTAGGGGCTTTAGGGGTAAAGGGATTTAGGGCTTTGGGATTAGGGGGTTAGGTTTTAAGAGGTTAGGCATTAAGGGCTTAGGTGCTATAATGTTAAGGGCTTATAAGGGGTTAAGGGCTTAAGGTGTTAGAGGATAAGGACTACGAGGATGGGAGATAAGGGGCTAATTAAGGGACTAGGGCTTCAAGGATTAGGATCTGTATAGGTTAAGGGATTTAAGGATCGACTATTAGTGGGGTAAGGTATAAAATGTTAGGATTAAGTGTCAAGGGGTTAAAGTGGTAAGGGATTATGTGTTAAGGGGGCTTAGGTGATTAGGGGTTTAGGTATTTAGGGGGTTTGGGCCTTAGGACTTATGGGTTTAGGCATTTAATTTTATCGCTCCTCATTCCTCTCTCCACCTCCATAAATTAATATCCCTTGCCCCCTCACTCTCATATCCCCTCTCTCTTTGTCACACCCCTTATATCCATTCAACACTTACACATATTTTATGTGGTTTATAATGCTAGAGCGTTTTGTAACTCCAAAACACTCTAGCGTTTTGTTTCTCCAAAACACTCGACCGTTTCTCCAACGTTTTGGAGAAACAAAACGCTAGAGCGTTTTTGTTGACACCAAGCGTGGGAATAAAAAATTGAATTTAAACATAACGCTCGAGTGTTCCTTAGCGCCTAAAACACGACTTCTCATGCGCATGTGTGTCATCCACAGTCCTATGTGGTTGGCTCAGAGTTACCAACCCTATGCTATGGAATATGATAAACCATAGCTAATTGGGCATTTCCTCCATTTCTCAATATATATGTCTTCCATCACTCTTTACAGCATGACAAACAACCAATTTTTTATGAAATTTTAGACATAGATAGCATTTTTTATGCAGATTCCAAATATATTATTTTTTTGAAAAAAAATTATTGTTTTCTATTTTTTTCCTAATTTTCTTGTATCATCACTCCTTAAGTCAAAAAAAATGTTGTTAGTGTTTCTTTCGTAACTTTTTCATTTCACAACCATTTTAAAAAAAAATTGTATTATGCACTAGTAGACACCGACCTCTACATGTTATAAAAAATCCATGTCGAAATCATTGCATTAAGACCTCCAAATGCCACACCCACACTTGACGTATTGCTCTCTAGCTTTGATCACTTAGATAATTAAAAATAAAAATAAAAACTAAACGTTTAATTTTGGAAAAATAGTGTTGCACGAGTTCTACTTGTTCTCTACATTTCTACCAATTTTTGTAGCATGAAACCATCATTTAGACACTCAAAGCCTGCACCCACAAAAACATATACCTTATCATTTGCCAAAAAAATAAAAAGTGACTGTTAGAAAATATGAAATTTGACATAGTTATGTAAATTTTCAATACATAAAATGTATATATTCAGCAACGTGATTCAATTTCCTACATTTCATCGTTTTTACTCAATACAAGATATCTTGTGTAAGTATCTCCCACCTGGTGCCAACATGGAACAATGGTCAAACTAGAAAGTATGGTGTAGCTAAGCGTCTGGATCGCTTTCTTATTCATGAATCACTGGTCGGCATGGGTGGCAGGATTAGAACGTGGAGTGTTTCCACTAGTATTTAGGACCACAAAGCAATTTCCTACAATTAGAGTTCCAGATTTCTAAAACGATCTACCCATTCAAGTTCAATAGTACTTCATTGGAAGATGAAGCTTTATGTGATATGGTCAAAAACAAATGGAAGGTTTTGTCGCATATTGAACATCATTCCCATTTACAAACTTTGTTGGAAAAGTTATCTTCTCTTAGAGCTGATGTGATTTCTTGGGATCGTATTAAGAAAAAATCTATTGTTGAGGAATTGTGCTCTATTGAGGATAGGCTTAAAAAGATGGAGGATTCTGTGGTCGGGGATTATTTTTCCACAAATCAGAAGGATTATATGATGGGGCTCTTTAAGAGGAAAGAGGCCTTACTTAGTCAAAATGAAAATTCCTGGAGATTAAAGAGTCGCGCTTTGTGGATCGCTAAAGGTAACCGTAACACCAGATTTTTCCATAATTTACCTAATCAAAGGAGGAGTGTGAATACAATCTAGGATATTAAAGGAGTTGATGGAACTTTTAGATCATATCATGTTTCTATTCAACATGCAATGAATGATCATTTTCTAGGTACTTATCAATAGGACCAGGTTAATAATTTAGAAGCACAACTGAAAAATGTCAAATTATTTCCTAGATTTCTCACTGAAGATGATGGTAGGAAGATTGGGGAAGCGGTGCCTTTGGATGAAATTAAGGAGGTTTTAATGACTTTCGTCAAAGAAAAAAGCCTCGGTCCAAATGGATGGACGCTAGATTTTTTCTTGCATTTCTTTGACATGATGGGGCATGAGATACTCCTTGTTGTGGATGAATCTAGAAGAAAGACTACCATTCCTAAGAGTCTTAATTCTACCTATCTTGCTTTAATTCCAAAGAAGGATCGACTGAAGGACTTTCATGATTATCGCCCTATTTCTCTCTGCAACATCCTCTATAAGTTGATCTAAAAAATTATTGCTATGGGTATTAAGCCTTTCTTGGAAAAACACATATCTTTGGAATAGTTTGGGTTTCTTTTCAACCGACAAATTCTCGATGCTATGGGGGTTGCACAAGAGTGCTTGCATTTGGTTAAAGTTGAGGATATTCAAGCATTTATTATGAAAATGGATCTGATAAAGGCTTATGATTGCTTGGATTGGACTTATCTCATATTTATTCTCATTCAGATTGGCATGCCACTATCTGTTGTGCAGTGGATTATGGCTTGTATTTCTTCTACCAGTTATGTTGCGTCGATTAATGGCTCTCCTACAGATGCTTTCTCGGGTAGCAGGGGTATTAGACAAGGTTGTCCACTATCCCCCTTATTGTTTATTTTAGCCATTAAAGGCCTGAGTAGGCTCATTAATGAAGCAAAATCAGATCGAAAACTCAAAGGTATTAACATCACTCGTGCTTTGGCTATCACACATTTGTTGTTCATTGATGATGTCATGATTTTTGGGGTTGCTTCTTTGAATGAGTCGTTGTCTTATAAAAACATTTTTTATGTTTTATGTTTAGCATTGGGCATGGCTATCAGTGTTAGTAGTTCTTGTTTTTTGTTTAACTATAATTCATAAGCCAGTCTTAACCTTTCATCAAGCATCGGTCGTTTGGCGCAGTCTCATTAGAACTTATCATTATATTGGCCCCTGGCTCAAATGGAAGGTGGGCAGAGGAACAGAGTTTTTCATTGGCATTGACCCATATATTGGTTGTGATGATAGTTTTATGCTCCCAAACAGTTTGGTTAAGGAATTACATGACAGAAAACTTGTAGTCCTTGCACAAGTTGATCATGTGAGTTCTGTTTCTTGTAAACCTCACAGGATTAATGCTCGAGATTTGGATCTTCCTGCACATTGGGATCCTGTTTGGGACAACTATATTGAACAATTATCATTTGCGGGAATCAACTTAACAGATTCCTCTGATAGACGCGTATGGGACATACCCGATTCTAATGGTGTTTTGACTGTAGCGCAGGTTTATAAGTTGGTTTTACCTGACTACTCTTCACCACCAGAGCATTATTGGTGGTACTCAAAGCTGTGGGGCTGGAAAATTCCGTTAAAGCTAAAATGTTTCCTATGGCTGTGTTTTCAGGATAAAATACTTACTTGGACAAATTTGCAAAAGAGAGGTTTTTAGGGACCGAGTATTTGTGCTCTCTGTAGGTCTTCTTGCGAAGACATCCACCATCTATTTGTACATTGCAATTTTATTAAGGATGTCTGGGAAGAATTAAAATGATGGCTATTTTTCATGGATGAATGGAGTGGCAACTCCTTCAACGACTACATTTTCAGATGGACCCATAAATTTGTCTATTACAGGTCACTTCCTTTGTTTATGATCGGTGTCATTTGGAGGATTAGGAATGCATGTTTATTTGAAAACATCTCTCCATCAGTTTCTGGTTCATTTAAAAGGATCTTGAGGACGTTTAGTGGCTATTTGAATGATTTGATAAGTAAGAAACGCAGGCCTGTCATTTACCCTGTTATTGACAATGAAAATATTGCGGATTCTTTGATGGGGCTTTGAATTAGAGTTTATGTGGAGCTGGTGTGATTTTCTATTTATGAATAAATCACATTATTTGTATAAAAATGGGTATCGGAAAGGGGGACAACTTTAAAGCAAATCTCTTAGCTATTCGATGCCTCCTTTGGTTCGCATTTGTAAGGGGTTTTATTACTCTATCCATCTTTGGAGACTCTCAAGTTATCACCAATTGGATCAATCAAAAGTCTAAAGTTGATGTCTTGTTGCTAGATCCTTGGCTAAGGGATGTCGAACGCTTGATGACCACCTTCGCTCATCTCTCTTGTAAGCATATCTATCGGGAATCAAATATGGAGGCAGATCAACTATCCAAGGAAGCTATTGGCCCTATGGACGAGTTTCTGCATTTTGTTGAATTCTTGGACAACTTTGTTGTTGACCATGGCTCTATGAAGGCTATATAATGGTCGTGGCCCTATGTATGTGTCATTTTCCATTGTGTATTGGCTGCCAAGGACTAGTTGTTGAGGTTTTTTGCTCAGGTATTTCTGTCATTTGATATGGCTTCATTAACTCTTTCTATTTTGTTAGATGTCTTGTGACAATTTCCCATTCTCAGAGGATTCATATCGTGGGATGTTGAGATGGACTTTGTGATTTTGATCAACTCCTATAACTTTGATTTTCCTACTGAAAATAACAGGTTATAGTTTTTTTCTCTCTAAAAAACAAAAAAGTCGCCGCAATCAGCAATGTCTCTACTTAGATTTTTACACATTTATCAATAATAAGTTGCAGCAGTTTTTTATTATAGAGTAAAACATATTAATTAATTGTTCATATTCCTTGTTAAGGTCTAAGCTTGAAGTTTAAGCAAAAGAGAAAGTGTTTTTTTCATATTCTTTTTCATTATTGTGACTTATTTTTGTTTATTCACTTTTATGTTATTAATTTCAACATTTCTTCATTTTAATGTATATAAATATATAAATATTTTATTCCATATCAATATTGTTAAAAGCATAATAATAATTATGTTTATAAATATTATCAAAATAAAAATGAATTCCTATTAATTATAATGGTACATTTTAATGTATATACATATATAATATCTTATTCTATATCAATATTTTTAAAAGCATAATAGTAATTATGTTTATAATATTGCCAAAATGAAAACTAATTCCTATTATTTATAATACTGAAGCAGAATATTGGACAGTACTTGAAATCTATTAATTATAAGACAGAAGCAGGATATTGGACAATACTTAAAATCTAAAAATGAAATCTCCTTTATATCAACTATAAATTTACCAGATATGTATCAATTTTTTTGCTCACAAAAAAATCGTAATTTTATTTCATGAAAATGAATCAATTACTTTCCGAAAATGCTGTTTTAAGCATTGATCTCGTGTCTGCCCCTGGGCTAGTGACATTATACCACATCAAAAAGCAAAACAAACATCCATCTACAGGAATTATTGCTGTGTCTCTGCGAGAGCACCACGTATCACATAGATCTCTGTTCAAAATTCTACAGCAAAGAAAACCTGCTAAGCTGTATCAAACAGCGTTTACACATGTTCTCAGCGACAGGGAGCTGCTAGTCTGCCCCCTGCGACTGTAACAGCAAACATTTTCACTTGAGAAAAATTGAAAGTCTCATAAGAAGCAAAACAAATTGCAGAGCTGATGACATTCCAGAACTTCGTCGTGTTCAAATCCTTAATGAAATATAAGTTTATCGGAGAAGAAAAAACACAATGAGTTTCTTCACCTGTCCGATCATCTTCTTGTATTGCATACACCACGGCTGGGCATTACGCTATTTGCAGGTGCTTCAATGGCCCCCCGGTATGCAGATGCATGATTCACAACTCTAAGAGCTGTTGCAGCTCTTGTTTGATCTTTAAATATGACTAATGCATTGTTGTTATCCAACCATACTAGCTCGCACTCCCCTCCAAACCTCAATATCAGTGAATTCACGTTTGCATCGGATGGTAAATCAAAGAGGGCAATGACAAGCCTCGGATCCATATCTACAGATGATTTGAAAGGTAGAGGACGCACCTGCCCTGTTGAAGGAAGTGATCCCTTGGGATTTCTGTTACTACGCAGAGGGGCTCTTGACTTTTGTGTAGCTTGTACAATCAAAACACATCTAGGATCCCTCCCTGCAGAATATACACAAAGATTACATCTTTGTGCAAGAAGCTTCAATGCATCCCTCTTCTCCTTTGGCATTGCACAGAAAACATGCAAATGAATGTCTTTTGTTTTATTCAAAACCAAGTATCTAAACCTTTCCTCAACATCTGAGACCCATTCTGGTTCTCTCCGTATCAAATCTGAAATCTGTGCCCCTGGCAGATCAGCCTTTGTTGTGCAATGGCCAAAGGCATACATCCTCTTCAACTTGGTACAATCATCATTACAAACAAGTTGTCTCTGCCCAATAGGCACTCTGCTTGAATGAGACTGAAGTGGTTGAAGAGGAGAAGGCAATTTGTGGAGAAAGGCTTCAAAAGCTGCATCAGCTTTCATATTGTTGCCACCAGCATCACACGGGACCTGTGCTGTTAATCTGCCACAGGAACAAGTAATGTATACTGAAAATTTGCATCTTGTATCGGGGCATGGAGTAGATGGGTGACATGGAGCTGTGCAAGTATGTTTGCAATCTCTTCTAGGAGCTCCACAAAGTTGCCCACATGACATTCTAACAGAGTCTGAAGATGATGACGAGATTTCTGAGTCACAAGGAGGTAAATGGCAGGTCTTAGTGCAGGAATGGATTCCACATTGCCTTTTTTTTCCACAATGCTTGTTGCACAAAATGTCCTGAGACCCACATGGGAAATCTTTCACGACATGATTTCCCACACACGCTTTCGAAACAGGCACAGTGCAAGGAGGGCAGTCTCCAGGATGGCAATTGTGGTTAGCAGGATGACCACATGGCCGAGGAACAGAACAGGGATGTGAGCAGAAAGGAATGCGTGTTCCACAAGGTTGTGGAGGAAGAATTGTTGTCTTCCCACACGCACAAGAAAGCTCATCGAAATTGGTCAGAAGGCATGGAGGACAATGCCCACTGTGGCAAAGCTCCGTGCATAAATGCTGCCCACATTGCAACTTTTTCCCACAGCTCAGGACACATAAATGTGGATCCCAATCCCCTGCATGAGTGTTGCTCCCTCGTCCCCGATTTGTCTGAGGGCAGCATCTTTCATTGCACCTGTGTTTACCACAATTTTTCTTTTTCCCACATAGTTTTTCACATCTGAATTTTGCATTCTCATTCTCTTCTGTGATTTTCCAGCAAGGGACTGTCCGGGATGATAACCCACATCTGCATTTGTCATTAACAAAAACTGAACAAGGAGCACATTCCCCATGGTGACAAGTATTTCTACACAAATGTTTCCCACAAGGAAGAGCCTTTTCACATTCCTCTGAGCAGGTTGGCACAGGATCCATGCAACTCTTCCTCTGGTTCTTTTGCAGCTGGGTTTTACCACAGGGACAAGACTTAATCTTCTCAGGCAACATTTCACATTCTACACAATCTCCAGAATGACATTTTTTGCTACATTTGTGATTCTGACATGAAAGCACCTTCATACACAAATTCTCACACTGAAACACACCATTCTTCCAATCTAATTCCCCCTGGATCTCGACATCTCCACAGAGTATCTTCTCCTGCCTTTTCCCACAAAAGCATGAAGCATCATTTATCAAAAACTTGCAAGGATCACAAGGACTCTCATGGCAGATATTCTCACAGTAATGGCGCCCACATTCGAGGGGCTTCTCGCACTGCTTTCCACATGATTCGATTGAATTCTGATCGGAGCATCTCCTTGCTGTTATTGTTTTACCACATGGGCAGGGCCGAGAAGGGCCCATTGCTGTGCAAGTTGGGCAAGGACCTGGATGACATTGAAGAATACATGTATGTGGGCAAGGAGCCTGGGCTGTCTTGTTACCCTTAAGTGGCTTCCCACATGGTCCTCCACATGAATGTGGGGTGATATAAAATTCCACTTCGGGGTCTCTCACCTTCCCACAAAAACAATAATACCGAATTTCCTCCAGGGACAAATTCTGCACAGATTGACAGCCTGGGCATCTCCAGTTCGGCTTCCCCTGACTTTTCCCAACATCAGACGATTCGGCCCACTTCCTTATACAGTGCAGATCAAAAATGGCATAGCATGTGCCACAGGACCATACTGGCGCCGATGTTCCAACACTTTCATAGCATATCATACATTCTATCTCTCCTTTACTAAGCTTCTCTTCAATTTCCTTAACCAGCTGTGGCACATTTGATCTATTCCTGCTGTTCATTTTGTTCCTACCATCCCTGAAATCCATCTGCTTCCTATGTTTTATTTCTGTGGGGGAATGATTTCCATGATTGGATAGGCCAATGAAGTCCTCATTTGTAGAACTCTGTCCGCTGAAGCACGCATTTGTAGGACCCTGGCCAAGGCTGCATGCCTCATTGACATTTCGTTGCCCTATTATGCCCTCATTTGCACTGTAATTCTGATGAGGATAGGATCTCTCATTCCTCCGATTGTAGTTGTTTCTGTTTAAGTTGTTTCTCTGAAAATTCCCCCTTCCTCGCCCTCTCATTGCTACATATTGTTGATGTTGCCCATTTCGTGATAGCATGCCATCCCTGGAAGCTGAATCGGCTGGACAGTATCGATAATGACCTCGACCTGCATTTCTTTCAGCCCTAAAACTTTGATTGGGGTTGGGATTGGCATTGAAATTCTGATTGGGGTTGGGATTGGAATTGAAATTCTGATTGGGGTTTGTAAAACTTTGATTGGGGTTAGGATTGGCATTGAAATTCTGATTGGGGCTGGGATTGGAATTGAAATTCTGATTGGGGTTTGGATGCGAATTACGCTTGGGAACCCATTCCCTGCGCCCATTTCTACCCATATTTCTATTGGGCTCTCTCCTCTGAGAACCTTGATATTCTCTAACATTGCTGTTGGATTGATTGTTTCCCTTCTCTGTGCTTGTATTCATCGTTATTAAATCTGTAACCCGCCAATAATGACCGAAAGTCTTTCTTTTGAATGCAGCATGAGAGTTCCCTAGACTTCGGAGAAACCTGAGGTGACAAGATTCTGGATAGAAATCTCCACTATTGGGGAATAGTGGATGAATTTGGAAGAACAGGCAAGAGTAGAATTTATAGTAGGTCCTAGAGGCACTTTGTGCGCCACCCATCATCGGGAGAGATGGCATTTGATCTCACGTCCGTAAACTTAAGTTGATAGTTGTTTTTTTTGTTTGTTTAATATTGAAACGCTAATGATTAATATTTTTTTAAGGTGTATTTATTCCATAAAGTGGAAGTAAAATGACTATCTATTGTTACATAAATAAATAAATAAAAACAAATGGTTATATTAATTTAATATATGTATAATATTAAAGTTTGAACTTGCAATATGGTAAGGAGTGTTTTAACAATGGACACATTTTTATGACATTTCAATTATTTTATTCATTATTATTGATAGATATATATGAATAAGAAGTATAACATCATTTAAAGTTATTAAACTAAATTAAATAAAGAATAAAAATATGTAATAATAATTAAAAGATAAGATAGTTTAAAGGAATGGGTAAATTAATGTTGTAGTTGTTTTTCATTTGGTTGATTGGATAATTTTTCATTTGGTTGATTAGATAATGTCATTCATGAATGTGATTAAAAAGATAATTTAGAAGGTTAAATTAATTAATTGTTGTTTCTCATTTGGTTGAAAAAACTAAATTAAATAAAGATTAAAAACATGTAATAATAATTAAAAGATAGTTTAATGTTGTTTTTCATTTAGTTGATTAGATAATGTCATTCATAAATGTGATTAAAAAGATAATTTAAAAGGTTAAATTAATTAATTGTCCTTGTTTTTCATTTGGTTGATTAGATAATGCTATTCATGAATGTGAAGAAGTATTTTGTAAATTGTTTTGGTTTTTTTAAACAAATAGTAAAAGAAAGAGAATAAAAGAAAGATCTTAATAATAATAAATCATTTAATAAGTGAGTGAAGAAGTGGGTTTTTTATGTATATTTTTTCCCTTAATGGGTGACATAAAGCTTCATCTCTATGTGTTCATTTTTTCAATTTTTTGATGATATAGGTTCTCTTAAAATCTACCAGTACCCTTTTGGAAAGTTTTGTGGTCTAGGTTCCAATAAATTAGGTGGAACTATGTAATGTTTCTATTTTGACCCTTGGAATTATTTGCTTGATTTGTAAATATTATAAATGTGCGAGGTATGCTTCCTAGCGTGGAGCTCAAGGCCAAGGCCCCGCTAGTGAATGTCTGACTTGTAAATGCAAGTGTTTTTATATTTTGCGGACATGTGCCATTCGACCATGGGAAAATGTAACAGCATATAAATATTTACAATACAAATAAAATGTCCAAGAGTTGGTTATGGAAGCAACAAACATGAGGGGGCTGCGTGTATCAACTAGGGAGAGGTGAGGGGTGTGTGGGATCCAATACTTTGTATCCAAGTGTCATCTTGAGAACCCCTTGTGCCATAAATGGTAAGCAACTACCTAAGTGGACTTCCATGCTGATATTTATTTCTATTGTAAGAAAGAAGTTGGGAAATCAACTCATGAATTTAATGGAGCATGGGATGACTGCATAAATTCGTATAGTTGAGTATGGGCTCAGTTTTGGGTGCCCAGAAGTTAATGTTCCTCATGGGAATTCGTTTCCTTGCACTCCCATTCCATTATAGAGCAGTTAGACACCAATTCCGCACAAGTTATGCATTCCTAGTAAGAAAAATTACAGAAATCACAACCTAAGAAGAAGCCAGATTTAAAAGTGTCAAAAACGCCCAGAAATTTGTGTTAGTTGTGAAATCGAGTGGGTGATCCATAGACCTGAACCATGCGGCAAATTTGAGAGTGCCAAATGTTGGTTGTGGAGCCTGATCTCCAGATTCAGAGATATTATTATTTAGCCGTGTTCGTACCCCAGGTTTGGTTATGATCCCGGCACGACACTAGGGGGGTCTGGAGGCCAGCGGGTCAGGAGTTCAAGGGCAGCACCCCCGAGAAAGGGGGTTTGGGGGCAATTCCCCCGAGAAAATGGGGGTTCAGGGGCATAGCCCCCGAGGAAAATTTTTGGGGCTATTTTCGCTACCAGTTTTTGAGCCCATGGTTTTGGGTAACCCGTGGTATTTTCCCATTGTATTTCCCATATAAAATAAAGGCATTGTAACACGGCTAGGGTTGATGTATTAGGTTTTATGCATTGTAAAGATCTCTGAGATCGGAAGAGAGACTGTGAGAGAGTGTGAAGAGGAAGTGCAGCGGCTGTGCTGCAGGTTGTATCCCTTCACTTTGCTGGACATAATAATAATAAGGGACTGGCAGCTTCAGTGTGGACATAGCCCAAGTTGGGTGAACCACGATATATCTGTGTCTCTCTTGTAATGTGTATGTGTGTTGCATTTCTGTTTATTGTTATTGCTCTGCAATCCTTTTTTTCTAACACCAAAAGCCCAAAAATATGTGGGAGAACCCATATTTGGAAGCCCAAAAATTGAATTTTGTGGCTACAAATTAGTGTTTCCCGGAATAAAAAAATCCAAGAGACCATTGAAGTCTGAGAGAGATAAGAGGTTGGAATGGCTTGAGAAACCCAGCGAAGGCCACAGATATTTGAAATTCTAGCAGCCTGGACCTTTCAATGCGCACCATGAATAGCACTAGAGGGAAGGGACGCCTAAGGGACTGTGTAGTAGAGAAGGGGAGCTTTCTTGTTTTGGGTGTGGTAGGTATTGTGGGTGCCAAGGCTGGTTGAGACCAATTGAGATGCTTGTAGCTCTGTGGATGAGCTCATTGGCTTAGCATTCACCTTTGTTTCATCCTTGTATGCTTGATAAACCTAGTTATGTGTTGATTTAGCATGAGAGTATGTTTCTATGGTTGTGAGTGAGCTTGTGTAGTTCCTCCTTAGTAGATACATGGCCCAGCTTGGGGGTGGCCTCTCAGCAGAGAGATAAAGTGTTGGATAGAGTGCCTATGCATGCACAGGTGATTCGAGGCTTGCAGAAACTGGGTTAACTTTCAATGCACACCCTAAAGAGCACCGGAATGGGTGGGTACACTCGAGGGACTGTATAGAAGAGAAGAGGTGCCATCTTAGTGTTGGGTGGGGCAGGTCTTGTGGGTGAAATAGTTGTCTGAAGTCAAAGTGGGATACCTTTGGAGTTAAAGGAAGATGCTTATGCAGATAAGTGTTTGGTTTATTTTGCATCTTCTTGTTGATTTAATGTGAATATACATGTGTATATGCTTTGGTTATGGATTTGAAAATCCTAATAAGGGATGAATCCTATAAAAAAAGTGCATTTGACATGTGAATTGACTCATTGTTTGAGCATAGGTAGTGTTGGATGCAAGGACCTTGAAGGCATCTTAAGGATGTTGTTGGACATGTGGTTGTCCTAAAAAGCTCAATATGAGAAACTAACTGATTGGAAAGAGATCTAAGTGATACTAATGAAGAGAAGGAAAGGAACCATGGCATTAGCTGAAAGCTAAAGAAGCCATCCTTGGGAACCATGGCATTAGATTGACTAATGCACCCAGTACGTTCATGCGGTTGTTGAACAAGGTATTGAAGCCATCCTTGGGAAAGCTTGTCGTGGTGTACCTAGACGACATTCTGATTTTCAGTCGAACCAAGATAGAGCACTTGGAGCACATTCGGCAAGTGTTGTGAAAGTTCCAGGAAAAGAAGCTGATGGTGAACCTGCAATAATGCTTCTTCATGAAGGAAGAACTAGTGTACTTGGGATTTGTAATCTCGTGTAAAGGGTTAGTGATGGACCCAGAGAATGTGAAGGCTATATTGGAGTGTCCAGAGCCGACAAGCATGACTGGAGTGCAAAGCTTCCATGGAATTGCTAGTTTCTACAGGAATTTCATCAAGGGATTTAGTTGGATATGTTCACCTTTGACAGAGTGCATGAAGAAATGGGAGTTTAAGTGGATAGAAGCTTCCAAAAAATCTTTCAACAAGTTGAAGGAAAAGGTGACTAAGAGCCCAGTGTTAGCGCTCCCAGATTTCGACAAAGTTTTCCAAGTCGATTGCGATGCGAGTGGGATGGAAATTGGAGCAGTGTTGAGCCAAGAGGGCAGACCAATTGCATTCTTCGGCAAGAATTTGGATGATGCGAAGCGGAAATATTCGGTCTATAACTAGGATTTCTATGCAATTGTCCAAGCATTGAAGAAGTGGAGGCATTATTTGTTGCCTAAGGAATTTGTGTTGTACACATATCACCAAGCACTGAGGTACTTGAACACTCAGTCAAAGTTGAATTAGCAGAACATGAAGTGGGTCGAGTTCTTGTAGGGATATACCTTCATGTTGTCACATAAGTCGGGCAAGTCGAACAAGGTTGCTGATGCACTGAGTCGAAGAGTTTAATTGTCGAACACGACGATAGTTCAGGTAACAAGAATAGAGTCTATGAAGATAGAGTATGCGACCGACGAGGATTTTGCGAAAGCATGGAAGGTGAGTATCGAACAATGGAGTGTCAACAGAACACCATATTTGGATTATTTCATCCAAGAGGGATACCTATTCAAGGGACAACAGTTGTGTATTCCTAGAGGATTCGTAAGAGAGAACCTAATCCGAGAACTGCACAACAGTGGATTAGCAGGTCATTTTGGCATCGACAAGACCACAACGTTGGTCAAAGAAAAGTATTATTGTCCACTAATTGACGACATATGTCGGTAAGTGGCACTAGTACAAAATGAGAGATAAATGACCAAAAAAAGACCAAAATCCACATATAAATGACCAGTTTTGAGTTGGTGACCACTGGTAGCAAATATGTGGCCATATTTAGCTTGGTCATTTATAGCTTATCTTGTGATCATATATTCGGCCGTATATTTGGTCATTAATTTGGTAATATATTTGGTCATTAATTGTCACAATTAATGACCAAATTTATGACCACATTTTTTGTTACGTGATAAATGACTGCTAATTTGCTACTAGCGATTGCCAACTCAAAAGTGGTCATTTATATGCATATTTTGGTCACTTATCTCTCATGTTGTATTGGTGGTCGTTTATATGCAAATTTTGGTCTTTTTTTTTTAGTCATTTATCTATTTTTAGTGGTTTCAGAATATAAATAGGGCACGATGGAATCAAACCACCAACCTCCTGCCTATAAGGTAGGTGCTCTACCATTGAGCTAGCAACCTTAAATCCCCTCATTGTCCTCAATCACAATGCAACTTCAATCTTTCTTTAAAATAAAGTTATTAGAGCGGATAGCACGAGCATGGGAGCAGGAGCAGAAAACATAATTTTCAAAAGCTTTTGGGAGTGTTTTTTATATAATATATATTTTTATATTTGAAAAACACTTCCAGAATGTCAAATTGATTGTAGAAAAAAATGAAAATATAGATGTAACTGCTGGATTAATGATGATCATTAAAAAATTTACCACTTAGTACACATATTGATATAACATCAATCATCTAGCAATTATACTATTGTCATCAAATGATCAAACACATTGATATAACATCAATCATCTAGCAATTATACTATTGTCCCCAAATTTGAATACATTAGGTGCATAACTTGAAACAAGTACTTCTGGTTCAGATTGATGCATGTCCCTTAGTAGAACAAAACCTGAGCGTGCTGGCTTAATAGGCATGTATCTACTCCCATCAAAAAATTTGATATAGTTTTCCTGTGCTGGTACAACCCTAGCTAGATTTGTGAGAACCTCTAAAGATAACTCCACTTTAGTTTTCTTGTTAGATGTACCATCAACCTGCAATAATAACCAATAAATCAAGATTGAAAAATGTAATGTGTGTGTGTGTGTGTTTATCCACGGAAAGAGAGCACGAAAGAGAGCAATGATCAAAATTGTTGTTATTAGATACACATGCTATTGGTTAGAACTTGGACATACACACACACACACCAAAAAATGCCATATTTCTTGAAGACTCCAAGTACCCATAGACCCAAATGAGGAAGATGGATGGTAGGAAAGAATTGTACTAAGGAGTTGGAGGTATGGTTAGGAGAGGGGTACGGGTGGGTGGAATGTCATTTGTCCAAGATAGAGTATGTGTGGATATTTATTTTGATTTATATGGACAACCATATAGAGTAAATATGGGCTGGTAGTTGTACTACTTAAGGGCACTAGCGACTGCATCTGCAGTAATGTACAAGACACCGGATAAAAAATTTGGGATGATTTATGCATAAAATGAATAAAAATTTTAGCCTTTTGTTATCAATAATAATCTCCAAATTTGTATCCAAATGACCATTATCAAATCAGAATAGGATGAAGAACATTACTATTTACCAAAAAACAAGTAAACTGAGAAACAAAAAAACAAAAATCACCATTATCCCTGTATTAAATGCCACCAATATGTTATTTAGTACTTTTATGGTTCATTTTTAAAAGAAACCCCTCGTAACAAAAAGCACCTTAACAAGAACATTAATTACCTGCATTGGTTCGCCATCCTTATAACTAGAGTTTGGACCCTTTCCAAAGCCTGCACCACCATTAGCAGATATAGATGTATTACCATCATCACTAGATAATTTTTCAATTGTAGTTTTATGATCTGCTTCTTTTTTCCCTCTGGTTTTATCCCTTGCTGGTGTTGACAAAATAGTTGTTGGTATCTTTGCAGCTAAGGTAGCTGTGGGAGGTGCCATTGGGCGAGGATAGTCAAACAGTGAAGGTTTTGCATCAGATATAAATTCAAACTTTGGGGTCTTCAAGTCATATTTAAGTCCAATAAACGCAGTTGGTGTGAAAGACAGACTCAAAAAATAGATAAGTGGATACCAAATTCCAATACCAAAATTGTGTAAAGACTGCCATTCCAATAACAACAGTCATTCTATCATGTAGGATGTTGAATTAGCTATAAAAAGCATGGATTAAACCATATAACATCAATCATCTAGTAGTTATAACTTATAACATTGTCATCAAACAATCAACCATAATAGCTTTTACAGGATCTTGGCAAAGAAGGGGGGTACCATAACATTGTCATCAAATTATCAACCTAGTAAAGGAGCTTTTAGTATAGTAAAGGTAGGGAGCACCTCGGGGGTGAGCTTCCGAAGGGAGCGAGAAGGGAGCAAGCTCCATGAAGGGGGAGAAAAGGAAGGTTGGGGGGGTGCTCCCATGCAACAGAGGTTACATGCAAAGAGGTATTACATATAATAAAAGATGTTACTGGATATACTATATTCCAACATGCAATTAGATCATATTAACATTAGAAAATATTAATATGTTACATGCAAAGAGGTATGCAATAATTCACCATGGTCCAAATATGAAGTGATGGAGCATATAATAAGAGATGTTACTGAATATACAATATTACAATATGCAATGAGAACATACTAATATTATAAAACGATGATATGTTTTTAGAATGCTCATAAAGTATGTTTTATGTACAAGAAGATTTTGCACATGCCCCTAGGCTTATTGAATCCCTATGATAACTACAGTGCAATAAGCAACATCTTTTCAATCATTGATGGAACTCATTGGTATCACTTTATATATTGGTAAAATTATATACACAATTCACAGATGCCCTAGATGCAGAAGACAAAACATAAGATAAAACATATGAAGTCTAGGAGTGAACTGCTTTTCATTACATCTTTCCTCAGTTTAATGATCAGAACATCTAGAATTCAAAAGTAAAAAATTCTCTGTAAAGAAATAAGACTAATACTGTTTCAATACGCTTCCAACAAACAACAACTTTGATACTGATCCCAACAAATATTTCAATACAATGGTGTTGCATAATCATTGGGACATTGACATCTTTGGTATCCCAAAAAATAAATATTTTCCTTTCGTAAATCACACTTGGATATATTTTATCTTGAAACGTAATGCGACCATAACATCTGATGAGAATTTCAAACATCCATAATATCACCTGGGTTCAATCCCACACAACGATGACTCTTTCTTCTCAGACCATATCACAATAAACATTACTAATAACAAGTCCATTTCCTATATGGTCAGTAAAAGCCAAAAGGAAAGAAAAGTACTGGCAACAATTTGCCACCTCTCGATGCATAGGACTGGAAACCTGCATTTATAAAAAAATGTCACATGAAACCTTAAATTCTAGTTTACTAAATATATCTAGCTTACAGACGAAAGAAAATATATTGCAACTGATTCTAGTAAAATTGCACCAAAGAAAGGCCATACAAACCTGTTGGAGAATTGCAAATGCTTCAGAGAACTCATATGCCTCATTAAGCCTCCCCTAATATACATAAAAAACGTCCACAAATTCAATACAATATCCTAGGGATTCTAGGATTACACCTCAAAACATACAATATGTAAAGTATGCACTTCTGGAAAGGGAAAGAAAATTCAATGCAAAATTTTAAAAATGCATTCTTAACAAAGAGGTCCAGTCTATTGCAATTTGAAAAAATATCATACTTCTCCTAAGTGAAGTTTGCTAGTTTCTATAAGATCACGGGCATGGGCACAAACAGGGGTAGAGTGCTTTGCTACTGCATGCATGTCCAATATGTCTGATGTTTTGAATGGAGCCTCCGCATCAAGCTCATATATCCGTGTAGCAATAGTTAAACCAACCTGACAGAAGCACAGGCTCCCATTTAAAAGCTTTATAGACAATATTTGACTAATATAATATTATAAGAAATTAAGAACCCCATATTGGAATTATAACACTACAGTTATAGTTACAACTTAAAAGACATCTTGCTTGCATAAAACATACAGTTGATAATCATATCTAGCATTTTATTTTTCAAAGGAGGGTTGGGGGATGCTCCCATGCAACAAAGGTTACATGCAAATAGGTATTACATATAATAAAAGATGTTACTGGATATACTATATTCCAACATGCAATCAGATCATATTAACATTAGAAAATATTAATATGTTACGTGCAAAGAGGTATGCAATAATCCATGATGGTCCAAATATGAAGTGATGGAGCATATAATAAGAGATGGTACTGTATATACAATATTATAATATGCAATGAGAACATACTAATATTATGCTCATATGGATCATTAAGAAATTGAATTATACTTGAAATGGGGAACTTTGATCTGGTGAGGAACTTCTCGGTCTTATTGTTTTAGTTTTCTCATACAAATTGTTTTAGCATGATCATATACATAAACAACACAATATATTTTACGTATAAATGAATTCATGCAAGATAAGCACGTGAACTAAGTAAGTTTGTCCCATATTTCATGAAAATATAAAAGTGAAAGTGAATTTGTAGACGCAAACATTTCGTTCCAAAAGCAAACCAATCGAATTCGAAGTCGCTGGCACTGGATTGCTTAGCTTTTTGAATTTAATAAGTCTACTGCATCCCATCAATGAAATGAAATGAAACGAATTATTGTTCCAAAAGTTGGCGGCTCCGAAGAATCGAATCACTGTTTTATTGCTCAAGTTATTTGAATCACTACAAAGTGAAACTCACTCAATTATTGCAATCCGCAATAAAATCAATTGAATCTAAATTAAAGAATAGAACTTGGAAGTTGCTTACTGTTGTGATAACATGACATGAACCAGATAAATAAATAGTAGGTAGAAATGGTCAAATATTGTCCATCCATCTCATCTCGACAGATCGCGCAGCTTTTATTTTGATTAATTTTAGACGCAGTACAGGTACGTCCTCACTCCAACCCTAATTTCATTTGATCTCCTCTCTTTCTGGAGGAGAATCAGGCAGTCACTGCAAAAGCAAAATATCGCCAATTAATTTACACTAACAAAGATTCGATGAAACCATTTACACAATTATATACTGAGAAATTCTACGGTAAGCCAGCTGAAATCCAAGATGTTATCTGGCTTGCTGGCTGCGCCCAAATTAATTAACAGAATCTGGCAACAATAACAAAAGTACCTTCGAATTAGTAGACTGGTGGCGGTGGAGGAGACTTATAGCTGTAATATGGTGGAAGAGGAGGGGACTTGTTTTTAGAATGCTCATCAAGTATGTTTTATGTATAAGAAGATTTTGCACATGCCCCTAGGCTTACTGAATCCCTATGATAACTGCAATGCAATAAGCAACATCTTTTCAGTCATTGATGGAACTCATTGGTATCACTTTATATATTGGTAAAATTATATACACAATTCACAGATGCCCTAGATGCAGAAGACAAAACAGAAGATAAAACATATGAGGTCCAAGAGTGAATTGCTTTTCATTACATCTTTTCTCAGTTTAATGATCAAAACATCTAGAATTCAAAAGTAAAAAATTCTCTGTAAAGAAATAAGACTAATACGGACATTGACATCTTTGGTATCCCACACAATAAATATTTTCCTTTCGTAAATCACACTCGGATATATCTTATCTTGAAACGTAATGCAACTATAACATCTAATGAGAATTTCAAACATCCATCATATCACCTGGGTTCAATCCCACACAACGATGACTCTTTCTTCTCAGATCATATCGCAATAAACATTACTAATAATAAGTCCATTTCCTATATGGTCAGTAAAAGTCCATTTCCTATACGGTGAGTAAAAGCCAAAAGGAAAGAAAAGTACCAGCAACAATTTGCCACCTCTTGATGCATAGGACCAGAAACCTGCATTTATAAAAAAATGTTACATGAAACCTTAAATTCTAGTTTACTAAATATATCTAGCTTACAGACGAAAGAAAATATATTGCAACTGATTCTAGTAAAATTGCACCAAAGAAATGCCATACAAACCTGTTGGAGAATTGCAAATGCTTCAGAGAACTGGTATGCCTCATTAAGCCTCCCCTAATATACAGGAAAAATGTCCACAAATCCAATACAATATCCTAGGGATTCTAGGATTACACCTCAAAACATAAAATATGTAAAGTATGCACTTGCGGAAAGGGAAAGAAAATCCAATGCAAAATTTAAAAATGCATTCTTAACAAAGTGGTCCAGTCTATTGTAATTTGAAAAAATATCATACCTCTGCTAAGTGAAGTTTGCCAGTTTCTATAAGATCACGGGCATCGGCACAAATAGGGGCAGAGTGCTTTGCTACTGCATGCATGTCCAATATGTCTGATGTTTTGAATGGAGCCTCAGCATCAAGCTCATATATCCGTGCAGCAATAGTTAAACCAACCTGATAGAAGCACACCCTCGCATTTAAAAGATTCATAGACAATATTTTACTAATATAATATTATAAGAAATTAAGAACCTCATACTGGAATTATAATAGTACAGACATCTTGCTTGCATAAAACACACAGTTGATAATTATATCTGGCATTTTATATTTCAAAGAATACAAATGTGAGCAAAATCTCCATCTCTGTGAAAAACCAAAACCAAAGCTGGTGTATTGGGAAAACAATGTCTCCACAACAGACACAATGATTCATCGTCTAATGTTATTCAAACATAGTCTGCTATGAATTGCAACCGATGGAAAATACAAAAATATACTACAAAGACAAGCTGCAGACAAATACAGAACAAAAGATTCACACAAAATAGATATGGACAAAAAACAAAAGAATGGATCTTAGACTAGTTGCAGTTTCTTCAGTTGTTTCAACAGCACCTGAGTTTACCCAGCATCCTATCAGCACCAGTATCAGTAGAGGAAGAAGCTGATACGGGTTTTAGACAGTGGTTTCTTTAGGACAAGGATACAAAAACAACAGGATCAGTACTAGTCCTAAGGTCTCCTCATCCTAGAAATAAAGGGATATGGGCAGATCAGGATTAGTCATCTGGATGACTTCTGGGGTATAGCCGATTTACGGGAACATCAGTATCAGGAGTAGTTGAGAATGAATTTTATCTATTTATAAAACCTCCTCAAATGCCTGAACCGTGCAGTTTCTCGCATGATTATAACAAGGACTAAGTAGTCAGCTGCTTGATGATTAGTTGCTAACTAAGCCAGTTGCTTGAGGAACCGGCTGGACAATGGCTAGATGTGTTTCTAGAATGTTCCTAGCCCATAAGGGAGTAGATAGCTCTAGGAGACTTCGATTTATAAGCTACAGGTAAAATCGGGGTCGTAGGAGATCGTAGAATAGTGTAGGATGTTGTTGGGAGTGTGTAGAAGTATGTAGAAGGGTGTACAGTATGCGCAACATGGTAAGTTCAGAAATAAAAGGTAGCGTATAAAGATGATAGAGAGAGTTGGCCTATCCATCCAAACTGTAAATTCGCTAGTGCAAGGGTTGTTGTTTACTGTAAATGTCTATGAATTGATTCCTACAGCTCTGGAGCTAGAGATCGAGGTAACAAAGGTACAAGAAGCTGTGGAATAAGTTGATCAGCTAATAAATTTCAGGATGCATAAAATATGTCTTAGAACAAGAGTTTTGCACCAGATACTAGTGTTAAAACCCCTAAAACTATCAAATAAAGAAAACCAAAACCCCTAAAACTGTCAAATAAAGAAAACCAGACAAAAATAAAAATAACCTTAATAGCACAGAATATAACAAGGCTTAATTGGTAGAAAAGAAAATTTTTATCAAACGCGTTGAAGGTAGGCCATAAACCCTAATTTATATCACTAAAGCAACATGTAACACTTAAATTCTTGAAACCCTAAAATGAAACCTTAAAAACCAAAGCAAATAGAACAAGGGCCTCCAAAATTTTAATCGATCTGCTTGGATTCAAGAAATAATCAGCAGATTTCATAGAGACATAATCCTCAAATCATCAACCTGTTGAAAAAATAATTATTATACAAAAAAAACTACAAATAGAAGGGTAAATTCGCAGATTAACCTGTAATGGAGCCAATTCCAGTTGAAATTCCTTCAAAGTTGCAGAACGAACAGGGGGCTCAACGATCTGTGGAATCGAACTCCGGACTTTTAACCTTCGATTGCTTCTTTCTCTCTCTCTATTAATCCCTTTCTACATTGTGTTTGCAATTTTGGAGGGACATTCATATATTCCAAAAATCATTTAAATATAATTAATTTAATATGTTTGTTTGAATTCCAAGTTCCCATGTCTAACCATTATAGAGAATGCATGATTTCCTAATGTTTATATTGACCTTATTATTATTATGAAAAATATAAATAGTTTTGTGAATTTTTAAATTTTATGATTTGAAGTTTTTTATTTGGCTAAAAAATTATGATGAGACTTAATAGCCCATTGGAATCATTTCTTGTGTTTTTCATAGTAAAAAATTATTTAAGAAAATTAAATTTTAAAATTTTATGAATGTGTATGGAAATATTTATATTTATGTTGTTGTTTTTTATGTGAGTAATAATAATAATCATCTGTTTTTAAGGCCACAACCAAGCCACATATTAATTTGGTGTATGTCGAAAATTTAAGAGACTACCGAAATGGTCAAACGACGATGGTTTTGTTGAAATAAAATATGAACACGGCCAGTACAATAAGATGAACGGAGTGACACTAACTTCAAGACATTACAATTCCAAAAGGGAAAGACGACAAATATCTAAGACTCGACTCAACTACATGTACAAGAAGAACTCATCTATCACTTGATAAACTATATGCAAGACATGATGTATTATTTAGATATCAACTCACCACACCCAAGGCACTAATTAGTAGAGAAAACCCTAAATGAGTATCTCAATGATTCTCCTATCATCTAACACAATAGGTATCGGGATGGCCTCAAATAAATGATCCCTTAGAAGACATGTATTGAAAAATAATCCAAATTGTGTACTATTCACAATTTACTAAATTTTAACACTGCAGATGGATTTGGAGACCTAGGGGGTTTCCGAATCCATCTGCAGCGTTAAAATTTAGTAAATTGTACAATTTCATTATCAAAATTATAATTTTCCATTGCTGGAATGACACAACTAAAAATGACCAATTGTTATGTGGTCATTTTTAGTTTAGTTCTTATCTTCTAACCAAATTGGTCATTTATCTTGGTCATTTTTAGTTTAGTTCTTATCCCATGATCAAATTGGTCATTTATCTTGGTCATTTTTAGTCAGTTCACTTAAAATTTTACAATTTTGGCCATTTATCCCTTCAAAAAGCTGTGGTGACCAAATTTTTTGGTCGCCTGGTCACTTATCTCTCATTTTGTACTAGTGTGGGTACGACAATGTCGAGTTTTCCAATTGGAACAAGGAAGGAGTAAGAATACGAGGTTGTATATGCCATTACTAGTGCCAAATACCCCATGGGAGCACTTGAGCATGGATTTTGTGCTAGGATTGTCGAAGACACAATAGGGAAGCGACTCAATCTTTGTTGTAGTCGAATTTTTTTTGATGATGGCACACTTTATTCCGTGTTGGAAGACAAGTGACACCACAAGAATTGTTGTACTATTATTCAATGAGATATTCGAATTGCATGGGTTGCCAAAGAGTATAACGTCAGACAGAGATACCAAATTTAGGGGACATTTCTGGAGAACCCTATGGAAGAAACTGGACACAAAGTTACAGTTTAGCTCGGCATATCATCCACAAACAGATAGATAGACCGAGGTGGTGAACAAAAGTTTGGGAAACCTTCTGAGGTGTTTGACGACCGACAGACCCAGAAAGTGGGAGAATGTGTTGGTGCAAGCATAGTTCGCATACAACAATTTTGTGAATTGTTCGATAGGTTTGATCCCATTCCATATTGTTCAAGGACGAAGCCCACATGGAGTCGTATATTTGGTCGAAATACCGACAGAAATCAAGAAAAGCGTGGATGCAAAATCATTCGCAGAGCATATGAAAGAAGTGCATGAATATGTGCGAAAGCACATTGAGAAGAGTGATGCGGCATATAATTTGAGGGCCAACAGAAAGAAGAGGCTACAGTCATTCAACGAAGGAGACTTAGTCTATGCACATTTGCAGAAGGTGAGACTTTCGACAGGAACATACAACAAGATGAAGCTGAAGAAGATTGGACCATGTAAGATTCTGAAGAAGATTTCAGACAATGCTTATGTGTTGGAGCTGCCGAAGGACTTGAGCATTTCACCAACGTTCAATGTCTCAGATCTGTACAAGTTTGAAGAAGTTTCAACCAGCAGAAGCATGGAAGTGTCGAACATCGACTGGACAATGCAGATTCTAGTTCAACACAAGGAGGAAATCGCTGAAGTGTTAGAGGAACGTGAAGTTGGACAGATGCGAAGTTCATGAAAGAAAGAATACTTAGTGTGATGGAAAGATGATGAGTTGCAGGAGATGACATGGATTTTCGAAGAATAGTTCAGGAGACTGACGAATCAGTTGAGTTCTTTTTCATCTTGGGAGTCTGATGTAGGAGCATCGGGGCCTAGGCGGAAAATTTGAAGATGATCGATATGAGAAGTCGACCAGAGGGAGTGTCGACGACCACTAGTGCAAAGGAAGATTGGTTGTCGAAGCCAAGCAGTCGAGCCGGAAGCTGCCAATATGCAGTCGACAGAAGGAGAGGAAGGTTAAAAGTCGACATGTTGTCGAATCGCACTTGAATCGCGACATCGACAGGTTAAGGCGGAATCCAAGCGTGGAGGAAGGGGCTGACTGGCGAAGGCTTAGAAGCGAAAAGAAGCCGACAGATAAATTGACGGATGATAGAAGGCAGTATGGTCAAGGTCAGTGATGGGACCGACTACTGTAGCAGTGTCAGAGAAGTTCAGAAGTCAAGGAGAGTACTTGGTATTTTTTCGGGGTTGCTAAGGAAGTTATGAGAAGTTATGAAGGTGGTTGGGATCATGAAAAATGTCACCACGGGAAGAGGTTGTGCAGCACGACAGATGGCACTGACAACTGTAGGTCTATAGGACCTGTAGGATTCGGCAGACGAAGGAAGAGTGTCTCAAGGAACGGAGTGGGCCTCGGGATGAGCAACAGAGCAGAGTGGAGAAGAAGACTAGTGCGCAGGAACATAGGATTCAATTCAGTTCGATCAACAGAGGATCAAGGAGAGAAGAGATCATTTATCCATAGCTCAGTGAGCGATTGCATGCAGTAGAGGCCGTGAGAGGGACGAAGATTGCACACACAGAGAACACACATTTACTTTTGTACATTGTATCAGGCTAAGGATGAATAGTGTTAGTTCATTTGCTTTGTAATTCACATTGTAATTTGATTTGAAGTAATAGAAGCCAGCTTCTGGCATCTTGTTTACACCAAGTCTGTGTGAGTGTTGTGTGTAATGTGTTATTGTTAAGCAAGAAGGTCCAACCGACCGACCTTGCACCAAAACTAGAGGAAAAACCCTCGTAGAAGCTCTACGAGCACTCCATAAGGATGTCATAGATTCTATCACTGCTAATAACCTCATTAAGCAGTAAGATAGCACTATTTTTCGATGTACAAACTGGTAGTGTAGCATGGGAGAGCTCTGCACAGAGCCAAGCTCCACCGCAACAGCATAACGTATGTTGCAAAGAAACAATGGTGAATGAACCACAGCGTTTCTTGACAAAACCTTGGAGAGGTGGTTTATGATCTCTAGACAACAATGATCAACGAAACAGAGTATGCCACGCGAAGAGGCTAGCCTGGTACAGCCTACCTGCATTAAATTCCATCACATGGCTTCACCAACCAAGTCTACGTTGGCACCTTACGGTGGTCCTACATTAACCAATGCATATCACAATTATTAATGTATGAAATCATATCATATAGTTCGTAGATTCTCATTTAATACAACGTATGATATAACATTGATAGCGCAGAGATTACATAGGACCATAGTTAATACTATGATCATAGCATAGATTTCATAACAAGTAATACAATTTCATATAGTTTGTGTTGCGACTTACAAACATAGGAATCAAATTATATATGCATAGGATTGTGCATAGTTTCAATTACATGGTTATATTAATACAAAGCGCTAAGAGCATAACGTTTGTACCATGTGCATAGTTTCATAGGAATTGTGTTATATGGATATGGTGGTTATGTTTATATTAGGCTCGAGGAGCATAAGTAAATAGAGCCTGTACATAGTTTATAAGTTAGGATGCAAATCATGGATGGGGTTGACTATGGTAGAAATACCATAAGTCAGACCTTCCACCTAATCATCACATAGGTTATAAAATAACGAGTTTGTAATTATAACATGGTCTGAGATTCTTAATACCATAATGGAAGTAGTAGTAGGTTGATAGCTTAAAATGGGCCATGGAATGGCCATTAAGCTAGAACAATAATAATGATCTTCGGATTATAAGTTATGATGTTTAAAAATATAAACAGTAATCATAATGGATTACGATAGCCGGTAATAATAACATGTAGTCGTCAAACTAAGGCTGACTTTTATTCCGCAAATTACTTTAAGTAAATATATGACGCATGCATGGATTACATAAATACAAGTTATACCTTATAGACAGATGATGCTGAGTCACACAACATCCTCTTTGTTTTGCATACCTGCGACATAAGAATTAATGTCGTCAACATACTCATATAAAAAAAATTAAAATTTTGGTAAATTTGGGGTTGTGACAAGCAATTTCAAATTGGGATGCTACAAAATTTTTTCCTCTTCCCATGTGGCATCCTCACTTGGAAAATATTTCCATTGTACCAAATATTCTCTTATGGTTTTGCTCAATTTCCTTTATCTTGTCTTCAAAATCTTTTTTGGAATGTGTATGAGTTGTCCTTCATCATCTAATGGAGGGAGGATTTCTGAAATAGAAATTTGTTGACCAATATCCTTCTTAAGGTATGAAACATGAAATACATTGTGGATTTTGCTACCTTCCGGAATTTCTATCTCATAAGCTACCTCCCCAACCTTTCAAACTATCTTGTATGGACCATAAAAACTTGGTTTAAGCTTTTCTGATCCTTTCCCTTTTAAGGTGGTTTTCTTATATGGCTGCAACCTCAAATAAACCAAATTATTCACTTGAAATTTTCTTTCCTTCCCATGTTTATCCACATATTGTTTTTGTTGATTTTGGGCAACCTGCAAATTGTCTTTTAAAAGCTTCAAAATCTCTTGACTTTCCTCAACCCAATATTTATCTTTTGGATCTCTACTATCACCAAAAATGTGATCAACAAAGGTGAGTGCTTCATAACCATAAAGCGCTTTGAAAGGAGACATGCCAATGGAAATATGGAAAGTAGTATTGTAGCAAAACTCACCCAAATGTATCCATTTAACCCATGCTTTTTGCTGCTCACCAACATAGTTCCTCAAGTAACCCTCCAACCATTGGTTCACCCTTTCTATTTGGCCATCAGTTTGAGGATTATATCTTGTGATAGGATTCAATTGAGTGCCCACCAACTTGAAAGAGTTCTTTCCAAAAAGCACTCATAAATATGCTATCCCTATCACTCACAATGTTTTTTGGAAGACCATGCAATCTGAAAATATCTCTAAAGAATAGCTCATCCACTTGTGCAGCAGTAAAAGATGATGTAGTATCAAATAAATGAGCAAATTTGGTGAGTCTATCCACCACAACATAAATACAATCCTTACCAAGAGACTTGGGAAAACCTGTGATGAAATCCATTGAGATGCTTTCCCATTTTTTCTCTAGATTGGGAAACGGTTGTAATAGACCAACATGATGGGTGTATTCAACTTAATTTTTTCTAACATATCTTGCGTTCATTCACATACTTTAAAACATCTCCTTCATCCCTTTCCAAGAGAACCTTTGTCTTAATTGCCTATATGTTTTAAAGAAACCATGATGGCCTGCTAAAGGAGAATCATGAGCTTCCTTCAATATCTTGTGCTTTAGGTTTGAACCATGAACTAAGTATATTCGGTCCTTATATTAGATTAGGCCATTCAATATCTTGTATCTATCATCTCTTTTGACGCCATCTAACACATCACAAGCAAATCTATCTTTGGCATACTCTACTATTAGCATATCTTTCCAATCTTTTGAAATGTCCATAAGGGAAAATGAAAGTCTCCTAAACAATGCATCTACTACAATATTATTCTTCCATTTTACATATTCAATGTCAAAATCAAAAGCTTGGACCTTACTTACCCATTTTTGTTTCCTTTCATTGAGATCCTTTTGTGTGAGGAAGTGCTTTAAATTGTTATGATTAGTTTTGACGTTCCCCACCAGATATTGTCTAAACTTGGCCAAGGCATGCATGATGGCTAACATTTATTTGTCATATATGTAGTAGAGCTTCTTATGTGGCTGAAATTTTATGCTCTCAAAATATTTGGGGTTTTGATTTTTCTTTAGTACCGCCCCTAATCCTTCCCCTGATGCATCACATTCCAAAACAAATGGTTTAGAAAAATCTGGTAATGCAAGTACTGGACAACTACTCATTACCTCTTTCATTCTTTGGAAATCCTTTTCAGCCTCTTCATCCCATTTGAAAGCATCTTTCTTGTTTAAATCAGTAAGGGGAGAAGTTAGTCTGGAAAATCCCTTCACAAACTTCCTATAGTAAGTGCATATCCCAATGAAGCCTCTCAATTCAGTGATGTTCTTGGGTGATGCCCATTCAAGAATAGCCTTTATTTTCTCGAAGTGCACATTTACTCCATCTTTCCCAATGATGTTCCCATGACACAAAATTTCTTTCAACCCAAACTCACACTTGGACAACTTAGCAAACAAAGATTGTTCATGCAAGATTTTCAATACAACTTTGAAATGGTGCAAATGTTCCTCCCATGTCTTACTGTAAATCAAAATATCATCAAATAAAACCAAAACAAGCTTACGTTGCTGCTTGCAAAATATTGTTTTCATGCATGATTGGAAGGTGGCTGGAGCATTCGTCAAACCAAAAGGCATGACAAGAAATTCGAAGTGACCATAGTGACATCTGAAAGTAGTTTTCTACACATCCTCCTCCTCCATTCGAACTTGATGGTAACCAGATCTACGATCAATTTTGGAAAATAACTTTGCTCCAAATAGATCATCCATGAGATCATATATCTTAGGGATGGGATATCTACTCTTTATTGTCTTCTTGTTTAGAGCTCTAAACTCAATGCACATCCTTAGGGTTCCATCCTTTTTCTTCACCAAAACAACTGAAGAAGCATAGGGAATTCAGTTTGGTCTAATGAGTCCCAATCTCAAGATCTCTTGAATAGCCTTCTCAATCTCATATATGAAGCTTTGTGGGAGTCTATATGGGGTTATTTGTATAGGTGAAGTACCCACCTCCAAAACAATGGTGTGCTCAACTCCTCTGTCAGGTGGCCTTCTAGGAGGAAGGTCTCCAAAAACCCTTTCATATTTGTGTAGCAGTTTCCTTATCTCCCTTGGATGTTCTGCAATATTTATGTTTGGATTGGGGGAAGTGATGAAACATTCAGCAACCCATTCAATTTCCCCATGGACCTCATACTGTGGGAAGACACCAATTGATTCGGATAGGTGTGAATTCCTCTCACTACCCTTTGTTTCCCTTCTGAATCCTTGAACTTCATTTCAGGTATTTGGTAATTCACTGTATTTTCTCCTATATAGTACAACCATTGTACTTCAAAAACCAAATTTGTATCAGCAACATCCACCACATAGAAGCTATCAGTAAATGTGTAATTTCCTATGGTAAGAGCTTTGGAATCCATGTTTTGCATTCCATAGAATTGTTGCCTAGAATGATGACTGTGAACCCATCGAATGATTCAGTAGGTAAATTTCTCCTATCCACCAAGGCTGCATCAATGAAGTTATGATTTTCTCCTCCATCTACCAATACCGAAACTCTTTTCCTTTGTACCACTCCCTTGCATCAAATGGTGTGAAAACGAGGCACTCCTAAAAGCACTTCCATTCTCCCTTTTTCGAGCGATGGGTGATCTTCTTTTGTTGTGTCAAATCCTTCTTGGGCTGAAAGATGTTCTTCTTCCTCCATGTCCCCTTCAACTTCATCATCAGAAAATAATTCAATGGATTGTGCTTTCCCTTAGCACATTTATGCCCTGGTACCCATGGTTGGAAGCACGTGTAACATAGTTTCTTTCTTCTGAGTTATTCCTTGCTTGGTCCCTCTTTCTTGTCCTTTCTAAATGCATATTTTTTCCATCGTTTCTTGTCAAATATGAAATTGGAAGGAAATTTGGACTTGGGAGGATACTTTGTCTTGGGTAGCACATTTTATAGATCTCTTGCCAAGTTCATGGCATATTTCAATGAAGTAGGTTTGTGAGATTTAACTAAAACTTTCAAAGGTTCAGCCAAACTTTCAGTAAAGAGCAATACCAATCAAACCATAGATATATCATCCACCTTAACTGATAGTTTTTGAAATTCCAACATGTACTCATCAAGGGTTCCAGTTTACTTCAACTGTGCTAGTTCCTTGAAAGGAATTTTGGGGTCTTTTTTCTCAAATATTTAAAATAAATTGTTAATAAATTCTTCATATGTTGTGACCTGATCATGTACCAAGTTTTTAATTCCATGGAACCACCAATCATTGGCTTCTCCCTCAAGATTCAAGATAGCCATTTTTATAGCATCCTCTTCAACCATTGGATTAAGTTGAAAATATACATCTAACTTTTGTATCCAAGTATTTGCAAAACTTTGAGATGAGCCATCAAAGGTAGGAAGGGGAATTTTACCTATGGCATAATTCAATTCTTTATTTTGAAAAGGATTTCTATTACCGCCTCTCATTTTGAGCTTGTTTGAGACAATAACGAATTGATCAAATGGTAAGGTCCTTCTACAATCTTCACTCAACTGCTGCCATTCTGCTAGAACTTCATGCATTCCATATTATATGTTAGAATCCTCTTTGAGCTCAATAAACTTAGGTGTTGTATCTCTTGTTGATCTTTGAAATTCATTGGGTCGATTATGAGGCCCTGTCTTTGAGAAAATGTTTTCACCAAATGCCTTCTTTTCCTTGAAAGGAGAACTAATGCTGCCTCCTAGTGCCAATTTGCTTCCAATTTGAATAGCCATCAATTCAAACCCTTGCATTATATTCCTTGTAATGTCTTCAAAAAACAGTTTCATGAACTCCTCTTTCTCTTCCATCTCTGAGGTTCCTTTATCATCCTTAGTCATAGTTTCAACAGAGTGCACCTCTTCTCCTGCTTCTTCCTCTTCACCAAGGGTACTTTCAGTTTCAGTTTATAAGGGTGGAAGATTCCTTCTATACCTCATAAATGGTCACCCAAATCAGGTTCAAGGACCATGCTCTGATATCACTTGTAGTGTCCCTTTTTTATCAATTTGGAAAAAAATGCAATTTTTGGTCAAATTCGAACCTTGGACTAGTGACAACTCAAGTGCTTCCAAATGACTCCTAAGGATTTCGAATTAGGTATGAGAGTGTTTGAAGGTTATTTTGACATAAAAATGAACCTAATGGGTGCTTAGACACCATCAAAATACTTCTGCAACCTTCATTTGAATTCAGGAAAAAAATGAGAAATTTACTAGTAATTTCGATGTTCAAACCACCAAGGGTAGGGGTCATAAATGGCTTCCCAAATGCCATACGACCCTCCCAAATTTCAGAATAGAGACATGTGATACTTATATGACTTCAATGGGAACCCAAATGCATCATTAATCAGTTCCTAAAGGCTATTTCAACTTCCATAAAACATATATTTGTAAACATGTCATGACATAGGGAGGAATGTGAGAAAAACGTTATAACTTGCTATGAAATTTGAGATAAATGTCCCAAGGACCTGCATAAGGTATATGAAACTTATTCAGTACATTATTGGCTCTCCAAAAATCCCTTACAACCACATATATTGACTGAAACAATTTGATACCAAACAACTTCAACTCTTACAACAAGATATGTGGGAAAATGGCACCATTCATACATAGTTTGGCATTTACACATAGTTTCACTTGGATATTCGACCTGAGGTTCATATGAGCATAAACTATAGAGTGTAGACATCATATTACAAATAATTTGGGCCCCTTTTACTTCCCCAAATAGATCAACATCTCACCATGTGTTCCCTTCCTCCAAGAGCAAAAATATAGAGAGAAAAGTGAGAGAGATGTGGGAACAAGTTGAAGGAGAAATGGTCATGATCATCCCTATAGATTCAACCTGTAAACAAATGTCTTCATAAATATCCAATGGAAGGTTTGAATGGCCTCTCCAATTTCCAATTAGGATGGGAATCTTGAACCCTCAAAATTGGTACTAAGGCAATAAGGATAAACATCCACCTTGCATGGACAAGCTATGCTCTCCAATTTTTCCAATATGAGAAATGATCAAAAGCTGCTTTCCTTCTTTATTATTGTCTTTTATTAGTTTCCCAAGACCTCCATGGCTCGAATTCCCTCCAATAGATTCATCCCAACTCGAATTAGGGAGAGATTCCCATGACTGCCACTTGTCCAACAATTCCTAGAATTTCTCTTCCATCCATTCGAATGGGGGGAATATTTGATGCCATAACTCCCTTGTGCACCCTCTTGGAGGTTATTTTTATCCCTGACATGTCATATAGGTCATATTTCAGCAATCGGGTCTGATCCTTTTCATAAGTGTCATAGAATATTCATCATGGTTGTCATAGAAGCTAGGGAATCTAACCCAAGTGTCACAATACCTCTAAGATGCCTCTTCCTCTTCCATGGGATTTACTCTTCCACTCAAATTAGACCCTCATTGAGTCATGCCAAGTATAATGCCCTTCCAACTCCCCCAAGAACATTAGAATCCACCTTGGATTCGAATGGGTGAGAGTAGGATGCCATGTGGCATGGAGAATCTTTCTTTGTGTGGATCCCACACCACCTATGCGCCCTCATGACCAAGTCCCACCTTATTTTCTTATTGATAATATTTATTTAACCCATTTTAATATATATTTTTCAAGCTAATGTCCATTTGGGGTCCTATATCTCCCTTATTCCAAGTCTAAATGTTTCCACCCCCAACCTAGGGAACTAGTAGATTGGTGGAATTTTTCCTTTCATGAGATTTATTTGGATGGGGACATTACATGATATGTTCTTGATATTTCTCAGGAATCTCTTTCAGCTGCAATTCCTGTTTCTCATGAATAATATAGTCAACTCTTCCAAATGTTCTTCTTTTATCTTGTCTATTTCTTGCTTATGATGATCTTGAAACATGGCAATAAGGAAACTGTGTTGTTATTTGAGTTGCCTAGTTTGTTGTTGTTGCTCTACTTCAGTAAAAGACTTTTGATTTCTTAATTTTTCCTATAAAGACATTACTTGTGCTTTTTTCTTCTCTAATTCTCTAAAAGCTCATTGATAGACCATGTATTAACATTTACAAAATATCCTAAAGAAGAAGTTGTTTCCATATCAATATTTTTTGAGTCTTGCTCTGTAGCATTCCATACCAAAACCTGTTTTGATTATTCTTTTTCAAAACTCTTTATTTTCCTTTTTGTCAATATTTTCCCATATTGAGTTTCCTGGTTCCTTTTTGTCAATATTTTCCCATATTGAGTTTCCTGGGTACATCGTGTTTTATGTTCAAAGATTTCAGTGGTGAACAATGTCATATTCTTTCCTCGGATTATCAACAATAGCCATTTTTTTTCTTTTTAGTCGACGTTTCAATTCCACATCAGGAATATCTATCGATTGAAAGAGTTTGCGACCAACTTTATCAATACAATGATGCAGAATGAGAATAGTTTCAACAAAACACGTCAGTTGTCCAAGAGTAATCATGGTAATAAGAAATTAGGGTTTTAAAGAGAAATTTTCTAAAATAGAGTATAAAGCTTATCTTAGTCATATTTAAATTGTAATAAGATTGTAATTAATATATTATAATGGAATGAAATTATTTATGGAAAGATTTTAAAGTAAACCTAATTTCTTAAATAAATTAAGTTGCTGAAGGTGTAAAAACAAATACAAGTTATATTTTGATTTTCCTTGATTTAGATTAAGAATATAATTCTCTTACAATTTTAAAATAAACTAATGGGCTAAAGGCTTTCTAATTTATGTTTGACATGATTTGAGATTAATGTATAATATGTTTCTTTAATTGCAAACTAGGTTATTAATTAGGGTAATGATTGATTATTAGGTTATTTATTAGGGTTGTCATAAATTGGCGAGCCTTATTAAACAAACAGACTCGCCTTTAAAGCGAGCATGTCAAGTGTCATACCCATCCATGACATGAGGTGTAGATGTTCATGGAATCCACTGGCTCCGGCGACAGAAAAAATCGATGTCCAATGCCTTGACAGTATTTACTGCTGGCCGATGGCAACACAGAGGAGGAAAACGTCATCACAAAACTACGGCAGCATAGAGGAGGAAAACATCAACACAAAAGGATTTGAATTTGAATTTTAGAGGGAATATCATTGCTAGAACTTTTAACCCCGTTCCATTTATTTAAATTTGAAATTGAGCATGATTGATTAACGCCCGTCCATTCCATTCATTTAGATTTGGATTTGAATGTGAGCAGGGTCGTTGCTGGAACTTCTTAAGCATGCTGCATGAGCCATCAGTGACATAGCCCAAAGCCGGCTCATGCTGTTGTATTCAACACTATGGAGATGTGCACAAAAAATCACGGGGAAGATGCAGATGCATTGTGTTCAAAAGTTATGCCCCTTGATTCTGTAGGTTTTGTATTTAAAGATGCAGATATTCGTGAAGACCTTGACCGGCAAGACCATAACTCTTGAGGTGGAGAGCTCCAATACCATTGACAACGTGAAGGCAAAGATCCAGGACAAAGAGGGGATTCCACCCAACCAGTAGCGTCTCATCTTTGCCAGTAAGCAACGTCTCATCTCTTACCGTTCTTCTAGCTACTAGAGCGCTAGAAAAGCCATCCAATATGAACCAGAAAGTGAGTACAAGGTTAACTAATACTTATGTTAACCTTGGCATTATGAAGGAGAAAATGCCGTATTCTACATTTCCCTCTTCGCCTCCTATGCCTCCAGCCATGTAGCCTTCTAGAGCTTCGAAAGCCAGGACTGTGACTCCTCTACCTTCCGCGTCTTTATACCTCAAAGATCTTATAAGTAGCTTTGTCCAGTTATCACGGCGGGCATCATTCATTGGAATGCAGATGCAAATAGGCTCCCCTGCAAGGATGCATAAGGCTACTGTGATAATTTCATCAAGAATTTCAGGTACCACCTTGGAGTCACTCTCTCTCAGCTTTTATCCGTCATCAGACTGCTCCAGAGGCAACAGGCCCTCTACACGCAACAGGTCATCCTTGCACCCGTGGCAGCCTTTTCTGAGACAAGTGAGACATGGGAGTAGGCAGCGGGAATTAGAAAGTAGTTTTCAATGTCTCAGATATCCAAAGAGAAAGTATCATCGTGAACTCTTCCACAGTCCAAAATACAATGCAGTGGCACTCAAGACCGCATTTACACGGCTCCACATCAACTCCTGCATTTCGTAAAGGAATTGAAGTAGGACCGAATCCACAATAGGGGCAATGGATTTCATGAATTGCCTGATGGACCAATTGGGTGGTGCCATTTGACAGGATAATAACAGATGTTTTAACCCGTCTTTTCCCTGGTCTGCATGTGGTCAGTCCATGTCCATCTTCAATCCCTTTTATGTTGTAGAGTTTGCGACTGAGACTATCAAGCACATCTCGGGCAGCCATTTCTGATTAGGCTTGCGGAAAAAATTGCTAAATTACCTATGCATGTAACCAGTCACACCTTCTCTTACGTCAAATTGGGCGAGACCAAAACATGTAAACCATCCCAACCAACAAACCAACTGAATAACCAATGATCGCATGTTGCCTCGGCTTGCTTTCCAATTCTGAAATAAAGCCATTACAAAATACAATCCAAAGGGGACGTATACCCAACTTGTGTCAAACAGTACTTTTATTTCTCCACTCGGATCTCTACTTCTCTGAAAACATTTACATAAACATAACAATTTTGTGCTTGCAAGTATTTTTTATATAGTGAATTTCCACATACATCACTTTGGATTTTACACGGTTACCAAGAAAATTTTCCACATGTTACTCCATTCTTATTCCTCGATCCTTTGCTTTTTCTTTTCCATGTCAATTTCAAGTTACAGGTTTTCATCTATGAATTTTCTGTAGGTAATTTCTATTCTTATTCCTCTCTTACTTTTTTCTTTTCCATAATATATGTTTTCATCTTTGAATTTTCTATAAAATGGTTCCCACATTTTTGTTCTATAAGGTAAAAAACAATACTAGTTTGAAAAGTGAATCATAATCTGTCATAAAATTCATGTTGTACATAATAATCTTGCCGAGATCTACTGTTTTCAGGTTTTCATGAGTGGCAGGAGGATTCCACAAAGCATAATGAATATATTTGGCAATCTTCAGCAATTTAGCGATTTCTCAACTAATTACAATTCAATTTTGGAACGTGATCATATGCATTTATAGAAGGGGAGGACTGCTTTGATTATTGTTATGTCCACGGGATTGATAGAGAAAAAGCTGTAAATATTTGCAAGCTATCGCACCTAAGGAGTCGGCCATACAAGCTGAAATTGACACTTCAAATTTGATCCGTGTGACAACTATTTGTTCTCGAATCGAAGTGGTGAACATGGCATCAATTGGTTCAATATTTTTGGGGTATTGTATTTAATGTTTACAATGTGTGCATTCAATCCTTGATTCTATCGACTCGGAATCAAATGGTTCACATGGCTTGGATGGATTCAGGTACAATGAACTATGGTTTTAGCTGGTATTCACACTTGCATTAGAACCATATTATTTGCACTTGCACTTCCATTGGTTTGATTATTAAAGTTGGTTATTGGTTCCTTGTTCTCGAAAATGAATAATTTCGCCTCATAATTATCAGGATTCAAGCTTTAGATGTGTATTTTTACATTTAGAGGTAACACTTGTCTATTTAAGGAGAAAGATATTACATGTAGAGGTAACATGAATCTATTCAATGGGAAAGATATTAGATCTTGTTCTTATGACTAAATGTCGTGCACGTCATTTTGGGATATGGCAATGGTTTATATTTATGTGTTGTTTTAATAATAAGATATCCATTGAAGTTTATAATAAAGTTTATTTCAAAAACTCAAGATATCCACGAGAATAAAGTTTTTTTTTAACTGGTATATTTTTTATTTGATTGATATTAGTTTATTCTTTACTTATAGGACATTTTCAAAGTCTAGATTAATGAATACATATCTTTGCAAAATTTGGGTTTTCAAATTTTCATTAGTTTCAAATTTCATGGATGTTTATTTTCATTTGAAAGGTATGTTTTAGTTTTAAATATACATCTTAGATTTGAATATAATTGTTTTATTTGAAAAGTATATCTTAATTTTGAATATATAAATTGTAGATTTGAATATAGTTATTTTGAATTAATGTATGGATGTTTATTTTGGTTTATTTAAAATGTATATTTTAAATTTGAATATATACACTCTAATTTGAATATAGTTATTTTGAATTAATGTATTTTATTTATAGTTTTTTAAACACATTATTTTTATTGGAAGAGTGATTAATAGTTTGAGTTTTGTATCTCACTTCGTATGTCATTTGTTATAAGCATATTTAGGTCTTCATTCCACATAATGTGATTTTGCATATTATTTTAATAGTTGTTCTTTTGTTAAAGAAAATTGAAAGAGTTCTTGTTAAATGAGGTTATCTTCATAACCTAGTTCAAGTTTTCGATGACATATCACATAATTTATATAGGGTTCACAACATTTTAAAAATATTCCAATGAAATAGATTTGTAGCTAAACCATCCAAATTTTACAAGCATGGCCTATACTTAAGGTTTTTAAAAGGGTCTCGATGGATGAAGAAAGTAAAGGATGGAGACACATAAAGGTGCCATACTCTCCCAATTTACAGTAATCTTACCAATCCTGAAATATTCTAGACTAGGTGTGGCGTGTTTGATTTACTTAGGGCTTGATTTTACACCTTTAAATAGCCCATAATATAGACAATTGTCAATTGTCTCTACAAAACACATCATGTCCATAATAGTGTACTAGATTACAAGAAAAATATAGTAGCGGATCATGATCATAAGCCTCCCTTGCAACTTCCTCGACCATTAATCAACCTTGTTGGATTTTTCGATGGGATTGTGGGAAGGCATTAAGATTCAATGTCCTTTCTAACTATATAGACCAACAAGAGTGACATTATAGAGATGTCATCCACTAATGAATAGTGCACTTGCAACACCAAGTTGGAGTTCCTTTGAGTAATGACGTACTTGCAACACTAAAGTGGAGGCTACCTCCCCCCACCTAATGTGCAAAAGATGAATTTTACATAGTGGCATGGAGGAATGCAATTGAGGTGTCATCTCTAATTTGGTTGTATATTTCTTCACAAAGTCCAAATTGCAATTATCGGCAAGGTATATAAATGGGAACTTATAACAAGAAAATCTATATTCACATCATAACACTACTACATAGAGGGGGTTTTGAAACAAAATTTGAGACAAAATTTATGTAAATTGTCTCAACTTGAGACAAAACAAAAGTTTTGTATTGTCTTAAATATTGTCTTTAAGCGAGTGTCTTAAACTATTGTCTTTTTAGAGACAATATGGGCTGATGCAAGGTAATGATACCCAATTATGACATGTTAGTTGCAATGACATTCTGGAAAAACAAAAATATTATCATTAAAATCAATTATTAGAGGTACCTACAAAACTTTTTTCGATTAGGTGTAAAACGATGAAATGTAGAAAAACAGATGACCTTCCGGAATATATAACTTTTATTTATGGAAAAGTTGTATAACCACCCCAAAATGTCATTATTCGAAGATTGGTATGTTTTTTTTCTAAAACATAATGCACATGTTTTTGTTGACCTGCCTATTTGCTATGTAAATTTTCAATTTATGAGAAAAAAATATGTAGAGGCGTAAGCAATAGACAAATCTTTTGCGGAGCTATTTTTCCAAAATGTTAAAAGTTAATTTTATATTTTTTTTAAATTACCAAAGTCAGTGAAGCCCTAAAAGGACATGGTCAAGTTTTAATCCACCATATCATGGTCTAAAAATAATCAAAATACATTTTTTTTTAGGTTGTAGGTATTTTCGTGCTCTTATGTGGGTTCTTTTCCGTTTTCAAAATAGGTAAGCCAATCAAAAGTTATAGGCCAAATAAACGACCTATGTTTTTTACGAATTTGACATGAGTGCAGTTTAAAATGAATTAAAAATAGAGAACAACAACAGATCTATTAAAAAATTATATATTTGGAATCTGCACACAGAGCTCGACAAGTGTGTGCAATTTCACCTGCAGTGCACTCGTGGAGCTTATGCAGAACTAGCTGTGAAAAACAGGAAGTTGCAGCGTTTGATGTGTTCTGCCATAAATCATAGATAAATCAGACCAAGCCTAAGGTGCAGTCCAAAGCTAATTCCAAGCCTGCAAGGGAGCCAAAAACAATTTGAATTCATACACATGTGTGCGCAAAGAGGTGCGCACGCATCCATATAAGCGTGCACGTGTGGTTAACAGTGCGCACGCATAAGTGCGCGTACGCGTTCATGTAATTTCCTTTGTCACGGGGATACATAAAGTTGATGAAGATGTGATGATGAAGAAGATGACGATGATGGAGATGTTGATGAGGAAGGGGGAGATGACAATGATGATTAAGATGTTGATGAGAAAGGGGGAGATGCCAATGATGATGAAGATGTTGATGATGATGATGATGATGAGATGATGGTGACAATTGTGATGAAGATGATGATGATGATGATGATGATGAGATGAGATGATGGTGACAATGGTGATAAAGATGATGATGAAGATGATGGTGGTGATGATGGTGATGAGGATGATGATCATGATGGTGATGAAGATGATGATGATGATGATGAGATGAGGATGATGATCATGATGGTGATGAATATGATGATGATGATGATCATCATCATCATCATCATCATATTCATCATCATCATCACCATCATCATCGACATCTTCATCATCATTGTCATCTCCCCCTTCTGCATCAACATCTCCATCATCGTCATCTTCTTCATCATCACCATCTTCTTCATCAACGTCGTCATCATCTTCATCACCATTGTCATCATCATCAACATCTTCATCTCCATCATCATCATCTTCTTCATCCTCCTCACCATCACCATCATCATCATCTTCATCATCATCATCATCGTCGTCGTCGTCATCATCAACACCATCATCATCATCGTCACCACCCTCTTCTTCCTCATCATCATCAACATCTAGGTCATCATCTTGATCGTCAACGTCAGATCAACATCATCATTATCATCCTCATCATCACCATTGATGTTGATGATGATGAAGATGATGATGATGATGTTGATGATGAGTACGATGACCATCAACATCATCATCATCTTCATCATTGTACTCATATTCATCATCATCCACCACCACTATCATCATCATCATCGTCATATTTGTCATCACCCTCTCCCTCATCAACAACATCTTCGTCATCATCATCATCATCATCATCATCATCATCACGATAGGAAGATGATGATGAAGATGTCAATGACGAAGATGATGACGAAGGTGGTGATGATGAGTATGATGAGGATGATGAAGATGACGATTATGATGACGAATACAATGATGATCGTGACCATGATCATATGATGATGATGATGATGGTGAGGATGACGAAGATGGAGATGATGATGACTAATGAAGATGATGTTGACGAATATGATGATTTTGATGGTCATGATGATGATCATCATCATATTCGTCGTACTTGTATTCATCATCATCGTACTCATATTCATCATCATCGACCACCACCACCATCATCATCATCATCATCTTCATCATCCTCATCATCATCCACATCCTCACAATGACAATGATGATGATCATGATGAGGAAGTTGATGACGATCATCATGTTGTTGATGATGATAAAGATGATGATGATGTGCTGCATATTCCTCATCATCTTCATCATCATCATCATCATCTCCAAATTAGTCATCATCATCATCATCTTCATCGACGACGATGATACGAAGATGTCAATGATGATGATGATGATATCAAGATGTCAATGATGATGATAATGATACGAAGATGATGACGAAGATGTCGATGATGATGATTATGAGGAAGATGGCGATGATGAGTATGATGACGAAGATGAAGATGACTAAATTATGATGACGAAGACATTGATGATCGTGACCACGATCATATGAGGACGATGATGATGATGAGGACAATGATGATGATGAGGACAATGATGATGATGATGGTGATGACGATGACTAAAGAAGATGATGATGACGAATATGATGGTTTTGATGATGATCATATTCTTCATCATCATCATACTCTCCATCATCGTACTCATATTCATCATCATCCACCATCGTCATCATCATCACCATCACCATCATCATCATCATCATCATCATCATCCTTGTCCTCACAATGATGATGATGATGGTGATGATGAAGTTGATGATCATGATCATGGTGTTGATGATGATGAAGATGATCATGATGATGAGGATGATGTGATGCATATTCGTCATCGTCTTCATCATCATCATCATCATCATCTCCATTAGTCATCATCACCATCTTCATCGTCATTGTCATCATCATCCCTGTCCCCACAATGATGATGATGATGAAGATGGTGATGATGATGACTAATGAAGATGAGTATGACGACGAATATGATGTTTTTGTTGCTGATGATGATGATCATATTCGTCATCAACATCATCATCTTCATCATCATACTCGTATTCATCATCATCCATCGTCGTCATCATCATCATCATCATCATCATCATCATCATCATCATCATATCATCATCATATCATAATCATCTTCATCATCCTCATCCTCATCCGCGTCCTCACAATAATGATGATGATGATGATGACGAGGAAGTTGATGTTGATGATCATGGTGTTGATGATGAGGAAGATGATGATGATGTGCTGCATATTCCTCATCATCTTCACCATCATCATCATCGTCATTATCATCATCATCATCTCCAAATTAGTCATCATCATCATCGTACTCATATTCATCATCATCATCATCTTCGTCGATGATGGTGATACGAAGATGTCAATGATGATGATGATTATGATATGAAGATGTCAATGATGATGATGATGATACGAAGATGATGACAAAGATGTCAATGATGATGATGATTAGGAGAAAGATGTCGATGACGAGTATGATGATGAAGATGAAGATGACTAAAGACAGTGATGATCGTGACCATGATCATATGATGGCGATGGTGATGATGATGACGAGTATGATGATTTTGATGATGATCATACTGTTGATGATGATGATCATGTTGTTGATGATGATCTTGTTGTTGATGATGATGAAGATGATGATGATGTGCTACATATTCCTCATGATCTTCATCATGATCATCATCTCGAAATTAGTCATCATAATCATCGTACTCATATTCATCATCATCCACCACCATCATCATCATCATCTTCGTCGACGATGATAATACGAATATGTCAATGATGATGATGATTATGATATAAAGATTTCAACGATGATGATGATGATGATGATATGAAGATGTCAATGATGACAATGATGATATGAAGATGATGAAAAAGATGTCAATGATGATGATGATTAGGGGGAAGATGGCGATGACGAAGATGAAGATGAATAAAGACATTGATGATCGTGACCATGATCATATGATGACGATGGTGATGATGATGACGAATATGATAATTTTGATGATGATCATATTCGTCATCATCATCATCATCTTCTTCATAATCGTACTCATACTCATCATCATCCACCATCGTCGTCATCATCACCATCATCACCATCATCATCATCATCATCACCATCATCCTCATCATCATCCGCATCCTCACAATGATGATGATGAGGAATTTGATGATGATGAAGATGATCATGATGATGAGGATGATGTGCTGCATATTCATCATAATCTTCATCATCAACATCACCATCATCTCCATTAGTCATCATCACCATCTTCATCGTCATTGCCATCATCATCATCATCCTCGTCCCCACAATGATGATGATGATGAATATGGTGATGATGATGACTAATGAAGATGGGTATGACGAAAAATATGATGTTTTTGCTGATGATGATGATGATCATATTCGTCATCAACATCATCGTACTCGTCATCATCATCATCCATCATCATACATCATCATCATCATCATCATCATATCATCATCATCTTCATCATCCTCATCATCATCCGCATCCTCACAATGATGATGATGATGATGATGACGAGGAAGTTGTTGATGATGATCATGGTGTTGATGATGAGAAAGATGATGATGATGTGCTGCATATTCCTCATCATCTTCACCATCATCATCATCATCATCATCATCATCATCATCATCTTTATCGATGATGGTGATACGAAGATATCAATGACGATGATGATTATGATATGAAGATGTCAATGATGATGATGATGTTACGAAGATGATGACGAAGATGTCAATGCTGATGATGATTAGGAGGAAGATGCCGATGACGAGTATGATGACGAAGATGAAAGTGACTAAAGACAGTGATGACGAAGACAGTGATGATCGTGACCATGATCATATGATGATGCTGGTGATGATGATGACTAGTGAAGACGATGATGACGAGTATGATGATTTTGATGATGATCATATTGTTGATGATGATGATCATGTTGTTGATGATGATCATGTTGTTGATGATGATGATGTGCTGCATATTCCTCATCATCATCATCATCATCTCGAAATTAGTCATCATCATCATCATCATCTCAAAATTAGTCATCATCATCATCTCGAAATTAGTCATCATCATCATCATCATCTCGAAATTAGTCATCATCATCATCATCGTACTCATATTCATCATCATCCACCATCATCATCATCATCATCTTTGTCGACGATGATGATACGAATATGTCAATGATGATGATGATTATGATACGAAGATTTCAACGATGATGATGATGATGATATGAAGATGTCAATTATGATGATGATGATATGAAGATGATGACGAAGATGTCAATGATGATGATGATTAGGGCGAAGATGGCGATGACGAAGATGAAGATGACTAAAGACAGTGATGACGAACACAGTGATGATCGTGACCATGATCATATGATGACGATGGTGATGATGATGATGACAAATACGATGATTTTGAGGATGATCATATTCGTCATCATCATCATCATCGTACTCATAATCATCATCATCCACCATTGTCGTCATCATCACCATCATCACCATCATCATCATCATCATCATCACCATCATCCTCATCATCATCCGCATCCTCACAATGATGATGATGAGGAAGTTGATGATAACGATCATGGTGTTGATGATGATGAAGATGATGATGAATATGATCATGATGATGAGGATGATGTGTTGCATATTCGTCATCATCTTCATCATCAACATCATCATCATCTCCATTAGTCATCATCACCATCCTCGTCCCCACAATGATGATGATGATGATGACTAATGAAGATGAGTATGATGACGAATATGATGTTTTTGCTGCTGATGATGATGATCATATTCGTCATCAACATCATCATATTCATCATCATACTCGTATTCATCATCATCCATCATCATCATCATCATCATCATCATATCATCATCATCTTCATCATCCTCATCATCATTCGCGTCCTCACAATGATGATGATGATGATGATGACGATCATGGTGTTGATGATGAGGAAGATGATGATGATGTGCTGCATATTCCTCATCATATTCACCATCATCATCATCGTCATCATCATCATCATCATATCCAAATTAGTCATCATCATCATCGTACTCATATTCATCATCATCATCTTCGTCGATGATGGTGATACGAAGATGTCAATGATGATGATTATGATACGAAGATGTCAATGATGATGATGATGATACGAAGATGATGATGAAGATGTCAATGATGATGATGATTAGGAGGAAGATGCCGATGACAAGTATGATGACGAAGATGAAGATGACTAAAGATAGTGATGACGAAGATAGTGATGATTGTGACCATGATCATATGATGACGCTGGTGATGATGATGACTAGTGAAGGCGATGATGACGAGTATGATGATTTTGATGATGATCATATTGTTGATGATGATCATGTTGTTGATGATGATGAAGATGATGATGATGTGCTGCATATTCCTCATCATCTTCATCATCATCATCATCTTGAAATTAGTCATCATCATCATCTCGAAATTAGTCATCATCATCATCGTACTCATATTCATCATCATCCACCACCACCATCATCATCATCATCATCATCATCATCATCTTCGTCCCTCCACGGTTGGTAATGACACCAATCCATGCAGACACGTGGCTTTGTAATGTTCGGTGGTTGGCATGTTTTCGGCTCGGTGAACATACTATATAATTGGGCTTTTGTAATGTTGAATTATTTTATTGCTTCCTTGGAGATGCCCGTGGAGTAGTACTCCCTCATCCTAGCTCTAAATTGAGTCATGTCTGTCAATTGCTGGTGTGCATGTATGAGGGAGTCGATTGAGTTCTCAATTAACGTGGAAAGAGACAATCGAGATGGTTCACCCGAGTTTCTAAGTTCGCGAGTGTGCACTCGCATTTCATTTACATAGTGGTTAAGGTCATCTTGTTCAAAATTAGGTTGTGGGTTTTGGTTTTGTTCGGAATTGGCTCCAAGGTTCGGGTTTTCTTGTGTTCCACCGGACTCGGGGTTAACATCTTGTTCACTCATTGTCTTAGTTGCAATCTGCAGTTGAAAATTGGTTCATTGTTTTTAAAATTTGGGAATTATTTACAATTACATAAATAAATAAAATACAAAAATTGACACAAATAATGAATAAAATTGAAAAAAACGTGATATTTACCTATTAATCGAAGTGGTGACGAGTTTGTGGGTGTTGTTGGGTGGTTTTGGAGTGGATTTGGCCTCCGTTGGTAGTTGAATGGACATGTACACAGAGGAAGAGGACGCGCTCATCCGGCCAAATGAAAAATGGGGAAATTGTCGACTGTTTTCTTTTTAATATTTTTAACAGGGGTGCGTGTGCGTCTCCTCTGCGCGTATGCGTCAGTGACGCGCATGCACCTCGGTTTGGTACCGAACCTAGAGGTGCGTGCACGTTTCCTTAGGTGCGGTCGCGCTAATTTTTTTCTCCGCTAGCGCGGCCCTATTGCAACGAATTTGGGGAGCATCTTCATGTGCCCGCCCATATATAATACATCCATTATAGACCATGTTGTCTTTATAAATGACCATAATGTCTTAGGTTGAGACAAAAAAAAATTGTGTATTGTCTCAAATATTGTCTCTATACAGACAATATAGAATGCAAATATTTTTGTCTATGCTAAGACAATAACACTTTTGTCTTGTTAAGATTTAATATGCTAAGATAGAAAATATCAGTATTACATTCCATTTCACAACAATAGCATATACAGGATCACTAAAAGAACAACAAGCATAGCATAAACACAAGAGACACAGATTTATCCTGGGAAACCCTCATGGGGTAGAAAACCCAGCAAAGCTTCCTCAATATAGATGACCAACAAATACAAATATATAATCCCCAAACATGAGCTCCTTCTCCTCCATAGCAGATCTCTCTCTCACCTATGCGCTAATCACAAGTGAGTGAATGTGTGTTAAATGAGGAACACACCTTCTCTATTTATACACAACTCTGACTTGACTTTTACACTAACTAGGTCGGCCCCATCTTTAACCATTGGGTTAAACACCCCATTACAACTGACTCTGGTCCAACCCCACTAGGGAAGTCTAATAAACCAAGTTACCACATTCTGACGGAGGAATAAACATCTCTGGATATACAATAAGGTCTTCACGGAGGAATGAAACATCTCCAGAATAATAAAGTACAAATATAATATTATTAGAAGTTACAATATCTCAACACTCCCCCTTAACGAGAAGGATATTATAACAACATCTGCAGGAGCAAGGAGTCATCAACTACATGATACACAATACATCTATAAATCATTGGAATCCTTCTTTGACATCATCAGTAACTCAAACAGTTACTGGAACATTTTCAAGATCTTTAATACTGGAACATCAACATCTTCAGTACTGAGTCTTCATTATCTACAGCACTCGAACAGCTACAATAACATCATCATCTGGATCTCCCGATCAACAACATCATCATATGGATCTCCAATCAACAATATCATCATCTGGATCTCCCGATCAACAGCATCATCATCTAGATCTCCCGATCAACAACATCATCTAGATATCTCGATCAACAACATCATCATTTGGATCATCTCGATCAACATTATCATCATAGAAGCATACTTTGCAATACACATGATCCAATTATGGGATGATCAATCCCTCTCACTTTAAGATGCCTCTCATGTCTATGGACGATGCAATCCAGATCTACTTACAGGATGATCAATCCCGATCCTTTTAAGACACCTCTCTTGTCTATGGACGATGCAGTCCAGGTCATTCAAGACATCTCTCATGTCTAAGGACGATGCAGTCCTTGATCCATTTAAGACACCTCTCGTGTCTAAGGATGATGCAATCTCGACCACAATGCCAGTCCTTTTTCATACTGGATGTGACCTAGATTAAATCTAGGATTTACCACCACAGAGCCAATCCTTTTTCATACTCGATGTGACCTAGATTAGATCTAGGATTTATCACCATAGAGACAATCCTTTTTCATACTCGATGTGACTTAGATCAGATCTAGGATTTACCACCACAGAGCCAGTCCTTTTTCATACTGGATGTGACCTAGATCAAATCTAGGATTTACCACCACAGAGCTAGTCCTTTTTCATATTGGATGTGACCTAGATCAGATCTAGGATTTACCACCATAGAGCCAATCCTTTTTCATACTAAATGTGACCTAGATCAGATCTAGGATTTACCACCACAGAGCCAGTCCTTTCTCATACTGGATGTGACCTAGATCAGATCTAGGATTTATCATGTACATTTTGAACCAACTGTTCAGGGACGATGCAGTCCTATCATGTACATTTTGAACTAAACGTTTAGGGACGATGCAGTCCTATCACGTACATTTTGAACTAAACGTTCATGGACGATGCAGTCCTATCATGTACATTTTGAACTAAACATTTAGGGACGATGTAGTCCTATCATTTACATTTTGAACTAAACGTTCAGGGACAATGCAATCCTATCATGTACATTTTGAACTAAACGTTCAGGGACGATGCAGTCCTATCACGTACATTTTGAACTAAACGTTCAGGGACAATGCAGTCCTATCACGTCCACTAGGGACCACTTCTCGGAGACACATGTCTATGGATCAATTCAGGGACCGAAGTCCGGGGATGATACAATCCCCTCTCGTCCACTAGGGGCCACTTCTCGGAGACATATGTCTATGGATCAATTCAGAGACCGAAGTCCGGGGATGATACAATCCCCCCTCGTCCACTAGGGACCACTTATCAACCTTATCATTGATATCATCAACCTCATCGTTGAGACAGGTAACCTCATCATCAACCTCATCGTTGGAACAAGTAACATCAGCATCGATACATGTATCCTCATCATCGATACAAGTATCCACATCATCAATACATGTATCCTCATCATCGATATAGATATCCATATCGATACCAGTATCGAAATATCATCATTGACCATATCACTACCCCTTTCGAGGAGGGTCCTTCTGAAATACACCAAGCTTGTCTCGGAAATACTCAAACTTTACTCGAGACAGAGGTTTGGTCAAGGTTCCATAAATAGAGCTCATGGTTCCACCAACAATGTTCATAAATAAAGCTCATGGCTCCACCAATAGTGCTCATGGTTCGATAAATAGAGCTCATGGTTCCAACAATAGTGCTCATTGTTCCATAACTAGAGCTCATAGTTCCACCAATAGTGTTCATGGTTCCATAACTAGATCTCATGGTTCCATAACTAAAGCTCATGGTTCCCCAACAATTCTCATGGTTCCCCAACAATTCTCATGGTTCCATAAATAAATCTCATGGTTCCACAAACAATGCTCATGGTTCCATAAATAGAGCTCATGGTTCCACGGATAGTGCTCATGGTTCCATAAATAGAGCTCATGGTTCCATGGACAATGCTCATGGTTCCATAAATAGAGCTCATGGTTCCACAGACAGTGCTCATGGTTCCACCAATAATGTTCATGGTTCCACCAATAATGTTCATGGTTCCATAACTAGAGCTCATGGTTCTACCAACAATGCTCAGGGTTCCACCAACAACACTCATGGTTCCACCAACAACGCTCATGGTTCCACCAACAACGCTCCTGGTTCCATAAATAGAGCTCATGGTTCCACTAATAATGCTCATGGTTCCACCAACAATGCTCACGGTTCCATAAATAAAGATCATGGTTCCACCAACAATGCTCATGGTTCCACCAATAATGCTCATGGTTCCATAAATAGAGATCATGGTTCCACAGACAGTGCTCATGGTTCCACCAATAATGATCATGGTTCCATAAATAGAGCTCATGGTTCCACCAACAATGTTCATGGTTCCGCCAACAACGCTCATGGTTCAACCTCTGTTTATGGAACCGTGAGATTTATTTATGAAACCATGAACATTGTTGGTGGAACCATGAGCTCTATTTATGGAATCATGAACATTGTTGGTGGAACCATGAGCATTGTTGTGGAACCGTGAACAATGCAGGTGGAACCATGTAAAATGCATACAACACTATGTGTAATTAAGGAACCTTGAACAACGTTGGTGGAATCAAGAATATCATAAGCATTTATTGGTGTTCTGTGACAAACCATGAACATTGTTGGTGGAACCATGAGCTCTATTTGTGGAACAATGAGCATTGTTGGTGGAACCATGAGTGTTGGTGGTGGAACCACGAGCTTTGGTGGTGGAACCATGAGCAATGGTTTCCGGGTGGTGGAACCATGAGCATTGTCAGTGGAACCATGAGCAATGAAAAGAGTTAAAAATTCTATTGTTTAGAATCAATTATGCTTTTGTTTAAACAATAATTATGAATGTATATAATTGTTGTTTTTAATGCAGAAATGGGTTCCACCAATAATGCTCGTGGTTCCATAACTAGAGCTCATGGTTCCACCAATAATGCTCATGGTTCCATAAATAGAGCTCATGGTTCCACGAACAGTGCTCATGGTTCCACCAACAATGCTCATGGTTCCATAAATAGAGCTCATGGTTCCACCAACAATGTTCATAAATAGAGCTTGTGGTTCCACCAACAATGCTCATGGTTCCATAAATAGAGCTCATGGTTCCACCAATAATGTTCATGGTTCCATAACTAGATCTCATGGTTGTTCATGGTTACATAACTAGATCTCATGGTTCCATAACTAAAGCTCATGGTTCCCCCAACAATTCTCATGGTTCCATAAATAGAGCTCATGGTTCCACCATCAATGCTCATTTTCCACCAATAATGCTCTTGGTTCCATAAATAGAGCTCATGGTTCCATAACTAAAGCTCATGGTTCCCCCAACAGTTCTCATGGTTCCATAAATAGAGCTCATGGTTCCACCAATAATGCTCATGGTTCCATAAATAAATCTCATGGTTCCATAACTAAAGCTCATGGTTCCACCAATAATGTTAATGGTTCCATAACTAGAGCTCATGGTTCAAACCATCAATGCTCATGGTTCCATAAATAGAGTTCATGGTTCCACCAATAATGCTCTTGGTTCCATAAATAGAGCTCATGGTTCCACCAATAATGTTCATGGTTCCATAACTAGAGCTCATGGTTCCACCAACAATGCTCATGGTTCCACCAATAAAGTGATGGAGGGAGGGGGGAGAGAGATGCGAGGGTTGTCGGAGAGAGAGAGGGGGGGGGATGGACATAAACTGAGGGAGGGAGATATAGCACTAGGGAGTGAGGGAGATACGAGGATAGAGAAAGGGAAAGAGATAGGAAGGGAGGGATGGAAGGTGCAGGTGGGCGACATGGGGGGAGTGAGGAGGGTAGAGAGAGAGAGAGAGGGATTTTAAGAGGAGGAGAGATGAAGAAAGGACACTAGAGAGGGGGTGAAGGGACATTAAGTGAGGGAGGGAGATATGGGGATAAAGTGAGAGAAATATATAGGGAGGGAGGGATAAAAGGTGAGAGAGAGGAGGGAAGAGAGAGAGAGAGAGGGGGGGGGTACATGCGAGAGGGGGGACGAGAGGGGGGAAGGGACACTAAGGGGTAGAGAGAGAGAGAGAGAGGTGGTGGAGGTCTGAATGATAGAGAAAGAGGAAGGTTGTGAGAGATAGAGAGAGGTATCAATGGGGAGGGAGAGAGCATGTGTGTGTGTGTGTGTGTGTGAGAGAGAGAGAGAGAGAGAGAGAGTGGGGAGGGGTGAGTGATAGAGAAAGAGAGAGGTTGCAAGAGAGAGAGGGGGAAGTGAGGTTGTGAGAGTGACAATGTTAAATATAAGGAATAAGGAGAGAGAGAGGGAGGTTGTGAGAGAAAGAAAGAGGGATGTTGTGTGAGAGAGTGAGAGAGAGAGAGAGTGAGTGATGGAGGGGGAGAGAGACGGTAAGAGGGAGGTTGTGAGAGAAAGGAAGAGGGATGTTGTGTGTGTGTGTATGTGTGTGTGAGAGAGAGATGGTGTGGGATATGGAAGGAGGGAGACATTGGGATAGAATGAGCAGAAATGATAGCGGGGAGATATAGGAGGTGAGAGAGAGAGAGAGAGAGAGAGAGAGAGAGAGTGGGGGATATAGTGTGATGGAGAGAGAGTGAGAGAGAGAGAGATGGTGGGGGATATAGAGTGATGGAGATAGAGAGAGTTAGGGAGGGATAGAGAGAGGTAGGTAGGATAAGAGAGAGATAGAGGGAGGGATGGAGGGAGATAGAGGAAAAGGGAGGACAAAGAGATATTTAGGGAGGGAGGGAGAGCACATTTTTGTGGTTTATTACATGTTATACAAATCACGTGTGCAGTTTGTAGTTTGATATCGCACACACATTTTGTAACTACAGATCACATGCACATTTATTTCTAGCCCCTCCAAACCTAGTGGTAAGGAATGCACACACATTTTGTTTCTTCAAATCGATTGTGGGTTTTGAAAAACTACAATTGCATCTAAAAGTTTCCTCAACTTCGTGCGAGTGCCTCATGATTATTGAAAATGGATAAGAATGAATAGGAGATGGGGGTTATGATTCCACCAATGGGGGGACTTAGAAGGGTATTAGGAAATAGGACCTTAGTGAGTTATATAACCTAAGTCCCTATCCTTCCTAGTAAACTATAGTTATAAATTATACCATAAAATACCTAACCTGTGTTTATGGGGGTTGATTTATTTAACCATTACTTAACTATCCCAAGCTAGGTTTAAATGGTGAAAAGTGGATTCCTCACGAGGAGCCACGTTAATTTGGGAACATGCATATAAAATGTGGGAAATTGAGATAAAGCAGCATATATTAATTATGTATTACTTCTAATATTAATTAAAATTTATTGAACCCAACATTTCATGGTGTATAGTTTTATTATAATATAATATTATTATATATTAGTTATAATATTAATTATTATTAGTATTATATATAGTTACCAAATTAGTTACTATTTATATTAGTTATGATATTAATTACTATTACCACTATATATTATATATGGGAGAGGCATTACCTACAAGATGGATGGGTATATTAGTTATGATATTAGTTAAAATTTATTGGACCCAACATTTCACAATGTATAGTATTGTTATAATATATTAATTATAAAACAATATTAGTATATATTAGTTATAATATTAATTACTATTACTATATTACATATTATATATATGGGTCAATTATTACCTAGAATTGGTTGGGCAGCTTGGTAGTGGTAGACAAATTATATTATTAAAAAATTCACCTATCTCCAAATTAAATAATAAAAAATTGCCTCTCATATGCACCTCTTTTAATTCTAAGAATTTTTTGATTGACTAGTACACTATGACATGGAATTTGAATTAAGGTTTGTTGGTCCATTTTTCAACCAAATTTCCCCTAATAAGGCACTACAATCATGGTGTAGAATTGGTACTAGTTTTTTATGATGGTCGGAGGTATTTTGTTAATGTAGACCATATATATATATATATATATATATATATATATATATATATATATATATATGAACATGTCATGGGGAAACCCTCAGGTACTTCCCCTTATTTTGAGGATGGTACCCAAGGTAAACCATCGACCGACCCTTATATAGCAATGTATAACCACCCAGAGATTTGACCCCGAGACCTTCTGCTCACAACTTACAGCACTCAACTACTTATATATATCATTTTATTTCTCCCCCATCCCGTGCATTACTAATTCATGAACTAATGATTTGGATGGAATAATGTGGGAGGTATTCCTTATTCTTTGTTTTTGGTTGATCATGTCCATCATTCACACTAATCCTTGCACTTTGCACTCCACCATGATCTATATGTTGGGTGTGTTATATCTCTTCACATGGTGGGTGCGTGTACACCACGATCCCCTCCCCAGTAGTGATTCACCTGCGCCGAGCACGGCAGGAGGGGGGGTAGCCCGCCAGGCCCCCCCGGTAAAGGGATTAGGGTTGTAACCTAATTTCGGGTAAACGAATTAGGGTTTTAGATGCTCCGAATACCATATATTGTATTGTAAATGGTTAAGAAAACATATAATGAAAAGAGTTGTGCGGCTCTAAGTTTTGCTGGTTTTTTTCCCTGTTAAGGGTTTCCAGGTGAAAATCTCTGTGTTATGCGTGTGCCATTATGTATTTTCTGTTAATGGCTAAGAATCTGTATGAGTTTTTACTACACACTGTTAAGGTTTAAAACTATCACTATATTACACACTTCCTTCAACCTCTACCCTCTACATTATTCCTTTATTTTCATTTTCCCATGCTTTTCCCTTCACCTCCTACACTTCTTACATGCTCTTCCATTTATACTTATTCCATGTTCTGCATTTTACATTGCTCTAGCCTATAGCCAAAAGAAACTCAAGATTGAAATGTTACTAAGAGTCTTTACAATAATTTCTTTTGGTTGGTGCACCCTCTGCACTCTTCTTTCTTTGAATTCCATTATGATTTTCCCTTTTCCCCCTATACTTCTTCCATGCTCTACTATCTATAATTATTTCATTCTCAACATTCTATCCTACTCTGTCTTTGGATCTTTGCCTTCCAAGACACTCTATACTTAATCATGTTATGCTCTCCACCCCAAATAAATTTAAAAATTGAATGGAGACTATACTATAATTTATTTTTGTAGTTATAGGATCATTCAACCACAAGGATTCTCTTGCATAAAAGTACAATGTATTTTTTTTAATGAGCATTAAGAAGTTATATCTAAGTGATTTTAGCATCTTGGTATACAACCCAAATCAAATTTTGATTAATAGCATGCCACATATTTTGGTAGAACTCTATTGCAAAACCATTTGAACTGAGGAATTTTCTTTTCTTCAGAGAGAGAAAACTAGTTCATGAACACATTTTTGCAACATGTGTTCCATTAATATCCTATTTTTTTCATTAGAAATCACATTTTATGTTATAAAGGATTCCTTCTATTCTTTTAAAAGGTGGTTTCATAATATGTTATTAAAGTTTAGAAGAAGACGAAAATTTCAACTTCTAAGTTAAATTGGCCTTATATGACTATGCTTATTCATTCCAAGAAAAACTTGTATTTTATATTCTAGTATAGAAATAAAATCACATTCATCACAATCGCTTGAATCATTTAATAAAATAAAATCAAGTACATGTGCATACTACACTTACATGAATATAATTAATGTGTACATAGTACATTTCAATCCCTTTAAAAAATAATCATCATCCTTTCCCTTTTCCCCATTCTTTTTAATTTCTTGTCACCCCTGTAAATAAGGAGCTATGGTAACTAACTATCAGTCGGAAGGTATGAGAACAAGATCCAAAGATGGAACCAATACCTCACCTACATCATAGGAATCAATTTCCTAGAGTCTTTTTTCCACCTAAAGGAACTTCATCTACCACTACCTCCCTCAAGCAGGAAAGACCTGTATCCATATATTCTACTTTATCCCCTAAGGAAGAAGTGAATTTCCTAATTAACACTTGTAGTTGTTGATTTATCTCATTTTGATCCATGTCATTATCTAAAATCAGTTCCTATGCAAAGTTCTAGCTCTTCTTTTGTGATATGGTACCTATTGCCTTAAGGATGAGCTTGAGAAAGGGAACAAGTAAGGTTGTAGATTCCATGGAAGTTGACATATCTTGCACAAAAAACATTATGTTCCTATAATCCAAGACCTATGTGCATTGGATATGTTTATGTTTGTGTATCATTTTATCTAGAAGATCCTTACTGAGGTCTAACTCAACAAAAGTACAAGCATATGTACACAAACCCGCTACAACTATCTCAAGATCCAATATTATGTAAATTCCCAAAGTATTCCCAATATCCTCAAAAACTAATAAATACTGGAAATGTAATGGAAAATTGAGAAGATGAAATCGAACTTGCATTCTAGTAACAGACAATTAGGATCAAAGTTTGGGTACTAGGGGGTATAAAAAGTCTCACACTTCAAAAGGGATCCTTCTCAAACACATGTGGATACCCTCTTCCTGAGAGCCACTAAAACAACTACAAAAACATTCATAGCTCCTTTGTCCGGGGTTTCATATCCACCTCGTAAATGAAGCTCCTTTGGATAGGAGTTCTCTATCTAGTATTTGGTATTGTTTGAGAGCTACGACTTTATATACTATTTGGAAGTTATGCTACAAGAATGCCTTTGATAATGAGGTTAGTTCATTAGATGCACATGTGATAATTAGCATGATGAAAAAACAAAAGAATAAAATAATCCTAAGAAAATAGAGAAAGCTTGCACCTCTTTTTCCACATCAAGTGAATACACCAGTAACGTAGGAGGTAAATACCCATTAATATGCAAATAATTACAACCTTTTCATATAGTGAATGTATACGGGTTACCTAACTAGCATTCTCCAGTATATATGCACTAGGAAGAGGAGAAGGTTTTTAAACATTTGGAAGGGTAGAATTATTTTTAATTGCTACCCTAAAAGACAGGTTTGGAAGTTGAAGGTACGCCATAACTAGCCACTCCACACAATTGAAACAACAAGATGAGGATTGAATCTTTACCAATGTAGTAGACAGACAAAGGATTTTGATCAAGTTTTTTTCCTGCATAAAGTAAGAGGCATAGTGATCCTTGTGATATCACATTTATAAAAAAAAACTCAATATCAAACTTGTAGAATTTTTCCATAAGCATAAAGTGTTCTTGAAAAGGGAATTAAGTATAATCAGTTAGAGTTCCTTGGAAAGCTATTTGATAAAACACTTCACTACTATACTTACAACTAGAATAGAATCCATGGTCTTGTTCATGACAATATTTTCCATTGCCCTTATGTGCATTTGAAGTTTAAAGTAACCCTACCCCCTTTGGATATAAATATGGATCTAGATCTAACATCATCATAATAGGTTGTAGAAAAGAAAGATACAATCAAAATACATGATATGAAAAGTGAACCAATTCTAAAGACATGATAAGGACACCCTATCTATTTTAAGAATAAACTTGTTACCTTATTTAGGAAGGAAAATACCAAAGAAACATCTATTTGGAAATATAATTCCAACACTCAAAACTACATATTATACTGTGATGACATCCATATTTGTAACAATATACTCATTATGAACCAAAAATGACACTTAGACTTTCATCCATATTTGTAGTCCTTACTAACAACATTAGTTATCATCCATATTTGTAGTCCTTACCAACTTGTCTTCATAAATATTCTTAATATTTTGTTTTTGGGTATTGGCTTTGGTAATATCTATGAAACAATTTTCATTTTCTATCCTCATCTTTAAGCCATAAAAGCCTTGAATTTGTCTTTCATTAAAACTCATCCTTTTTATATTTTGATTCTAGTTAGTCACGAAGCTTATTCTCTTTACTTATCAAAAATGGAGTGATTCCACTCTCTTAACGAATAAAGATTTATTAAATTTGACACAAAGAATTTCCATTAGAACAAAATGAATATAAATAAGGTCACATGCTAAGAAGACTCGTCATTATACTATACTAGTGTTATGATAGGGGAACCCTAGCCTCAACCATGTTAAAAAATAATAAAACACCCTCCATTGATCAAGATGGCAATGGATGCTTGCGAAACTCATTTAAAAAAAAACAAATGATGCTTCAAGGATTTCGATTTTATCGTGTCATAATTTTAAGTTAAGTTAGATGTGAGTTAGATCTAATTTAATGAACACCCCATCCCAAATCTTTTTATAAAGAGTGCATAACTTTTCATAAAAAGTGCATAAATAATTTTTCAAAGAATACAAGTGCACATAACTTTTTATAAAAAGTGCATTCATAATCTTTCAAAGAATACAAGTGCACATAACTTTTTATAAAAAGTGCATAGATAATTTTTCAAAAAATACAAGTGCACAGGATTTCGATTTCACCATCGAATAATAAGTTTTAGGTAGATCTAATTTAATGAACATCCGCGCCCAAAAATACTCCAGATGGAAACTGCTACAGGATCGCGTTTTTTAAACGGAAACCACTGCAAGATCCCGTTTTTTAAAATAGTTTTGGAGGTAAATGGATATTTCAAATTTGAACAGAACCGCTTTGCCATCCCATCAATATAATGATGCAAGGCTGCCAATACGTCGGGGTTGAAAGTACTATTGGAGATTGTTTGCCGGAAACTGGAGAGGGAGCTTAGGACGGAAATTGGACAAATCCTCAATCCATGGATGACCATCCTCATGCCATACATGGTCTGACACCTAACAGGCGAGCTTTAAATGAAAGTCTGTCTGTTGGATAAGGCTTGCATCATAAATTAATGTATAATTATTCTATAATACGTTTTCTATTGAATACGTGAGTAGCTAATAGGTAATTTATTTGGGTTTTCATAAAATTATGCGTATAAATTACTATGTAAAATGTTATGATAATTATTAGGGTTATTTATTAAGGATGTTAAAAACTAAAAATACTTATAATTTTTTTCTTAATTTGGGTTATTTTTAATTAAAGGGTAAGTAGAAAATTATAATTGATCTCTTCTTGTTTGGATGTTAGATTATCTCCAAGGCCTCTTGAAACCGTCATTTGAGATAGTGATTCTCTTAAGCTAGGATGTCTGGATAATATGGTATTTGTTTTATCTTCTTATTTTTCCATTCTAATATTATTTCAATATTTTAATCTCTAACATAATAATATTAAATTTTAATTTTGTGTAAACACAACATAATAAAGTTTTTGGAGAAGCTTGTGAGATCTATGATGAGGAATTGATTTAGTGGAATATCCATGGTAGTCTCTAGATCATCACATGACATAGATTTTTAATCAAGTTTTCTAGATTTGTACCATTCATTCCATGACTCATTGGATAACGAAATAGTGCATCTTGTTTACTTAGTCCGGGTTCACTTACATGATTTACACATGCAATTTTGGCTAGCACTACAAAGGATTTTTTTCCCTTGGGGGAGTATATTTGTGAAGATATTGAATATTTTCATCCCTCAACCTCAATGCCATATCTTTAAGCAGGTTAGTCTATCCCAGGACCTAAAGGAATTTGTGTAGATTTAGATTTGTAGCTAGGTCCATCACGAACTAGTTTTCTATATAAATATTCCTAATCCACGTTTTCCACTCCAAAGTCATGACCATTTGGATTTCTTGATAATAATCGTAACTAAACCAAAACAACCTCACCCTTGCGAACTTGTCCTGCGTCTAAAGGCTCACAGGTGCCCAAGGTGAATGGAAAGGTATGGAAAAAATTTGTGTACAAGGATAATAATGTAAATGTGTCCAAATCATAGCCTACAAAAAACCCAACCTAGAAGCCTCTTGCATCAAAAGTTTCCTCCAAAACCAATCCTGACAAATAAATAAATCCTAAGGTATTCAAGAACTCCTATAGCTCCATGCATGTGGGTGGTGGTAGTTGATGAGACTAATCTTTATCACAAATTTTGGAATACTAAGAGATCATTCCATCCCTGAAGATCATGTCACTAAATGTCCAAAGCAGTTCATGCTTAGTGATTTTTTGATAAGCACAATGACCTTTGGAAATTCCTTATATGCTCTTCAGGCCCTTAAGAAAGACAAGGAAAATATGCATGATGCCATTGGATTTTAGTGAAACTGGCCTCTTGGACCTCGACAACCCTAGAATAAAACATGTTATCTACCAATTTTTTCTCTAAGTGGGTCATATTTTTTTTTATTTACAAGATCCCAACATAGTTTTATGCTTCGTACTTCCCCACTAGTCATTTGGCTCATACTAGAGTTTTTTATAATATCATGTTGATGGAAAAGAGGGGGTTGCAATCCTTATCTCTCCAGATTTTACTAGTGTTGTTTTTAAGATGGGTATGGACTCCTCCCATATAATTGTGTAGATTCTCTCCAACCTGTATGACCAAAATTTTTAGTGTTGTCCAATGCCTATGTGGATTCTTCTAACCTAGATGACTAAAATTTAGGGATGGCCAATGTTTATGCCTCAGATGATGTCAATGAGCATGTAATTTGGTATTGGATTGATAATGACCTCCTTAATGCTTGTTGGATTATTTATGGGGATTTCAATAAGATAGAGTTCTAGGAAAACAATCTAGGGGTAGTTCATATACGATTCTTGGTAGGAGAGAAAGAGGCATGATGGGAACTCAAGGATCAACACAAGATCTATCATCTAAACTGTAATTGAAGACAATGTTACACTTAACTTGGGGTTATGTGGTTTAATTTTTGCAAAGGGGATGAAAGAATTTAATAGCGACTAGATATAGCCTTGCTATCAAAGAAAAACACCTTATGTTTTGTAGCTACATCAAGCAAGATAGTCCATGTGGACAAAAATACCTCTCTCTCTCACCAATTTGGTTTTCTATATCTTGGGGGTTGAATGAGTAAGGTTAATCAAAACAGATTATATTCTAATGTTTCCCATTTTTAAATCCTAAGTTGCTTGGCGTATATTCTAATGGTGTGCAATCTCATTCCCTAACCATGCAAGGATATTAGTTTGGTTACCTTGTAGTTTGATACAATTTCATGCAATGTGACATTTCTACATGGGTATTGATGCCAAATAACCACAATATGACGAGGTTGTAACAATGTACTAGACCATAAGCTCAATGGCCTCATGTGAGACTTGCAATGGGATCCTTATGGCGAAGCTAAGAAAGGTCAAGATATAAAGTTCCACCATTTTTGTGGGCAAATTATATGTACAAAGCTAGAATCACCTAGATGTTTGTTCCCTTGCACTAGATAAAAATTGGTTATAGTCCTACCAATGCATGCATTCTTCAAATCCTCATCTATTGAGGTGGCCAAGGAATCCATTTATACCCTAGAAACAACCATATATTTATCAACCAACCAGACATAAATTGAACATGATTTCTTGGAAGATCACTACAATGTGGTGTTCCAATCCCATGGGATGTCAATGGAATGACAAGCTACCAAAAAATCCCATGAAATTATCCCTTCAAATCTCTTAGAAGAAAAAAAGATAGCTTGTGAAGAAACCATATTACTTGATGAGCTAACTACAACTCTAGATGAAATCATTGATGTAATACCCCTATTTTTTACCCTTGGAATGTATTAAATTAGATTGTAAATAATGTAAATATGTTAGTACAGATTCGTAGCACAGAGCACTAGGCCAAGGATCGACTAGTGAATGGCTAGGCATGCCTAATATTGATATTTCAAGGTAGGGATCACCTCCTGAACCTAGACGAGTAGCCAGTGTTGTTGGGTGCATTCTAGTGACATAATCCCTACAAGTAGTTTCCACACCCGTTTATTGCGAGTAAGAGGCGCCGGCTACACATGCAAGTATTGGTGACAGCTCTTTTATCCCTCTATAATAGATATAGATAGGCCATGGCCGGAGCTATCTGGAGGATTAAGAATCCCTTTATGAGTTGGTGCTTGCCGGGACTTAACCTGAACAATATTGTATTGGTACTAGCTACTTAAAACCCTGTTGCATTATAAGGTATATAGGAAATGTGGTTGGCTAGTCATGATGACTCAAAACCTATGTAATTGTTATCATGAAAAATAATGAAATGATCCAAGATGGCTATATAGAGCACTTGAGGGGGTTATGATTCCACTAGCGGGGAAGAGGAAATGGGGCCAATGGGAAATTAAATTATATTTTTCCAAGTGTCAGCCTTATAACTCATCCATATGTGCTTTAAATGAACCATTTACCTCATTTTGACATATTAAATTCAATCATTGAATAAATTTGAGGTTGGTGCGAAAGTCTTCACAAGTATTTATGGAAGCATGGGATGAATATACTGTTATGACAATTGTAAGATTCCTCTCTTCCATGGTTGGAAGTAATGTCATCTACCTTTTCACTAATCCTTTCATCTCCATTGGATTCTATCGCTCATTTTCCATGTATAATTCATACTACATAGCTTCCATGCTATTTTATCCACTACCAATTACTAGAATGTGACATTAACTAGAAATTAGCATAATTGTGAAGAGGAAATTGCAGACAATAGAGGAAAAGAGGGTAGATTTAGGTGAGCATAGAGGTTGGGAAAGATGGGCACATTTACCCAATAGTTATTTTCTACTCTAGAATTAATGAGAAGCCATGAATTAATGTTATATGAGGTTCTCTAGAAGCATACAACAATCTGGACTGTTTTTGCACATTATGAAGAGCAATGTAAGTGTTGGGTACTTAGAGGGACTACTAAGAAGAGAAATAGTAGGCCTTAATTGTATTGTGTTGGGCGATGGAAGAGATTTCTATGGGTAGGATGACTGAATGGGAGGCTTGCAATGCTCTATGGTGAGTAAATTAGCTAAGCATGAGAGAAAATAGATTTTGGATTAAGAGAGAGAAGCCTATAGGTTTTTACTTTCCCCTCGTGACCTCATAGGAAAGCGTGGAGGTGGTATCTACATATGATACCTACTTTTTTTTCATCTAATTGTGGGAATGAAACTAGATGTAAAATTTATAAGTTGTTAATTTTACTTCAACAATGATGCTTGCAATCATTTACTAATTTATAAATTATAAATTAGTGTAATAACATCACTTTTGTCCATAATTTGAACATGTAGGAACATTGTAGTTTTAAATCATTGTAAACAATAAAATGTTAAATTAGAAGACTATATTCATAATATAGTGATAAAAAAATATCGCAATATGAAAAATAGACAATAGTAAAGAAAGTTTCTCCATTTAACTATGGTAACTTGGTGAATTCGATGTATTCATTAAACACTAAAGATTCAACCATTATATATATATATATATATATATATATATATATATATATATATATATATATATATATATATTCTCTTTTTGAGTTGCATTCCAATGTTTACTGCATATAGTGAGGTGCTCAAATTGCACTCTATCTGTCTATCAAATATATTCTTTCCTTTTGTAGGATAGGTTCTTCCTTTCCTTTGGCCTTTGGATAGATTCTCCCAAGGACAGGTTCTCTCTTTTCTTCCTATAGATTCTCTTGTTGAGCTACATTTCAGTGTTTGTAGTAGATAGTGTTTCAAGACTACCTATAGAGTGCAAGGTGAAGTGAGATCCTCGAGGTTGTACGGTCTAAAGTGAGGTAAGGTACAAGAACTAGTTATCCCCTGAACAAAGCTACCTAGTACCGATAAGAGTAGGGGGTGAAGAAAGTGTACATGAATAACTATAGAAAGGGTTATTCCCATGAACAATTGATTGAGAGAGAGTAGCTATTGGTAACACAACCATCAATATGAACCAATTCGATTACATTAGCTAACATTAAAAATAATGGCATAAACAATAAACAATAAACTAATCACCTATTTCTTTTCATTAATGATATATGCACCCTCAAATGTTAAAGCTACTTAAGGTTTTACACAAAGAAAAGAGGAAACAATAAACACATGAAAATCAAAATGACAAAGAATAGGCAACCTTCTATAGAAAATTTACATAACTATATCTAAACTCTCTAATCAAAATAGACAACCTAGGTAAAAATTATACATATTACAAAAGGGCTAACCCATTTTGTTAAGGCTAACACATGTTTTGTGCAGCTTGACCTATCATAGTAGGTTGTAGCAATCAACAATGTCTCTACTAGGACCTCTACACAATGAATGGTTTAAGCTAATAATCCAAATAAATATGTAAGCATGCAATGAGTATATCTATAACAAGTTTTCTTATCCTTATCCTTGAATTGAAAAAAATATAAATATAGTATACTTCAGTTTTATTTGACTATTTTTTCTTTAATAGTATTCTTTATTTTTCTTTTTATTTACCCTATTATTTTAGATCATTGAAAATAATTATGATTTAAAAAGACAAATGTTTATGAATTTTTTTTCAATATTCATTGACTCTCACTCTTCTTTATGCCAATATTTATTAATTTTGTGGCATTTATTTTCTATATTTGTTTCAAGATATCCAATATGTGATTTTAAATATTTTTCATTTTTATATGAATAGGATGATTTATTCCAATTGAACACAAGAATCCGAAAACGAGGAGTGCCTTGATAATACACTCTATCATCTCTGGTTCTGTTTAGTACTTGAATATGTATTTGGCACAGAGCCATGGAGGTATTTAGAATACATATGCCAATTTATTGTAAAGAAAGTGATGGAAATCAATTTTGAGAGACCAAGTTTGGTCGAAAAAAAATACACTCTATCATCACTCCTAAAACAAGGAGTGCCTCAATAGTAGACTCTATCACCACTCTACCATCACTTGCTCTACACCCATGGAGGCTTTAAATTTTTAACCATAGAGACTTCAAGTTTATAGGAGAAGAAAAAAACAATGAGTTTTGGGATACCTACGTTTTTTTACATCTAGTTGTGGGAAGGAAACTAGATGTAAAATTTACAAGTTGCTAATTTTTGTTCCATCAGTGATGCTTTGTGTTGTATTCATTAAACACAAGCATCATTGATGGAGCAACTTGTAAATTTTACATCTAGTTTCTTTCACACAACTAGATGTAAGAAAAAATGATATAAACTAAGGATACCACCTAGAACCTCGTCTATAAAATCATCAAGGAAAAAGAAAAAGAAAATATATATATATATATAATTGTAACACAACCACAATATCAAGCAATTTGATTACATAAACTAACATTAATAAAAATAATGGCATTGATTCATTAATATTAATGATGAATAATAAATTAATCACATATTTATTTTCATTAACGATATATGCACTCTCAATTATTAAAGTTATTTAAGATTTTACACATGAAGAAAAGAAAAAACAATAAACACATGAAAATCAAAATGACAAAAAAAAAGAACAACCTTGTACATAAAATTTACGTAGCTATATCTAAATTCTCTAATCAAAATAGAAAACCTAGACAAAAAAATACATATTACAAAATTGTTAACTTAAATAACAAGAGCTGCGAGCAGCTTAGTCCCTACCATTTAAATCGATGCATCCTAACGTTATATGTCTATGATACATTCAAAGTTGAGAGGTATACAAAAATTTGAGAGTACCAATTTCAATATTTTTCGCACTTAGAATCTCAATGTTAAAAAAATTGATATTTGCATCTCAATTTTAGTGATACCTTTCAACACAATCAAATATATGGAGTTAAAATGATTATGGACCAATCCTTGCCATTAAATGACTTGTGTTGAAGGTATGCCTTCTAGACTTTAGTATTAGTTAAATTGTTAGAATTTATTCTACATATCTCTTTTAGATTTTAGCTTGAATGACTCCTTGACTTGTTTTAATTTGTCAATTCAAATGGCATGGAATAAGTTTAATTTAAGAAAAATGCATGTAGCTTAGTCCTTGCCCTTTAGTTTAAGAGAAATAAAAATAAAAAAGAAATTCAAAATTGTTTTAAAATAAATTAAAATCCAAATAAATTTATATATAACATAAAATTCATACCCCTATCAATATATATATTAAATATTAATATTTAAAAGTTTAAGTATCTTAAAATTGTGAAAAGTTTGAAAAATATGAATTCCCAATATACAATTTAATAAATTTAACTCATTAGTGATGGATTTGTAACTTAACCGGTTTTTCTTGCAGTGCCCTTTGGTGGCTCTCGTAAAGATAAAAGCCATCAACAATGGAAGACCTTGTAAGCTAATTTTTTAAGATTTCCAGCATTTCAAAGCCCTCATGAAGATTAATCTGCCAGAAAAAGTATACATGTTAGTGGAAACCAAAAAATATTTCTAAAATGTATGAATATAGATTTTAAAACACTGTTATTTATGAAGTTCATACTCTAGTAGCCAAAGCGTTGATAGATTTGACAATATGCCAAAGAAAAAAATCATATAATCATTCAGCCACTTGCAAAAGCTTTCTTAGGGTCAAGATTTGCCATATTGTTAATTCTAATTCAAGGAGAATGTTCATAGTAAGACAAAAGTGCAAGATGATTTACATCCTGAGTATCCATGCTATTTGTAACAGGCTTGTTGTCATTGTTTTCAAGTATAATATGGCGTAGCTGAGAGTTGGGAATATCTTTTATGATCATCTGACTGAGAAGCTCCTAGTCCATTTATCCTGCTACCAGAAATCCATACTTTTGCTGAAGTCCACGGGACCCACTATTTCTGCAACACCACAAAATCATCCACTTCCATTCACCTGAAACATTTGCAAGAAAAGGCTTACCCACAATTGTAAAAAATGAGAAAACTGCAAACTACATAAGAGAAATAACAATAGGCTTCATTGACAGAAAAATCTTAGCACAAAAGGAGAAATATTAAACAGTCAACTCAAAGGAAACTTACTGAGAAGAAAAGGAATATCACTATGAAAGGTTTTGCATTTCAACCATTAGCGAGGGATTTATTATACTATCGTGTTATCGAATCGGAAGTGAAGGAGTCCATTCAACATTCGCAGGCATTCGAGTTAGGGTCGCAATAGGGCGAATCATATCGAATAGCTAACGCGTAAACATTGACAGTCTGTGCGCAGCTCGAGTATTTGGGAGAATTTTTTTCATTAGTTGGGAAATCTGAAATCTCGTCTTATCATTCTTATTTCAATTAGTTTATTACAATTCAATTTCTTTTGTTATTTTTTGTTTTCATTGGAATTAAATTAATTTTTAACTGCAGGTTCGCAGGTATTTATTTTGAAACTTTTATCTAGGTTATGTTTTTGGACTAATTTCCATTTTTTATAGATTTTTTCTTTAAATTAAAGCTATTACTGGTATTAAGTTAAAAAGAGGTGGTTGGACTAGCTTCATGGATATTACAAAAATTGGATAGACTTTGGAAATTTAGAATGACGGTAAAATTTGATTGCTCATTGTCATGGTATTAAGTTAAAAAGAGGTGGTTGGACTAGCTTCATGGATATTACAAAAATTGGATAGACTTTGGAAATTTAGAATGACGGTAAAATTTGATTGCTCATTGTCACAAGTGCTTAAAATTTTGATCATTATCTCATGCTCCACCATCTATTGCTAAATTGTTCCAACAGTAGAAAGTAACAGAAAGAAACAATTTAAATAGATATTAATGATGTCCCACGAACAAGCTGTGAATTCCATCTACATTATTGAAGCTGAAATTTTATGTGATTTCCTCCGAAGGTACTGAAGTTGGGGGTGATTCAAAGGCCAAACTTCCATGGGAAGAATAAAAAATGCCAGCAAATGATCCATTGGTTTGTCCAAAACATTGTTTTAAAACACACTTTGTTCCTCAGCCTGCCCACTGGATATTGCTTGCTGATTTGTTGGCCTTATTGTTGGATGTTGCATTGCATCGTTTGAGCCACCATGGATCAATTGCCCATTGTCAAACTAGTCACTAATTTCAACCCACCGCTTATTGTCTACCATCAAACCTGAGTTGTTGCCTCCTATTTCTACTTGATAGGGGGTTAGCCCATCATTTGTTCTCAACTGTGTAGCAGGAGAAGGAATAACAAAAGGAATACCACTCGAGGTTGTAAATTGGCCGTGATATGGGGTAGATAAACTACTTGCTGCAGCGAAACAAAACAATACCAAGACAAAATTCAAACAACCCATTCAGCAAAATCAACTCCATTGTCTAATTTAGATATGGATTAGCATTCAAAAGAGAGTAATATAAGCAAACCATATAATTTGACCTACAACGCTAATGGAGATATGCTGTATTGTAGAATACCTGTAGAGGTGGCAATGCAATAGCTAGGAAAATTTTCCCAATTGTTGAATAGATCCTAGATGAAACACCACTGCTTTGAGGGTCCCCTACATTTCTTGCATCCATCCATTGTGCCATAGCTAGCCTCATATTATCATAATGAATGGCAGCATCCACAGGAACATAATTGTTTAAAGCGGCAGGCATAAAGCCTCTGATGTAAGACCCATTTGGAGGCATTAAATAAGAATTATACCAAAGAAATTGTTGTTTCCAAACTAAATGCTATTGAAATAGGATCCATGTATTTCAAAATATTCTAACCCTGGCATAATATCTTCTGCTGGAGGAACATCTGGAGGAAATGACCAATATTGGCTCTCTGGATAAGGGACTTGTTGATAAAGAGAGACTGGATGTTGAAACTGATGATCATAAATAATATTATCTGTGTTGAATGCTGGAATCAATTGCCATCCAGGGCTGTAAAAGGTCTAGGGAGGATAACTGCCATCCATTGATGGAAAAAACAAAGGAAAACCTCATGTTGAAAAACTTACAAGGAAATTATAAAACCGTAATACCATTAGAACATACATCAGATATTAAATTGTTATTAATATCTTTAAAACCATCCAGCATTAAAATAACATAACTCTATTAAATTGAAAATATGAAAGCTCTCATAGCTGCCACTTCTGCAGAAATGATCTGTAATTAACAGCCAAAGCCAAAATTTGATTCTTACTGGTAAATGATATTCAACGTCAGTTAAGTTACGTATGCAGATTGCTGATATCCATCAGTTTATGCTACATATGGATTGTTTCCTTCAAATTTAGGTACAAATTATATCAGTAGCAAGGTGACGAAATGCATCCATAATAATTTTAAATTCTAAAGTTACCTTACCTTCCTAGAATTATACTTGAGGAGCAGGAAGATTACTCCTAAAAATCAGCTCTGCAAGAGCGAATAACAAAAAACCAGTCAACATATTGTCCAAATGAAGTATCAACATAAAAAAGGGGGTATAGAAGGATGGAAAATCAAAGATACGCCAATGGGGTGTTGGTTCATTGGTGTGGTCTATCGAAAATCAAGCCTTTCACAGGCGTTCCATTGACTCTGTCCCAACTGTATGGCATGAATTTCAAAGAGATGAGGCCAGATCTAAATCTCAGGCGATTTTGGCAGAATGGCTTGTGTAAGAGTATGTCATTTCTTGATTTGGTGAGATGTTTTTTCAATTTCAAAAAACTATACATCTTTTCTTGTAAGAAACATAGCTCTACAAGTACAACCACATCCTTATAAATACAATTTTTGAAAGTCAAAATAGCTAATACAATAGAATCCACAAATAAATGGGAAAGGCAAAACTCAAGCAGTAAACATAAAGTGCTAAAAGATCACATAAGACAAAATGAAGGCAGACAGGCCCAACTGTTAAACTATTTGATTTAAGCTTCTACTCATTATGAGATCACAATGAATACAAAATGAAGAGAGGAAATTTAAATAAAACAGATTTTGGAGCAAATCAAACCTACAAAGTCAACTCCTATTGTGTTGATGTAGCTTGTGCTAATGTAACTCTCTCCAAATAGGAGTCATCCTGCACGTTCACAAGCCAGTTAGAATTTCATAGACAACAGTTTCCAGCATTTCAAACTGACTTTAATATAAATTTCATGCAAATTCACGTAGTAACCCCTCCACTTGGCTAAAATCGATAGCCAATTAGAATTTCATAGAAAACAGTTTCCGACATTTCAAACTCAACTTTAATATAAATTTCATGCAAATTCACATAGTAACCCCTCAACTTGGCTAAAATCGATAAATGGTCATGATATGACCACAAAACTTCAAATTTAATCATGAATATGAAGACATTTAAATTTTTATTGAACTCAAAAAAGATGCTCAATATTACCCACGCTGGTAATGCTAAAGATGCTCAATATTACCCACGCTGGTAATGCTAGAAGATTCGGCCAAACTTCACCAAATTTCGCACGCTTACTGAAATACAGTTTTAATAACACAACCATAGGAAATAATATATATCAAACCCTAACAGCTAGGGCGTATCAATTAAATTACCGCAAATCTGAGAAGAAGACATGATTTCCAACCCCTGAATCGCTAATCAGCAAGAACTTGAAGAAGTAATCACTGCATGACAATGAATATCCGTTTATTTAAACGAGGATCTTAGAGTGAATTCCCGCAGATTTTTCGGTTTAAAACCAAAATCTAAACAAACATTACTGGCAACAGTATTTTCAAAATTTACCTATGCAATCCCTACCTATAAAATTGCCTTAACAAAATAAAAAACTGATATATTCTTTCCATGAATTTGCTTCAAGAAACTGAAATAGCCAGAAAACATTTTTCTAATTGCTCAATTTATGAGATTATACAAAATAATTACAAACCCTCGAGATTAAAACTAAGGAAAAGCGTATTATTTGTTCTTGTTTGAGCTTCGAACTAACGATATAATGGATGATTTCTAACAATTTAACAACCTGAGAGTGAAGTTAATGGATGAAACTTAACACAACTCAAATCGTAGGAAGAGTCATTCTATAATTATCTTAATTGCCTTTTGAAACTGCAGTGGAACATTCAACGTAAACCTTGCAAAAAGGTTTAAATGCAAAGTTGCAAACTTGTCAACCTGTAAACCTTGATGCCTGTCAACTAGACACGTATGCTATTATGCTTAACTATCAGCTATCCACTATAAACAAAATATTTAGTTATTAACATTTGGAAGTTCAAAGTTTTTATTTTCATTTCATTTTCATTTTTACTTAATTCTTGCCAATGATGAAAATTGTCTTTTCAAAAACTTTCCTCATCAGACTTACACACTTATTAAAATATTTTATTAAATAAATAGAAATAAATACCTAAATTATTTCAACATTGAATAAACTATAGGAAAGTTTTAGAAATAAATTTTTACAAAATAAATTAATACTAAAAAGCTTAACATATAGTTTCTACCTACTGTAGGGAATAATAAAAATAAAAAATAAAAAATTATAAGATTCCATTTTCTAATGTGCACTTGACCTCTTCTATCATAGTAGGTTGTGGCAATCAAACAATGTTTTTACTTACTGGGACCTTTACACAATGAATGGTTTAAGTTAATAATCCAAATAGGTAAGCATGTAATGAGGAGTGTACTTATAACAGGTTTATTTATTTTTGGGAAAAATTAGAATATTATTATTTTTATATATTGGAAATTAATATAATATTTTATTTTTATTTTTATTTGAAAGAAAAATTATTAGCAACTTCAATTCAATTTTATTTGATTAATTTTTTTTATATATATAATTAGAATTTACATTAAAATTTTAGTGGTATTTTTTTTACTTTTTATTTATAGCTAGACCTATAGGTATTTATATCTTAGAATTTTGAAATTAATAGGTTTTTATATCTTAGAATTTGGGGTGGATTAGCATATATGCTTTTCTTAGATTGCATGAGGATGAGGGAAGTGTAATGTGAAAATTGATTTTATAGTAATGGTTCCAAATTTGAAATAAAGAATTATATAAAAATTAACTTGTAGTTGATGCATGGATAACTTGTAGATGATGCACATGAAGAACAAGTAATTTGTTTGTGGCACTAAACTTGTGACTTATGATTTTATGGCACTCGCTCCAAATTCAAAATAAACAATTATAAAAAAAAGAGTAAAAAAGAATTGGTATAACAATTATAAAAAAATAAAGTATAAAATATAATTGGTATGTATGTATGGATAAGCACATGATTCATAACTAATAGCTAATAATGCAGTGTTCACCAACCACAAATTAAGTGGTTATGCTAATTATATTAAAAACATATATTATTTATTTACCTTAAATCAATGAAAATATTTATGATTTAAAGAAATAAATTTTACATTTAAAGAAATAATTTAAATAAACAAATATAAAAATATTTATGAATTTTGATAGTTGATATTTATTTCCAGATAACCATCATGTGATTTTAAATCATTTCTCATTTTCATATGAACAATGAGAAAATACAATGACTTTGTTCACAGAGTTTTATACAATGACTTTGTTCACATAGCTTTAAATTTTGAAGTACATAGGAAGAGGAAAAAATACAACTTGAGTTTGTTCAGCTGTCCAACCATCTTCTTGTATTCTATACACCACGGCTGGGCATTACGTTATTTGAAGGTGCTTCACTGGCCCCCCGGTATGCAGATGCATGATTCACAGTCCTAAGAGCAGTTGCAGCTCTTGTTTGATCTTTAAATATGACTAATGCGTTGTTGTTATCCAGCCATAATAGCTCACACTCTCCTCCAAACCTCAATATCAGTGAATTCACGTTTGCAACGGATGGTAAATCAAATAGGGCAATGACAAGCCTCGGATCCATATCTACAGATGATTTGAAAGGTGGAGGACGTACCTGTTCTGTTTTAAGAAGTGATCCCTTGGGATTTCTGTTATTAAGCAGAGGGGCTCTTGACTTTTGTGTAGCTTGTACAATCAAAACACATCTAGGATCCCGTCCCACAGAATATACAGAGAGGTTACATCTTTCTGCAAGAAGCTTCAATGCATCCCTCTTCTCCTTCGGCATTGCACAGAAAACATGCAAACGAATGTCTTTTGTTTTACACAAAATCAAGTATCTAAACCTTTCCTCAACTTCTGAAACCCATTCGGTTTCTCTCCTTGTCAATTCTGAAATCTGTGCCCCTGGCAGATCAGCCTTTGTTGTGCAATGGCCAAAGGCATACATCCTCTTCAACTTGGTACAATCATCATTACAGACAAGCTGTCTTTGCCCAATAGGCACTCTGCTTGAATTTGACTGAAGTGGTTGAAGAGGAGCAGGCAATTTGTGGAGAAAGGCTTCAAAAGCTGGATCAGCTTCCATATTGTTGCCTCCAACATCACATGGGACCTGTGCTGTTAATCTACCACATGAACAAGTAATGTTTACTGGAGATTTGCATCTTCTATCGGTGCATGGAGTAGATGGGTGACATAAAGCAGTGCAAGTATGTTTGCAATCTCTCCTAGGAGCTCCACAAAGTTGCCCACATGACATTTTAACAGATGATGATGATGAGATTTCTGAGTCACAGGGAGGTAAATGGCAGGTCCTAGTGCAGGAATGGATTCCACATTGCCTTTTTTTCCCGCAAGGCTTGTTGCACGAAATGTCCTGAGACCCACATGGGAAATCCTTCACGACATGATTTCCCGCACACGCTTTTGAGACAGGAACAGTGCAAGGAGGGCAGTCCCCAGGATGGCAATTGTGGGTAGCAGGATGAACACATGGCCGAGGAACAGAACAGGGATGTGAGCAGAAAGGAATGCGTGTTCCACAAGGTTGTGGAGCAGCAATTGATGTCTTCCCACACGCACAAGAAAGATCATCGAAAATGGTTATTGGGCAGGGAGGGCAATACCCCCTGTGGCAAAGCTCCTTGCATAAATGCTGTCCGCATTGCAACTTTTCCCCACATATGAGAACACATAAATGTTGATCCCGATCACCTGCATGAGTGTTTTCCCCTCGCCCCGAATTTGTGTTAGGGCAGCATCTTTCATTGCACCTGTGTTTACCACAATTTTTCTTTTGCCCGCACAGCTTTTCACATCTGAATTCTGCATTCTCATTCTCTTCTGTGGTTTTCCAGCAATGGACTGTCCGTGATGATGATCCACATCGGCATTTCTCATTAACAAAAACTGGACAAGGAGCACATTCCCCACGGTGACAAGTATTTCTACACAAATGTTTCCCACAAGGAAGAGCCTTTTCACATACCACTGAGCAGGTTGGCAAAGGATCCATGCAACTCTTCCTCTGGTTCTTTTGCAGCTGGGTTTTACCACAGGGGCAAGACTTAATCTTCCCAGGCAACATTTCACATTCTATACATTCTCCAGGATGACATTTCTCGCTACATTTGTGATTCTGACATGAAAGCATTTTCATACACACATTCTCACATTGAAACACGCCGTTTTTCCAATCTAATTCCCCCTGGATCTTCACATCTCCACAGAGTATTTTCTCCTGCTTTTTCCCACAAAAGCATGTAGCATCATTTATCAAAACCGTGCAAGGATGACAAGGACCTTCATGGCAGATATTCTCACAGTAATGTCGCCCACATTCGAGGGGCTTCTCGCACCGCTTTCCACAAGATTCAATTGAATTCTGATCCGAGCATCTCCTTGTTGTAAATGTTTTACCACATGGACAGGGCCGAGGAGGGCCCATTGCTGTGCAAGTTGCGCAAGGACCGGGATGGCATTGAAGAATACATGCATGTGAGCAAGAAGCCTGTGCTGTCTTGTTACCCTTGTCAAGTGGCTTCCCACATGGTCCTCCACATGAATGTGGGGTGATATAAAAATCTACTTCGGGGTCTCTCACCTTCCCACAAAAACAATAGTACCGAATTTCCTCCAGGGACAAATTCTGCACAGATTGACAACCTGGGCATCTCCAGTTCGGCTCCCCCTCCCCCTGACTTTTCCCAACATCAGACGATTTGGCCCACTTCCGTATACAGTGCAGATCAAAAATGGTATAGCATGTGCCACAGGACCATACTGGATCTGATGGTCCAACACTTTCATAGCATATCATACATTCTACATGTCCTTTACTAAGAGTCTCTTCAATTTCCTGCACCAGCTGTGGCACATTTGATCTATCCATGCTGTTCATTTTGTTTCTATCATCCCTGAAATCCATCTTGTTCATATAATGTTTTGTTTTTGTGGGGGAATGATTTCCATGATTGGATCGGCCAATGAAGTCCTCATTTTTAGGGCTCTGTCCAAGGCTGCATGCATCATTGACATTCCGTTGCCCTAATGTGCCATCATTTGCAGTATAATTATGAAGAGGATAGGACCTGTCATTCCTCCCATTGTAGTTATTTCTGTTATAATTGTTTCTCTGAAAATTCCCCCTTCCTCGCCCTCTCATTGCTCCATATTGTTGGCTTTGCCCATTTAGTGACGCCATACCATCCCTGGAAGTTGAATCGACTGGACAGTATCGATAATGACCTCGACCTGCATTTCTCTCAACCCTAAAACATTGATTGGAGTTTGGAGTGGCATTGAAATTCTGATTGGGATTTCTGTTTGGATGCAAATAACTCTTCGGAACCCATTCCCGGCGCCCATTTCTGCCCATATTTATACTGGGCTCTCTCCTCTGAGAGCCTTGATATTCTCCAACATTGCTGTTGGATTGATTGTTTCCCTGGTCTGTGCTGGTATTCATCGTTATTAAATCTAAACCCCGCGAATAATGACCTGAAGTCTATTTTTTCTTAATGCAGCACGAGAGTTTCCTAGAGTTCGGAGAGATCTGAGGTTACAAGATCCAGGACAGAAATCTCCAATACGGGGGAATAGTTGATGAATTTGGAAACACGGTCAGGAGTAGAATTTATATTAGATGCTTGAGGTACTTTGTGGGCTACCAACCATTGGGAGTGATGGCATGTAATCTCAGGTCGGTGGCATTTGATATCAAGTCGGCCAACTTGATATTTGATTTTTATATATTGAAACGGTAATGATAAATATTTCATTTTTTTAACTGTATAATTATTCTAGGGAGTCGGAGTAAAATGAAAGTCTCTTGTTACACAAACAAATGACTAGTGCAACTATTTAAGTTGTGGTTTGTGAATATAAATAATTGGTAGTTATACATGGTTTATGGTACTGTTTTTTGAAGAGCGCCACGGATGAGGGTTATATATGGTACTTTCAGTTATAGATAGTTTTCAACTTTTGACTTTTTTTAGTTATTATTTTGTTTGTATTTTCTAAGAAAAGTGATTGTGCAGCTAATCTTTTAATGGATTATGTTATTACAGGAATTTGTATTTTTTGCTGCTGATTTTTTGGTTTCATATGAATCAGGGTACTCTTTGTACTATTTGATTTGTTAAAGAATATTAATAGTAGTTTTTTTCTTCTGAAAAAAAAACTGGTAGTTGATGCATGTTTGGAGCTGATGCATGGATAATTGGTATATGATGCATGAATAAAAGTTAAGTGGTTGTGGTAGTAGTTGTTTATTTCGAAGTGGTTGTGGTAGTAATTGTTTATTTCGAATTTTGAACGATGTCCATAAAATCAATGTGGACTTGTCTAGGAAAAACATACTTGCCACTCCACCCTAAATTCTGAAATATAAACATCTATCGGTGTAATTATATCAAAATTAAATATTTATGACATTGATTTTTAATTTAAATTATTATTTTTATTATTATTAGTGAATATGTGTATTTGTGATGGTAGTCAAATCTAAATCATCTTCTTCCATCGAACTTCATCACCCTCACTTTCCTCCCTTACATTCATGGAATCATGAACCTCATTGCCAAAACCCTAACTAAAAAGAAAATTAAAACCCTTTTCAAGCCTTACAAGACCCGAAAACAATTAATCAAAAGCATAAGGAGAAATCTAATTAAGGAGTTTATCTAAATTAAAGAGTTTACCAAATCCTTGCTAGTGTGGAAAAACCTATATCGATTAATTAACACTTATTCCCCAACACACAACTTACTTAATCCCTTAAGCCATTGAAATTGAAAAGCACCATAATTATTTTAATAGAGATAATGAATATAAATTAAACAATTCGTGGAAATCCATTATACACCACTTGCACAACATATAATATCTTTCCTCTTACCCCTCTTCTCTTGTCTCGAACCCCCTCCCCCTTTTTATGTCCTCTCATCTTCTTTTCACTTGAATTTTGTCTCTCCATTCAGAGACTTATAGTTTAGCAAGATCCTAAATTGTCTTAATTTGTTCGTGATATTCATTCAATAACTAATTTATTCTCAATATTCATCCAATTTACCCCACTTTTATAAATCTTATCCCAATTTTATTTTATTATTTTTATCAAATTTCTTTATTTTTCAATTAATCCCTCCTAATTATTATTTTAATAATATTTAATCCTAATCTAATATATACCATAATCCTCATTTGTAACTCTAAGCATTGTAATTTAATTACTTAAATCAATTATTTCTTATATTTATTAATTATTCCTTCGTATCCTCTTACCTATTTCTCTAGCTTTATTTTCAATCACTTTTGTCCACTCTTTAAATTATCTTTAGATTTCCTATCACGTCGTATATCCACTCCTTAAATTACCTTAGTTGAATTAATGATAACAATTATAATCAATTTTCTTTTAATTATTTTAATTGAATTTAATTTATTTTCCTAATTTTATTTATTCCATGCCGTATTAATGAATGTCATTCATGGATGTTAAAAAATACTCAGATTTTTTGTTATTTAAAAAAAAAACTAGAACCCCACAAAATTTTTAATAATAAATAATAAAACTAGAACCCCACAAAAATCTTAATAATAAATAATAATTTAGTAAATGAGTTAAGAAATGGAATTTTTGTGAATCCTTTTTTCTTCTTTATTGGCAACGTAAAGCTTGTATTCAGTTTTTGATATTATGGATTGTCTTAAAATCTACCAATGTACTTTTGGAAGGTTGGTTGAAGTTCCAATAAATTAGGTGGAAGTATGACTTTCAACAAATTTTATAGTAGATTTGGGAAAGAATTTCCAAAAAAAGGAGGTAAGTTTTATTTTTCTAAGGATAGGGGAATCTAATATATGCTTTTCCACATTAGTGATTGAATTCTCTAGTAAACTCATCGATGTAAAATAGTGCATATAACCCAAGGGGATTTGAACTAGACACCGGCTAGGACAAAACTAGCCAGATGTCCAACAACATTGGCGATAACTAGTTGAGTAAACCACTTCGACTTAATTTATCACTTATTAAATTATTCCTAAAATAAACAGTATATATCCACCTCAACTCTGATATTTTAAACATCTAATAATTTAGGCCTTGAATCATTTTTTCTTCCTCTCAATGTTGAATTAATCTTAAGTTAAGAAGGATGTATGATCAATAATTAAAATCCACTGATAACTAAACATCGTTAATGTTCCAATTGTGGATGGAAAAATGCAATTAATTAATATATGGATAACTTTTATAGTTGTTAAGGCCTTGAGTGAATAACTACAAATGGACTACTAAGGTGATGTTTTGTCATATGATTGTTAATGATGGAGTAGTGACTCTCGATGATAAAATTGGAGGTGTTGATGAGATATAGGCACAAGTATGTTGATTAATGGTGAATAGGGGGTGTTGTCAAAAGAATAATATAATGTGGTGAGCTTTCCAAAGTTTAAGTGAGATGAGGAACCAATTTATATAAAAGGAATTATGTAGTTGTTTTGTATAGACAAGAAGATGGGTTCCTGGTGGATAAATACCATGCAAAGTGTCCCTGTAGGGATGGCTAAGTGATATCAGTGTGTTCAGAGAGTTAAGAGAGTGGGCCCCTTTATAGTCTTCTTAGTGTTCGATGATACGAAGAGAAACTCAAATGGTCTACTAATCATGATGGGAATGAGAAGTTATATGTGAATCATAATCATAACTCTGTGCCAAGGAATCTGAGGGGGGAATTCATAAGATGCAAGGTGATGAATTATGATTTCAACTTGGAAAAATTGGTGAATTATTATATTCCATGATCTTAATGATTCGTCATCATGGGTGCCGGAATGTGAGGGGGTTGTAATGGCACAAGCACCCATGGGGTATTCATCCTATTGCCCAATAACAATATTGGGGTTTGTAAGTTACCAAAGGATGGGGGTCTTATGGATATCAAAGAAATAATTGGGTAATTGCAACGTAAACATAGGGGATGTGTTGCCTATATGCAAGGTCAAGATGATATATCTATGAGTGGGGTATGTACACCTTTGGATGAGAGCAAACTTGATTCTTGGAAAAAATCCTACACACATGACGCAAATACCAAATCATATTAATGTTCATGATAATAAATTTGATAGTGTAGAAATAATCGATCACAAACTAAATTTACTTGAAGAAATGGCAAAAAAAAAGGTCCCATATGAATTTTTTGGGGAAACAAATTAGAGTGTACCATGTTAAAGAGCTGATGATTTTGATTGGAGGTTTTTTATGATTCATCAAACATGCTACGGATCTCCTGAACGGGGCTGTTGAAAATTGGGCAAGTTGGTCTATAAATAGGGGTGGATGGAGACTCAATTTTTCTAGAAAAGATTTGACAATTTCCACATTGTTTAACAACATGGAGGATCTTTGAAGAATGAAGGAAAAAAGTAGCCTATGTGGAGAATTTTATGGACAGTGACCAATCCTAATAAGTGGCGACCACATGCTCCATTGTGGCAATCATTGAAGACTTGCTCAACTTCATCATGAGATAAACATATTGACAGAATGGTGTCAGAATCGCATCAATAGAGAATGCCTCAAAGGAGGAGATAGCAAGGGGCTTGGTGATGAATGCATCGATGATCATCATGTGAGACATAGGAGGTGAATTTCTGTGTGCATATGTATGTGAGGACATCTTCATACCATGGATATTCGCTAGTTAATACAAACAAGTGTTCATATGGAAACTAATCATTGACAGGGGGTTCTACTGTGACGGGTTGGTGTAGCGTACCAACACCCCAAGTCACACCACCGGGGTCAGATTAATCGGGATTATAACAGGAAATGGATAATTCGAGTGACTGCACATTGGAATAAGGTTTAATTAATGTTAGGCCAACATGCCAAAAAGCAAAATAAAGTAAAACAATCATCCATTAAAGGAATACGACGCTTCTGATGCAAAATTTTCCCCGAATGTACATACGATACACAGTAATTGTAACATGAATGCAACCAGGACTAAGTATCCCTTTCACAAGTAAATTTAATATCATCATCACATTTATGGGAAGCCTCCCATCGCCATTTAACCAATAGTAAATTCAGATCTACCTATGTTAATAAAACTTAGCCTTACAACAATAAGCAAATCAACATTATGATCTTCCAATAAAGAAAAATTATAACATCACAATATACCAGATTTACGACATTATTCCATGTCCATTAAACCCATAATATATCAGATTCAGAAGTTGTCATCTATGGCCATATAATTAGCATAACCACTAGATCTATTGGTTGTCACAAAACATAAACTAAATAGCATCTACTAGCTCCAATAACATATAAACAGATATGCTCTACGAACTGCCAATTTAACACTATTAATTCAGCCATATAACATAAGAATATAAACAAATATGCAACATAAAATATTAGATATTAACCCAACCTCCATGGGCACATATGCAACATAACAACACAATAAATATTTTCCAAATAAATACTTATCTCTACAAGGTGCAACTAGCTTGAACAGGACATCGTTCCACCCAACCTTAGACACAGTCAATTCAAATACTTGAACATGTCACCCCCGAGGTGAGACCATGGATCCACATGCTATGGAACTCTCAAAATCAAATCCTAACAACAATATTCAAGCCACAACCTGAGGAAACCAACACAATCCCTCACCACTTACTTTTTCCTCTACCTCACTACCAGGTGCAACTAAAATCCCTTCACCACCCAGATCCCTTAGGATATCACCATTCACCATCAAGATTTATGTGTAGGACCAGGACAGAAACAAGTAATGGTATTGAGGTATTTTTTTGTTCAATAGAAAATCTCACCAGTCTTCTCACTGGAATAGGTCCTTGTTCAATCACCCTCACCGCTCTCCAAGTTTTCCTACAAACAAAAGGGTATGTCAACTATGTGCTAAAAGGACAATTCAAATCCATCAAGAGGCATTCAAATGCTTGACAAAGAAACTCCCAAAATATCATAATAATCCCTAGATACCAATTCAAATGCCTGTAACTTAATTTGAATCCCCTCTAAGAGACTGACTCAGTTACTGAGAAGTGACTCAAACTTACTAAGAGATTCACTAGTTCACAAGATAACCATTTGAGTTCTCATGAGAGAAACTAGAATCCACATAGATTGACTTGAATTCACTAGAGACAACAAGAGCAACTTGAATCTACCAAGACTGAATTGAATTCATCAAAATTTAATCTGAATTACTGGAGATACTGGAGACAACTCGAATTCCAAGAGTGGTACTCAAATTTCATTAGTATAACTAATTGATGACAATTCAATTGACCCAAAATTACTCAATTTAACTGGAGACAACTCAAATGACCCAAAATTACTCAATTTAATTGGAGAATAATTCAAATTATCCAACATTACTCAATTTAATTGGAGACAACTCAAATTGATCCAAAATTGCTCAATTAAACTAGAGAATAACTCAAATTACCCAAAATTACTCAATTTAACTGGAGGATAACTCAAATTACCCAAAATTACTCAATTTAATTGGAGAATAACTCAAATTATCCAAACTGACTCTAACTAACTGACAAACACTCTTCACTAGAGTTACTAGGGAATTAACTAGGAAGATCACTCCAATTAGACTGGAAGTTACAAAATCAAGTGCAAATTTTGACAAAGATAGTGAAGTGTCATGTCCCTAGTCGCTCTAGTGCCCTTTAGAGGTGATTGGAGACCCACTAATACATTTTTTTCTAACAAATAACTTTGGTTTTACACACAGCCATAATGGCCTCTGATCCGCAATCTACAATCTCCTTCCCGCAATCCGCAGTCGGAATTCGGAAGTCAGATTTCCAAATATGCCTCTCTGATGAAATCATTCTACCGACTTTCGCAATGCGGAAGTTGGAATCCAGAGTCAACGCACAGCCTCAAAAATTTACTTGTCTGACTTCTGTAGTTCCGCAATTCGCATGCAGAACACGCAAGTCAGAATCCTCCAGTCACCATTTCCTGATCATTTACTCCTCCGCAATTCCGCAATCCGCAAGCTGCGTTGTGAATGTAAGAAATTGGAAATCTCATTTCGTATCCCGTGGAAAAACTTCCTTCTGACTTCGTCAATGTGAAACCCTCCTTGCAGATGCGGAAAGTCGAAAATCCAATGTGTTAATCCCTATGGAAATCACCTTCCAAATTTTGCAATACGCAATCCGCCTTGCGGATTCGGAAAGTCAGAAGGATAACCACGCCCTTCCAAAGGTCGGTCCTCGACATCCGTAATCCACAATCCGCATTGCGGATGCGGAAGGTCGGGACCACAAAACCCTGCACCAACAACTTCACCTGCAAACTTCTTAGGGTGATAACTCCTCCATCCTTGGACCAAATTGGACAAGGATAGTACCGCTGGAAATATCTTGGAGAGATTTATCCACTGGTGTGATCCCCCACCACATATGAGTACTATAACCTTGTAATTTTTCCAACTGAAGTCTTTCCCAAATTCCCTTTATGTATCATTACCCTTCTGCAAGGAACATTGTCTACCTTCTTCCATGACTTCTCCCTTCTCCTAACCCATAGGGGGATCATGGAACACAACAGGAGGTTGTCCACTTCCTTTCCCCAACTCCATATGAATCCAAACATTCCCTCATAAAGGTGAATGCAATGCATAACTAACAAAGATTATGGAACTAAACTAGTCAATGCATCTACAACTTGCAAGGTTAGCATTACATCAAACTCATGCAATTGGTGAAGCATTCAAACATGAACTTAGGCTCATACTCAAGATTATACATAGTTCCCTATTGATCAATTTCATGCAATCATTCATTCAATAAATAGAACATAGAAAGCATAACAGAACATAAGGAAATTAGCATCCCTTTTACACCACAGAAAGCACTTATCTTGAAATGAAGCTTCCAAGCAAACTGGCTATGGACTGCAACATTCCAACCCAACCATAGGTCTCTTCCAAGCCTATATTAATTCAACACTCAGATACCACCCCCGATATGGGGTTATGTATCCACTAAGGAGTATCACTCAGGCTCACTCACAACACATATCCAACTTTGTCAATCAAGTGGGAAAAGGAAGGTAAGGTTTCCTTAATCATTAAGCTCATTCACAGAGATATGGGCATGTCCCAATGATCTTAGATAGTTCAAACACCCCCATCACCTCCACTCTCAGCCTAAGTAAGGTCCCCTTCACTGCTGCACAGTCCCTAGGGCACCCCTTCCCTTAGCACTGACCTGGCAAGTGTGTTTGGTCATGGCTGCTAAATTAAGTAATTGAGCCCTCACTGGCTCTACCATGCAATCTAAAACCTCTTCGCTCCTTCCCACTTAGGTTTTTATTCACTTTCTCTAGCCAAACAACTCTATCCCGCAATTGGGTTCTCGGCAACCAACACAGGGTTTTCCTTGCGATTTTCTGAGCATTTCACATGCTGCAAACTAGCCCTAGGGTTCAAACCAATGGATCCACTGCTCGATCGAGCTTCCCATACCCATTTCAGAGTGGATTCAACACCCAAAAATCGGGCTATCTCATAAACCATGATTCTCTTCTTGCCCACTGTTCAAATCTCTTTGTTCTCTGCATTCCACTCTCGGTTGCTTTTTCCTAATCGAATGGGGATCAGGGAATACGAATTCCTAGGGTAGAGTGGTGTGCGGGTCAAGGAAAAATGGAGCCATACCCTGCCATATGGATTGCAGGGCTGCTCCATACCCTATCATCCTCAAGGACAAGGTTCCTCAACCACCATATTTTAACAGAATTAATGGAAGCTAGGATAGGTCAAAGGGGTTCTCTAGGTGACATATGGTAGCCTAGGGTTCCATCCCACACCCCCTCACCTCTCCCTAGTGGATACATAGTTCCCCCTCATTTAGTTGCATCCATATCCAACCCTTGGTTATTTTTATTTACATACCAGTATCATTTACATTTTCCATGGCTTACTAGCACATGGGTAGCATAATACCAATTACTTGCCTTTGCAAGGTTGAGCATTCACTACCAGGGCCTTGGCCTTGAGCTCCATGCTAGGAATCATACATCACATGCATACAATATTTACATTACAAATAAAATATACTAAGGGTCAAAATGAGGGATATTACAATTCCCCTCCCCTTAGAATAACACTGTCCTCTGTGTTCCAATACTTAGGGATACCTATACAGTTTACACATGTCCAAAATTACAAAAATGTTGCAAGTCTACCCTGCATTTTATTCTTTACTTTGAACTTTCAGGAGCAATTCCTTTGGCTTCCACAAACTCCCCCTATTGGCTTTGATCTTCCAGTTGATCCACAAGTCTGGAATATTTATGGCTGCTATCTTTCTTGCTGTCCTTTGTTGGGAAGTTGTGGAGGAAATGATTTCCTCCACATTTCCAACATTTCAGTGGATGATTTTTCTTTATCTTCTCCATTTAATTGGATTCTTCCCACCTGGAACGTTTCTTAGTGGGATGATTGGATGAATGCCGTTTCATTGATCCATTTCCCTTTCCACTGCTGGTTGTTTCTAGAATGATTCTTACCTCCCTTTGCAGACAAATAGAGTCCCAGAAAGCCCTGTGGTTCATCTCATTCTGCTGCTTTTGTAACTTGAGCATTTCTCCAATATTATCTTGGGTCTTGACAATTTCTTGAAGAAGGTTTTCATCCAACTCTATTAGCCTTTGGTTTGCTACCATCGTCAATATGTACAGCTTCCCACACTTTGCTTGCTAGCACCACTTATTTTGTGAGAGATGCAACCAACTGATTTCAATTTCTCACCTGTGAAATTCATCATTGAAAATATTGTTAGGTAAGACATAACATAAACATTAAATCAGTCAATAATTTTTCCAATTGACATGGAAAGTCCATGCTTTATTCATGAGACTTGCACACTTTTCATACCTTTCCAACATACACATAAACTCATTCATGCCCATCCTTTCACATGGAATTTACTATTTCATCATTCACAATTTATTTCAAGCAAATAAACACAATCAATTCTCATCTATATCATGCATTCAACAAATTTCTGTTTTCTAAATGCATCAATGAAAAAGGAAAGAGAAGAGTAAGAATTTTCCCCTCTTAGTCTTGTTCCAATCTGGATCCACACCACCACTATGGTTCCATGCTCCTTGACCTCTTTCACTTTCATGTGAATGCTTGAATCACCCTTTCATTGTTTTGATGATGACACTTAGTGTCTAAGGTCGGTCTAACGCTTTTCAACCAGGGAACCCTTCCCCATTTCTTCCTATAGAACCTTTGGCTTCTAGGACCCACACAAGTCCACTAGCACCATTCTTCATTGTTGCTCATACTAAGCTCTCTAGGATAGTCACATGTCCACATGCATCCTCGGGATTCCTTAATAGTTCTTTCTTCCAACAACACCCAGGTTTCCAACAAAGAAACAACAGTGTATCAGTTTGGTTGTTATAGGACTTGTACATGAGATATTTCATTATTAGGAATAAGGATTAGATGATAATTAAATACTTATATGTATTGGGCATTTCCTCACTACTCCACAGGTTCCTTCTTTGCTTTACAAGCCTTGGATCACCTCTGGGGTGGATGCTTGGCCAGTACACATGCTTCTCCACAACATCAAGTAGTTAATGCCCAACCAATTCACCGATTGGATTTACCAAGCATTTGTGGTGCCAAACTAGTCCCATACCTGGTTTTCCCTCTCCATTGCCAAGCCAACACATCTGTCTGGGTAAATATGCCAATGGAAGGAAACTGCACCATGACCATTTCCAGGTCAAGGATCTAGTTCGGAGCCACACCACCACAACCCTTCACACACACAACAACCCTTCATACACACCACAACCCTTCACACACACCACAACCCTTCATACACACCACAACCCTTCACAACAACCCCTCACAACAACCTTTCACTTTGCTTCTTTTGCGTGCAGCACCAAATTGCATCTGTTTAAGATGACAACACAAGATGGATAAACAATCTCATTAATATTTCTGCTCTAAAATTTTAAACGTATTTCATAACATTCCCTCTCAAATATTGAAACACTAGGAATGTGCCCATTCCCTTAGGGTGTAGTCAATATTGACAAACCTAACATAAACCAGCATCCGAAAGGTATGCACCCTTTTTCCGATGTGAGCCATGTAGGCCCTAATCACACTCAAGCAGTCTGAAATAAGAACACACAATCTCATTCACACAGACTGGAATAAAAAACATAATCACATTCCGAAAGTCTGAAATAAAGACATACAGTCACACTCCAGCAGTCTGAAATAGAAAGAAATAAAACCTGCTCTGCCTATTAAATATCAATAATTGGACATGCATATTCTTAGCTAGGGTTACAGAATACTCATTTGTTTGTAGATGTATATTTTCTTCATTCGTGAGGAATGGGGGCTCCCTTCTTTGAGTTAACAGTTCCTCGGTTTGCCATCCCAATCTCTTTCACATTCCATAACCCACATATGCCCTCTTGGAATAATTTTACCATCCAATTCAAGTCTGATTTTTCCACAACCAATCAATGGCATTAATAATTAATTCAACATGAATCTACAACTTTGTCTACTACAAAAATTAGATTTGTTTACTCATCAGTTCATCCTCATATTGTTTGGCTCTTGTTGTAAGTGGCACCACTATCCATTAGGGTTTAGGATTGCTTCCATAACATAAACATCCACCTCCAACATGTCCTATTGATAGAATTGTGAAGATCCAAACAACAATTAGTAATTGATTAGAAAAATTCCAAATCCGAGATTTGCAAATCTACTTTCTTGTAGCAATTATCAATTTCACAAATCTGAATTTTAAAAATCTGTTTCTAGAAGGGCTAGGGTCTGTTATTGATTTAATCGTAATTGATCAAACGGTTGTTGATGAATCGAAGAACATAGCTCTAAGACTTATGTGTTTGCTTGAATATCCACTATCTTCATTCAATAACTAGAAACATGTATAAATCCTTGGCATATGAATGAACAGAGTGCCATTACCAGAATCGTTCAGAAGCAGATGGTGTGATGAACTCCTTCGAATGAAACGTGTGAGAAATTGATCGCTTCCCTGATCAATTTACGAGACCAAATTTCGATCAATCAGTGGGAGGGAAGATTAGACGGTCAATATCAGAGGAGGACGATAGACAACCCTCATAGCATTTCGCGGGGTGAAGATGAGCGGGAGATAGATCTCCAAAATTCTAAAAGTGCACATTCCCCATTGATCACAGATCAATGGACTAGGAAAGCTTCCAAATGATCAACGATTCATACCGAATTTCACAGGAGAAAGAGTTTTGGGTTTAATGGATAGAATGGGTGCGAAATCTCCATCAAATTCACCCTAAGACGATTCAAATCCACCGTTGGTCTGGTATGCTTCTGATCCATGTTAATTTTTCGATAATTTCATTCCATTATCACTAAGAGAATAAAATGCACAACATATCAATCATAAACACAAAAGAAATCACACAAGAGACACAGAGTTTCACCAGGGAAAACCAATAAGGTGAAAAACCCCGCAACTTCCTCATAGATAAGATAACCCACAATACAAGATCACAATGATCAAACCCAATATTATGTCTCTAGCCGATGCTCCTCCTCCTCCACTAGTGCGTCACTTTCTCTCTTAGCTATGCGAGCTTGAGAGGTGATTGAATGATCTAAATGTCACGTCCCCCATTTTGACCCTTATAATATTTTGGGCTATAATGTAAATAATGTATGCATATTATGTATGATTCCTAGCGTGGAGCTCAAGGCCAAGGCCCCGTTAGTGAACGCTCGATCTAGAAGAGGAAAGTATTTGAAATTATGCTACCCATGTGCTAGTGAACCATGGGAATTGTAAATATGCATCTTAATATAAATGCCCACAACTAGCTATGCAATGCAACAAGAGATGGGGGCATGATATTGCAAGGAATTGGGAGGAGGATATTCAAAACCCTTGAGCCAATTGATTCAAGTTAAATGGCTGTTATTGATATATTGAATGCACATGAAATTATGTGTGTGGATGAATTTATCTTCGTTGTGCATGTTTGTTGAATTTACATCCGCACACATGGGTTTTTAAAAATATGAATTTTAATGAATGGCTGAGTTTGCTTAAAAGGCCCCATAGATTGGCTTCATGTTCCCTCCCTTGCCTTGGATGGATGGGTGGGGACGTTACACTAAATGAGAGACACAACCTCTCTATTTATACACTGACTTGACCTGCCAATAATCCACTGGGGCCAACTTGCTAATCAAGCCTAATAACCCAACCACATTTGCTAACCAGGGCCGACCCCACACTGGTGGTCTAATAACCCATCAATTTAAAATGACGACACTTGTCGATGCACATGACAACACTTACAAATACAAATGACGACACTTCCAATCAGAGGAATAATACATCTCTGTGGGATATACAATAAAGTACAAATGTAATACATAGAAGAATATCTTCCGAAGTTACAAATACATCAACACTCCCTCTTAACTAGGAAGGTATTCTTTCGTCACAGGTCATCAATATATATTGGCGCAAGTATTCAATTTTGGAGTTGGATCAACATCATTGGATCATGGAGCATCATCATCATCACGGCTGCTATACTCGACATCTCGATCACTGGGCTATCTCTAAAATTTGCTCATCATAGGAAGTTCTACAGAGCCAGCCCTTTTTCATGCTAGATGTAGGCCCACCACTTGTAGGTCTTCATCATCACTGGCCATACTGTGGAATCCTTAGGACTTATTACGCGAGTCAACAAAACCTCGAAAGAGCATCCCAGGACTGATTACGAGCACACAGCTCAACCTATCGGATCTCCCAGGACCTTTTACATGCCACTGCATAACCTGTCCATGGCCACAGAGTATCATCCTGATACTCATGATCATACTGATCATAACATCGTTCACGAAAGCACAACCCAGATGCACATCACACAACACTTACACTCATTGGCATGGGAAGACACACTTCAACCATCCGTGAATGGCTCAACACTTACATGTGTGCCATGGGAAGACACACTTCAACCATGCGAGAATGGCACTGCACTTATATTGCAGCCATGGGAAGACACACTTCAACCATGCTCGAATGGCACAACACTTATATTGCAGCCATGGGAAGAAAGACTTGAACCATGCTCAAATGGCTCCAGCCCTTACATCTTCACCGTGGGAGAACACATCTTCACCGTGGGAGAACACATCTACACCTTATGAAGAATGGATTCATCCCTTACATATTTACCGTGGGAGAACACATCTACACCTTGTAAAGAATGGATCCAGCCCTTACATCTTTACCATGGGAGAACACATCTACACCTTGTAAAGAATGGCTCAACAATTACATCACGACCATGGGAGAACACATCTACACCATGTTTGAAAATCCTATGTGCATCTGTGAATTCGGAACTCATCATACATGATCATCCTGATCATCATCACTACATCGTCCTGATGCATGTCGTCCAGAGCAACATCCTGAAGCTCGTCATCCATGATCATCCTGATCATACAATGCATCCACCTAATGCATACCAAGTATCTACCTGATACATATCATCATACATGATCCACCTGATCATATAATGTATCCACCTGATACACAAATACACGATCCACCTGGTCATACAATGTATCCACCTGATACATACAAAGCATCCAACTGATGCATATACATATACATGATCCAACTGATCATACAGAGAATCCAACCGATGCATATACATATACATGATCCAACTGATCATACAGAGCATCCAACTGATGCATATGCATATACATGATCCAACTGATCATACAGAGCAGTAACTGGAACATCATCCCGATGCTCATCACACAGTGCTTACATCCACAGCCATGGGAAGGATCCTCCTGTCACCATGCTTGGAATGGCTCCTGCAAATGTGTCCCATCACTTCTTCCTTGAAGTATCTTCAATCTGAAGAAAACCAAGCCTCCCTCTAAAGTACTCAAACTTCACTCTGGCTAGTGGTTTCGTCAACACATCTGCAACCTGCTCATCCATCGCAACATACAGGAGCTTCACTGCTCCTCTCTGCACCATATCCCTGATATAGTGATATTTGATCTCAATGTGCTTCGACCTGTCATGGAACACTAGGTTCTCAAACAACTTTACACAACTCTGTTTGTCACAATAGATACCAATAGCATCCAACGGGAGATCAAATAACTCAGATAGCAGCTTCCTCAACCATACTGCCTCACAACTAGCCGAACAAGCTGCAACATACTCAGCTTTGGCTGTACTCAGTGCTACGTAGGATTGCTTCTTGCTAAACCAAGAGATCACACCTAATCTCATACTGAAGCAACACCCTGAAGTGCTCTTCCTATCTGCAGCACTTCCTGCCTAATCTAAATCAACATAACCCTCTAGGTTAAACTTTTGATTCACATCATACTTGAGCCCATAATCAACCATACCCTTCAGGTACCTCAGAATATGCTTTACAGCATCCACGTGAACACTTCTCGGATCTGTCAGGAATTGGCTCAATGTGTTCACAGCAAAGCAAATATCTGGTCTTGTGTTCGTCAGGTACATAAAGGACCCAATCATTTGACGATACACCGTGACATCAACTGGCTCAGATGAAGCATCACATAGAAGCTTCAGGTTCGATGCCATAGGTGTGGCCATGGCCTTGTATTCCATCATCTCGAACCACTTCAGGATCTCTACTGCATACTTACCTTGTCCAAGGAAGATCCCATCTGCACTCTGCCACACCTTAATGCATAGAAAATAGTGCATCATCCCCAAGTCCTTCATCTCGAACTTAGCTGCAAGCTTCCTCTTGGTGTCGGCAATAAACCCATCTTCTCCTGTAACAAACAGGTCATCCACATATGGGAGTAGTATCACATGATTTCCTTCCTCAACCTTGTAGTAGAGGTTGGAATATGCTTTACTCTTGGTAAAGCCAAAACTGGATAGAAAACTGTCCATCCTACCATACCAAGTCCTAGGAGCTTGCTTCAAGCCATACAAGGCTTTCTTCAATCTGCACACATATGACTCCCTGTCATGTGTCTCAAAACCGAGTGGCTGCTCTACATACACTTCCTCTTCGACTACACCATTCAAGAAAGCTGTTTTGACATCCATCTGGTGTATCTTCCATTTCATTACTGCAGCCAGAGCAAGTACTGTTCTGATGGAAGTGTATTTGGCTACAAGAGCAAAAGTTTCTTCATAATCTATCCCCTCTTTCTGGGAGAAGCCACAAGCTACAAACCTTGCCTTGTATTTCTCTATGCTACCATTTGCATCATGCTTAATCTTATAGATCCATTTGGAAGTCACCATTGACTTCCCTTCAGGTCTTGGGACAACATCCCAAACATCATTCTTCATGATTGATTGGTATTCTTCGACCATGGAATCCTTCCATTCTTTCTTTTCCGCTGCTTCTTCATAACTGGAAGGTTCTTTGTTCATAATATCACAGAGTAAGGAAACATAACTGGTATGCGATCTAGTCCTCTTCCTTTCTCTGTGTTCTTCTTCTAGAATGCCATACCTTTATGCATCTTGAATGATCTCTCTAGCCCATGCAGGTTTCCTCTTATGAGAGTTCTTCTCATGGGGTGATGGAACACTGGTATTTCGACGAACAAAGTACCTCAGCAGAGCTGCCGAGAGGTAAGGTGTAAGAAATGGGAAAAATCTGACTTACTTAGCGAGTTTTGCTAATGCATTCCATTTGTACTCTATTTGCAGGTGTACCTATGAGGACATCTACTTCGGGTGTCTACTTCGAAACCCTAATAGTTAATTAAACCTAAAAATTATGATAGTTGGAGTGTTGGCACATTTGCATTACTTGTTGGTGCTAGGAAATACTTGTTGGTACTTTACAACAATGGTTGGACTTTGCAAAACTTGATGGTATGTGATAACATTTATTGGACAACACCTTGTTCAAACAACGACTTCCCACTATAGGGAGTAGGGTTGTGTATTGAAATATGTTGGGGTTGGTGGTAACATTAAATGCAGGTCTACGATGTCACATGGCTCTACTTCCAGCTATGCGTGGGGTTTTCCCTTGGGTTTTACACCATAGAATTCTCATTTTCATGTTTCACTTGGGTTATGGCGAATGCTTGTTGAGTCTGAGGAGTCAGTGCTCAGACTCGAGCCTTGCTTGTGGTCTTAGCTCTCGTTGGTTGCTTGATTGAAGGCATAGAGGGGAAAGAAAATGAATGCTATAGGTAAAATTCCCATGTCTTGAATTCGAGCTCATTCAGGAATGATTTTAACCAGCATCTACCTCAATCTTTAACCTCGTTGTTGTGTCTTCGTGCAGGTTTAGAAATATTCTTCTATGTTGGGACTGCTACCAGGTTTCTAGCCACCGTGGTGTTTGAATTACTTGGGAGAGGGTAAGTTCAGGTTTCCCAAACTCTTACTCCTGCCTCTCATATCTCTATATGGTGTAATGTTTTTCTATTTGGGATTCGTGTTTTCCTATTGGCTTTCTGCAATGTTTTGGGAAATCCCAAGAGGGTCACGTTTGGCTGGACCTGTTAATGTATGAGTCTAATGTAATGGCCAGGGGTATCCCTGTGGAATTTTGACTATAATGTGGCATTTTAAGTCACTGGTACTGAAGGGGATTCTACGCTTGTGTAGAAGGAGATACTGTCACATGTGTAAATTTGGGTATTTTGGACACTCATATAGTGACCTGCGTTTATTTGTTGATATGTATTTGAATGGAATGTGCAAATATTAAATCTCTGCATTTTTATTCTTGAGATTATGTGGTTAAAGTGCATGAATCCTCTGTGTGGTTATCATTTTCCATTTCTGAAGGTCACCGGTTGAAACATCTTAGTTTTGTTATTCTTTGTATTGTTTGACTGTTTATTTAAGAATGCATTGGTAGGAATAATCGTAAACCATACGCTGGTGTCTCTATGTGCCCAAGGACAATTTGTCTAGGGTTCTCACTGCTGCATTTTGTGATTGAAATAAAATATATAGGGATCAAATGGACCTCTGCGTAATTCGCTATACGAATCTCAGTCTAATGCTGCGTTTTGATTTCTATGGAAATGTATGTGGTGTCCAGGTTTGTCTTTTGCATGTAGCGTCGTTGTCCTAATTCTTTAAACGGTTGATTGGGTATTTGGAATGGCCTCCTAGATTCGTATGATAAAGATGAAGCCTCCATCCAAATTCTAGTTTGTGTAAAAAGATGAACCTGTAGCTTTTTAAAACTATGAAAGACGCGTTTTGGATTTGCAAGCGTACTAATGAAAAGATAATGGGGTCCGATCCTTGTTTTGCGTTTGTTTTTAATGAGAGGTTGTGTTGATGCTAAAAGATAACATATATATTGGTTAATAGTAGATTAGGGTTCTACATGTTAATAGTATGCTGATTCTAAAGGGTTTGACTTGATGGTTGAAAAATCGACTTGGAAGCTACTCCCGTGACTTTGCAAGTCTTAGTGTCTTCTATCTTTAAAAATGGATTTAACTTGGGAGCCTATGCCCTAAAGACCCTTGCTCCATGAGAGAAGTGATGCTGTAAATATTTAGGGAAATCAATACTGTAATAACAAAACCTAATAAAAATGCCTAGCTGCCAACATAACTGAAAATAGTTGGTTTAATACTTCATACCTAATTGACTTGTGGCTTGCTCCTATCCTATAGTAACCTGCACACTCAAACAATAATTAGTGGGAAAAACTGATGTGCTTAGCTGACCTGTTAGAATGATCCCCTTAATTGGATAACTTTGGGACTACCATGTTCCTCCCAACCATGATCCTACAACCGTTCCTGGTTCTGTATGGATCCCCCTCGAGTTGGATTCCAACATGCAAATGAGATAGAGGTCCTAGGGTTACTGCTGGTTCAGATCTGAAATTATATAAGGTTGCTTTAGTTTCTTGGAGCAGAAGACTTCTCTCTGATTAACATAAGACAATGATAATGAAAAAGATAGATGATCCCCCAAAACTTGGGATCTGCCCTCTTTTAGTAGGGGAGTCTTCAATTACGACTATTGGAATAATTAATTTCTTTAATTTAAATAATTAATATTTAAAATATTTTATCTAATAAATATCTAGTCTTTTTGCACTAAGACTTTTTCAATTGTTCTAACTATAAGTGATTTTTTATTTAAGCTCATCATAAAAAATAAATTGATAACAATATTTATATTTCAGCTTAACTATTAATACATCATTAATAATATTAAATGATGCATAAACTATATATAATAAATATATTTCATAAATACATAATAACAACACTATTATTAAAGCTATTTAATAATAATATTATCCTTGAGGCCTTTATGCATGTTATTCATAGAAGACTACTATTAGTCATCCAATGCTTTAAGTGGTGGTAATTATCCTTTATTTAAATATGTATCTTCACATGATACTTCTTTTAACTTTTAAGGACAAGGTCCAATTCTTGATGATAGATAAAAGATGAATCATTTAATCAAATTAAATAAATGTGATGAAAGAAAAATTGCTATTCAGAGTCTTTCCGACTCAAAACTTTGAGATCTAGTAACCCCGAGTGCTCTTCAGATCCTTTTAACTCAACACTCTCACATGGGCGTTACGCTAGTGCAATTCTAGAGCCTTTGCTCAACATTAGTGCTAGAATGTGGTTGTGAGGCACATCTAGAATATTTAAGTTGCCTCGGATCCGGTATTCGTTTTTCAAGCTTGGAGTGCTCCAGGGCTTAGTCCCAACACTGAATGTACCTCAGGGCTTACTCCTAGTACATAAACATTCTTCTAGGTACATCGGGGCTTATGCCCATTATGTAGGTTATATGTGTGTTTCTGAGTCCACACTCAACACATTCCTAAGTCAAATCATGTAAAATCATAGGTCTGCATAGTAAGTAACAAAAGATCATCCGAGTATATTAGGGTTTGTACCCATATCAAAGCTGAAGAACATCATTAAAACATTAGGGCCTTCTTTCCTAGTATACACTCAAATAAAGAAGTCAGTCAGGGTCCATGCCCGATATGTCAATATATAAAAGAATAAATCATAGGTGCTAGGGCTCATGCCCAATATTCAAAATAAAAGCTATGTTCCGGGGCCGTGGCCCAATATAAAAACAAAAATAGTTAGTCCAAAATTCAGGATATTATATCCCTCCCCGCTTAGAAACAACACCGTCCCGGTGTTTCTAGGGACTAGGAATGAGGTCATGAAACAAGGCGGGGTATGCCTCTTTAATGGTGGTCTCATTCTCCCAAGTAGCCTCATCTGGTCCAAAGTGCCTCCATTGCACTTTCAACTGAGTAATGGTCCTCCTCCTAAGCTGCACCTCTCTCTTGTCCAAAATGTGGAGTGGTTCTGTTGTGGACTCTCCTTCGGGCTTCACCTGTAATAAGGACCAATCAATTACATGTTTGGTATCGTATACATATTTATTTAATAATCAAGCATGAAAAACATTATGAACTTTTATATGAGCTAGTAAGGCTAACTCATAAGCCACTGGGCCCTTCTTGGCTAGTATTTCAAAAGGTCCACAAAATCTTGGGGCTAGTTTCCCTCAACGTCCTAGGCTCAACAAGCTTCGTTTTTCCTTTATTTTTAGAAACACATGTTCACTAACTTGGTAGTATTTGTCTTTTCTTTTCTTGTCTGCATAACTCTTTTGGCAGTCTTGTGCTTCTTTCAAGTTCAGTTGTACCTTGGAGACTAGTTGTTCCAAGTCTTTTAGTAGGTCGGGCCCTAACATAAGTCTCTCTACTGGACTATCCCAAGTCATGGGTGTCCTACATTTCCTGCCGTAGAGTACCTCGAAAGGACTCATTTTGGCCGAGGTTTGATAATCGTTGTTGTATGCAAACTCTGCGAGGTGCAAATAATATTTCCATTCGGTGGGGTTGTTCATGACATACATCCCCAACATGTCCTCGAGGATTTGGTTTACTCGTTCTGTTTGTCCGTCGGTCTGGGGATGGTACGCGGTACTGAATTGTAATTGGGTCTCCAAACCGGAGAACAATGCTCTCCAGAAGTTGCTAGTGAACTTTGTGTCTCGATCGGAAATTATTGCCTTGGGTATCCCGTGCAATCGAAAGATCTTCTTTAAGAAAATTTCCGCGATGTGAACTGCCTTGTAGGTAGATTTTACCGATATGAAGTAAGCTGCTTTAGACAGCTCGTCTATCACTACAAAGATGGAGTCGTTCAGTTTCTTACTCTTGGGTAAGCCTGTAATTAAGTCCATACTTATTACCTCCCATTTCCATTCTGGAATGGGTAGAGGTTGAAGTAATCCAGAGGGGTGTTGGTGTTCTGCTTTGACTAGCTGTCACTCTTGACATTTTGTGATGAACATGGCGATGTCAGCTTTCAACTTAGGCCAAAAGTAATTTTTATTTTCTATCGATATCATCTTTTGATATCCCGGATGCCCTGAATAGGGTTTTTGGTGAAACTAGGTGAGAATGTTTGATCTAATGTCTCCACTCTCCGGGACATAGAGTATTTCTTTCGACCACAGTAGTCTTGACTCGTCTATCTTATATCCCTTTTGTTGCTGGAATAATATGTCTTCCTAGATATTTGCAAGGATTTCCGTGTAGTAACGGTCATTCTAAAATGTCGTTCGAATCTTGTGGTGTAAGTCTGAGTCGGTTTGATTCACCGTGACTTCATAAAGCATATGTGCTTGACGACTCAAAGCATCTGCAATCTTGTTTTCCTTTCCTTTTATATGCTTTAGTTCAAAATGGTATTCACTAAGGAAGGCTAACCACCTGGCCTGCCTGGAGTTTAGGTCGGGTTGGTCGAAAAGGTATTTCAAACTCATGTTATCAGTCATCAATAGGAGTTTCTTTCCAATGAGATAATGTCACCACATCTTCAAAGCATGGATGATGGTGGCTAGTTCGAGGTCATGCGTAGGGTAGATCTACTCATGTTCTTTTAATTTCCTCTATTCATAGCATATGGAAAAATTGTCTTGCATAAGGACTCCCCCATGTCCTTCCTTGCTTGCATCCGTGCAAACAACGAAGTCCCCATTGGGGTCTGCAATTCACAAGATTGGTACGCTAATCAATAGTTGTTTCAGCTTTTGAAAGCTTTCTTCGCACTTATCCATCCAGACAAACTTGTTTTCCTTTTTCTACAAGGCAGTCATGGGACATGCAATCCGTGAAAATTTCTCAATGAACTTTCGGTAGTAGCCGGCTAAACCTAAAAACGATCTTATATCCAATACACATGTAGGTGTGGGCCATTCTTCGATAGCTTTGACCTTTTCGGGGTCGACGACTATTCCTGTCTCAGAAATGATATGTCCTAAGTATTGAATCTGGGGTTTGTAGAAATTGCACTTACTAAACTTGGTGTAAAGTTGGTGTTCCCTTAGTATTCGCTAAACAATTTGGAGGTGCTCCTCATGTTCTACTTCGTTCTTGGAGTAGATCAAAATGTCGTCAATAAAGACTAGAACGAACTTATCGAGGTATTTTCTAAAGATGTTGTTCATCATACACATAAAGTTGGCCGGTGCATTCGTCAACCCAAAGGGCATCACTATGAACTCGTAGTGGCCGTAACGGGTCCGAAACGTGGTCTTGTTGATATCCTCATCATAGATCCTCACCTGATGATATCCGGATCGTAAGTCAATCTTTCAGAAGATCTTCGCTCCTCCGACTTGGTCAAACAAGTCGTCGATTATAGGGAGTGGGTAGCAGTTCTTAATGGTCATCTTGTTGAGTTGGCGGTAATCGATGCACATCCGCGTCGTTCTGTCTTTCTTCTTGATGAAGAGTATCAGTGCACCCCAAGGGGACACACTTAGTCAAATGCACCCTTTGTCTATTAACTCTTGTAACTGAAGCTTGAGCTCCACCAATTCTAGTGTGCTCATGCGGTATGGGGCTTTAGAAGTTGGTACTGACCCAGGTGTTAGTTCGACGGAAAAGTCTAAGTCTCGTTTGGATGGTAATCCCGGTATTTCTTCGGGAAATACATCTTTGAACTCTACGAGGACTCGGAAGTCTTCGATCTTCTATTCCCTATCAGTTTCTATGTTTTGTATATTGAAGGAAAAGAGTTTGCAACCTTTTCTGATATATTTATTTGCTTGTAAGGCGGAGATCTGTCGTACCGACACTTTCTTAAGGATACCCTGAATCGTCTTCCGATTCCCTTGGTCATCCCTACAGAATAAGGATTTGCTTAAGCAGTCTAGTAGGACATGGTGTTCTTCTAACCAGTCCATGCCGATGAGTACATCGTACGACCCTAGGGGTAGAATGTTTAATTCTAACCTAGTTGGGAAAAATTTTAAGTGGTAACTAACTCGCAGACCTTTCATTTGGTACCAGTGGCTAGTTGTACTAGCCACGGTCTCTCGTGATGCTCTTGGTTCAACTTACAAGTGTCTACTATCTTAAGGGAGATGTAACTTCAGCATGCACCGAGGTCTATTAAAACTGAAACGGTTGTGTTTGAGATCTTACCCTCTATTTCAACCATAGTGTCCTGGTGATCCACCTGTCGACCATCAAGAGCAGCATAAATCCTGGGGGTCTTTTCCATGTCTCCTACGGTAGGTTCTGCTTGGACATTGTGTAAAACTCCATCCGTTTTGCTGGGGTAGTCTCTGTAGTAGTGGGGCCCTTGGAATTTCCAACTAGAAACAGTTGGTGGGATAGCTTTTGCCCCTTTGTTGAAAGCTGGCATGTTGACAGGTAGTGGGGGCGCACTTGGTAATGCTTGTGGTTGGTTGAAGCCTCTATTAGGTGGAAAAATGTTGTAATGTTTCCGGTAAGGTGGAGGTCTAAAAACTGGTCTACGGTTGTCCGAGAAGGTTCTAATCCTATCTCAGTTTATGTTGATGTTGTCATTCCTTGGTTGTCCGTGTTCATAACACAGTCTTGCTTTATGTAAGGTCACATCAAGGGTTTTGGGCATGTCAAACTCTATCTTTTCTCTAAAGTTTGGTGGCAACTCTCCGAAGAACTGTTGTATTTTGACATTTTCGTCTTTGATGTATGGAACATAGTGTAGCAAGTCTAAAAATCTGTTTATGAATGCCTCCATGGGGAGGGAACCCATTTTCAACTAATGAAATTCCTTGATTTTATTGTCAAAGAATCTTTCAGACATATATTTGTCTTGAAATATTCTGCTAAAAGTATCCCATGTTATGTCTCTCAATTATTGTCTTTTGGTGTGTTTCAAGTCCCGCCACCATCTGGCTGCTTTACCATTTAGGTTGTATATGGCTAGTCGGGATTGCATTTCACTGGAGTAATTATGAACTTTAAAGTACTTATTCATTCCTAGTAGCCACTCCTCATCCTACTCCCTGGATTTAATCTCTCTATCATACGTTGGGGCTCTTATCTTTCTGAATTCCCCTTGTAAACTATCATCTCTTTTCCTCCTTTTCTTGCAAGGAGGTGGTGAACCTTTGTCGTTGGAAGAGCTCTTACAGTCCTCCCCCATTGATTCATGTATGTGTTCTCCCAGCTCTTCTCCCTTGGGACTAACAGTCCTTTTTGTGTGTCTGTTTCCCTTTTTAAAAGTGTTGACTGAGAGTGTGGGCTGTCGTGGGGTTTTGCCCCTGCCAAGCTTTGAAGTAAAGCTTCGTTTATAGCTTCCTGCTCTCTTCTTTCTTGCATGTTATCATCTATGAAACTTTGAAATTCTGCCTGCAGATTTTGCATAGATTTCATCAAATCTGAGTTTAGTTCCACCACCACTTCTTGCTCTCGTGGTGGTGAGTTTAGATTTCCGTGTATGCTGCTGCCCTATTCTGCATTCATTTTCAGACAATGTCTGGACCATAAATGTTATATAAGTATAAAGAGCAGAAAAATATGTTAGTTTATTTGCACATAAAACAAAACAAAATTTAAATGTATGTTTTTGTTTACTGAGTATCGGCAACGGATGTTCTGTTTGTAATGAGCCCAATAGGTCACTTAGTTTTTGTAACTGAGCTCTGATACCACTTGTAATGTCCCAAAATAGTAAAAATTTAAAATTTTTACACTACGACAATAAAAGCTGAATTAGAGATGATGATTGTAAAATTAACTTCAGCACTGATAAAAGAATAAGAAACGTACTGGTATTTGTTTGCGGTATTTTGAGAGTTTCAATAATTTCTAAGTATCATAGTCTTACTGGTTTGGTGATCTCTTAGTTCTGTGGAAGTGATGGGTAGAGTAAGGTAATTTGCCGCACTTATATTAAGAACACTTTCTTACTGTTTTTAAGAAGTCATGTATATGATTAATAAAAGTTTAAATGTCATCTTCAAGCGAGATGGACCCTTGATGAGGAAGGTTTAAGGCCCATGATGGAACACTGGTATTTCAACGAACAAAGTACCCCGGCAGAGCTGCCGAGAGGTAAGGTGTAAGCAATGGGAAAAATCATACTTAGCGAGTTTCGCTAATGCATTCTATTTGTACTCTATTTGCAGGTGTACCTATGAGGACATCTACTTTGGGTGTCTACTTCGAAACCCTAACAGTTAATTAAGCCTAAAGATTATAATAGTTGGAGTGTTGGCACATTTGCATTACTTGTTGGTGCTAGGAAATACTTGTAGGTACTTTACAACAATGGTTGGACTTTGCAAAACTTGATGGTATGTGATAACATTTATTGGACAACACCTTGTTCAAACAACGACTTCCCACTATAGGGAGTAGGGTCATGTATTGAAATATGTTGGGGCTAGTGGTAACATTAAATGTAGGTTTATGATGTCACATGGACCTGCTGCCAGCTATGCGTGGGGTTTTCCCTTGGGTTTTACACCATCGAATTCTCATTTTTTCGTTTTACTTGGGTTATGGCAAATGCTTCTTGAGTCTGAGGAGTCTGTGCTCAGACCCGAGCTTTGATCATGGTCTTAGATCTCGTTGGTTGCTTGATTGAAGGTGCATTGGGGAAAGAAAATGAATTCTACAGGTAAAATTCCCATGTCTTGAATTCGAGCTCATTGAGTAATGATTTTAACTAGCATCTACCTCAATCTTTAGCCTCGTTGTGGTGTCTTCGTGGAAGGTTTAGAAATGTTTTGCTATGCTGGGACTACTACTAGTTTTCCAGCCATCGTGGTGTTTGAATGACGTGGGAGAGGGTACGTTCAGGTTTCCGAAACTGTTGCTCCTGCCTCTCATATCTCTAGATGGTGTAATGTTTTGCTATTTGGGATTCATGTTTTCTTATTGGCTTTCTGCAATGTTTTGGGAAATCCCAAGAGGGTCGCCTTTGGCCGAACCTATTAATGTATGAGTCTAATGTAATGGTCGGGGGTATCCGTGTGGAATTTTGACTATAATGTGGCATTTTAAGTCACCGGTACTAAAGGGGTTTCTACGCTTGTGTAGAAGGAGATACTCTCACATGTGTAAATTTGGGGATTTTGGACACTCATATAGTGACCTGCATTTATTTGTTGATATGTATTTGAATGGAATGTGCAAATATTAAATCTTTGAATTTTTATTCTTGAGATTATGTGGTTAAAGTGCATGAATCCTCTGTGTGGTTATCGTTTTCCATTTCTGAAGGTCACCGGTTGAAATATTTTAGTTTTGTTATTCTTTGTATTGTTTGACTGTTTATTTAAGAATGCATTGGTAGGAATAATTGTAAACCATACGCTGGTGTCTCTATGTGCCCGAGGACAATTTGTCTAGGGTTCTCACTGCTGCATTTTGTGATGATTGAAATAAAATATATAGGGATCAAATGGACCTCTGCGTAATTCGCTATACGAATCTCAGTCTAATGCTGCGTTTTGATTTCTATGGAAATGTATGTGGTGTCCAGGTTTGTCTTTTGCATGTAGCGTCGTTGTCCTAATTCTTTAAACGGTTGATTGGGTATTTGGAATGGCCTCCTAGATTCGTATGATAAAGATGAAGCCTCCGTCCAAATTCTAGTTTGTGTAAAAAGATGAACCTGTAGCTTTTTAAAACTATGAAAGACGCGTTTTGGATTTGCAAGCGTACTAATGAAAAGATAATGGGGTCCGATCCTTGTTTTGCGTTTGTTTTTAATGAGAGGTTGTGTTGATGCTAAAAGATAACATATATATTGGTTAATAGTAGATTAGGGTTCTACATGTTAATAGTATGCTGATTCTAAAGGGTTTGACTTGATGGTTGAAAAACATAGCTAAGGGTGTCGTTGATGTTTGAAAAGATTGGAAGACATATAAGCTGTTTTTACTATTGAGAACAGTGAATGATACGATTTCTAAGGAAATAATATGGGAATGTAAATTATGTTTTAAAATGATAGATCTCTAACATGATTACGTTTGTCTTCCTAAATTATTCTAAAACAACTAACAGAATTTAAAAACATGAATATAATACTAGCAGCGTTCTACTTAAACAATGTTGTCAGGAAGAGGAAAATACTCTGATGTTTAGATTTGATAGAACAAAGATTCTAGGTTTTAAGATTTGCATGGATGTCTAGCACAAGCTAGTTTGACTAGACCTGCTAGACATTCTGCTGGTTTCTAAATTATAAATTTTCTGAGGTTAATAACATTTCTGGGAATGCAGTTCTATCTCTAAAAATGGATTTAACCAGGGAGCCTATGCCCTAAAGACCCTTCTCCATGAGAGAAGTAATGCTATAAATATTTAGGGAAATCAATACTGTAATAACAAAACCTAATAAAAATGCCTATCTTCCAACATAACTGGAAATAATTGGTTTAATAATTCATACCTGATTGACTTGTGGTTTGCTCCTCTCCTGTAGTAACCTGCACACTCAAACAATAATTAGTGGGAAAAACTGATGTGCTTAGCTGACTTGTTAGAATGATCCCCTTAACTGGATAACTTTGGGACTACCATGTTCCTCCCAACCATGATCCTACAACCGTTCCTTGTTCTGTATAGATCCCCCCCGAGCTGGATTCCAACATGCAAAAGAGATAGATGTCCTAGGGTTACTACTGGTTCAGATATGAAATTATATAAGGCTACTTCAGTTTCTCTGATTACCATAAGAGAATGATAATGGAAAACATAGATGATCCCCCAAAACTTGAGATCTTCCCTCCTTAAGTAGGGGAGTCTTGAATTATGACTGTTGGAATAATTAGTTTCTTTAATTTAAATTAATTAATATTTAAAATATTTTATCTAATAAATATCTAGTCTTTTTGCACTAAGACTTTTTCAATTGTTCTAACTATAAGTGATTTTTTATTTAAGCTCATCATAATAATTTTTTTGATAACAATATTTATATTTCAGTTTAGCTATTAATACATCATTAATAATATTAAATGATGCATAAACTATATATAATAAATATATTTCATAAATACATAATAACAACACTATTATTAAAGATATTTAATAATAATATTAGCCTTGAGGCCTTTATGCATGTTATTCATAGAAGGCTACTATTAATCATCCCATGCTTTAGTGGTGGTAATTATCTTTTATTTAATTATGTATCTTCACATGATACTTCTCTTAACTTTTAAGGACAAGGTCCAATTCTTTGGATGGTCTTTTGATAAGCTTGGATAGGCACCTCTAGTCTCTCCCTTTGCATGTTGGATTCCCTCGTTTAACATGGTAGTTCCCACAGTACTTGATGATAGATAAAATATGAATTATTTATTCAAATTAAATAAATGTGATGAAAGAAAAAGTGCTATTCAGAGTCTTTCCGACTCAACACTTTGAGATCCAATAACCCCGAGTGCTCTTTAGAGCCTTTTAACTCCACACTCTCACATGGGATTTATGCTAGTGCAATTCCATAGCCTTTGCTCAACACTAGTGCTAGAATGTGGTTGTGAGGCACATCTAGAATATTTAAGTTTCCTCGAATCCGGTATTCGTTTATCAAGCTTGGAGTGCTACAGAGCTTAGGCCAAACACTCAATGTACCTCAGGGCTTACTCCTAGTACATAAACATTCTTCTAGGTACATCGAGGCTTATGCCCAGTACGTAGGTTATATGTGTGTTTCTGAGTCCATGCTCAACAAACTCCTAAGTCAAATCATGTAAAATCATAGCTCTGCACAGTAAGTAACAAAAGATCATCTCAGTATATTAGGGTTTCTCGTGCAGTATACACTCAAATAAATAAGTCAGTCAGGGTCCATGCTCGATATGCCAATATATAAAAGAATAAATCATAGGTGCTAGGGCTCATGCCCAATATTCAAAATAAAACATATGTTCTGGGGCCGTGGCCCAATATAACAACACAAATAGTTAGTCCAAAATTCGGGATATTACAGTCACCATGTATTATGATTTTGTTACATTCATCCATCTTTCATTCTACAAATTCAAGGCACTAATCTTGTGTATGGACTTCAATACTACCTATATAATTCACTTAGGGCTATACATATAATGGATTAGGAATGATGAAGGATGTCATCTTCCATTCTACAAATTCAAAACACTAATATTGTGTATGGACTTCATCACTACCTATGTAATTCACCTAAGGCTGCACATATAATGGATTAAGAAAGATGACGGATTTGTTATGTATTGTGTTACAAAACTCAACACATAACTCAAGAGTTTCAAATATTTACCACTTTACAAACAAACTCAATAGACAGAAGAAAGGATTCAAGCCTAAGCAAAACCTCCCTTAAAAAGAAAAAGCACGGTGCTCATTATAACTTGGCATTAAGAGGCAAAGAAATTTATTAATTCTATATATGTACCTATACTATAACTATAATTAACTTTGAATCAAAGGACTAAAGTCTAAATGAATGAATAACTAGACTAAAAGTTCTAGATTAAAGGCTAATTAACTTTGAATTAAAGACCAAAGGATAAATGAATAAATAGATAAGCTAAAAACGCCTAGTTTATAGGCTCACGGTTAAAAAAAAAAAAATTCTTAGTTCAAAATCAATTACTCATAATATTTTTACACCACGCTCTAAGATGCCTGAAACATCATGGGTTGAGATATGTACAAAAAAACAAGACTTGAAGATAAAATAATACAAGAATTTTCACTCTAAGATGCCTGAAACATCTTGGGTTGAGATATGTACAAAAAACCAATCCTTGAAGACAAAATAATACAGGAATTTTCGCTCTAAGATGCTTGAAACATCATGGGTTGAGATATGTACAAAATCCCAAGCCTTGAAGACAAAAGACAAAATAATATAGGAATTTGGTTTTTCATAGAGATATTATTTCCATTTAAAAAAAATACATAACATCAAAAGCACAAGAAAATACATAACATCAAAAGCACAACACTTGTACGACTTCACCACATTACTATACTACATAACATAGACCTTACCCAAGAGTCTTTTGAAACAGAAAATGCCATAATCAATCAATCAAACTTAAGCCTAGATTACCCATATTGCTGAACACTCTTGTCAACTGAATATTGAAAAATAAATATAAACAAAACAATGCAACTGGATAACAACAATACAATAATACATCACTTCCTTTACTCAAACTTAGCAAAATAAAAGGGACTATCCATCTCATAAACGTAATCTCCCACTGACAATACATCAAAACTATGAAATAGGATAACAACCAACTAAATAAAAAATTCTCCAAATCCATATAACACGTTAATAGTTTGTAGCATCTAATTCTAACATATCTCCAAGAGACGTCAACAAAATTCAAAAGTATGTAATCGTGAGCATTAAATCTAAACTATAGATATAAACTATTCTACATATTTACTTCCAAAACTAAATATGTTCTTTGATTTCTGTTCCACTCTTTTGTTATTTCACTGTCATTTTTTGCAACTTCTTCAACTTTTCCTGCAGGAGTATTCTCTTTGTTACAATCAAACTCGTTGGGCTCTGCAATATCCTTACTGTCATCATTTTCTACCTTAACGCCTACTCCATCATCTTTAACCTCCAAAGAAGTTATTTCTTCTTCACCTCCTTGCTTTGCATCATCCTTGGACAACACCACCAACTTAGAATTCTTTGGTTCCTGCCCATCCACATTGGTACATTTCCTACTCTAATCACTATTAACCTCTAAAGGGGCTGCAAAATTTCCAAGTTTTTTCAGCTGGGCAGCATGTTTCTTACCAGAAAGATGTGAATCAAGTACAACCTGACTGTTAAACTCTTTGTTACATATCTTACATTCGAAGCTTAAAATTGGCAACTTTTGACGTTTTTGGGATGAGATGCTTCCTTCTTTGTTCATCTCCAACTGTTGTTTTCTTTTTCCAGAATTGTTGTCCATCCCTTGAACCTTGTCATGCTGCTCTATTTGAGGTTTCTGCTGAATTCCTAACAGCAACTGGTGCTTTTCTCTCAACCTATGCTCTCCATAAAGAGCTTCCATGGTTTTACAGTCAACCTCACAAAGAGAACACCATCCCAATAATTGTGGTGACTTCTTTCCATCTGTTGAGACGTCTTCTAGTTTTTTCAACATAGACTAGTGTTTCTTGCCAAATGCATGACATTTGTGAAGAAATTCTTTGGTAACACAGTCAACATTACAAAGTGAGCACCACCCAACTAGTTCCAGAATCTTTAAAGCTCATTGGTTATCTTTTGTCTTATTCCCTTCATCGTGCAAAACCTGAAACACCATACTATAGATTGTTACATATCCCCACCAATTTGTTCTGTGTTATTAGAATTACATCTACATTGAATTTATGGGCAGTCTATTCAATATAATTAAAAAAAATACTAATAACAATCTACTCTAAATTAAAATACCAAAAAACATCTATAAAGAATATCAAACATGTCCATATACATACAATATGAAACAAATTCTTATAAGAAAGAAGATATATATACATGATTATATATATATTACATGATTATATACATATTTAAGCTTATAACTATTTTGACTTGGGATTTGTTAAATGTTTATATCAATTTACATTTCGATTCTCTTTTTTATCAAAATTTAAAAGAGAACAAAAAGATCTTATTTAGGCAGCTGATCACAAGCCTGCTAACGGTAGTTAGATGTCCATACTCTCAATTTCAAAGGATCTATAATGGCAGTAGACCCCTGTGAATATTAATAAGTAAATAGCTAAGGCCGAGACTTGGATCAAATAGAACAAGACTACACACATGCTTAAAAAATTGAAGAGGAAATGCACCTTTGGATACATACGTGGGCTCTTTTCTTACAAAAGATATCAAATACTAAAAGACAGTCATCCTTTATTGGAAAATGAAAGCAATTTAGGAATTGTTGCTGCAATTGGATGAGACCTAGGATCAAATCAAGAAGATGGACGGGATCAAATCAAGAAGATGGACATGAATCTAAATGTGTTGTGCTCCTCAAATCCACCATAGACTTAGAATTTGATGCAGCTGAACATAAACCTGCTAAGGGTCGGTAGGTGCCTAGATTTTCTATAGTCTAATAAGTTTGCTTCAAGAGAAAAAAGTTAAACAATGTAAATTTTCTATTATGTTGAATATAATACCATCTAGCTCACCTAAAAAGTATTAAAATTAAATTGATTGATAAAACACTAATAAATTTATATCTCAATTTCTTCTTCTTTATAATCTCTCTAAATAATTAAAAAAATTTGAATTCATAAAAATAAATATGCCTTGATTTATTTTTATCACCATTATACAATCTGATAAAGCCGATACTTAGTTTACCAGTTGCAGTTGGCATTCTAAGAGCGAGCATGGGTGTTGTTTTTGTTTCAAAAATATAGTAAAACATTAAAAGAACTTTCACAACCAACAAAATGTTTAGTTTCCTATCCTCGTATGTACATTCGAGTTAGAATATATAAAACGTACTAGTTAACCTAGTAATATATATAGAAATCACCTCTTTTTCTGGACCAACTTGTTTATGCTCTGAACGGGCTCATACACTAGAACTGTCATCATCACGCTCTAAGAGTTTCCCATCTTTTTCCAGAGCTTGAGTGATCCTTTGTAGTTGTGCCTCCATGCGTGCAGTAGAGGAGGTTGTTTCATCATTGTTTCTTGCAGGTATCTGCCGCAAATTACTCCAAATTGTTCCAAAATGTTACAAGTGAAGGGAAAAACACACTGCAATAGTCAATTTTAAAATTAACTGCACAGTACACAAAATTTTCTTTCACTACGGACTTTGATGGAAACTCCAATTTTGACTTCGCGAATGACTTTCACTTCTGCGAGCATTTGCTTTGCAAACATTTGATATTGCACCAAATTTACTTTTCAATAAATTGACTTCGCACATTATGCGATATGCTTAACCTTATGCGATATGCGATATGCATAACCTTGCGATATGCAATACATTACAGAAATTATAAAATTGAAGATATTTTTACTCCGCGTAACTGCGGCAGACTTGTTGACATCAACAAACCTATTCTTAAGCAAATATTTTAATAAAATATTTCTTGTTAAAACATAAGAACCGCAACATGAAGAATATGTCGGAGTTACTTCACGTTAAAACAAAAATCTTTACCGCAGTGATATATGAAAATATTGATATCTTTTATAGACAGTAAATGTAAACAACATTTACACAAGTGAGTATGAAGAAGATGTGCGACATGTAATAACCACCATTCTTGAGAATGAACACAAAATAACTATTGACTTATATATTACTGCAGTAAAACAAGTAACATTGCCGCAATACAGAGAGATGGTAAATACTTCAATCTTTCACCATTTTACGTAGAGCTTGGGCTCCTCATACATTTCACGATGAACTTCTTCTTCTTCTTTCACTTCTACATCTCTTACTAATTTACTGAGATTGATATACATTTATACATAAACTTGGGATCACTTCGCTTGGAAGCTATTGAACTTCATTAAAGACTGTAATAACTTTCTACCTAATAAATTCAACTTGCGAAATACAAACGCGGTTGATTAAATACTAGGAAGTGTGCACGATGCCTTCTGACATCTCTGAGATACAGCGGATTGACAAAACGTCTAACGGGGTGACTGACAGAGCTGATGTGAACTACATGCACATTCAACTCGTAAGTACATTTCTCCAACACTCCCCCTTAATTATGAGTTGATGACAAAATTTTACAAAATGATTCAGAGCTGAAACATGCTCTGTACATGACAAAGTTCATTGTGCAGAACTTGTCACTCCTAAACAACTTCACAGATATTGGAATGTGTCCCACGCTAATGGTTTTATGAATATGTCTGCTACCTAATCTTCAAACCTGCAAAATTCTTAACAGATTTCCTTGTTATTTATCAATACTATGAAGAAATGATACCTTGTGTCGATGTGCTTGGTTCTTTCGTGGTACACATGATTCTTTGACAGTGCGATAGCTGAATTGTTGTTGCAGTAAATGACTGTGGGTTCCTGCTGGTTCTGCAACAAATCACTTAACATCCTCTACATCCAAATGGCTTGACAAGCAGCGCTTGTAACTACGACATACTCTACTTCTGTTGAAGAAAGAGTTACGATCGATTGCTTCTTTGAAGCCCATGATACAACACCTGTTCCTACATGAAATGTATTGCCAGATGTGCTTTTTCTGTCATCTACACTGCCTCCACTGTCGCTGTCTGTGTACCCAATGAGTTTGAAATTTTCTGAGGTTGAATACAAAATACCGAAGTCTTTTGTTCGACTTACATACCTCAGAATTCTTTTACTTACTTGCCAATGCGATTATTTTGGTGTGTCCATGAATATTGAGATTAAACTGACTCCATACATGATATATGGCCTTGTCGCTGTAAGATACATAAGGCTGCCAACAAGCCTTTTAAACAACGTAGGATCTACAGTGGATCCGTCATCATCCTTGCTCAATTTCAAACTTGTTATCACTGGTGTTGGTGCTGTCTTGCAATTTATCATCATAAATCTATTTAAGACAACACTTCCATACTTCGACTGAGATATAAATATCCCATTTTCAGTTTGATGAACTTCAATACCGAGAAAGTACTTCATATGCCCCAAATTAGTCATTTCAAATTCAATTTCCATGACTGTTCTAAATTCTTCTATGCCGAAATCACCAGTAAATATTAAGTCATCTACTTACAAGCAAACGATTAGCTTATTACCTTGCTTGTTGATTTTTGTGTACAGAATTGACTCACATTCACTTCTGTGAAATCCATTTTGAATGAGGTAAGAGTCAATGCGACTGTACCAAGCTCACGGAGCTTGCTTCAAACCCTAGAGTGCCTTTTTTTAGTCTGTATATTCTATGTACTTGTCCTGGAACTTCATAGCCTTGTGGTTGCTCCACATATACTTATTCCTCCAAATAACCATTTAAAAATGCAGACTTGACATCCATTTGGTAAACAGACCATTTCTTTTGTGCTGCGATGGCCAGAACTATTCTGATAGTGTCCATTCGTGCTATAGGTGCAAAAGTTTCATTGAAGTCTATGCCAAGATGTTGTGTGAATCCTCTTGCTACCAATCTCGCATTGTGCTTCTGCACATTTCCTTCAGCATCTTGCTTGGTCTTATAAATCCATTTGACGCTTATCACATCCTTGTCAATAGGAACTTCGACTAATTCCCATGTTTGATTTTTCTCAATGCATTCTATTTCTTCATCCATGGCTTGTGCCCAGACTTCATCTTCAACTACTTCTTCATATGTTAGCAGATCATTAATTTGAGAAAATAATGCAAAACATGAGAATGAATTATGTGTACCAATCTCATATATCTCACGCAGACTTCTTATTCTTGGCGGAGTTGCTGGTGTCGAACTGCACGAACTACTTGATGGAGTTTGTTGCGCACTTGCTGTGCTTGTCGGAGTTGCTTGACTCCTGCGACAGATGTTGCGGTACCTTGTGCTAAAAAATGTCACGCTGTCCTGGGAATAGACAGAGCTACGACATTCTAGTTTATATGTGGTGTCTCAGACGCATCTTCTGCAATGTCATTATGTTCGATATGCGACACGATTTTATCATTCTTCTCTACGGTTCCATCCCATGCTTCATTTTCAACAAACTAAACATCGCGACTGATGCTATCTTTTCTTGCAACAGGATCATATAGCTTGTATGCTTTTGTGTCTTCAGAATAACTAATAAAAATGCATTCTGTCCTTTATTGTCTAATTTCCTTCTTAAATCATCTGGAACATGTGCGTATGCTACACAACCAAAAACGTTTAGATGTGAAACACTATGTTTCATACCTATCCATGCTTCTTGCAGAACTTTGTTCTTCACACACTTTGTTGGACATTGATTCATGATGTATACCGCAGCTGCGACCTCCTCAGCCCAATATTCATTCGACAGATGTGCAGCTGCCAACATACTGCGTGCCATCTCTATAATGGTTTTGTTTTTCCTCTCTGCGATGCCATTCTGCTGGGGTGTATACCGCACAGTAAACTGCCTGTGTATGCCATTATTTTTACAAAATTTTAAGAAATCATTTGAAGCATACTCACCACCTCTGTATGTTCTAAATATCTTGATGCCGTAACCACTCTGCTTCTCCACAAGTGCCTTGTACTATTGAAAACAACCAAACGCAACAGATTTGTGTTTAAGAAAATAGAACCAAGTTTTTCTTGTGAAATCGTCAATAAATGTGAGAAGATAAGTGCATCCTCCCATGGATGGTGTTTGCATCCGTCCACAAATATATGAGTGCACAATTTCAAGTGGTGCGCGGGCTCTGTATGACTTTCCAACTGGAAAAGTCTCTCTATGCTGCATTCCAAAGATACAACCTTCAAAAATTCTCTCTGGCTTTTCAATCAATGGCAATCCTTTCACCATGTTCTTCATGTACAGTAGCTTCAGCCCACCAAAGTTCAAATGTTCAAATCTGAAATGCCATAACCAGGATTCATCCTTCATTTCTGTTTGAAACGCAGCTTGCATTTCGCTGTCTTTTTCTTCCTTGTCACTGCAAACTTCTGCTCCTTTGCTTTCTGCTTTGAACACAGTTCCAGAATTTTTATTTTGTCTTATATGAACAACTTCAGTTGTTTTACCTTTGATGATTGGTGTTATCCTCAAAGGAAACAAGTGATTGCTTGTTATCTGCACTTCAATTATTAATTTATTGCTTGGATATTTGTGTTTGATCAGACAACGCTTTCCTATCATATGGATTCTATAACCTTTTTCCATCAGTTGTCCAGTGCTCATCAAATTATGCTTCAAACCTTGAACATAGTAAACATCAGACATATATTTCTACTCCCCCTGTTTGGTTAGAATATCAACAGTACCCTTACCCAAAACAGTGACTTGAAAATTATTTCCAAGTGTGACATCAGTTTGGACTGATTTATCTAGACTAGAAAACAGATTTAAATTACCAGTCATATGATTGCTACAGCCCAAGTCTAAATACCATATGTCATTTGGACTTTCTTGGACAACATTGCATTCTAGTGGGGATGCACATGCTAAGAATAGTGAGTTGTTCGTAGCACAGTTGTTGCTTGACTGCGATTGGCCTTGCTTTCCTTGGTCATACTGCTTCTTCCTGCATTCATATGCGAAGTGTCCATACCTCTTACAATAATGACATTGAATTTTTTATTTATCATACCTTTGTCCACTTGATTGACTGGGGATCTGATCCTGACCTCTACCAGCGACATGTGTAGGGCTGCTGCTGCGACCTCCTCTCAAAGAACTTCGTCCTTTGCCTTTACAGCTTGATCTTCCTCTTCCTCTACCACGACTTATGGATGACTGTGTTGCGAATGCACCTTCCAACGATGTGTCTGAACCGCTGATTCTATTTTCATGATTGAGTAATGAGGCTTGCAACTCTTCAATAGTAAATATGGACAGATCTTTATTTTCCTCTAGGGTTACAACCAAAGATTCAAATTTCTTTGGAAGAACTCTAAGAACTTTTTCAACAATCCTTTGGTCACCTAGAGTTTCTCCATGAGACTTTATTTGATTAACCAGACCAATTACATGAGTATAGAATGAGTCTACTGAATCTGTATTTTTCATTGACAGAGATTCAAAATCTCTTCTAAGAATTTGAAGTTTGGCAGTCTTTACCTTGTTCAAGCCTTGATAGGCAGTTTCCAGTGTGTCCCACGCTTCCTTAGCTGACTTTGTTGCTGCTACTCTTGGGAGTATTGATTCATGTGTCGCTTGATGTATGTAGAACATCGCCTTTCCGTCTGTCTTCCTCTGTTCCTTCAGAACATCCTTCTCATCTTGTGTGAGATTGTTATATGCTGCTAGATCTGCTGGTTCTACATAACCACTCTAAACTATTTCCCATACATCTTGACCTCTGAACAAAATTTTCATAGTTAGCGACCAATATTCATAATTTTTACCGGAAAATATTGGAGTTTGCAAATTACCAGAAGTGGAAGCCATCGCTTTTCCCTTTTAGATAGAATTCTTACTTGTCGTACACCAAGCTCTAATACCAGATGAAGGGAAAAACACCGCAACAGTCAATTTTAAAATTAACTGTGCGATACACAAACTTTTCTTTCACTGCGGACTTTGACGGAAACTCCAATTTTGACTTTGCGAATGACTTTCACTTCTACGAGCATTTACTTTGTGAAGGTTAACTTTTGCAGAACTTTACTTCACCACAACATTTGATATTGCACCAAATTTACTTCATAGTAAATTGAATTCGCAAATTATGCGATATGCTTAACCTTATGCGATATGCGATATGCAATACATTGCAGAAATTATAAACTTGAAAATATTTTTACTCCGCATAACTTTGTAACTTCGCGGCAGACTTGTTGACATCAACAAACCTATTCTTAAGCAAATATTTTAATAAAATATTTCTTGTTCAAACATAAGAACCGCAACATGAAGAATATGTCGGAGTTACTTCCCGTTAAAACAAAAAACTTTACCGCCGTGATATATGAAAATATTGATATCTTTTATAGACAGTAAATGTAAACCACATTTACACAAGTGAGTATGAAGAATATGTGCGACATGTAATAACCACCATTCTTGAGAATGAACAGAAAATAACTATTGACTTATATATTACTACAGTAAAACAAGTAACATTTCCGCAATACAGAGAGATGGTAAATACTTCAATCTTTCACCATTTTACACAGAGTTTGGGCTTCTCATACATTTCACGATGAACTTCTTCTTCTTCTTTCACTTCTACATCTCTTACTAATCTACTAAGATTGATTTACATTTATACAGAAACTTGGGATCGCTTCTCCTGGAAGCTATTGAACTTCATTAAAGACTGTAATAAATTTCTACCTAAGAAATTCAACTTACAGAATACAAACGTGGCTGATTAAATACTAGGAAGTGTGCTCGATGCCTTCTGACAGATTAACAGACTCTCTGACATCTCTACGATACAGCGGACTGACAAAATGTCTAACAGGGTGACTGACAGAGTCGGTGCAAACTAGATGCGCATTCAACTCGTAAGTACATTTCTCCAACAACAAGTGACTCTATATATAACAAAAACAAATAAATAAAAATAGTTGTATTGTACTTCAAGAAGCCAAGCCTACAGACATTTTAAAATCAAGATTAATTCATAAAATTGTTTAGTTGAAAATTATTAATTGTAATGATAATGATAATTTAATTTTAAAATCAAGATTAAGTCATAACAATTATGGTTAATTTTGACTCTGGGTTCAATATTCCTTAAGCTTGAGTTAGTTGGGAGGAAACACCCAAAATCCAACTAGTTGAGGGTTGGTGTGGCCCAGGTGCAATTTCCAGGTGACTAAATACCCCTGGGTAATGGTTTCTTAAACCAAAATCCACTCCCCCAACTCTATCCATCAATGAATCTATTTCCTAGGAATCATAAGGAAGGTCACACCCTGCAAGTTGGCCAACAAGTCGGGATAAGTCCAAAAGATATTGATTATAGACGACAGATGTTGGAAGAGATGATAAATCTGATCCAACTCAAGAAAAGTTTGCCCCCATAAGCAGATTTAATTCAAAGAGAATGGGAAGGCAAGCCGAATGGATAGTAACAGAAACTAACAACCACGCTAGTTAGTCATAAAGCAACAGAGAACGTGAAATCATGAAATCAAGATTTAGTCATAAAAAAATTATTTGTGAAATCATAACATAACATTCTATACAACCATTTCATTGTATAATTTGTAAAGATGTACATAAAATCTACATAATAATTATAAATAAGATCAATGGGAGAATACCATTGTATCAAGATTCAAAATGACTATGAGTAGAGGCCTAAGTTAATAAACAAATCCAAATTTTTTTTTAACTCATTACCATATGAAAATAAAAAGGGATTGGATAAAATAAGAACCTGTCATTGATGTGATCGATGTTGATGAACTGCACCACGAGAAGAAACTAGATCTTGATCTCTTAGAGCACGAGAAGAAATTCGATCTTGATTTCTTGGAGCAAGTTCCCATTGGAGGTCTCTCATTATTAGTTGTCTTCTCACCGCATCCTAGTGATCTCTGGGTTCTGTAATTGGATTCCAAAGGGACACTCCAATGTGTTCTTTGTGATACTCCCTCATGGATCTACCCCCAGGCTCTCTAAACTGATAGGAAGACAGTATTGGCCTTTCCCCCATATCACCCAAATGTGTGTCTGACATGTGAGTGCCAAGAGGCTCAAAGTGGTCTCGTGGAAGAGTTATAGATGGTAAAGGAGAAGTTGCAGGAATATATGATGACAGTGATAAGTAACTCTGGTTTGAAGGAAAACTAGATAAATGTGGTCTCGAACATCCTCCTTCTTTTGTTGGAGCGCCAACATGACCATATCTGTTGTAGTCCATTTGGGATTGTTTGGACTGCTATTTGCTTGGCTAGGTTATTCAAGTTGCTCACATATTAAATTCTAAACAAACACTCAGCGAGTTTGTCTTTTCTTTGAACTATTTTCCTTACTGGATCTCTATTCTTATATAGTAATATTATTTATCATATCACATAACGAGAATAATAAAGTTAAAAAACAAAAAATAAAAATGGGTTGTTTCGTAAAATGATAAATTTAATATGCGTAAGTTAATAAGTGGACAAACTCATATATCACATAACGAGAATAACACAATTAAAAAAAATGGGTGGTTTGGTAAAATGATCAATTTAATATGAGTAAGTTAATAATATCACATAATGAGAATAATAAAGTTAAAAAACAAGAAATAAAAATGGGTGGTTTGGTAAAATGATCAATTTAAAATGAGTAAGTTAATAAGTGGACAAACTCATATTTTGTGGGAAGGTATAACCTGTTTTGAAAACTTTGTCCTTATAGATGAAAAAGTCCAAGATCTAGAATTTTTTAGGCAACTCCATTTCAAAAAGATCCACATCCTCTCAATTTTAATAATGTGAATCAAGTTTTATATGGTCTAGAAAAAAAAAGGATTATGCCCGAAAAGTGGAGTTTGTCCACTTCTTAACTTCAATTTAATATATGATAGTTAAGATTAAATATTCAGCGTCCCTCCACTCTCTTGATCACCTTGGGATTAGATATCCCCTTAGGGTTAGTCTTAGGCTTGCTTCGTCCACTCTATTGATCACCATGGGATTAGATCCCCTTAGGGTTAGGCTTGCTCCATCCACTCTCTTGATCACCTTGGGATTAGATCCCCTTAGGGTTAGGCTTGTTTTTTAACAAATTGTCCACCTCATTTACCATTCATGAATCAAGGGTTTACAATCCATGAATCAAGGAATTAGTGGCAAGGTCCATGAATCACAGGAAAGTAATAGGGTTTCCGATTAAAAAAAAGAGTTATTGTGAATGATGAATTTTGACTATACAATGTTCCTTAAATAATGAGTGCTTTGGTAGAATTACTAATTTAATAGGAGTAAGTTAATAAGTGGACAAACTCTTATTTTACAGAAGGAATAATCCATTTTGGGAACTTTGACCATGAAACTTTGTCCTTAAAGGTATTTTTCCATTCGAACAAAGAAATTTTTTATGTGGCATAGAGTACCAGCCTAGATCCAAATCCTAAGGCTCTATCAAGCACTGAGAGGGATAAAATCTCTTGAGGTGCAAACCTCTCCTCTCAGTCATGGGCGGTGACACAAAACTAGAGTTTGATCAACATTTTAAGGAATAGATTAAGTTGAAAACACAAATACATTTACAAGGATTGTCATAATGTAAGTAACAAGTATTAAGGATTGAATAAATTCTTAAACTGGAAAATAGAGACAATAATTTTGTACAGATTAAATAAATTAAAATATGGTTCACATTGTGATCATTCTCAATTTATCTTCTTCATCTTTTCTTATCTTCACACCTAGTAGTTTTGACATCTTCTCATATCGATCATATGAGAATGGATGTTGAAATCGTAGACCTGCCAAATCTTTAACTCAAGATATTGCTGTAAATGTCTTGTAGACTTGCCTCTCTTGCTTTCCAATACTAATAGTAGATTTCTCCAATGTCAATCCTTGTGACTTATGGATTGTTAAACCCAAAGCGAGGTTCAATGGAAGTTGTTTTTTATTACCTCTTTCAATAGGTGTAATAGGAACAACTTGAGGAAACGATTCATCCCATGCCCCCCCCACATAATTATCAAATTTGATTCAAACATACGTGGGTGGTTCTAGAGGCAAACTTCTAGGGTTATATACAATTTGTTGTATAACTCCAAGAGCACCATTGACGAGTCTTGCATCAGTCCAGAGGTTTGATGTGAGCATTACCCTTGCTCCTATGGCTATAATTAATTCAAGTTCCAACCCTTCTTCATCTCCTTCCATACAATAGTTGTTTCTTATAGATGTAGCAATACTGGTCGCAATGGGATAGTTTATGCTTCTTATTAAATGCTTGTTATGACAGTTTACATCATCATTTGTTGCAAACAAATGTATTGCCTTATCAAAGGACTTTTTCATTGTAGCATGTAAGGAAGTATCTGTACGAGTCATCAGTAATTTCGAATCCTCTATTGTTGGAATTGCATCACTAATATTCATTAACACATTAGGAAAATATATTTGCTCATTGCTTTGTCCATTTTGTCGAAACACGGTATCGAGGGCCACAACTGTTGTGAATGTGTTCCACAATTCTTTTGCAATACCTTCTAATGCATATGCATGCTTATCCATGACAAGTGGCAATTGTCCCAAATCACCAACCAATATAATTGATTGTCCACCAAAAGGTATATTAACATATTCCGGGAAAGCTTGGCGAAGTCTTGAATCTATTTTGATTAATAGATTTTTTCCAATAAAACTCATTTCATCAATCGAAATATATTTAACATTCCTCAACTCTTCTTGTAAGTTAATGAAAGTCGGTCCTCGTAAAGGATTGATTTCTTTGATCGGTATATGAAGTGCAGAATGAACTGTTCTTGCGGATATGTTGAAAGCTGCCACACCCGTAGGAGCCAGAAGAAGTAATGGACTTTTCCCTGGATGAGATAGATTTTCAAGTGTACTTTTAATGGCTCCAATCAAATATGACTTTCTGGTTAGTGCAGTTCCTTGGATTATCATGCGCAGTGAATCAACACCCGTTCTATTATGCTCAAGGATAACATCGTATGCTATTCTTTGCTTATCCCCCAAACTATCAATTGAGTAAGACTTTGCATGTTGATTAGTAGAAATCGTTTTCAATTTTCGCATATCAGAGATGAAATGAATTGCGCGACTGGAGGTCTCTTCATCTACAAAAGCAGTGTTCCAATCATGCATACGATCAAGATCCCTATGTCCAAGCATCTCAAACTCATTATAATTTATAAATGGACTTTTATATAATCCCATATGATCTCCCATTCATGCTTCCTCGAATCTCTCTATGGAATTGGATGTTCTTCTTCTTCATTGGATTCAACTCGAGCATCTGTAGGCACAGGTTGGCGATCAACATGCCAAGGTACATATTGCAAATTTTGCCAATTCTGTACTATTTCATCAGATGTGTGGCCTATATCTCTTCGAAAGTCACGAAATGTCTTGTACAAAACCAACTCAGACCAACAGAATTGGACAAACTTCTCATCTTTTCAATCCGGAATAGAGTTAAATCTAGGAAACACACGTACAATAGATGCATTACTTCATGGTAACCATTTTTCCACCCCATTGATGTTTGTCATATGACCAATATTTTGCAACATCTATCAATGTAAGTTGCTCCATATTCTCCGGTCGCTAAATATATGCATTAGTCAGAGAATTTACATTGTCGGCATTATATGTTTCAACTTGTACTTGTTTGAAAACCTTCATACCGATATTTAGAACCACAAAACGATGGCTACATTCTGAAGGACGAAACTCTAGAAGCATATGGCATGTCTCCTATGCACCAATGTCCCTATCCACAATGGGTTCACACAACAAACTTTTATCTGCACGTGTTGCTGGTTCGTTTGGATTTTGGATAGAAGAGACTCGCATCAACATATTGTGGAATGTTTCAGATCCCTTTTCTGATTGGGCAGCGTATTTTCTATGTAATTAGTAACGACACGCTTGGAAAGTACAGGCTGCCAATCTATATTATCCCTCCACATCATCAGTGTTTCACGATTGTGTGTTATGACTCTGTCATCATTTCTTCTAGGTTCATACTTTTTTTCTCCTTGTTCATCAATGTAAAGTTTCGACTGCTCACATAGATCCCATGGTGTGTGGTACCAACATACCAATTTTCCTCCCTCCTTTCGAAGACAACTTCTCTCATTGCAGGTAATATGATGCTCAACATAGTTAAGAAGTTCTTCATAATCAGTCACTGGATCATATTGAAATATTTGTTCTATTCCTTTTACACATGGATGATCATCTACATTATCTCCAATTTGAATCTTTCATTGATGTCCCTCACATGGATTTATTGCATGCACACATTTGTTGAAACACGTTTTTGCAGATATAACTTCTAGGATCATACCAATTCAGAGTGTCCATGTTGGGAGCATTTTTTAACCAAAGAAACCCATGGACATGAGGATATCCACGATGTTGCCATTCGTAGCGACTCCAATAATCTGTGGCTTGATGAAAATGTTTGAAAACCTCTTCTCGAAACATTGTATGTCTCAAGTGCATATAATGTGCCACGATGTGAGGATTATCAATTACATTTTGACGTCGCCATTTTCTCGCCTCACAGGGATCTCTAGGACTTGTGCCTGGCATTAATTTATGCAAATCAGGCCACTGCATATCCGCTGCACTTAGTGTGAAAAATATTGTAGGACAACCTATCTGTTGAATCAAGTCAGATAACTCTTGGAGACACTTGCTCCAATATGCACGTGTGCCTCTTAATACCTTTCCAAATCTCATTAATATTTCTCCCAATATTGAACATGGAAGATTTTGTAAATGTTGTCATAACTCTTCCATTGTTGTGGGTAGTTCACTAATATTTTTTTCACAAAAACTGTCGAGGAATCTTGAGCACAATGTCTCATTATGATATTTAGTAAAAAATATCTAAAGCGAGGGTGCCTTCCAAATCTGTTATCATGATATCTAAGAAGATGTTTTGCATACTCATGTAGATGGACATTTCGCATTCGCGGTTGTAACCAATCAGCTTCTCCTTTAGGGAACATGCTGGAAATGCCATATCAAATAATCCAACAATGTTATACTCGTTAATCGGAGATGAGCCAATGCCAGGCCAGTTAAGCACTTCAGTCAATTCATCATTTGCATTATTTTCATCCGGATTAGGTTTATTTTCCCATGCTCTAATAATTTCTATCTCTCGTGGTGCACTTGGAAGCCTTGATGCAAAAGAAGTTGTTTGTAAACCATCTAACATGTCATCAAATCCTGGTATCCCTTCCAACAATGCAAATTCTATGTCGTGGTCAATATCGGGAAAAGTAACATAATTAAGCATATGTGAGATATCTGTGGCATTTTCAGGTAACTCTTCTACTACGTCATAATCAACTCGAAATATTGATAATATGGATCATTTTGAATCTTATGTAATAATGCATCCATAACTTTTTGTTTTCTAACAGTGAAATCATAACTAGATCCTTGTCGTCCTTTTTTCCACACAAAAATCATTAAGTCCAAGTTTTTAATATGTCATGGCAATGTCTTAGCAACATCTTTTATCTCTTCCGGAAAACTAACAGTGTGTCCTCGATATTTGTATTGTCCACCTATTGAATGCATCACCTGCAAAATCGGACTTGCACGTGCTATCAACATCTCTTCAACTTGTGTGAGATCTTCAAGGACATGCGGTTGAGATCCTGGATCCATGTGGTTCATAGATGAGAATCTATGATTAGATCTCTCTCTCAAACATCGCACACAGATTGGACCTGTAATTGTATTACAAATTTGGATTCCAACATATGACTCCAAGCAGACATGACGCATTCCCACTTTTGCTAATTGATCAACTCGTTCACAAACATTGTGATGTATAGTATACATATCTTCAGATGGTACCAATATATTATCGTCAATTTCAATCTCTTTATCTCGGACCGTTACATGTTGAGCATCTCTGGCCATTACTCATTGAGCATCTCCCACAGTTGGTTCTACGGGTAGATTGGTTGAATATTGTCTTTGTCATTGCGCAAATTGATTTCTTTGTTCTTCCACCTGCTTCAACTTTCTTTCTCGATATGCTCTTTGTCGATCAAGGTTTCATTTTCTTCATTCCTCTGCTATAATTTCACCAAACTTTCTTTTTCGAAGTTCTTTTTTTCGTTCAACGTTTTTTTTTTTCGTTCTTCTCATTCTTCTGCTGTCATTTTATTGAGATATCGTTTAAACTCTCCTTCTCATTCTTTTGTTGTCATTTCTTTAGATGGTACCGCGATATTAGCATCCATCTCAATCGCCATATCATGTTCTACATTCTGATTTATTTGTTGTTCTGCAAATTGATTTCCTTGTTCTTCTAGATGCTTCAATTTTTTCTCTCGATTCGCTCTTTGTCGTTCAGCATTTTGTTTTTTTTGTTCCTCTTGTTCTTCTATAGTAAAGTTGTCTAACTTTATTTTTCGATATTCTTTCTGTCGATCTGCATTTCATTTTCATCCTTCTTCTCGTTCTTCTGCTGTCATTTCATACACCTTTCGTCTCATGTCTTCTTCTTTTTGTTTCAAGTCTTCTTGACATTCTTTTGCTGCCATTTCTTTAGATGGTACTGCGATATTAGCATTCATCTCAATCGCCATATCATCTTCTACAAATTGATTTCCTTGTTCTTCTAGATGCTTCAAATTTTTCTCTCGAATCGCTCTTTATCGTTCAACATTTCTTTTTTTTTGTTCCTCTTGTTCTTCTGCTGTCAGTTTGTCTAACTTTCTTTTTCGATATTCTTTCTGTTGATCTACGTTTCGTTTTCTTCGTTCTTCTAGTTCTTCTGCTATCATTTCAAAAACCTTTCGTTTGACGTTTTCTGCTTTTCGTTTTAAGTGTTCTTGTCGTTCTTTTGTTGTAATTTTGTTAGATTTTTGTTCTTCTTTTGTTTGTCTCATAGCATCTTTTGCATGCAGATCTTCCATTTCTAGTGTTGAATCTATATAAAAAATGTCAACGATTAACATATACCCTGAAAATAATGCATATTTGTAATCATCAATGAAATCATTGCTTGACACTGAAATATATGCAATTTAAAAAAAATAATACACTGAAATCTATGAAAGTGTAAATTTCAATATAGTTTAAAAAATAATACATTGAAATCTATGCAAGTGTAAAATTCAATATAGTTTAAAAAATAATACACTGAAATCTATGCAAGTGTAAAATTCAATATAGTTCAAAAATTCAATATATTTTCCAAAAATATAAGTGGTTTGGGAGGATGGAACATTGGACCTCACACCCATTATCCCCACAGCCTTAACACTATACCACATGTAGTTCTTATTATAAATAGTATAAAAATTCTATATAAACTTGAAAATGGGGGATGCATGGATCAATAGGATTTGACACCGTGACCTACCTATGACCACCACAATGTGTTACCAATGGGATACACCCAAGATGCATTAATTTTAGTGTAAAACTAAATATATATATTAAATCTAACTAAATTTAATAAATATATATTATAATTTTAAATTTAATATATATTTATTTTTAAATCTAAATCTCAAACTAATTATATATATTAAATCTAACTAAATTAAATATATATATTATAATTTTAAATTTAATGTATATTTATTTTTTAATCTAAATCTAAAACTAAATTAATGTATATTTAAATCTAAAACTAAAACTAAATTAATTTAATGTATATTTAATATTTATATATATTAAATATAACTAAATTAAATTTATATATATTAAATATAACTAAATTAAATTTATATATTGTAATTTCAAATTTAAAAAATTAAACACAAAACTATATTAAAACTTTATTCTAAAAGCTTAACATTGGTGCAAGTGAATGGTGAATGGTCAGGGCGATAGCGGCGGTTGGAGGGGAGGAGGATGGCGTCAGGAGGGGACGAGAATGGTGCAGGTGTGAGGGGAGGAGGATGGATGGCGGCAGGAGGGGAGGAGGATGGCGTGAGGAGGAAGAGGATGGCGGCGGGAGGGGAGGAGGATGGTGGACGGCGGTGAATGTTGCAGGGGACGCAAGGGGATGGAGGCAGTGTGCATGGAGGAGGCAATGTGCAGGAGGGAGGGCGGAGGGAGATGCCCAAGGAGGAAGGAGGCAACGTGGAGGGGATGCGAGGGGATGGATGGGGAGGAGGATGGCGGGAGGGTGGACGGGGGGAGGGAGGGAGGATGCGAGGGGATGGAGGGAGGGAGCTATGTAGCGAGGGAGGAGGCAGCTTGGAGGGAAGGAGGGAGGGAGGGTAGAGGGAGCTGCGGAGGGAGGGAGGTAGCGTGGAGCTACGTAGGGAGGGAGGAGGGGAGGAGCACGGAGGGAGGATGGGGAGGCCTGCGAATGGAGGATGGACGGAGGAGGAGGTGCAGGCGAATATGGCAGCTTTCATTAGATTTCAGTGTATTAAATATTCCAATTTGATTACCTTCTCTTTGCTACTTTGATCGCCGATCCACTTCTTTTTGCCGCTTTTCTTTGCCTCTTGTTTTGGAATTTTGTTTGTGTTGTTTTTTGTTTATATAGGATTTTATTTCAACCGTCTTTTTCAATCGAAAATACACGTCCTTTTTTAATGGCCGACAAAATATTAATTAGTTTTTACTTTTTACGTTTTATTAGATGTAACGCTACATACACGTTACACGATCTCCTTCATATTATCACTTTTTACTATCACTTTTTATGTTTTATTAGATGTAACGCTACATGTAACTCTACACATACACGTTACAAGATCTCCCTCATATGGGAAAATTATTGGGACACATTTTCTCCAAAAATGGAGTTAAAATAGATCCTAAAAGAGTGGCCACCATAAAATTATTAGAACACCCCATACGCAAGAAATAAGTTCAATCCTTTATTGGAAAGATAAATTTTCTTAGGAGGTTCATCCCAAATTTTGTAGAAATGATGAAAACAATAACGGACATGCTGAAGAAAGATGTTGAGATTAAGTGGACCACTGATGCCTGAAACTCCTTTAAGCAAATCAAGACAGCTTTAGGCGAAGAACCTATTTTGATTAGTCCTGGTTATACCAAAGAATTCCTCCTATTTTCATTTTCCTCTAAGGTTGGCACTGTTGATGTCCTCTTGCAGAAGAATGATACACGACAAGAACAACATATTTCCTTTTTCAGCAAATCATTGAGAGACGATGAGTTGAAATATATTAATATGGAAAAACTGGCTTACACCTTGGTAAAGGCTCTGAAGTCATTCATAAGTTACATATTGTATTCCAATATCATTGCTTGTACATCCTAGGGAGTACCATCAAGGATATTATCTGAAAAACTAGACAGTGAAGGAAGAAGAGGAAAGTAGATTTCTAAAATCCAAGAGTATGACATGGAAATTAAACCTACCAAGCTTGTAAAGGGTCAAGGACTAGCCAAACTTATGGTTGAATCGAGCTATCAATATTTGGAGATAAATTTCATAGACCAACTTCCCAACTAGGAAGAAGAAGGTACTCAGCAAAATCTCCCTCTTAATATTTCTGAAAATTTTACTTATTCTAAATGGTATAAATATATTGTCTATTAACTTCAAGATTTAACTTGTCCCCCTAATCTTGACAAATCTAAAACAAGGTCTCTTAGACTTAAAGTTGTAAAGTATTGCATTCTAGATGGATACTTGTTTTGGAAAGATCCTCTTGGACTTCTACTGAATTGTGTAATAGAAGAGGAAACTGAAGGTATAATAGTAGAATTTCATAAAGGTGTATGTGGAGGAAATCATGCATGGAGAGCCATCGCTTATAAATTCCTTCGAGTCGGTTACCATTGGAAAACTTTGTTTTTTTATGCTAAGAAAATTGTTAGAGCCTGTACTAAATGTCAAATGTTTGCAGGAAAGCAGAAGCTCAAACCATTGCCTCTCAAACCAATCAAAGTTGAAACAAATTTCCAATAGTGGGGCCTAGATTTTATTGGAGACATAAATACGCATTCTAGTATTCAACACAAGTGTATTCTTACTGCTACTAACTATTTCACAAAATGGGTAGAAGCAATACCAACAATAAATACTAATGATATTGTGATCAATAAATTTCTCGAAGAGAATATTCTAGGAAGATTTGGCTGCCCTAGAAGGATAATTACAGATAATGTCCAATATTTTAAATCGTTCGGAGTGGATGAGTAGAAGGCCTGGTGAAAGTAAGTACTATTTATTGATTCTCGTCTAGGAGATATACATGCATGAAGATCATTGAGACATAAAAAAAAAATTAAGTTTTGAGGGGTTACACTTTCTAATGGAAAATGTCTCATTTCTTAACTTATCTCTTCTTTTGTATCCAGAGGATTCTACTTTTAGTTATTTTCTTTAGGTTTAATGTGAGTGAGACACCTCTGATAACAATAATTTAGTGCAGGGTTGTGTCTACACTAGTTTAACTATTTTGCTAAGAGGTGGTTAAACTAAGATCTAAGTTCATTCATTAAACATTCATTAAGATCTAAGAACATTTCAGAATTAAAATCATGCAAGATAAGCAAACATTCAACACTAAAATGGTAGAAACTTGAATTACTTCATATTAGAACAAGGAAGAAATACATCCTTACCAATGATCTAGGTGAGAATCCTTCCTTGCCATAAGTTCTCCTTCCTTCACCCTTGCTCTTGAAGAGTTGGAGCTCTTTTCTTCCTTCAGAATCTCTTGAGCATTCCTTTGCTCTTTTTTGCATCCTCTTACCATGCCCCGCATGCCTTTCTTTTATAGAATTGGGAAATGGGATTTCAAGTTACTCTTTTCAATGTGGGATAATCATTTTTTATTATTTTCTCTTAAAAAACCCACTTTCCATAGTTTATTAGGCTTTTTCACAACTTAGCATATTTAAGTACCTTTTAATGCATTTTTGTGTATTTCTTCTCACTATCTGACTGTTAGAGCTTTGGTTTGAGCTTTTGGTGAGTAGTTCAATCACTGAACTTTGTTTCTATTAATCTCTTTCATTCTTTACTCAATCTTTCTAGTTATAGAAGTAATGATCAGATCGGAGAGGATTGTTCTCTCTAGTACTTGTTTTGTCTTCATGTTGCAGGCAAATGGTAAAAGTATGCTTCCACCTTCACCTGGTTAGGGGTGTTAATTTGATTGTTAACAACCTCACATCACCTGTTAGGGTTTGAGAGAAATTAATTATATTATTTTATATTATTAAAATACAATGTATAGTTTTCAGATTTGTTTTCCTAAGTCATCTTACTCCCTTAATAACACTATGGCCTTTCATACCTTTTGTCTTTTTTACTATGTGTAAGATAATTAAAAGTAGACATATTGTTTTCTTGGAAGGTTGTTCGTATTGTGCTAGATATACTATCATTGTCCATCCCTAGCTAAGAGTAGATAGTGCTCTCATGTGTTAGTATTCAAAATGACTTCCCGTTAGCTATTGAATATGACATCTACCAAACAGAACCATTACACTATATCAAATACCAAATCATTTGTTATAGGATACATAACCATTACACTATCAAATACCAAATCATTTGTAATAGGATACATGTCTTTGTAATCCTTGTCTAAATCATGACTCATGCATATCAAATTCTCTACCTCTTGTAAAAAACTAATGTGTAAGATAAAAATAAGAAAGTTCTATGGATTTGGCCTCAACACATGTTTTTAAAGGGCATTAAAATGGGTTCAGAAAATACAAAAATTAAAATAACATTTTAAAGAAATGGAACTGAGAAAATTCAAGCTATACATAATTTTTAGTAAAGCACACATACCTTTCTCCAACCACCAGGTATTGCTTAAAACTAATAAACTAATTCTTGTGGATGCAATCAACTCAATTAAAATAGTAAAATGTATGCCATATTCATAGAGGTTATGCCATATTCAGAGGTTTCATTAAGAAGAACAAGTGGAGCTTGTGCATCATCACCATGGCCTTTCACTTATTGTGTTCTTAAAAAAAAAATTGCATACTGTATATCAAAATCCATGTGTGGAAAAAAATCCAATGTTAATATTGGATTTAGTAACCATTTACTCAGAACTATATGTAGGACTTCTTGTTTTGAAATATATCTAGTTAGATTTTGAGGGTTTCCTCAAAGTTCAAATGATGAAATGAATTGGAATACACATCTTTGAGCTTCATCTTCACTCTTTACATTATTTCCATAGTGTTCTTCTTCATTTTTATGTTTTCTTTCATCAATATCGGTAGATGACATTCTTAAAGGGCTCACATTTTCATTTCACTTTGTGGTTCATATATAGCATCCTCAAATGTTGAGAGCTACGTCTCATTTTAAAATGTGTATTCCTTGGAACTCATTTATTCAAGTATTTTGGACCTATTTTGGGAACTGCATGCAAGGAAGCAAACCGTGCGGGGGAGCAAGCTAAAGGACCAACGTGCCAAATTTATCTTCACTATAAAGCCTTACACTAATCTTCATTAATATTTGGCATAAAATATTCATTCATGTTTAACCTACCAAGTTCTTTGTGATTACAATTGCTTGAAACTAAGTTTGCAATACTTCTAGTTGGTACTTATTTCCTTCTTTTCATTCAAAGGAAGATTAATAAATGTACTTCCACATAACACAAAAACAATGTAATCTATAACATTAAAGATTTTTATATTTTCACAAATATGAAATAAAATCAAATAAAAAACCCATTTCGAATTACCCCATTTCTTATGTGATATTAGCCATATTGTCATGCATTTCAAATACAAGGAGGATACTAATCAAGATGCATAAGATACAAGAAGAATGAAATTCGAGAAATATTTAAGAAATGCATTTCAAAGACGAGGATACTAATCAAGATGCTTAAGAGAGAAGAAGAATGAAATATGAGAAATATTTAAGAAAAAACATAAGGATTGGTAAAAACTATAAATAGAGCAAAAAATACATTAACAAACCGTGGTTGTGTTCTTCTTCTCATATCAAACTATGTGGCCTATAACAATGACTATGATGTAATCTACTATTATAAATTTCTTATCCTTGTACTTGGAGTAAATCCATATTTATCAAGGTGCAAATTGGAGAAGAAAGCAACCTATTTTGGAGTTGAATGTTGAGAGATTTGGTAAGAAATTTTTTACATTAAAAGATGATGCATTCTAGGTGCTTGGTGGTAGGAAATTAAGGCATAGCACTTAATAAGGTCACCAGTGTTACATATTTTGAAAATATCCATTATAGTACTAAAGCAAATGAGGTGTCACCATATTTTGAAAATATGCATTATAGTACTGAAGCAAATGAGGTGTCACAATGTATTATGCTTTTGTTATATTCATCCATCTTTCATTCTACAAATTCAAGGCACTAATCTTGTGTATGGACTTCAATACTACCTATATAATTCACTTAGGGCTATACATATAATGAATTAGGAATGATGAAGGATGTCATCTTTCATTCTACAAATTCAAAACACTAATATCGTCTATGGACTTCAGCAACACCTACGTAATTCACCTAAGGCTACACATATAATAGATTAAGAAAGATGATGGATTTGTTATGTATTGTATTACAAAACTCAATACATAACTCAAGAGTTTCAAATATTTACCACTTTACAAACAAACTCAATAGACAGAAGAAAGGATTCAAGCCTAAGCAAAACCTCCCTTAAAAATAAAAAGCAGGGTGGTCATTATAACTTGGCATTAAGAGGCAAACAAATTTATTAATTCTATATATGTACCTATACTATAATTATAATTAACTTTGAATCAAAGGACTAAAGTATAAATGAATGAATAACTAGATTAAAAGGTCTGCATTATAGGTTAATTAACTTTGAATTAAAGACCAAAGGATAAATGAATAAATAGATAAGCTAAAAATGCCTAGTTTATAGACTCATGGTTTTAAAAAAAAAACTTTTCTTAGTTCAAAATCAATTACTCAAAATATTTTTACACCGGGCTCTAAGATGCCTGAAACATCATGGGTTGAGATATGTACAAAAAAACCAAGCCTTGAAGACAAAATAATACAGGAATTTTCGCTCTAAGATGCCTAAAACATCTTGGGTTGAGATATGTACAAAAAACCAAACCTTGAAGACAAAATAATACATGAGTTTTCGCTCTAAGATGCATGAAACATCATGGGTTGAGATATGTACAAAATCCCAAGCCTCGAAGACAGAAGACAAAATAATACAGGAATTTGTTTTTTCATAGAGATATTATTTCCATTTTAAAAAAAACATCAAAAACACAAGAAAATACATAACATCAAAAGCACAACAATTTTACGACTTCACCACATTACTATACTACATAACATAGACCTTACCCAAGAGTCTTTTGAAACAGAAAATGCCATAATCAATCAATCAAACTTAAGCCTAGATTACCCATATTGCTGAACACTCTTGTCAACTGAATATTGAAAAATAAATATAAACAAAACAATGCAACTGGATAACAACAAACAATAATACATCACTTGCTTTACTCAAACTAAGAAAAATAAAAGGGACTATCCATCTCACAAACGTTCTCCCATCGACAATACATCAAAATTACGAAATAGGATTACAACCAACTAAATAAAAAATTCTCCAAATCCATATAACACGTTAATAGTTTGTAGCATCTAATTCTAACATATCTCCAACAGACATCAACAAAATTCAAACCTCAACAAAATTCAAAAGTAACACATTAATAGTTTGTAGCATCTAATTCTAACATATCTCCAACAGACATCAACAAAATTCAAAAGTATGTAATAGAGAGCATTAGATCTAAACTATAGATATAAACTATTCTCCATATTTACTTCCAAAACTAAATATATTCTTTGATTCCTGTTCCACTCTTTCGTTATTTCACTGATCATTGTTTTGGTCATTCTTTGCAACTTCTTCAACTTTGCCTGCAGGAGTATTCTCTTTGTTACAATCAACCTCGTTGGGCTTTGCAATATCCTTACTGTCATCATTTCCTGCCTTAACGCCTACTACACCATCTTTAACCTCCAAAGAAGTTATTTCTTCTTCACCTCCTGCCTTTGCATCATCCTTGGACAACACCACCAACTTAGAATTCTTTGGTTCATGCCCATCCACATTGGTACTTTTCCTACTTTGATCACTATTAACCTCTAAAGGGGCTGCAGAATTTCCAATTTTTTTCAGTTGGGCAGCATGTTTCTTACCAGAAAGATGTGAATCAAGTACTGGCAACTTTTGATGTTTTTGAGATGAGATGCTTCCTTCTTCGTTCATCTCCACCTGCTGTTTTCTTTTTCCAGAACTGTTGTCCATCTCTTGAACCTTGTCATGCTGCTCTATTTGAGGTTTCTGCTGAATTCCTAACAACAACTAGTGATTTTCGCTCAACCTATGCTCACCATAAAGAGCTTCCATGGTTTTACAGTCAACCTCACAAAGAGAACACCATCCCAATAATTGTAGTGACTTCTTTCCATCTGTTGAGACGTCTTCCAGTTTTTTCAACATAGTCTGGTGTTTCTTTCCAAATGCATGACATTTGTGAAGAACATCTTTGGTAACACAGTCAACATTACAAAGTGAGCACCACCCAGGTAGTTCTGGAATCTTTATGGCTCTTTGGTTATCTTTTGTCTTATTCCCTTCATCCTGCAAAACCTGAAACACCATACTATAGATTGTTACATATCCCCACTAATTTGTTCTGTGTTATTAGAATGACATCTACATTGAATTTCTGGGCAGTCTATTCTATATAATTAAAAAAAATCACTAATAACAATCTACTCTAAATTAAAAGACCAAAAAAAATCTATAAAGAATATCAAACATGTCCATATACATACAATATGAAAAAAATTCTTATAAGAAAGAAGATATATATACATGATTATATATATATATATATATATATATATATATATATATATATATATATATATATATATATATATATATATATATATATATATTACATGATTATATACATATTTTAGCTTATAACTATTTTGACCAAGATTTGTTAAAATTTTATATCAATTTACATTTCGATTTTTCTTTTTCTCTTTTATCAAAATTTAAAAGAGAACAAATAGATCTTATTTAGTCAGTTGATCACAAGCCTGCTAAAGGTAGTTAGATGTCCATACTCTCAATTTCAAAGGAGCTATAATGGCAGCAAACCCCTGTGAATATTAAGAAGTAAATTGCTAAGGCCAAGACTTGGATCAAATAGAACAGGACTACAACATGCTTAAAAGATTGAAGAGGAAATGCACCTTTGGATACAGACGTGGGATCTTTTCATACAAAAGATATCAAATATTAAAAGACAGTCATCCTTTATTGGAAAATGAAAACAATTCAGGAATTGTTGCTGCAATTGGATGAGACCTAGGATCAAATCAAGAAGATGGACATGAAGCTAAATGTGTTGTGCTCCTCAAATCCACCATAGACTTAGAATTTGATGCAGCTGAACATAAACCTGCTAAGGGTCGGTAGGTGCCCAGATTTTCTGCAGTCTAATAAGTTTTTTTCAAGAGAAAACAATTAAACAATGTAAATTTTCTATTATGTTGAATATAATACCATCTATCTCACCTAAAAAGTATTAAAATTAAATTGATTGATAAAACACTAATAAATTTATATCTCAATTTCTTCTTCTTTCTGATCTCCCCGACTAATTAAAAAATTTTGAATTCATAAAAATAAATATGCCTTGATTTATTTTTATCACCATTATACAATCTGATAAAGCTGATACTTAGTTTACCAGTAGCATTTGGCATTCTAAGAGCGGGCATGGGTGTTGTTTTGGTTTCAAAAATATAGTAATACATTAAAAGAACTTTCACAGCCAACAAAAAGTTTAGCTGCCTATCCTCATATGTATATTCGAGTTAGGATATATAAAACGTAATATTTAACCTAATAATATATATAGAAATAACCTCTTTTTCTTGACCAACTTGTTTACGCTCTGAACGGGTACGATCATCGTCGCGCTCTAAGAGTTTCCGATCTTTTTCCAGAGCTCGGGTGATCCTTTGTTCATCATTGTTTCTTGCAGGTATCGGCTGCAAATTACTCCAAATTGTTCCAAAATATTACAAGTGACTCTATATATAACAAAAACAAATAAATACAAATAGCTGTAATGTACTTCAAGAAGCCAAGCCTACAGACATTTTAAAATCAAGATTAATTCATAAAACTGTTTAGTTGAAAATTATTAATAGTAATGATAATGATAATTTAATTTTAAAATCAAGATTAAGTCATAAAAATTATGGTTAATTTCGACTCTGGGTTCAATTTTCCTTAAGCTTGAGTTAGTTGGGAGGAAACACCCAAAATCCAACTAGTTGAGGATTTGTGTGGCCCAGGAGCAATTTCCAGATGACTTAATACCCCTGGGTAATAGTTTCTTAAACCAAAAGCCACTCCCCCAACTCTATTCATCAATGAATCTATTTCCTAGGAATCATAAGGAAAGTCACACTCTCCAAGTTGGCCAACAAGTCGGGAGAAGTCCAAAAGTAGATTTAATTCAAAGAGAATGGGAAGGCAAGCCCAATGGATAGTAACAGAAACTACCAACCACGCTAGTTAGTCATAAAGCAACAGAGAACGTGAAATCATAAAATAAAGATTTAGTCATAAAAATTTTGTTTGTGAAATCATAACATAACATTCTATACAACCATTTGAGTGTATAATTTGTAAAGATGTACATAAAAACTATAGAATAATTATAAATAAGATCAATGGGAGAATACCATTGTATCAAGATTCAAAATGACTATGAGCGGAGGCCTAAGTTATTAAACAAATCCAAATTTTTTTTTAACTCATTACAATATGAAAAGAAAAAGGGATCGGATAAAATAAGAACATGTCGTTGCTGTGATCGATGTTGATGAACTGCAGCACGAGAAGAAACTCAATCTCGATCTCTTGGAGCACGAGAAGAAATTCGATCTTGATTTCTTGGAGCAAGTTCCCATTGAAGGTCTCTCATTATTAGTTGTCTTCTCACCGTATCCTGGTGATCTCTGGGTTCTGTAATTGGATTCCAAAGGGACACTCCAATGTGTTCTCTATGATACTCCCTCATGGATCTACCCCGGGGTTGTCTAAACAGATAGGAAAACAGTATTGGCCTTTCCCTCATATCACCCAAATGTGTGCCTGACATGTGAGTTCCCAGAGGCTCAAAGTGGTCTCGTGGAAGAGTTATATATGGTAAAGGAGAAGTTGCAGGAGTATATGATGACAGTGATAAGTAACTCTGGTTTGAAGGAAAACTAGATAAAGGTGGTCTCGAACATCCTCCTGTTGTTGGAGAGCCAACATGACCATATCGGTTGTAGTCCATTTGGGATGGTTTGGACTGCTATTTGCTTGGCTAGGTTATTCAGGTTGCTCACATATGAAATTCTAAACAAACACTCAGTGAGTTTGTCTTTTCTTTGAACTATTTGCCTTACTGGATCTCTATTCTTATATAGTAATCTTCTTTATCATATCACATAACGAGAATTATAAAGTTAAAAAACAAAAAATAAAAATGGGTGGTGGACAAACTCTCAATTTAATATAAGTTAATAAGTGGACAAACTCATATATCACATAAGGAGAATAATAAAGTTAAAAAAAAAAATGGGTGATTGGGTAAAATGATCAATTTAATATTCAAGTAAGTTAATAAGTGGACAAACTCATATATCATATAACGAGAATAATAAAGTTAAAAAACAAGAAATAAAAATGGGTGGTTTGGTAAAATGATCAATTTAATATAAGTTAATAAGTGGACAAACTCATATTTTGTGGGAAGGTATAACCTATTTTGAAAGCTTTGTCCTTATAGATGAAAAAGTCCAAAATTTAGAATTTTGTTCGACAACTCCATTTCAAAAAGATCCACATCCTCTCAATTTTAATAATGTGAATCAAGTTTTATATGGTCTAGAAAAAAAAAAAAGGATTATGCCCGAAAAAGTAGAGTTTGTCCACTTCTTAACTTCAATTTAATATATGATAGTTGAGATTAAATATTCACGGTCCCTCCACTCTCTTGATCATTTTGGGATTAGAGATCCCCTTAGGGTTAGTCTTAGGCTTGCTTTGTCCATTCTCTTGATCACCTTGGTATTAGATCCCCTTAGGGTTACGCTTGCTCCATCCACTCTCTTGATCACCTTGGGATTAGATCCCCTTAGGGTTAGGCTTGTTCTGTAACAAATGGTCCACCTCATTTACCATTCATGATTCAAGGGTTTACCATCAATGAATCAAGGAAGTAGTGGCAAGGTCCATGAATCACGGGAAAGTACTAGGGTTTTCGACTAAAATAAATAGTTATTGGGAATGATGAATTTTGACTATACAATGTTCCTTAAATAATGAGGGCTTTGGTAGAATTACTAATTTAATACGAGTAAGTTAATAAGTGGAAAAACTCTTATTTTACAGAAGGTATAATCCATTTTGGGAACTTTGACCATGAAACTTTGTCCTTAAAGGTATTTGTCCATTCGAACAAAGGCAAACTTTATGTGGCATAGAGTACCAGCCTAGATCCAAATCTCGAGGATCTATCAAGCGCCGAGAGGAATCAAATCTCCCTAGGTGCAAACCTCTCCTCGAAAATCTCCTTGAGTGCAATACCTGAGAAGAGGTATGCACCTCGGGAGATTTGATCCCTCTCGGCGCTTGATAGAGCCTTAGGATTTGGATCTAGGCTGGTTTCAGTCGTGGGTTGTGACACAAAACTGGAGTTTGATCAACATTTTAAGGAATAGGTTAAGATGAAAACACAAATACATTTACAAGGATTATCATAATGTAAGTAACAAGTATTAAGGATTGAGTAAATTCTTAAACCGGAAAATAGAGACAATAATTTTGTAAGGATTAAATAAATGAAAGTATGGTTCACAATTTGATCATTCTCAATCTATCTTCTTAATCTTTTCTTATCTTCGCACCTGGTAGTTTTGACATCTTCTCATATCGATCATATGAGAATGGAGGTTGAAATCGTAGACCTACGAAATCTTTAACTCGAGATATTGTTGTAAATGTCATACCCTGCCTCTCTTGCTTTCCAATACTAATAGTAGCTTTCTCCAATGTCAATCCTTGTGACTTATGGATTGTTAAACCCCAAGCAAGTTTCAATGAAAGTTGTTTTTTATTACCTCTTTCAATAGGTTTAATAGGAACAACTTGAGGAAACGATTCATCCCATGGCCCCCCCGCATAATTATCAAATTTTATTAAAACATACGTGGGTGGTTCTGGAGGCGAACTTCCAGGGTTATGTACAATTTGTTGTATAACTCCAAGAGCACCATTGACGAGTCCTGCATCAGTCCATAGTTTTGATGTGAGCATTACCTTTTCTCCTATGGATATAAGTAATTCAAGTTCCAACCCTTCTTCATCTCCTTCCATAGAATAGTTGCTTCTTAGAGATGTAGCAATACTGGTTGCAATGGGACAATTTAGGCTTCTTATTAAACGTTTGTTATGATAGTTTATATCATCATTTATCGCAAAAAAATGTACCGCCTTATCGAAGGACTTTTTCATTGTTATTTAAGGGAGTATCTGTACGAGTCATCAGTAATTTCCAATCCTCTATTGTTGGAATTGCATCTCTAATATTCATTAACACATTATGAAAAGATATTTGCTTATTTCTTTGTCCATTATGTCGAAACACAGTATCAAGGGTCACAACTATTGTGAATGTGTTCCACAATTCTTTTGCAATACCTTCCGATGCATATACAGGATTATCCATGACAGGTGGCAATTGTCCTAAATCACCGACCAATATAATTGATTGTCCACCAAAAGGTATATTAGCATATGCTGGGAAAGCTTGGCAAAGTCTTGAATCTATTTTGATTAATAGATTTTTTCCAATAAAACTCATTTCATCGATCAAAATATATTTAACATTCCTCAACTCTTCTTGTAAGTTAATTAAAGTCGGTCCTCGTAAAGGATTGATTTATTTGATCGGTATATGAAGTGGAGAATGAACTGTTCTTGCAGATATGTTGAAAGCTGCCACACCTGTAGGAGCCAGAAGAAGTAATGGACTTTTCCCTGGATGAGAGAGATTTTCAAGTGCACTTTTAATGGCTCCAATCAAATATGAATTTATGGTTCCTACAGTTCCTTGGATTATCATGTGTAGTGGATCAACACCCGTTCTGTTATGCTCAATGATAACATCGTATGCTATTCTTTGCTTATCCCCCAAACTATCAATTGAGTAAGACTTTGCATGTTGATTAGTAGAAATCGTTTTCAATTTTCGCATATCAGAGATGAAATGAATTGCACAACTGGAGGTCTCTTCATCTACAAAAGCAGTGTACCAATCATGCATACGATCAAGATCCCTATGTCCAAGCATCTCAAACTCATTATAATTTATAAATTGATTTTTATATAATCCACATATGATCTCCCATTTATGGTGCCTGGAATCTCTCTATGGAATTGGATGTTCTTCTTCTTTGTTGGATTAAACTCGAGCATCTGTAGGCACAGGTTTGCGATCAACATGCCAAGGTACATATTGCAAATTTTGCCAATTATGTACTATTTCATGAGATGTGTGGCCAATATCTCTTCGAAAGTCATGAAATGTCTTGTACAAAACCAACTCGGACCAACAGAATTCGACAAACTTCTCATCTTTTCGATCAGGAATAGAGTTAAGTCTAGGAAACACACGTACAATAGATGCATTACTTCGTGGTAACCATTTTTCCCCCCGTCGACGTTTGTCATATGACCAATATTTGGAAACATCTATCAATGTAAGTTGCTCCATATTCTCCGGTCACTTAATATATGCATCAATCAGAGAATTATCATTGTCGGCATTATATGTTTCAACTTGTACTTGTTTGAAAACCTTCATACTGACATTTAGAACCACAAAACAATGGCTACATTTTGAAAGAGGAAGCTCTAGAAGCATATGGCATGTCTCCTGTGCACCAATTTCCCTATCCACAATGGATTCAGACAACAAACTTTTATATGCATGTGCTACTAGTTCGTTTGGATTTTCGATAGAAGAGACTCACATCAACATATTGTGGAAAGTTTCAGATCCCTTTTCCGATTTGGCAGTGTATTTTGCTATGTAATTAGTAACGACGCGCTTGGAAAGTACAGGCTGCCAATCTATATTAGCCCTCCACATCACCAGTGTTTCACAATTGTGTGTATTGACTCTGTCATCATTTCGTCTAGTTTCATACTTTTTTTCTCCTTGTTCATAAATGTAAAGTTTCGACTGCTCACATAGATCCCATGGTGCGTGGTACCGACATACCAATTTTCCTACCTTCTTTCGAAGACAACTTCTCTCATTGCAAGTGATATGACGCTCAACACAGTTAAGAATTTCTTCATAATCAGGCATTGGATCAGATTGAAATATTTGTGCTGCTCCTTTTACACATGGATGATCATCTACATTATCTCCAATTTGAATCTTTCGTTGATGTCCCTGACGTGGATTTATTGCCTGCACACATTTGTCGAAATACGTTTTTGTAGATATAACTTCTCTAGGATCATCCCAATTCAGAGTGCCCATGTTGGGAGCATTTTTTAACCAAAAAAACCCATGGACATGAGGAGATCCATGATGTTGCCATTCATAGCGACTCCAATAATCTGTGGATTGATGAAAATGTTCGAAAACCTCTTCTCGAAACATTGTATGTCTCAAGTGCATATAATGTGCCACGATGTGAGGATTATCAATTACATTTTGACGTCTCCATTTTCTCGCCTCACGTGGATCTGTAGGACTTCTGCCTGGCATTAATTTATGCAAATCAGGCCACTGCATATCCGCTGCACTTAGTGTGAAAAATATTGTAGGTCAACCTATCTGTTGAATCAAGTAAGATAACTCTTGGAGACACATGCTCCAATATGCACGTGTGCCTCTTAATACCATTCCAAATCTCATTAATCTTTCTCTCAATCTTTAATTTGGAAGATTTTGTAAATGTTGTCGTAACTCTTCCATTGTTATGGGTAGTTCACTAATATTTTTTTTGACAAAAATTGTTGAGGAAGCTTGAGCACGATGTCTCATTATGATATTCAGTAAAAAATATATAAAGCGAGGGTGCCTTCCAAATCTGTTATCATGATATCTGAGAGGATGTTTTGCATACTCATCTAGATTGATATTTCGCATTCGCAGTTGTAACCAATCAACCTCTCCTTTAGGCAACAATGCTAGAAATGCCATATCACATAATCCAACATTGTTATACTTGTTAATCGGAGATGAGCTAATGCCAGGCCAGTTAAGCACTTCAGTCGATTCATCACTTGCGTTATTTTCATCCGGATTAGGATTATTTTCCCATGCTCTAACAATTTATATCTCTCGTGGTGCACTTGGAATCCTTGATGCAAAAGAAGTTGTTTGTAAACAGTCTAACATGTCATCAACTCCTGGTATCCCTTCCAACAATGCAAATTCTATGTCGTCGTCAATATCGGGAAGAGTAACATAATTAAGCATATGTGAGATATCTGTGGCATTTTCAGGTAACTCTTCTACTATGTCATAAACAAATCGAACATCTTGATAATATGGATCATTCTGAATCTTATATAAAAATGCATCCATAAACTTTTGTTTTCTAATGGTGAAATCATAACTGGATCCTTGTTGTCCTTTTTTTCGCACAACGATCATTAAGTCCCAGTTGTTAATATGTTGTGGTAAAGTCTTAGCAACATCTTTTATCTCTTGCGGAAAACTAATGGTGTGTCCTTGATATTTGTATTGTCCACCTATTGAATGCATCACCTGCAAAATTGGACTTGCATGTGCTATCAACATCTCTTCAACTTGTGTGAGATCTTCAAGGACATGCGGTTGAGATCGTGGATCCATGTGGTTCATAGCTCAGAATTTGTGATTAGATCTCTCTCTCAGACATCGCACACAGATGTCACATCCCCATTTTGACCCCCTTTTTCATTAAATCGTAAATGATGTAAATATTGATATTTAATCATGGTGAGGAGCTCATGGCCAAGGCCCCACCATTGATTTAGCATTTTATGTATCGGCAATTAAAAATAGATGCCTATGGTTCTTGTGCTAGATAAGCACAATGTAAATTAAGACATCATGTAAATATAAATTTTAATGAAAAACCCACAACTAGCTATGCAATGCAACAAAGAGATGGGGGCATGATTCTACAAGGAATAGGGAGGAAAATTATTCAAACCCTTGAGCCAATGGTGTTAATCCATGTGTCAATGAGAAAACCCATAAACCACCAACTACCCATTTTGGGTTATGGACCCAATCATTTAATTCTTCCAGAAATTGGTTGAGGTAGTTAATGCCTTGGGAATGAAGAGGTATGGCAACCAATTTCGTGCATGGGCAAGCCATCAACCTGGGAATTCGTATTTTTGCTTCTTGGGCAAGAAAACACCCACGAAATGGTGCCCAAAGCCATTCTGAACAGATAGTTTTTCCTCTCTCACGCAGATTGAGATTGCTGGAAGTTACATTCACGTTTTTCATAAAAAACGCAGGGCTTTCCTTGCCCAGAAACTCATTTTTGGTTTTGGATAGTAGTTGGGAAGAAGGGGCTGCGATTTGGGACCGTATGGAGGTCGTTTTGTCCTAGAATTGCCATGGGCATTTTTCCTAAAAACGATTTCTACTTCCTGGGGTTTTCCCAAACCTCCATTGTTCATTTTTAGCCTTCCCACATTTTTTTGAAGCTCAGGGAATCATTTTCATGCTTATCACTGTACAAACGTTTTTCTCCTGTCCAGCCATTGTAGTTAGTTGATTATCTGCATCCTTGTTTGATTTGGAGACTGTAAGCAAGAGATTGGAGTGGTAGTGGATAGAGAGGGCTTGATAAACCTAGTGGGGGAGATAACCTCTCAAGAAGATCAAGAGGGCTTTGGCTACTCTTCTATGCACACCCTGAGAGAACTAGATGGGGAAGGTATGGCTTGAGGGACTGTACAGTAGTGAAAAGAATACTTCATTGTGCTGGATGTGTAGGTATTGTGGGTGCCAAGCTAGATAGATCTTGTAAGGTTACCCCTGGCTCTGTGCTTGAGATCACTAGCTTAGCCACTCTTCCTTTCCATTTCCTAGCAGCCTGATAAACCCAATTGTAGATTGGCTTGGCTCATCTTGGTGTATGCTTGGCTATGTGTGAGTCTGCTGTTCCCTGATTCCTTGTAGAGATCATGCCCAGCTCGGGGGTGGCCGTGTGTTGAGATATTGATGATCACAACTGGCCTATGGTTGGGTGGAACGTTGCAGTTGCATAGCCAGTTGCTTGGGACTACCTTATTATGAGATAAGTACTCTCTTGTGTTAAATTTGCATTTATTTATTTGATGAATATCTTGAATGTATGATGGATGTGTTACCGAAATTATTTCCGCTGTGTTTTTCTTATAATTATACATTTCATATGTTCTTTTATATTATGTGAATGCTTATTTAAAAGCTCATGGGGCTAGATGCCCAGTTTTAGCATCACGATCCTCTCCATCGCACTGGTATGATGGTAGGGGACGTCACAGCAGATTGGACCTGTATTTGTATTACGTACCTAAATTCCAGCATATGACTCCAGAAAGACATGATGCATTCCCACTTTTGCTAATTGATCAACTCGTTCACGAAAAATTGCGATGTATAGTATACATATCTTCAGATGGTACTAATCTATTATCGTCAATTTCAATCTCCTTATCTCAGACCGTTACACGTTGAGCATCGCTGGCCGTTACTCATTGAGCATCTCCCATAGTTGCTTCTACGGGTAGATTGGTTGAATATTGTCTTTGTCGTTGCGCAAATTGATTTCTTCGTTCTTCCAACAGCTTCAACTTTCTTTATCGATACGCTCTTTGTCGATCAAGGTTTCGTTTTCTTTGTTCTTGTGTTGTCATTTTGTCCAACTTTCTTTTTCGAAGCTCTTTTTGTCATTCAGCGTTTTGTTTTTTTTGTTCTTCTGCTGTCATTTTATTGAGATATCATTTAAACTCTCCTTCTCGTTCTTTTGGTGCCATTTCTTTAGATGGTACAACGATATTAGCGTCCATCCCAATCGCCATATCATGTTCAACATTTTGATTTATTTGTTGTTCTGCAAATTGATTTCCTTGTTCTTCCAGATGCTTCAACTTTTTCTCTTGATTCGTTCTTTGTCGTTCGCCATTTTGTTTTTTTTGTTCCTCTTGTTCTAGTATTGTCAATTTGTCTAAATTACTTTTTTGATATTATTTCTGTCGATCTGCATTCCGTTTTTATCGTTCTTCTCGTTCTTCTGCTGTCATTTCATACACCTTTCGTCTCATGTCTTTTGCTTTTCGTTTCAAGTCTTCTTGTTATTCTTTTGCTACCATTTCTTGAGATGGTACTGCGATATTAGTGTCCATCTCAATCCCCATATCATGTTCTACATTTTGATTTATTTTTTGTTCTGCAAATTGATTTTCTTGTTCTTCCAGATGCTTCAACGTTTTCTCTCGAATCTCTCTTTGTCATTCAACGTTTCTTTTTTTTTGTTACTCTCACTACTACATAGAGGGGGGTTTTAAGACATTTATTTAAGACGTAACTTTTGTTTTGTCTTAAATATATATATTTTTATTTAAATGTCTTAAATGAAAAATAAAATAAAATGACTTTTTCGACATGAGAGACGACACCCTTCATTCAAGAGTCGGCCACCTTCATCAACATCGGCAGTCGGCAGTCATCAATTCTCACAAAATCTGTAACAACTGGCAGCATGGGCCAGTTAATGCTTCCAGCTTCTTACTCTGACCATGAGTTGAAGTGCGGGGCGGGAAGTGAAAATTTTGCAAGGAGGGAGGTGAAAATTTTTAGAGGAGAGGTATGACGCTGGCGGGAATGGAAAATAACATTTTTACTTATAATGAAATATCTGCTCTATGTTTAAGATTTTTCACCTTGGGTTTTCTGCATTTTTTAGTCTGTTCAGACTTTACCAATCCTACATCTTTGATTACAGTCAGTATTGCACCAGGGCCTCTGTTTATAATCATGTGAGGTACTCATGTTTTCTTTTAGTGCTTTCTTGTTTCATGGGTTGTTTTTTTCTAAACCTACACTAACTCATTTTCTCTGGTTTTTTGTTTTAGATTAAAACTCTTGAAGCTCATGGCATTCAAAATGATCTGAAGGATATAATTGCAATTAGCAGCGACGGATAGTCCATCAAAGAGGTAAATGAATTTTTTTATGGACACCCCATAAAGACCAATTTGGTTGAATCACAGGTTTCTTTGAGTTTGCGGTTTTGTTGAAATTCGATTATGAATATTGAAACTGAGCATTTATCGTAAGATTACAATTGGGCCCAAGTGTTTTTTATTCGAATAATGTGTGATGAGAGGCCAGGGTAATTAGAGAACCAACCCTGAGCATTGAGTGTTTTGATCTCCAATGACGCCCAAGTGCTAGTACACTAGCCAGGCAAAGGAGGAGCAGACAGAAGCCGGGGAAATGATGAGGATTAATCCCGGTACTGACTTGAAATCCTATCATGCTTCCTGCAAGTTCCTTATGCAAGTCATGCCGTGGGAGCTTTAGCCTTTTCCTGTGACTCCCTTCACACTTGCCGGGGTCCCCTTCATATGGGAAGAAGTCCCTAGAAAACCTAAAACTATGCACGAAGCTGCTAACCGATTGTAGCCACAGATAATTAATTCGTTCCCCGTTCTTCATCCATCGCCTCAGCTTCTCAGGCCTCCCTCGGAAACAAATTAGAAGCTATCAATGCTGCAGTTTCAATTAGTCGCTCAGCACAGCAGTTCCAGCTCGGAATCTTGTAGCACTGACGAGAACAGAGTTATCTCCATCGATATGAAAAGAGTCAGAGAGTGAATATGGGGAAACTCTTAGAGGTTTCGTCCTTGTTCCAAAAAGGTGAATATAGCATATTGCACAAAGATATTGAGTGAAACTTACTCGGATTTTCAGCATGATCTTCCTTCAATATAAGTGCTAAAAAAATGGAGTTCAGGGCCAGAAGCACTCCCAGATATCCAATGTCTATCCCCAATTTTCTCTTTTTGTTTCTGTGGAGCTGCATGTAGGCCGTAGACATTTGGGAGCACCACTATTACTTTTTTCCCTATTAAGTGGAAGGTAGCAGTTAGAGAATAAGAAAGAGCAAATAATTTTGATAGAAGTACCTCATCTAGGTTCCAATTTACCATTATTCCCTAGCACCGCCACTTGCATCTATTGATGTGGAGGAGTTTCCTTTCCATATTTGCTTGGATAGATCTGAGACCATGTATGGGTTTCTTGAGTTTTGATTTTCTTCTTGCTTCTCTCTCGTTCATCTTGATTTGGTGTTGTTTTCAAATGTGATTCCTTTCCATTACCTGTATTTTCCATTAACGGTCCAGAAGCATGTATTACAAATGTGACTCCTTTCCATTACTTGTCTTCTTTGATTTATCACTACAAAGATATTAGTCGATGTGGGATTCTTTTTTTTGTTCTGAGATTTTATGCTTCTTAGGTTGTCTTCTTCTATGGGTTACTTTAGTGAAACCCTCTAATCCAGTTTCTGAATAGATGCGCATTTTTGTGTTGTTTACAACATTGGAATGGGATGTGCATGTAGTCAATTGATTGGATCCATTATGTGTCTTCATGTGTAAGACAAATACCCTCTAGTAGCTCCTTTGAAATATCCATGTACATGATAGCCAGAATTTGGTTTGCAATCTTTTTAAATCAACTTTTCGATGAATGGAGACAACCACGATGTTGTAAATTCAATGGTTTAAGCACGAAGTAATAGTTTTAGATGTTGTATTACCTCTGAAGCAATGTGAATTCTTCTTAATTCTTCTCACCCAACACTCAATAAATATTGATAATAGGTAGTGATGGATGTTCTCACTGTAGATTGAAAACGGATCATAAGCTAATCCCACCTTCTTGTAGAATCTACTATTGGTGTTGATAAAGTAGACAAAGCAAAGAATTTGTGATTCCACCGGATGATAAGTTCTGTCACCTTCTTGTAGAATCTACTATAGGTGTTGATAAAGTAGAAAAAATCAAAGAATTTATGATTCCACCGGATTTGGCAACTGAGGTACGCAACCAGGAAATTGAAAATGAAGCTTTGCGATAGTATTTGGATCATTGCCACGTTTAAATTAGCCACTGCTCTCATATTTTATCCAGTGCTATTATTCGGGCAGATAAAATTCAGGATCTTGTCTTTATGAAAATACTCTTCCACTATATGATTTTGTCATATGAATGACTTGCTCAATGGTAGGGTTCGCGTTACTTTTCTTTTTGGATATGGGGTCTTTTCTTACACGATAATATTTGATTTGGGCAACGTTGATAGTAAAGATAATGTGAAATTTTTTTGACTGCATTTTCCAATCCTAGGCTGCAGTTGTGGATACCTTTTTTATGTTTTAAACTAATCTCCAACTGTTATTCCAACTGTTATTGATTCAAGTTCCTTGGTTCCAACTGTTATTCCAACTGTTATTGATTCAAGTTCCTTGGTTTGAGAAGCTTCGACATTATCAGACTGTAATGACAAACCTCATCTCATTCTCTATGCGATATTTACACTGTAACCATATTTACAGTGTTACAGTGGTTGGTGTTTATATCTTTATGAGATATATAAACTATTACATTGGTAGGTGTTTATATCTTAGAATTTGGGTCTGTATTTTTCTTAGATTGCAGGAGGATGGGACAAGTGTACTTGTACTACTACAGATTAACTATATGGGAGTAGTTCAAAATTAAATAATTATATATAAAAAAGAATATATAAAATAGCTGGTAGCTTATGCATGGATAACTGGTAGTAACTACCAGTGGCACACACAAAAAAGGCTGATAATAACAAGTAGCTAAGGTATAGACAACAGGTGATTACAAGAATACATAGAATACAAGTAACAGATAACTTGTTCATAAGTATTCACCCACCACAAGTTAGGCTGTGCTAATTCATATTATTACCTCCACTTCATAGCTAGAATGCACACCATAAAAAAAACATAAATATGAAAATATGATGGCCTAATCTTTCATGATTGTAAATATAAAACAGCGATAGAAAGAGCAAACCTAGTGGTTGTTGCTGAGAACAACAATAGTAAAATAATTGTTGTCAATGAATTGAATTGGTCACACCTATTTTCATTTGCCGATATAGATAAGATCATTTCCCATACTGTAGAACTCCATAATAGTTCCATCTGATGTCAAGTTCAGGACAATCTCGGCCTTGGTGAACAGAAATCCATTGCAACAGTAGAACAGCTGGAATAGTGTGCTACAATGTTGGTTTGTCATTGGCCATGACCTCACAACAGATTAATTAATATTAAGCATATCCAAGCATAATATGTATAGCGAGCAATTTTTGTGACTTATGAAACCTTGACGAAAGAGCCTATGTGTATTGATTATTCCCTCTAAGGTGTATGCTTCTCAGTATTCATGTGTAAGGGAATATAGTCTGATCCATATAGGTTTCGATTTGAATTCCTCCTTATCTGGGTTGACTCGCTCCACCTAAACTCTAAGATACATCCCCAGTGAGTTGAAGAAGTAGGGCATGTTGTCAAAGACTCTTTATTTTTCTTCCAAACTCATGAATATTACTATAAAAGAACCCTTTGGATCCTAACTAGAGGTCAAAATGGCCCTTGGGTTTCTATTTGGTGTTAAGCCACTAGATTATAGACTTTTGATTCCATATTCCTATGAACTTCCTTATTACTACATGGTCCTTCACATATTGGATTATTTCATTGATTCTAGGCATTTTGATCTGGAAGCTTGGCATCTTCGTTGTTTTAGGTATGCATTGGCCGGGTTTTTCCCTCCAATTGCATTAACGTGATTGAATTGGGTATTCAATGTTCCCTCTCCTCCTTCTCCTATCAATCTCCCTGTCTTCTTTGAGGCCGGAAAAGATCCTTCTTGTTGGTAGAGTTTCTTAGTGGAAAGAGAATGAGTGAGGGACCCAGAAGACGTCATTGGTGAAGGCATTTTGGCGCGAATTCCGCGTCTTTCACTGCTACTGAATTTCTAATGTCAATTAGTATGTTTTATTCAACAATTTCGACGTTCTCTACATGCACTGAATCAATATGTTGTGCCCATTATTCCACGTGGTATTTGTGACTTGACTTCTAGTCAACCACACAAGTCCCCTACCTGCAACGCGTTAGATTTCCTGGCTGTATTTTAAAGATGCCGCATTGAAATAGGTAATGAAATTCATACAACCTCAAATTATTTATCAACGGTTAGCAGCTAATCGGCTGTTACGAAAAGGAAAAACAGAAATAGTTTGAAGAAAGTTAATGATGGAGCGCAGTTTATTGGCATTGATTGTATTATCATGTGCTCTGCTTTGTGCCCTTCCAATTGGGATGCTTCCCTGTTACAGCAGAACCTCGAATGTTTGCTGCTGCTTCAGGTATGAATGAAGGTATTGAGTTTGAGAGACTAATTATTTTTTCTTAGGATTGTAGATATTTGATAATGCTTTGATCATGTTACCAAATTCTCCGTATATATTTGATAACGTTTTGAATCATGTTACCAAATTTAATACTGTTTTGACTAATTTTGATTGAATTGGGTTGAATATTCTAATATTTTAGGTTTTTATTTTTTTCAGATCATATTTTCATCTTATTTTATTCTGAGTTTAAATTTGGGATCATATTTTCAATTTTATTTTTGATAGGAAATGCTTAAAAAATCTTAGAATTACCGATATTAGCTATGGAAATTGCATTATTCCAAATTTGATTGGAAATCTTTAAAAAATATTAGAATTATTATATTAGCTATAGCTATAGAAATTGCAAAATTTAGATGTCATGGAGTACTGGATGGTACTGAATCTATACATGGATTGAAAAGCACAATTTAAAAACCTCCAAATTTGGATTTTACCAAAAAAAAATTACCGGTTTCGAACCATAACCCACCAAACTTAGAATAAATAGACTACTCCATTCCAAAATTCAATTCTGTTAGATTAGGTGAGTGACTCGCATAGTCTAGGTGAGTGACTCGCATAGTCCGTCTACAAATAAATTTGTGAAAGGAATTCCGAGGAATTGTGTAGATGCATGCTCATAAGGTTCCTAGATCCCTTTAGTATGTTGTTGGCAAGTATATTTGTTTTTGTTTAGTTATTCTATCGTATTGTGGATAATATTTCTATATTATCATAGATCTATTTTAAACCTGGATTTGTCATAGAGATGAGAGGGATCCAAGCAATTATTTTTAATGTTAAACTTAAGGAATTTGATCTTATATCTCTCCTCCATACACTACTACACTAAGGGGGTCTTTAAGACATTTATTTAAGATGTAAATTTTTTTTTGTCTTAAATATATATCTTTTTATTTAAATGTCTTAAATGAAAAGTAAAATAAAAGGACTTTTTCGACGTGGGAGACGATGCCATTCATTGATCAAGAGCCAGCCACCTTCATCAACATCGGTCGTCATCAATTCTCACCAACCCTGTAACAACTGGCATCATGGGCTAGTTAATGCTTCAAGCTTCTTACTCTATTGATACTTTTGGAGTTGAAGCGTAGTGCGGGAGGTGAAATTTTTTTGGAAGAGAGGTATGACACTGGTGGGGATGGAAAATAACATTTTTACTTATAATGAAATATCTGCTCTATGTTTAATATTTTTCACCTTGGGTTTTCTACATTTTGCAGCCTCTTCAGACTTTACCAATCCTGCATCTTTGATTACAGTCATACTCATGCGCCAGGGCCTGTGTTTATAATCATGTGAGGTAATCATGTTTTCTTTTATGGGTTACCTGTTTTCTTGTATCATGGGTTGTTTGTTTTCTTGTATCATGGGTTGTTTTTATCTAAACCTGCACTAACTCGCTTTCTCTGGTGGTTTTCTATTTTAGATTAAAACCCTTGAATCTAACCTGAAGGATATAATTGCAATTAGTAGCCGTGGACAGTCCATCAAAGAGGTAAATGAATTTTTTTATGGATACCCATCAAGACCAATTTGGTTGAATGAGTCTCTTTGAGTTTGTCGTTTTGCTGAAATTCGATTATGCTTGGAACTGAGCATTTATAGTAAGATTGCAATTGGGAGATGGGTTTTATTCGAATACTGTGTGATGATAGGCCAGGGTAATTATAAGAGAACCAACTTTGAGCATTGAGTGTTTTGATCTCTAATGACGCCCAATTGCTAGTTGAACGAAACTAGTGTTTTCTCCATATAAGCCAAGGGTTTTATTATAAGTTTCCAGGAGGTAGAGTTTTGTGAGTTTTATAATCCTTCCAGATTCTTTAGGTAACCCTAATGAGTAAAGAAGTTTGGTAAATGATCCTAAATTAACAAATAACATAATGCTGCCCCAACATCCCAGAGAATCGATGCAACCAGCATTTGTTTCCTTGATTCATCCTCTGATTCCTCCTCATCAAAAATCAGGTATCTCATTGCTATTAAGTTGTTGTCATTCCTAGTAGTTGATGAGTTATCATCACAAGAAAGCCCCATGATTGGAAGCATTGAATAGCCACACCATTAACATCCTGTCGATGGCCAAGGTTAATATTTGTATTAATGAGCAAATATCTTCAACACAGGGATCAATTGTCAACTATACTTGGAGAGACGGCTCCTTTTCCACCTGTGAAACTGGCGGTAATCTATCAAAATCCCCATCCCATTTAGAAACGTAAACGTAGAATATATAATAAGGATAGTAACCTCATGAACTGGGAGAATTAGCTTCCATCCTTTTAGATAATCTTCCAGATTATACCTTTCAACTGTCAAATCCTTGACAACGATGAAAAATTGCATGCGATCTTTCTTTCTGCTCCTTCGAAGGATCCTATCCCTGCATTTTGATGCACTCCAGCTAATGAGGACATATCTAGTGTGTTCCCCTCTAATTTGAACCTGTGCTGCCTTTTGGTATCCTCTGAAATCATATGCCAATTTCGGAAGGTTGCATCAAATGTAGTAGGTACCACCTGAACCTTCAAGACATCTTGAATCTCCCTGATGACCAAACTAGATCTTCATAGAACAATTCATCTTCCAGTTATCTGGTAGAGATCTTCTTTGTGCCTTCAATTGTAATTTAATTTTTCCCATTTTCAGACTCATTATTACAAGTTTTCACTCTATAGTAATCTCATGCCCGACCATCTGCAGTCATCGTTATTCGAGCTCCGAATTTTTTTTCTTCCTGTACAAATTGAAGAGTGGATTGACACCTTCACCTTCTGGCTAAATAGAGCAGGACTACCGAGGGCATAAGTGATTTAGATTTTCTGTTTAACTCCAGCTCAATCCTTAGATGAGCGATTTGGTTGAGTTAAGAGGCCTTTCAGGTCAAAATTAGTAGCCTCTTAGTCACAGTCTTCCACTTATCTTCTTCAAGATGACCAGATATTATATCTTCTTGAAAACCATAAGAGAAGAATTTAGATTAAATATTTCACATAGAACATGCACGTCATTCTCGAAATTCATGTCAATTATGTAGTGATTAAATATGCACAACCCAATTGGCACTTATTCTTTCCGAGAGGAAATTTTTTAGCATGGAGAATCCTTCTGAAGTAGGCCAGTGGTGTCGTGCCTTTGGCTGTGAAGATATTTTCCCCTCCTATAACCAAATCAAAGCAATGAAAAATCATTATGTTAATCTAAAATAATATATTTCAGAAAATTCAAGATATATATCAAACATAGTGGTCCACCTTATTGAAATTTAAAATAATATATTTCATAAAATTCAGCATAACCTTGTTGAATTCCAAAAGTTGATATTTGGCAATTCCCCCACACCAGCTATGAGGTTGGATCGCTCTAGCTATGAGGTTGGCAATTCCCCCACACCAGAGAGATACGTGCTCAACTCGTCATCCCAAAAAGTACTCATGTGCATATGGTAGGAGATTATACAAGCTCTCGGCTCTAATGCTTTAGCAACTATGGAAAACAAAGCATAGAGAGATTTTTTTTTCTATACCGTAGATATGAAGAAAAGTGAAAACCATATCAACGTGATGAATAACTGTGTAAAAAAGTCTTTGTAAGTATGAACGGGAGCAATCAATAACTTCTAGATTTTAGTCTTCAGTAGCATCTCCGACAATATGGGTGCATGTCTCTTTTTGGTCGATTGGATTTTCTGCCAGTCACATACGTTGTCACTCACCTTGTGATGGATCAGTGCGCCAACAGCCAGCTGGTAGTGATTTTTATTTTTTCGTTAATTTCTTATTGTGACTACATCTATTTTACTCTTAATGTGTATCTTCCCTTTTTGTGCTTTCTATTAATATTGATCAGTAAAACTCGATGGTTGTAAAATTGTTGTACATTTTTCAAGCACAATTTAATTTTGTAGTAAATAATTATTAATAGTAGATTTGCATAGAAGAGTGTATGTGCTTTTCCTAGTGTAGAAAAATATGTTGTGGGTGTAACTAGTAATGTCTATTTACATGGGTTTCTATAAGAGTTAGTGTTCATGTATGGCAAGGTATATAATACATCTTTTGTTTGAGATAAATTCCATGTAACTTTTCAAACTCTATGTAATCTTGGCATCATTGATTGATTCATCAAGGCCTTCATGGATTATGTCATGGCCAACTATGAATGAAATTACCTCTACTCTCAAAAGTTGAAGAGACAAGGTTGACTTCTCGTTTTCCAACGGATTTTTTAGATATGATCACACCAAAGGTAGAAGAGCGCCTTTAAGTACCATGGGTTGATCACAATTCTAAGCCACATCGAGACAACATATGGTTGTGGCCACCTTTTCCTAAATCCATGGTGAACTAACACTCAACAATTATACCAAAGCTAAGAAGTTGCTTCTACCAGTCATGGCGAATATGTTTTCCTTGCCTTTCCTTGAAGTTTTCCATGGCATTGTGCTTGGACTCCATGTGATAGATTTGGAGGCAAGTGAGAAATCCCCTTATGCTCCATCATATTGCTTTGTGCCCTGCCTTAGACCTAGTAAGTGTTTGAGGAATTATTGTTGTGCCTAATATGCCAATTTTCACCAAGAGAGAGCACTCTTGAAAATTCAAGTCAATTTTGGCAAATAACATATCTAGTTTGCTTTGCCTCCAAAATTTTCCACCATAGTTTTGGTAAACTCAATTAGTGGTAAGATTTACCATTTCCTAGAGAATGACTTCCACCACATACAATTTTTTTTATAGGGTAAATGTTTTGTGAATAAAGGATGGGTTGAAAAGTGCAAGATTAATTATAGTTTCCTAGAAACAAGTAATATTGCTCTCCTCTAACAATTGGAGGCTAGTGCTCTAATAAAAGCCTAAAGCAACAAAGGGAATATTTTAAAACCTAGGTTTCAATCTGGTGGGATTCATTCATTTGATCTACCATCTAAGTTATGGTAATTTTCCATTTAAGTTGTGGTGATCAGCCACATATCTGTTAGATCACTGTTACATCGTAATCTTCCACCCTGTGAGCATCAGCATTCTTTGGCCTTCAGGATCCATTTCAGTGACTCAGATCCACTTATATCCTTCAGAGATACCAGTTTTCCTTATTTTTATTCCTACCCGCCTGTTTCATCTTTATAGCAGGCGTACCCGTGAGTTGCATCCCTATAGCCTACAGGTATCATGTAAAATGGTAAAAACCACTATTTGTTACTTTTTACTCCCAAAAAGCAGTCATTGGGTGACCTTTGGCTCTCCATCTTCCCGTGTAACACCTCGATGTGTCCTTCCACTTACCTTTGAGAGGACTATATATTGAGCACATATGGCTTATGGACAGGAGGAAGAAGAGAATAGCAAGAGAACTCTAGTGGATTTTTTTCCTATCTTGAGTCTGCACTCATTGATCCTTGTAGTTGTGAACCATCTATGTTCACCTTCAAAACTCCTATCTAGTTTGAGTTTTCCATTCATGGAGGATTGAAGTGGTGGAGGCACAAGTGGATTGATCTAGATCTTGGTTCAGATTGGTTGCCGACAAGAGGACGTATCACTTTGTACTTCTTCTTGTTCATTAATAGAAATACTCATATTCTCGTCCATCATGTTGTGAATGTTGTTTAGTATACATTGGGTTACATTTGCTTATGATATTATGGACCATTGTTATTGATAATGTTAATGTCATTTATATACTATATGTACTTGTTGGATATTGGTTGTCAAGACTAATTTGCAGATTTCAAGTGCATGGATTGAAAGCTCCAACGGGGATCTACATCAAATGTTTGGATTGAGGTTGGTTACATTTCTCCATTATCTTAACATTATCACTTATAATAGCATTGTTTTGATAATTGAGTTGATTTCTGGTAGTCATCTGTTTGTTGTGGTATTCCCAAGCCATAGCGAGTTTTCTCCAATACAGAAATGACGACTCCGCTGGGGAAAACATCCATGTTTGGGAAAAAATTTGAGCATTAGTCCTTAATTAGAGTTGTTGTTTATCAAAGCTCTGTGTCACTGATTGGCCGTTAAGATACACCATAGAAAACTTGCTTTTTCTGAGCCTCTAGACTCTTTATTTGCCCATTTTCCTTTCCTCAACTGTGGGCTATCTTAGTTCTGCCCACGTCTACCCGCCTCTGTTTACTCTACTGCTCGCAGGTACCCGCAGGTATTCCTTCGACAGTAGCGTGTAACTCTGAATTTTGTTGGTTTATGACTATTGGTTGTTGGTGGGTTGGCTTTGGTGGTTCCTAAGTCTTTGTTGGCCTCTTTCTTGACGATTTCATGCCTTGGTTGTGACCAGAACTCTTCGTTTCTCGTGGTTGAGCATTCTTGGTTTTTTAGCAATCTTTGGATTTCACCTCTTGGTTTTTTCATTTTGAGCTCATTCCTTTGGCTGAGTCTTGTTGTTTAGGATCTACTGGGTTGTCTTAGTGATCATCTCAGCACTTCAGTGACTGAATAGTAGGATTTTGCTTGCATTTTTTCATTCCATTTATATTGAAAAAATAAAAAAATATACATCTAGTTTTTTGCATTTTCCTTCTTGTTTATAAGCGAAAATACAAAAATATTTTACTTTTATGTACTGCATCTTGCATTGAGTGCTTGTTGCCTTCATTTTAGGTTCTTCTTGTGCATCGAAAAGATAAAAGTTTGCATCTTTATTTCAGAATTGTTGGTCAATTTTGCGTATTAGTGACATTGTTTTATTGGATAAATGAGTCTAGGATTGGACGATTTTGCATACTATTGAGTCTACACATCACTAGTTTCATGATCATATCCCTTGAGTAACCACAGCCACTAAAATTAACGCTTAATCTTAAAATTGATTAGACTGATTTTATTTATAGGGTACACCAACTAGCATAGGTTTAGAGTCTTGGAATAGATCATTGTGAGTTAACAATCCAATACTACTAGACGAAACATTAGGTGTCTGACCATGGAGTGGAGGAATCCATGGTATAGATCGGTGTTCTCAGGAAGCTCTACTCAATCCAGAGTTAAGCACGAGGTCACGGGAGGTTGGTTGAGGAGATATTCCTCTAATACCAGCTGGACGTGGGAGATATATCCAGGATTTGTTCGTATCTTAGGGTACTGGAGGTTCGTCCTCTTGTGCTTCGGGCTTAGCTACCCTTCCCATATGACGGATCCCACCTGTGACTGTCCCCCTAAGCATTGGTTATATTGCGGTGACCATAGTTTCCTTACCTAGGTATCGCACAAGGTACTTGCAGTGGTTATTCTATTTGTGTCCTGATTCAGATAGGGATTGGACAGCATAGTTGTGTTTGTACAGTGGACTTGACCCTATAGACCCAGTGAAGCCTGGGTGTCTCTATAACTGATTCTGTTACCTCCGGCTATAGTTTGGGAGTCTCAAGCCTCTCCTAGGAGAGACATACCGGCTCTAGTGTCGGGATCTCATTTAGCCACTCTGTTTGTCTGCTCTTGGCTGTAGTTTCTCTAGGTGTGTGCTTTTGATTTACTATTTTTGATTGATAGTTGGCCTTTAGGGGGCATTTTGACTCTCTCCAGAGATATTGTGGCGCGGAGCCCTACTCTTCGCCGGTCCCGTCGGTTGGATGGTTTAAATCCAGCTGAGGTTTCACGCCGTATTGCTAGAGGATGCCAGAGGGCTCCCTCTGAGTCTTCAGATTCTTACATGACTTACGTTGAAGACTACATGGTTGCACATCCCGATACTGAGGAAAAACCTTTGACTCCTTCGGGTAGAGTTGACCATACTTCTGATCCCCATACTCCTCGTGAGGCGTGGGGAGGTGATCCACCTGAGACTCAACCTGGTTCTATTTGGCCTAATACACTTGATCGAGATCCATTTGATCCTTCGAATCCGTATAATTATCTTTACGGGATGACCGACTTACCCGAGGATGAAGAACAGGATGAGCCTTTCGTTCCTTCGTTTGCATGCAGTTATAGATACGGGATGCCTGAGGCACATGATGACACTGGCCCTATGATCAACCCCACCGCACTCTCTTTTGGTATGCCTAGTCATAGTACTGTCGAACCTTCCACTACGGTTTGTAGTCACGCTGGCACTAGTCAAAGTGTTAGCCATACTATACCCACTGGGGGCACTACCCTCGCTGGGGGCACTACGTTGTCCACCCACACACATAGTATGGGGACTGGTCATATTCCTAACAATGCTAATGTTGGAACACGACCACCTCCTAGGATTACCCAACCTAACCGGAATGTTGTTCGGAATACGACTCGCCATCCAGAACCTAATACACGTGTCGCTACTCGTCAACCCAGGACTACTTTTACGAATGATACCGTTCCTCCCAACCACGGGGGTGGACACATACCGCATACTTTTGCGTCAAATGCCTCCACTAGTAATGCTAATGTAGGGGGTGGGAATATTTCCTATCCACATGGACATCACACCACCAACCCTAGTACTAGTCACACCAATATTGGAGTTGGGAATGCTTCTCATGCTTCTGGTCACCACGTGACTGCTCAAGCTAATCCTAATGTTGGGGGTGGGAACATACCATACCATTACGGTCATTAAAACACGGTTCCCGCTATGAATATTACATACATGCCCCATACTCATGGGGGAAACCCTTACTACAACACAGTCTGTAAAATTAGTCACAGCAGATCTAATGAACAAGTAAATCAATCACAACAGATGAACATAGAAAATATTGTGTAAAACTGTGCAAAACATGCAGCAGTGCTCAATATCCCAGTAAGGGTGAATGATTACAATAAAATACAGTAACAATGACTAAGCAATTCAAATTGCCTAAGGAGGTCATTTGAATCACTGAATGGAGTATCTTGACTCCAACTAGGAGTCCTCATCATCAATCAGTAGTGGTCATCAATGCACAAGAACCAGTCATCTAGGTGTCAATCTGAGTCTAATTGAGTGTAACATGTGTAACTGAAGTGTGTAGCATTGATATAGGGAAGTGGGCTCAGTGGAGGGCGCATGGGAGGCTAACTGAATTCAGAACAAGTCATCTAGTCTATATGGAGGTCCAACAAAAGTGAAACAGTCAGTCGGGAGTGAAACTAGCCTCAAATCAGGGAGACTCAGAGCTAACTGAGTGTAACTGAACTGGAACTGCAGTGGTAGGTGAAGAAGTGCGCCCTTCTTTGGCAGTAGGTGAGAAGTGGGTGCCTTCCTGACTAGGAGGGCTAAAAATATGAAGTAAGTGGCTCCCGGGTGCTAGAATAAGGTGGCTAAGGTGCTGGAGGCATCAACTTGGTGACTGGGATGCATGTAAAGTGCATGAAAACCCTAGAATTTGTATGCAAACCCTAATTGCATGCAAACCCTAGAATTTGCATGCAAACCCTAATTGCATGCAAGATCCTGAAAAAGATGATGTGGATATCCGAACACCCCCCCTCAAGCTAGACTATGATGTGCAAAAAAAAAAATGTGGGGCCCTGGTAACTAAGACCAAAGGTCACCCCAATACAATAATAATCCAAACTAATAACAGTAAATAAACCAAGGAAATGGGGAAAACCTCATGGGAAAAATACCCCCCCTCAAAATGAACTGTAACACACCAAAAGATTTAACTGCTCCAAACTCAAATAGATATGTCTGGAGGTATCTTACTCTTGGGAGTAAATGGATTATGCTCCAAAAACATGTGCTTGAATTCTCCATCAGTGGATGCAAGCGAATGTGGAGACTTTATGAACTTGCTCTTCATATTGAAAATGGTGAGAACAAATCTGAAAATATGAGGATGATCTTGGAACCTGTGATTCGAACCAAGTGAGGTAGGAATAGCTCCAATCGGATCAAATAGATCTTGAAACTTGAAATTCTTATCAATAGAAGTTAAATCATCTCCAAAAATAGATGAATGGTTTCTTGAGATCTCCTTTGAACCAACAAGGGTGAGATCAAAACCAAAATCAACAAAAAGTGCATGAGAATTGAACTCAAGCGAATGGTAGTGCTCTTCATCTTCATTAAAAGTCTGAGAAACTTTGCAAATGATAGAACATAAGTCTATAGGAGGAATGCAATCAAGGAGGGCGAATGCTTCACCTCCAAAATCAGATTTTACCTCCAAAACTTCAAGTAGATCATTATTCTGCATGCCGGCAAACTCATGTGAAAGAGAGGATTCATGAACCTCTTCGGAATCTAGAGTATGAGCTGGTTTATCTTGCTCAGAATTTGAAATAGAAGACATTGAGAGAGTGAGTTTTGAATCTACAGTTTCTTCTTCATCTTGAACAATTGTTGAGGCCAAGACATGATCGGAAAGAACACATAAGTAGATCTCACTGGGCTTGTTCTCCAAAAGGCTAGCATGATCCTCTTCTTCCTGCTTTCCAAATTCTCTGTCAAGTTGGAACCATAGATCACTTGGATTTTCAGCAGTATTACTGAGGTAGCGCATACAAGGAGACATAGCAAGACACATTGCTCCAAAATCTCTGTCACAATCATTGATCCAATCATTCTCCTCTTCATCGGAATCAAAATCTCTTGTATTACCAATGCACATATCAAAAAGACATTGTCTCTTCAAGAATGCAATCATCTTTGGTTTCCATTCATCATAGTTGAATGGAGTAAGAATATTTTGTGAAGAAGAAGTCTCCATCTTTGCATTAGCGAATGCACATAGAGGAAGTAAGAAACCTGCAAATCACACACAAACAAACACTATGTTTTTAGCCTTGCATGCACATGAGCGAATGCACATGAGATTTTGCATGCCGCTGTTGAAATATATTGGTGAGTAAAGATTGCTCTCTCTTCATGTAGAACACCTGTAGAAAACAAATCTTGTCCCTGCCATGGCTCTGATACCATGTAAAATTAGTCACAGCATATCTAATGAACAAGTAAATCAGTCACAACAGATGAACATAGAAAATATGGTGTAAAACTATGCAAAACATGCATCAGTGCTCAATATCCCAGTAAGGGTGAATGATTACAATAGAATACAGTAACAATGACTAAGCAATTCGAATTGCCTAAGGAGGTCATTCGAATCACTGAATGGAGTAGCTTGACTCCAACTAGGAGTCCTCATCATCAATCAGTAGTGGTCATCAATGCACAAGAACCAGTCATCCAGGTGTCAATCTGAGTCTAACTGAGTGTAACATGTGTAACTGAAGTGTGTAGCACTGATATAGGGAAGTGGGATCAGTGGAGGGTGCATGGGAGGCTAAATGAAGTCAGAACAAGTCATCTAGTCAATCTGGAGGTCCAACGGAAGTGAAACAGTCAGTCGGGAGTGAAACTAGCCTCAAATCAGGGAGAATCAGAGCTAACTGAGTGTAACTGAAGTGGAACTGTAGTGGTAGGTGAAGAAGTGCGCCCTTCTCTGGTAGTAGGTGATAAGTGGGAGCCTTCCTGACTAGGAGGGCTAAAACTCTGAAGTAAGTGGCTCTCGGGTGCTAGAATAAGGTGGCTAAGGTGCTGGAGGCATCAACCTGGTGACTGGGATGCATGCAAAGTGCATGCAAACCCTAAAATTTGCATGCAAACCCTAATTGCATGCAAGATCCTGAAAAAGATGATGTGGATATCCGAACACAGTTGGTGCTGGCCACCAGTATCACCCACCACCCCAATATGGTGCCCAAAATGTGCATATACCTGTTTACTCTCAAATGGGTCAGGCAGGAGGAGGTTATCAATCTTATGGCCATGGGAAAGCTTATGGTCCGTCAGGTCCTCATTATCAACAGTTTAATCCTCATGGTCAAGCTTTTGGTCCATCTTATAACACGGTTCCGTTTAACCAACCTTTTATGGGGGCTTATAATCAAGCTTTCCAACCTCAACTCCCTTTCCTTGCATGCTTGAATCTCCTAGATATTTCGAAGCTCACGAATGATCCGGTGTGTCACAACCCTACTTGGCCCCCGGTCCCTACCAAGCTCCCTTTGGACATTCCGAAGTTTGAAGGGAAAGGTGGTGAGGACCCAGGAGATCATGTCACGACGTTTCACCTTTGGTGCTCCTCCAACTCTTTGAATCATGATTCCATTAGATTACGACTATTTCAACGCACCCTCTTGGGGGTAGCCGCGAAGTGGTATGTGGAGTTTCCTGGAAACACCTATAGGGGATTCAACATGATTGCTTTGGTTTTCTTAGACCATTTCCAATTACAGGTTCGTTATGATACTCGTACTGAATTATTGTCCACCTTCCATCAGAATAAGGCCACACATATTTCTGACCACATTCAAGAGTGGCGTCGGCGGAAGAGATTAGTGAAATCCAACATTCCTCCAGAGTTCCTGTTGGAATTTTTCCTCAAGTATCTACTCCCATACATTGGTAAGGATGTTTCGATGTCCGGCATTGTGACTGAGGAACAAGCTATCTTGAAATTCCAGTAGTTAGATCTACTTTATTCTCAGTCTGGCATTTTGTATGGCATTATTCTTGATGCACCGAGAATAAGACATGAGCCTACGTCAGTTCCTGGACCACATGCCGATGGCATCGTGGGGTCCGCATGCACTCGCCCTGTAGACTTGGTAGCTAATCAAATGCAAAATTTGTCACTAAACGAGTCTGCTCCCGGACAGGTTCACACCTTGTCCACTTCCACTCCGTCGTCTAATGTACACAATGTGCAATCAACAAAGCCGTCGGGTAACCAACAACCTGGTGGAAAGAAAAAGGGGAGAAATAATCATAGGAGTGGAAACAATGGAAGTAATAACAATAGAAATCGTAATACTCCTCATAAAGAGAATGCCAACCCTCCTCGGGAAGGTGGTAATGCTGGCGAGGATCGTAAACCTAGGCGTAAGGTAAAATTCCCTTGCAAGCTTTGTGGGGAGGATCATCTTACTCACTTATGTCCTCAAATTGAAGAAGCATCGAAGCATTTGGCACAGAGCCCGGCTTTGTTGAAGGATCCCCTTCCTCATCATCAAAACATGGCTTCGCATGCTCCCACCACTGGTTATGGTACTAATGAAATGGCAACGAATTCTTCCAATACTAGTGGTTATGGATGTGTGAACATGGTTCAGTCGGAGGTTTGTGTTGCTACTCATCAATGTGATTATGGTGCACCGCAATCGAATTTGGGGAATGAGCCTCCCCCTCCTCCTGACAATTCCTTGCATATCGAGAAGCCCTCCGTTACGCTGCAGATACCAAAAGGTGTTCTCAAGTGCTCCACGCATAATCCTAATGCTCGAGCCGCCCAAAACTACTCCATCGTAGAAGATTTGGGCCAAACTCCGTGTGCCATGTCGGCTCTTGAAGTTCTGCAAGCCTGTCCTTCTCAGAAGCATGCCCTTTTGAGTGCGTTAGGAGTTCAGGATGGGGGAAATCCTAGTGTTATCAAGTTCGATACTACTGATTTCCAGCCTCACTTACCTTACTACGTGGCTTTTCAAATCCAAGTGGTTTTCCTTAAGAGCTTCGTCAAACGTACTATGGTTGATGAAGGTGCCTCCGCGTGAGTAATGTCGTTAGCTTGTTGGAAATCTCTTGGCTCTCCTCCTCTACTCGTGTCTAGAACTACACTCACTGCATTTGATGGTAGGTCTTTTACGCTGCATGGAATTATCCCCTCCCTTGTTGTCTCCTTGGGAGGTAAGTTTGTGCCTATTGAAGTCGAAGTAGTTGATGCGCCCATCGACTACAACCTTTTACTGGGTCGAAACTGGATGTACGCTATGAAAGTTGTCGCGTCTACTGTATTTAGAGTTATCTGCTTTCCCCATGAAGGAAATATTGTGACGATCGATCAGCTAGATTTTGTTAGCACTCCTTCCGCAGCATCCACGGGATCTGTAGTCCCATAAGTTTTTGATTCTCAACCGAAAACTGGGAACATAGGTGTTGGAATGTACCCTTCATTGATGGGAAATTATAATCTTTCTGCACCTGTGAATTTTATTGGAACCATTTCTGACAATGCATCTCCTCCTTCGAATAATATGTTATTCCAGACCTCCTATTTAGATGATCTATGGAATTTACCATCCATGAGTTCCACGTCTAGAGACATTGTGCACGTCGGGATGCCTATGCCTTTATCTGTAGCAGAGCTCGCTTACGATCATATCCAACAAACCACTGCAGATCTGGATCTCTCTTCTTCCCAAACAGTTGAAGAAGATCCTGTTACGTTGCCAGTTTGGGCAGCCAACTCATCTTGCTCCCACGATTGCCTTGATGATACTTTACCATCTGATGAAGCTATCCTCGAGGCCATGTGTGGTAGTGAGAGGCCTTGGGAAGATATGCACCATCGCTCTTATTTCCTTCCCAACCTCGAGCTCGTTGAGCAAGAGGAGTTTAGGATGAATCTAGTTGAGATGGTTGGTCACCCTGTGGCTCTTTTGGAGTCACATGATGTTTTTGCGGAGGGGAATATGGCCAATATTTCCCCAACCACTTCAATCAACATATCTCGCAATCTTGGAAAGATAGAGAATGTTTACATCAGTGCCAATTGCACTCCTGACGAGATCGCTATTTACACTGACTTGTTTACAGAACTTCGGGAAGCTTTCGCCTGGTCATACGAGGAGATGCCAAGAATAGACCCACGCATTGTTGAACATGAGATTAGAATGTATCTTGATGCTAAACCGGTTCGACAACGCTTACGTGCTGTGAAACCTAGGAAGGAAGCTACTATTAAGGCAGAGGTGGAGAAACTGCTCAAAGCTGGTTTCATCTACCCCATTCACCTTACCGAATGGGTGTCGAACCCCATTCCTGTGGATAAGAAGCAGGGAATGATCCGTGTATGCACTGATTTTAGAGATTTGAACCATGCATGTCCGAAAGACAACTTCCCCATGCCATTCATTGATTAAATATTGGATGCTTGTACGGGAAGTGAGATTTTTTCATTCATGGACGGCTTCTCGGGTTATAATCAGATTCAAATCAAACCCACAGACCAACATAAGACGGCATTTATTTGTCCATGGGGAACATTTGCATATCGGAAAATGTCCTTCGGCCTTAAAACCACCGGAGCTACTTTTCAGCGAGCCATGACCTATGCCTTTCACAATATTAAGATGATTATGGAATTTTTCTTCGATGATCTTGCTGGCCTCGCAAGAGAGTGGACCACCCCAAGCACCTCCGTATGATTCTCGAACGATGTATCCACTACAAAATTTTATTGAATCCAAACAAATGCATCTTCGCTGTTAGGACTGGTCGTCTTCTAGGATTCATAGTTTCGAGGGAGGGTATTAGAGTCGATCATCTCAAAGTTGAGGCAATACTTCAATTGCCTCCTCCACGTAATTTGTTACTGTAAAATTAGTCACAGCAGATCTAATGAACAAGTAAATCAATCACAACAGATGAACATAGAAAATATGGTGTAAAACTATGCAAAACTGCAGCAGTGCTCAATATCCCAGTAAGGGTGAATGATTACAATAGAATACAGTGACAATGACTGAACAATTCGAATTGACTAAGAAGGTCATTCGAATCACTGAATGGAGTAGTTTGACTCCAACTAGGAGTCCTCATCATTAATCGGTGGTGGTCATCAATGCACAAGAACCAGTCATCCAGGTGTCAATCTGAGTCTAACTGAGTGTAACAAGTGTAACTGAAGTGTGTAGCACTGATTAAGGGAAGGAGGCTCAGTGGGGGGTGCATGGGAGGCTAACTGAAGTCAGAAAAAGTCATCTAGTCAATCTGGAGGTCCAACGGAAGTGAAACAGTCAGTCGGGAGTGAAACTAGCCTCAAATCAGGGAGAATCGGATCTAACTAAGTGTAACTGAAGTGGAACTGCAGTGGTAGGTGAAGAAGTGTGCCCTTCTCTGGCAGTAGGTGATAAGTGGGTGCCTTCCAAACTAGGAGGGCTAAAAATCTGAAGTAAGTGGCTCTCGGGTGCTAGAATAAGGTGGCTAAGGTGCTGGAGGCATCAACCTGGTGACTGGGATGCATGCAAAGTGCATGCAAACCCTAGAATTTGCATGCAAACCCTAATTGCATGCAAGATCCTGAAAAAGATGATGTGGATATCCGAACACCCCCCCTCAAGCTAGACTATGATGTGCAAAAAATAATGTGGATCCCTAGTAACTAAGACCAAAGGTCACCCCAATACAATAATCCAAAAAATGCTGAAAATAAACTAAGTGAGGAAAGAGGGAAAACCCAGTGGGAAGAAAGCCCCCCCTCAAGCTAAAGCATAATAATGAATCAATCTCTCTCCACCATGATGGAACTCACCCCAAACAGTGAACGGAGGTAAGAGAACTTCTTCTCAGTGAAGCTCTTGGTGAAGATGTCTGCAATTTGCTCATCAGTAGGGCAATATTGCAGAATGATGGTGCGGTCATGCACCAACTGTTGAATGTAATGCATATGAATCTCAATGTGTTTGGTCCACTGCCGCTGAACTGGATCTTTGGAGATCTTGATAGCACTTTGATTGTCACAAAATAGGACAGTCGAAGTAGTGCCACCAAAACCAAACTCAGAAAGAATACCCTGCAACCAAACTGCCTGAATGCAGGCATTGACTGCCCCTCGATACTCTGCCTCTGCTGAAGAAAGTGCAATGGCTGCTTGATTTTTGCTGGACCAGCAAATAGCACCATGACCAATCATGAAAACATAACCGGAAGTGGACTTCCGATCAATGCTATCACCTGCCCAATCTGATTCAGTAAAACCAATGAAATCAAGCTCAGAATCTGCAACGTAATGTATGCCAAACTGTCTCGTACCTTGGACATACTACAAGATCCGCTTGGCTGCTCGCCAATGAAGCTCATGTGGCTGCTGCATATATCTTGACACGGCACTCATGGCATATGAAATATCAAACCTTGAGTGTGTCAAATAAAGTAGTGAACCAATCAACTGTCGATACATACTGCAATATGCAAGCGGTGTAGAATCTCCCTCCTCAAGACTGATTCCTGAGAGGAATGGGAATGGGGTTGCCTTACATTCAACCATATTAAACTTCAATAACAGGTCAGAAGCATATTTTTTCTGAGATATAGTGATCCTATCAAAATTTTGAGCTATCTCCAAGCCTGAGCTATCTCCAAGCCCAAAAAGTGACTCAGCAAGCCCAAATCGCTCATGTCAAAAGCTAGATTTAAGGCAGTTTTTAGCTTGTTTATTGAATTAAGAGTGCTACCAGTAATGAGAAGATCATCAACATAAAGTATGATAACCAACAAATTACCTTTAACTCACTGAAGATACACATTCGGATCAGATTTGCATCTTTGGAAATTCTGAGAAAGAAGGAAGGAGTCCATCTTTGCGTACCAAGCTCTTGGGGCCTGTTTTAACCCGTACAAAGATTTCTTCAATCTACAAACTAATGATGGATCTGATGTATAGCCCTCTGGCTACTGCATATATACCTCTTCAGCAAGGTCTCCATGTAAAAATGCACTCTTCACATCCATGTGGTGCACTTCCCAGTGCTTGGATGCAGAAATAGCCAAAACAAGGCGGATGGAATCCATCTTTGCAACCGGTGGAAAGGTCTCAGTGTAGTCCACTCCTTGGACTTGGGAGAAACCTTTTTCCACCAACGTTGCTTTGCATTTTCTGATAGATCCATCAGAAGCAACTTTCGTGTGGTAGACCCATTTACACTTCACTAATTTTTTTCCAGGTGGAAGAGAAACTAGCTCCCATGTGTTGTTCTTTTGAAGAGAACTGTACTCTTCATCCATGGCACTTTGCCATCTCGGATCTCGGTGGGAAGAATAGTATGATGTGGGATCTGAACCAGCCATCAAATAAAAAATCTCACGAAGTAATGGATCAGCAATAGAAAGAGCCATACCTGCTCTTTGAAAGTCTGCTCTTGTTCGTCTCGGATCAGCAGGATTTCCAAGATTCGAACCAGCAGATTGAAGAGTGTTTTGGGCCCACTTTGGTAACTGAGGAGGATCATAATGGTCAGATTCCGAACCTGATATGTCATGATCACCATATGCTACTGAAATATCAGAAATATCAAAACTCATACTTTCACTATCGCTGCACGGATCTTCTTCTGGTGAAGGCGGTGAATCGGCAGTCTCTTCCTCGACTAGTTGCAATTCTTGAAGCGGTTCTTCAAATTGCACACTGCGCTCTATGAATATCTTTTTAGATCTGATATCCATGAGTTTATATGCTTTTGATTCTTCCCCATATCCTATCAGTATGCACTCAATACTTTGTGGATCCAAAGCTCGTCTCTTCTTGGAAGGAATTCTAGCCCATGCAGTAGAGCCAAAAACTCTCAAATTTGACACATCCGGTTTGTGACCAAAGAATGCTTTGAAAGGAGTCATACCTTTCATAGATGAATGTGGAACATGGTTCTGTATGTATGCTGCAACATTGATTGCTTCAGCCCAAATATTTGCAGCCAAACTTTTTGATTCAATCATGCACGTAGCCATCTCTTTCAGTGACCGATTTTTCCTTTCCGCTACACCGTTCTGCTGGGGTGTGTAGGGAACTGTATGTTGGATCTGAATTCCGCTTTGGGAACAAAGTTGCAGCAACTCGGACTTAATATATTCTCCACCATTATCAGATCTAAGAGCTTTAATCTTTCTCTCAGTGGCGGTCTCAACAGAAGCCTTAAAATCCTTGAATTTTCCAAGCACTTCTGACTTGTTTTTGAGAAAGAATACCCATGTAAAGCGGGAAAAATCATCAATAAATGTCAAAAAATATCTTAAACCATTTAATGACATATGGGGCAGCGGACCACTGATATCATAATGGATCAACCCCAAAACTGTAGAAGCTCTGCTAGCTTTTCCGCGGTCGAATCTGTGCTCGGGGTGCTTCCCAATGATGCAACCAGTGCATATTCCCTTCGAGGAACGGAGTTGTGGAAGACCATCTACCATGGATTTGTTTGATAGCAGCAGAAAATACTTCTAATTAAGATGTCTAAATCTTTCATGCCAAATCCTACTAACCTCATTACCATGTGTGCGAAGAGCAGTGGGCTTTGCAAGCGGAATAAAGTGTGAAAACTCATAGCATTTTGCAGTGTGGTTTGCCTTTTCGACTGCAACAAGTCTTCCACTTTTGATATCAGAAATTTCAAGTGTATTAGGGCTGAATGTAACTTGCTTCGGTTCACCAGTGTGTGTCATTTGATACACAGAAAGAAGATTTGAAGCCAAGGAAGTCACATAGAGAACATTCTGAAAGCTTCCATGATCTACATGAATCGTACCTTTGCCCTTTGAAATTTTTTTTGAGTCATCTCCCAAATGGATGGGGATGGAGCTGTTTGGATCGAATGAGGAAAAAGAATCAATATTTGCAGCCATATGATTCGATGCACCCGAATCTATCAAGAGAGTAGTGGGCTTCGAAACAGTTTCCATGAGTGCTTGTCCTCTTTCATGATCATCATTCCTATCCTTCTTCCTTGCACCGTCAGGAAGGGTTATGTTGTTCTTTTCCAAAAGGAGGTCCATTTGATCTATAGTCTTCTTCATACATGACCTTTTGGGATGAAAGCCATGGTTACAATAAGTAAATTTAGATTTTTGGTTACCTTCTTTTCCCTTTTGCTTGAACTTCGAACTGGATGGTGCATCCGTTTGTTTTCCTTTCTCTCTTTGCTTGTGAGGATCGAATTTGGGCTTCTCCTTCTTTTGCTTTCCTTTACCATTCGAGATCTTGGGTCCTTGAACATATAGGGCTGAATCTTTGGAGCTTATGGACCCCATTTGAATCAACTTGTCATGCTCTTTTGTGACGGACTCAATGAAGGCATTCAAGGTAGGCATCTTCCAATTCGGGGTAGTTAGCCGACCGGAATTGAAAGTAGAGACAAATACCGAATAATATTTACCAAGCTTGCTGAGAATGGAGAGGATCAATTGTTTATCCTCTTTGATAACCCCACTGTTCTTCAATTGCAAGTTCAAGTTCTTGAATTTTGTGAAGAATTCATTAATGGTCTCGAAATTCTCAGGAATAAGGGAAATCAATTCATTCTCTAATTGAAAAGCCCTAAGCTCGTCTTGCTTTCCAAATAGTGTTTCAAGTTGCTCCCATATAGCTTTTGGAGTCTTCAATCCGCTGAGATGGAAGTGAAGATATTTGGAGATGGAGAGACAAAGAAGACCATAAGCTTCATCAAGCTTGTTGTAGTGTTTGGTTCTATCTGACAGATTGTTTGGCTCCAATTCAAGACCAAGAGTGACTCGGTAGTATCCTTTTGAACGTAATATGATCTCCATATCATCTTTTCAATCAAAATAATTGAATGGGGTGAGGATAGGCTTTGAAGAAGAGTATTCCATTGCTAGGAGCGAGTGCACACTGATGTAGAGGAGCTTGCATGCACAGTGTAGCGAATGCAAATGATGGAGACAATAAACCTGCAAATCACAATAAACCAAGAACAATGAGGTCGAACAATCCACCCTTTTAGAGTTGCATCACACCTGGGATTGGAGATCAAACAATGTTGAATGGGTCCAATGTATCAGATCCAGGAATTATGTGGAAACTCAAGCTTCTGGAGTGGTATTGGATGTATTTTCAAGCTTTGCATGCACAAGAGCGAATGCCCTTGAGATATTTCATGCCAAAACGTTTTGCAATTTTTGAGCAATTCACTCAAATCTTCTTGTAGAACCACCTGTAGAAAAGAGATCTTGTCCCTGCAATGGTTCTGATACCATGTAAAATTAGTCACAGCAGATCTAATGAACAAGTAAATCAATCACAACAGATGAACATAGAAAATATGGTGTAAAACTGTGCAAAACATGCAGCAGTGCTCAATATCCCAGTAAGGGTGAATGATTACAATAGAATACAGTGACAATGACTGAGCAATTTGAATTGACTAAGAAGGTCATTCGAATCACTGAATGGAGTAGCTTGACTCCAACTAGGAGTCCTCATCATCAATCGGTGGTGGTCATCAATGCACAAGAACCAGTCATCCAGGTGTCAATCTGAGTCTAACTGAGTGTAACTGAAGTGTGTAGCACTGATTAAGGGAAGGAGGCTCAGTGGGGGGCGCATGGGAGGCTAACTGAAGTCAGAATAAGTCATCTAGTCAATATGGAGGTCCAACGGAAGTGAAACAGTCAGTCGGGAGTGAAACTAGCCTCAAATCAGGGAGAATCAGAGCTAACTGAGTGTAACTGAAGTGGAACTGCAGTGGTAGGTGAAGAAGTGCGCCCTTCTCTAGCAGTAGGTGAGAAGTGGGCACCTTCCAGACTAGGAGGGCTAAAACTCTGAAGTAAGTGGCTCCCGGGTGCTAGAATAAGGTGGCTAACGTGCTGGAGGCATCAACCTGGTGACTGGGATGCAAGCAAAGTGCATGCAAACCCTAGAATTTGCATGCAAACCCTAATTGCATGCAAGATCCTGAAAAAGATGATGTGGATATCCAAACAGTTACAACTTCAGAGCCTCCAAGGGAGAGCTACTTTTCTACGTCGGTTTATAGCTAACTATGCAAGTATTACTAAAGGTTTTGCATGCTTGTTGAAGAAAGACACACCTTTTATCTGGGATGAGCGAGCCCAGCAGTCCTTTGAGTCCCTTAAGAAAGCTTTGGTATCGGCTCCAGTGCTTAGTATGCTGAACTTTACATGAGATTTCATTCTTTATGTGGCCGCGTCTCAGGAGACTATTGGCATGGTCTTGGTTCAGGTAGATGATGCGCTCATCGAGCATGTTATCTATTATCTCAGTCAAAATTTAGTAGACGCTGAGCTAAGATACACTCACGTAGAAAAGCTAGCACTCGCGGCTGTCCATGCAGTCCACCTGTTACGACATTATATTTTGCTTCGAACAACCACAGTTGTAGCTCACATCAATCCGTTTCAGTTCGTGCTATCACGACGCCTTATCGGGGGTAAGTATAATAAATGGATTGTGATCCTTCAAGAATTTGATCTTGATTTTCCTTCATCAAAATCGGTGAAATCATTGGTGTTCACTGAGCTTATGTCGGACCTTCCACGGCTTGATGAAGATGTCATTCATGAAGATTTCTTTGTGGATGAACACTTATTTCTTATCTCGTCCGAGGACCCTTGGTATGGGGATGTCATTGTATATCTCCAAACTTTGAAGTTTCCTCCACATTATTCGCGAGATGAGCGGCGGTGTGTGAGACATCACGCTAAAGATTATACTATCATCGGTGACACTTTGTATCACCGAGGAAAGGATTCCATTCTTCGTCGTTGCTTGACTCACAAAGAAGCGAAACGAGTACTTAATGATTTCCATGCGGGGGCATGTGGTGGTCACTTATCCGGGCTTGCTACAGCCCAACGCATCATGCGAGCTGGTTATTTTTGGCCTACTATCTTTAAAGATTGTATTAATGCTGTGAAGAGATGTCACCCTTGCCAGGTGTTTTCTCGGAACATACACTCGCATCTAGTGCCCCTCCATCTGGTCGTCACTGTCGGTCCCTTCACCAAGTGGGGGGTAGATTTCAAGGATTGCAAACCAGCTTCGGCGGGGGGCATCACCATATTATCGTGGCCGTGGATTATTTTTCCAAGTGGGATGAGGCCATGCCTACTGTAAAAGCCAACGGTGCTACTGCAGCCCATTTCGTGTTCAACCAGATTATCACTCGGTTCGGTATCCCGAAAGAGATTGTCACCGACCATGGTAGTCACTTTCAAAACAAGATGATGGAGGATTTATCTCTCAAGCTTGGGTTTAGTCAGGAACACTCGTCTTCCTACTATCCTCAAGCAAATGGTCAGGTTGAAGCAGTAAATAAGTCTTTGAAGACCATTCTCCAACGTAGCATCCAACAAAGCAAGACCAATTGGCATATCATGTTATATCCTGCTTTGTGGGCATATTGGACCGCAGTTAAGACTGCCACCGGGTTCTCACCATTCCAGTTAGTTCATGGTGTGGAGTCACTTTTACCGATTGAATGCGAAATCCCTTTGCTCAAGCTAGCCATAGAGCTCCTCCTTGATACGACAAAGATTGAGCAATGTTTAGTACACCTCGAACAACGTGACGAGCATAGTCGAGATGCCGCTGTGGCTATTGATGTTAACAAGCACCATGTCAAGGTTCAATATGATAGGTCTATCCATCCTCGGAAATATGTTGAAGGTGACTTGGTACTCTTGTATGACCAAGATAAAGAACCTGTGGGGGTAGGCAAGTTCAATCTCATGTGGCACGGTCCTTACATTGTGAGGTGTGTCCTCGAAAAAGGAGCTTATGAGTTAGAAGACTATGAGGGAGTTTCCTTGAAGGAGCCTAGAAATGGGCTCTACCTCAAGCGGTATTACGCTTGAACATTTGGTTCGGGCTAATACTTTTGTACAATATTGTATAGTTTTTTTGTACATAGTTTATATTGCCTTTTGGTTGTCGGGTCTATTTATTAGCCTCTATTTGATTGACAGATGTCAACGGGATTTTCTACATTCTTAGGTTTCGCGGATGGTGCTAGCCAACATACGTAGCAGCTTGCTTCTGCTGCCTAGGTTATCTTCTCACCTAACCACCTAGTTGTGTCTTTAGGATGTGCTTGTCTCGGTCCTACATCTAATAATGTGGCTGAGTATAGTGTCGTTATTGAGCTACTTCGGGATGCTATTTCACATGACATCCAGTCTTTAGAAGTCCACCTGGATTCACAACTAGTTGTGTCTCAGCTGAATGGGCAGTACCATGTATGAGACCCTACCTTACTACGGATATTCCTTAAGGTACGACTCTTGGAGAGACATTTTGTTTCAATTACATATATTCATATTCCGAGAAGTCTTAATTATAAATCTGATGCATACGCTAACTATGTATTAGATTGGCATTTGTCACATTCATCATGAAGCACATAAATACAAATACATTCATACATTTGTACATACACACATGTAGTAGAACCGAGAACCAAATTTGTATATATATATAAATATGTCCAAAAATGGTAGTGTCATACAAAACTGGAGCCCGTAACCCTCAAAAATATACATATCGATACAAAAAATAATGAGAACCTGGGATATCTATTCCCTCCGAGGAGGTCTAGCTTCCGCCTCGACAGGATGTGTCTCATAGAAGTATAGTACTTCATTGGCCACCTGTTAACACCCAAAAAGTGCTCACTACCTCATCTACCCCATTACATGACTTGTTTGTCCATATTTCCTACCATATTTGCCTTCAAAACCTTAAAATCCCATTAAAAAAACCTCCAAAAGGCCAAAAAACCCCTTTTTCCCCCAAAATAATCCAAAATTCCTCCAAAATATCAAAAACCCTCTAAAAAGGGAATAAAAAATATAAAAAAAGAGGAAAAAAGAGGAAAAAAGGAGGAAAAAACCCTATACAGCTGACCTAAACCATATGGTTCCCAAAACCATGGGCCAGCACTCCACCACTAAAAACCTATAAATAGATGATGGAGACCCCTCATTTCATATCCACAGTCAAATACACCCTTACTCTGCCAAAATCACTCTTGAAACCCTAGCTCACCTTTGAGCTACTTTCACCCTTGAGTGCCCCTTTTGGCCCATTTCCAACCCTTTGGAGAAAGAGAAGGAGCAAAGCTGGAGTTTGGAGCAACCCTCTTGGACTATTGCACGAACTTCACCAACCTCTACACTTGAGGTAAAATTTTAATACAAAAAAGAAAGATCTTCACCATATTTCCATGTTTTGTTATGTTTATTAATGCTCATGCTAGTTTAGAATTCGTATTGTTTTATTACTTTAATTTACTGTTTATTGAACTACTACTAAGGAGTCCTTTCTCCTTAGTAGGTGCTCATTTGCACAAGTTGAGGTGAAAACCCTAGCTATAGTTTTGGCGACTCCCCTTGTGTTCCTTTGAATTTCTGGTTATCGTTTTTAAAGTTTTAAATATTTTTAATTTTCTGCAATATTTTTCTGTTCGGCTATCCCTTTCGGCTGCCGTAAACCGCATCTTTTACCGCTTGCAGTTGCGTTCCGATCGCGTCTTTCAGGCATTTACTTGCGATCCAACCGCGGCTCTCAGACTGTTTCCGGCGACCTACCAGCCGTTTTCAGTCTGTTACCTGTGATCCGACCGTGGCTATTAACTTGTTCGGGGCGATCCGACTACCGCTGTTAACCCTTTTCACGCATCCCGACTGCAACTTTCAGCCCTTTTCCTGCAACCCGCCTGCGGCTATCCACCTTTTTCCTGCGTCTCGACTGCGGCTTTCAACCATTTTCCTGCAACCCACCTGTGCCTGTCGGCCTTTTTCCCACGTCCCAACTGCGGCTTTAAGCCATTTTCCTGCAACCCGCCTGCGGCTTTCGACCTATTTCTGGCGGCCTGACTGCATCTTTCGGCCAATATCCCGCAACCTGTCCGCGACTGTTGAGCTATTTCCCGTGGTCCGACCGCCCAGATTTGCCACAAACCCGCGGTCTCTTCTCTACACTTTTTTCCTGTTTTGAACCCAGCACTTTGCTGCACTATTTTTTGCACCTGCACAACCATCTGTCCTACCTGTAGCCATATTTCCCTACAGCCTTTTCTGCAATTTTATTTCTGTTCCATTTACAGAATATTTTTTTTAAAATTTCCGCATTTTAATTGAAAAGAGAAAATTTTGCATTTCAAAATTTTAAATTCTGTATTGTTAGTTAGAAAGTTGCCCACCCTAATGGCACTTTTACTTGGGTTCATCATCATCTCACACGCACACACTCTGTCACCTAATTCAAGTGAGCCTTAAAAAACTACTTAACACAACCAACATTCTAACCCCACTCGGGGAACACATAAGAATTTTTGTAGTTAGGTAGGATCGGGGGGATAGGAATCCAAATAACACCCCTCGGTTGCTTACACTTGAGACATAGCTGTTGTCCATTAGGGAACCAAAATCCCCTAGTATTTTTTGGCACGGTCACAACCAGTTTATCAGAGGGCCTCTCCCCTAGGAGGGTTGAAGTCTCCAGACTGGTTCCGGAAGCCTGAGTGGAATACCACAATCCATTCAGTAATCGAAGGCTACCTTTTGCAGTTCTCGGGGTATCCCTGTATGGGGATACTACGGTGATAGAACTAAACAGAAGATTCACCTTTTCTGGACGTGTCATGAACGGGGTATCTTAGTTTCCTTTCTTCTAGGATTGACTACCCGGTGTCCCTCCTGGTAGGGGGATATCTTTAGCCACTTGGATCTACTATCCATATTGTCTGACTTGGATTTCATCACCTTGCAGAGGATATGTCTAGTTGAGTCAGAATACTATTTAGCTAGGTGTTTGCATGCTCCCTTACCTCCTTTTGGTCTAGCGAGTCCAATATTTTTGTTTTTAGGAAACCTGCTGCTTGTTGGTATTCTGACCATTTCTGTTGATACTCCACTTATTGTAGCACAGCTGTTACAGTATGTGTTTTGAGTTGGTTGTTGGCTTGAGTGGCATATTTTTTTGAGCTCTCCTTCTGCACACTCGGTTGCATTAGGTTTTTTGAGCTATTTTTTCACTCAACACAACCCCTAGATATTTGACACCATCTGTCACCATTGAGTCCCCGAGACATTCTCGGCGCCTCTGGGGCGAGCCCCCACAGCACAGTTCACTTGACACCACTCGTCATACACATAGATCTTCATCACTTGATACCACTCATCATAGATCTCGAGCCTTGTCACTTGACTCCACTCGTCAACGGCATAGCACTCCGTCACCTGAGCTAGATGCCCCTTATTTTACCTCTGATTCTGAGGCAGAGTCCGAGAACCCCATTTACACTGCACCAACCAGCCCCATGGCTGGCGCGACTTCCACCCCTTTCTTTGTAGGGACCATTGGTGGAGCATCCACCACCACACCAGCTACCACACCTGCTTTGGGTATGCCCTCAATGGGGCCCACATCTACCGTTCCCATCACTGTACCCATTCCAGTAGCTGGAATGCCTATTCCCACTCCATCAGTGACTCACACTACCCTTGGAGGTGTAGGACCATCCCATACCACTTTCGTCCCTCCACTTGGGGGCAACATCCCAAACCCTGCCCCTCCACTTGGGGGCATTGACCCCAACATGGTCACACCCACTAGTATGTCACATCCTTCTACTAGTTTTCCATTCATGGCTAGCCTCAACCTTCCTGACCTAGCTAGACTGACTAACGATCCCATCAGACATGACCCTGCATGGCCTCACATGCCCACCAAGCTTCCCTCCGACATCCCTAAGTTTGAGGGTAAGGCAGGTGAGGACCCCCAGAACCATATTATGTCCTTCCATCTATGGTGTTCCTCCAACTCCATAGTGGATGACTCTGTCCGCCTTCGTCTGTTACAGCGCACCCTCACTGGATCTGTAACTAAGTGGTACATCGAGCAGCCCCATGGGACCCATGCCACCTTTACTACCCTTGCCTCAACCTTCCTGCAGTTCTTTCAGTTACCTGTCCGCTCTGACGCGGGAGTTGAGATCCTACTGTCTTGCAGACAGAACACGGCTACCCACATCACTGACCACATTCATGAGTGGCGTCGACGCCGCAGCCTCTGCAAAATCAAATTAGACGACCGTATCTTCTTAGATTGGTTTCTAAAATCCCTACTTCCTATCATTGTCAAGGATGTGGCATCCGAACGACCCCAGTCCGAAGAAGAGACCATCCTCAAAGCCCAGCAATTTGACCTCATTTATACCCAATCGGGTTATCTATATACCATCATACCTGACGCCCCTCATTGCGATTCCTCCCAACATGATGTGCTGGGGGCATCCCATGCCGCAGATGGCATCATTCGTCGTATTGCCTCGTATCCCCAACCCTTTTCTATAGCACGTCCTAGCCATGGCCCCGATGTTTCGCAGGCTACATCACAGTCCGGAGCAACCAATTCGTATGCTCCCATGGAACATCACCACCATTCCCATGGACCCTCATGTCCACCTCAGTGCTTTGGTCATAAATCCCCTACTTATGCCCCCCCGGTCGCACCTCAGCCCTATTACCACCCGTAGGTTACACCAGCTCCTGTGTCCTCTCAAGCCCAACTTGCTTATTACCCACCACAGGCAGCCCCTACGGTAAACCCACAACCTGTTCCGTAGACGTATCATCAACCCTTGCAAGGTTCAGCACCTGCGCAGCCTCCACCTACTTATTATCTCCCGCAGCCTACTCCCGCACCTGCAGAACCCCAGAACCCACCTGCTGCCCAAGGGCAAGTTTACGCCCAACAGAATCCGCAGCAGAACCAAAAAAACCAGTGCCAACAGGGCCAGCAAAACCATGGCAAAGGCCGTAACCGTGGGAACAACCCCCCTCAAGACCAAGGTGGTCAACCTCCCAATCCCCCAAACAACAATAACGCGGCCCCTGCCAACCAGAACCCTGATCGGCCACCCAAGCAGGCTAAAAACCCTAATTTGTGAACAAACCACCCTTGTTCTATTTGCAGGGTCTATGGCCACTACACACATGCTTTCCCACATTTGGAGCGAGCTCAGCAAATCTGGACTGATGATGCCAATCGCCAAGGGCACGCGGCTCCTCAGGCGCCACCCAACCCCCCACCCCCTCAACAACAACCTTTGGTGCTACAAAACCCCTTACCAACCCAAGGCGTAGTGAACACTTAGCCGTTGGCTCCCCATCAAGGCGCGCCACCACAACAACAGATCACTTATGTCGCTCCTGATCAACCCATGTTAGATTCAGGTACCAACTACTTGTTGATGATGTCATCCATTGATGTCAACCTCCAAACCTGTCGGAACTAATATGGCTCTGCCCCTAAAGCCTCTCCCGCTGAAAAAAACACCGACGCTCATCCCACTGATCAGACGTTACGTATACCTCCGGCTCCACTAGATGGCGCCTCCAAAGCACCTCGCTTCCCACTTCGGCGCATCAACAATAACCCCAATGCTCATGCTGCATCAAATTACAACATTGTAGATGACTTAGCCCAATCTCCCGCAGCCATGTCTGCGTTAGAAGTCTTAAAAAACTGTCCTTCACAGCGCAATACTTTTCTCTCCGCCATTGGTGCTATTGACCCAAATGATTCACAACTAATGGCCTTCGATTTGGACCAGTCCGAACCACGCCCGCCTTCCACTTTAGCGTTCCAAGTTTCTGTTTCCGTTCGGAATCTTGTCAGCCATTGGTGCATTATCAATGAAGGTGCCTCTACATGCGTTATGTTCACATTCGTTTGGCAGAAGTTGGGATCCCCTACTCTCCAGCAATCCACCACTGCGTTGCGAACCTACGACGGCCGTTCGGCTCAACCCCAAGGTCTCTTAGCTAATGTCCCCGTCCAGTTGGCTGGTAAAACCGTGCTCATTTACATAGAAGTCATCAATGCCCAACTTGATTATAACCTCTTACTTGGCCGCAGCTACATGTATGCCATGCGGGCAGTTGCCTCATCCGTTTTTCGTACCATGATGTTCCCCCATGACGGACGCGTGGTCAAGGTCGACCAACTCACCTATTATGATCCCAATTCCCCCGCTGCACTCGAAAATGTTCTCCCAATGGTTGAACAACCTGTTGGTGGTGCAGCTACCTTGTTTGTTTCCTCCGTGGGACCCAGAGTTTACTCAGCTCCACCGATGACTTCCACATTCCAATCCATTCCCCCCCAGTCAGTTGCGACCGAAGTATCTGACCTATGTACCCTTTCCCACAATACACAAACACCCAACAATCAACCGCCCTTGTTACCCAAACCGCCATTGGTACCTAGTCACATTGGTGTTACACCCACCCACACAATCCCCTTCCTATTCCCTCCCTCGGGAGTAGTAAGCGCCCTGATTATGGCTACTCTCAGCCTCCCCGGGTTAACCTTAGGATTACCCGTGTGGTATATTTCGCCTCCTGTTCCCCCACCGAAAACAAATGTCATCCTTCAACCGGTGCAACCCATTGTCACTACTAGTCAACCACCTCCTGGTGTCACTACCCCTTCATCATATACGAATCCCCCTCCTCTTATCAAGCCCACTAGGGGCAGAGGCCCACAACCATACACTGCTGCACCCCCTCCCAAGGTAGTTAAACCCCCCCCTTGTGTTTCGTGCTCCCCCCAAATGCTCATTGTGTGATGAGTTAGGCCATCCGACTCATCAATGTCCACAATTACTTGCATTACAGGAACACATGCAAATTCTTGACGACGACCCCACCATTCCGGTTGTCGAACTCGATCCAACCCCTAAGCCTCGTGATAAATCACTGCGTACCAATCACCCTTGTGCAATATGCGGTGTTTACGGCCATTACTCACATCACTGTCCTGATCTCCCAGATTACAGAGCAGCTCTCTACGAGATGAATAATTTGGACCTTGAGGCGGCACCCCCCACAATTGAGGAGATCCACCCCCCGGTATCATCCCCATCCGGCGAGATTAACACCATTTATATGATCTATTCGACTACCACTCCCTCGTCAACCGATTTGACAACTCAAAGTTTCCACAATGATGAGGAGATCCTAGAGGCTCTCATTGCCCCGGATTATCCCTGGGACGACATGCACCATCATTCCTATTTCCTCCCAGATGAATCCTCCTCTACCACAGCTACCCAATTCGCGGTTGAGTCCAAAGATTTCCTTCCCACCAAATTCGACTGGTTTACGGATCCTATTCCCGCTTCTGATGCTTTTGAGGAAGGTAACATGGCCAACATCTCACCCGTCATCCACATAGACATCTCTGACCCACCTGGTGCTCTTGAAATCATTACCTTAGGAGCCTCCTGCAGTGAGTATGAGATTGGAGAGTACAAAAAACTTTTCCAAGAGTTTCGTGATGTCTTTTCCTGGTCCTATACCAAAATGCCTGGTCTTGACCCCGGTATTATAGAGCACTGCATTGACACCTCTGAGCTCGGGGGCATAATAGATTACCTCGACCCTGGGATAGGGGGCATGATCAATCATTTTGAACCTTCCCCATCACATCTATCTCAGCACGTCAATGATCCCATTGTTCAAACCAACACGTATGTGATCCACAATCACAAACCTCATGCACATAGCATGGGGGCAGGTCATTAACCCTGCTCACTTTTTCACATTTGTGATCTCAACCATTTTTGAGGTCACATATCACTTGTAGATTTGATTTGATTTGATACACCTAGTATTCTTCCCCCACGGGTCATCATTTCTCCTCACCACTGCATTCTTGGCTTGGTGGGCTCACCTTTATTTGCAACCATTTTTTAACCTAGTTATCTCCTTTAACCATTCCGAAGTCCTTATAACCTCTGTGTTTCGCACCATTTGCACCGCCGGATTCATATTTACGTGCCCGTGATGATGATTGAGATCATTTCTCGCTCTCACCAGGACCAATATCAACATTGTGTCCCGACACCTTGTCACGTTGGTTTTCATGCCACATCGGTCGTAGCCCGTTTTTGGTATATTTTATATCATCGGATTCATTTTTTCGAGCCTGTGATGATGCTTGAGATCATTTCTCGCTCTCACCCCCATATTTTTTGGGTATTTTTTTCAAAATGCCCCCGATCACCTCGGTTTGCGTGCCACACCGATCGTTATCCATTTTTGACACTTTTTATATCGCCGGATTCCTTTTTCTGACCTCGTGATGATGCTTGAGATCATTTCTCGCTCTCACTTGGTACAGTTTCAACATTGTGTCCCGACACATTGCTGCCTTGGTTTGCGCATCACATCGGCTTCCATCGGATTGTTCCACATTTTTACATGAGCCATTCACTCATGTCATACTGCAATTATTTCATTATTTTGCCACCATTCATTATCCTGCAAGGAGGCCCACCAGTGCTCCCCCTACCCTCATTCTTGGTCATCATCAATGTTCCTTGATTGAGCACTTCCTCCTTGCTTGGCCATTCCTTGTTCGGTATAATTTTATCCCTTTTTTGGGCCGGACAAGTCCTTTACGAAAAAGGCACTTAGGGAGTTTCTGTTAAGCTCTTTTCTGACTCCTAAAACAATGAAAAGATCGCCGAGCAATCTTGCTTCCTTTCATGCTCGTTAAAGTACCTAAAAGGGCATCTATCTGGTATAAGTTTAACCCTTTTCCAGATTTGGTAGACTAATTACGGAAAAGGAATACTCTAGTCACACCGGCTAGAAGAGTTCTTTATTGCATCCTTTTATGCTTCTTCGGGCCTTGGAGACTAACACATGAAAAAGCAACCCCCTGGAGTCTTCTTATCGCTTTCAGACTCTCTAAAATTGAAAGCAACCATGAGCATGCACCGTCCTGGGCTCGTACAAATCCACACGACGGTACCATTCCATTATTTCAAAGTCTTCTTATCACTTTCAAACTTCTTAAAATTGAAAGCAATCACGAGCATGAACTGTCCTGGGCTCATATAAATCCACACGACAGTACCATTTTACACACACTTCTTCTCGTTCCTTAACCCGTGAAGAAGTCCCCCCGTGCCTCTTGGCACTATGATCGATCATCTCGGAAGCACCCCTAATCGGGTCACCTTTGTTCAGAGTATTCTGCAGTCTCCTGCCATTTTACACCAACTTGAGTATCCCTCATCCCAGTCACTATCCTCGATCCATTACAGCTATGATCCCTTTCCCCTCAGTCCGTTTCATATGCTGTTCGATCGTCCCCGCTATCATACTCTGAACAAAGGAAGTTTGAGTCCACCCACTCTACTTGCCCAGATATCCCCCATAGCATGTCAGCCCTACCATCAGTACTATCACACTTCAGTTCTCTACCTTGCGCTCCTATCAAGGAAACATCATTTTCTTACTAGTTGTAGGTCTCGCTCTGTCGACGACAGCCCCTCTATTCCAGAGGATAGACCCAGAGGTCCCTGCGCCTTGGACCCATCACCATCTGTGGTGAGTTCCTACGAACAATTTTGAGAGGAGTCATCATTGCCTCTCCGAGTGGTTGTTTCTCACATGCTCGACTTCAACACCTTGATTGCATCGTTGAGAATCACGCAGGGTATCTATCCCTTCAGTTAGTGGTCGAAGACCCCGAATTTCCCCCGACTCTAGCACATTGGTGAGTCACTTCGGAACGCCCAGTTATATGTTCCCGTGGATGTCCAGGTTGCATTGGTGATTGTATTTGGAAGCCATCCAGTTATATGCTTCCTTGAGTACCCAGTTCAGTTCCAGTTCAGTGTACCATGGAGAGTATGACCCCTTGTCACTATGATCCAGCAGCTCATCAGTTCCTCTGGTACCACACTTAGTAGCACTGTTGTCATTCTAGTGTATCAGTTCTTCAGCTCAGACATGGTCAGCCCAGTAGTATGTCCCAGATTTTTGTTCCCTCTGGACCCTTATGATGTACACAATGGTTCTCTATGTATCCTACAGGTCCCCCTTTTCGGGCTTCACAGTCATTTTTTATGTATCTTGATACGAGCATAGGTATGCCCACCTCGTCCATACATTGAGATTCTTCCTCATTCATTATTTGAGGCCATGTATATGTTTCAGGTCCTCATATTTTGGACCCCATTTTTATTATTGTTCTATATCTTGATACGAGCATGGGAATGCCCGCCTCGTCCATATGTTCCAATTATTCCTCATTCATTATTAAGGTCATGTACTTTCAGTTTTTGCAGTTTGTTCAGGACCATTTTTCCGGGCTCCAGTTTGTTTATTCTCTTCTCCACACCCCAGGAAAACCATACAAGACTTATGATGTCTATCGGCCATACGATGAGCTCCTCCCCTCACACATCAGGGGGCAATCTGTTAACACCCAAAAAGTGCTCACTACCTCATCTACCCCATTACATGACTCATTTGTCCATATTTCCTACCATATTTGCCTTCAAAACCTTAAAATCCCATTAAAAAAACTTCCAAAAGGCCAAAAAACCCCTTTTTCCCCCAAAATAATCCAAAATTCCTCCAAAATAGCAAAAAACCTCTAAAAAGGGAATAAAAAATATAAAAAAAGAGGAAAAAGAGGAAAAAACCCTATACAGCTGACCTAAACCATATGGTTCCCAAAACCATGGGCCAGCACTCCACCACTAAAAACCTATAAATAGGTGATAGAGACCCCTCATTTCATATCCACAGTCAAATACACCCTTACTCTGCCAAAATCACTCTTGAAACCCTAGCTCACCCTTGAGCTACTTTCACCCTTGAGTGCCCCTTTTGGCCCATTTCCAATCATCTGAAGAAAGAGAAGGAGCAAAGCTGGAGTTTGGAGCAACCCTCTTGGACTATTTCACGAACTTCACCAACCTCTACACCTGAGGTAAAATTTTAATACAAAAAAGAAAGATCTTCACCATATTTCCATGTTTTGTTATGTTTATTAATGCTCATGGTAGTTTAGAATTCGTATTGTTTTCTTACTTTAATTTACTGTTTATTGAGCTGCTACTAAGGAGTCCTTTCTCCTTAGTATGTGCTCATTTGCACAAGCTAGGGTGAAAACCCTAGCTACACCACCCTCTGTAGTAGCTGCACCCACTCACCAGGAACACCCACTACCTAGCGCTGCATGGACTCAGGTAGTCGGGCTACCTCTATCTGTGGTACTCAGGAAACCATCCGTGATATGTTGCACTGCAACGTCTGAAGTGTGCACCCTGCTGCAGCATCTGCTGCCACATCATCTCTACCCTGACGACCATGTCTCGGGAAGCCCTCGGGTCTCACTGGGCCTTTGTCTGCGAGCAAATAGCCACCCATTAGCACATGACACTACCACCAAAAAGATTTTTTGCATTTCAACTATAATAAAAAAATCCATAAAAATTTAATAAACACAAAACCAAAAGAGTACTCACCGATGTCTCTGAAGGCTGCACCTGGTGGGAGCGGCATGTCATGGTCCTGTCTGAAGTCTATCCCCGCATAAGGATAGTCCTCTATAGCAATCACCTGTCGGTTACACCAGTGGAAGAACTCCTCAGTATATGGTGACGCTAGACGAACACCACCCTATCGTGTCATGATCTCATCCCACCAGGTTAGGGCTGGATCACGGAGACTGTGAGAAGGGACATTCACCCTCGGGCTAAGCCCCGGAACCCTCTGAAAGAAGAAGCTGCATAGGATGCTACCATACCCAAAGTTTTTGGCCTTCCCCTTTTTGCATTCCGTCAATTGTGTCTTCGTAGACACTAGCAGAGTAGTACACCAGTCGAATATAGTAGGTTGCATGCATTGTGATGCGTAGAACATCACCGGTCTGGATGCCTGATGCAGTGCTTTGGATCTCGTGATCTGCACTAGGGTAACCACAATGATCTTTATACTCAGATTACTATGGCATTAACAGGAACTTGGCTTCTCATTGCTCGTGTGTTGGTGGGACAATACCGCGCTACGTAGTCCTGCACAGTGATCCCACCACCCATGGTCTGTGACCGAAGACTAGCCACCTCCCCTCTACGGGACAAACCGGTAATGAAATAGATATCATCTACTTCCAGTGTCAAATTTTTCTCATTGAGGATGAAGTGTTGAGCATCCACATCCCAGTAGTTTATCAGATGATGGAGTAATAGGTTTTGGGCCCTTAAACCCCCTATACTCCAGTACTTATACAAACCACATGCTTGCAATGCTTATTGCGCTTGCAAATCATTGCGCATGGCCTCATCAACCTGGTCATGCTCTCTTTCCCTCCACTCTAGAACCATCCTGGAGTGCAAAACAAGTAAATTTTGGTCAGTTTCATGATTAAAAATTTCTTCACGGCCGTACCCACGGGAAAATTTGTAGACAGTTGCGGGTACTCGCGAGCAGTCTATTTTTTGACTGCGCGTTTCGTGCCCTACCCGCGACCCTCATAGTTATAGCCCATGGGTAGCGCTGAAGCCATCTAGGGATTGGCCAAACAAAAAATTCCACCGACCAAAACTTAAATAAAAACATTAAAATGAAAGGTATGGGAGTAACCACCAACCTGCTCTGGACGGTTCGTTGAACGGTCCCTTGTAGCTCCCACGATTGGCAATTGAAGTTTCAGGTGAAAACTTACCAAATAACTCCAAATTGGTGAATAGTGCAAATGAATTGTAATTTGGAAAATTTTATTACTATTTATAATTTTCTAGACCCACTTCTCTATAGTTTTTGCCATTTTGAGACGTTATGAACTAATATCGTGTCATGGAGTAGTGTTTTTTCAACAGATTTCCTCGGCGAGAGTTGTTCTGAACCATTTCACACCTACGACAGGTACATTTCACACCTGGCATATAGGTTAGATGCCAATTTCGCATGCATTATGCATTTGACCTATTGACCATTTTCATAAACCCTAGGTGCGAACTCGCTTCGTAACTGACACGGAACCTTCACACTGCTATAGAAGTGTCGTTATGTGGTGGTAGGGATTTTCCAAACATGGGTACCCTAGTTAGAACCCCTTTTTGCATTCTGGTGCCCATGCCATTGTTTGTCCTTAGGATTGGGAGTCCTTTGTAGTCACACCATCACGTTGCGATAAAGACTCATACTCTACTTTGTCTTATGCTGGCCATCTCCCTTAAGGACTCCCCTCAGTTATATCATGTTGTGATTGCATTGCATCATCCTGCTTGTTGCTTGAGCGTCATGCTAGCTCCCGCTTACTCAATTGTTAGCCTGGTGCCTGAGCACTTTTCCCCTGTCGAGCCCTGCAGAGCTTATATTTTCCCTTCACAATTTGATGACCTTATATTTTCCCTTTGGGACTTAAGAGATGTACTCGTTTCTCAGTCTTCTCCACCGATTGGTTAAGCTTCCAGTCATTATGGAGCCCTCTGTAATGCCTCCTGCATTGCACAATTCATGTCAAGTCTATGCTGCCTGAGTCTATCCATCTGCTCATGCTCTTGTTCAAAGGAAGTCATGAAACCAGTGTCGGCCACTCCTCAGACCTCTTGACTATTGCATGTCGTCCATCCTTATTGAGTCAGTCCATTTTACCTGAGATCTTCCAAATCTTTCAGCATTGCTGGTACCTCGTGCTGGTTGATGGGGGATGCCTTAATGCCCTCCTTCTAGCGATTCTCGTTCCATCAACTTCAACCCATTTATTCTGGGACTTGAGGCTTAGAGTTCAGTTGAGTACCTTGAGGCTTGCAGTCATTAGTGGCAAGTTCTCTCGCCATCAACAGTTTTGGGAATACATCAATGTCCCCCGATCGATGGATTCATCTTAGTGTTCGACTTCAACTCATTTATTCACGCTTTGATGATTGTGCTCTGTGCCTTGATGCCCATTTTCATTATTGGTGGGTCATCTCGCGTCTGTTAACGGTATACATCATTGAACGGTAATCAGATGATGTCTCATCAGGTTCAACTCCAACTCCTTTATTCACTTGATGGGACTTGCACCATCGAAGACTTGTGTAGAAGACCCCAGTCCATTGTGGCATTCAGTATGCTACATATGACTTTGACTTTACATCTGAGATATCACCTCTCAGATTTTAGCAGTTTGTACCTCTAGTTTCGTATCAGTTGTCTTCTTTTCAGCAGAAGACCCTATCTTACTATAGAGAGATCATGGTTATGATCACTTATGACATGTATTCATTATGTACTGCCTATTCATGGCCATTGTATCAGATTGTTGTACTATACCGACATGTATTCAGAGATACTATTGTATTATGACGAGTGAGTTGTTCTTTCCACTTGTGTCTCCATCACTCCACTTCTGAGTTTTATAATGTATTTCAGCCATCGTAGCATCAGTCTCTGACCTCACACATTTGGGGGCATCTGTTACATCATAATCTTCCACCCTGTGAGCATCAACATTCTTTGGCCTTTAGGATCCATTTCAGTGACTTAGATCCACTTATATCCTTCAGAGATACCAGTTTTCCTTATTTTTATTCCTACCTACCTGTTTCATCTTTATAGTAGGCGTACCTGCGAGTTGCATCCCTATAGCCCGCGGGTATCAAGTAAAATGGTAAAAACCACTATTTATTACTTTTTACTCCCAAAAAGCGGTCATTGGGTAACCTTTGGCTCTCCATCTGCCCGAGTAACGCCTCGATGTGTCCTTTCACCTACCTTTGAGAGGACTATATATTGAGCACATATGGCTTATGGACGGGAGGAAGAAGAGAATAGCAAGAGAACTCTAGTGGAGTTTTTCCCTATCTTGAGTCTACACTCATTGATCCTTGTAGTTGTGAACCATCTATGTTCACCTTCCAAACTCCTATCTAGTTTGCGTTTGCCATGCATGGAGGATTGAAGTGGTGGAGGCACAAGTGGATTGATTTAGATCTTGGTTCAGATTGGTTGTCGGCAAGAGGTCGTATCACTTTGTACTTCTTCTTGTTCATTAATAGAAATACTCATATTCTCGTCCATCATGTTGTGAATGTTGTTTATTATACATTGGGTTACATTTGCTTATGATATTATGGACCATTGTTATTGATAATGTTAATGTCATTTATATACTATATGTACTTGTTGGCTATTGGCTGTCAAGACTAATTTGCAGATTTCAAGTGCGTGGATTGAAAGCTCCAACGGGGATCTACATCAAACATTTGGATCGAGGTTGGTTACATTTCTCCATTATCTTAACATTATCACTTATAATAGCATTGTTTTGAGAATTGAGTTGATTTCTGGTAGTCATCTATCTATTGTGGTATTCCCAAGCCATAGTGAGTTTTCTCCAATACATCACTTGGTAGTTACCATTTCTTTACAACACACCTTGTGATAATGTATGGGTGTTTTGATTCCTACATCTTCAAACACACTTTCATAATAGAACCCATGCATATGTTTTAACAAGATTTGATTTTTTGTGAGAGATAGGGTGGCTCTAAAACATTCACATGGTGGGCATGGCCCCAACCATATATATGGATGTTAAAGGGGCATCATAATGATTTGTAGCATTCTCTTCCAGCTACTAGATAAGTTTTCAAGCCTTGGTCGAATGAATAGTCACATGGCCTCGGACATGGCATAAGAAATCCTTCTCTTCTCCATGCTCAAGAGAACAAGGATTCATAACAAAAAAATTTCAATTCCTCCACAACCTTTATCCATAGCCACATCAATGCCCATAGGTTGCATAAAGTGAAAAAATGGTTCTCTTAGTAATGCTTTCTCCCTTAATGGTATTGTAAAATGCACACAAAACATTTTTGGGAAAATGTGGGTGCAAAATTTTCCATGACACTTTCATGTTTGGTTATTCTTCATTTGCATTTATATGTGTAAGATAGAAGTAAAACTTGTCTGTAATTATTAAACCTCTCGATAGGTTAGTTGTTCTTTTCAAGTTGATTTATAAATAAGATATTGATCAAATTATAACTATATGAATTAGACTATTCCATGGAAGGACGTTATTGAACTTACATATTGACTTTATATGAATCAAATCGAATAATGGCTTCAAATCTTACTTTACGGGATTACTATTTCCAAATATTGTACTAAATATATACATATTATAGAGTAATGTTTGACTATCAACCGTAAGGGAATGGTCGGGGTTTTACGCCAAGATACAAGTACAAGTGTAGACTCTGTTGTTTTATGAACTTAGAATAGATGTAGGATTGCATAATATTGTGCTTAAACTTCCTTATGATCGTTGGCATGATCGCCTCTTCCTATTTATATACATTAGGACATGGGTTAATTATTGTAAAATGCGTAGATTCCAGAACAGATCTAGTTGTCTGCGATAGCAAAGACCAATGTTCTGTTTATATGATATGCATAAATATTGAAAATAAATCAAATATTACATGGTTGAAACATTGGGTTTCACCTAGGTAAGAAATGCTCCGTAAGGTTCGAATGTTGTGTTTTTATTTAAAAGAAAGTAGTGTTTTTGTTTAAAAGAATGCAGTGTTTTTATTTAAGGGAATGATTTGTTTTTATTTAAAAGAATCCAGCGTTTTTATTTAAAAGAATGTTGTGTTTTTATTTAAAGGAATGCGGTGATTTTATTTGAGAAGAATGTTGTGTTTCTTTTATCTTAAGAAACAATGTTCCGTGAAGTGTAATCCTTTGCGTAATTTATTTGTCATTGGGTTTGGGATCCATTCAAGGATTTCACCTATGATAAGCTCAAACTGAGACTGCGTTTTCCAGTCATATTGTAATTCATTCCCTATTGAGTCGAATTGGGTCAAGGACCTAGTTATCGTATGGCCTCGTACTACTCTACTCTAGTTCAATGCATCTATTTATGATTGCCATAGCATTATTCGATAGTTCCCATACATTGTTGTCCTCTGGGGATTCGAATTACACAGCACGTGTCATTCGAGGTTGTATAGTAATTTTATCGGAGACTTTTTAATAGCACACCGCAACTTCCAGTTTGGCTTATCGGAGGCTAGTGCAATAGCCTGTCGTGGCTTCTCATTTGGATTCAAAGGCTTGTGCATCAGTCTTCCGCAACTTCTCATTTTTTCCTCATCGGAGGCTTTTGCAACAGTCCTTCGACACCGTAAGAAATTAATTTAGTGCATTTGACAAAAAAATTCATGAAATGAAATTTAGAAATTTTTCATTTCCTATTTCCAAAAAACTTCAGTTATAGTGATGCATTATAATATTTATATAGGTATTTTTTTTAATTATGGGGAGACATCAATGGAATTCCATTTACTATAGCAACAATTTCCATCTATGCTTAATTATAGTGGATAAATTTGGTATTCTCTTCAAATTGTATATATATAATGAGTATACATCATCAACATTCAGAGTACTCATCAATGCAAATTCAAAATTTTTGAATTTGTGTTACTATACTTAAAGATTATGTATTTCAAGGCCAACTTGAGCTAACTCATCGAGTTTTAAAAATATTAACTGATTATTGGATTCTAATAAACTGCCTCCTAATAGTAATAATGTAGTATTTTAAGACCTCATAATAGCACAATAGTTTAAGAAGGAATGAGAGTAATACCTGTTATTAAGCCTCCTGGTTTAAAGTATCGATTTATCAATTCTCCACCCTCCTATTATATACACACCCAGTCTCCTTGATGCTCTATCCGTTCCTTGATAGGCTCTTATTGAATTGTTAAACAACTCCATATAATATAGAGAGAAAAAATTGAATAATAGCTACAAAGTTGATAGATATGTAAGTTTGTGGGTTAAAGGTAAACTAAGGAGGGGAATAGAGGAATGTGGAATGGAAACAAAGCTTTCAATGTCCAAGTTGTCTTACGCTAAGTAACCAATTTAGTTCTCTAATAAATAAATAAATTGGTGTTGGCCCAGCAGGTGGCCATCACGTGTCTCTCACTCTTTCTAATTGTAAAGTTAGGTATTCAAAAAAACCAAGACAAAGAAGTGTGGAAAGGGACAGACTTAGAGGGAAATTTTGACAATGTTATCATCACAATTCAAGCTGCAAAATGCATACTACAAAAAGCTTAATATGGCTGGAACTTAATGCAGAAAATTATTAAGGAACATACAAGCTGATGCATAATATTTTCCTAGTTCAAGTCAAAATACAATGGCTATATATTCCTATGAACCACTTCTTTTTTAACCATGTTTGAATTGTGTTTAGTGCTCAAGATACCTTTAGAATAATGTTACAAAAAAATTTTAAGATACATGTTTTCATATATTTCAACAACTATTTATGTAGTGATCCTAACTAGCATTCACACACTTTTTTTGCAGATTTATTTTACGCCATTTGTTTGGTTCCTATACGAAATGGAAGATCAGGTATTTCATGAGAGCTGAGTTCATCCTATCTTTTTGTTTGGTTTTGTTGTTGTTGTTGGCTTCTTCATATATTTTCTTGTTTTTGATGGATTCTTGTTTGGTTTTGCTACCACATCCTTTGCACGTTAAGTTTTTTTTCACTAAAAAATTGCAAACAAAGTTCTCATACACAAAAAGTTACTGAAAAGTAATCACCCCTATAGAGAATTCATAATTCAATTCGTCCCCATCAAATAAGAGAGAAATTGACAAGGTAGGCAAGAGACCGATAGTCATATTTTGAAAATTGTTGTCAAAAATAGGATTGGATAGGATGAATTGAGGATGGAGTTCAACATGCAAAAGGAAAGAAAGTGAAAATTTGATTAATAAGTGTTGGAACTTTGGGTTCCTTGTAACCTCACGTTGTCATCTGATTGGTTGTCACTTCTAAAGGAAATACTAATGTTGTTCCTCTTTTAAACCTGTAAATTTTGCCAATAATTAAAGCCAAGTCTTAAGGCTTGACTGATCACCTTGTTTTCATATTAGAAATCATTCAAGGAAAAAATGACATTAGTCTTTTGAAATCCTCATCATTTTTACTACTCCCTTACCATTCTTCATTTTCGATAATCACAACTAAATAGCATGATATCCAAGTAAGATGTGCACAAATGTTGGATTGGCAGATATGACTTTCACTCTAAATGTTTGATCTCTTGCAAAGAAACATAACTTCGTTGCATTAATCCTCTAAACCATCTAAAAAATAATATCCAACACATACTCCTCTATAGTTCACCTCTTACAAATTTCTTAAACTATAACATATCATGCACCTAAGAGTCATATTCTTTTGGGAAAGATGTAATATTTGTGTTAAAAGTTGCACTCTTCTTTTTATAATACATGGTGCATTCAGGGAAATAGCACATCATCATCTGGATATTCAGATGAACGAGCACCAATACCTGCTCCAGGGACAAATGAATACTTCAATGAGATGATATATTGCACTTGCAAAAGGTGCCAAAACAGGAAACTAAAGAAGCGACTGCTAGTTGGTAAACATAGATTGAACTATGGAGTTTATATAGAAGAGGTACACTATAAAATTAACAAATTGTTATTCTTATAATAAATAAATATGCACATTATGTAATACATTATTATTGATCATTTCAAAGGATTTTTTTGATGAAAAGCCGCTTTCAGTTCCCAATGTTCCTGGAGAACCGACAGATATCATTGATGATAGCCATTCTCAAGATGAAGAACAAGACATATTTATGGATGAAACTACTGCACAGATAAATGAGGCTGGTGTTAATGAATTTATCCAAGACTTCTACACATCTTCTGAAGAAGTTATTGATTCACCCCTAGCTCATTTAGCTAGGACACCCTTTTCCCAAATGCATATACTTCTATATTGGCGACACTTATGTTGTTGTTGAATTTGAAGGTTACACATGGATTGACAAACACATGCTTTACCGATATATTAAGGTAGGATTTGATATTCCTATAAATTAATGATCTAAATGTCTCAAAATTTTGAATATTGTGTATACTTATGTTATAAAATCATTTGTTGCATCATGTATTCCAAAGGACAATAAGTTTCCTCATTCTCATAGAGAAGTATCTTCAATAACGAAAGACATTGGAATGGAGTACAATACATATGATGCGTGTCCAAATGGCCATATATTGTACTATGGAAAGAATGCAAATTTGCAACAATGCCCAGTTTGTCACATAGATAGGTATCGTAAAGATCAAGTATCCAAGAAGGTTCCTTATAAAGTACTACGACAGATTCCACTAAAGCCAAGGTTTGAGAGGATGTTCAAATGCAAGGAGTTGGCAAAATATATGGATTATCATGCATGGGGGAGGAGCCAATATGGTGTCATGCGTATGGCCGCAGATAGCAAATATTGGAAAGATATTGAGGAAAAATGGCCACATTTAAGAAATGAGCCAAGGAATGCAAGAATTTCTCTAGCAATGGATGGTGTCAATCCGTTTGGAGATCTTAGAACAACATATTCTGTTTGGCCAGTTTTAATTATTAACAACAATCTTCCCCCTTGGATGGAAATGAAAAAGGATCATGGAATGTTAACTCTCATCATACCAGGTACTGGAACATATTAATGCAATGCTTTCTTGAATATTATATACAAAAAAAATCAACTCAGTTAAACCCTCATACAAATTTTTTTGTTTATTTAGGGAGGTATCAGGTAAAGGATATGGATGTATACATGGAGCCCCTCATTGATGAGCTTCGCGAATTATGGGATGGTGTAAATATGTATGATGTATCAAGACCTATCAATGATAGAAACTTCCTCCTTCATGCAATCCTTATCTGGACAATTCATGATGCCTCGGGACTCTCTATTTGTTGTGGTAATATATTATAAATTACATTTGTAATTATTTTGTTCATTTTACCATTTACTCAATATGCATTCCATACTTATTTCAGGGCTACAAACAAAGGGGGAATATGGCTTTCCATCATGTGGGTAGAAAATGTTGCATATGTACTCAAAGGATCTTAATAAAACTGTGTATGATGAGTATAGACAATTCTTATCACAAAATCATCGCTATCGAGTGCGTGAGAAAAATAAGTTCAATGGAAAGGAAGTGGAAATGAGGAAGCCAAGAAATATGAATCCTTCTAGGTGGAAAGCACTGTATGACAAAAAGGAAGGGATGAGCTTTCCACTAGGAATGAAAAGACTCTCTATTTTCTATAAATTAGATTATTATGAGAGCTTGCCAATAGCTCACCTATTTGATACTATGCACATCGGAAAAAATGTGGCAGAGTGCTTGCGGAAACATCTAAATGGAACCAACCATGAAGCACAAATAAAGTTACGAAAGGACCTCCAAGTTGCCAATATCATGCCAAACATGTGGTTGCATGAAAAAAACTCATATATTCATGCTCCTTGGGTTTTTACATCAGAGGAGAAAGCAAACATCATTGATACAATGAAAAGCATAAGATTTCCTTCTGGTTTTGGTGTGACATTAAAAAATGTATTCACGAGAGATGGTCAGAGTTTACAGGCATAAAAACACATGATTGACACAACTGGATAAAGGTAACTTTGTAGTACATCAGATTTGTTGCAAGATAGTTATAAATTTGTATATCTTACTGACAATAGAAGTTCATGCATATTTTAACATGGCTATTTGTTACTAGTCATGTAGTATGTGTTGCCTGCAGCAATACCAAGCACTTTTGATCGTGATGTCACGTTAACTATTTACAAATTATCCAAATATTTGAGGTATTTTGAATCTTTAATCCAGACTCTTCGATGACACTTATCCTTTGAAGCGTATCATTGGTAATTCATTTATATTAGTTTATACATATAGTTTTGAAGAAATCATTAGTCTTTATTGTGATACATGTTAATGTATGTAGGTGGGTCTCATCTAAAGAGATACACAAGGATGAATTGAAGTATTGGAAAAGGAATGTTTCACTTTTGATGTGTGATATTCAAATGTACTTCCCTCCAAGCTTCTTCAATTCTCAAGAACACTACCTTGTACACCTAGTAGAAGAGATTGAACAATGTGGTCATATCCATATTCGGACAATGTGGCTCATGGAGAGATATATGAAGGTTCTAAAACAATTTGTGAGGCAAAGGGCTCGACTAGAAGGGTCCATGGTTGAGGGGTACATGGTTTTCCAAACAATTGTTCATTTGAGTGAGTACTTACCTCAATTGCATCTTGAAGCACCTCGATTATGGGATTGTAACCAACCTCAATCATTTGAAGGAGAAAAATTAGAGGGTAAAGGGACTTCAAAGAGGATTAAAGGTATATAAAAATGTTGGAAGTAGTAATTTTTATCTTACATTTTTTAAGACATGGCTTTAAATAATTATTAATTCATTGAACAATTCTATTTTTCATTGTAGATGCTAAGGAGTGGGAGTCATTGCATTTGTATGTTGCATATAATTCTGACTTTATACTGGAATGGATGGAGAAGTACACTGAGCAAAAGAAATTAGAGGATGAAAAGGCATGGGCCAATATATATAATAGACATGGCCAAAACACTGCTCGAGGACTTCCTGCAGCCCATAAAAGAAAATGGCCAGAGAGATGCTCATGGAATTGGCTAAAGACCAATATTGAACATGAGGTAACAAAGGGGAGGAATAGAGTAACACAACAACAACTGAATTTCTTTAAAGGATCTAAAAATGGAGAGGTGATACATATATATTAACATATTGGAGGTATTTATTAATTTTTTTAAACTTTTGTATCCTTGAATCTAATTAGTTAATATTTATATGAATTTAGGTAACACATTACAAAGGAATGTGGAATAATGGTCATCATTTTTGCATCAAAAAGGTTGATGACAAGCAACAAACTTATGATTGTGGAATTTCAGCATGATTTGAGGTGGAATGTCGTTCACATGCAAATGATAGACAACCAATCACAAGCACACTTTGCTATTATGGAGTGTTGGAGGATATTATAGAGCTTGATTTCACGTCTTTCAAAAAAGTTCTATTTCGTGTTGAATGGTACAAGCTTATCAAAGTGGGCGAGGAAAAATCTATCTTTCTACACTTGAATGGATTTGAAATGATCAATACATCTAGGTTTGAATCCACTTCTAAACCTTATGTATTTCCAAATCAATGTGACCAAATATTTCTTATTCCAAATTTAGAACAACCCGGTTGGTCACTTGTTATTGATTATGATCCAAGAGGACAAATAGTAACATTTGTTCAAGATGTAGAGGAACATGATTTACTTGAAGATGCAGAAGCCCCCCCCCGAGGACATGGTTGACCTAGATGAAGATGATGAAAACATGATTGTTGATGATGCATATGACTAAGATGAAGATCATGATGAGTTCACTGAAGTGCTCGAAGGACATGAGCAACCGCATGAGAATCAAGTCCATGAAGATGATGAATTCATTGATTTTCATTTACCTGTAATTGAAGGTGACGAAGACCATGAAAACTCCGGTATTAATTTATTTGTGGATTATGTCCCATTAATGATGGTGTATTTATGACATTAGACGAGGAAGTTTCATGTGAGGACGATGATGTTTGATCATCATGTTCACTTTAAGATGGTTTTGAGGATTCATTACAATATAATTAAATATTTAAGGTTAAGTATTGTGTTTTTTATTGTACACACAATATAATGGAAATTAACTAGTAATTTGAATGTTTTGAGAGGTTTGTTAGTGGATGTTTGTAATGTCAATGTATATAATGTAACATCCCTCTTTACTCCTATTATGATGTGCATTAATGGTTTTAAGTATAATGGTAATTTCTTAAGAATTACTATATTGTTTAAGCTGTCAGTAATTGGATTATAAGAGATGATATTGATATAGATAATATCATTTGGATGCCTGATAAATATATGGTATGAACATTCGAATACAAGCTAGTATAAGGCCTAATGTATGCCTAAAGGAATGTTTCATTACACATATCTTCATGGTCCAATCCTTATGGTTTCATGTAATGAGCTTATTGTTATAACTGTCTCTCTATATGATGCGGATAATAGATATTCCTTTCATGACATTTAATTCAGATGGTTAAACCCAAGTTTATAATAAATGCATTACTAAGCTAAAGTACATAATGTAAGAAAGAGGATCTCTTTGTGTTTAAACAAGAATGAGACATAAAAGAATATTATAGAAGGATGTGTTCTTATGTACAACAAGCATCCATTCTTGGTTATAGTAGTTACCTAGAAAGTCTGTTTTATACCTTTAAGTGTTGATGCTTGTTAAAATAATTTTTTTTCCAATTTTTTTTGTTTCATTTTATGTTTTTACTTCTTTAACAAGTTACTTGAAAGACATTTTTGTGTTTTGTGGAGGTAGGGGATCTACCACACCCCAATTCTTTAATTGAAATGTTGAGAAGCTTAAATACACAATCAACACCTAGGAACTTTGTGCAATCAAAACCTAGGCAAGAGAAACACAATATCATAAAGATAAAAAAACCTTTGGAAGTTGAGCATTGTTTACGTTTTTCTTATGTATTGAAACATAATGAAAATTGTGTATGTTGTTGTTTATGTGCTAGTGAATTTGATCTATGTTACTAATATGACTTGCATATGTTCTCTAATCAATATTTTCTCATTTTATGTCATTATGTGTTTCATTAAGAATATGTCTATGGGTGCTTCTGATTCTACTATGGGGGATCCATTGATCTTAAATGCTTTAATTGAAATGCTAAGAAATGGGCAAGGGAAAAACATTGCTACGATGGTGCATGAGGTAAGATTCAAATTGTCTTGTATAGGTTCAATTATATTATTTCCCCTATTAAATTATATTAATTTATGTTTGTGGATTGTAGGCCATCTCCAAAGTCATTCCAACCCCTATCACACCGTTTAATACATCTAGTATTATGCCAACGGTAAGATTTGATCTAGATTCTTGTGCATTTAATTGACTTATTTCACCATTTACCATTTTAATATTTATATTTGTGCCTTGTAGGATGTTTCAAGAATTACTCCAACAAGCGTGCAATCCATTGGTATAGAGGGGCATGTCATGCCCTCTACATATAGACTAGAAACACATGTCACAAGGGTGGAATCAAGCACAAAAAATAATAGCATTCCCTCTACATCAAACATGGTTGTTCCTAGTATCCCTATTGAAATGGACATGCATGCCCATGTTAGGAGTACATCCCAATTAATGAATAATCCATCAAGTTTGGGTTCAGTCAGAATTCTCCCACCAACACCTGAACAAGCTTGCTTGAGGATTCTCATAGAATCACAATCAAGAACACTAAGGCTCCTACCAAATACTCTTGAAAATGCTGAAATTAGGAAAGAAATACTTAAACAAATTCAGTTATGGGAGAGGGCATTATTGGAGAGTGCAGGACTTACTTCAGATGAAGAGGTTAAATTATTTATATTATCATTCTTGTCCAATTCATAATTTTGTTGAGCATTATAGATTTCAATTTTCATAATTTAGAATTTTTAGTACATAGTGTCTTTCGAATTTTTGAAAGTTTATTGTAGTTCAAAACAGAGATATGGCTAGGTCTTACCTTTGTTGAAACCACTTGGGAGCTTCTTATGCTTTTGATGGAATGTTTAGGGAGAATGCTAGAGAAGATTTCATAATAAATCTTTAGAAATCAATGTTAAGACACAAACCTTACTTTATGCACCTTTGTAAATAGTAATAGAACAAAAGTAGTGCTTGAAATGATCTATTCTTCATAATTGATAGCAATTCTCAGATTTTGAAAATCATAGCAATGACATGTTAAAGCATATTAGTCTTCTTATGAACACACCAAAAGAGTCCTCCTTCAGAAAAGACAAAATGGATATGCACTTCTGCTACAAACACACAGTTATTAGTCTTCAGGGTAATGACATCCAAATGTCATAAAAATCAGACCTCAAGGCACATTTTCTCATCCACAAATATAGGCTTGTTGTAACCTTTTCCATGCATAAAAATTACCACAATTTTGGAGAGACACCAGGTTTTGGCACATAGAGTTTTAGGGATTCCAGCAACAAATGTTAGAAAATATTAAAAATTGTAATGAGCTACACTAAAAAATCAAGGTTGTTTTGCAGTAACTGTTTAAGAGTATCAAAGGGGGCCCAACACTACACCTCTTGACAAGGTACAATTTCCTCCACAAACCTATTAAGTAAAGGGGTCTTTTGCTGCAACAAAAAATCAGTCATTAGTCCTAAAAATTTTCATGAATGCATTGGATTAACCTAGATTTTAGAACTGTCATGTTACAACCCTTCTCATGAATAGATTTGCTATGCAATGATGTGCTAAAACTAGTCAAATCTGTAATCATTTTCATGTAATTTTTTATGCCTTGATGGTGTTTATGATAATTATTTTAGAGTTGAAAATAGTTTCATATTTTGGTTGGGATTCTAACAATTTCACAATCTTATTGAAAATATAGGAAATAAATGACAAAGTGACTGATGTACCTATAGGTGAATCTACCTCAGCCCCTAGGACTACAACAATATCCTCAGTCACTACAAAAGGATCGCAAGAAGTAACAATTTTGCTCACCTCAGAAGGAAATGTCTTGAAGGATGAAATGGGGTTAAAATTCTTTCACTTTATTTTTCACCATGCAGAACAACTATTTGGAAATACCATCGAAATGGATTGGAGGAAGCAAGCCAATGCTAAGAAAGAAGAACTCTTTAAAGGTGTCATTACAGCATTTGGAAATCCTAGTTTTAATAAGGAAATTATTCTATATATTGCACGGAAATACATTCACTCTAAACGAGACAATATAAGGTCAAAGCTGACAAAAGACTTGAGATATCCACGTCCAGCTTGGATCACAGACCAAGTGACATGGGATGAACTTATGAAAGATGCCAAGTTTAAGAGGAAGTCCCGCAATAATCCAAACTATAGGCCATCTTCACGAGGAGGAGCTAAAAGACGCCTTCTAGATACAACAAAAGCAACCCAGGCTAGGGTATCAAGTATTGGATCCCATAAATTAGGATCTGGTGGGTACAATAGCATTCATGGTGGCTTGGTAAGTGAAAATTTTCATCTACTATATTTTCTGTTTCAAAAGAAAAATCATGACAAAGATGCACGATTTAGTTGTATCTGAGTCATTATACCTTATAAATTTGGTTATCTTCATTTATGTAGGATCACCAATTTCAAAAGGAAGCTTCAAGGGAGGACCTAAAATATGCTTTACTACATGGTTCCCAAGGCCTTCGACAACATATGCTAGATCGAGGGGAGATATTAGTCACTGGTCATGGATCTGAGGTAAGTTCTTTATAATATTTTATGAATTATGCAATCATTTAATTGGAGGCATTATGTCATCTTAATAAGTTAAATTATGTTGTGTATAGGAATCCCAACAATCAAACTCATCAGGTGAAGCATATGGTAGTGATCATGAGGAGCTATAGGCACATAATGGATCGTTTGTTGCACACAATTATTCGATTCTCATTACTGAACCCGAGCGAGAAACCATCGTTGAATTCCAACAAATAGGAGACAAGAATAACTAGGAGGATGTTCAATCTGATGAGCAATCCAGACCTACAATTAGAATAGTACCTCGTAGAAAGAGGACACAAAGGAAGATGATGGATATAAACCAATAAACATCATACTTGTTGAGTGCCTCTGTTCAGGGTACTTCTTGTGCCGCTGTTCAGTTTTTGTTTCTATTATTTAAGCCTAATTTATATATCATCATACTTGTTAAATCAATATTCATGTTTCTTCAACATTTGCTGCCTTGAATCGAGAATGGATGATTACTTATATTTTCAATGATATGACTGTATTTTCACCAAACATTTTCAAGTTGGTTGCTTTTGAGAAGTGTTAAGTTAAAAAGATTTTGTTGTTAGCCTAAATATTTAGTGGAATTTGTTATTTGTTCTATGTAATTCGATCTATTGAGTATTGAGGCTCTACAATCTTTTATGAATGAGTAAGTGAATTTTTGTATATGTATTAAGTTGAGTTTGACTATGAAACCAGTAAATTGAGACTGAATTGACTTGATTTTCTTAACTCTGTGTTTAGAAAATCTATATGTGGTCTGTATTTACCAAATTGATAGAAGAGTTATTAAATTCATATATAGTTTAAGGATGGGTAGTTGATCGGGATAAATTCACTTACAAACAGTATGGTTATTGTCTGAAGGTGATTGATTTCATTCATCTGTTTTCTATTGTGGTTTGAATTAATAGAATTCTTTGAAATTGCATGAGAAATAGGCAGGAACCCATTGAATTTGGAAAAGAGTTTCGTGGTTTCTATGTTCTGGAGTGTGTAGGCATCAAACCAGAGAGAGCTAATCAATGTTAGCTATGCATCATAATTCTGATTGACAGTTGAAGGGGCATATCGGTCTCAGACTTGCGCAAGAGTTAACAGTATAATGGCAGAGCGATGAGAAACCAGGTGGGTTTCTAAGAGGTGACACATTGTCGAGCTTGAGTAGGATCTTGAATAGGATGTCGCTCTTCTAAATGGTTCACAACGTGGTGGAATTCCTCGCCAAGTCCAATTCTGTTCTTGCTCATTCATGGGATCAGGCCGTGAGCATACTTTCGACTGCGCCACATTTGCAAGGCATCTAATTCTCAGGACAAGTCATCTATGAGTCCGCCAACTGAACGTTTCTCCTCTCTCTTTGATATGTTCATGTGTAATGCATTGAATACATTAATGGATGGACATGAAGCCCATGAAGACTCTCATAAATTAGTAACATTTGAAGCTGGGCCCAAAGTGGTTAACTTCTTCCACTCCTTGTTATCCAAATTACAGTGAAAAATATTGAACAATGTGTATTGAACATCAGGACACAACTTTGTGTTCCATGAATCTGTAACTGAGCTGTAAACAAGAATAGTGCCTTCCTTATTCTCAGTTCTCCCTGCACCATCATTTTAAACGTCTTAATCTGCGGTCTTTACAACTCTCTTGAGAGATAGTCGCATTTTCAAAGATAATTCGGGACGAAGAAGCGAGCTCACCTGTCTATCGGTCAGTATTCGGATTTTGCGCAATTGGAGGAATGGCCTTTGGCTAAAGGTAAGGTTAGGTTACATAGCATTGTGATTCATCCAGGTTAAGTTACATAGCATTGTGATGTATTATATCTATGTCTCCCAATTGCATCTGCTAGTGCGTGAGATTATTAGAAATAGTCTTAATCTAATTACCTGCTTGTTGATTAGTAATGTTCTTAATATGATTATCTGCAAGTCTGCACTATGCCTTTTCTTCTCCATGTTCGGTGCATTTATCACTATCTGTTAGCTTCTCATGTCAAAGTGTTATCTTTATACCTCTCTACAGAATTTAAAAAAAAAAAAAAAAAAAAAACAAAACAAAAACCATACTCTCTACGTGTGAAGAAACACATTGCATGTAGTGAACACGATACTTTTTTTTATTTGTACATTGCCTTCCATCATCTCTCCTTGATAATCTTCCACGATACTTTTTTATTTGTACATTGCCTTCCACGATAATCTTCCACCAAAGGTAGGCTTGAGATTTGGAGATCCCTCCACAATATAGAGAACAAATGGCATATTGCAGATTGTATATGGAGAACAAATGGCATATTGCAGATTGCAATCCAGATCTGTAAGTGCGAGCCCATGCCATGACTTATTGTAGATCTAACTCTAATCATGGCACTATGGAGTTAAAAAGATAACCATGTTTCCGTACTTGACAGCTCTGAATTCTAGCAATGCTACAACCTCATATTGTTGCTTATGGTGCATTCTTTTGATCTCATCATTCACCACTTTCGTTGTTGCTTATGGTGCATTCTTTTGATCTCATCATTCTTTTGATTTGTTATCTTTGCTTCCAGAATCCTGACCAATTCAAGCATCTAGCTAAATTGGTTCCAGCAAAGATAACGAATGATTTCTGTTAATTAAATGAGAACAAAATTCACGCCAATGGAATCTCAACCTACATTTGCTCTAATTTTTTAACGACAAATACAACTCCCTATCATTCAATTGTCAACTATTACGGCGAGTTACTCATCTTCGTTGACAGCCGTAAAGAAGTTAATTATTGTGCTATCTAGTTGATGCATGGGCCCTCCTCTACTGAGATCAACTTAAAGAAATAAATGTAATAGAATAAAATCATCTCGGTGCATGAATGGAAGCCCTTTATCCATTGTGTGGAAGCCCTTTCTCCATAGATGTCATAACTATAACTTGGAGCATCAAGCGTGCTACTCTGTTGGTATTGATATTGGTGGAATTATGTTGCTGGTATTGATATTGTTGGAATTCTGCTGCTGAGTGTGCAATAGTGACAACTTCCACACTGTGTCAAATGTGAATGCCCGTGGGCTCCCTTTAGTGTGTCAAGAAGCTACGTCAAGGAGATGCGGCCTTCTACTGTGGAGGGATGCGACTTCTACTGAACCTATCAAATAATATTTAAATTATTTTTTTTAATATTGTCTTTAGAGAGACAATAGTTGGAATTAAGGATATATAGTCTCTATAGAGACAATATCAGCTACTGTCTCAAAAGAGACAAAAATGAAATGTCTCTAGAGAGACAATAATATTTGTCTTCTATATCGTCTTTATAGAGACAATATTTTAAGACAATAATTTGAGACACTCGCTTAAAGACAATACTTAAGACAATACACAAGTTTTTTTTTGTCTCAGCTTAAGACAATTTAGCCAATAAATGTCTTAAATATTGTCTTAAAACTCCCCTCTATGTAGTAGTGTCTTGTTCTTCTGCTGTCAATTTGTTTAACTTTCTTTTTTTATATTCTTTCTGTCGATCTGTGTTTCATTTTCTTCGTTCTTCTTGTTCTTCTACTGTCATTTCATACACCTTTCGTCTCACGTCTTCTGCTTTTCGTTTCAAGTCCTCTTGCCATTCTTTTGTTGTCATTTTGTTAGATTTTTGTTCTTCTTTTGTTTGTCTCACAGCATCTTCCACATGCAAATCTTCCATTTCTACTGTTGAATCTATATAAAAAAATGTCAACGATTAACATATACCCTGAAAATAATGCATATTTGTAATCCTCAATGAAATCATTGCCTCACACTGAAATCTATGCAATTTAAAAAAATAATACACTTAAATCTATGAAAGTGTAAATTTCAATATAGTTTAAAAAATAATACAGTGAAATCTATGCAACTATAAAATTCAATATAGTTTAAAAAATAATACACTGAAATCTATGCAAGTGTAAAATTCAATATATTTTCCAAAAATATAAGTGGTTTGGGAGGATCGAACCTTGGACCTCACACCCATTATCCCCACACCCTTACCACTATACCACAAATAGTTCTTATTATAAATAGTATAAAAATTCTATATAAACTTGAAAATGGGGGAAGGGTGGATCAATAGGATTTGACAACCTGACCTACCTATGACCACCACAGTGTGTTACCAATGGGATACACCCAAGATGCATTAATTTTAATGTAAAACTAAATATATATATTAAATCTAACTAAATTTAATACATATATATTATAATTTTAAATTTAATATATATTTATTTTTAAATCTAAATCTAAAACTAATTATATATATTAAATCTAACTAAATTAAATATATATATTATAATCCATGAGATGTAGAACAGTTGGTGGTGGGGTTTGGTTAAGATGCCCCCTAAGCGGAAAGGTCGCCAGTTCTAATCCCGCGGATACCAAAAAAATCCAACCATGTTAAGGGTTGGTGTGGTCCAGGCCGGGTGCGATCCCCGAGTGATTTTGACGGCTTAGATGCCCCTGGTTTGTGGTAACTTAGCCAAAGGCAAACTTGCTAGTCAAGGAGGCTCCACCACTTTTCCAACAATATATATATATATATATATATATTATAATTTTAAATTTAATGTATATTTATTTTTTAATCTAAATGTAAAACTAAATTAATGTATATTTAAATCTAAAACTAAAACTAAATTAATTTAATGTATATTTAATATTTATATATATTAAATATAACTAAATTAAATTTATATATTGTAATTTCAAATTTAAAAAATTAAACACAAAACTATATTGAAACAGAAAACTATATTAAAACTTTATTCTAAAAGCTTAACATTAGTGCAGGTGAATGGTGCACGCGGCGTCAGCGACGGCTGGAGGGGAGGAGGATGGCTGGGGGAGGGGAGGAGAATGGTGCATGCGTGAGGGGAGAAGGATGGATGGAAGCGAGAGGGGAGGATGATGGCATGATGAGGAGGATGGTGACGGGAGGGGAGGATGATGGTGTGAGGAGGAGGATGGCGGCGGGAGGGGAGGAGGATGGTGGGACGGTGGATGGCGGTGAATGTTGTGGGGGATGCGAGGGGATGGAAGCAGTGTGCAAGGAGGAGGTAGCATATAGGGAGGGAGGGTGGAGGGAGCTGCCGAGGGGGGAAGGAGGCAGTATGGAGGGGACGCGAGGGGATGGATGGGGAGGAGGATGGTGGGAGGGTGGACGACGGGAGGGAGGGAGGACGCGATGGGTTGGAGGGAGGGAGCTGTGCAATGAGGGATGAGGTTGCATGGAGGGAAGGAGGGAGGGAGGGTAGAGGGAGCTGTGCAGAGAGGAGCTGCGTAGGGAGGGAGGAAACATTGAGTTGCGCACGGAGGGAGGAGGGGAGGAGGATGGCGGGAGGATGGGGAGGTTTGCGAATGGAGGACGGACGGAGGAGGAGGTGCAGGCGAATATGGAAGCTTTCATTAGATTTCAGTCTATTAAATATTCCAATTAGATCACCTGCTCTTTGCTACTTTGATCGTCGATCCACTTCTTTTTGCCGCTTTTCTTTGCCTCTTGTTTTATAATTTTTTTAATTTGTTTTTTGTTTATATAGGATTTGATTTCAACCGTCCTTTTCAATCGAAAATATAAGTCCTTTTTTAATGGCCGACAAAATATTAATTAGTTTTTACTTTTTATGTTTTATTAGATGTAATGCTACATACACGTTACAATATCTTCCTAATATTATCACTTTTTATGTTTTATTAGATGTAACGCTACACATACACGTTACAAGATCTCCCTCATATGGGAAAATTATTGGGACACATTGTCTCCAAAAAATGGAGTTAAAATAGATCCTAAAAGAGTAGCTGCCATAAAATTATTAGAACTCCCCATAAACAAGAAATAAGTTCAATCCTTTATTGGAAAGATAAATTTTCTTAGGAGGTTCATCGCAAATTTTGTAGAAATGATGAAAACAGTAATGGACATGCTGAAGAAATACGTTGAGATTAAGTGGACCATTGATGCCAGAAACTCCTATAAGCAAATCAAGACTACTTTAGGGGAAGAACCAGTTTTGATTAGTCCTAGTTATACCAAAGAATTCCTCATATTTTAATTTTCCTCTGAGGCCAGCATTGTTGATGTCCTCTTGCATAAGAATGATACATGACAAGAACAACATATTTCCTTTTTCAGCAGATCATTGAGAGACAATGAGTTGAAATATAGTACTATGGAAAACCTAGCTTACACCTTGGTAAAGGCTCTGAAGTCATTTAGAAGTTACATATTGTATTCCAAGATCATTGCTTGTACATACTAGGGAGTACCATCAAGGATATTATCAGAAAAACCAGATAGTGAAGGAAAAAGAGGAAAGTGGATTTCCAAAATCCAAGAGTATGATAAGGAAATTAAACCTACCAAGCTTGTAAAGGGTCAAGGACTAGACAAAATTATGGTTGAATCGATCTATCAAGATTTGGAGATAAATTTCATAGACCAACTGCCCAACCAGGAAGAAGAAGGTACTCAACAAAATCTCCCTCTTAATATTTCTGAAAATTTTACTTGTTCTGAATGGTATAAATATATTGTCTATTATCTTCAACAGTTAACTTGTCCCCCTATTGGAGCCTAGGCCGCAGCTATAGTAAAGCTGCAAATTTTGAGGAAAAAGCACAAGTGTTGAAGGGAAAGTGCTAATTTTGAGTAAAAGCACCAATTTTGGGCAAAAGTGAACAAGTGTGCAGTATGGTGCAAGATGGACGAGCTCAACGCAGATTACGGGCCGGAAATCGCGGAGCTCGCGTGCACACATCAAAGGAGAATGAATGTGGCCGAGTAGAAAGCTCAGCTACCATAATAAATGAAGCGATGGAAGAGAGGGCTCAGCTACCCTCATTAAGGCTAAGTACAGAAGTTATGGTTGCTCTGACCAAGGAAGAGAAACGGACCAAAGCATTGAAGGCGAAGGACAAAGAGCAATGAATGATGAAGCGGCGCCCATACCCGCAATCTACGTGGAAATTACGGAGCCTGCAGGAAGCGGCGACGTGACAGCAAGCGACGCCTACAGTAAACCTAGACATGTCCGCGGTTAGGGTTTTTGGGGAATATTGCTGAGAAAGGCCCATAGTTTTGTAAAGGTGCGACCGTCAAGGCCACCTATATATATGTGTAATTGTAAAGGTTAGACATTAGCCATTAGATGTTTTAGACGATAGAGAGATATTAGATGTTAGATAAGTTGGAGAGGTGATAGCTGTAGATCTAGTCACTAAGTTGCAGACAGTCTCAGTCGAAGTATGAGTCTTTGTAATCTTTGTAGAAGAAGAGAATAGATCTAAGAGAAGGGCTCCCAGCTGTGTGCGTGGAGTTTCTTGGAAAGATCTAAGGCTGCAGCTGTGTGCGCAGCAGGACTGTGTAATTCCCATTTTGAGATAATATAAGATAACAGTTCCAATGAATGTGATTTCCCCGTGGAGGCGAACTACATAATTCTCGTTGTGATGATGCTATGTGTGTGAATGCATTTTTTGGTTTACTATCTGTGTTTACATGAATGTTTCGTTGTCTTTATGAATGAGTATATAAAGCAAGTCCTTGAAGCTCCCTTGGAAGGCATTTTCGTGCACTATCGAAGGAGTCGATAAGAGCACTATCGCCGTAGCGCCAAGGAATGCATTACTGCACTGGGCGCACAAGCAGAGATGATACACAGTGTATCGGATGGAGTGGGTAATTGCCTCGTGCGCAGGAGCGGAGATACCGCGCAGCTAGGCTGGTAAGCGAGAATTTCAGCGCTGTTGCACTGAGAGATCTGCGGAAGAGTAAGACGTCCCGCCTTGAGGAATCCTTTCGGAAGAGAGAGGGAGAAGATTGCAGTCTCCACGTCGCCTAGGTTAAGGAAGCCTGACTCCTTAGCCCCCCCATAGCCACTTCGGGTGAGACTTTGGGCTGCTGCGTAGCTCGTTTCCGAGAGGGCTAGTACGCTAAGGGGTGTTTGTTGCTGTGCCTCATTAAAACCCGGGTCTATCCAAAAAGCAGCCAACAAATGGTTCTGTTTCCTTGAGACTTGTTATTCCAGCAACGTGCGAGATTGATGCGAAACCCAGATAAAGAGGAAGCCAACAAATGGTTCCGTCGCCGTGCGACTTGTTGCCTCGCGACTGCTTAAGCCAACAAATGGTTTCGTTGTCGGCTTTAACCCTATTATTTTGAGGGCAATGTGCTACTGGAATCCTACAGCTAAAGAAATTCAAGACTGGTTTGATTCAAAGGCTAGAGAGTTCGCTGAACGAGAAAATAGAAGCTCTAGGCTTCAGACAGAAGACTGGTTGCAGAAGTATATTTATACTGACCTTCACGAAATTTTCTTTGTCACATTTGCGCTTGAGTTGCATGCGTGGGTAGCCAAGCTAGCAAATACTAGACCCACTATGCATGTTGATCAACCCGTCGCTTGGACGCCTGAGCTAGTTAGCATTTTGAAGCGGGTAGATAATTCTGTGTCCCGCGCAGTAGACTTTTGGTTGAACAGTCTGCTGAAAGGCTTCATCACCGAGTTTGCAATAGATACAAGAAAGAGTTTCAGTGAAGCTGAGAGGAGCTTCTTCAAAGCACACAGGGGTAAGTTCTTAAATTCTCTAAACTTATGGATTAAAATGCTCTTATATGAAAAAATAAAACTATGCATAGCTTCCGATGAATAGCATAGACAAGTAATGTCCGCAGATTCTGATAGTGATCCTGAACTTATTGGTTGCACTCGTAGTGGAAAACAGTATAAAGTAGGCCTTGACCAACATTCGTTTGAGTCTAGCCCAGAATATAGTCAAGCTCCTAGAGCGAGCCATATAGAGAGACAAGGGAGTGCTCATATTCCTTATCACCCTTTTACACCGCAAAATCCAGACGGGGCTCAGCATAACCCTGCAGTAACACCTTCTAGTAGCCCGCACGGTACTTCTAGTACCTCAGTTCCACCTTTGTTTAACCATCCCGGAGGCAGTGCCACAGTACCTCCACATCAGCCTACCGTAAGAAGGATGGGTGATGACATGAAGCTACCAACCTTTAGAGGAATAGGGCTAGAAGACCCTGAGCAACACTGGTTCCTATGTGAATCCATTTGGACGATTAAGCAAATTAATGATGATGCTGTTAAGTTGGTTCAGTTAGCAACCACACTAAGAGAAAGAGCCTTAACTTGGTTCATGAAATACTCAGCAGCACAGAATAGGACGCCTGCTGATGTAAGAAATGCTATGATTAGAGAATTCAAGAAACCTAAATCAGAATCACAGTGTATAACAGAACTCAAAGACATAAAACAGTTACCCACAGAGTCAGTATGGGACTTTGACCAGAAATTCAAAGCCTTGATAGATCAAGTAAGCTTTGAGTTTGCACCGCAGCAGCACAAGGAATGGTTCATTGCTGCGCTGCTTCCTCATATTAGACTTCCTCTTATGCAACATAATCTTACTACTCAGGAACAAGCTCTAGATATGGCTATGAAACTAGAAGCTTCACCAATTGCTGGAACAAGCAACGATGTTGCGCAGTTGCAGAACCAATTAGCAAACCTAACCTTGCAAGTCCACGATATTAAGAAAGGAAAGGATGTTAAAGAAGAAATTTGGTGTACAAAATGTAAAGTGCAAGGTCATTCAAAGGACCATTGTCTCGTTTTCATAGAGTATATTGCAACTGGAGCACCTAACCCTTTACCACAGGCCCAGGGGCCTTGGTGTGAAATATGTCGAACTAGAGGTCACAGACCACAAGAATGTCACTTGTTACAAAAATACGTACAAACTCCAAAAAATCTATATTGCAATTTCTGTAAATCAGTAGGTCATGATGAGAACAATTGCAGAGCATATGACCTTATGATGGAAAGGAAACATGATGTTTATAGAGTACAGTCAGAGGCACAAGGACCCACAGCAGGTCCGCAGTATGACCAAGCTCGCGAAGGCCGAGGAGGAAATTATAGGGGCCGTGGACGCACAGCAGGATTTGCTCATGGAAGAGGACAGATCACTTGTTATAATTGCGGAGCTCAAGGCCATTATGCAAGGGATTGCCAAAATCCTACAACTATCTACAGATACTGTAAATCTTATGATCATGTCATTGAAGAATGCCTTCAGTTGATGGCTAAGATGCAAGCAAAGACGCCACAGGTTAATCAGAATATTCAGTTGATTGGAGCAAAAAAAAGAGAACCAGATCTTACAGTTAATATAGTGACGCACAGTGGAGCAACTACTGGTACGCCAGAGTTGGGAACTGGAAAGCAAGCGACACAATGGGTGAGCCGCGCTAATATTAAACCAGCCCCACTCGACCTGCAGAAGCAAAAAGAAGCATTCAAGCAAGCTCAAGAGTATTTCTCAGACCCGCGAGCTTCAAGTTCTGTTGCAATTCCGGATAATGATATCAGATTGCAAGTGCTAAGACAAGACAACCTGGTGCAAGAACAGGCCACCACATCTGGAAGGCTTGATGATGAGGAGGATGCACTAGGAAGTGTCCATGCTTTCCTGAGAAACTGCTTAAAGTTGTTGCGCAATGAAAAAGCAACTATGGAACTTCAACACCTATTGGATAAGTGTCAACAATCTGCGTCGATGAATACACCGCATCGTGCTGTTCACCAGATTGGGAGTCATACTAGAACTGGAAAAGAAATGAGGCTCACAGCATAGATTGGAGCATTTGAAATAGACGAAGTCATTTTAGATTTAGGCTCAGAAGTCAATGTTCTCACCATGCAGACATGGGAATAGATGGGTAGCCCTCAGCTTACAAGATCTCCTATCCAGTTAAGACTTGCAAATCAGCAACGAGTTTCTCCATTGGGCAGATTACCCAATGTACCTATTGATATTGAAGGAGTAAGAAGTTCTGCAGACTTTGAAGTAATCAAAATTCTGGATGATAGTAGACCTTACCCAACACTTTTAGGCATAGACTGGGCATTTGATAATTTGGCTGTCATTAATTTGAAGAAAAGACAGATGACCTTTGAGGATGAGAAGATCAGGGTCATCGCACCACTTGATCCACTTCAAGGACCACGGTATATTGAACCCATTCGGGCAGAAGAAGAAGTGTGCCACATGGAAAGTTTGTATCAAATGACTGCTAGTCATAGTGACTATGTCAATCCCACAGCGGACGGACATATCAGTTGGCGATGCGATAGCTCGTGCACATTAGATTTAGAAGCAGGACTGGAAAACTGGTAGAATCGCTTACATGAGGTTTCTGCAAGGCATTGCGCCATGATGACTAAATCCATTCGATGGATTGGCACAGAATTGAACAACACTCCAATTTTTGATGGTTTAACTAAAGTAAGTGAATTCATACATACCTATGAACAACAAATCCCAGAAGAACAGCGCATATAAGCATTGGATGTAGCACTGCGCGCTACACCCGCAAGATGGTGGGGTGCGCATAAAGAGAATATTCACACATGGCAAGACTGTTGCAGATTGATACTGTGCAGATTTCAGCAAACTACAGCAGGAGTTTTGCACAAATATGATGGACAGAGTGACCCCAGGTCACACATTGAAGCATGTATTCAGCAATGGTCACATATTCCAGAGGATGAGTGGGTTCACCTATTCATCCACACGTTGGATACAGTTCCAAGGAACCGGTACACTGAAACAGAATTGCGCAGAGGCACTATCACTTGGCCTCTTATGATGGAAAGTTTTCAACTTACCTTCAGCTTTGAGTCAAAACATCCGAGCATTGATCAGGCTTTAAAGTGTATTAGAAAGAAGGTATTTGAACCATGTCCTGTACCAGAATATTCTCAACCAGATTGGGCTGTCCAGATGGAACATGCCCTGGAATGCTATAATTTCACCACTGGTGAAGAGGAAGATGATCCTCGCAACATCAATATTCCAGAATCAGAAGGGACGCGCAAGGTCCAAGGTCCTCAGCTTGATATCCATGCCATTACAGAACACATCAAGCTCAAGAAGATTAACATTGGTATAGAAGCCGAACCCAAGTTTGCTTCTATAGTAGATTATTGGGATGATGAAACTGTTGGCCATGTTTCAGATTTATTACGTGACTACCAGGATATCTTTCCTACCAAGTTCACATAAATGAAAGGCATATTAGGAGATTTAGGAGTTATGCGCATACCTTTGAAAACAGACGCCAAGCCAGTAAAATAGCGCCCGTACAGGTCGAACCCGTGATATAAAGAAAAGGTTAGAGAAGAAATTGATAAGATGCTCGCAGCAAGTATTATTGAGCCAGTAGAGGAAAGCAATTGGATTAGTCCTATGGTGGTACAAGACAAAAAGGCAAAAGGTGAAATAAGAATCTGCGTGGACTTGCGCAAGCTGAACGACGCATCAGCGCATGATCCATTTCCTACTCCATTTACAGACGAAGTGCTTGATAATGTTGGAGGACAAGAGGCTTACTCCTTCACTGATGGCTTTTCAGGATACCATCAGATCAGAATCCATCCAGAAGACCGCCATAAGACCACTTTTGCGACTGAATGGGGCTCATTCCAGTATACGGTAATGCCCTTTGGTCTTAAAAATGCTCCTGCTATCTTCTCTAGAGTCATTGTTGTTTTTAAAGAATTCATTCATAAGTTTCTAGAAGTCTATTTTGATGACTGGACTGTGTTTGGGTTACTAAAAAACCATATAGGGAATCTGTGGATGATGTTAGAAAAATGTAGACAGTATCAGATTTCCATTAACTTGAAAAAATGTATCTTCTGTGCTCCTTTTGGTATTCTCTTGGGTCATATTGTATGCAAACAAGGACTCCTGATGGATCCTGTGAAGGTTGCCATCATTGCTAACTTACCTGCGCCCAACTCAGTTAAACAATTACGCACTACATTGGGACATACAGGATACTACAGGAAATTTATCAAGGGTTATGCAAAGATAACTGCGCCTATGGAAAGATTGCTAAAAAAGGATTCGAAATTCCAATGGACAGAACAATGCCAACAGAGCTTGGATACATTGAAAGAAAAGATGATCACTGCACCTATTCTAGTTTTCCCAGACTGGAGAAAATCCTTTCATGTTCATGTAGATGCTTCTTCCATAGCATTGGGGGTTGTGCTGACACAACCGGGAGAAGGAGGTATTGATCACCCCATTGCTTACTCTAGCAGAAAGCTGTCTACAGCTGAGAAGAACTACACCACTACAGAAAGAGAAGGACTAGCTATGGTGTATGCCTTAAAGAAGTTCAGACACTACCTATTGGGCGCACATTTTAAAATGTATACTGACCATTCTGCTTTGAAATACTTGGTCAATAAGCCAGTGTTAGGGGGAAGAATTTGCAGATGGCTACTGCTCTTCCAGGAGTATGATTTTGAGGTTATTGTGAAGCCAGGGAGATTGAATGCAGGACCTGACCATTTATCTAGGATAGAGTCAGGGGAGGAACCTACAAATCTGGAGGACAATCTTCCCGATGCGCAGCTGTTTTCTGTTCAAGCAGCCGATGAGTATTATTCCGATATTCTTGAGTTTCTCACTACCGAGCAAGCGCCAGTTGAGTTTTCAATCCAGCAGAAGAAGCAACTTGTTTTCAAAGCCGCAGACTTCACTTTGATAGCCGGCCAGCTCTATAAGCCGGGCCCCGATGAAGTCTTGCGCAGATGTATCCTACCGCATGAGAAGAACGCCATAATCGCAGAAGCACACTCAGGGACCGCAGGAGGCCATTTCGCAGGAAAGTCGACTGTGTAGAAGATCTTAGCCGCAGGTCTTTGGTGGCCAACATTCCACAAGGATACTAAGGAATTCTGCAAATGTTGCGATGTGTGCCAGCGAACAGGAAAACCTTCAAGAAGAGATGAAATGCCACTAAGATCCCAGATAACACTGCGTGCTTTTGATAAGTGGGCCATTGATTTTATGGGACCTATCAACCCACCAGGAAAGAGAATCGGCGCAAGATACATCATCACAGCTACTGAATACCTCACCAGATGGGTTGAGGCGAAGCCAGTTAAGAACTGCGACGCTACCACTACCGCGCAGTTCATTTTTGAGAACATTGTCACTAGATTTGGATGTCCACTGATTCTAATGAGTGATCAGGGCACACATTTCCTGAATGAAACTATAGAGGCCCTTACCGAGGAATTCCACATTAGTCACCATAAGAGTACACCCTACCACCCTCAAGCTAATGGTACGGTGGAGGCATTCAATAAGATTCTCGAGAATTCCCTGACGAAGATATGTAATCAACAAAGAGATGATTGGGACCTTAGAGTCACAGCTGTGTTATGGGCTTACAGAACCACATGCAAGAAACTAACAGGTCACACACCTTTCAGCTTGGTGTATGGACAAGAAGCAGTTATGCCCATGGAATACATTATTCCCAGCTTCAGAATTGCGCAAATTACAGAAATGGCAGATACTGATACTATGAGTGAAAGAATATCACAATTGCTTTCCTTAGAAGAAGACAGACTTTTAGCCGGATTCCATCAACAAGTACAGAAGGCAAGACAAAAAGCTTGGCATGACATGCATATTAAGAATAAAGTCTTTCAAGAACGAGACTTGGTACTCCTCTATGATAGTAAATTCATCAAGTTTCCAGGCAAGTTTCGTGTACATTGGTTAGGCCCTTTTTAGGTGATAAAGATAATAGAAGGAGGAGCAGTTCAGCTTGCGAAGCTTAATGGAGAATTGCTGCCCACAATGATCAACGGGAGTCGGCTCAAGCTTTATCGCGACGGCCACTCCACCCTGTCGACTTAATTGGATGCTAAAGTACCACAGATGTCCAGTGTAGTTGAAAGAGGCATCGCATTATTACAGTCTACACAGAAGTCGCGAGACCCTCTCAGTCTCTGGCTTCTCGCGCAGTTGCGTGAAACATCCGCGCATGTCAATAAAGTCTGTTTTGAGGGATCCTATTTGCGCTCTTGCGAAGTTTTTCCCGGGTTGTCAAACTGTCGCTCTTGCAGAGTTCCCTGTGTCAATTTGCCGCTTGAGGAGTTCTCGTTGTGGACCCCTCTATATGCACAATTACCTATGCTGAAATGACCCGCCAAAAATTTGAATTACTATAGTCCTATAACCGCGTCTGAATATTAATGAAGGATAAGCTCGCTAATTAATTGTATCTGCTCTGACAGATTCGGCTTGATCTCCCTAAGATTTGCATTTAAGAAAGGAGCCGAAAGCCTTAGCTCATCTCCCGAAACACAGTCAGAGCCAGCCCATCGCAATTAATGCACCACAGAGGCGCGGGGGTAGGGGGGTTTTCAACTCATGCATAGGCACCTACGGCTATTAGCCCCACTTGTCCGCATTTACTATCGCCTTTAGCTATAAATACCCCGCACTCGTATATCTTCGGGTTACTTTTCTCAAGTTGCATAGTGTCTTGTTTGAGAATCTAATTTATTGTTTTCAAAGTCGTGTCGTGCAAACTGCTCCCTTTGCTTTCAGCGTTCATATCCTACATTTTTTCGCCATTTGTTTGTTCAAGTGTTTGTTGTGTATACCGGTTCACGACGGAGAACTTGTCAACTGAATAAATTATTCGTCAATTTAAGCGCAGAGGCTTAGATTTTGGCATGACTACCCCGGTGATGACCTCGGCTTACACGCACCTTGGTTGGACTGATCCCAGACAATCTCAGGGCACAAGGGCATCTCAGTCGCAGCAGCCGGACGAACCCGTTCCAGATCCCTTGGCCACTATGGTTAATTACATTCCTCCGCGTCCAGATGATGCACCCGAGGTGCATATTCCAAAGAATGCCAAGTATCTGATTCCGCTGCCACCAATGGCGGAAGTCGTGCGACAAGAAGGGTCCCTGCTTGGACACCTTCCACTGGTTAAGTTTTCCGATTTCAACTTGGGTGACTACAGAACATATCCTCAGTTCGCACCAGATCGCTATCTGACGGTAGTCCATAATCCCACTAGAAAGGTTGATGAATTCATCCCGAAGGAATTTGCAGCAAATTTGGAGAAACCTGGACTGTTGAACCTGTTGAAGCTACCGCACTTCGGGCGTAGAAATGAAGTCAATGCAGTTGTTAAGGCACTGCTATCCTGCGTTCATGGTGGTTACCTTTGGCTGGGGAGGCCAATCGATTTGAATGTCGACTTGATTCATCGTATTACCGTCCTATCTAAGGTTGGTAAGGACCCCAATATTCATTTTGTTGGTAAAGATAAGGACAGAAAATTGGCTGCACAGTTGGTGCAGAAATACAAATTGACAAGAGGAGGTCGGGCTTATGACCTCACTATAGTTGAGGATGAAGCACTTAGATTTACAGGTAGTATGCTTGTAGGCAGACTTCTCACAAAGTGCAAACCTAAAGAAGTCACTAGAGCTGTCGTGGAGCTCGCAATCGCAGCTGCGGAGGGAGAGCAGTATAACTGGTCTCTCTTCCTTGTCAATTCTTTCTTGGAAGACTGCTGGAATGTTCAGGACACCGCTGGTCAGTTGTTCCATTTTTCTTGTCTTTTAATTTTATGGGCCTTTGTCGGGTGGAAGGAGCCCCCCAACACTCAGTTCCTTCCGCGCCGCGCAGGAGAGGTTGCAGGAATGCGCTATGTCAACCTCTGGGATTCTAGCAATCCCGCGAAGCGCAAGATGAACCGCGCCGTATTCTGTGAATATTACCATCTCCTCAAAGATACCATTCAGGAAATGCCGAGGCTGAGTGAGGAGACAGCACAAATATATGGAACCAAGTTGGTCTTCTCTGCCAACTTGCACGAAATTTACCTCCGCCCTTGTGGCATTCAAGAAGAATGGGCCTTAGGCCTCTACAGGATGACTATTGAAGATGTTGAAGAAACTATAAAGTCTTGGTCGGATGAATGGAGGGAGGTCGCCGAAGTCGCATCCGCGATGCCACCCCCTGCTGCGCAAGAGAAAGATAAGGGTAAGGAAGCACCTGAGCAAAGAAGTGATGAAGGTTCACCAGAACCAGCGGCCAAGAAGCAGAAGGTGTCACATCCCTCTGAGACCATTGCCTCGGGGATCGACCAGTACTTGAAGGAGCAATTTCGCGAGCTGCGGACCTCGCACGCTCAGATCAGAAGTGCTTTGGACCTGCAGTTCGTCGAGTTAAAAGGTCTCGCAGGAAGAGTTGCGCAGACCCATGCGCCAGCATCCAGTTCGTAGGCGCCGCAGGCATCTACAAGTAACGAACGAGTTGAAGTACTTGCAGAGAGGCATACTATCGTGCACATCCCGCCTACAAGCATGACACTTCCGGACCCTTTGGCCGCACTGCAGGTAAGCGCAGTTGGCCCCGTTGAAATAAATTTGTCTTTGATTCCCATAGAAACTCTGCAGTTAGTGCAAGGGAAAGTCACTGTTGAGCTGAGAGCTAGAGAGCTCTCCACATTCCATGCAAACCAAAGACTGCAATCGCAGGAAATAGAGCTGAAGGCAGGCTATAAGAACATCTCTGAGAAGCTCGCACTTTATGAGGCACAAGACACTGGGATAAGAAACATAGTTGATGAAATTGCCCAAGAGGTGCCGGCTTGCCAGATTCAACCAGACCTTCCTCTGGTTGAGAAAGTCCAAATTATTGGTGGAAGGGTGAAATCCCTAGTGCAGGAAATAGTTGCTACGGCTGAAGACCATAGAACGCAGATCACCGAGTTGGAAGCTTGTGTTGCAGCGCATCCTACAGATGATAGGCAGGAACAATTTGAAGCACTGTGCAGAGCTTCCACACAAATGAAGTCCAGAGAAGATGAAGTCGAGAACATGATGACGCAAGCTATGGAAGCTTGGATTGAGCTTGAGAAGCTCCCTTTCAAAGTCGGCCTTTTGGAACAAGTACAAGCAGCAGAACAGTCCCTAACTGTTCTGAGTGAAGAAGCTAAGGCCTTAGAAGGCTTAGCAAAAATGAGGAAAATGAGCGAAGTGCGCAGAATACAACAACAACTGCACAAGCTCAGAAATGAAGATGCTAATCTCACCAACAACATTCAGCCATTTATGGATGAGTATGCTGAACATGCTGCCCAAGACGAGGAAAAGATCAAAGAATTTGTTGAATCTCAACAGTTGGTTGATGGCATAACTGAAGAAGAAGCCACTGCAGAAACGGTGCAGACAGCTGCGGAGTGCGTCAATGAAATGGACTCCGCTATTGCACAGTGGAAACAAGCATTTGCTGCGACCCAAGCAAAGGCAGATGCGCAACTAAAGCGACCACACGCTAGTGCGAGTGGCTCGGGGACGAGTCACAAGTAAGTGTTAGGGGCCTGTTGGAGCCTAGGCCGCAGCTATAGTAAAGCTGCAAATTTTGAGGAAAAAGCATAAGTGTTGAAGGGAAAGTGCTAATTTTGAGTAAAAGCACCAATTTTGGGCAGAAGTGAACAAGTGCGCAGTACGGTGCCAGATGGACGAGCTCAGCGCAGATTAAGGGCCGAAAATCGCGGAGCTCGCGCGCACACGTCAAAGAAAAATGAATGTGGCCAAGTAGAAAGCTCAGCTACCATAATAAATGAAGCGACGGAAGAGAGGGCTTAGCTACCCTCATTAAGGCTAAGTACAGAAGTTATGGTTGCTCTTACCAAGGAAGAGCAACAGACCAAAGCATTGAAGGCGAAGGACAAAGAGCAGTGAATGATGAAGCGGCGCCCATACCCGCAATCTACGCCGGAAATCGCGGAGCCTGCAGGAAGCGATGACGTGAAAGCAAGCGGCGCCTACAGTACACCTAGCCATGTCCGCAGTTAGGGTTTTTGGGGAATACTGCTGGGAAAGGCCCACATTTTTGTAAAGGTGCGACCGTCAAGGCCACCTATATATATGTGTAATTGTAAAGGTTAGATGTTAGACGTTAGATGTTAGCCATTAGATGTTTTAGACGATAGAGAGATATTAGATGTTAGATAAGTTGGAGAGGTGATAGCTGTAGAGCTAGTCACTGAGTTGCAGACAGTCTCAGTCGAAGTCTGAGTCTTTGTAATCTCTGTAGAAGAAGAGAATAGATCTAAGAGAAGGGCTCCCAGCTATGTGCGTGGAGTTTCCTGGAAATATCTAAGGCTGCAGCTGTGTGCGCAGCAGGACTGTGTAATTCCCATTTTGAGATAATATAAGATAACAGTTCCAATGAATGTGATTTCCCCGTGGAGGCGAACTACATAATTCTCGTTGTGATGATGCTGTGTGTGTGAATGCATGTTTTGGTTTACTATCTGTGTTTACATGAATGTTTCGTTGTCTTTATGAATGAGTATATAAAGCAAGTCCTTGAAGCTCCCTTGGAAGGCATTTTCACGAACTATCGAAGGAGTCGATAAGAGCACTATCGCTGTAGCGCCAAGGAATGCGTTACTTTGTTGGGCGCGCAAGTAGAGATGATACACAGTGTATCGGACGGAGTGGGTAATTGCCTCGGGCGTAGGAGCGGAGATACCGCGCAGCTAGGCTGGTAAGCGAGAATTTCAGCGTTGTTGCACTGAGAGATCTGCGGAAGAGTAAGACGTCCCGCTTTGGTCCTTTTGGAAGAGAGAGGGAGAAGATTGCAGTCTCTGCATCGCCTAGGTTAAGGAAGCCTGATTCCTTAGCCCCCCCATAGCCACTTCGGGTGAGACTTCAGGCTGCTACGCAGCTTGTTGCCGAGAGGGCCAGTGCGCCAAGGGGTGTTTGTTGCTGCGCCTCATTAAAACCCGGGTCTGTCCAAAAAGCAGCCAACACCCCCTAATCTCGACAAATCTAAAACGAGGTCTCTTAGACTTAAAGTTGTAAAGTATTGCATTCTAGATGGATACTTGTTTTGGAAATATCCTCTTGAACTTCTACTGATTTGTGTAATAGAAGAGGAAACTGAAGGTATAATAGTAGAATTTCATAAAGGTGTATGTGGAGGAAATCATGCATGGAGAGCCATCGCTTATAAATTCCTCCGATTCGGTTACCATTGGAAAACTTTGTTTTTTTATGCTAACAAAATTGTTAGAACCTGTACCAAATGTCAAATGTTTGCAGGAAAGCAGAAGCTCAAACCGCTACCTCTCAAACCAATCAAAGTTGAAACAAATTTCCAACAGTGGGGCCTAGATTTTATTGAAGACATAAATCCACAATCTAGTAGTCAACACAAGTGGATTTTTACTGCGACTAACTATTTCACAAAATGGGTAGAAGCAATACCAACAAGAAATACTAATGATATTGTGATCAATAAATTTCTAGAAGAGAATTTTCTAGGAAGATTTGGCTGCCCTAGAAGGATAATTACAGATAATGTCCAATCTTTTAAATCGGTCGAAGTGGATGAGTAGAAGGCCTGGTGAAAGTAAGTACTATTTATTGATTCTCCTTTAGGAGATATACATGCATGAAGATCATTGAGACATAAAAAAAAATTAATTTTTGAGGGGTTACACTTTCTAATAGAAAAATGTCTCATTTCTTAACTTATCTCTTCTTTTGTATCCAGAGGTTCTACTTTTAGTTATTTTCTTTAGGTTTAATGTGAGTGAGACACCTCACATCACCTGTTAGGGTTTGAGAGAAATTAATTATATTATTTTATATTATTAAAATACAATGTATAGTTTTCAGATTTGTTTTCCTAAGTCATCTTAATCCCTTAATAAGACTATGGCCTCTCATACCTTTTGTCTTTTTTACTATGTGTAAGATAATTAAAAGTAGACATATTGTTTTCTTCGAAGGTTGTTCGTATTGTGCTAGATATACTATCATTGTCCATCCCTACCCAAGAGTAGATAGTGCTCTCATGGGTTAGTATTCAAAATGACTTCCCGTTAGCTATTGAATATGACATCTACCAAACAGAACCATTACACTATATCAAATACCAAATCATTTGCTATAGGATACATAACCATTACACTATCAAATACCAAATCATTTGTAATAGGATACATGTCTTTGTAATCCTTTTCTAAATCATGACTCATGCATATCAAATTCTCTACCTCTTGTAAAAAACTAATGTGTAAGATAAAAATAAGAAAGTTCTATGGATTTGGCCTCAATACATGTTTTAAAAGGGCATTAAAATGGGTTCAGAAAATACAAAAATTAAATAACATTTTAAAGAAATGGAACTGAGAAAATTCAAGTTATACATAATTTTTAGTAAAGCACACATACCTTTCTCCAACCACCATGTATTGCTTAAAACTAATAAACTAATTCTTGTGGATGCAATCAACTCAATTAAAATGGTAAAATGTATGCCATATTTAGAGGTTTCATTAAGAAGAGCAAGTGGAGCTTGTGCATCATCACCCTAGCCTTTCACTTATTGTGTTCTTAAAAAAATAAATTTCATACTGTATATGAAATGCGTGTGTGGAAAAAAATCCATTGTTAATATTGGATTTAGTAACCATTTAATCATAACTATATGTAGGACTTCTTGTTTTGAAATATATCTAGTTATATTTTGAGGGTTTCCTCAAAGTTCAAATGAGGAAAGGAATTGGAATACACATCTTTGAGATTCATCTTCACTCTTTACATTATTTCCATAGTGTTCTTCTTCATTTTTTTGTTTTCTTTCATCAATATCCGTAGATGACATTCTTAAAGGGCTCACATTTTCATTTCACTTTGTGGTTCATATATAGCATCCTCAAATGTTGAGAGTTACATCTCATCTTAAAATGTGTATTCCTTGGAACTCACTTATTCAAGTATTTTGGACCTATTTTGGGAACTGCATGCAAGGAAGTAGACCATGGGCACCAGCAAGCTAAAGGACCAACGTGCAAAATTTATCTTCACTATAAAGCCTTATCTAATCTTCATTAAAATTTGGCATAAAATCTTCATTCATGTTTAACCTACCAAGTTCTTTGTGATTACAATTGCTTGAAACTAAGTTTGCGATACTTCTGGTTGGTAGTTATTTCCTTATTTTCATTCAAAGGAAGATTAATAAATGTACTTCCACATAACACAAAAACAACTTAAATCTATAACATTAAAGATTTTTATATTTTCACAAATATTAAATAAAATGAAATAAATAACCCATTTCAAATTACCCCATTTCTTATGTGATATTAGCCATATTGTCATGCCCCATTTCTTATGTGATATTAGCCATATTGTCATGCATTTCAAAGACAAGGAGGATACTAACCAAGATGCATAAGAGACAAGAAGAATGAAATACGAGAAATATTTAAGAATTGCATTTCAAAGACGAGGATACTAATCGAGATGCTTATGAGAGAAGAAGAATGAAATATGAGAAATATTTAAGAAAAAAACATAAGGATTGGTCAAAAATATAAATAGAGTGAAAATACATTAACAAACCGTGGTTGTGTTCTAAGTGGGACTCTCATTTATTGCATTTGCAATAGCGATATTCCAAATCATATCATACTATGTGGCCTCCAACAATGACTATGATGTCATCTACTATTATAAATTTCTTATCCTTGTACTTGGAGTAAAACCATATTTATCATAGTGCAAATTGGAGAAGAAAGCAACCTATTTTGGAGTTGAATTTTGAGAGATTTGGTAAGAAATTTTTTAAATTAAAAGATGATGCATTCTAGGTGCTTGGTGGTAGGAAATTAAGGCATAACACTTAATAAGATCACAAGTGTTACATATTTTGAAAATATCCATTATAGTACTGAAGCAAATGAGGTGTCCTCACATTTTGAAAATATCCATTATAGTACTGAAGCAAATGAGGTGTCACCATTTATTATGCTTTTGTTACATTCATCCATCTTTCATTCTACAAATTCAAGGCACTAATCTTGTGTATGGACTTCAATACTACCTATATAATTCACTTAGGACTATACATATAATGGATTAGGAATGATGAAGGATGTCATCTTTCATTCTACAAATTCAAAACACTAATATTGTGTATGGACTTCAGCACTACCTATGTAATTCACCTAAGGCTACTCATATAATGGATTAAGAAAGATGATGGATTTTTTATGTATTGTGTTACAAAACTCAACACATAACTCGAGTTTCAAATATTTACCACTTTACAAACAAACTCAATAGACGAAGAAAGGATTCAAGCCTAAGCAAAACCTCCCTTAAAAATAAAAAACACGGTGCTCATTAAGAGGCAAACAAATTTATTAATTCTATATATGTACCTATACTATAGTTATAATTAACTTTGAATCAAAGGACTAAAGTATAAATGAATGAATAACTAGACTAAAAGGTCTAGATTATAGGCTAATTAACTTTGAATTAAAGACCAAAGGATAAATGAATAAATAGATAAGCTAAAAACACCTAGTTTATAGGCTCATGGTTTTAAAAAAAAAACTTTTCTTAGTTCAAAATCAATTACTCAGAATATTTTTACACCCTAGTCTAAGATGCCTTAAACATTATGGGTTGAGATATGTACAAAAAAACCAAACCTTGAAGACAAAATAATACAGGAATTTTCGCTCTAAGATGCCTGAAACATCTTGGGTTGAGATATGTACAAAAACCCAAGCCTTGAAGACAAAATAATACAGAAATTTTCGCTCTAAGATGCATGAAACATCATGGGTTGAGATATGTACAAAATCCCAAGCTTGGAAGAAAAAAAGACAAAATAATACACGAATTTGGTTTTTCATAGAGATATTATTTCCATTTAAAAAAAATGCATAACATCAAAAGCACAGGAAAATACATAACATCAAGAGCACAACAATTGTACCACTTCACCACATTACTATACTACATAACATAGACCTTACCCAAGAGTCTTTTGAAATAGAAAATGCCATAATCAATCAATCAAACTTAAGCCTAAGCCTAGATTACCCATATTGCTGAACACTCTTGTCAACTGAATATTGAAAAATAAATATAAACAAAGCAATGCAACTGGATAACAACAATACAATAATACATCACTTCCTTTTACTCAAACTGAGCAAAATAAAAGGGACTATCCATCTCACAAACATTCTCCCATCGACAATACATCAAAATTACGAAATAGGATTACAACTAAATAAAAAAATTCGCCAAATCCATATAACACGTTAATAGTTTGTAGCATCTAATTCTAACATATCTCCAACAGACATAAAAAAAATTCAAACCTCAACAAAATTCAAAAGTATGTAATGGAGAGCATTAGATCTAAACTATTCTCCGTATTTACTTCCAAAACTAAATATGTTCTTTGATTTCTGTTCAACTATTTTGTTATTTCACTGATCATTGTTCTGGTCATTTTTTGCAACTTCTTCAACTTTGCCTGCAGGAGTATTCTATTTGTTACAATCAACCTCGCTGGGCTCTGCAATATCCTCACTATCATCATTTTCTGCCTTAACGCCTACTCCATCATCTTTAACCTCCAAAGAAGTTATTTCTTCTTTACCTCCTGCCTTTGCATCATCCTTGGACAACACCACCAGCTTAGAATTCTTTGGTTCATGCCCATCCACATTGGTACATTTCCTATTCTAATCACTATTAACCTCTAAAGGGGCTGCAGAATTTCCAAGTTTTTTCAGCTGGGTAGCATGTTTCTTACCAGAAAGATGTGAATCAAGTACAACCTGACTGTTAAACTCTTTGTTACATATCTTACATTCGAAGCTTAAAACTGGCAACTTTTGACGTTTTTGAGATGAGATGCTTCCTTCTTCGTTCATCTCCACCTGCTGTTTTCTTTTTCCAGAACTGTTGTCCATCTCTTGAACCTTGTCATGCTGCTCTATTTGAGGTTTCTGCTGAATTCCTAACAGCAACTGGTGCTTTTCGCTCAACCTATGCTCTCCATAAAGAGCTTCCATGGTTTTACAGTCAACCTCACAAAGAGAACACCATCCCAATAATTGTAGTGACTTCTTTCCATCTGTTGAGACGTCTTCTAGTTTTTTCAACATAGACTGGTGTTTCTTGCCATATGCATGACATTTGTGAAGAACTTCTTTGGTAACACAGTCAACATTACAAAGTGAGCACCACCCAGGTAGTTCTGGAATCTTTACAGCTCTTTGGTTATCTTTTGTCTTATTCCCTTCATCCTGCAATACCTGAAACACCATACTATAGATTGTTACATATCCCCACTAATTTGTTCTGTGTTATTAGAATTACATCTACATTGAATTTATGGGCAGTCTATTCGATATAATTAAAAAAATACTAATAACAATCTACTCTAAATTAAAATACCAAAAAAAATCTATAAAGAATATCAAACATGTCCATATACATACAAAATGAAAAAAATTCTTATAAGAAAGAAGATATATATACATGATTATATATATATATTACATGATTATATTCATATTTCAGCTGATAACTATTTTGACTTGGGATTTGTTAAATGTTTATATCAATTTATATTTCGATTTCTCTTTATCTTTTTTATCAAAATTTAAAAGGGAACAAATATATCTTATTTAGGCAGCGGATCACAAGCCTGCTAACGGTAGTTAGATGTCCATACTCTCAATTTCAAAGGAGCTATAATGGCAGCAGACCCCTGTGAATATTAAGAAGTAAATTGCTAAGGCCATAAGAAGTAAATTGCTAAGGCCAAGACTTGGATCAAATAGAACAGGACTACACACATGCTTAAAAAATTGAAGAGGAAATGCACCTTTGGATACAGACGTGGGCTCTTTTCATACAAAAGATATCAAATACTAAAAGACAGTAATCCTTTATTGGAAAATGAAAGCAATTGGATGAGACCTAGGATCAAATCAAGAAGATGGACGGGATCAAATCAAGAAGATGGACATGAAGCTAAATGTGCTGTGCTCCTCAAATCCACCAGACTTAGAATTTGATGCACCTGAACATAAACCTGCTAAGGGTCGGTAGGTGCCCAGATTTTCTGCAGTTTAATAAGTTTCCTTCAAGAGAAAACAATTAAACAATGTAAATTTTCTATTATGTTGAATATAATACCATCTATCTCACCTAAAAAGTATTAAAATTAAATTGATTGATAAAACACTAATAAATTTATATCTCAATTTCTTCTTCTTTCTAATCTATCCGAATAATTAAAAAAATTTGAATTCATAAAAATAAATATGCTTGATTTATTTTTATCACCATTATACAATCTGATAAAGCCGATACTTAGTTTACCAGTAGCAGTTGGCGTTCTAAGAGCGGGCATGGGTGTTGTTTTTGTTTAAAAAATATAGTAAAACATTAAACACAGCCAACAAAGAGTTTAGTTGCCTATCCTCGTATGTACATTCGAGTTAGCATATATAAAACGTACTAGTTTATATAGAAATCACCTCTTTTTCTGGACGAACATGTTTATGCTCTGAACGGGCTGGTACACTGGTACTGTCATCGTCGCGCTCTAAGAGTTTCCCATCTTTTTCCAGTGCTCGGGTGATCCTTTGTAGCTGTGCCTCCATGCGTGCAGTAGAGGAGGTTGTTTCATCATTGTTTCTTGCAGGTATCTGCTGCAAATTACTCCAAATTGTTCCAAAATGTTACAAGTGACTCTATATATAACAAAAACAAATAAATACAAATAGCTGTAATGTACTTCAAGAAGCCAAGCCTACAGATATTTTAAAATCAAGATTAATTCATAAAACTGTTGAGTTGAAAATTATTAATTTAATTTTAAAATCAAGATTAAGTCATAAAAATTATGGTTAATTTGGACTCAGGGTTCAATTTTCCTTAAGCTTGAGTTAGTTGAGAGGAAACACCCAAAATTTAACTAGTTGAGGGTGGGTGTGATCCAAGAGCAATTTCCAGGTGACTTAATACCCCTAGATAATGTTTTCTTAAACCAAAAGATGGCCCCAACTCTATCCATCAATGAATCTATTTCCTAGCAATCATAAGGAAGGTCACACCCTGCAAGTTGGCCAACAAGTCGGGAGAAGTCCAAAAGATATTGATTATAAACGACAGATGTTGGAAGAGATGATAAATCTGATCCAACTCAAGAAAAGTTTGCCCCCATAAGCAGATTTAATTCAAAGAGAATGGGAAGGCAAGCCGAATGGATAGTAACAGAAACTACCAACCACGCTAGTTAGTCATAAAGCAACAGAGAACGTGAAATCATAAAATCAAGATTTAGTCATAAAAATTTTGTTTGTGAAATCATAACATAACATTCGATACAACCATTTGACTGTATAATTTGTAAAGATGTACATAAAAACTACAGAATAATTATAAATAAGATCAATGGGAGAATACCATTCTATCAAGATTCAAAATGACTAGAGCAGAGGCCTAAGTTATTAAACAAATCCAAAAAAAAATTTAACTCATTACAATATGAAAAGAAAAAGGGATCGGATACAATAAGAACCTGTCGCTGTGATCGATGTTGATGAACTGCAGCACGAGAAGAAACTCGATCTCGATCGCTTGGAGCACGAGAAGAAACTCGATCTCGATCTCGATCTCTTGGAGCACGAGAAGAAACTCGATCTCGATCTCTTGGAGCAAGTTCCCATTGAAGGCCTCTCATTATTAGTTGTCTTCTCACCGCATCCTGCTGATCTCTGGGCTCTGTAATTGGATTCCAAAGGGACACTCCAATGTGTTCTCTGTGATACTCCCTCATGGATCTGCCCCCGGGCTCTCTAAACTGATAGGAAGACAGTATTGGCCTTTCCCCCATATCACCCAAATGTGTGCCTGACATGTGAGTGCCCATAGGCTCAAAGTGGTCTCGTGGAAGAGTTACAGATGGTAAAGAAGAAGTTGCAGGAGTATATGATGACAGTGATAAGTGGGTAGGAGCTCTATTTTCAGGTTCTAATATGAAGTAACTCTGGTTTGAAGGAAAACTAGATAAAGGTGGTCTCGAACATCCTCCTTCTGTTGTTGGAGCGCCAACATGACCATATCTGTTGTAGTCCATTTGGGATGGTTTGGACTGCTATTTGCTTGGCGAGGTTATTCAGGTTGCTCACATATGAAAGACTAACAAACACTCTATTTGCCTTACTGGATCTCTTATTCTTATATAGTAATCTTCTTTATCATATCACATAAGGAGAATAATAAAGTTAAAAAATAAAAAATAAAAATGGGTGGTTTGGTAAAATGATCAATTTAATAAGAATAAGTTAATAAGTGGACAAACTCAGATATCACATAACGAGAATAATAAAGTTAAAAAACAAAAAATAAAAATGGGTGGTTTGGTAAAATGATCAATTTAATATGAGTAAGTTAATAAGTGGACAAACTCATATATCACATAACTAGAATAATAAAGTTAAACCAACCTACATCCAAATCCTAGGCTCTATTTTTTACTCGACAAACACTTGACAAACTTTAAAGTCTCATATTTACTTTTTAGTTTGTATTAAAACTAAAAAGTAAAGTCTCTAATTTAAGTCTCATATTTACTTTTTACTTTGTATTATTCTTTTTTGTTTATGGCCGACATAATATTTACCACCTAATACTAAGCTCTAAAGTCTCTAGTTCTTTTTACTTTGTATTATTCTTTTTTGTTTATAGCCGACATAATATTTATTACTTTTTACTTTGTATTATTTTTTTTGTTTACTTTGTATACAAACTCGACAAACACGACCCACAATAAAAATAGGTGGTTTGGTAAAATGCTCAATTTAATATGAGTAAGTTAATAAGTGGACAAACTCATATTTTGTGGGAAAGTATAACTTATTTTGAAAACTTTATCCTTATAGATGAAAAAGTCCAAAATTTAAAATTTTTAGACAACTCCATTTCAAAAAGATCCACATCCTCTAAATTTTAATAATGTGAATCAAGTTTTATATGGTCTAGAAAAAAAAATGGTTATGCCCAAAAAAGTGGAGTTTGTCCACTTCTTAACTTCAATTTAAAGTATGATAGTTAAGATTAAATATTAGGGCCCGTCCACTCTCTTGATCACCTTGGGATTAGAGATCACCTTGGGATTAGAGATCCCCTTAGGGTTAGGCTTAGGCTTTCTTTCTCCACTCTCTTGATCACCTTGGGATTAGATCCCCTTAGGGTTAGGCTTGCTATGTAACACATGGTCCACTTCGTTTACCATTCATGAATCAAGGGTTTACCATCCATGAATCAAGGAAGTAGTGGCAAGGGTTTACCATCCATGAATCAAGGAAGTAGTGGCAAGGTCCATGAATCACTCAAAAGTACTAGGGTTTTCCATTAAAAAAAAGAGTTATTGGGAATGATGAATTTTGACTATACCATGTTCCTTAAATAATGAGTGCTTTGATAGAATTATTAATTTAATAGGAGTAAGTTAATAAGTGGACAAACTCTTATTTTACAAGAAAGTATAATTCATTTTGAGTGCTTTGGTGGAATTACTAATTTGATAGGAATAAGTTAATAAGTGGACAAACTCTTATTTTACAAAAAGGTATAATTCATTTTGAGAACTTTGATTAAATATAATATATTTAATCAAAATACCATAGACTTAATGAGGAAGCATATAAATTAAATTAAAAATGGGTAAATGTTATAACTAGAAATTAGAAATAAGAAAAAAATAAATCAAATTAATAACGAGGAAGTAAACCTTATGTTCTTTGTGATTTAAGGAACATGTTACTATTTGGACCTTTTTGGTCACATTTGTTTGATATTTTTGTTTGAAGTGGCATAAAAAATTTAAAAGAGCTAGTGGAGTTGTAGATATTAGTTATTATATTGCACAATTAGGGTTAAATAGGGGTATTTGATGGCACTAAATACATTTATACATTGAAAAATATCATTTTAACAATGACATTTACAATTTGATAGAATATTGTATAATTGGATTCTTGTGATGATAGTTAGAAAATGTTCAAAGCATATAGTGTTTAGGCTACTATCTTAAATAAGAAATGGTTTTGTACTTTGTCAAATTTGATTCAAGCTTTTTTCAGTGGAAAAAAACATATTTTTTCTATTCATTAGAATAAAAAAGTATTACACTTTGTATTGGATCAAGCTAAAAGCTGATAATTGAGTACATAAAATAGGCCAAAACATATCTCCATAAAAAAATTAACACAGTCAAAAACTAGTGTGAGATATTACAACATATAACAAGATATTAATACTATTAAGCAAAGAGTAGATAGCTCCCCCCATATGAAATTTTATCCTCCCAAAATTCAGCCCACAGAAGTATCCCTTCAGTACCTTTCAAAGTTTCCTTAGAGAGGAAATCAACCAACCTATTATGTTCTCTATATATATGACTGAGCTTCAAAAAAATAAAGTTTTTTAAATCCTCGATTATTCTGTTGCACCAGGGATAGATATTGAGGACCTGAAATTTATATGCACCCTTTTCCCATTTAATGGTAACTCTTGAGTCACCAAAAATAGATAATGACACAATACCAAAAACATTAGCCACTCTGCAAAGTATCCATAAGGCTAATAGCTCAGCCTTCATATTGGTACCTAAACTACATCAAAGCTTGAAACATAATTTTTTATTTTCATTGATATGAAGTACTGCTCCGGCTGCACACCTACCTCCTTGAGCGACCCCATCAAAAGAACCTAGAGCTCCATGATAATCTAATGATCTAATGTATTTTAAAAAATGTAGGCATTTCTTGTTTTCCAGATTCGCCAAGATATGATGGCAGGAAGGAAGTCGAGTTCTTTGCAAGAGTTTTGCCAATATTTGCATATTTTATCGAAGTGTTCTCCTTGCCAAACCTGAGATATTTTGAGAGAAGTAATGATCTTGTTCCATATCACAGATGTATAGTTGCATTTGATCAAGCTATCTACAAATGGATCATAGATTGTTGTGTATATCATGATAAATTTAATATATTATGATTATTATTAAGTAGAGATTGAATCTCACTATAAAGAAAGCCACTTTAATAGATCCAATAATTTGATAAAATTCTAGCATAACAATGGATCGATGATGTGGGTCTTAATCTGTTACACCTTGTTTGGTGTATTTTGTTGCATTGGTGAGAAAAAAATCTTTGTTATAACTATTTTGTGATTTAAACAATAAACAATTTGGTTAGTAATGACGTTAGTAGAAGAGTATTTTTTGAACAAATAAACAAATAGTAATGTAGGAGCATTCTTAGCACAACCAACTGTCCTATACATCTCATTTTCTTTTAGTAGTTAGGGTTTTTTTCATGATGTTTTCAGAGATTTTATAGAAGTTTCTACAACCATTGCTACAGATCTAAGAATCAATTTCATCAAATATTCTTAAAGCATGTCATCAAACTACAAATCCAAGAATAAATCTCTCCTTGCTGTAGGCACTTGCAAACATAGAGATTCATTTTCCAAGAGAATTGTGGGAATAAGGAGATGGTGGTGATTGCCTCTTAGATACTTGAATAAGAGCATTATTTTATTTTGGAGTCTAAGGTTATGCTACAACAATTTGTAATAGACTTGGGATAGATTTTCAATCACATAAAAAATGCAAAAGTCAACCACTAAAAGAAAAAATAATATAATATAATATAATTTAAACTAAGCCATCACATGCATGTAAGAATGAAATGAATGACTATCATAATTCCAAAATCCCAGAACAATAACACTTGGGAGACAATATTGGATCAATTCATTAATCATCCCATTTGATGGTAGGTGAAATGGTGAAACCATTCACTTTCAATTTTTTGTGTATATGTTTATCTATTGGTGAGTAATCAAGACAAAGGGAATCATCGTGACAGATTCAAAAAATAAAGTGGACAAGCTTTGTCTTTTTTTTTTAAATCTCAAGAGTGTACTGGAACATAGTGAAAGATTTGAAAATTAAAGTGGACCCAAAAAAACAAGCCCATGAAAATCCAGTTACAAGCTCTTTGACAAAAATCAAGAATGGATTTTTATTTAAATAATTAATAAATGGTCCAGGGATGGAAATACCATAATAAAGGAGGTGGGGCACAGTCAAGTATATGGTGGTCCGTTGATTGGGATAGATGGATTTCATTCCATCCACTCGACTTCAATTCCGTTGAGACACTGTAATGTCCCTTAAAAAATAACAAAAATTTTAAAAATTTCCGATACTAGCTTAAATTGATAAAGAGATATGATGAATACTAACTTCATAACTGACAAGTACTTATTGTACCGATATTTAATTCTCACTCTTTGAAATGTCTTAGCTTCAAGTATCATGGTTTGTTGATTATATGGTTCCACAACTTTGCGGAAGTATTTCTAAAATGGTTTAGATGTATAAACTGTCTCATGTGTATCAATTTGTGAATGCTATAAAATGAATCTCCTTCTTACGGCTTTAAAGGTTTGAATGCATATGTATTAAAGTTTCACTGGTAATTCAGGTGACTTGGATCCTTTATTGGTGGCGATTGATGCTCATGATGAGATACTTGGTCTTTTGAAATGGCAAGGTACCCCGACAGGGCTGCCGAGAGGTAGGGGTAAGAATTGGAGACTCTGGACTTACTTAGCATTATTGCTAATATATCTACTTGTTTCAGGTTTGCAGGTGTACTTATGAGGCATCTATCGAGAATGCCTATTCCACCCTTCTAGCTACTATTTTAAGTCTCAAGTGAGATAGCTTGAAGTTGATACTTTTATTCTAGTCTTATTGGGGTTTGCGATACTTGTGAAACATCACTACTTGCTTGACCTTGTAATTATTTAATGGCACTATGAAGGGTTTGGGGGTCATTGAAATGTTTAATTGTGATCTACAATATTGTGAAATCGAATGGTCCTAATACTATAGAGTATTGGTCACTCTTGAATTAATGGTAGTTGGTAGTAGCATTCAATGAACTTCTGGGAATGCACATGGTCACGCTGCCAGCTGTGATGGGGTTTTACCCTGGGGTTCTACACCAACGAAGGACATTTTCGTGGTTCACTACTCTTGTCTGTTGTGGATGTGTTGAGGGTTTCTCTGCTGACCTAAGTTGTGGCTCATGGTCAACATACCATATGGAAATAGCGAAGGCAACTGCAAACAATTGAAGGTAATTCCTCTCAGGCTTAAGTTCTACACTCTTGTTCTTGCACGTTAGATGTTTTGTGGTATAAAATTCAGAGTCCTGACTGGTATGACATGATTGGAATGCAAGTCTTGACCGGCGTTTCTCTTCTGCATGATCATTACACAACAGTGGTGATATTGGACAATGGTAAGTCCAGAATTTTCCAACTCTTAGCTCCTCCTTTCGCCCCTATGGGGATTACTGTTGATGTCTATTTACTGGGAACTGGTGAACTTATTTGAGTTCAATGTGACAAGTTTCGAATCCCTAGAAGTCGCCTTTTTGGCTGGACTATGGTGTGAATGTAATTATTTTTCATTTTGCAGACCCTAGAGGTTATCAATGTGGGGTTTGGCTATTTGAACCTATGTTTTAAACTTGGTTGAACTCTCGTTATTTGGAAATAATGCCCAAGGATGAACTAGGGTTTATAATACAGTTTTATGTGTTAAAAATGTATTTGTATGGGTCCTGAGATGCCCTACTGTGTAATGTTTATGAGGGTTTGATACTCTATCCAAATTTCTGCATTTTTAAATCATATGGGTATTGGGGTTCTTGTACAGTCGTAACACTATCTACGTTTTCTATTTGGAAATGAACTTGTATTTGACCCTATGAAGGGAATGTATATATATTTCTACGTTTTTAAGTTATTGTTGCTCCACTCTGTGGTCTACTCGATTTGATGGCTTCGTGTTTTTAAATGTAAGAGTAGAGTTCTGCTTGTTGGAAAAGAATGATGGAATGGAGGGAAAACGTAACCCTATAATTGTTTTTTTCTATAAATCTTAAGAGCCTTGGGTTCTTACTTCTGCGTTTTCTGTTTATTTGATAGAAAGACAAAAGGATCTTTAATGAGAGTAGTGGGAATCGATCCCTGTATCAATCGGTTGTTGATTTCTCTGTAGTATCATGTATTGTTTGCTGTAGGATGAGATGGGATTGGGAATCGATCCCTGTACCACCGTTTGGTGAAATCCTCTGTAATTTCATGTATGAATAGAGGGTATGGGTTGCTTGTACCAATGCTATGCTTGTGGTGTTTAGTGAAATAGCAGAGTTAGGATGGGGTTCGATCTCACGACTCGTGAAATGTTGGTTAATGAAATTTGGATGCGGTGGACTATTTGATTTCTGAAATGATATTTGTTGGGATTTTAATCAAAATTTTGGGTTGTAGGAATGAAATGTCAGAAAATAAGTTTGTAAAACGTGAGACCTGGAAATTACTTAATGCGTTTAAATCTTGGTAATGCGTTGACTGTGTGCTATCGTGGTAGTGGTTGAATAATTCATTGGTAATGAAAGTTCTAGTCCCTACTATAACTTGTTTCTTCTGCCTGGTACTGCAATTCGATGTTTGATAGTTTCAAAGAGTAGTGTTGCTAAAAGTGTCGATGTTTGTTTGTTTTATTTCTATTTGATCATGGTTTCAAAATAAAAATACTAATAAAGTAAAGGAACTAGCATGTTTAAATGGGACCCTGTACTGTGAATAAGAAATATGATTTTGACAGCAGATAGCTACCTATAAGCAATAAATTATAAATAACCTAGCCTAGAGGATAATATACGGTGTCTAGCAAAGGATAGCTTGGCTAGCCCTGCTAGACTCTCCACTGAGTTCTGGGTAGAACCTCGACTTCTGATAATGAAGACAATTTGGTAATGAAAACAATGATGTAATATCTAATTTTTTTTAGAAAACAAATATTAACTGCTCCATACCTGGCTGCTTGAGCACTTGGTCCCTTCCTGTAGAATCCTAACCGCTTGGCACTTTAAATCTTCCCTATAGCAACTTGCACACTCAACAATAATTAAAGTAGAGCCTGTTGTGTCTTTGCTGACCTATTAGAATGTTTGCCTTGGGTTGTATGACTTTGGGGCTACCGTGTTCCTCCCAACCTTGACCCCTGAACCATTCCCGGTTCTATCTGGATTACCCCGAGCTTGGTTCCAACATGTAATGAGAGGTAGAGGCCCTAGATCCACTTATGGTTCAGTTTTGAGAATGTTTAGGTAAGGCTGCTTCAGTTTCTTGGAGCATAATAGTTTTCTTGGACTACCATAAGAGAATGATAATAACCAAGAAAGATAGGCGATCCCCAAAAATTGGGATCTGCCCTCTTAAATAGGGAAATCTTGTATTAGGACTGTTGAAGTAATTAGTTTCTTTAAATTCAATAATTAATAATTAATAATTAAAAGATATTATTTAATTAATTAACTAGTCCTCTTGAACTAGGACTTTTCCAACTGTTTGACTATAAGTCATTTTGATTTATGCCCTTAATAATAACAATAATTATACTAATAATTATTCTTATATTAAATATATTTCACTTAACTATTAATACATCATTTAAAATATTAAATAATGCATAAATCAAATATACTAATTATATCCCATAATTAAATAATAACACCTATTATTATTTAAAGCTCCTAATAATAAATAATAATAATAATAATAATAACTTGAAGGCCTTTAATCAGGTTAGTCATAAAAGACTACTGGTAATTGTATTTAGTTATGTGTCGTCACATGACACTCTTTTCTCTTTAACTTTTAGGGACACGGTCCACTTCTTTTGGACAGTCGTGGTCGGCTTGGTTAGGTACCTCTAGTCTCTCTCTTTGCATGTTGGATTCCCTCGTTTAACATGGTAGCTCCCGCAGTAGGTGATGATGGATAAAAAAGATGAATCATTTAGTCAATTAAATAAATGTGATAAAAGTGCTCTTCAGAGTCTTTTCAACTCAACACTTTGAAACTCTGTAACCCCGAGTGCTCTTTAGAGCCATTTAACTCAACACTCTCACATGGGTGTTACTCTAGTGCAATTCCAGAGTCCCTGCACAACACTAGTGCTAGAATGTGGTTGTGAGGCACATCTAGAATATTTTTAAGTTGCCTTGGATCTGGTATTCATTTATCAAGCTTGGAGTGCTCCAGGGCTTATGCCCCACACTCAATGTACATCAGGGCTTACTCCCAGTACATCATATTTCCTCTAGGTACACCGGGGTTGTTGCCCAATATGTAGGTAATCTGTGTGTTTCTGAGTCCACACTCAACACACCATATAAGTCAATTATGTCATTCACATCACTGCACAGTATGTAAGAAAAGGTCATCTCAGTATATTAGGGTTTTGTACCCACATCAAAACATTGGGCTTCCTTGCCCAGTATATAATCAAATAATGAAATTCAGTCAGGGTCCATGCCCAATATGTCAGTCTACAAAAGAATAAATCCTATGCACTAGGGCTCATGCCCAATAATCAGAATAAATCATATGTGCTGGGGTCGTGGCCCAATATAACATCATAAAATAGTCAATCCAAAGTTCAGGATATTACATCCCTCCCCGCTTAGAACAACACCATCCTAGTGTTTCTAGGGACTAGGAATGAGGTCATAAAACAAGGCGGGGTATACCTCTTTCATGGTGGCCTCATTCTCCCAAGTAGCCTCATCTGAGCCAAAGTGCTTACATTGCACTTTCAGCTGAGTAATGGTCCTCCTCCTAAGATGGACCTCTCTCTTGTCCAGAATGTGGAGTGGTTTTGGCACGAACTCCCCTTCGGGCTCCACTTGTAATAAGGACCAATCAATATTATGTTTAGTATTGTATACATATTTCTTTAATAATGAAGCATGAAAAACATTATGAACTTTTATATGCACTGGTAAGGCCAACTCATAAGCTCCTAGGCCCTTCTTGGCCAGTATTTCAAAAGGTCCGCAAAATATTGGGGCTAGTTTCTCGCAATGTCCCAAGCTCAACGAGCTTTGTTTTGCTTTTATTTTTAGGAACACATGTTCGCCGACTTGATAGTCCTTGTCCTTTCTTTTCTTGTCCGCATAACTCTTTTGGCGGTCTTGTGCTTCTTTTAAGTTTAGTTGTACCTTCGAGACTAGCTGTTCCATGTCCTTTAATAGGTTGGGTCCTAACATAAGTCTGTCTATTGGACTGTCCCAAGTTACGGGAGTCCGATATTTCTTGCCGTAGAGTACTTCAAAAGGACTCATTTTGGTCGAGGCTTGATAACCGTTGTTGTATGCGAACTCTGCTAGGTGCAAATAATCTTCCCACTTGGTGGGGTTATTCATGACATACATCCTCAACATGTCCTCGAGGATCTGGTTTACTCGTTCTGTTTGTCCATTGGTCTGGGGGTGGTATGCAGTACTGAATTGTAATAGTGTTTCCAAACCGGAGAATAATGCTCTCCATAAGTTGCTAGTGAACTTCGTGTCTTGATCGGAAATGATTGATTTGGGTATCCCATGCAATCAAAATATTTCTTTCAAGAATATTTCCGCGATGTGAACTTCTTTATAAGTATATTTTAATGGTATAAAGTGGGCTGCTTTAGACAGCTTGTCTACCACTACAAAGATGGAGTCGTTCAGTTTCTTACTCTTGGGTAAGCCTGTAATGAAGTCCATACTTATTACCTCCCATTTCCATTTCGGAATGGGTAAAAACTGAAGTAATCCGGAGGGGTGTTGGTGTTCTGCTTTGACCAATTGGCACTCCTGACATTTCGCGATGAACATTGCGATGTCAGCTTTTAGCTTAGGCCAGAAGTAATGTTTCTTTACAGACGATATCATCTTTTGATATCAGGGGTGTCCTGAATAAGGTTTCTAGTGAAACTCGGTGAGAATGTTTGATCTAATGTCTCCACTTGCTGGGATGTAAAGTCGGTCTTTCGACCACAGTAGTCCCATTTCGTCTATCTTATATTCCTTCTGCTGATGGAAAATTCTGTCTTCCTGGATCTTTGCAAGGATTTCCATATAATAATGGTCATTTTTACATGCCGTTCGAATTCTGTGGTGTAAGTCGGAGTCGGTTTGGCTTACCATGACCTCGTAAAGCATATGTGCTTGACGGGTTAAGGCATCCGCAATCTTGTTTTTCTTGCCTTTTATATGCTTTAGTTCGAAATGGTACTCACTAAGGAAGGCCAGCCACCTTGCCTGCCTAGCATTTAGGTCAGGTTGGTTGAAAAGGTGTTTCAAGCTCATGTTATCATTCATCAATAGGAATTTCTTTCCCATGAGATAATGTTGCCACATCTTCAGAGCATGGATGATGGTGGCTAGTTCGAGGCCATGAGTAGGGTAGTCCTACTCATGCTCTTTTAGTTTCCTTGATTCATAGCATATGGAAAAAATTTCTTGCATAAGGACTCCCCCGAGTCCTTCCTTGCTTACATCCATGCAAACGATGAAGTCTCCATTGGGATCCCCAATACGCAGAATCGGTGCACTAATCAGTAGTTGTTTCAGATTTTGAAAGCTCTCTTTGCACTTATCCGTCCAGATAAACTTGTTTGCCTTTTTCTGTAAGGCAGTCATGGGACATGCGATCCGTGAAAAGTTCTCAATGAGCTTTCGGTAGTAGCTGGCTAATCCTAAGAACAACCTTATGTCGAATACGCAAGTAGGTGTGGGCCATTCTTCGATAGCTTTGACCTTTTCGGGGTCGACGGCTATTCCCTTCTCATAAATGATATGTCCTAAGTATTGAATCTGAGTTCTATAGAAATCGCACTTACTAAACTTGGCATAAATCTCGTGTTCTCTTAGTATCCGTAAAACAATTCGGAGGTGCTCCTCATGTTCTATCTCATTCTTGGAGTAGATCAGAATTTCGTCAATAAAGACTACAATGAATTTATCAAGGTATTTACTAAAGATACTGTTCATCATGCACATAAAGTTGGCCGGTGCATTCATCAACCTAAAGGGCATCACTACGAACGCGTAGTGGCCGTAACGAGTTCGAAATGCGGTCTTGTTGATATCCTCATCACGGATCCTTACTTGATGGTATCTGGATCGTAAGTCGATCTTCGAGAAAATCTTTGCCCCTCCGACTTGGTCAGACAAGTCATTGATCCTAGGGAGTGGGTAGTGGTTCTTGATGGTCATCTTGTTGAGTTGGCAATAATCGATGCACATTTGCATCGTGTCATATTTCTTCTTGACGAAGAGTATCGGTGCGCCCCAAGGGGACACACTAGGTCGGATGTACCCTTTGTTAGTTAGCTCTTGTAACTAAAGTTTGAGCTCCACCAATTCTGGTGTGCTCATGCGGTACGGGGCTTTAGAAGCTGGTACCGACCCGGGTGTTAATTCGATGGAAAATTCTAAGTCTTGTTTAGGTGGTAATCCTGGTATTTCTTCGGGAAATACATCCTTGAATTCTACGAGGACTGGAAAGTCTTCGATCTTCTGTTCCCTATCAGTTTCTATGTTTTGGATGTTGACAGCAAAGAGTTTGCAACCCTTTCTGATACATTTCTTTGCTTGTAAGGAGGAGATCTGTCTTACTGACACTTTCTTAGGGATACCCTGAATCGTCTTCTGAATCCCTTGGTCATCCCTGCAAAGTAAGGATTTGTTTAAGCAATCTAGGAGGACATGGTGTTTTTCCAACCAATCCATCTCGATGAGTACATCGTATGACCCTAGGGGTAGAATGTTTAAATCTAACCTAGTTTGAAATCCGTTTAAGTTTATCTCGCAAGTTTTAACTAACTCAGAGATATTTCGTTTGGTACCGGTGGCTAGTTGTACCAGCCACGGTTTCTCTTGAGGTTCTCGGTTCAACTTACAAGTGTCCACTAACTTAGGGGAGATATAACTTCGGCAAGCGCCGGGATCTATTAAAACTGAAACTGTAGTGTCAGAGATCTTACCCTCTAATTCCACCATGGTGGCTTGGTGATCTGCTTGTTGACTGTCAAGAGCAGAATAAATCCTTGGTGTCTTTGCCATGTCTCCTACGGTAGTCTCTATTTGGATGTTGTGTAAAAATCCATCCATTTTGCTGGGGCAGTCTCTGTAGTAGTGGGGCCCTTGGCATTTCTAGCAAGAAATGGTTCGTGGGACAGCTTTGGTCCCTTTGTTGAATGTTGGCCTGTTGATATGTGGTGGGGGTGCACTTGGTCGTGCTTGGGGTCGATTGAAGCCTCTACTGGGCGGAAAACTATTGTTATGTTTTCGATAAGGTGGAGGCCTAAAAATCGATCTGTGGTTGTCCGAGAAGGTTCTAAACCTATCTCTATTTATGTTGATGTTGTCATTCCTTCGTTGTCTGTTTTCATAACACAACCTTGCTTTATGTAAGTTTATGTCTAGGGTTTTGGGCATGTCAAACTCTATCTTTTCTCTAAAGTTTAGTGGCAGCCCTCCCAAGAACTGTTGAATCTTTACCTTCTCGTCTTTAATATAATGCACATAGTGCAGCAAGTCTAAGAATCGATTTATGAATGCTTCCATAGTCAGGGAGCCCATCTTTAACTCATGGAATTCTCTTATTTTCTTGTCAAAGAATCTTTCAGACATATACTTGTCCTGGAATATTCTGCTGAAAGTATCCCAGGTTATGTCTCTTAATTCTTGTCCTTTGGTGTGTTTCAAGTCCCGCCATCATCTGGCAGCTTTACCATATAAGTTGTATATGGCGAGTCGGGCTTGCATTTCGCTGGAGTAATTATGAACCTTGAAGTATTTGTTCATTCCTAGAAGACACTCTTCAGCCTTCTCCCCAGAGTTGATTTTTCCATCATAAGTTGGGGCTCTTATCTTTCAGAATTCCCCTTGCAGACTGTCGTCACTTTTTCTCCTTTTCTTGCAAGGAGGTGGTGAACCTTTATCATTGGAAGAGCTCTTACCATCCTATTCCATTGATTCTGGTATGTGCTCCCCCTGCTCTTCTCCTTTAGGGCTAGTAGTCCTTTTTGTGTGACTGTTTCCCTTCTTGGGGGTGTTGACTGAGAGTGTGGATTGTCCGAGAGGGTTAGCCTTTGTTAAGGTCTGAAGTAGTGCCTCATTTATGGCCTGCTATTCTCTTCTTTCTTGCATGTTTTCATCTCAGAAGCTTCGGAACTATGCCTGCAGGTTTTGCATAGACTGTCTCCAATCTGATTTTAGTTCGACCACCACCTCTTGCTCTCGGGGTGGTGAGTCCAGATTCCCATGAATGCTACTACCTTGTTCTGCATTCATTTTTCAGATAGTGTTTGTACCTGAAATGTAATATAAGTATAGAGAACAGAAAATTATGTTAGTTTATTCATAAAACAAAATAAAAATGTAAATGTATGTTTCTGTTTATTATGTATCTACAATGGATGTTTGTAATGAGCCAAATAGGTCACTTAGTTTTGTAACTGGGCTCTAATACCACTTGTAATGTCCCTTAAAAAATAACAAAAATTTTAAAAAAATTCGATACTAGCTTAAACTGATAAAGAGATAAGATGAATACTAACTTCATAAATGACAAGTACTTATTGTACCGATATTTAATTCTCACTCTTTGAAATGTCTTATCTTCAAGTATCATGGTTTGCTGATTATATGGTTCCACAGCTTTGCAGAAGTATTTCTAAAATGGTTTAGATGTATAAACTGTCTCATGTGTATCAATTTGTGAATGCTATAAAATGAATCTCCTTCTTACGGCTATAAAGGTTTGAATGCATATGTATTAAAGTTTCACTGATAATTCAGGTAACTTGGATCCTTTATTGGTGGTGATTGATGCTCATGATAAGATACTTGGTCTTTTGAAATGGAAAGGTACCCTGACAGTGCTGCCGAGAGGTAGGAGTAAGAATTGGAGACTCTGGACTTACTTAGCATTATTGCTAATATATCTACTTGTTTCGGCTTTGTAGGTGTACTTATGAGGCATCTATTGAGAATGCCTATTCCACCCTTCCAAATACTATTTTAAGTCTCAAGTGAGATAGCTTGAAGTTGATACTTTTATTCTAGTCTCATTGGGGTTTGCGATACTTGTGAAACATCACTACTTGCTTGACCTTGTAATTATTTAATGGCACTATGAAGGGTTTTGGGGTCATTGAAATGTTTAATTGTGATCTACAATATTGTGAAATCGAATGGTCCTAATACTATAGAGTATTGGTCACTCTCGAATTAATGGTAGTTGGTAGTAGCATTCAATGAACTTCTGCAAATGCACATGGTCATGCTACCAGCTGTGATGGGGTTTTACCCTAGGGTTCTACACCAAAAATGGACATTTTCGTGGTTCACTACTCTTGTTTGATGTGGATGCATTGAGGGTTTCCCATGTTGACCTAAGCTGTGGCTCATGATCAGTATACCATATGGAAATAGCGAAGGCGACTGCAAACTCTTGAAGGTAATTCCTCTCAGGCTTAAGTTCCACACTCTTGTTCTTGCACGTTAGATGTTTTGTGGTATAAAATTCAGAGTCCTGACTGATATGACGTGATTGGAATGCAGGTCTTGACGGGCGTTTCTCTTTTGCGTGATCATTACACAACGGTGGCGATATTGGACAATGGTAAGTCTAGAATTTGCCAACTCTTAGCTCCTCCTTTCACCCCTTTGGGGATTACTGTTGATGTCTATTTACTAGGAACTGGTGAACTTATTTGAGTTCAATGTGACAAGTTTCAAATCGCTAGAAGTCGCTTTTTTGGCTGGACTGTGGTGTGAATGCAACTATTGTTGTTTTGCAGACCCTAGAGGTTATCAGTATGGGGTTTGGCTATCCGGACCTGTGTTTTAAACTTGGTTAAACTCTCGTTATTTGCAAATAATGCCCAAGGATTAACTGGGGTTTATAATACAGTTTGATGTGTTCAAAAATGTTTTGTATGGGTCCTGAGATGCCCTGCTGTGTAATGTTTATGATGGTTTGATACCCTATCCAAATCTCTGCATTTTTAAATCATATGGGTATGGGGTTCTTGTACAGTAGTAACACTATCTGCGTTTTCTATTTGGAAATGAACTTGTATTTGACCCTATGAAGGGAATGTATATATATTTCTACATTTTTAAGTTATTGTTGCTCCACTCTGTGGTCTGCTCGATTTGATGGCTTCGTGTTTTTAAATGTAAAAGAGTAGAGTTATGCTTGTTGGAAAAGAATGATGGAATGGAGGGAAAACGTAACCCTATAATTGTTTTTTTCTATAAATCTTAAGAGCCTTGGGTTCTTACTTTTGCGTTTTCTGTTGATTTGATAGAAAGACAAAAGGATCTTTAATGAGAGTAGTGGGAATCGATCCCTATATCAATCGATTGCTGATTTCTCTGTAGTATCATGTATTGTTTGATGTAGGATGAGATGGGATTGGGAATCGATCCCTGTACCATCGTTTGGTGAAATCCTCTGTAATGTCATGTATGAATAGAGGTTATGGGTTTCTTGTACCAATGCTATGCTTGTGGCGTTTAGTGAAATAGCAGAGTTAGGATGGGTTCGATCTCACGACTCGTGAAATGCTGGTTAATGAAATTTGGATGTCGTGGACTGTTTGATTTCTGAAATGATATTTGTTGGGATTTTAATCAAAAGTTTGGGTTGTAGGAATAAAATGTCAGAGACTAAGTTTGTAAAACGTGAGACCTGGAAATTACTTAATGCGTTTAAATCTTGGTAATGCGTTGACTGTGTGCTATCGTGGTAGTGGTTGAATAATTCGTTCGTAATGAAAGTTCTGGTCCCTACTATAACTTGTTTCTTCTGCCTGGTACTGTAAATCGATGTTTGATAGTTTCAAAGAGTAGTGTTGCTAAAAGTGTCGATGTCTATTTGTTTTATTTCTATTTGATAATGGTTTCAAAATAGAAATACTAATAAAGTAAAGGAACTAGCATGTTTAAATGGGACCCTGGACTGTGAATAAGAAATACGATTTCTACAGCAGATAGCTACCTATAAGCAATAAATTATAAATACCCTAGCCTAGAGAATAATATACGTTGTCTAGCAAAGGCTAGCTTGGCTAGACCTGCTAGACTCTCCACTGAGTTCTGGGCAAAACCTCAACTTCTGATAATGAAGACAATTTGGTAATGAAAACAATGTTGTAATATCTAAATTTTTTTTAAAACAAATATTAACTGCTCCATACCTGGTTGCTTGAGCACTTGGTCCCTTCCTATAGAAGCCTAACCGCTTGGCACTTTAAATCTTCCCTATAGCAACCTGCACACTCAACAATAGTTAAAGTAGAGCCTGTTGTATCTTTGTTGACTTGTTAGAATGTTTTCCTTGGGCTGGATGACTTTGGGGCTACCGTGTTCCTCCCAACCTTGACCCTTGAACCATTCCCGGTTCTATCTGGATCCCCCCGAGCTTGTTTCCAACATGCAATGAGAGGTAGAGGCCCTAGATCCACTTCTGGTTCAGTTCTGAGAATGTTTAGGTAAGGCTGCTTCAGCTTCTTGGAGCAGAATAGTTTTCTTGGACTACCATAAGAGAATGATAATAACCAAGAAAGATAGGTGATCCCCAAAAGTTGGGATCTTCCCTCTTAAATAGGGAAATCTTGTATTAGGACTATTGAAGTAATTAGTTTCTTTAAATTCAATAATTAATAATTAAAAGATATTATTTAATTAATTAACTAGTCCTCTTGAACTAGGACTTTTCCAACTGTTTGACTATAAGTCATTTTGATTTATACTCTTAATAATAACAATAATTATTCTTATATTAAATATATTTCACTTAACTATTAATACATCATTTAAAATATTAAATAATGCATAAATCAGATATAATAATTATATCCCATAATTAAATAATAACACCTATTATTATTTAAAACTCCTAATAATAAATAATAATAATAATAATAACAAATAATAGTAATAACTTGGAGGCCTTTAATTAGGTTAGTCATAAAAGACTACTAGTAATTTTATTTAGTTATGTGTCATCACATGACACTCTTTTCTCTTTAACTTTTAGGGACATGGTCCACTTCTTTTGGATGGTCATGGTCAGCTTGGTTAAGTACCTCTAGTCTCTCTCTTTGCATGTTGGATTCCCTCGTTTAACATGGTACCTACCGCAGTAGGTGATGATGGATAAAAAGATGAATAATTTATTCAATTAAATAAATGTGATAAAAGTGCTCTTAAGAGTCTTTTCGACTCAACACTTTGAAACTCCGTAACCACGAGTGCTCTTCAGAGCCATTTAACTCAACACTCTCACATGGGCATTACTCTAGTGCAATTCCATAGTCCCCGCTCAACACTAGTGCTAGAATGTGGTTGTGAGGCACATATAGAATATTTTTAAGTTTCCTCGAATCTGGTATTCGTTTATCAAGCTTGGAGTGCTCCAGGGCTTATGCCCCACACTCAATGTACATCAGGGTTTACTCTCAGTACATCATATTTCCTCTAGGTACATCGGGGCTTTTACCTAGTATGTAGGTAATATGTGTGTTTCTGAGTCCATGCTCAACACACCATATAAGTCAATTATGGCATTCACATCACTGCACAGTATGTAAGAAAAGTTCATCTCAGTATATTAGGGTTTTGTACCCACATTAAAACATATTTAGAACATTGGGATTCCTTGCCCAGTATATAATCAAATAATGAAATTCAGTCAGGGTCCATGCCCAATATGTAAGTCTACAAAAGAATAAATCCTATGTACTAGGGCTCATGCCCAATAATTAGAATAAATCATATGTGCTGGGGCCATGGCCCAATGTAACATCATAAAATCGTCAGTCCAAAATTCGGGATATTACAGACACCTTCTGGCTTGGATGACCGGCTTACGGTTTGCTCGACCTACCATGGGCTCTAAACCAAGTCAAAAGATAAAGCAAGTAGCGGCCAAAAGACAAAATCGTTTGAGCTAGAATTTGTTATTGGCACATTATATGTATTTCGTTCACAAAATTCTTGGAGCCTCTAATTGGGAACATGTTGCAGATTGAGGATAGATCTATCCAGTCCAATCTAACAATCAAAACATAGGGTATACTACGGTTGATACCCCACACGTTTCTTCGGGTTCTAATTGTAGATATATGAAAATAATAAATTATTTACATATTTAATGAGATGAGATCCACCTATAATATCAGAAGAGGGATCTTTTTTTTCACCCATAAATATGCAAACACCTACTATTCCGAAGAAGAGGAATCCTATCCACTAATTTTTACGCATGCATAGTATCTTGTAGGCTTGGATCCCATGCCCAAGATGGAAATTAAATCACAAGTTTTAATTGATCATTGATGATATTCATGTGAGAGATCATTTAGCAGTGACAGATTAACTCAATAAATAAACACAAATATGAGAGCACATTCCATAGACCGATGGTTCTAATGTGGCCTCTACCATTTTGAGTAGATTGCATAATTGATTACCAGATTGAGTGTCTAAATCGATAGTGGAAGAGACACCAACAACATAGTTATTTCCCTCATATCAATACGCACCCTTGGTTTGTGTTCGTGTCTCTATGTGTGGTAAGTTTCTTTTTTTGACTAAGTCATCATCAACCCCATTCACTAATTTTTTATGCCATTTCCCTTAGAATGGTTGAGGAAGCACAAAAATTATTTGACAAAATACCTGAATGATTGATGGAGAGGCTTCAGGATTGTTACTTTTTCTTTGGCATCCAATGATGATCTATTCTAGCAAACACATGTAAGTGAGCTTACATCATTCAAACCTTTATAGATTTCACAGTAAAAATATGTGGGTATTTCCTTTTACAAGCATGATTCCTAATTTTATTAAGTTATGTTTGGTTTATGGATGCATTGTACACATGTGGGGGCAACTGGCCTTAGAATTTGTTAAGTTTTTATGTTCATGTTTGTTAAGTGTTTAAGGTATTTTCATACTTAATATGAATCTACCTAGGACATCTATAAGTTCTAAATAAAGTATGTTTTTGGAATTTGCATAACACTTTTTTCTTTTCTTTTTGTGATACCCCCATTTTGACCCTTAGGATATTTTGGGCTATAATGTAAATATTGTTTGCATATTATGTATGATTCCTAGCTTGGAGCTCAAGGCCAAGGCCCCACTAGTGAACACTCGACCTTGAAGAGGCAAGTATTGGATATTATGCTACCCATGTGCTAGTGAACCATGGGAATTGTAAATATGCATTTTAATATAAATGCCCACAACTAGCTATGCAATGCAACAAGAGATGGGGGCATGATGTTTACAAGGAATTGGGAGGGAAATATTCAAACCCTTGAGCCAATCAAGTCAAGCCGAGTGTCAATGAGAGAACCCATGAACCCTCAACTACCCATGTTAAATTTGGTGCTCAATCATTCATTTCTCCCAAGAGTTGGTTGAGGTAGTTAATGCCTTGGGGAATGGAGAGGCATGGCTATCCAAATTCGAGTATGGGCAAGCCACCCTTCCTAGAAATTCATGTTTGGATTCTAGGGAAAGATAGAAACCATGAAATTTCCCCCCAAGCTATTATTCACCCATCATTTTTGCTCCCTCAGGAGTTTTGGAGCTTTCTGGTCGTTTTCCTCGATGGTTTTGTTGTGTTTTCCTCCATTTTTCTAGCTGGGAAGGGTGTTTTTGTTTTGGTCAATAGTGGGAAAGAGAGTAAATCGATTTGGGGGTTTTATGGAGGCCGTTTTGGCCCACTGAATGCTCATACATTTGTGGGAGAAATCGGTTTTATTCCCTAGGGTTGATTCCCTCTTCCCACAATCTGTTTTGGGTGTGCCATGATTCGGGGAAAACCCATGGACCCTAATTTGTAAAATCCATTGTTGAAAATGTGTATCCATGCCCAGTTTTTGAGTTTGTTGTGTGTAAAGGAATGTTGGGGATGAGATGGGTATCCATTGCTTTGGTTGTGCTGAGCTTGAGAGTCCCTTTTCCTTGTAGATATCATGCCTAGCTCGGGGGTGGTCTCTGAGTGCTGAAAGAAATAGGCTGGGAAGAGGCCTATGGTTGGGTGGAACGTTGCAGTGACATAGCTAGTTGCTTGGGACAAATTTCTCAACAAAGATAAGTATTTCTCTCTTTATGTGTTTACTTCTGCAAATGTTTTTAAATTGGTGCATGTTTATCCATATGTTGGAAATTACATGCTATATGTGTGTGTAGAATATTACTTCTGCTGTGTTAAATTGAATGGCATATGGACACATTTGTTTTATTGTTGTGGATTTAATGAATGGGGCTGAGTATTGTGTAAAATCCAAGATCTCAGTGTCATGATCTCCTTCCTTGCGTTGGACAGGAGGGAGGGGACGTGACACTTTTTATGTATAAATTCCTTGTGTGCACATATTCTTGTCAATTAATAGTTAAAAATCATTTTTTATTTAGAAAAATACATTAATTAGATATTTTTATTTTTTACTTTTGGAGTGGAACCCAATATAAATATAAGGTTTGAAGGATAACGCACTTATTCAATAAAAACCAACATTTAATTCATTGTTAGATGTTGGAATACATACCAGATAGTTGGGATGCACTAGTAGAAAAAGTGAGATAAATGGCTAAAATAACTACTAAAAATTGCATATAAATGACTAAATTTAGTCACGTTACTAATAGTCGTTTATTGCAAGTCACTTATAATGCAACTAAATACATGAATAAAAAAATTTAGTCACTTATTCATTGTTAATTGATCATTTATTTATTCATTGATTGGTGTTAACTGGTCATTTGTTTAGTCATTGATTGTTTTTAATTGATCATGCATTTAGTCATTGATTGTTGTTAATTGGTCATTTATTGAGTCATTAATTGTGGTAAATTGATTGATGTTAATTGATCATTTAATTAGTCATTGATTTCTATAGATATGACATGGAGGAATTGAACCACCAACCTCCTACCTTTAAGGCGTGTGTTCTTCCATTGAGCTAGCACCCTTAAATAGAAGAATCAAAGTTCACATTAAAAAAAGGTAGCACACTATTGTTGGCCTAGTCCTCTCTGAATGTTTCAAATACGATGCAAAACTCCAAGAGGAAAACACATAAACTTTCAAAGCTATAAACCTCCTTTGACATGTTTAGTACAAAGAGACCTCCAAGAAGAAAGAAAATTGATTTAACATATATCCTTTAAAAAAACATGGAAACCAATTTTAATCATCAAGCCAATCCAAACTAAACTACTCTACAATAACATTAATGCTTAGATTAGAAAAAAATTGGGGCAATTGCTGTGAATATTTATTTAATATTATTATTTATAAATTAATAGATTATTAGGTTACTAGTGAAAGGGCGTAACCCTTCACTATGCTTGATCAAGCCCTATAAAAGGTGATCTTATTGTAATTTATCAACATCATCTAATATATTATTCTATTTATCATTCAATATGAGATTTAGATTCAACTATTAATAATCCAACCGGATACGGTTGTTGCATTTGGTATCAGAGCTCGGATTCGGCTCCTTCGACCTGAGCTTGGATTCGGCTCCTCCTACTATTGAGCTCGGTTTCGGCTCACATATCCTCATTCTCTCTACGCATCTTCCACGTCTTTTCTCCACTCTACATCTCCGCTGCCCTTCCCTCACCCCAGCTCTTTCCCTCCCCATCTATTGCTGGCCTCCTCCACGCATCCCTCCTCCTCTACACATTTCCCTCCGCTCAAATCCTGTGCCATCCTCACACTAGCACTGTGCCATGCTCTCCTCCCTCCACCTGCCTCCCCGTGCCCTCTTCCTTTCACCCCCACCCCCTACTTCTTCACTTCATGTGCTCCATGTGTACAGCTCACCCTCTGCGGCCTCCATCCATGTTTCTCCCACCATCTCTCCATCATTTCCCAGCATCTCACCTCTGCGTGACGAATCCTACACCACACTCCCCCGCTACTATGAAACACTCCAAGCCACGCCCACCTCTGGTGTACTCCTCACTCGACCTTCCCTCCTCCACTTCCCCACGACCCTTGTGCCCCTCAGCTCCACGCCCATCTCCTCGACGCCCACCCATCTACCTCCATCTACCTCCCTCCCTGCTCACCCTGTCGCTTCGTCCCCCATCCTTCGCCCTCTCCCAGCGCCTCTCATGCTGTGCATCCACTCTCTCCCTCTCTGCACCCCCAACTCCCTATTCCTTGACACCATTCCCTATCTCAACTCCGGCGCACCTACACCAACCACCTTCCTCCACTCCGCTCTCCTGCTAATCCTCCCTCCTTCCCATCTCGCCTCCCTCTGTCCCATATTGAACCCCGCACCTACTCTCTCACGCCCGTTGCACTCTACCACTTCAAACTCATCGTTCAAGCTCATCCACCCTTCATCCATTCCACACCTGCACACTCATCCCTATAACCGCATCCCTCTGCACCTGCTCTACGCTCCTCCTGCACTCTTCTCCAACCCACAACGTGTTCCACCATCTCTCAACTTTGGCCTCATTCACCCTCCGTCCTCTACTATGTCGCCGCTACATCTCCCACACACTCCTCCCTCCCCCATGCCTTCATTACCATCCACGCATTAGTTTAAACCCTAATTTCCACCGTTCAACCAACAACAAAAAAATTAATAATATTATAATATTTGTTTTAAAATAATAATAAAAAACTATATACAAAATATTATATAGTTTATGAAAAAAATTAAAAAAATAATAATAATATTAATTAATTAATTAATATATTATTATTCAAAATTTCACTTTAAAGGGCCAAAATAGCGTTCTACGAACGTCTATGGCATCTTATAGTAAGAGTGACGAATTCATAGATCTCCTTGAGAAAATCCTTAAGGATATAGATGAAATAAAGAAATCTATGGACAAAACGTTTAAAGAAAATGAAGATGGATGTGAAAATCAAGTAGAAGAAACCATCCAAGCTAATGTAAAAGATGAAGATATAGTAGACTATTATGTCGTCTCCCATGAGAGTAATAGTAACAATCAAGACATTGTGCAAGACAAAGATATAACATACCCTAGTAATGAAGAAAATGACAACAAAATATTTGACAAGAAGAAGGATGATCCTCACCATGACTGTGAAGAGACAAGCCGATGTTCTTATGAGCATTATAAGCACAAGGAGCCCGTTCAAGGGAACTGACACAAAATGTGTTGGGGATAACAACACGAAAATAATTAAGGTCGTAATGTATGTTGAGCATGTTCAATTAACAACAAACATAGTTAAAAGAAGCAATCACACAAGTAGAAATAGCATAAACAAAACTTTACCAAGTTCGTACTTATTGCAAATACCAAGACAAAATAATCAAAATGAGGCAATGGTCGTAATCAAAATTGCACCTCTCAAGTTATTAGTGCGACATACAGCCAGAATAAAAGACGACATTAGGAAAATACTCAAGCTTTGAGGACAAAGCCTTCCTAAGGGGAAGGCAATGCTGTGAATATTTATTTAATATTATTATTTATAAATTAATAGATTATTAGGTTACTAGTGAAAGGGCATAACCCTTCACTATGCTTGATCAAGCCCTATAAAAGGCGATCTTATTGTAATTTATCAACATCATCTAATATATTATTCTATTTATCATTCAATATGAGAGTCGGATTCGACTATTAATAATCCAACTGGATATGGAATGCTGTGAATATTTAATTAATATTATTATTTATAAATTAATAGATTATTAGGTTACTAGTGAAAGGTCATAACCCTTCGTTATGATTTCTCAAGCCCTATAAAGGCAAGCTTATTGTAAATTTATCATCATCATCTAATACATTACTCCTATTTATCACTCAACATGAGAGTCGGATTCGACTATTAACATCCAACCGGATACGGTTGCTGCATTTGGTATCAGAGCTAATTCACTCCTCCACCACTAAGCTCGGATTCAGCTCATCCACTTACCTTCACCCATCACTCACACTTTATTCTTCATTTCTCTCACTCATCCTCCCATTCCGCTGCACGCTCCTTATCCCACCGCCCACCACCACCACTCCTTCTTTCTGCTCCTTCCACTTCAACCCCCGTTGTCTCTCTCTCAACACCCAACACACTGCCCCCCCACCCCCTTCGATCATGCCTCCTCTTCCACTATTTCTGCACTCGCAACTCCCTCACAATCACCCAGCCTCCATTCCAGTCATCTCCACACTGCACAACCCACGCTCTCCTCAAAACCCTATGCATCTCTACCACGCCCACACTTCCCCTCCTTGCAACAATTCCTCCATCCCCACGCGCCATCCACAGTTCTCTTCACCTCTCCTCATCCCTTCACGCCCTCACCTGCTACAATCTTCTCCATCGTGCCATTCCACCATTCTTCCCGCCTGCTCCACGCAGCCCCCTCCATTTCTACCCACACCCGCTCCCTCCAGTTCTCCCTTATCCATTGTTTTTCCCCACCGACGCTTCCTTCTCGGTTGTTTTTCCCCACCACCTCCTGCATCTCCTTCCATTGCTTTTCCTCCCACCTCTGCTCCCCCAGGCCACAACACATGCTGCCACGCCTCCGCTCCAGCCCTCCTCTTCTCTGCCCGCTTGTGCACCTCTCCCAAACCCTTGTCCTCTCCCACCGCACACCCTACCTCCTACGCTCGCCCCAACAACCGCAAACCTCCATGCCGTCGCTCGGCCTCCACCTCCACGACCTACAAAAAACAAAAAAAAAACAATATATTATAATATAATATAATATATTATATTAAATATAATATATTTTATTATAAAAGAAATCAAATATTATATTTAATATTTGTTTTAAAAAAAAACTATATACAAAATATTATATAGTTTATGAAAATAATAATAATATTAATTAATTAATTAATTAATTAATATATTATTATTCAAACTTTCACCTTAAATGGCCAAAATAACGTTCTACAAACGTTCATGGCATCTTATAGTAAGAGTGACGTATTCATAGATCTCCTTGAGGAAATCCTTAAAGACATAGATGAAATAAAGAAAACTATGGACGAAACATTTAAAGTAATTGTAGATGGAGGTGAAAATCACGTAGAAGAAGCCACCCAAGTTGATGAAAAAAAGGAACATAGAGTAGGCCATTATGTCATAATCACAAACACACGAAGGACAGATATCATCACAAAGATGTCTATAAAGAACATCAAGAGAAGCAACTATAATATCTATCAGACACGAGATAAGACCGGTGTTCTTATGAGCATTATAAGCACAAGGAGCCCGTTCAAGGGAACTGACACAAAATGTGTTGGGGATAACAACACGAAAATAATTAAGGTTGTAATGTATGTTGAGCATGTTCAATTGACGACAAACATAGTTAAAAGAAACAATCACACAAGTAGAAATAGTGTAAAAGAAACTTCACCAAGTTCGTACTTATTGCAAATACCAAGACATAATAATCAAAATGTGGCAATGGTCGTAATCAAAATTGCACCTCTCAATTCATCAGTATGACATAGAGCCAGAATGAAAAGACGAAAACAATAATCTAACCTTTGAGGACAAAGCTTTCCTAAGGGGAAGGCAATGCTGTGAATATTTAATTAATATTATTATTTATAAATTAATAGATTATTAGGTTACTAGTGAAAGTTCATAACCCTTCGTTATGATTGCTCAAGCCCTATAAAGGCGAGCTTATTGTAAATTTATCATCATCATCTAATACATTACTCCTATTTATCACTCAACATGAGAGTCGGATTCGACTATTAACATCCAACCGGATACGGTTGCTGTAGCAATATTTAAGATGCGTGCATGCATCACTGCTTACTCAACTATAATGATATAGTTAGAATACATACACATCACACTTAGTAAGCACTCACTGACAGCATTGACCCCTTCAAACTAAAACGTTAGCTTCGCCAAGAAGATAGGACTTGTGCATAGCTTTGTTGAAGATAGGTTAACCATTAATTCTTTTTTTTCTTATACTTTTGTATCCTCTACCAATATGCTTTTTTAATTCACAAGATCATATGCACATGAAAAAAATTCAAGTATTGGGTAAGTTTGTGTTTTGGTAAATTTTCCCTATCTTTAGTAGAAATTGGGGATAATCCCCTTGTGATAAGAGTTGGTTTCCCCGTTATACCATCTTGTCTAAAGTTATAATACATCATTGGATGTATCCTTTATGTTGATCTATGATTGATTGCATCACTGACCTTTATAAGACAACTAATAAAATCTCAAATGCAATTTCTTGAATTATTTGAAATTCAAAATTGCCAAAGTGCATGAATCTGTGACAAAGAAGGGAAATGTTGGACTTGTAATAGAAAAGAATTTAAATTTTTTTGAGCAAGTTGTAAACATTCAAACCCTTATAATATGATAAATTCATGACAAAAAAAAAAAATCATATGGCATTACATGTTTAGAAAATGAATGCTACCTTATGTGAACAAATTCTGTAAATACCATCAGGATCGCTAATATTGGTGGTTATTGTCATCAACACTGCTATATGTTCTAGTAAATGAGACAAATAACAAAAAAGAAAAGAAATATGAAGTAATGAATCAATGTTTGTAAAACATCAATTTCAAGATATTCATAGTTTAACCAGAATATTCAGCTGAAAAAACCTACTGAAATAGAACACTAATAATAGAAAAGGAAAGGATCTCAATTACCTTAAGGATGTCCCAATGAGAAATATTCTTTTGAAAAGAATCAACAAGTACTTTGTAAGTTGGGTTCGCAATTGTTGTAGTAGCCAGTGTCCTTACAAGGTCTCCTGGATATGAATGATCCAAATTACTCCAAGACTCCCTCTAGTTTGGTGAATTACATGCTACTGAAAAAAAAAAAATTCCCATACTTGAACACAACAAGAAATTTCCCACATGCATTTCTTATTGTCCCATCATAGAATATGGTCATATCCTGTATAAATTCCATTAGATTCTTAAAAAGTGTTCACGGTTCTTTCATTCCCATATTTTGACATAAGAGTCCTTCTCTAGATGAGACAGAATGAATAAATGCCTCACAAGGATTTAATCCAAAAACATAAGATGATTTAATGAGTCCACAATCTTCAGCTAAATCATCTTTATTGTGTGCATCTTTCTTGTGAGTATCAAAAGAAAGAGAATCATTGAATATTATATGTTAAGAAATCTTATTAAGCCAATCTCTACGAAAATTATTCCTCCCTTGAAAGAATTGAAGCCCTAACAAGCCAAGATATTGAACCACTTTCTTAGTGGATCTTGCATTTCTACTGTCAACCATTAAAAAAAAAATTGAAGAATAAATAGCCTTTGTAACATTTTCCTACAGTCCAAGTAGATGCTTCTCCACTTCGACCTCTCATATGCTTCATAAGCCTTGAAATTTCAATAAGCTCATTTCCTATCACTTTCATAAATATATTTCTCTAAGAAATAGAATAAGCAAAGAGCCAAATCATCCATACATGCACTAAAACCATCTAAGGATAAAAATTCAATCAGAAAGTGTTCATCTAAATTCAAGTACTTCATTGTTGCTTATGGACCTTTACATTTAACAATTGCATTGAAAATTTCAGTCAGAGAAGTCTACAATTGCATTTTATTGCCATTGAATAATAGTATTTCACTATTGATCATGACAATCTCATTATCCTCGTAGTTCAATTATAGAGGTAAATCCATATGAAGAAGCTAGTTGGCAGTCCAAAATGGTGGCCCTCCATCATGAAATTTAATCAGAGTTGGTTCAGGAAAATTTCCAGAAGTCCACGTTGATAGTTGATTCATAGTCGACTACAATTCCACCTACTTGCTTTGTTAAGAAGCACCTAGTATGGTAACTTTCACCACATTTGAAGAGCCAAAAAGAGTCCTTGAATTCTTCAAAGAATTCGTTCATGAGTGTTAACCAGATGCAGAAAGTGAACAAAGTTTTTCAAAACAAATATTTGATTGGCCGTTTGAATATCCTATCCTTAACTGAATCATTGAAACATTTATTCATTATGTATCTGAAATATTAAAACCATCATCATATTTCAATCTATGATGAATATAATATAATAGAAGATTAAGGTTCATTTTATTTCCATTTCTGTGAGAGTGCAATAGGATCATGCAAATGAATTTATAATATGTGCTTACCAATCCATATCTATGTGGTTTATGCATCACTCGTACCATATCTGGGGCCATCCATTGAGGAGTTCCAACACAAATATTAGCTGAAGGGACACCATGGTGAGCACGACAACATGTGTGCCCAGAGGAATCAAGAAGAACTGCCCTATCAAAGTCACAAAGTTTGATTAATGGACTCTCATCTTATCTTTTAATTTCCAAATCTATCAAAACATTTCTACTTTTGATATCCCAATGAATAATATTCTTAGAATGAAGCTCCATTAATGCACAAGAACCATCTCTAGCAACAAACATAGCCAACTTTCTTGGGGTGCATTTCTTTCCTTATTTTGCTAGCTTCTCAAGCAATGCTTGTAATTCCCAACACTCATAAAAAATGTTACAATGTTGTAACTTTGTAAGATGTAAGGGAAAATATGAATCTCAATCTAAACCAGATTTAGACTAAACTCAAGACAACCACCTTTAACATATTACATCACAATTATGAATTACATAACTTGAGATTTTCCAATTCCATCTAATGAAGACCCCAAATTAGAGGAGAGCTAATGGCCATATAGTTTAAATATACATGGGTGTTCTCTCAATGCACTTAACATGCGGAGTTATGCGAGACAATTGAGCTCAAAATTTTTATGCTACTCTTTAGAGGCTCCACGTGATTCTAAAAAACACACATAGAAAATGAAATAGTAAGACAAATATTTAACTTAAATTTCTTGTCAAAAAATCCAAAAAAAACCAAGCAATTTCAAAAGCTACTCTAATAAAAGAATTTTTTCTTACAAATACGAGCATATACAACTAGCAATCAGAAAAGACGACACTGGCTAGTAGTTGTAGATACCTAATTTTACACATATTAGCATAAGAACAAGATCCACTACTATCACAAGAGATGCGTAAAGAAAAACAAGTTGTACAAAGAACATTGCAACCCATTAAACCCATTAGAACACAAGTTTGCATACCAAAATATTTCAAGAAATGCATATTCCTCTCCAAATATTACAAGAAACGTTGTTGTTGTTACTGTTGAACTTTGGTTGTCATTGATGTCAACTGATGTCAAAGAGGATTTAGTATTCTTGTGCTAGTTTAAAGAAATATATGAAATCCACTTTGAAGAAGTATATAGAATCCAATTTGAAGAAGTACATCCATATTACATAAGTATATCCAGAAGTACATCAAGTATATCCAATTTGAAGAAGTACATAACGAATACATTTAGTACATATGGTACATGCGCAAATATCAAGTCTACCTAGTCATGTTACTTCAAGGAAATTCCAAGGACATGGTTGGACAACGTTTGGGAGTGTGCAAGAGGCTTGAGAGCAAGAAGCAGTTGAACAAGTATGTAAGACTAGGAAGTGCACAAAACACACCAATCAGAAGAAGCATAGAAGTTGTTGAAGCATGAAAAGTGTTCTAGAAGGAAGTGATGGTTGGAGAAGTCAAGTGTGCAAGTCCCACAAGTGATGGTACATCAAGGATGCAAGGGCGCAAGTCCCATGATGCAAAGAACCAAGTATGCGCAAGACCCACAAGGGCTGACATTTCAATGGAATGGAACATGACAAGTGGCAGAAGCGTGAAGTAAGCGGAACCGTGAAGCAAGGAAGAATGGACACTACGACCAACTTGTGGACATACCCTCCATGCAAGGCAAGTATAAATAAGAAACCAAGTTGGAGAATTGAAGTAAGCTTGTAATCTCAAGACTGGGAGATACATATTTGGAAAGCTTCTTATCTCAAGGCATCAAGGGATTATGGAACTAGAGTAACATGATCTATCAAAGATCCAAGTGCGCACGAACAAAAGAATAGAATTGTTGATGGCATGCAGGAAGATGTATTATATCTGTGACAGTTGCGCGAAGATAGAAATGTAGAACTACAGAAGATGTGCAAGTGAATGATTTCATAATGATAGTATCGCAAATAGAACGCAAATGTCACAGGTGATCTGAAACTAGTGCGCAATGACAGACTTGAAGTACATCCAGTGATGTGTGAAGTAAAGTAGTTTATCTGATGTGCACATCATAGAGTAATCCAAGACAAGTGCGAAGAACAGAAAGTTTGTATCCCAAATAATGCACAGAAGGTCACAGATTATCTAAGGACAAATGCACCAAAGCAAAAGAAGGAAATATGTGAAAAGAATATTTGGTTATCGTGGAAAGATATGCGAAGTTAGAAGATGTAATGGAAAGTGGTCACAACATAGTAAATGCGACAAAAGGGAATATTTGGATGACTAAATAAATCGATATGGAAGACAATGAAAAATGAAAGCAGATGGAATTCTACAACACACAATAAATATGATAGGTAGATGGCATGGAATATTGCACAAGGAATGAAGAAGTATGGTTGATTGATATGTCAAAAACAGAAAATCAAGATAGAAGGAAGTCAACAACTATATAGGGGCAGCATATCCGAGATTTCTAGAAAAACAACATTGAATGTACAAATTGCAATATGACTAAACTCTGCGCAGCGACCCGAGTGAAAAAAAAAGAGAAGAAAGCATAAATATAGGAGGAGCAATCGAAGCAAGTTAATGTATGAAATCCAGTCCTGAACCAAAGAGAGGAAAATATGTTATTGTGCAGGGATGACACCTCTTTGCCATTAATGTCAAAGGGGGAGAAAGATCATGAAGCATGCTGTCAGCGCAAAGATAAAAAGAAGCTAAGAAATATCATGAAGCATGCAATTTATGCAGAAATGAAAGATATAAGAAAAGCATTAACGACAGAATGCACGGATGAACAAATGCTCAAACTGGAAAGAATACAAGGGGAATACTGTGACTAGAACAGATGAAGCGCACAACTTCATGATTGTTGACATGTACAGTTTCATGAGGTGTTGACATCAATGCCAAAGGGGGAGATTGTTGAACTTTGGTTGTCATTGATGTTAACTGATGTCAAAGAGGATTCAATATTCCTATGCCAGTTTGAAGAAATATATGAAAGCCGCTTTGAAGAAGTATATGGAATCCAGTTTGAAGAAGTACATAAGAAGTACATCCAAATTATAGAAGTATATCCAGAAGTACATCAAGTATATCCAGTTTGAAGAAGTACATAAGGAATACATTCAGTACATATGGTACATGTGCAAGTCTCAAGTCCACCTAGTCATGTTATTTCAAGAAAATTCCAAGGAGATGGATGGACAATGTTCGAGAGTGTGTAAGAAGCTTGAGAACAAGAACCATTTGAACAGGTATGAAAGACTAGGAAGTGCTCAAAACACATCAATTAGAAGAAGCATACAATTTTTTGAAGTGCACAAAGTGTACCAGAAGGAAGTGACTGTAAAATTAGTCACAGCAGATCTAATGAACAAGTAAATCAATCACAATAGACTAAACTCAGAAAATATGGTGTAAAATTGAGCATAAGCATGCATCAGTGCTCTATAATCCCAATAAGGGTGGAAATACAATACAATACTATCACAATGAGTGAGAAATTCGAATTTCCTAAGGAGGTCATTCAAATTAACTGAATGGCATAGCTTGGCTCCAACTAGGAGTCCTCATCATCAATAAGTCGTGGTCATCAATGCACAAGTCACTGTCAAACAGGTGTCAAACTGAGTCTAACTGAGTGTAATAAGTGTAAATGATGGTAAGTGGCACTAATCTAGGGATGGAGGCTCAATGGAGGGTGCATGAGGGCTTAACTTCACTCAGAACTGTCAGTCATGTCTCATCGGAGGTCAATCGGAGTGATAACATCAGTTATGGGTCATTCAGAGGTAAATCAGAGTGATAACTGAAGTGTAACTGGACTGGTAGGTGAGAAAGGTTCCCTTCTTCAGTGGAAGGTGATAACTGTGCGCATGACAGGCTAGTAGGGATTAAACTGAGTGGTAAGTAGCTCCCGAGTTCTAGGAAACTAAGGACTAGGTGCTGGAAGCAACATACTGGTGACTGGGAAGCATGTGGGTGCATGCAATGCATGCATGCATGCAAAATGCGTGCAAAGTACAAAAGTGAATGCTGAGATATCCTAACACCCCCCCTCAAGCTATACCATGATGTAAAAAATTAAAATGTATGGCCCTGGTTATTGAGACCAAAGGTCACCCCAATACAATAATCCAAAAAATGCTAAAATAAGCTAAGTGAGGAAAGAAGGAAACCCTAGTGGGAAGAAAGCTCCCCCTCAAGCTAAACATAAAAATGGATCTAATTTGTCTCCACCATGATGGAACTCACCCCCAATAGTGAACGAAGGTAAGAGAACTTCTTCTCAGTGAAGCTCTTGGTGAAGATGTCTGCAATTTGCTCATCGGTAGGGAAATATTGCAGAATGATGGTGTGATCATGCACCAACTCTTGAATGTAGTGCATATGAATCTCAATGTGTTTGGTCCTCTGCCGCTGAACTGGATCGGTGGAGATCTTAATAGCACTTTGATTGTCAAAAAATTGGACATTCGAAGTAGTGCTACCAAAATCAAACTCGAAAAGAATACCCTGCAACCAAACTCCCTGAATGCAGGCATTGACTGCCCCTCGATACTCTGCCTCTGCTGAAGAAAGTGCAATGGCTTACTGCTTTTTGCTTGACCAGAAAATAGGCCCATGTCCATTCATGAAAACATATCCAGAAGTGGACTTCCGATCTATGATATCACCTTCCCAATCTGAATCAGTAAAACCAATGAAATCTAGCTCAGAATCTGCAGCATAATGTATGCCAAAATGTTTCGTACCTTGCACATACTGCAAGATCCGCTTGGCTTCCCTCCAATGAAGCTCAAGGGGCTGTTTCATATACCTTGATACAAAACTAATGGCATAGGATATATCAGGCCTTGAGTGTGTCAAGTAAATTAGTGAACCAATCAACTGTCAATACATAGTGCAATCTGCAAGCGGTGTAGTATTTCCCTCTTCAAGACTGATTCCTGAGAGGAATGGAAATGGAGAAGCCTTACATTTTGACATATTAAACTTTAATAGAATTTCTTTAGCATACTTTTTCTGAGATAATTTGATCCCATCAAATTTTTGAGCTATCTCCAAGCCCAAAAATTGCTTAAGGAAACCCAAATCGCTCATATCAAAAGCTAGATTTAAAGCGGTTTTCAGCTTGTTAATTGTAAGGAGAGTGCTACCAGTAATGAGAAGATCATCAACATACAAAACCACAATCAAAAATTACCTTTAACTTTCTGTAGGTACACATTAGGATCAGATTTGCATCTTTTGAAATTCTGAGAAAGAAGGAAGGAGTCCATCTTTGCGTACCAAGCACTTGGGGCCTGTTTCAATCCATACAAAGATTTATTCGATATGCAAACTAATGATGGATCTGATATGTATCCTTCTAGTTGTTTCATATATACCTCCTCATCAAGGTCTCCATGTAGAAAAGCATTCTTCACATCCATGTGGTGCACTTCCCAGTGCTTGGATGCGGCAATGGCCAAAACTAGGCGGATGTAATCCATCTTTGCAACTGGTGCAAAAGTCTTAGTGTAGTCCACACCTTGGACTTGGGAGAAACCTTTTGCCACCAACCTAGCTTTGTATTTGCTGATAAAGCCATCAGCAAAAACCTTCATGCGGTAGATCCGCTTGCATTGAACTAATTTTCTTCCAGGTGGAAGAGAAACTAGCTCCAATGTATTGTTCTTTTGAAGAGAACTGTACTCTTCATCCATGGTGGTTTGCCATCATGGATCTCAGTGGGCATAATAGTATGATTTGGGATTTGAACCAATCATCAAATAAAATTTCTCAAATAATAATGGATCAGAAAAAGAAAGAGCCATACCTGCTCTTTGATAGTCTGCTCTTGTTCTCCTTGGATCAACAGGATTTCCAATGTTTGGAGCAGCAGATTGTAGAGTATTTTGGGCCCACTTTGGTAACTGAGGAGGATCATTATGGTCTGATTCCGAAACTGATATTTCATGGCCATCAAAGTTTGATATAATATCAAAGATATCAGATCCAATTCTTTCTTCATACTCACTTGAATCTTCTTCTTGTGGAGGGTGCAGATCAGCAATGTTTTCCTCAACTAGTTTCAAATCTGGCAGCGGTTCTTTAAACTTCACACTTCGCTCTATGAATACCTTTTTGGATCTGATATTCATGAGTTTATATGATTTTGATTCTTCCCCATATCCTATTAGGATACATTCAATACTTTGTGGATCCAAAGACTTTCTCTTATCAGAAGGAATTCTAGCCCATGCAGTGGAGCCAAAAACCCTAAAATTGGACACATCCGGTTTGCGACCAAAGAATGCTTTGAAAGGAGTTTTACCTTTCACGGATGAATGTGGAACTCAGTTCTGAACATATGCAGAAAAATTAATGGCTTCAGCCCAAATATTTTCAGCCAAACCTTTTGACTCAAGCATGCAGGTAGCCATCTCTTTCAATGACCGATTCTTCCTTTCCGCTACACCATTCTGCTGGGGTGTGTAGGGAACTGTATGTTGGATCTGAATTCTGCTTTCGGCACAAAGTTGCAGCAACTCAGTCTTGATATATTCTCTGCCATTATCATATCTAAGAGCTTTTATATTTCTCTCAGTGGTGGTCTCAACAGAAGCCTTAAAATCCTTGAATCTTCCGAGCACTTCTGACTTGTTTTTGAGAAAAAATACCCAAGTAAAGCGGGAAAAGCCATCGATGAATGTAAAAACATACCTGGAACCATTCATGGACATATTTGGAAGTGGAACACTGATATAATAATGTATGGGCCCAAAATGGTGGAAGCTCTGCTAGCTTTGCTGCAGTCGAACCTGTGCTTGGGGTGCTTCCCAACAATGCAACCGGGGCAAATTCCCTTCGAGGAATGGAGTTGTGGAAGACCATCTACTATGGATTTCTATTGTAGAAGCAGAAAATATTTGTAATTAAGGTGTCCAAACCTTTCATTCCAAATCCTACTAACCTCGTTTCCATGAGTGAGGAGAGTAGTGGGCTTTTCAAGCGGCACAAAGTGAGAAAACTAATAGTATTTTGCAGTGTGGTTTGCCTTTCTGACTGCAATAAGTCTTCCACTTTTGATATCAGAAATTTCAACTATATTAGGGCTGAATGTAACTTGCTTCGGTTCACCAGTGTGTGTCATTTGATACACAGAAAGTAGATTTGAAGCCAAGGAAGGCACATAGAGAACATTCTGGAAGCTTCCATGCTCTACATGGATGGTATCTTTGCCCTTCGAAGAAATTTTTGAGTAATCTCCCAAATGAATGGGGATGGAGCTACTTGGATCGAATGAAGAGAAGGAGTCAATGTTTGAAGCCATATGATTCGAGGCATCAGAATCTATCTGTAGAGTGGTGGGTTTCGAAACAGTTTCCATGAGTGCTTGACCTCTTTCATGATCATCATTCCTATCCTTCTTCCATGCACCGTCGGGAAGACATATGTTGTTCTTTTCCAAAGGAGGGCCATTTGATATATTGTTTTCTTCATGCATGAACTTTCAGGATGAAACCCACGGTTGCAATATGAACATTTAGATTTTTCCTTTCCCTCTTTACCCTTCTGCTTGTTCCTCGAACCGGATGGTGCTTCCAGTTGCTTGCCTTTATCTCTTTGCTTGGTAGGCTTGAATTTGGGCTTCTCTTTCCTTTGCTTTCCTTTACCATTCGAATTCTTGGGTCCTTGAGCAAAGAGGGATGAATCTTTGGAGTTTATGGACCCCATTTGAATCAACTTATCATGCTCTTTTGTGACAGACTCAATGAAGGCATTCAAGGTAGGCATCTTCCAATTCGGGGTAGTTAGCCAACCGGAATTGAAAGTAAATACAAATACCAAGTAATATTTCCCAAGCTTTGTGAGAATGGAGAGGATCAATTGCTTATCCTCTTTCACAACACCACTGTTCTTCAACTGCAATGACAAGTGCTTGAATTTTGTGAAAAACTCATTGATGGTCTCGAAATTCTTAGGACTAAGGGCAATCAATTCATTTTCTAATTGAAAATCCCTAAGCTCGTCCTGCTTGCCAAAGAGATTGTCAAGTTGCTCCCATATTGCTTTTGGAGTCTTCAATCCGCTGAGATGGAAGTGAAGATCTTTGGAAATAGAGAGGCAAAGGAGACCATAAGCTTCATCAAGCTTATTGTAGTGTTTGGTTCTTTTTGACAATGTGCTTGGCTCCTATTCGAGGCCAAAAATGACTCTATAGAACCCTTGTGAGCGTAATATAATCTCCATATCATCTTTCCATTCAAAATAATTGAAGGAAGTAAGAACGGGATTGGAAGAAGAGTATTCCATCTCAAATAGCGAGTGCACTTGATGTAGAAGAACTTGTCAAACACAAGGTAGCGAATGCAATTGATGGAGATGATTAACCTGCAAATCACAATCAAAACAAGAACAGTAAGGTCGAACAATCCACCCTTTTAGAGTTGCATCACACCTGGGATTGGAGATCAAACAAGTTGAATGGGTCCAATGTATCAAATCCAGGAATTATGTGGAAAACTCAAGCTTCTGTAGTGGATTGGAGAGTATTTTTCTGCTTTGCATGCACATGAGCAAATCCACATGAGATCTCTCATGCCAAACTTCAGTAATTTTGAGCAAATTCACTCAAATCTTCTTGTAGAACACCTGTAGAAAAGAGATCTTGTCCCTGCAATGGCTCTGATACCATGTAAAATTAGTCACATCAGATCTAATGAACAAGTAAATCAATTGCTATAGATGAAACTCAAAAAATATGGTGTAAAACTGTGCATAAGCATGCATCAATGCTCTGTAATCCCAATAAGTGTGAAAATACAATACAATACTGTCACAATGAGTGAGCAATTCGAATTGCCTAAGGAGGTCATTCGAATTAACTGAATGGCATAGCTTGGCTCCAACTAGGAGTCCTCATCATCAATCAGTGGTGGTCATCAATGCACAAGTCACTATCAAACAGGTGTCAAAATGAGCCTAACTGAGTTTAACTGAGTGTAATAAGTGTAACTGATGGTAAGTGGCACTAATCTAGGGATGGAGGCTCAGTGGAGGGTGCATGAGGGCTTAACTGCACTCAAAACTGTCAGTAATGTCTCATCGGAGGTCAATCGGAGTGATAACATCAGTTATGGGTCAATCAGAGGTAAATCGGAGTGATAACTGAAGTGTAACCAGACTAGTAGGTGAGAAAGGTGCCCTTCTTCAGTGGAAGGTGAGAACTGGGTGCATGACAGGCTAGGAGGGCTTAAAATGAGTGGTAAGTAGCTCCCGAGTGTTGGGAGACTAAGGACTAGGTGCTGGAGGCATCATACTGGTGACTATGCAGCATGCGGGTGCATGCAATGCATGCAGAATGCATGCAAAGTACAAAAGTGAATGATGAGATATCCTAACGGTGACGATTGGAGAAGTCAAGTGCGCAAGTCCCACAAGCAATGGTACATCAAGGGCACAAGACCACAGTGCAAGGGTGCAAGTCCCACAAGCGATGGTACATCAAGGGCGCAAGACCACTCTGCAAGGGAGCAAGTCCCACAATGCAAAGAACCAAGTATGTGCAAGACCCACAAGGGATGACATCTCAATGAAGCAGAACATGACAAGTGGCGGAAATGTGAAGTAAGAGGAACTTTGAAGCAAGGAAGAAGGGATGCTATGACCAACTTGTGGACATACCATCCACGCATGGCAAGTATAAATAAGAATCCAAGTTGGAGAATTGAAGTAAGCTTGTAAGCTCAAGACTAGAAGATTCAGATTTGGAAAGCTTATTATCTCAAGGCATCACTGTGCTTGTGGAACCAAAGTAGCATGCTCTAGCAAAGATCCAAGTGCGCACAAACATAAGAACATAATTTTTTATGGTGTGTAGGATGATGTATTCTATCTGTGACAGTTGCACAGAGACAGAAATGCAGAACTACAAAGGATGCACAAGTGCGTGAGTTTAGAAAGATAGTATCGCAGACAAAATGCATATGTCACAGGTGATCTAAGACTAGTGCGTGATGGAAGATTTGAATTACATCCAATGATGTGCAAAGTGAATTATTTTATCTGATGCATGTAGCATAGAGTAATCTGAGACAAGTGCAGAGAACAGAAAGGATGTATCGCAGATGATTCACAGAAGGTCGCAGATTATCTAAGGACAGATGAAAAGGAAATATCTACAAAGAATCTTTGGATATCATGGCAAGATATGTGAAGTCATAAGATGTAATGGAAAGTAGTCACAACATAGTAAATGCAACAAAAGGGAATAGTTGGATGACTGAATAAATCGATATGGAAGACAATGCAAAACGAAAGTAGATGGAATTCTACAATGTGCAATGAATATGATAGGTAGATGGCATGGAAGATTACACAAGGAATGAAGAAGTATGGTTGATTTATATGAAAAAAACAAAAGATTAAGATAGAAGGAAGTCAACAACTATACAGGGGTAGCATATCTGATATTGCTACAGAAACAACATGAATGTACAAATTGAAATATGACTAAAATTTGCACAACAACCCTAGTGAAAGAAAAGAGAAGAAAGCATAAAGATAGGAGGATTTATCGAAGCAAGTAGATGTATGAAGGCCAACGCTAAACCAAAGAGAGGAAAATATGTTATTGCGTAGGGATGGCACCTCTTTGCCATTGATGTAAAAGGGGGAGAAAGATCATGAAGCATGCTCTTAGCGCAAAGATAAAAAACCAGCTGAGAAATATCACGAAGCATGAAATCCACGCAGAAATGAAATATAGCATAAGAGCATTAATGTAAGAATGCACAAATGAGCAAATTCTCAAAATGGAAAGAATATAGGGGGAGTACTGCGACTAGAAAAAATGAAGCACACAACTTCATGAGTGTTGGCATGCAAAGTTTCATGGGGTGTTGACACCAATTCCAAAGGGGGAGATTGTTGAACTTTGGTTTTCATTGATGTCAAATAGGATTCAATATTCATATGCTAGTTTGAAGAAATATATGAAAGCCGCTTTCAAGAAGTATATGTAATCTAGTTTGAAGAATTACATAAGAAGTACATCCATATTATAGAAGTATATCCAGAAGTACATCAAGTATATCTAGTTTAAAGAAGTACATAACGGATACAGTCAGTACATATGGTACATGTGCAAGTCTCAAGTCCACCTATTCATGTTACTTCAAGGAAATTCCAAGGAGATGGTTGGACAAGGTTTGGAAGTGTGCAAGAGGCTTGATAACAAGAAGCAATTGAACAAGTATGCAAGACCAGGAAGTACGCAAAACACACCAATCAAAAGAAGCATACAATTTGTTGAAGTGCGCAAAGTGTACTGGAAGGAAGTGATAGTTGGAGAAGTCAAGTGCACAAGTCCCACAAGCGATGGTACATTAAGGGAACAATACCACAGTGTAAGGGTGCAAGTCCCATGATGAAAAGAACTAATTATGTGCAAGACCCACAGGGGATGACACCTCAATGGCAGAGAACATGACAAGTGGTGAAAATGTGAAGCAAGGAAGAATGGATGCTATGACCAACTTGTGGACATACCATCCGCGCAAGGAAATTATAAATAAGAAGTCAAGTTGGAGAATTGAATTAATCTTGTAAGCTCAAGACTGGAAGATACAGATTTGGAAAGCTTCTTATCTCGGGGCATCAAGGGCTTGTGGAACCAGAATAGGATTATCTAGTAGAGAGCCAAGTGTGCATGAACAGAAGAACAAAATTTATGATGGTGTGCGGGATGATGTATTCTATCTGTGATAGTTGCGCGAAGACATAAATGTAGAACTACAGAGGATGCGCAAGTGCGTGATTTCAGAATGATAGTATCGCAGATAGAACACAGATGTCACATGTGATCTAAGACTAGTGCACAATTCCATACTTGAAGTGCAACCAGTGATGTGCAAAGTGAAGTATTTTATTTGATGCGCACAACATAGAGTAATCTTAGACAAGTGTGAAGAACGGAAAGGTTGTATCACAGATAATGCACAAAAGGTCACATATTATCTAAGGACATATGCACCAAGACGGAATAGTGATATAGAAGAAGGTGCATGGACTGATATGATACAGATACACAAAGTTAGTTTAGCAGTACAACACCATATGCGCAATATCAGTTAAGTTTGCAGATGCACAGAAACAGAACGACATATTGAACCTGAATGCAGATTGTAGAATATGATGAAGCAACACAGAATTTGTGAAGTATGAAGTCAATTTCAATATTGGTATTAGTGATTCAGTAAAAGCAAGATATCAATTTACCAAAGTTGCACACATCATTGTGAGCAACAAATTATCAAAAGAGTGTGTGGATTAGTATAACAACACATTAATATCTTCTACTTTCATATCATGATGGCGGGATGGGGCAAGGAGTAGGGGGTCGGTGCCTCCTTCCAGTTGAAGGTGGTAAATCAAGGATTCGGTGCTTCCTTTAGGTTGTAGATTGTAAAACTAGAGGGTTAGTGCCTCCTTCCAGTTGGTGCTAAAGAAATTCGGAAGTTGGTGCTTCCATGAATGTAATCTTTATATTATAGGAGAGCATTTCGTGGCTTTCTCCAATTTGGGTTTCCACATAAAAATAGGTGTGTTTTGTGTATTGTGAAATATGGATAAATGGTATTGTTTATGTGAATGAAAAATTTAAGTTCAATATAAATCCGATATGAAGTAAAAATTGTTCATAACTGCACTAATATTGATTCATTCCTCCTCTCAATATTAATAAGATTCCAAGAGTTACAATTATCTTTAATAACTTCTCATTTATTATCATTGTAAAAGTTATGGAAATGTGAGAAAAGAAAACCAGAAAATGGATGCAGGCAATTCTACCCCTACAAGAAGCTATGTTATCTCTCTCAGTTACAAGGTTCCGCACTTCAATGACAAACTCAATATCTATATCCCGAGGAGCATGTAGAAAAATTGTTGTCGATCCAGCAACACAAATAACACAACCTAAAATTCCAAATATGTGTAGTTTCTCCCTTAAGATAATTGATGAACTAGAATCCTATAGGGTCCCTCAAGAATTTGATTCAAGAAATCATTTCAAATTGTTACAAGAATTTTACGGTTCTTATAACTATTACAGAAAAAAGAAAAAAATAAATAAATAAATTCAAAGAATCCTAAAACCATTTTCTGTGAATTTAACTTTACTCAAACTACAATTCAAGTACATACTACATTTCGAGATGTTCTTCATTTATAATCACAGGCTCAATACTTAATTGTCATGTCCCCTCATTGATGTTCATTGGATTGATTTCCTAACCCAATCAATCCCTTAGGTTGAGGACGAAATTTCATTCACTTGGGATTAATTTTGAATTTCAAACATTAATTAATTAGAAGATGTTAAGTTTATTTTCTTAAGTTTGAGATGCACTTGATGGAAGTCATTTTTCATTTAATAGATATTTATTTTAAATGGAATAAAGTGGATAATGATCCACAAGGGAGCATTAGAGTATAAGGTTTGACCAAGAGGTAGCTTGCAAAAGAATAAAAGATGAAAGCAGCCAAAGCTAGGAAAAGCGGGATAGAAAAGCAAAAGGGGGATAGAGCAAAAGCATAAAGCAAAGCAGAAAAGTAAAGCTTGACAGAAAGATATCCTTATCCACTCCTTGAGGGTGGATTAGGTGAATTTCTCAACAAGCCACCTCCAATATATAAAAGGAGGAGTGTGCATCACTTTCCCATCTTTTGACAGTTTGGGAATTGAATTGAGTGCAATTTTTCTTCTTTGACTTGGGAGATGTGCCCCTAGTTCAAGCTGGGAGATGTGCCCCTTCTTATTATGAGAGGATGATGACATCCAGTATTCATCATTGAGTTTATTGCAGGTCCTGAAGTTTGAGCTAGTGAAATTCAAGCTTGTTTCATATATTAGAGAGCCTTCCATTCAGAATTCTAATGATTTCTAGTGTTTCTATGATGGAGAATCTTATTTCTTATTTATTTCTTTATTGAGACTTCTATGAGATGTACTTCAGATTCTTATGGATTTAATTAATGTAATATTGAACCTCTGAATTCCATTCTACATTTTGAATAAAGAGAATTCTGATTTCCATACTGATTTCTTGCACCTAGTCTATATTGCCATGAAAAAGAGCCAGTTTTCAGTGTTCGATTGATAGATGAATATTTATAAATCCAAATTGAATTATTTCAGTTTACACTATCATTTATCATGTCAATTAACTCATACCAGGTTTGAAACCAAGAATTTGAAACCTTCTCCCACTATTTGGAAAATCCTGAAGTTAAACTAGTTGTGTAATCCCGGAAGACAATTTTACTTGTTTGTTTGTGAAAAATCCTTGGAACTTATTCTAGCTTTCTGGAGAGAAACTAGACTTATATTTTACTTTCATTTAATTTTTTCAAGCCTTCCTAATTCAAAATCCTTCACCATTGGTTCTCGGGTAGTGCTCAGTTGAAGATCTAGTTTGCATATGTTGGGGTGCCCAAGAGCTTTGGAGTAGACTTAAGCATAGATGATGTTTGAAACATTAATGGTCCCAGTACATTTTGAAAAGTATCTTTTATTTATAATGATCCTCATCCCTTCCAGAGTTGTTTGAAATTGCCTACCTACAACTAGTCAAACCACTAGTTTCATTGTTTTTCCTTAAGTCTTGTAGGAAAGTCAATTAGTGTATCATCAGATATGATTCGTACATTACAGTGGTATTGGAGCATGGTCCTATGAATATTCTCTTTTTATTCTTCTATGATTCCTAAAAAATATCAGATCCAAAGAAGAAAGATCCTCTGATAGAGGAAGAAGGAGAAGAAGAAGTTAATTCAACTGAAGGGAAGATTAAAGGAGAATCAGATATGTCTCACAATGAAGAAAGGGATGAGTTTTGTATCTTTGTTCAAATCATGATGGAAGGTCTTCAATATATCTCACACAACATCATCCAATTCGAGAAAGAGATAAGATAATTCCTTGCTAAGCAGCTGGGAAGCAAAGATGGGGAAGGGAGCAGCAGTGGCTCCCAACATGGTGAAAAGAAGATCAATGGTGGATCTATTTTCTCAAATATTGGGCCTCACAATATCCCTGATGAATTCAAGATGGATTATCAGTACAAACCAAGGCCTAATATGCCCAAATTCACTGAAGAGAAAAGGGAGGAACCTAACTAAAAAAGACTAAATACCCCTATTGACTAAAAATATAATTAAACACTCCTATAAAGTAGCATTAATCACCATAGTATTTATCGCCTTTGTCATTACCCAGTAGGTTGCAACACCTAGATTACATGCATTATGTCGTGTATCCAAAGTTATGGGCTACTACAATATTATCCCGAATCCATGTTTCTTCAATAATCACCCATTGTGGAATATTATATAATTCGTTATTAATTTATGCTTAATGATATTTATGTTGGCTTCATGTAAATTAATCAAAGTTGAATTTAATACTTTTAAATCAATTTTAACATTTTTCATTTTTAATTTTTTAATGTGGTAATTTAGTGATTTAAAACTTTTAATATTTTGAACTTTTAATCTTTTAATTATTAATATTACTTTAATATTTTAATATAAACTTTTAATCTTTTAATTATTAATATTACTTTAATATCTTAATATAAACTTTTAATATTTTAATATTCTAAACTTTTAAATTTTAAATTTTAAATTTCTAATATTATATAATGCTTATTATATTTTTTTTAATGTTTTAATTTTTTATTTTTTAAGAAGGTGATGTTTAATATTATTAGTATTTATGGAAATTGGAAAAATAGCGGGAAGTGTTGTGAAAAGGGGGAAAATGATTAAAAAAAAAAAAACTTACTCATGTTCTTCACATGAAACTAAGGGTAAAAGATACGTGGGTATAGTTTGTGGTTATCTTAAAACTAAGGATTAAAGATATGTGGGTGTGGTTTGTGGTTATCTTCACCATATTTTTTATTATATTTTATTATATTGCATTTCATAATGTTTAATGGACTGATTCATTTTGTAGGATCCAAAAAATGTTGTCCTTCCCTAAATATGTTTATCTCTTTCTCCTTACAAGGAGAATGATAAGCTGCTTCAAGATATCACGAGGAATTGGGTTTGTTGATAATTATTATGCTGATTTGGTTCCTATTGTTTGCATATTTTTTCAGGGTATCGTGACTAGTGAATTTATTTGCTGCAAATCTTCCCAATAGGGTTTCCTGTTGCTTTAAATGGATTAAACTACTGAGATTGAATATGCAACTAACTATTGAAACTGTTGCTTCAACAGATACTTTAAAGAACCATTCATTAACTATCTCTCCCTTATTATCTATCAACCTCATAAGGGTTGTCTACCTGGACCCATTAACTCCATTCATCTATGATTCACCATCTTCTGGATATATAGGATTTGGATCTAATATTTCAAAACCAACAACATTTCTTTGTTATTGTCTTGATGGCACCTCGGATCAAGACAAATGCCCAACAATGGTAGGTTTCCTGATTTCCTTCTACAGTGCTTGATTTCTATCAACCTGTGAAGATATATTAAATTCTCTATTCTACCAATAATCTTGAATCTCCAAGTTATGTCTATTATATTTCCCCATCAAAAACTGTGCTCGAATCTTGCAGGTATTGAAGATACAGGAGGACGAAACATGTCAACGATTGCAATTGGTAAATATGATTTCTTCCTATTCACTATCTCCAGTTTTTGGTCAAGTTGAATTTGCATATTGTTTCCATTGATATTCTGTTCGGGGTTGAATGAAGCTCACATTGAAATCAATCTGTTCCTTATACCTCAGGATGCTTCATTTTCAGATTTGTGGTGAAAACAATAGCATTAGCATCGGTATTGTCCTCAACGTATAAGGAAAGCGAGAGGAGAAACCCAACCACAGGAAAATCAACCCATCAAAGGTATGAAGGTACAACAACTAGTGGAGACCGTAAATATTTAGATTCAGATCCTATACTCGTCGATTCATGTGTGCCTTAGTTGGTATAACCCTATATATCTTACCCTAAAATTGCTAGCTCTCCTCAAGCCGAAAAGAAATATAGTTAACTTACTTAGACCGTCATCTGGGAATACTGGGAGCTGGGTAAGAATGGTAGCCAATTAAGATTGGTAAATGCCACCTGCATCTGATTGGGTTTTAATGCTAATCCTGATAGGTTTAGGGAGAGGATAGGGAACATAATTGTTATTGATGACCTTTATTATACTTATTAGTTAACCTGCTTTATATTGGCTGGATCAGGTTACCGAACCCATTTCAAAGCTACTAGTTTCAGGCAGGGTCATTGCCCTTTTGAATTTATGAAAAATGGGCATCTGTAACTACTTTCACTATTATGGAGAACAATATATAAGTTAACGGGAGACAGTTTGAGAGCCACCCTCTCTTCCATTGGTCTACCCGAAACCCAGAACATGTTGGTTTAAACAACACCTCAAATTTTACTTGCAAATGGAAATGAGTAAAACCTCTACAAATCGAAGAAGAAAAACTGAGTCAATGAGTTCGTAGGGTCAAGATAAATGGAGGAAGTTCCTATGAACTTTGTGAAGGTGAAATAGAGTAAATAAAGATGCCTTCAAACTGAGTTGACAAAATAATGATCATATTTGGGCACATGTATTGTAGCATTGAACCTCTATTGCATTTGATTGACAAAATCGAAGTTCATGTTGGAAAGAAAGGGGAAGTTGACCTCATCACCATCTATTGGAGTAGCGAGCTATTAGATTGAAGTTTTCTTGGCTTCTAGGAGAACGATTTATTCCCATATCGCATCAATCTAGAGGAAAATCATTGAGGAAGTTGTCATGTGTGTGCATGTATACCCTTAAGTTCAAATAACAATTACTGGACGTGATCTAGTCAAATATTAGTGGTAAACCACCAATTCAAAGTATTTATATTGATTTGAGACTTAAATTATGAGAAAGTGATTGGGGTATGGTCTACACTCTTGTGGAGGTCAACAACGATTCCAGAAGGAGTGGTTCAAGTCTCACTGAATGCAATTTGTTGTAGATCCAATTTTGTTGCATATTTGAAAGTAGTGGGTTCAACCTTCAAATCCAGATATGGTATATATGACTCTACATGGAAGACAAAGGGTTATTGAAGGTAAAAGATCTAGTTTGTAGCTACATGAAAGTAAACCCGAAAGCATGTATTTTTTTTATGAGATCATAGTTCATATTATGGGGGTATGAGATTAATGAATTTGAGTATATTTAAAAATCTAGATGCAATTAATGTAATGTACCAATCAAATATGATGATACACTAAGTGGCTTTCCTACAAGACTTAAGGAAAAACAATGAAACTAGTGGCTTGATTGGTTCTAGGTAGGAAATTTCAAACAACTCTGGAAAGGATGAGGATAATGCTAGCTAAAAGATCCTTTGAAAAATGTATTGGGACCATTAATGTTTCAAACATCATCTATTTTTAAGTCTACTCCAAGGCTCCTGGGCACCTGAACATATGTAAACTAGATCTTCAATTGAGCACTACCTGAGAACCAATGGTGAATTATTTTGAATTAGGAAGGATTGAAAACATTAAATGACATGAAAATATCAATCTAGGTTCACTCCATCAAGTTTGAATAATTTCTGAGGAGGTTTCACAAACAAACATGTAAAATTGTCTCCCAGGACTGCACAACTAGTTTAACTTCAGGATTTTCCAAACAATGGGAGAAGGTTTCCAATTCTTGGTTTCAGACCTGGTATGAGTTAATTGACATGATAAATTATATAATCAACTAAAATAACTCAATTTGGAGTTATAAATATTCACCTATCAATCAAACACTGAAAACTAGCTCTTTTTCATGGCAATCTAGACTAGGTGCAAGAAATCAGTATGGAAATCAGACTTCTCTTTACTCAAACTGTAGAATGGAATTTATAGGTTCAATATTAACTTAATGAAATCCATGATAAGCTTAAGTACATCTCATATAGGTCTCAGGAAAGAAATACATAAGAAATAGGATTCTCCATCATAGAAAGACTAAAAATCATCAAAATTATGAATGGAAGGCTCTCTAATCTCTGCAACAAGCTTGAATTTCATTGGATCATCCTTTAGAATCTGAAATAAAATCAATGATGAATACTATATTTCATCATCCTCTCAAAAGAAGCAGGGTGACATCTCCCAGCTTGGACTAGGGGCACATCTCCCAAGTCAAAGAGGCAAAATTGCACTCAATTCAATTTTCAAACTGTCAAAAGATGAGAAAGTGGCGCGCACTCCTTATTTTATATATTGGAGTTGGTTTTTTGATCAAGTCACCTAGGATAATTCACCCTCATGGAGTGGATAAGGATAGCTTTCTTTGAAGCTTTACTTTTTTTCTTTGCTTTCTTCTTTTGCTTTATCCCGCTTTTGCTTTTTTATCCTACTTTTTCAAGCTTTGTCTGCTTGCATATTTTCTTATTTTGCAAGATACCTCTTGGTCAAACCTTATCCTCTAATGTGAACCTATGAATCATTATCCACTTTATTCCATTTAAAACAAATATCTAATAAATGAAAAATAAATTCCATCAAGTGCATCGCAAACTTTAAAAAATAAACTTAACATCTTCTAATTAATTAATGCATGAACTTCAAAAGTAATCCCAAGTGAATGAATTTTTCTCCTCAACCCAAGGGATTGATTGGGTTAGGAACTCAATCCAATTAACATCAATGAGGGGAAATGGCAGTCCTCCCCTCCCAAGATTGCTTGTCCCAAAGCAATTTCAAACATGGATGTTGTACGATGTGTTCTCCTTCTCAAGCAGAATCCTCACCAGGAAACCCTTCCCATTGCACCAAATATTATTTAATGATTCTGCTTCTTAAATTCCTCTCTCAAACCTCCAAAATATTGTTTGGAACTAATACCAAATTTCTCTCATCATCAAGGTGAGAAAACTCTTTTGAAACTTTAACTTGCATCCCTATTTCCTTCTTCAAACAAGACACATGGAAAACATTGTGAATTTTACTTCCTCGGGAAAATTCTAGCTCATATGCCACTTCACCGATCTTCCTTGGGACTTTGTGTGGACCATAGAACCTTGGTTGGATATTATCAACCCCCTTAGCATTAAATGGGGATTGTATATAGGTATGCAATCTCAAATATACTAGATCTTCTACTTGGAAGGTTCACTCCACTCTTTTCCTATCTGCATTCACCTTTTGTCTATTATGTGCTACTAGCAATTTGTCCTTGAGAGTTCTGAGTATGTCTTGACTCTCTCGGATCCAATACTTTTTCTTATGTTTCTTTCAATCACCAAATATCAGGTCAGCAAAATTGGGTTCATAATATACATATAGGGCCTTGAATGGTGACATTCCAATTGATAGATGAAAAGTGGTGTTATAACAAAACTTTCCCAGATGAGGCCAAGTAGTCCATGTCTTCTGTTGACCAGTAACATAGTTTCATAGGTACCCTTTGAGCCACTAGTTCACTCTCTCTATTTCACCATTGGTATTTGGATGGTATCTTGTACTCATGTCCAAACTTGTTCCCACCAACTTGAACAATTCTTGCCAGAAATTGCTAGTGAACTTGCCATCTCTATCATTGATGATAGACTTGGGAATGCCATGAAGTTTGAAGACTTCTTTGATGAAAATTTTAGCCACTTGGCTGGCTACAATATTGGTTGTGACAGCAAGTAAATTTGCATACTTGGTTAGTCTTTCAACCACAACAAAAATATTGTCTTTACCTTGACTTTTGGGGAGTCCGGTGATGAAATCCATCGATACACTTTCCCATTTCTGCTCAGGGTTATGAAGGGGTTGTAGGAGTCCATATGGATATGTATGTTCTACTTTGTTTTGTTGGCATGCCACAAATTATCTAACATAATCCATCGCTTCCTTCTTTGGGCCCTTCCAAGATAACCTTTCCCTCACTTTCATGTAAGTCTTCACAAACCATGGATGTCCTACTAGGGGTGCATCATGGGAAGCCTCTAGGATATTCTTTTTTAATGCGAACTCTAGAACTAATAAAATCATATCCTTATAATAGATGAAATCATTAAGGATTTTGTAAGCATCATCATGAATTAGTCCATCAAATAAATCACAAGCAAACTAATTCTTTGCATACTCTACTCCTAGCTGTGCCTTCCAATCATCATGAAACTTCATCAATGCAAGTATTGGTTTCCTAGAGAGTGCATCAATTACAATATTCAACTTACCCTTCTTGTATTCAATGTCAAAGTCGAAATCTTGGACCTTGCCCACTTTTGTTGCCTATCATTCAACTCCTTTTGTGACAGGAAGTGTCTCAAGCTATTATGATTAGTTTTGATTATGAAATTACCCCCCACAAGATATTGTATGAACCTGACTAGCGCATGCATGGTGGATAGCATATCCTTGTCATAAAATGAGTATAACCTCTCATGGGGCTGCAAATTTCTACTTTCAAAGACTAGGATGTTTTTTTGCATCAAGACAACTCCAATCCCACTTCCTGAGGCATCACATTCAAGAACAAAAGGTTGACATAAATCTGGAAGTGCAAGAATAGGACAACTACTCATTACCTCTTTCATTCTCTTGAATGCTTGTTCAGACTCCTCTGACCTACTAAAGGTTCATTTCTTAGTGAGATCTGTCAATGGGGATGATAACTTTGAAAATCTTTTGACAAAATTTTGGTAATATGTACACAAACTAAAGAACCCTCTCAATTTAGTTATATTTCGTGGGCTTGGCCAATCCAGAATTGCTTGGATCTTCTCCATGTGAATCTTAATTCCTTCTTTCCCAGTCACATGACCAAGATAAAAAATCTCAGTCATTCCAAATTCACATTTGGGCAGTTTAGCATAAAAATATTGATATGCCAAGATAGTTAGCACAATTTCCAAATGATGCAAATGCTCCTCCCAAGTTCTACTATAAATCAGAATATCATCAAAGAAAACAAGAACAAACTTATGGAGATGCTTGTTAAACATTATGTTCATGCAAGATTGAAAGGTTGGTGGTGCACTGGTTAGGCCAAAAGGCATAACTAAAAAATCAAAGTGCCCATGATGACATCGGAATGTTGTCTTCTAAATTTCCTCCTCCCGCATATTGATTTGATGGTAACTAGAGAGAAGGTCAATATTTGAAAAGTATTTGGCTCCATGTAGTTTATCCATCAGTTCATCCCTCCTTGGAATATGATATATATTATCGATGGTCATTTTTTTGAGGGCTCTATAGTCTATACACATGCACATGGTCCCATCCTTATTCTTGACAAGAACTACAGATGATGCAAAAGGAATTGAGCTTGTGTAATGAATCCCAAGTCAAGCAGTTCTTTGATGGTTCTCTCTATCTCATCCTTGAATATTTTTGGATGCTTGTAAGGATGAATTTTGATATATAGGTGATGTGCCTATCTCCAATTCAATTCTATGCTCCACTCCTCTATCAGGTGGCCTACCATGAGGAAGGTCCCCAAACACCTTCTTATGCTTTTGGAGCAACTTCTAAATGTCTTTCGGATACTGTGCTACCTCCAAATAGATTCCTTTAGTAGTGATTAGGGACTCTGCAGCCCATTCAATATAAATGGAAAAAGAAAAACGAACAATATCTATTAGTAACAACACCCCCATGTTCAAAATCCTTAGTGTATAAGTATCAAACTTTCTTGTTAAGGTATGGATGCCAAATTAGGCCAAATCCAAGGCAGTATGGATGCTACTCTAGGCCCGAAATATGGTGTCTTCTAGACTAATTTCAATAGAATTACAAATAATGAAACCTAGGTGTTAATATTGCTTCTCTCCCCAATTCTTAAAGGGTGCTATCTCAATGGAAGAGCACTTGCCTTACAAGTATGAGGTTGGTGGTTTGATTCCTCCATGCCCTACCATAAATTAATAAATGATATTGGAATATATTTTATAAATATACTACCAATTCACGGAAATTAGTGAATAAAAGGACTAAATATACTACCAGTTGATGACAATTAATAATTACAATTGCTAAATATATTACTAGTTGAGGGAAATCAATGACTACAACGACTGCATAAAGTACCAATTGATAGCAATCAATGACTACAATGACTAAATAAACTACTAGCTGACAAAAATCATCAATGACTACAACGACTAAATAAACTACTAGTTCACAATAATCAATGACTAAGAAAAGTACTAAATATACTACCAAGTTGATGAATTAGAACAACCAATAAATGACTAAATTTTTTTAGTCATAAATTTAGTCGTTGTATAGGTGACTGGAAATAAACTACTAATAGTCACGTGATCAAAATTAATCATTTATATGCAAATTATAGTATTTATTTTAGTCATAAATTTATTTTTCTACTAGTGGCCCCAACTCGTGGAGTGTGTTGGGAAAACACCTTTGAAAAACTAGACAAAAAAGAAAATAACATAAGTGATAAATATTCCAAGAAGAGAGGGGTGGTGTCTAAATACACTGTTTAAGCATACCACATTATGATCAAAACATCACAATGCATTATTAAACAACATCAATCAATAGATTGGCATACATATTCATTCACATCAATACAACTCATAAGGTCATTCTTTTATAGTCTCCATATCTAACCAACTTCCTTAAAATGAGGATGATTTGGTCTACAAATAAGGGTCACTGGTTCTAACAATTTCCAATAAATATATAATGGCTCGTTGATTAGTCGAATTCTTTATTCGAACCGACAATTGCCTCATCAACCATTTAATTGACCACTCATCCAACCCACTAGTCAACTGCTCTTCTAGCCGATTGTTGTCTTTCGAATGACTATCTCCAAAAGATCCAAAGGTGTGATGAACCTGCGTAGCCTTTGGTTCCAACACCCCCCAATCAGCACAATTCTCTGAATATTTAGGAGGTGGAATTATGTTCTTTGAAACCCTCCCCCATAATTGCATCTTCCTAAAGCCCAAGCATATCCTAAAATTACAGAAAATTAGATTCTAGAAGAGGCTTCGTAAAGATATCAACAATTTGATCATTTGTCCTATAATAAAAAAGTGTTACAACATTGTCTTGCATCAACTAGTGGACATGAAGTTCAACATGCTTCATTTTGTTGTGTGCAACATGATTATCAGCAACCTATATTGCACTCTGATTGTTACAATGGATAACAATAAAGGCTAGCACAAGAAAACCAATCCCTTTCAAAAGCTAACAGATCCAAACTGCCTTTATACTTGCATTGATAGCTCCTTGATATTCTGCTTCTACAGTCAAAAGAGAGACTACCTTTTGTTTCTTACATGACCAGACCAAGAGTCCAAAACTAATTCGAAACACATAGCCATAAGTGGATTTTCAATCATCAATTTCACCTCCTCAGTCGGAATCAATAAACCTGACTAGTGGTTCTAAATTCTGACAATTTTTTATAACATATTGATAAGTTCCCTTAATATATCAAAAATTTATTTTTACAGCTTTCCAGTGGCTTTCTCTAGGATCCTGCAAGAATCGAGAAACCACACTAATAACATAGGAGAGAGGAGGACGATTGTGAGTTAATTTATATCAAGTTGTATAATAATTGTTAATAAAGAGTGGTGTCAACTCGAGGAGAGTCATGGTCCCTAGGTAATTTAACTCCCAACTGATAAGGTGTAGCACAAGATTTATAGTCTTCCATTTTGCGTCATTTCAAAATATCCAAAGCAAATTTTGGTTGAGAAAGAAATATGCCATCATTCATTTGCAAAATTTGAATTCCCAAAAATAAATGCAACTGACGTAGATCATTCATTTCAAAGGTATCCTCAATTTGTTTCTTCAAGATCAAAATCAAGTCAACATTGTTTCTCGCTGTGACTAAATCATCAACATACAATTAAAGTATCACCATGAACATGTAATATATAGATCTTGTGATCAGATTCACAATGTTTGAAGCCAATATTGATAAAGAAACAATCAATCTTCTCATACCAAGAATGGGGGGCTTGTTTCAAACCATACATTAAGTCTTATTCAGTCAACAAACTAGACTACAAATCATCACAAAACCAGAAGGTTGCTCCATGTATATTTCTTCATACAAGTCTCCATGGAGAAGGGAACATTTTACATCCATTTGATGAAGTTCCCATCCAAATCGAGCAACAAGCGAAAGGATCAGTCGAAACGAGTTCATTTTTGCAATAGGGGTAAAGGTTTCAATGTAGTCTATGCCTTCTTACTAAGAGAATCCATTGGATACCAGTTGAACCTTATGACGTTCAAAAACACCGTTGGAGGTAAACTTTTTCTTATAGACCCATTGACACTTCACAACATTATTTCCTTGTATTTGGGGAACTAGATACCAATTGTGATTCTTCACTAAAGAATCAATTTCAACAAACATAGAATTTTCCCATTCATGAACTCCTTGAGCATCAACATAAGTTTCAAGATCGCAAGTTTCAAGAACACAAGCCATCAATGTAACACTTCCATGTTGTTTCTGACTGCAAATTTGTCGACCAATACCAACATCTCCAATTGATCAAGTCTTGTAGTTTCAATAGTTTTAGAATCCCACCAAGGTGGACAAGTCAGCGTTGAATCAAGTCAGTTAGATGGATGAGTAGGTGTTTCAACATTTTCAACCAATGTAGATGGACTAACAGTTGACTTAGGAACAAGGGTCAAATGTCTGGAACTTCAAAATAAGGTACAGTCAATCCAAATTCTTCAAAAATGTCAAAATCATCACTGTGCAATAAACCAGAGGAGGAGTTCAATAACTTGTTACCTAAAATATTCTCATCAAAGATCACATTTATTTTCAATATTATCTATTGTTTGATGGGGTCAAACAATCAATAGTATTTCGATTCATCGGAATAGCCCATCATGATGCAAGCATGGCTCTTTGCATCCAATTTCTTCCTGCAATGATCATTGATATGCACCCAATCAACACATCCAAAGGTTTTGAGGTGTCCAACAGAGGGTTTTCTTCCTTTCCACTTCTCAACTAGATTCATGTCACTGATAGCTCTAGTCTAAACAAGGTTCATGAGATATTTTGAGCAATAAAAAGCTTCTTCCCAAAATTTAGTTGGAAGGTATTTGGTCTGTAGTAGGAACTAGGCCATTTCTAAAAAATTACTATTATTCCTCTCTGCAACTCCATTCTACTAAGGGGTGTGAGGGATAGATCTCTACCAAGAAATACCATTTTTCCAGAGATATTCTTCTCCACCATTGTCTGATCTGAAGCACTTGATAGGTTTCCCACATTGCTTCTCATACAATTCCCTAAATTGCTTGAGTCTTCCAAATGCATGAATTTTACTTTTCAAGAAATAGACCCATGTAAATATAGATAAATCGTCAATGAAGGTTAAGACATACTTTACACCTACTAACGAGGGTTTGTTCATGCAACAAAGGTCACTATGAACAAGTTCTAGTCAGTCATGTGCTTGCCATGCTTTCCCGGAATCAAAGGGTGTCTAATGATGCTTTCCAAGCATGAATTATCTACAAACTCCATCAGGTGGAACATTTTTTGGGATACCAGTAACCATATTCTTTGTTAAAATCATCTTCAAACTTCAAAAGTTCAGATATCCAAGTCGTTCATGCCAAATTCGACTTTTGTCATCGGTATGAGAAATGAGTGTAGTCAATCCAGTCGATCGGAAATCATTACTAAGAGAGTCACTAAACTTTTATATTCCATCATTGGTATCTAAATATACTAAATCAATAAATTCCTCCCCATTACCAAAACTCGATAGTCTTACCAGTCTGTGTAAGCTGAGAAACCAACAACAAGTTTTCACTCAAGCTAGGTATATGATAGACATTGGAGATTCAACCATGTCAACATTCAATATCTCCACTTCTAGTGACCATGAGAACACAATCATCATCTACATAAATCTTATGTTCTGGAGCTCCACTTAAGGAAGATAATAGAGAAGCATCCTTATCCATAGATGAGTGCAACCAGAACGGTTGTCCTCTCAGTTTGAGTTGTGTGAGCATGTAATACCTAGGAAGTGCTAATAGAAAAGGTGAATTCATATATAGGTTGGTTGATCAAGGTACCACTTGACACACCTTCTTCAAGATGCTTGACCTTTTCTTCCAAATCCTTTATTTTCTTCCAACATGTTTTCTCCATATGTGTCACCTTTCCACAATAGTGATCGGTTTTCTCCTTTCGATTCTTCTTGGTTGATGTTGAGTTGTTAGTCTTTCCTTTAGTATTTTGGTCAATACATTCCTACTGTTTATTTGATCAACCTCATTCTTTATAATTTCTCTTGGCCTTTCCTTTGAGCAAGTGATCCTGGTGTCTGCTACCAAGATTCCCTTCATGATGCATCTTTTGTTGATCATTGATCAACAAATCACAAAAGGCATCAAAGGTGAATTCCTTACCATATTCTTTACATGACATCCAATTGGTACAAAATGAGGATCATAATATAGCATAAGGTTTCCTCATATTCATGAGGACCGGTTCAATGAGTTGTCCATCCTTCTTCAAAAAAATATTGCCACATTTTCCCAATTTCAACTATAGGTCTTTGATGCGAGCCAGATATCCCTCAATCCTTTCAAAGGAATGTTGTTACAGAGAGATCAACTCTTTCTCTATCTCCTTAACTTGAATTTCATTAACATTTTCAAATAATGACTTCAACTTTACTCCGAACAACATGAGGACAACCGATCCAACTTGTATGAAAGAAAATATCCCTTGAAATCTAGGTCATAATTATCCCAACAACCTCATCCTTTTTTCCGTCGATGAAAATTTTATCCTAGTCATCAGTCAGATATGGAATAGAGACCATAATATCTAACCATAGTCCCTTGCTCTTCAACAATGTTTCCAAATATGGCGCCCAAATTCCGTAGTTATGTCCATCCAGAATAACAGGTTCTATCTTGGAATCCATCCATCTAATATTAAACAAATATGATCCAAGTTCAAAGCTACCCGTCAACAAATATTTATTCCATAGTCAATCAACCCTAGATCCAAGTCAACACAATTCACAAACAACATGCTAGGTCATAACCAATATCTCTAATATCATGTTGGGAAAACACCTTTGAACAATTGGACAAAAAAAATAGCAGAAGGGATAAGTATTCCAACAAGAGAGGGGTGGTGTTTAAAGATGTCGTTTACAACACATAAGCACAACATATTATGATCAAAACATCACACTGCATTATTCAACATCATCAATCGATAGATTGACATACATATTCATTCATATCAATACAACTCATAGGTTAGTTCTTTTATAGTCTCTCGATATAACAAAATTCCTTGAAGTGAGAATGATTCAGTACACAAAAAAGGTCATTGATTCTAACCATTTCTGGAAAAATATTGCATTGATTAGTCAGTTTCTTTATTCAAACTGACCACTACCTCATTGAATATTTAGTTGACTTATCAATTAACCACTCAAGTCAATGCTCCAGTCAACTACTCTTCTAGTTGATTGTTTCCTTTCGAAAAACTGTCTCCAAAATATCGAGAGGTGTGATGAACCTACATAGCCTTTGGTTCCAACAGAGTGTACCCAATGGGAGTACTTCACTCAAGCATCCATAATAACACAAAATATTCCATATAATCCTCAAAGGATAAATACTTATTATTAATTCGTATTCATTGCACATATTCCCCAAATACAATTGGTGTGTATATAAATACACGTAGAATTGATAAGTTACATCCATCCCTCGAGAAATGGTATGACTATCAATAACTATAATATAGTAGATATAGGATATTAACCTATATGGATATTATTACAAAATAATTAATAATACAGTATTTTATAATAGTAATATACTTTAGGTGTATTACAATCCTTCCCCCTTCCAAAATGATCTATCCTCAAAGCATGGATAGAAAAAATATCATCTAATAGAATAAACCATCTTTTGATAAACTTCACGTTTGTGATAATGTTGAGGATATGAGTTGATATGTTTTTCAAAGCATTGAACAATGTTAATGCATTGAAAATGAACCAATCCATCCCATACATAGTATTTCTAGAAGTTTCTAATGAGAAGAGTCTAGTTGTGGTCTTCTTTGTTGTTTCTTTTGACATGTATAGATTTTTGGGTGTTGCGGTATGCAAGAACAATGATGGCATTGGTAAGTTTATTCTTGTGTGCTCCATTTTTTGTAATTAGGGAGCCAATCTGCTATCATGATATGTTGATCCTCCATAAAATTTAGTTTAAAATTTCCATGATGTACTTGATCTGACAAGTTTATATTAGACATTCTTGTATTGACTGGTTTGATGATGTCTTCATCGGTAGTAAGAGATGGAACATCAACTCTCACCAAATCTGTTGATGTCGACATTTTGTTGAATTGTTGCTTCAATTCAATTTCTGAATTTTTCTTCACTAATAAAACTTCTTTTGCAATGACACCCTAATCTTAAGTTTCCATCCCTTCTGTTGAGGTCCCTTTATCTACAGTTTCAAATTTTAAAAATTTCCTTGATTCAATTAGATCGGTTAAGGTTCATTTATCCACCTTTAATATTGGTATATCATTATGTTTTAGTTTTTTTTATTTCTTTTACTTAAATTGGGCCACGAGCATAGAGTTAAAGTTTCATTTCTTTTTTATTCTTTTCCTTCTCTTTTATCCCATGAGAAACTTCCTTTCTTTCTTCAAATATTTAATTAATGATTTGGTCCACAAGCTTGAAATTTATTTACCACTAGAAAAAACGAATTAACCACCAGCCAGTGGAAAGAAACCAATCTAATACCAATTGAAGTGAACCCAATGGGTTACTTCACTATAGAATCCATAATAACATGAATGAATACATATGATACTCGAAGAATAAATATTTATTATTAATTCATATTCATTGTACATATATTTTAAATAAAATTGGTGTGTATGACTATCAATAGAAGTGATAAGTCATATCCATTGGGAAAAGGTATGACTATCAATAACTATAATACAATACATATAGTAAATATCGGATATTAACATACATGGCTATTATTAAAAAATAATTGATAATACATTATTATATAATAGTAATATACTTAGTATATTACAATAGAGTTTCCGGGATCGTTGTCAAAGCATCCGTAATGGGATCACATGCTGCGTAGAAGGAAAAATATTGAAAAATTTTTATGCTTAATTCCGTCAAACAATTGATTTTATCTATTTATATTCATGAAGTTACCAAGCTTTAGGTATGGGTCCCAATTTGTGGAAGAAATGGTGAACCCAAAATTCTAGATGTAATCCATCTACATTCCATTGTTGCTCACACTGATCGATGTGAATGAATGGACTTTCCTTTCCCATATATATTTATGTGACTCAATTGGTGTGCTTGAAAGGTTTGAACTAAAGTATTAAAGCAATCTTAGTTGTTTTCCAATCAGATATATCATCCTTATGTGTCTCCAACCATCTTGCGGGAGTACCTATGAATATCGTATCCTGAACATTCATTTTGTGATTTTTCGTGACACATGTATTCATTTTCTGTGGAAACCCATCTAAGCTATTAATTTCATCATATATTGGAGGATCTGGAACTTCTACTCCAATCCATTGGACTAAATTTATCATCGCGCAATGTCGAGAAGATATATCATGCCACATGTCCTACCAATCATCCAATGCTTCTTCAGAATCACTACCAAAAGAGTGAATGCTTCTCCAACTAACAGATCCATCTACTATAGGATTCATGTAATCCTCCCTTTTTCCCGTCATTAAAGCATAAATTTTATGTAGAACATCCATTTCCATATTTTCATGCATTATTTCAGCATATCTTAACCCTTGGAGTGGATCCATAGGTTGTGTAACCTTCATACCATCAGCTTCATAAGTCATAGTGACATTTTTTAGTTCAATCACACCATACTTTTCATAGGGCCATTTTATCCCCAATAAGGCTAGGTATGGATCAGTTCCACCCATGAGCTCAATTACTTCGAAGTCAGTAATAGTCTTTAGACCAACTAGGTCCACTTTGAATTTCTCCAATTGGCCAATAGGGAAGATGTGATATCGGTGAATAGGAGAATAAACAAGGGAAGGGTGACCCATGGATTTCTAGGACTTCTTTGGAAGTATGTTGACACCAGATCCCAAATCTAGCATTACATTTTTTATATCATATCCATGGACCTAAGCATCCAATCTGAATTCTCATTCCATCATTTTGATTCCTTCTCTTCTGCATAAAATGAGTTTTTATTTCTAGAATGGGGGTGCATATTTCTTAATCATATTTTGCAACACTAGATATATTGCGAATCGTTTTTTGCAACTTGCAAGTTGCACCTTTGTAATGTCCCTAGTTTGACCCCATGGCATTAACATTATAAATGATGTATTATTGTTATGAAATCATGGTGAGGATCTCAAGGCCAAGGCCCCGCCATCGATTTAGTGATGCATATGATTTGCGTGCTAACCATGCACATTGGAAATTCAAGTATCATGTAATATGTATTTTAATGAAAAACCCGCAACCAACTATGCAATGCAACAAAGAGATGGGGCATGATCTTACAAGGAATAGGGAGGAAAAATAACCAAACCCTTGAGCCAATGGAGTCAATCCATGTGTCAATGAGAAAACCCATGAGATCCCAACTACCCATTTTTGCTTATGCCCTAATCATTAAATTCTTCCCAGAGTTGGTTGAGGCAGTTAATGCCTTGGGAATGATGAGGTATGGCAGCCAATTTCGGGTATGGGCAAGCCATCAATTTGGGGGAATTCGAATTCTTGCTTGCAAGGCAAGAAATCACTCACGTTTTGTCTTCCCAAGCCATTCTGAATGACAGTCTTTCCTCTCTCACGTAGCCTGGGGCGAGCTGGGGTTTATCCTTCACGTTTTCACCATTTTCTGCATTCTTCCATGCCTGGGAACTCGTTTTTGGTTAGCATAGTGGCTAGGAGAAGAGAACCATGGTTTTCTGGGGGTTTATAGAGGTCATTTTTGCCCCAAAAAGGCCCATGGACATTTTTCTGTAAACGATTATGCTCCTGGGGTTGTTTTCCCCTTTTCCCTTGTGGAGATCATGCCCAGCTCGGGGGTGGCAGTGGTGCTGAGAGATTAAGGAGCACACTGGCCTACGGTTGGGTGGAATGTTGCAGAAGCGTAGATGGTTGCTCAGGGATTACTTGGTTTAAGATAAGTATTCTCCTTTGCTAATTTGATATTGCTTAAATTGATGAATGGCATGAAAATCTGGAATGTATGATGGATGTATATTGGAATCAAATTCTGCTGTGTATTCAAATGTTTATGCATTTGCATTTTCTCCATCTATAATTTGTATGAATGCTTATTTGTTTACGTATGGGACTAGATGTCTAGTATTATTATTAGTGTCCTCTCCATAGCCTTGTAGGATAGGAGGGACGTTACAGTTTGGTATCAGAGCTCTAGGTTCAACACTACGGCTGTTGGGCCCTTCACAGAGATATAACTCATTGTGTGTATATGCATTTTGTATTTGGAACTAAAATGCATTAAACAAAACCTCAAGATTGCATGGCTTCTATTTGTTGGAATGGGAAATCATTTCCATGACTGTTTGGGGATTTTTGCAAGCTGCTTGCATTGATTGCATTCTATGAAATAGAGGAAGGAGGGAGAAAATTCATTTTCAGGTTGAATGCTTGCTCTAATTCGTCCCCAATGTTGTAGCATTCAGTTTTGTATTTGTCTGTTTTCCTCCATGGAGGAGAGAAAGGAGGGGCAACCTCTGCCATCTTATACTGTTTTTGTTGTTTTGTTGTTTCATGCTTAACATGAAGAGGTGCATTTTCTTTTCTTGAAATACTGCTTTTTGTTGCAAATATGATTTCAAATTTTTCCTAAGTGTTTTTGGAAATTTGTTTAAGTCTGTTTCGGAAAGAATTCCCGAATGTCTTCCGAAACTGCGGAAGCATTCGGCGAATTGCTCCGAAACTGCGGAAGCATTCCGTGAGTTTTTCCGCAATGCGGAAGAATTCGGGAAGTTGCCCCGAAACTACGGAAGGAATTCCCTTCCGAAATTTGCGGAAGGAATTCTCTTCCGAAATTTGTGGAAGGAATTCTCTTCCGAAATTTGCGGAAGGATTCCGCGAGTTGTCCCGCGACGAGGAAAAATTCAGTGAACTGCTCCGAAAAAAAAAAATTCTAAGTGTTCGGCGTCAAAAGGAAGTATTTGGAAGGATTTCTCTTCCAAAATTTGCGGAAGAGTTCCGCGAATCTTCCCGAAACTACGGAAGCATTCCGCGAATGGCTCCGCAACTGCGGGAGCATTCGCCGAATCGCTCCGCAATGGAAGCATTCCGCGAATGGCTCCGCAACTGCGGGAGCATTCGCCGAATGGCTCCGCAATTGCAGGAGCATTCGCCAAAAGGCTCCGCAATTGCGGGAGCCTTCGCAGAATGGCTCTGCAATTGCGGGAGCGTTCGGCAAACCACCCCACAACGGCGGCAAAAAAAACAAAACAAAACAAAAAGAGAGTAAAGTGACCAAAACTTGATTTTCGAATAGAAGGAACATTCGGGCTCAGGATGGAATGATTCCTGTGGAGCTCGGAGGCCATTGACGAAGGCCATGAAAGAAGCAGTGAAGACCCCGAGCCCATTACACTCTGATTTGACAGAAAATGGATAATAGTGACTTTTGAAGGACGGAGTCAGGAGGCTTGACTGAAGGTCAGTTTGAGCTGAAATTGATATGAGGCAGTCATGAAACAGGCACGATGTTAAGTTCAAAATCTTGGAGCCAAACTCCAAGGGATGTGAAGTCGGGGTGATCAAGAAGGCCAAAAAGCACTATTCCGGACCACTTTTTCGGGATTTTGAAAAGCTGGTGAAGAATAAAAGTGACCCTAGATGTGGGAATCAGAAAAATTACTGAACTAGACATTTCATATTCTCATTAAGATGGACAGTTTCCGTTAGACGAAGATTTCCCAGAAATGCACCGTTTGGGAGATAGCCATTTTTGGCCCAAAATTTGGAATTTTGTAAAAATGTGAAATGTGAGAAGTAGAAAAAACCCATAAATTCATAGAAGATGAATGGTATATTGGAATTGAAATCCGTGAATGGATGAGTGTTCCTTGTTATATGGACTAACTTCTCCCGATATAAAAGTTTTTATGATTCCTCATAGATTTTCTTCCACAAGTGGCTAAAGTTGGCATTTTGGACCAAAATGCAACTGTGTAAAATGCACAAAATTGGAGTGAAAGTGGTCATTTTTGAAGAGATGAAGTTCCCGCACCCGATGTCGGAACGGGGCATGAAGACAGGCATTGGAAATATTGTCCAGTAGGGAACAATGATGCATGACCAGAGTTTGAATGAGGTCTACATATATCATAGATATTTAGTGCAGAAGAATGCCAGCGGCTGTTTTGACAAACAAATTTTGTTGTCAATATGGGCAATCTCTACAATTGCATGATATGGAAGAGGAATTCCATGTTATGATGAGGGATCGAAAAGGGAAGAATTCCTTAAACCCCTGTTTGTTATCATACTTATAATTATGAAATTATCATATGGCATAAAAATGTTAAAAATGTAAGGGATTACATAGATGTATATGCACTAGATGGCATCTTAACAAACATTGCATAGTACATATGGAAATGCTTGTGCATAAATGGGATATTGCATATTGGTAGAATAATGAAGTCTGCATATGCAATGAACCACTAATGGAGAATATTGTGGTTGATAATCACTATTGATGTTGGTATTGGTTGTAGGACCAAAGATAAAAAAGAGCATGGCTAAATGTGCTGAGGATGTTGTTGCATGAAACCAACAACCTTATGCAAAAAGGATGGTGCAACAAACCTATGATCATAAAGTTGGCAAAAGGACTGAGCAGCCTTAGTAAGAGGCCAATTGATCAGGTAACATCAGGCGATGTTAATGGTAACCATGCAGGTAATGATTATTGGTGCCAAATTGCATGAATGTTGAAAAAGGATTTGGTAAGATCTCTTCAACTATGTTTGAGTTATGTTGAGTTAGTTTGCATGTGATGTTGAATACCGATTGGGGACTGTAAACCTACCAAGCTTGGTAAGGTGTGGGTAAGTGAAGGAAATGATCCTTACACCCTATGACTGTTTAGAAATCTCAATGCATTCATATGAATTTATACCATGCCATGTGTATGTTGGTTATGTGCTTGATAACCAAAGCAAGTGAGGACTGGTGGTCCTGATTATGGTAATGTAAGTTATATGAGATAGTCATGTTTCGATCATAATATGCTTGAATGCATAGTACTCATGAAACAATGCAAGGTAGCATTGAGTAGATGTGCATTAAGAGATCTTATAAATCTTGTGATGCATTGTATGAATGCATAGGGATGATGCATATGTTATTGCAAAATAATTAATGAATGAAATGATGAATTGATGATAATTCTAGGACCATTTCATGGGCTGTTATGAATGCAGAATAGTAAGTGCATGAAGAGCCCAATCATAATCGATGGGCTGCTAGAATGCTCTGTGGAAGGACAAAGTTGTATGAATGATATGACTATGAGAATAATATCACAATTGCAAATCAAAATTCTGTGAGAAACGGATTTGAAAATTTGATCTAGAGCTTATGAGAAGGAATCTCATGGTCGAGAGCTCTAAGTTCTGTTAGTAAGAACAGTTGTAAATCTCATATTTGTAAATGTTTCAGATTTGAGAATTTGCTTATAATTGCTAATGACTGTTTGGGCTTATATAGAATTGTGTCAGGAGGACATGTTGTAGGTGGATGTTCATGTATGGTAGCAAGGGTGAGACCATAATGGACAGAGTGATACCGCTTACAAGAGCCAGACAATATGAGGAGGGCCTCATTGCTAAGCAAATCAATTTCTGTAGGAGACAGAATTGTAAATTCATATTGAATTTAATTATTAATGCTATTGATTGGTTATGAAACAATCATATTTGAAGCTTATTGCTAAATGTTGCTGACTGTTTGGCTATTTGATAAAGTGTGCCAGGATGAAACATTGCAGGAAGACAATGTGTGATGGCCTGCAGAAACCAAACCAGATGGGAAAGACCCCATGCTTTGGAAATGGGTTTCGGGTGAGACGCCATTGATAATGTCTCAGCCAAACCGCATGTCGGTAAACCATGAAAGTGAGATGGTAAAGCTATGCCCAGAAGGCATGTGAGACACATATGCAAAATGAATGAGTATTCTATGACCCTAGACAAGAACATGCATGTCTAAATTATTAGGGTTAATATGCAGAACATGCTCTATCTTATTTCTATCATTGCAAACTGCTTGAGTATAATTAGGGCCTACATGGCGCACATCAGAGAGGGGGTGCACACCTTTTCTGGTGCTGGGTCATGTTAGGGTTTTCAATATTGACTACACCCTAAGGGAATGGATGCATTCCTGGTGTTTCAATACTTGGTAGTAAATGATATGGAATGTGGTTAAGAATTGAACAGCAATACTGATGAGCTTGCTTATCCTTCTTGTATTGTCAGCCTACACAGATGCAGATTGATATTGCACATTAAAAGGGAAAGTGAAGAAGGGTACGCAAAGGGACTGTATGGGAATTGGAAACCTTTCTATGCTCACGTGAAATACTACCAGAAGGGATGGATAGGCCCGAAGGGCTGTGAAATAAGAGAAGGAGTGGCATCCTTGTATAAATGAAGAGTTGATGTGTGTGAAGGGTTACGGTGCAAGAAGGTGTGGTGGCATTGGTAAAGGCATAAAATCTCTACTGGGACAACAGTGGGAGGGCGGGCACTGAGGACTGACTGAAAACCCTGAGATTCCTATGGCTCCATAGTAGAGCCTTGACCTATAATGGTCGGCAGTGTATTTTCCTTCCATTGGTCAATGACCCAAACGAATGTGCTGGCTCGACACTAGAGAGGGCCAACCAAGTATGGGACTGGTTAGGCACCACCAAATGCTTGGTAAATCCAGCCGATGGGGAGGCGTACTAGTTAAGCATTAACTATATCCAAGTCCATAGGCGATCCCAAGGCTTTCAAAGCGAAGCAGGATCCTGTGGACCAGAGGGGAAATGCACAATACAGATAAGTATTCGTTTCCATTTATGTTTTGTTTGGAATAATGAAGATTTCAGGTACAAGTCTTCTAACAGCTAAGCTGATACACTATTGTTTCTTTGTTGGAAACCTTGGTCATACAGGAATGCAAGACCCTGAAAGACTATAAATTGCTAGTAAATCCAGAGAGTAAATGAGTGGGCGATATAAATTATTAAGAAATCCAGGGAGTAGCTGGTTGAACGCTATAAAGTTCTTGATAAGTCCAGAGAGTGACTAGTTGGGAATTAACCACTGGATATGGTAGAGCAGCGTATACACTGGCCTAGCACCCCTTAAACAATTGATAAAACCAGTCGGAGCACTGGCCTAGCATATTGCTAAAGGAAATGATTGATAAACCCAGTCGACGTACTGGCCTGGAATTGCCTATTCGAATGATTGTGGAGTAGCCTACGTGCTGGCCCAACATTCGTTATTGTGTTCACGGGAAATCCAAGGCTCATAAAGCAAAGAAGGATCCCATGTAATAAAGTAAAGACATCCAATACATATAAGTATTCAATTACCTTGCAGCTTCTGGCTTATGAAAATACGTGTGTATATGATTTGGTTATGATTTCCTAAACTCCTGTTTAGAGATAAACCCTATGAAAATGAACTAAACATGCAAATTGATTCAATGTTTGAGTGTAGGTATCGCTGGAAGCAAGGATTATGAAGGCATCCTAGAGATGCATGTGGACATGTGGCCGTCCTAAAGAGCTTAGTATGAGCAGTAATGAAAGATGGTGCTAGTGGATACAAGTGGATCCTAGCAGCCAAAGGTTCTATAGGCAATAATGGGAAGGGTGCCCTAGCTGAAAGCCCATATACAAACCTTAGACACTAAGAGTCATAGCCAAGAAAGGAAAGTCAAAGCATTCACATTGAAGTGAAAGATAATAAGAAGCATGAAACCACAGCGATGGTGTAGCTCCATAATAGAACAAGACTAAGAGGGAGAAACCCCTACTCTTCTCTTTCCTTTTGATTGAAGCATTTATAAAACAAAAGATTGTTGAATGTATATCATGGCTGAAAATAGATTGTGTTTAATTGCTTGAAATGAATTGTGAATGCTGAAATAGTTATTTCCGGTGAAAGGATGAACATGAATGAGTTCCTGTGTATATTTGGAAAGCATGAAATGTGTGGAAGTCTCATGAGTAAAGCATGGACGTTCCATGTCAATTAGGCAATTAATTGACTAATTTTAACATTGTGTTATGCTTGTCCTAACAGGAATTGCCATGATAAGTCTCACAGGAGAGACATTGAAATCCATTGTTGCAGCTGTTACTAGCCAAATGATTGCTAGTGAGAAAAGTGAGAGCCAGTTGTGCACATTGATCATGGCAGCAGACCAAAAGCTATTTGTTTTGGCTAGAAGTCTTCCTCAAATAGTTGCCGGGACAACAAGAAGGATGGCATCCATGAAATTCTAGACTTGTGAATCAGCTAGAAGGTGAATAAAGAGAAGGGATTTCTCGGGATCAATGCCCACCTGTAGAGCTGGAAGACCAAAGCCAGTAGGAACAATTGTGGAAGCCAAAGGAATTGGTCCCAAAAGCTCAAAGTAAAGGGATGAAACGCAGGACAGACCTGTCACATTTTGTGAATTTTGAATCATATGTAAAGTGGGTATATAGTCCAAAGTGTTGGAACACCGAGGACGGTGTTATTCCAAGGGGAGGGGAATGTAATGTCCCTAGTTTGACCCCATGGCATTAACATTATAAATGATGTATTATTGTTATGAAATCATGGTGAGGAGCTCAAGGCCAAGGCCCCGCCATCGATTTAGTGATGCATATGATTTGCGTGCTAACCATGCACATTGGAAATTCAAGTATCATGTAATATGTATTTTAATGAAAAACCCACAACCAGCTATGCAATGCAACAAAGAGATGGGGCATGATCTTACAAGGAATAGGGAGGAAAAATAACCAAACCCTTAAGCCAATGGAGTCAATCCATGTGTCAATGAGAAAACCCATGAGATCCCAACTACCCATTTTGGCTTATGCCCCAATCATTAAATTCTTCCCAGAGTTGGTTGAGGCAGTTAATGCCTTGGGAATGATGAGGTATGGCAGCCAATTTCGGGTATGGGCAAGCCATCAATTTGGGGGAATTCGAATTCTTGCTTGCAAGGCAAGAAATAACCCACGTTTTTCCTTCCCAAGCCATTCTGAACGACAGTCTTTCCTCTCTCACGTAGCTTGGGGGAGCTGGGGTTTATCCTTCACGTTTTCGCCATTTTCTACATTCTTCCATGCCTGGGAACTCATTTTTGGTTAGCATAGTGGCTGGGAGAAGAGAACCACGATTTTCTGGGTGTTTATAGAGGTCATTTTTGCCCCGAAAAGGCCCATGGACGTTTTTCTGTAAATGATTATGCTCCTGGGGTTGTTTTCCCCTTTTCCCTTGTGGAGATCATGCCCAGCTCGGGGGTGGCAGTGGTGCTAAGAGATTAAGGAGCACACTGGCCTACGGTTGGGTGGAACGTTGCAGAAGCGTAGCTGGTTGCTCAGGGATTACTTGGTTTAAGATAAGTATTCTCCTTTGCTAATTTGATATTGCTTAAATTGATGAATGGCATGAAAATATGGAATGTATGATGGATGTATATTGGAATCAAATTCTGTTGTGTATTCAAATGTTTATGCATTTGCATTTTCTCCATCTATAATTTGTATGAATGCTTATTTGTTTAGGTATGGGACTAGATGTCTAGTATTATTATTAGTGTCCTCTCCATAGCCTTGTAGGATAGGAGGGACGTTACAACCTTCATCCTCCAAAATGTACGCCAACAACCTAAACCAGAGAGAGAAAAGGTATTTGATCTTACATGGGGATATTAGGCATACTTCTTAGAGGTAGCACTTCAATAGTCTTAACATTTTGAGATGGTCCCACAACATCTTTGGCTAGCAGGGTCAATATATGTTGAAACATTTCGACAACATCCCCTAAAATATCTTTCTAATGGAATGGATCATACTTTTATGTTCACAGATCTACTTTTTGTATGTTGGGTGAATCCTGTCCATCCAAATCTACACCCATTCTAGCTCCTTCCCAGATGACAGTGAAACCTATTGAACTGTTCTTGTCTCATGGTTTAAAATGAATTAAATTATCCATCTACCATGCATGATCTTCCCATTTCACAATGAGCTCCGAGCATTCTTCAATACTATGAGTGTTCACTCAGCAATAGTTGCACCATGGTATTTTGGGGAGGTTACAATCTCATGACATATGTCATATATCATTACAATTGTAACACGAGATTGGACTTGTGCATCCTCCTCCTCTACCAGCTCCAAAATGTCTTATGCATCCTCCACCATTGTCATGTCCCCAAATTTTGCATTGGGTCACAATGGCCTAAGCCACTTGGCCATACTCATGATAATTTTTCAAATTGGTGCTAAGGGTCAAATAATTGTCAAGCATGATGTCCAAGTTAGTAATAATGTAAAATTAGATCTCAATGGACAAGGTGGGTCACATTAAGAGCAAATTCCCAATTCAAAGTTTATAATGTCCTCATCCAAATAAAATATCATGGAGGAAAAATTCCACTAACTTACTAGTTCCCTAGGTTGGGGGTGGAAGCATCAAAAGTTGGAATAAGGGAGCTACAAGACCCAAATTGAACTTAGACTTACAAATTCACATTAAATGGGTCAAACAAATAAAAATAAAAATAAAATAAGGTGGCATTGGACCATGAGGGCACATAAGAGGTTGTGGGGCCCACATGTGGCAAGAGTCCCCACTACACTTGGCATCATTCTCTCACCAATTCGAGTTCAAGGTGAAGGGTAACATGCTTGGGGGAGTTGAAGAGGGATTATTCATGGCATGAATCACGTAAGTTCTAATTAGAGTGGAATATTAACTCCCATGGAAGAGAAAGATGCATCTTAGAAGAATTGTGACACTTGGAGCTAGATTCCCTAACTTCTATGACAACAATGATGAAGATTCTATGACACGAATGACAAGTTTCAAACCTGATTGCTGAAATATGACATATATGACATGTCAGTACCAAAAATAGCCTCCAAGAAGGCGGACAAGGGGATTTATGGCAGCCAATATTCCCCCATTCAAATTGATGGAAGAGGAGAGCTAGGAAAAGTTGGACAAGTGGCATTCATGGGAATCTCTCCCTAATTCAATTTGGGATGAGTTTCTTGGAGGAAATTCGAGCTAAGGAGGCCTTTGGAGGTTATTAAAATACAAGAAGTAAGAAGGAGACTAGATTTTGATCATTTTTTCATTTGGAAATTTGGAGAGCATAGCTTGTCCATGCAAGTTGAGTGTCTATTCTACTTGCCTTAGCACCAATTTAGAGGGTGAAAGATTCCCATCCTAATTGGAAATTGGAGAGGCCATTCAGACCTTTCATTTGGATATGTATGAATACATTTTGTTTCAGGTTGAATATACAGGGCTGCTCGTGACCATTTCTCCTTCAACTTTTTTCCACATCTCTTCCAATTTTCTCTCTATATTCTTGCTCTTGGAGGAAGGGCGCACATGGAGATATGTTGATATATTTGGGGGAGTCCAAGGGGATCCATTTATTTGTAATATTATTTCCACACTCCATATTTTATGCTGATATATACCTCAGATTGAAACTCCAAGTAAAACCATGTAAAAATGCCAAACTATGTATGAATGGTGCCATTTTCCCATATATCTTGTTGAGAGAGCTTGAAGTTGTTTGGTATTGAATTGTATTAGTAAATATATATATTTTTTATTGATTTTTGGAGATCCATTAATATAATGAATAATTTTCATACACCTTATGCAATTCCTTGTAACATTTCTCTCAAATTTCAAAGCAAGTTATAGCGTTTTTCTCTCATTTCCCCCTATGTTAAGACATATTTACAAATATCTGATTTATGGGAGTTGAAGAAGCCTTTAGGAACTGATTAATGATGCATTTGGGTTCCCATTGAATTCATATAGCTAATCCATGTCTTTGTTCTTAAATTTATAGTTTTTTTACTGCATTTGGGAAGCCATTAGTGACCTCTACCCTTAGGGATTTGAACCTCGAATTTACTAGCAAATTTCTCTATTTTATCTTGAACTTAAATGAATGTTGCAGAAGTATTTTGATAGTTTATAAGAACCCATTAGGTTAATTTTTATTTTTTAATACCCTTCAAACACTCTCACACCCAATTTGAAATCCTTAGGAGTATTTTGGAGCCATCTACCCTTGGGGGTTTCAACGTAGATTTTCCTAGTAATTCTGCCTTCCATTCTCTACTTGTAAATTCAAGTTGTTGAAGTATTTAGAAATTGTCCAAGAATATAATAGATGCATTAATGTTTCCTAATACACCTCAATCCACTCTAGACATAATTTGAAACCACTGGGATCATTTGGGATAGTTTGGAGTTTCACTAGTCCAAGGTTTGAAAATTGGCCAAATTGGGGACATTACAGTGGTATAAGAGCAACATTCCTTGCACCTATGCATTAATATCATCCATTGAATAATAATTTTCAAAAATGTCTTACTATTATGACGACTCCTATGAGTACAATGCTTATGAGAAATATGCAGAAGAATGTGAATGGTATGAGGAAGAGGTGCCATCATGCAACACTTCTTACAATTTCATAAGGAATGAGGGTTATTCTTATGACCTTGATTCTGATGAAGATGAGTGTGTCACACTACCAAAGGATAATTCTATGAATGAATTACAAAGATTGAGAGCAACATGTAAAACCTTTCCCCAACAATATCATGCATATCTTGATCTGTATAAGGGAGATACACAAAATGCCATTCCTTTTGAAGACTTTGATGATTGGGTGTTTGAAAATAGGCCAATAAATGAAGATGTGGAGTTAGTGAAGAAAGTTCTATGCCCTTCTTGCAAAATACCTTGGATAGCAGCTCATATATGTTTGAGTGAAAAGGAGGACCGAAAGGAGGAGACCCATGAGCCACCTAGTTCTGAAGGTGGTGAAGTAGAAGAGGCATTACATGAAGAGGATCGAAAATCACATGAAGAAGAGTTACATTCTAAGACACACTCTAATTTAGACATGAATCAAAGAGCATCTACTGATGGATGCTTGAACTATGAAGGAGTATCTACTGATGGGTGCTCACACCTCTATGTTGGTGACATAGAGATCACTTTTGAAAGTGTTTCTACAAGAAAAAGTTCCATTAAGCATGAAAATGAAGGCCTTGTAGCATTTGAAGAAGAACCAAGATCAACTTCCCCATCACCACTTGAGCTTAATGAAGTTGGTCCAAGTAGAAAGTACAAAGAAGAGGAGGTCCCTATACAAGAGCCTCTTTTTCTTGAAGGGTCATTAAAGATGAATGAAAAGAATATCCAAGAGACCCTTAGAACACTCCATGACACTTAAGCATTGGTGTCAAATTCTTGTTGGAGAGTTTCTTCATTGAAGGATCCATCCTTCCTTGAAGACATGGAGAATATTCAAAGAGCAATGTCCAACATCGAAGGTAATGTCATGTCTTTGATTTCTGATAGAAACAATTTGGTTGAGCTTAATGAATGGTTACATGGAGAATACTTGAATAATAATGAGGATATGCATAAGCTCAAAATTCAAAATGAGCAACTTCTTGATAGGTTTCAAGATACTTGTTCTTCCTCCTATGTTTTAGATTGTCAATTGGTAGATTGATTGGAGGGATCTCATGACATGATGGATCATGAGAAACATGGAAACTTGCATGTGCTTGATGTGTTTGAAGATGAGCTTGATGAGAACCAAGCACTTGTTGTGGTGGAAGAGGAACTTGAGTGTATCATTCCACTACCTTGGAACCAACCTGTGTAATGTCCCCATTTTGACCCCCCTTTGTATTAAATCGTAAATGATGTAAATATTGTAATTTAATCATGGTGAGGAGATCAAGGCCAAGGCCCCACCATTGATTTAGCGTTTCATGTATCGGCAATTAAAAATAGATGCCTATGGTTCTTGTGCTAGATAGGCACAATGTAAATAAGACATCATGTAAATACGAATTTTAATGGAAATACCCACAACTAGCTATGCAATGCAACAAAGAGATGGGGGCATGCTTCTACAAGGAATAGGTAGGGAAATTATTCAAACCCTTGATCCAATGGTATTAATCCATGTGTCAATGAGAAAACCCATAAACCACCAACTACCCATTTTGGGTTATGGACCCAATCATTAAACTCTTCCAGAAATTGGTTGAGGCAGTTAATGCCTTGGGAATGAAGAAGTATGGCAGCCAATTTTGGGTATGGGCAAGCCATCAACCTGGGAATTCGTATCTTTGCTTCTTGGGAAAGAAAACACCCACGAAATGGTGCCCAAAGCAATTTCTAAACCCATAGTTTTTCCTCTCTCACACAAATTGAGATGGCTGGAAGTTACACTCACGTTTTTCATCAAAAACGCAGGGTTTTCCTTGCCCAGAAACTCGTTTTTGGTTTTGGACAGTAGCTGGGAAGAAGGGGCTGTGAATTGGGACTGTATGGAGGTCGTTTTGCCCCAGAATTGCCATGGACGTTTTTCTGAAAATGATTTCTGCTCTCTAGGGTTGTTCCCCAATTGCCATTTCGTTTTTGGGCTTTCCTCATTTTTCTAAATGGGTAGAAACCCCCTCTTTGGAAATCCCACTGAAGAAACATTTTTATCATGCCCAATAATTGTGGTTCAGCTGTTTTGTGCATCCTTGTTTTGGTTTGAATCTGTGAGCAAGAAACTTGGAGTGGTAGTGGACAAAATTGACTTGATAAACGTAGTGAAGGGAGTAACCTCTCAAGAAGATCAAGAGGGCTTTGGCTACTTTTCTATGCACACCCTGAGAGAACTAGAAAGGAAGGTATGGATTGAGGGACTGTGTGGTAGTGAAGAGAATACTTCCTTGTGTTGGGTGTGTAGGCATTGTGAGTGCCAAGCTGAATAGATCTGAGAGGGGTACCCATAGCTCTGTGGTTGAGCTCACTAGCTTAGCAATTCTTCCTTTCCATTTCCTAGCAGCCTGATAAACCCAATTGTAGATTGGTTTGGCTCATCTTGGTGTATGCTTGTCTATGTGTGAGTCTGTTTTTCCCTGGTTCCTTGTAGAGATCATGCCCAGGTAGGGGGTGGTAGTTGTTTCAAGAGGTTGATAAGCACAACTGGCCTATGGTTGGGTGGAACGTTGCAGTTGCATAGCCAGTTGCTTGGGACTACTGTTATAAGATAAGTACACTCTTGTGTTAACTTTGCATTTATTCATTTGATGAATATCGTGAATGTATTATGGATGTGTTATTGAATTTACTTCCGCTGTGTTTTCTTATAGTTTTACATTTCCATAAGTACTTTTATACTGTGTGAATGCGTATTTAATAGTTCATGGGGCTAGATGCCCGGTTTAGCATCACGGTCCTCTCTATCATGCTGGTATGATAGGAGGGGACGTTACAACCTGTGAGGAAATTTTTTCACTTTTGAGGGAGGTGCATGATCCTACCCTTATGGATCCTTCACATGATGACAATTTTGCATATTATGATCATTTGGGTGAGTTGGTCCATTCTCCTACATCCTACACTTCCATATTTTGCAGCATTCATCCTAATGAAGTATGGGTGAAAACTTTATTTTTGATGATGCCACATGAGGAGTATGAAACTCTTATATATCCTTTAGATGATGAAATGATTAGAGCAATTTATTATTATTTACATTTGAATCAGAATCCCTTGTTACCTTATGATGATACATATCTACATGGATGCACTTATGATGTTCACTTGAGTCACTTGAAGACTCCTAATTTCCTTGCTCCTTGCTTAGTTCAATTTATGTTGGAGGAACTTCATCCAATACTTGGGTGAAGATATGTATGATTGGAGAAAATTATTATTGGAAGCAACATCCTTTATTATTTATTGATGATACACATATTCATGGATGCACAAATGGTACTTCTGTGAGCCCCTTGAAGGCTCATTGTTTTGTTTGCTCCCTAATTGGTTCATATTTTAGTGGAGGTTCTTCATTCACTTCTTGGATGAAAGAACACATGGATGATTATTTTGTTGCATCTTACATTATTTTGGAGTAGCATGGACATATTTTCTTGTGGGATGATTCCTACTCTTTTGGTGATGAGAGATGGAACTTTCAACCTTGTCCTTTCAGCTTCAATGGTCTCACTCTCGATTCTTGTGTGCATTTGGCACATGAGGACTATCTGTTTTATTGGGGGAGACTTGTTTGCATTCAACCTCACTTTGAGGATATGCATTTCATGATGGAGAGTCCCTCTTGGTATTGGCCCAACCTTGAAGAAGTTCATTTTTTCATGCAAGGGCCCTCAAGGTTTCAATTGTGCATTGGAAATGTTGAACTTCTAGTGTGGTGGTATGATCATTACATCCTTCCTTGCATTTTTCATAGTGATGAATTTTTATTGTTGTTACTGATGTTTGGAAAGATGTAGATGATACAATGAGATCCTGGCATTCTTTGGAATGTTAGTTTTCCACATGTGACACTGCCACTCAAATATTTGAAACTAGGGAAGTGGGATTTGGGCAAAAATTTTCCTGCAAGTTCTTGTGGTAGAGCATTCCTATATTTTGGAATAAAATACAAGCAATGGGATCTTGGTGTTGCTTGGTTTCAGCTCACTGGGAGCAGTAGTTCGATTGTTGGTTTGAGAGATAAATACAACCTTCAGTTGTTTGAGTTCATCTTTGCAGAGCAGTGTTCCATTTTCCTATGCGGCAGACCTTTTGATAGATGGATTCGATATTCACATGCTTGGTGTTCATGGAATTTCATACTATAAATTTAACACCATGCATGTATCAAGATCATTTGGGACCCTAGGATCATTTTTGGTCTCATTGGTTTCAATTTTTGTGGGCAACACGTAGTCTGGTTTGGGTCACCACTTGAGAAGGCGATTGTAACCAGAGTAGTGCAGCAACAAGCATGGTCGTAATGGCCTAAGCCACTTGGCCATACTCATGATAGTTTGTCAAATTGGTGCTAAGGGTCAAATAATTTTCAAGCATGATGTCCAAGTTAGTAATAATGTAAAATTAGATCTCAATGGACAAGGTTTGGAACATTAATAGAAAATTCCCAATTCAAATTTTATAATGTCCCCATCCAAATAAACTATCATGGAGGAAAAATTCCACTAACTTACTAGTTCCCTAGGTTGGGGGTGGACGCATCAAAATTTGGAATAAGGGAGCTACAAGACCCAAAATGAACTTAGACTTACAAAGTCACATTAAATGGGTCAAATTAATAATAATAAAAATAAAATAAGGTGGCATTGGACCATGAGGGCACATAAGAGGTTGTGGGGCCCACATGTGGCAAGATTCCCCACTACACTTGGCATCATTCTCTCACCAATTCGAGTTCAAGGTGAAGGGTAACATACTTAGGGGAGTTGAAGAGGTATTATTCATGTAAGCTTGAATTAGAGTGGAAGTGTACCTCCCATGGAAGAGAAAGAGGCATCTTAGAAGAATTGTGACCCTTTGAGCTAGATTCCCTAACTTCTATGACAACAATCATGAAGATTTTATGACACTTATGTTCAGACCTGATTGCTAACATATGAAATATATGACATTTCAGGGCTAAAAATAGCCTCCAAGAGGGTGCACAAGGGGATTTATGGAAGCCAACATTCCCCATTTGAATTGATGGAAGAGGAGAGCTAGGAAAAGTTGGACAAGTGGCATTCATGGGAATATATCCCTAATTCAAGTTGGGGTGCATTTCTTGGAGGGAATTCGAGCTAAGGAGACCTTGGGAGGTTAATAAAAGACAATAATTAATAAAGAGACTAGATTTTGATCATTTTCTCATTTGAAAATTTGGAGAGCATAGCTTGTCCATGCAAGTTGAGTGTTTATTCTACTTGCCTTAGCGCACCAATTTCGAGGGTGAAATATTCCCATCCTAATTGGAAATTGGAGAGGCCATTTAGACCTTTAATTTGGATTTGTATGAAGACATTTTGTTTCAGTTTGAATCTACATGGATGCTCATGACCATTTCTCCTTCAACTTGTTTTCACATCTCTTCCAATTTTCTCTCTATATTCTTGCTCTTGGAGGAAGGGTGCACATGGTGAGATGATGATCTATTTTGGGGAGTCCAAGGGGAACCATTTATTTGTAATATGATTTCCACACTCTGTATTTTATGTTCAGTTATACCTCATATCGAAACTCCAAGTAAAACCATGTAAAAATGCCAAACTATGTATGAATGATGCCATTTTCCCATATATCTTGTTGAGAGAGCTTGAAGTTTTTTGGTATCGACTTGTATCAGTAAATATAATTGGTTTTATTTATTTTAGGAGAGCCATTAATATACTGAATAAGTTGCATACACCTTATGCAAGTCCCTGTAACATTTCTCTCAAATTTCATAGGAAGTTATAGTGTTTTTCTCTCATTTCCCCCCATGTTAAGATATGTTTACAAATATCTGATTTATGGGAGTTGAAGCATCCTTTAGGAACTAATTAATGATGCATTGGGTGACCATTGAATTCATATAACTAATCCATGTCTCTTTTCTTAAATTTGGGAGGCTCTTACTACATTTTGGAAGCCATTAGTGACCTCTACCCTTGGGGATTTGAACCTCGAATTTACTAGCAAATTTCCCTATTTTCTCTTGAACTTAAATGAATGTTGTAGAAGTATTTTGATAGTTTCTAAGCACCCATTAGGTTAATTTTTATGTCCTAATACCCTTCAAACACTCTCATACCCAATTCAAAATCTTTAGGAGTCTTTTGGATCCATCTACCCTTGGGGGTTTCAACATCGATTTTCCAAGTAATTTTGTCTTTCATTCTCTAGTTATAAATGCAAGTTGATGAAGTATTTAGAAAGTGTCCAAGAATATAATAGCTGAATTAATGTGTCCTAATACACATCAATCCACTCTAGACATAATTCGAAACCATTGGGATCATTTGGGACAGTTTGGAGTTTCACTAGTCCAAGGTTCAAAAATTGGCCAAATTGGGTAAAATTCCAAATCAGGGACATTAAAACCGTTGCTTCTTTCTTATGGTTTCTATTGATCTAATACTCACTATATAGATCGATCTATCCTTTCTGAAAGGGAATCCAAGGCTTTACATTTTTTGATACTGTGTATGGTAGACCCACAAAAATCACAATATACAGTGTTACATATTGAGGAATATTCTGCAGAAGGGGAAAAAGTTTTGATGGATGTCCAAATATTTTATAGATCTCACAATATTCATTCAAAGAAGAGCTCTATGGATATTGATATGTTGGGCATCCAGGCATGTGGAATAGATTCAATGCATCTACTTGCGCAATAGTTGCACTTGGCTCACTAGAAAATAGACATCCTAATGGGTTTACTTTTCCCTTCAACCATGGACATTCTAATGCATGATGGCCTTCTTCCATTTCCCCTGTACACCATACTTATGCTCGGATCGGCTTAGGTAGAGTCAACTCCTGGATATTTTCAGTTAAAGGATCAATTTGAATCTGAACTTGTGATAATTCACTAGTAGAGGATGATGATCCGACCGGAGTATCGCCTAGGTAATTATTCATTGCTTCAATATTCATTTCCTACTTTAGAGTAACTCAGGGTGAGGTAACAACCTATTGTGTTGAGAGAATTCAATTTAAGGGTAACAATTCTTGAATGAATTATTCCTTATGGTGTGCATCATGCACAGGGAATGAATGTTTGGCCAAAACATCTATAAATAATTGTGCATAATCCCAGGTATATTCCATGTGTACTTTTAATATTTCTCTCAATTATGTAATTCCTTGTTGTTATGATTTTGACAGCTGAAACTCGTCCAAGAATAATTGTTTTACTTGTAATGTTAGATTTGTGGAACTTGCACCCCTTCATTCTACTAGCTTCATATACCATTGGAGTACCCTTCCAAGCAATGTGCTATAGAATTCAATCAAATTTGAGGTCAGAATCATCCCTCTAGAGTTCCAAATGGATTCATAGAGAAATCGATGCTACTCCACATATGCTTCATTCCCCCTTCTCCAAAACTCTATATATTTCATAAACGAACTTGCTTGTACCCACCCCAGCCATACCGGTGACTGGAGGTCCTACCAACACAAATCCTTAGGGTCAAGGATGAGCCAAGGTGTTACTACTACTCTGCCGAAAATTGCTACTACTTCTATTTACTATTGCACTAGCTTGTAAACTACTAGAACTAGCAACTATTTGATTATACCACAGTAGTAAAAAAAGGATTAAATGGGAATTACCAAATTTTGTAAGGGTGTACGAGGGTTAGTTGAAGTCATTTTGTTGTCATTACTTTTAGTATCTCCTTTTGCAACAATGGGGGGTTTACTTTCTGGGGTTCCATCATTTTCCCCAAGTCCCGATAGTTCTAATTATTTTGCAGCATCTTCAAGGGTTGGCTCCTATGATTGCATTAGAAATCGATTACTTGGTAATTAAACTTCGCAGTCTCTTTCCTTATTCACAACAGTCCCATCTTCACCCTATATATTCGTTGTTGGGTCATCCTACACTTATATTCCTCTTCTTCTCAACCATGAACCGACCAGTTCCTCTCATTGCTTCATCTTCCACAACTCACTTTCCCTTTCCTCACTAACTCCTCCATTCGAAAACTACTCTTCTAGTTGTGTACCCCTTTTATTGGCTTTTCTCATATGCACTCTTTGTACAACAAAATGTGCCACTACAGAAAAGATTGCATATAAAAGATTTTGCAAGTGGTTGTTGTAGTTGCAATTCTCTTGATCATGTTTGACCTAATTTTTCCATTGATGTAGAATAGGATTGGAATGCATGTGAAGCTTGAAGCCAGTTTGAAGAAGTATATAGAACAAGATTTTCATTAATGTTAACAATAGTGTGACATCAAGAACAAGGAGATAATTGTTGAAGTGTGTAGTTAGAAAAATAGGAAAAGGATGCAGATGTGTACACAAGCAAGTGAGATGTTGAAGTGCACAACAGATAGTTGGTATGTTGAAAGACCACAACCAGATTGTTGAAATGCATAGTTATCAAAACAGGTAAAGGATGAATATGTGTACACAAGCAAGTGAGATGTAAAAGTGTGTAGCAGATAGTTGGTATGTTGAAATACCACAGTCAGAGTAGTAAAGGATGCAAATATGTACACAAGCATGCAGATGTCAAATGCATACAAAAATATGACAGTCAAGCTGGCAAAGCAAGTGAAGCATGTGAAATGTTGAAGTTTGCATTAACGAAGTTCGTAGTGTGTGGAATGTCGAATGTGTAGTTGCTAAAGTATCAAAATGCACAATAAAAAATTTAAGTATTGATGAAATGATGGCGTCATCAACAAGAAGAGAGCAAATCGACTAGAAAATAATAAAAATGACAATATGCAAACATAAGGTAGCATGCCAACAAAAGATCAAAACGACTTCACATGTGAAAGTGGATAATGAAATATTTGGCCGGATCAAGTTAGTTGTTTGGGAAATATTAATCATGAAGAAATTATATGGAAAAACTTGATCATAAAGGAATAAATATGGGGTGTTTCCGACAAAGAGAATCCCCTAGGGGTGGTCCACATAAGAAAACCATGTTTAAAGGAAAAGCAATTTAATATCGAAATCAATATAAATAACTGAAGATTGAATCATCTCTAAGTGTGGAAATATTTTGGGAGTTGAAACAGTATGCGGATAAGACTCTAATATTGTCAAGATGAAGTCAGTTGACGACAAATATTATCCTATTGATCTAGGGTATAAATGCTAGTGAAATTGGAGGAGAATGTAGTGACAAGGTGACATACTGATGAGGATTCAGCTCAACAAAATAATAATATTTTGGGTTAACAAAAACAAAGTAACTTGGTGACAGATCGATAAGGATACAGTGCAATAAAAGAATAACAATTCATGTTGATCAAAATGGTGTCACAATGATGGAGACTCGAGAATAGTATTTCAGGTTAATGGAAAGATGAATGGTAGAATGGAGAAAAAAGAGTAGTTGTTAGCTGAAGCACACAATGCATAATGAAAAATCCGACAAGTTGGAATGTGAACATAGACTAGCAGACGAAAGATTTATAGAATAAATAATCTGACGCCCAAAGGATTTATAGTTTGAGGAGTGTATTTAGAAGGAGTATTTACAGTAATATAACATCCTCTTCAGGTGTAGTTGAAGGAACTGTTATCACCTAAACTGTAGTTACACCTGTGGATGTATCCATTAATGATGGCAATAGGGAAGGGCAACTCAAAAGGTGCAACCACGATCACCTCGACCTCCAATAGATGGTTGTCACGCCAGTCGAGGTAACCTTCGCTTTATGTTATCTAGACCAGACAACAAAGGGGGAGCCTGATCTACTCCCGACAAGAGAGATCAAAACCAAGACACCAAATCAAGTTAACTCTAAGTGAAGTAAGGTGTATGGTTTATCCTAGACCTAAGGATGAAGTCACAAGACAAGTGAGGGGTTCAATGAGTATAGCTTTGGTTCATTGTTGATGTGAGAGTGACTTATAGTATTTAAAATGGGATCCGGGATTGAAGTACTAGTTCAATGTGAGAAAATCCACTGCCTTGGGACCCGTGTCCAATGCAGAGTAGTTAAGGGGTTGAATTGGGGCTAACTAGTACAAGTGACAAGCTTGATCATGATATATGATGACATCAAAGGGTTTAGTCCACCAAACAAAGATCAAACCACAAGTTAATCCAACAATCTGGGAAAGTCGAATTGACTTGGAGAGAGATCAGTGCCTTGGGAATTGGGCTAATGGAGTCAAAGTGGAGTTAACTTGTGGTTGATGACTCCTATTGGATGAGACAAGTGGGAAATTAAAGGTTTGATGGATGAATAGGTCTAGATCTAGAGATTCAAGGTTTGACATAAGTGGACCACAATCCCTTAAAACAAGGAATGCTGTCCCCAAGGCAAGATTTGATGAAGTGACCAACTAGACCTAGGTTTTGAATTATGCCCATTCCAAATCCACTAAAATCTCATGTACCCACGTCCTAGAAGTGGACCAACTCCAACCTCCAAGGGAGTGCGACTTTTCCCAAGGAGGGTAAAAATGGGGATAAATGAATCAAGACAAGTCCAATGACATCCAAATTTTAGATCCAAGTAGATTGATCAAGTGAGAGTGTGGATCTACAATTTCAAGGAAATCCAATGGCTAGATCTTACTAGATCTGAGTTTAAAGATACCCAGGGGTCCAAAATGGGGATTAAATCCCTTAAAATGTGGAATAGGGCCCACAAGGTAGAAATCAGGAAAGTGATAGTGTAGGGGTAGGTTATTGGATGTCTAGATTACGAATCAAGTGGAATCTCAACTACCCACATACTAGATCTAGGTTAACTCACCCAAACCAAGAAGTGCGCCCTTGCTTGGAGAGGCTAAGTGCCTTGGGAAGAGGGTCAAATGGAGGCCAATCCTCACCAAACTATAGATCCGGGATACCGTGGATACTATAGAGGTGGGTTTTAAATTTCTTACCCAAGAAGCCACTAGATCTTAGTAGATCTGAAAAAATGTAAAATGGGGGTTTTGATTAATTAGGGTTTGAAATGTTTTAGACAAGTGGATAGATCATGGAGATAGAAATTACCTTGAGATCATACCTGAGTAATGAAGAGAGATGCCTTGATGTTGAGGAAGATTCCCACAGAGATCAAATGAGAAATTATTGATTTTGCTTGCCAAATTGATGCCCTAGCCCACAAGTGCGCCATCCTCTACCTGTCAATCCAAGGAAATCAATTTCAATCAGAGAGGTCAAGTATGGATGAAATACAAGTAAAATGCAATGATAACATGAAATAGAAGGTCCTGGGACAGTAATACTCTCTATTACCAACGAAGAGATCCAAAGAAGAAGTAGGGAGAGTCTTCCCCTACCAATACTTCCTCCTCAAAGCAAATTGGCCTCCACCTGTAGATGCAAAAACGTGGTACAAAAGATATGGAAAAACAAGATCTCCAATAACTTAGTGCAAATGAAGAACCAACGAACGAACACCAAAAAAATTCACCACAACACTGGAGATAGATGCAATAATAATTTTCTATTCCAATAATCCAGAGCCACCAGTCCCCTTACAACGAGACGCTCTCTCCTTTAAATAGGAAGGAGAGGCATCAAAATCCTAACCACTTTTTGAATGAGTGGCTAAGATTAAAAGATACAAATGTCTAATGAATGGTTGAGATGAGCTCAACAATAAAATACATGGATCACTAATAAAATATAACATGAGTGGACAAAATCGCCCTAGGAGAGGGGAATACCACCATATCATGATGACAAAATATAATAATAAGCTTATGGTGGGTCCAAGGAGTAATTTTACCCACCCTTGGTCAATCCCCATAGCACAATAATAATAAAATAGTCATCAATATACCAAATCGTGCCTCTATGGACAAATCGTAGGCCTCAAAAGGCCTCAGAAATCATCAGAAAGTGCCATAAGTGATGGATACGGGTCCCGATGAAGCTGAAACTGCTGGAGGAGGTGTGGAAGACATCAATCCATCATCACTAATCATCCAATGCCAAGACATTGCCTCAGTAGCCCAAATTGAATTCCTCAATAGCCATTTCTACCAATCCTGAAATGCCTCAGGAAGCGTGAAACTGCCCCAAACTACCCCCTGGAGTTCCTGCGCTATAAAGGTGAGGGCACCAATGTGTCCGGGAGGGGGGTAATATGGTAAAAACAAGTGGTTGGACCACCCCCTCCAAGCACAACGCCCTAGTTCAACCAGATAAAAATCATCTCTGCTCTGACAGGGTCTCCGACAGACCAAAACTGCACTGGGTTAGCCTACTGAGGATCAATCATCACTGTAAGTGCCCAGAACTAAAAACAGACTCTCTCATTAGACTCAGAAGGTCCAAATCCATCCAATATGTGTACTCATACACCATATGAGTCTCTGCATGATCATAAAATATATCCAATATATCGGAACAGGTGAAATAATAATAATCTGTAAATGATCAAATAATGCTGTAAACCATGAACAATCATCATAACCCTGTATCTGCTGCATAGAATCATCATGTACATCTACATAGACCATATATCATCTATCCACATCATCATAAGGTGTTAAATTTTGAGCATTAATTCACAATACTCTAGGATCTTTACTGAGAGGATAACATATACAGTATATCAATGCATGACAATTACAATAAGTATGACAAGCATCACAAGAATCAAAAGCATAAGAGATAAGAGACACAGAGTTTCCGTGGGGAAAAACCTAAGGTGAAAAACCCCACAACTTCCTCAGAGATAGAGAGAGCAATGGCTCAACCAAAGTACAACCAAAATACACTGAGATAGTCTCCTAGTAGCAGATGATCCTCCTCCTCACTAGTGCGCCACTTTCTGAGTGAGAGAGATGTACTTTTCTGAATGATCTAAATAGATATCACCTGATCTCTATTTATACTAACCTGTTTTCCCAGTGACCTTATGGGGCCGACTTGTCTAGCTAGGTACATTCACATTATAATATATATTTCAGGGCCGACCCCACACATGGTGGTCTAATAACCCATTGGCAAGTACACACACTTGCGACACTTGTCAATCCACATGACGACAATTCCTTATAGAGGAATAACACATCTCTTATAAGGGTACAATAAATATATATAAAATACACAGATGAAATACATTCCGAAGTTACATATACATCAACACTCCCTCTTAACTAGGAAGGTATTTCTCGACATAGATCTGCTAGACAAGTCTTCTTCTCGGGATCATCGTCATCGATGCATCGTCATCATCATCATCACTGCTGCTACTATCTCAACCAATCTCTGAATCTACTCATCATAGGAAGTTCTATAGAGCCAATCATTTTTCATACTGGATGTAGGCCCACCACCTGCAGGTCTTCATCATCACTGGCCATACTGTGGAATTCTCAGGACTTATTACGTGCGTCACAAAACCTGGCTGTAGCATCCCATGCTATTACGAGCACACATATCTACCTGTAGGATCTCCCAGGATCACATTACATGTGACCCATCACAAAACCTGGCTGAAGCATCCCAGGCTGTTACGAGCACACGGCTCTACCTGTCGGATCTACTAGGAGCACATTACATGTGATCTCACCACAAAACCTGGCTGAAGCATCCCAGGTTGTTACGAGCACACAGCTCTACCTGTCGGATCTCCCAGGAGCACATTACATGTGGTCCACCACAAAACCTGGCTGAAGCATCTGAGGCCTTTTTCATCTTGTCCAGATCTCCCAGGAGCAAATTACATGTGGTCATGACAAAACCTGGCTGAAGCATCTGAGGCCTTTTTCATCCTGTCTAGATCTCATAGGAGAAAATTACATGCCATAGGACAAAACCTCGCAATAGCATCTCAGGATGTTACGGGTACACAACTCCGACCTGAAGATCTCCCAGGGCACAAATTACATGTCCTCCTAGAGCAATGTCTCGAAAGAGCATCCCAGGCTGTTATGGGTACGCAACTCCAACCTATAGGATCTCCCAGACATGCTCATCTGCACAACCTGAACCATGGCCACAAAGTATCATCTGATACTCATCATACATCATCCTGATGTACACATGATCATCCTGATCATCATCACTGCAACATCCTGCTGCATGTCATCTAGAGAAGCTCGTCATCCACGATCACCTTGATCATGCAATGCATCCATCTGATGCACACCAAGTATCTACCTGATACATATCATCATACACAATGCATCCATCTGATACATAGATACATGATCCACACAATGTATCCATCAACATACATGATCTACCTGATCATACCTGATACATATCAATATACATGATCCAAGCATCCAACATGATGCATATACAAAATACATACAAATGATCCAACCGATCATATCCAGCATCCAACATGATGCGTACACACATATACATATAAATGATCCAACTGATCATACAAAGCAGAAACTAGAACATCATCCTGATGCTCATCATCCAGCGCTTACATCCACAGCCATGTGAAGGATCCTCCTTCCAACATGCTTGGAATGGCTTCAGCAAATGTGTCCATCACTTCTTCCTCGAAGTGTCCTCGATCTGAAGAACACCAAGCCTCTCCCTGAAGTACTCGAACTTCACCCTGGCTAGTGGCTTCGTCATCACATCTGCAATCTGCTTGTCCGTCGCAACATACAGGAGCTTCACAGCTCCTCTCTGCACCATATCCCTGATATAGTGATATTTGATCTCTATGTGTTTCGACCTGTCATGAAACAATGGATTCTTGGATAGCTTCACACAACTCTGGTTATCACAGAAGATACCAGTAGCATCCAACGGGAGATCAAATAACTCAGATAGTAGCTTCCATAGCCATACCGCCTCACAACTAGCTGAACAGGATGCAAGATGCTCTGCCTCAGCTGTACTCAGTGCTACGCAAGACTGCTTCCTGTTAAACCAAGAGATCACACCTGATCCCATACTGAAGCAGCACCCAGATGTGCTCTTCCTATCTGCAGCACTGCCAGCCCAATCTGAATCAACATAACCCTGCAGGTTAAACTTTTGATTCGCTTCATACTTGAGCCCATAATCCACTGTACCCTTCAGGTACCTCAGAGCATGCTTTACAGCAACCAGGTGAACACTCCTCGGATCCGTCAGGAACTAGCTCAATGTGTTCACAGCAAAGCAAATATCCGGTCTCGTGTTCGTCAGGTACATCAAGGACCCAATCATCTGACAATACATAGAGACATCAACCGGCTCAGATGAAGCATCGCATAGAAGCTTCAGATTCGATGCCATAGGTGTGGCCATGGCCTTGCAATCCATCATCCCGAATCTCTTCAGGATTTCTACTGTGTACTTCCCTTGACCAAGGAAGATCCCACCTGCACTCTGCCACACCTCCATACCTAGGAAATAATGCATCATTCCCAAATCTTTCATATAGAACTCAGCAACAAGCTTCCTCTTAGTATCTGTAATCAATCTGTCATCTCTTGTTACAAATAAGTCATCCACATACAGGAGTAGAACCACGGGATTCCCTTCTTCAACCTTGTAGTAAAGGTTGGAATCTGCTTTACTCTTGATAAAGTCCAAACTAGATAGGAAACTGTCCATCCTACCATACCAGGTTCTGGGAGATTGTTTCAAGCCATACAAGGCTTTCTTTAATCTACACACATATGACTCCCTGTCATGAATTTCGAAACCGAGTGGCTGCTCCACATATACTTCCTCTTCAACTACACCATTCAAGAAAGCAATCTTGACATCCATCTGGTGTATTTTCCATTTCATCGCTACAGCCAGGGAAAGTACTGTTCTGATGGAAGTATACCTGGCTACAGGTGCAAAAGTTTCTTCATAATCTATTCCCTCTTTCTGAGAGAAGCCACGAGCTACGAATCTTGCCTTGTATTTCTCCACACTGCCATCTGCAGCATGCTTGATTTTGTAAATCCATTTGGAAGTCACAAACATCATCCCAAACATCATTCCTCATTATTGATTGATATTCCTCAACCATGGCATCCTTCCATTCTTTCTTTTCCGTTGCTTCTTCATAACTGGAAGGCTCTTTGTTCATAATGTCACAGAGTAAAGCAACATAGCTGGTATGTGATCTGGTTCTCTTCTTTGCTCTATGTTCCTCTTCTGGAATGCCAAATCTTTCTGCATCTTGAATGAGCTCTCTATCCCATGCAGGTTTCCTCTTATGAGAGTTATCCTCACGGGGTGGATCTACAGGTCCTTGCGGATCTTCAAACTCACGAACAACTTCTGGAACTGCTTCAGCCATGGTAGTATCTTGAAATCTAGTTTCCTTAGGTTCTTCATAAACTTCAATCGGTGCCTTCCTTGATTTGATGAATGTTGAGTTCTCATCAAATGTCACATCCCTACTGACATCAATCTTCTTGAACCCTGGAAAGTATATTCTGTAAGCCTTCGAGCTTTCACTGTAACCCACAAAGATACCCTTCTTTCCTGAAGGATCTAGTTTGGTCCTCTTTTCCTTTGGTACATGAGTGAATACTGGACAACCAAATATTCTGAGATGGTTGACTTCAGGTTTCTTACCAGAAAAGACCTCTCCTGGTGTCTTGTTGTCTAATATCTTGTGGGGTGTTCTGTTCTGCACATATACAGTTATTCTAGCTACTTTTTCCCATAGATGCATAGGTAGATCCTGGTCATGGAGCATTGCTCTTGCTGCTTCCATGATTGTTCTGTTCTTCCTTTCTGCAACTCCATTCTGTTGTGGATTGTAAGGAGCAGTCAACTCCCTCTTAATCCCTGAATCACTGCAAAGCTTCTTGAAGTCACCTGAGGTGAATTCTCCACCATTGTCGGATCTGAATGTTTTGATCTTCTTGTCAGTTTGATTCTCCATCAAGGTTTTGAATTCCTTAAACTTATCAAACACCTCATCTTTGTTCTTCAAGAAGTATACCCAAGTCTTCCTGGAGAAGTCATCAATAGATGAGACATAGTAAACATACCCACTTAGAGAACTGGATGACATAGGACCACATACATCTGAGTGGATGATTTCCAGGATGTCTTTTGCCTTGCTTTCACTGCTTGGGAAATCCTTCTTAATGTTCTTACCTTTTGCACATCCTTTGCAAACACCTTCATGTTTGGTCTTGATTTCAAGAAGACCCTCTACAGCCTTGCTTGCAATTGGAAGTGCTCTATAGTGAATATGAGCAAGTCTTCTATGCCAAAGTTCACTTGGCTCCATGGATTCATGTACCATGGCATGTTCAGGTTGTCCCTTCAATTTATACAAACCTCCCTCTTGCTCTCCAATCACTACTACATCATCTATGTTCTTTCCCTTTGGCCACATTAGGACTTGGCCATCCACAAATGCAACCCTCATGCCTTTTGCATCCAATGCAGAGATGGAGAGTAAGTTCTTCTTGAGCCTAGGTACATAAAGAACTTCTTTCATCTTCAAAGATTTTCCAGAATCTAGGTTGTAGGAGGCTTCACCACTTCCTTTGATTGGGTATTGGTAATCATCCCCAAGTTTCACCTTATGGGGTGATTCATGTTTAGATAGATTCACAAAAGATTCCTTAAACCTAGTCATGTGTTTGGAAGCCCCACTATCAATCAACCAATCATTACAACCATGGGAGATGGTACCTGTGAGAGCAGAGATCATAACATACTCTTCTTCACTTGATGAGTTATCATCACTTTCTGCCCTAGCCTCCTTCTTGGGTGGTTCATCATCCTCGGCAGCATGAGCACGAAACCTTCTTTTGCTACCCTTCTTCTTCTTGTTGAAGTTGTTGTTGTCCTTCTTGTTCTTGGGACAATTTATGGCAATATGTCCTTTCTCATTACAGGTGAAGCATATTCTTCTTTCTTTGAAGTGATGTGAAGATTTCTTGGAGTGAGATGGCTCTCTCTTGGACTTCCCTTTCTTGGTGTGAGCTGTGAGAGCTTGATCTTCATTCCCCATCTTTTCTTCTCATGCCACAAGCCTTGCTTCTTCTTGTGAGCATTCTTCCCGTATTCTACTGAAGGAAATCAACTTCTTTCTTGCACAGATTCCTTGAATGAAGGAGTCCCATGACCTAGGTAAGCCATTCAGAGTGGTCATGACAACTTCACCATTCTCTACCATTTCATCCACTGCTTCTAGTTGTTCCTTGATCTGGGAGACTCTTGAAAAATAAGATTGAATGGTTTCTCCATTCTGAAACTTTACCCCTTTCAATTGGTTCCGCAGGGTCATCTTCCGATTTATGTTCTTCCCTTCAAATAGCTTGGTCAAAGAGTCAAACATCTCTTTGGGTGTCTTTAGAGAAGACACATGGGGTATGAGATGGTCTTTGATAGAATCAACAATGATTCTCTTTGCCTTGACCAAGTTCTTCTTATGCAATACTTTAGCCTCTTCATCCTCTGGGATAGGGATGTCTTCTTTTATATATGAGTCCAACTCATTCTCTTCTAGGATTAACCCAATCCTATACTTCCAAGCTCGGAAGTTATCAGCCCCTTCAAGCTTATCCTCAAGCTTGGTGTGGTGAGACATTTTAAAGAGTACTTCAAATGGAAATAGAAAAGATTTAGTTCTTACCACTTGAAATGCTGAAAACTGGATCTGGTACTGGATTAGGGTTTGTCGGAAAAACCCTAAAAATTCAAAATGTGAATTTCAAATTTCTGAAAGGATAGAAAGATGCGCCTTGATGAGCTGATCAGCCTGGTGCATTCAGAATTTGAGATCAGCAAAGCTTTACCCTTCAGATTTGTCCTTTTGTCCTCCTGGGTTCACTAGGGAGAGCCCTCAATTAGGGTTTGAGTTTCTCGGAGATCTACCCAGCCAAAAATCTCGATCCAAAGCTCTAAACTTCGATTTTTGCAAGGAGCTTCCAGCTATGTCTTCAGATTTCAAAAATTCCTATTTTGTGGAAACCCTAATTTTTAGGGCCAAATCTGAAAATGCTCGGAATTGAATTCTGATTGGACAGATAGATGCGCCTTGATGAGTAGAGTCAATATACTATACTGCTTTTCCAAAATCTGTGGAGAGAAACCCAATAAACAAGAATCTCAAGTTTTCGTCACTGCAAAATGTCTGCTTCTCAGGTTAGCTCTGATACCATGTTAAATTTTGAGCATTAATTCACAATACGTTAGGATCTTTACTGAGAGAATAACATATACAGTATATCAATGGATGACAATCACAATAAGTATGACAAGCATCATAAGAATCAAAAGCATAAGAGACAAGAGACACAGAGTTTCCGTGGGGAAAACCCTAAGGTGAAAAACCCCACAACTTCCTCAGAGATAGAGAGAGCAATGGCTCAACCAAAGTACAACCAAAATACATTGAGATAGTCTCCTAGTAGCAGATGATCCTCCTCCTCACTAGTGCGCCACTTTCTGAGTGAGAGAGATGTACTTTTCTGAATGATCTAAATAGAGATCACCTGATCTCTATTTATACTAACATGTTTTCCCAGTGACCTTATGGGGCCGACTTGTCTAGCTAGGTACATTCACATTATAATATATATTTTAGGGCCGACCCCACACATGGTGGTCTAATAACCCATTGGCAAGTACACACACTTGCGACACTTGTCAATCCACATGACGACACTTCCTTACAGAGGAATAACACATCTCTTATAAGGGTACAATAAATATATATAAAATACACAGATGAAATACATTCCGAAGTTACATATACATCAGCACAAGGTCCAACCATCTCATGTCCTATGGTTGACCTTGGTCAAACTAGGTTTGACCAAGTCAACATGACCAAATATAACTCAAACCATCATCAGAAGCTGCTGCAAAGTGTCGAAGGTTAATGCATGCTCTACAACTTATTCAAATAACAATTATAACACAAAGTAATCATTACTGGCGATCTAAATCCAAATATATAATGTCATTAATTATTATTATTACTCAGACTAGACTTTCAAGACCATACTCACTTCATAGCTGTGATCAATTTGCTAGTGAAGGGTGAAGGATAAAATAACAGGCTAAGCTAAGGGATGACTTAACTGACTTAACGTTGTGACACTTTGGATATGGGAAAGGGAATACACACCATAGTATATACTGAATGAGCAACAACACAGGGAATGGCGGTGTCTCACAAATGGATGAGTTGTTCAAAGAGGGTTTATTCACCTTTAACAGATGCGCACAATCCATAATACAAATGAGACCAGCAATTATATACATATAGCATTTAAGTTCCATTGCTTTTGGGCCTGAAGTTTCCACAGCCTTTGATCTATGTGTGTTTATAAACACATTGCATAGATTTACATTTATTTTAGGCTTTCTGCTATAGGTGTGTTTTTAAGGCACTTGTTTACCTGAGCACTTCCAGGTGTGTCACAGATAGCTTGTTTACCTAGGTATTTACATTTCCAAAAGATATAACATTTTATTCTCATGGCCATTTTCATTTGGCATGCATTTCATTCATGTGTGTTGAAAAACACTTTGCATGAATGGGATTTTCATACAAGATATAACATTTCATTTTCCAGATTTTGTATTCATGGCAGCACTAAAATTTTCAGGTTTAGCCAACACAACTTTAGTGACTAGGGGGAATTCACAAGGAACTCCAACTCACCATAGGTAAGTTTTGTCACCAACTCAGAGCCGAGACACAATAAACAGGGAAGCTCATCCAATACAGAGGCTACAGTGGGGAAAAGTCCTCCATGCCACTAGTCAAGTAGTAAGTCAGGGTGATAAACTAAAAGGTATGTAATGGATGGATGAAGACAATGAATAATGGAGCCAACACTAGCAAGCCAAGGTATGGTGGAATGATCACCTCTATTCTCCCTAAGGAGGGTAAAACCAATGAGTATGAGTAGTGAACTTCTAAGTCTGAGTAGGGACAATATAATATATATAATAAGATCAACCAGGTCTACATATCTATATGATCACCAGATCATGACACTAAGTGCTAAGACATGCTATAAGAATAAATATAAAAGCAACCTAACCACAACACCATGATATACCTACTGAGTCATATACCTGAATGCTTATCATCTGAACCATCATCTGTCCTCTGAAAACTGCTACTGTAACTCTAGGCACTACTGACTGCTCTATACCAATGGTATAGTGGCTACATCGGTCATCTCTTTGAGTGTCCTGAGACTCAGTCATGGCATGGGGAATAAAACTGCTATCCAAATTTGATAGTGATCTAAATAGATGCTCATCTTAGCATCTCAATGTAAGGGAACTGGCTGAATAGTGTACTGGAATCAGAAAAATAATGTATGGTAGCCCAGCCACTATATATGCGATAACATCTGGCTCTGGCTAGGACAAGTGCTCTGCTGAAATGAGCACTTGAGAACCTCAGAATCTCTGGTCCTCGAACTCTGCTACTCGAATCCTCGATCCATTTTTCTTCTAGCTTTTATTTTGCACCTATTTCTACATTCACAAACATCAAAATACCTCATGCAGCATGTATGGGAAAAATATAAAATCCAACTGAAATAAAATCTATTCTATGACAGAAATATAAATGCATGAAATATAAATGCAGAAAGTAAATTAAAACTACTAACATAACTTTCAAAGTTTGAAATTTATTGTGCAGGAAAAGAAAAATGACAGGTACTCAATTAAACTAGGAGATTACAAAGGAGCTTAGGAAAAGAAAAACAAAAAGGTGCCAGACTCAATGGCTGAAAAGACTAACTACTGCCCAAGTAGGCTTATTTGGTTTCCTACCTACTCTAATCTAAATAGTCATCACAAATGCTAGGTAAAATCATAAATCCAGTGCAACCATTCATCAAACATATTAGTGATTCTTCTTTGATTTCTGGTAATGAAAAAAGTCATGATTGGATTAAAGATCAGAGAATTTGATAATGAAATCTTCCAGTTTTGTTCAAAAATTGAGTAAAGGTTTGAATGGTGCACAATGAAATCATGCCAAGGAAAAGATTGACTGATGCAAACATCCTCCATCCAAGAATTGATAGAATCATAAAATTCATGCAAGTTATTGCTTAAGATTGATGGAGGAAAAATATAAGGCTTGTAACTCAATTCTTTTTCACAGAACATAACTTCCTCATTTACTTCTCTTACATATTCAATTTGGTTCTCCCTGGGATTAATGATCAAATAGAAACCAAGTGGGGATAACTTAAAGTTTAAAGGACGGAAAAACAAAGTCAAACCCACTTGATGCTCAAAAATGGAATTGATCTTTAAACACCTTTCCTAGCGACCAAGAGTGATTGATAACTTGAAAACAAGCATTATGGTTCCAAAGTGACCGAGGGGAATGAAGTGTTTTTTCTCCAAACATATAATCATGCATATACTTCCTTCTGAAAATTCCAAAGGAAAAATATTGACTATAGCACCAACCCAAAGATGATTGAAAGAGTTGGGACGAGAGGGTGGATTGTAAATATGAAAATTCTCTCAAATAGATAGATAAGTTTGACCTTAGATTTTGACAAAAGAAAACACTCTTTACTCTAGGAATTATTTCAAGCTTTTGATCAAGTTTAATATTTACAATCTGAGGACAAGATTGACCATAGCTATCTAAATCTAAGCTATCTTGACTAAGGATAAAAAAAGGAAAGTTTAAAAAATCATTATAAGAAGTGGAGCAAAGATTAGAATATCTAGTATGATTCACTAATTCATCCTCACCTTGAGATTGACTTATTGATTCATCATTAAATTCGTACGAGGATAAATTATCATTTTTATTCAATTTGTCAGGGATAAAATTAACAGGCTCATCTAAAACATCCTAATTATTTGCACAATGATCATGTGAAAGTACTACTAAATGATCTTGGCTAATGTCTCCACTTTCTTCTTCTTCAGTAAGTTGATAAGGAATTGAATGATCACTAAAGACAGAATGACTAATGAGTCTCTCTGAGGGAGGAACTTCAGTAGACCTGTTAACTAAAAGCTCATCCTCAGAAATTCCCTCAGGATCACAACTAGGGCTACCTAAAAAGCAATTTGAAAACTTATGGTTTGTACAATGATTAAAGATTTGACTTTCGATTGACTCAAAAGTAGAAGACTTATCATCAGAAGAAATTGGGCAGGAAAGGTCATTTCCGGATGTTTAAAAATCACTTGATATTTGATTGTTAAATGATTCCACAATAGGATCGGAAAGGGGAAGGTTTTGATCTTGGATTTGATTTGAAAGATACATATCATCGAATTCACTTCCCCATTCTTCTAGGAATTTATTTTCAAACATGTCATAACCAGAAATGCTATTGGGTTTCAAATTCGAAATCCAGAGTCCAGCTCTTTCTTTGAAAGATGAAGCCAATAGTCTCATACACACATCCTCATGGGTTATGGATAATTCTTTAATAATTTCCCTAAAAAGTTCAAGTTGTCTTTTAGCAGAGATTTCTTAACTTCCATCGAAAATAGGCAACCTTGCACATGCTTGATAAGGAATATGATGAGGATAACCAAAAAATTTTGAAAAGTCAAAAACTTTTAAACGACCGAAAGTTCTAGGTCGCTCAGAGGCAGCCATGGATAGTTTTTTTTTTATGTTTTTTATTTTTAATATTTATTTTTAAATTCAAGAGCATGAAAACAAAATGATGCACCCCATGCGTTCTAGATAATGATAGGATCTATCTTAATTCTAGTATTGTAAGGATGCAAATGAGCTCGCTCCTCAGTGGAGTCACGGTTGGGAGTCGCCAGGTAGATTTCTTAAACTCTTCTACCAAGATATGTGTCGTTGTATATGTAGAAGAGAGTGAATAATGACTACTAGATTTATCCAAGGTAAGCCTACGCCCTCCAATTCCAAAACGTTAGGCAAGAAGAACGGGAATAAAGCTTGAGAAATATATGTCAAACCAGAGTAAGCCTATGCCCTCCCCAGTAGCGGTGCCAAAATGTTATCACCTAAACTATAGTTACCCCTGTGGATGTATCCATTAATGGATGGCAATAGGGAAGGGCAACTCAAAAGGTGCAACCACGATCACCTCGACCTCCAATAGATGGTTGTCACGCCAGTCGAGGAAAGCTTCGCTTTATGTTATCTAGCCTAGACAACAAAGGGGGAGACCCGATCTACTCCCGATAGGAGAGATCAAAACCAAGACACCAAATCAAGTTAACTCTAAGTGAAGTAAGGTGTATGGTTTATCCTAGACCTAAGGATGAAGTCACAAGACAAGTGAGGGGTTCAATGAGTATATCTTTGGTTCATTGTTGATGTGAGAGTGACTTATAGTATTTAAAATGGGATCCAAGATTGAAGTACTAGTTCAATGTGAGAAAATCCACTGCCTTGGGAACCGTGTCCAATGCAGAGTAGTTAAGGGGTTGAATTGGGGCTAACTAGTACAAGTGACAAGCTTGATCATGATATATGATGACATCAAAGGGTTTAGTCCACCAAACAAAGATAAAACCACAAGTTAATCCAACAGTCTGGGAAAGTCGAATTGACTTGGAGAGAGATCAGTGCCTTGGGAATTGGGATAATGGAGTCAAAGTGGAGTTAACTTGTGGTTGATGACTCCTATTGCATGAGACAAGTGGGCAATTAAAGGTTTGATGGATGAATAGGTCTAAATCTAGAGATTCAAGGTTTGACCTAAGTGGACCACAATCCCTTAAAACAAGGAATGTTATCCCCAAGGAAAGATTTGATGAAGTGACCAACTAGACCTAGGTTTTGAATTATTCCCATTCCAAATCCACTAAAATCTCATGTACCCACGTCCTAGAAGTGGACCAACTCCAACCTCCAAGGGAGTGTGACTTTGCCCAAAGAGGGTAAAAATGGGGATAAATGAATCAAGACAAGTCCAATGACATCCAAATTTTAGATCCAAGTACATTGATCAAGTGAGAGTGTGGATCTACAATTTCAAGGCAATCCAATGGCTAGATCTTACCAGATCTGAGTTTAAAGATACCCAGTGGTCCAAAATGGGGATTAAATCCCTTAAAATGTGGAATAGGGCCCACAAGGTAGAAATCAGGAAAGTGATAGTGTAGGGGTAGGTTATTGGATGTGTAGATTACGAATCAAGTGGAATCTCAACTACCCACGTATTAGATCTAGGTTAACTCACCCAAACCAAGAAGTGCACCCTTGCTTGGAGAGGCTAAGTGCCTTGGGAAGAGGGTCAAATGGAGGCCAATCCTCACCAAACTATAGATCCGAGATGCCGTGGATACTATAGAGGTGGGTTTTAAATTTCTTACCCAAGAAGCCACTAGATCTTAGTAGATCTGAGAAAATGTAAAATGGGGGTTTTGATTAATTAGGGTTTGAAATGTTTTAGACAAGTGGATAGATCATGGAGATAGAAATTACTTTGAGATCATACCTGAGTGATGAAGAGAGATGCCTTGATGTTGAGGAAGATTCCCGCAGAGATCAAATGAGAAATTATTGATTTTTCTTGCCAAATTGGTGCCCTAGCCCACAAGTGCGCCCTCCTCTACCTGTCAATCCAAGGAAATTGATTTCAATCAGAGAGGTCAAGTATGGAGGAAATACAAGTAAAATGCAATGATAACATGAAATAGAAGGTCCTGGGACAGTAATACTCCCTGTTACCAACGAAGAGATCCAAAGAAGAAGTAGGGAGAGTCTTCCCCTACCAATACTTCCTCCTCAAAGCAAATCGGCCTCCACCTGTAGATGCAAAAACATGGTACAAAATTTATGGCAAAACAAGATCTCCAATAACTCAATGCAAAGGAAGAACCAATGAACAAACACCAAAAACATTCACCACAACACTGGAGATAGATGCAATAATAATTTTCTATTCCAATAATCCAGAGCCACCAGTCCCCTTACAATGAGACGCTCTCTCCTTTAAATAGAAAGGAGAGGCATCAAAATCCTAACCACTTTTTGAATGAGTGGCTAAGATTAAAATATACAAATGTATAATCAATGGTTGAGATGAGCTCAACAATAAAATACATGGATCACTAATAAAATATAACATGAGTGGACAAAATCGCCCTAGGAGAGGGGAATCCCACCATATCATGATGACAAAATATAACAAGAAGCTTATGGTGGGTCCAAGGGGTAATTTTAGCCACCCTTGGTCAATCCCCATAGCACAATAATAATGAAATAGTCATCAATATACCAAATCGTGCCTCTATGGACAAATCGTAGGCCTCAAAAGGCCTCAGAAATCATCAGAAAGTGCCATAAGTGATGGATGCGGGTCTCGATGAAGCTGAAATTGCTAGAGGAGGTGTGGAATACATCAATCCATCATCGCTGATCATCCCATTCCAAGACATTGCCTCAGTAGCCCAAATTGAATTCCTTAATAGCCATTTCTACCAATCCTGAAATGCCTCCGGAAGCGTGAAACTGCCCCAAACTGCCCCCTAGAGTGCCTACGCTGTCAAGGTGAGGGAACCAATGTGTCTGGGAGGGGGGTAATATGGTAATAACAATTGGCTAGACCACACCATCCAAGCACATCGCCCTAGGTCAACCAAATAAAAATCATCTCTGCTCTAATAGGGTCTCCGACAGACCAAAACTGCACTAGGTTAGCCTACTGAGGCTCAATCATCACTGTAAGTGCCCAAAACCGAAAACAGAATGTCTCATAAGACTCAGAAGGTCCAAATCCATCCAAGATGTGTACTCATACACCATATGAGTCTCTGCATGATCATAAAATATATCCAATATACCAGAACATGTGAAATAATAATAATCTGTAAATGATCAAATAATGCTGTAAACCATGAACCATCATCATAACCTTGTATCTGCTGCATAGAATCATCATGTACATGTACATAGACCATATATCATCTATCCACATCATCATAAGGTCCAACCATCTCATGTCCTATGGTTGACCTTGGTCAAACTAGGTTTGACCAAGTCAACATGACCAAATATAACTCAGACCATCATTAGAAGCTACTGCAAAGTGTCGAAGGTTAATGCATGCTCTACAACTTATTCAAATAGCAATTATAACACAAAGTAATCATTACTGGCAATCTAAATCCAAATATATAATGTCATTAATTATTATTATTACTCAGATTAGACTTTCAAGACCATACTCACTTCATAGCTGTGATCAATTTGCTAGTGAAGGGTGAAGGCTAAAATAATAGGCTAGGCTAAGGGATGACTTAACTGACTTAACATTGTGACACTTTGGATATGGAAAAGGGAATACACACCATAGTATATACTGAATGAGCAACAACACAGGGAATGGCGGTGTCTCACAAATGGATGAGTTGTTCAAAGAGGGTTTATTCACCTTTAACAGATGCGCACAATCCATAATAACAATGAGGCCAGCAATTATTTACATATAGCATTTAAGTTCCATTGCCTTTGGGCCTGAAGTTTCCATAGCCTTTGATCTATGTGTGTTTATAAACACATTGCATAGATTTACATTTATTTTAGGCTTTCTACTGCAGGTGTGTTTTTAAGGCACTTGTTTACCTGAGCACTTCTAGGTGTGTCACAGATAGCTTGTTTACCTAGGTATTTACATTTCCAAGAGATATAACATTTTATTTTCAAGGCCATTTTCATTTGGCATGCCTTTCATTCATGTGTGTTGAAAAACACATTGCATGAATGGGATTTTCATACAAGATATAACATTTCATTTTCCAGATTTTGTATTCATGGCAGCACTAAAAGTTTCAGGTTTATCCAACACAAATTTAGATACTAGGGGGAATTCACAAGCAACTCCAACTCACCATAGGTAAGTTTTGTCACCAACTCATAGCCGAGACACAATAAACAGGGAATCTCATCCAATACAAAGGCTATAGTGGGGAAAATTCCTCCATGCCACTAGTCAAGTAGTAAGTCAGGGTGATAAACTAAAAGGTTGGTAATTGATGGATGAAGACAATGAATAATGGAGCCAACACTAGCAAGCCAAGGTATGGTGGAATGATCACCTCTATTCTCCCTAAGGAGGGTAAAACCAATGAGTATGAGTAGTGAACTTCTAAGTCTGAGTAGGGACAATATAATATATATAATAAGATCAACCAGGTCCACATATCTATATGATCACCAGATCATGACACTAAGTGCTAAGACATGCTCTAAGAATAAATATAAAAGCAACCTAACCACAACACCATGATATACCTACTGAGTCATATACTTGAATGCTCATGATCTGAACCATCATCTATCCTCTGAAAACTACTACTGTAACTCTGGGCACTACTGACTGCTCTGTACCAATGGTATAGTGGCTACATCGGTCATCTCTCTGAGTGTCCTGAGACTCAGTCATGGCATGGGGAATAAAACTGCTGTCCAAATCTGATAGTGATCCAAATAGATGCTCATCTCAGCATCTCAATGTAAGGGAACTGGCTGAATAGTGTACTAGAATCAGAAAAATAATGTATGGTATCCCGGCTACTATATATGCGATAACAGGAACTCTGATGATGAAACTTTGCACCAGTCACAAATGGTATCCTTCATTGGAGATTAGTGTCTCCACTTGACAAGTTGGGTCTTGTTTGCAAGCTGGGTCTTGCATCAAGGATTGGATTCCTCATGACAGGTTGGATTCTATCTACAGTATAGGTCTTGCATCAAGTATTGGATTCCTCATCCCTTAGTTGGTGCTAAGAGCCTTGAAGATTGTTGTCTTCTACAAACCGATGTACTTGTGAAGTATCAAATATTTAAATACATATATTGTGTTTCTCTTGTTTGTGATGCTTATTGTATACATATTACATATTGCAACATTAATGAGACATGCTCAACAATAACTTTCTTAAATAGAGAAAATTAAATTTGACAATGTGAGAAATTGATTCACCCCCCCTTAGTGTCTTGGTGTGTTCAACAATTGGTATCAGAGCAGGTTACTTCACAATAGCTAACAACTAGAAGGAGATCCTTGAACACACAAATGGATGGGAAAATATTATTGTATAGAAACTAAGTTCCATTCTTTGATGGGACAGATTATTCTTCTTGGAGGGAAAGAATGAAATGATATATGAAGTCAAGAGAATCTGGTGTTTAGGAAACAATTTCATGCAAATCTACTCCTTCAAGGAACCAATCAAATCATCTAGCTAAAATGGAATCAATGAAAAATGACTCAATGTCATTGGATGCTATCCTCAACGGTTTATTAGGTCAAATCAAAGAAAAGACGGGTCAGTGCACGTCTGCTATAGAACTATGGCTCAAGCTGGAGAATCTCTATCAGGTTGAAGTGAACCATATAGAATCCAGCCTTAGTAAGGACCAAATGCAATGTTCAGGTACAACAGAAGCATGATCCAAGGATGAAAACATAGTTGATGAACATAAGTGCTCTCCTACATATTCAAATTGCACAGATTTGAAGAGTGGGGTTGATCGTTCTGTTACAAATGAAGAACAATAAATAACAAAACATAAGAATCAACTGTTATAGCCGCATTAGAAGAAGTTAAAGGATCATAATATGATGCATATGTAAAATTTTCAAGGGATGATTTTGATATGCTTAAAACAAAAGTTAGGTGTGTTCAAAAAGAGATGGAGAGATCTCAAAGGAAAAATGTGTTATTACAACAACAATTCAAGTAATCTAAGAGAAAGGAACAAGAAAAGCATGAACAAGTCACCAAAGCCATCATTGACTTAAAATTCCAAGGTGAAGAATCCTTGAAAACCAAAGAAGAAGAAATCATGAATCTGAAGACAAAAATTGATGATCTAATAGAGGAAGTAGAAATGCAAAAATCAAATGACAAGATCAATAATACAAGAGAAGTGGTCATTGGGTTAAAAACATAACTTGGGGAAGCCAAAAGAATAGAGTAATTTTTGAAAAATTAACTTATGGAGATAGAAGAGACATGTCACAAGCTAAGATTGGAAATAGAAGAGTTCAGAAGAAATACTAAGGAAGCAGATGCTAAGTTCAATTTCAAGAATAGCTCATCAATTTTGGATGAGATACTAAATATCCAAAGGTCACCTACTGACAAATATGGTCTCGGTTACAATAAGATAGTTGAAAAATTCAAAGATGATAAATGGACTTTGAGTTGGAAGCAATAGATAGGTTCTCCCTTTTCAAAAATAAAAAATAAAGTCATAGATCAAGAATATGCTCTGAATTCAGTCAACTAGCAAAGCTATGAAAGAACAAATCAGAAGGAACATCAAAAGGTGAGCCCTTCATATCAAAACAATTTAGGAAAAGATATGTCATCAGAGCGGGATCAGAAGATGAGGTATGGGAATTTCTTTAATGGTTATTGTTTTTCTTGTTATGAGTTCGGACATAAAGCATTGGAGTGCAAGAGTAATGGCAAGAAAAAGTCCAATAATACAATAAAATGTTTGAGGTGCAATTACTATGGACATATTGCAATGTATTGTCAAACAATAAGATGCCACACCTGTAATGGTTTTGGGCACAAAGCTCAGAATTGTAGGAGCTCAAGAAGGTGTCAAGAAGATAGTCAGTGAATACTTCGTACAATATAGGAAGGAAAGATAAGGTGTAGTATCAAAAAATGCATTCAGAAATCACTCTCAAAAATGGATAAGAAAAACTCCAAATCTATATGTCAATGAAACTGATAATAGTATTCTTGAAGTAGCAAAATATTGTTGCATGTCCTACTAATTTTTTAGAATATCATGTGAAGATCATTGATTTCAAATGGAACACTATATACAAATCATGAATTCAAGGACAAACAAATATATGTTGATTAATGTTGATGAAAGAAAATTCAAAGTTAGATAACATTTGAAGACTACCATACAAGAATGGATTCATTCACATCCACTGAAATAAACAAAATTTAGATTATATATAAAGGAACTACTGTTGCAGAAGCTAAAAAGGTATATACATTCAAAATTCGCCATTACTGGCAAGTCTATCAATGTCATTGGTATACAAAATTGTTGTTCCTTTCTCTTGTACAATATTAACATTTGAAGAACAAGTCAAAACTACAACAGTGTTTGTGAAGAAGTTGCTGATAGTCAAAGCTCAAGTAAATATCCAGTAGTCTACAAAGACAGGCGTAATTCAGTATCTAGCGAAGGTCAATCTTCAAAAAATTGTTGGAATCAAATAAAAACTGAGAGGGGGTGAATCAGTATTAGCACAGTTATCAACAATTTTTACCTTCTTTAACATATTATCCTTTTACTTAATCTTTATCTTCAATTATGCATCAGATAAATAAACATCCACATATATGCATCACATAAACAAAACATAACACATAGTATTTTTACATGGAAACCCAAACGGGATAAAACCACAGAATGCTTCTTTATAATGAGAACGAATACAATCGAGGAAGCACCAAATTTCTATGTTTACTAGCACCAACTTGAAGGAGGCACCAAACCCCTGGTTTTACAGGCACCGACCCCCTGTCTTCCTTGTTTTACAGGTACCAATCTGAAGGAAGCTCCAACTCCCTATCTCCTTTCCTTGTCTAACTTCCTTGATGTCCAATATGTGTTCATGTCTTACTGAACTTCAACTCCGTGCACTCTTCTGATCTTTTGTTGATGATTCTGCTTTGCGTTGTCTTTGTATGCATTCTATACTTTGTTACTGCATTGCATACATCACTTGACTTCTCAAAATTCTCAAATATACTTATGTTGATGACTTACTTCATATATTGTGTGCGTGTTGATACTACAGTATTTGTTACTGGTTATTTCAACATTCCTCTCTACATCAATGCAATAACCAACTGATACTGTGCTTTCAACTAATAGTTTGTTGTACTGGAATAGAGCACTAGTAACAGATGGAAGTGTGCACTTATTGATGTTTCCATTCTGATTAAGTGTTTCACTCTCTCAGACAATCTGCAGCATCCTTTGCATCAAATGATTCATCCATTATGTTTAACGTACTTGTCTTAGATCATCTGCATCAAGATGCGCTTATCGAATTCTATTGTTGTTTTGTCCTTTCACATCAGATGAATTTCTCAACCTTGCACACTTTCGCGTATACTCATATGCATCAGCAAGACATTTGCACATTGTCTGATAAAATATGGTTCTATCTCTGTGTTTATGTATTTACAACGTCTATGACTATCGACATGCCAACTATAATAATGTCCTTCAAAACATCAAGCACTTGCGCATACTTCAGTATTTCTTCCTTTTAGTATTCATGTATTTGTTACAGATCTACATCATCGTTCTACGAACCATCAAAACTCCATTATGTTGCATGTGCGCATTCGAATCCTCACTAGATCATTATGTTATGTCCACGAGCCCCTTGATGCCCAGAAAATCAAACTGAAACTTACACTCTAAGCTCTTATGCTCTCATCATCAAGCTTACCAAAAAACTCCAACTTGCATCTCTATTTATACAGGTCCTGCACGAAATGTATGTTCACAAGTTGGTCGTGGCATCCCTTCTTCCATACTTCATGGATTAAGCATATTCCATGTGTCATCTTTTGCAATGTTGATGTGTCATTCTTGGTGTATCAAGCGCCCTTATGGTTCACAACTTAGTGAGACTTTACACCTTGGTGGTGTACCTTTGTGCTTTTGATGTACCATTTCCTTAAGGTATGTGTGCAATCTTACACTACATCTTGATGTGTCTATGACCTATGGTGTACCATCCCTTGTGGGTAATGCACCCTTGAGATATTGATACTTTACGGAACCTATTCATTCTCCATCTTCTACTTGGTGGAATTATGACCCTTGCTGCTTCATCACTTGTGGGTAATGCATACTTGGTGTATTGATACATTGTGGATTATGCATATACACCAACTTCTACTTCGTGGGACTTTGACTTCTTCCTTGTCATCACTTGCGGGACTTGCGCACTTGATGTACTATCGGCTATGGAATTTTCTCATATATGGTCTTAAGTCATTGTACCCTTATAGGAACTTGTGTGCGTTCCACTTACTGAAAGCATCTTCTGATAGGCTAAGTTTGTGCACTTTCAGGATTGTCCAACCATTAACTGCTTGCACACTTCCAAACATTAACCAAGCAACACTCAAGCTTGCTTGTGCATTCCAAAGACTTCCTTCAACAAAATTGTGCACTTCTACCATTTTATCAACCACTCTCCTTGGCTTCTTGAACACATGTACCATTGTCCAACCAACTCTTTTGATTGCTACCATGAAAGAGTATGACTTGGTGGACTTGCGTAATGACCACATGTTGTAGGATACATTACTTTTGTTCTTTATTTAACTAGATCTACGTGATGAATCCTGGGAGTCACATCTTCATACTAAATTCACTTCTGGATATACTTCAAAGTTGCATTCATATATGTCACCTTCACCATTTACGCATATACTTATGGTATTCATTTTCTTCTTCATCTTGCGCATATAGTACTTCAAAGTGGCTTCCATTACTTCTTCATACTTATACAGGAATGATGTATCCAATTTGACTTCAACTGAAATCAATGACTCAGACTAAATCAGTTTACATCCTCTTTGATATTGGTTGACATCAATGACAACCAAAGTTCAACAATCTCCCCCTTTGGCATTGATATCAACACCTTATGAAGTTGTACCTGATCTTCTTTGAAATGTATGCTTCATATGTACTAGGTCGCAGTGCTCCCCTTGAGTTCTTTGGGTTGTTGACTGTTACACCTTCTTCTATTAGTACGTTTGCTACCTCCGTGCAAACCATGCTGCTCTCTGTTACATCTACGCAGACCATATGTTCAGTCATCTTTATGTCATTTCTTCAAGTGATCTTCTTCACACTCTTTCACATATGCTAAGGCTTCAAGTTATTTCTTTTGTTGCTTGCAATTCTCCCCCTTGTGTTATGTCTTGCTGACTTCATGCATCGCTCCTATGTCCAGTCACATCAAGTATGCCTCATCTTCTTGCATTTCTTCTTTCATTCTGTCCTGCTGACTTCATGCATCTTTTCATGTCTCTGCCTTTTCATGTCATCTTCATGATGTGCATTTCATGGCTCAACTTCATGCATCTCTCCCCCTTTGACATCAATGGAAAAGAGGTTCTAATTATTTTCTCTATATATATTCTCCTATTTGTGTTGTGTTGACCTTATCATGAATTTATTTCAGTGTTGGCTCCCATTGTCTTTATGCTTCATTTCGATACTAATATCTTTTCATAATGATCTTTGATTGATTTTTCAGTATAGATATTACATGATTCCTTCATCTTGATATGCAGTTCCTATCACAATACTTCAACATTCCTTTTGCAGTGATCTATGATGTCATCCTTACTTACCAACTATGTAGTGCCTAAGTCAGACCTTTACTGATTTCGTATTACACCCGACTGCTTCACCTGTCGCATTTATGTCATAGGGCCTTGTCACATTTAATGTTGTCGCATCTTTTGCTAATACAACCAAAGATATGGCATGCTTTTCATTTATCATCCAACTTGGCATAAAAGAGGACATGGCATTCAGTTCATTTGGAAACAATCACATGTCACTTCCGTACTCAAACCTTTTGAGGCAATATTCTTCATCGTCTGGTTCAATGAATCGAATTTCTTCCTTTTTGTATTGTTTCCAAAACTCATTAAATCCCTCATTTATTTTGGTGAATCCCCCACCTTATTTGACTTGTGCGACATTGAATGCATATCTCATCAACTAATTGCATGCGCACAAACACTTTTCAATCAATACTATAATATCTTTGCAAATTGTGCTTGGTTCATCACTTCTTGCATTCTTTCATCTTTGTGTTGCATTGTTGTTATCCTTCCTTTGTTTCTCTTTGTTTTCAATGGCCTTTTTTTGTAGAATGAAAACTCCCCTTAAGAATGTGCAACTTGTCGTTCACACTCAGCAAGATGATGTTTCTCGCTTGAGAACTAATATGGATTCCTGGCAGCAACAACTGCAGAACAATCGAATTCTACACTGATACTCTCAGTCTCAGGTGAACCATAAACATTTTGAGCAACTAATCCTTCTGACTCGTCGAGTGGATAAAATGGTGTGTCAACAATAGAAAATTTTGGATGAATTGTCTCGTCTTTGGCCTCAACATGCTAAACCATCATCGTCTGCCACTCTGCAGCTTCTTCCTCTGCATCCTGCTTCTGAATTCAAAGTCTTGGTTCTGGTGGATTTGGAGTTGCATCTTGCTAACCGGCCAGAATCTGCACTTGACCTCAAACTTCAGTGGTAGAATGCTTTTCAACTTTCCCAGTTTGTCTTTTTGTATGCGCCATTCTTGGCTTCAGCATGGAGTCTTAACTCTTGCAACTTTTGTAACAATGCCCAATTTTGAATGTAATGAGAATATCCATTTTTTGCAATTTCATATCTTTCAGCAATGTTTGATTCTTCATGTAAATATTTTATGTTTGTATTTGTACAACTAAATTCAATGTTCTGTCATGAATTATATGCAATGTAAATATTCGACTCATTAATGTATACATGCACTTTTCCCTTTCTGCGACATAATCAACTTATCAAATAATCATGTGCAAACATAATGAACACATTTTAAATTCATACACATTCTAACCATTCATTATGAATAACATCACACATTCTTAACCACACACCTAACTAAAATCCCTTGAATTCCTTAATATGCATCGTGTTGAACTCAAGGGTATCCCATATTCCTTATGGGACTATCCAAAGAGGCAGCATTTGCTTGATGCACCTGGATCTTCAACATTCTTTTGAGGAGATTTCCTGACCCAAGTCTTGTTGTGCGCAATTCTTTTTTTATTTTTCTCTAGATATTTTCGACTGTAGTCTCGTTCAGTGTGATTTCCTTTGCGCAAAAAATATTCATCCAGACAGTTTACTACTCTTCAATAGTACATAGCTTTGTGTCCAAAATAGTCGCATGGATATCATCTCATAGTTTCACAATATTTGGCAATATGGCCAAAACAATTACATCTTGCACACTTCACCCTATGATCCTTCTTTGATTAGTATATCTAAAATAATTATAGTTGAAGGAACTATCATACCTGAAATTCTTATCCTGACTTGAGCAATGTTCTCTATCACATATCTTCTTAGGTGTCGCATATTTTCCTCTGGTGATCTTTGATCCTTCATAATCTTGTTTAGCATTGTCATGTTGTATTTTAACTTGTTCTGCACTTCATATTCAGATTATGTATCGTTACTTTTTTATCGTGCACAGATAGGATCAATCCATGCTTGTTTCTTTCCCTTTATCTCAGTCATATTATCTTCTAGACGCGATATTTATCTATCCTTTTCCTCGAGTTGATTTTTCATCATCTTGATTTTATACACCAATTCCTTCAGTGAAGATCTTAATGCAGATTTCTCTCTCTCAAGTACTAGAACCTTTTCTTGTGTGCAACTAAGTTGAATCTCATAGCCGGTTATGATTTCACAAATATCTGCACCAACAGATTCCTGACATGATCTATCCTGTTCTCTATACTTTGACAGTTGTTTCTTCAATAGCTTATTTTTTTCTTAGACTTCTTCAACTCGTCCAAGGCACTTATCAATTCACCTTCCCAGTCAATGTCTACAGTGTATTCATCATCGGATTGGCTATCAGTCTTGACCTCTTCAACAGGTTTTGGAGGTGTTTTGAACAATCCACTAAAGAAATACTTGTCTAGTGATCTCGGTTTTCTTTGCACAACTGGAGTGTTGTTTGAACTGCTCTTATTTATTTCATCTTTACTTTCTTACACTACATGGGCCATGAAAAATACTTCCTTTGGTCCTTTGTCCTAATCACTTCCTTCAGGCGCATTGCTTCTTTCTTTAGTGTACAAACTCTTCCTATGTTTTGGAATCCTCCTTCTATTCTCAGGTCTATGTTGTGAGCGCACAATATTTCGATCATATGAACTAGATTCCTCATCATTGTCATTGTCTCCATTTTATTTGTAAGGACACTTTGAGCCATAATGACCTACTCCTCCACATCTGAAAAATTTAAAGGGTAACTTGTTTTTGTACTTACCTCGTCCTCTTTTCAACTTCTTGACAAAGTTTGATTCTTCATCATCTGATGCACCATGGCAATATTTTTCATGATCATGATTATCCTTTCATGTGGCTTTAAAAGAAGCTTCCTTTCTAATGGGAGTCTCTTTCTCAGTTCTCATCTCATATGCAGTGAGAATCCCCTAAATCTCATCCTTCGTCAGATATTCAATATTAGCTTGATCTTCTAAAAACATTTACCTTAGCATCAAATATTTGAGGCAGAGTTCTCAATATCTTATGTTCAACTAATTCTTCATCTAGAGTGACTCCAGGACTCTTGATAGCATTAACCGTCTCATACACTCTTAGGAAGTAGGATGTGATGTTCTCTTCATATTTCATCCTCGGAGATTCAAAATACTCAGAGTAGTTTTGCAACTTTTCTTTCTTTACCTTGTCGTAACATTCATATATACCTTTGAGTTTGTCCCAAAATTCCTTAGCTGGCGTGCAATGTATAACTTTGATGAATTCATCACCCGTCAAGCTACATAGCAGAGCATTTCTGGCTCTAGCATTGCTTTCATAGAGTCTCCTTTGCGCTAGATTCATCGGTACTACTGTTGGGACATTGTAAACATCAACTATGTATTTCCAAACATTTTTTCCCAACGATTGCAAATAAACTTCCATATGTACCTTCTAGAAGATGTAATTGATGCCATCGAATCTTGGTGCTCTGTTTGTGGAAAGGCCTTCCTGCTTATCCATTTCTGCGCAATGATCTATCTTCCAGATGTTAATATGTTACCGAAGATGCCCGCTCTGATATGAATTGTTGGAATCGATTTAATACTGAGACGGGGGGTGAATCAGTATTAGCGTAGTTATCAACAGTTTTTACCTTCTTCAACAAATTATTCTTTTACTTCATCTTTATCTTCAATTATGCATCAGATAAATAAACATCCACATATATGCATCACATAAACAACACATAACACATAGTATTTTTACATGGAAACACAAATGGGAGAAAACCACAGAATGAGTCTTTATAATGAGAATGAATTCATTCAAGGAAGCACCAACTTCCTGTGTTTACCAACACCAACTAGAAGGACGCACCAACCCCCTAGTTTTACCCCCTAGTTTTACCGGCACCGACATGAAGGAAGCTACAACTCCCTATGTTTTCTCCAGCACCAACTGGAAGGAGGCACCAACCCCCGATATTCCTTGTTTTACAGGAACCAACCTGAAGGAAGCTCCAACTCCTTGTCTCCTTGCCTCGTATGACCGCCTTGATGTCCAATATGTGTTGTTGTCTTACTGAACTTCAACTCCGCACACTCTTCTGATCTTCTGTTGATGATTCTGTTGTGTGTTGTCTTCATATGCAGTATATACTCTGTTACTGTGAGATTTTGTGAAATTCTCACAGATATCTAGACACAAAGATAAAATTCAAACTAAGTCTAAAAGATATCAAAAGAATTGAGCAGGAAAAATAGAGAAGGAAAATATGTGTTACAACAAAAGAGAATGAAGAACAATTGAAAAAATTTCCATTACCTCTATTATTCAGTAAAATGTGTACATAAATAATACATCTCCATAGGAGAAATTCGTGATCCCAAAGAAGTAGTTGGAATCCACACATGTGCCAGGCTTAGTTTTCATTGGAACCATCTCCCAATAAGGTCTAGTGGCCACTGATGATGAATGGCTAATCAAATGACGTGGAATAGGGAATGATTGAGTCATTGGGGCTAGAAATTAGGGAAGGAGAATCCAAGGGGGTGCAATACTGACTTGTAGTGGTGAAAATAGGCTCTCCTACACTCAATGGCAATGAAACTAGGTGTAACAGCCAGTTAACTAGTCAATCAAGGGGACAAGGCACCCTAAATCATGGAACCGAATGTGCTAAATCATAAACTCATGCATGAGGGTGCCTTTGGATTTTAGTTATGTAAACAAGGCGCTCTGAGTGGATAAGAGGGCTAAATTAAGGACTAGGTGCTAGGAGACTCAACTACTAATGCATGGATGCATGGAGTGTTGCATGGAATGCATGCATGCATGCAAAGCATGAAAAACCAAGATGAGATGGTTAGAATATTCCAAGACCCCCACTTAAGACTGACTATGTGAGGAAATATCAAAAATAGCGCCTCGGTAACTAAGACCAAAGGTCACCCTTTACAAATTTATTAGTCTGGTTAAGTGAGGAAAGAGGGAAAACCTTATGGGAACAAAACCCCCCCTCAAGATGGACATGAAACCTACCAAAATTTTTAATGATGCTCTCCAGAGCTGAAGATGTTTGGAGGTATCTTCCTCCTTGGTAGAAGAGGATCATGCTCCCAAGGCATGTGCTTGAATTCTCCACCAATGGAAGCAAGAAAATATGGAGGCTCTTTGAACTTATCCTTCAGACCAAACATGGTGAGAACATATCCAAAAATATGAAGATCATCCTGGAACTTGAAATTCAAACTAGTTGAGGTAGGATCAACTCCGAGAATGTGTAGATGGTTTTTTGATATCTCCTTTGAACCAATGTAGGTGCGATCAGAACAAAAATCACCAAAATATGCCTAGGACTTGAACCCAAACGAATGGTAATGTCCTCCATCTTCAGTGGATCTCTGAGAAAATGTGCCAATGATCCAATAGAAGTACATAGGAAGCATGTGATCAAGGAGGGTGAATGCATCACCTCCAAACTCTGATTTAACCTCCAAAACATTCAATAGATCATATTTTTGCACAACAACAAACTCATGTGAAAGAGAGGATTTAAGAACCTCTTTAGATTCTAGAGCATGAATTGGCTTATCTTTCTCTAAATTTAGAATAGAATATATTGAGAACATGAGTGAGGAATGGGTAATCTCTCCAAAAGCATTAGATTCATTAGTTGTATAAATCTCATCTGCACCACCTACATGGGAAGGGGACAATTCGAAACTGTCTTCAACTTCTAGAGCAACAGAGGAAGGATTGTCTTCAACATGAACTTTATGTGTTGAATCTGTAGATTCTTCTTCATCTTGAACAACTTCATCATGAGAGATACTTGAGGCTGAGACATAATTAGAGAGAACACTTAAGGAGGTATCATTGGGCTTGTTCTTAATTGTTCTTTCCAAATGCTTTGTCTAGTTGGGCCCATAGATCACTTGGATATTCAACAGTTTCCATGAGGTAGTGCATACTAGGATACATAGCAATACACATTGCTCCAAAGGATCTGTCACATTCATTTATCCAATCATTCTCCTCTTCATAGGAATCAAAATCTCTCATAACATCAATACACATATCAAAAAGACCCTGTCTCTTCAGATATGCTATCATCTTTGGTTTCCAATTATCATAGTTGAATGGAGAGAGAGGAGGAATTGCTTTCAGGTTCATGGAAGTTGTTGTAGAATACCTGCACAAAAAAGATCTAAAAAACTCTTCCAGAAGATTAATTTGCTCAGCAAAGCTCTGATTCCATGTGATATTTCGTGAAATTCTCATAGATATCTAGATACAAAGATAAAATTCACACTAAGTCTAACAGAGATTGTAAGGTCTCTCAATGAACGGGTCTCTCAACCAAAGTAAGTGATTTTTATTTTATTTTTAAACAATAAGAGATCAACACTGGACAACCATTAATAACTTCAATATGAGGACAGAGCTTGGAGTTCATATCGAGTTATCTAAATAGTCTATAACAGTATGACTTAAGATTATAGCTGCGAGTTAGGTTTTAGTACAATTGAACTTACTTAAATGAATAACATCCTCCATACATGAGTGGGATTACAAATACATACAATCACTTAAAGTTACTTAACTAAGATCTACACTTAAACTTCATTAGACAAGGTCCAATATAATGTATGTGGCTGTTGAACTAAAGACATTTCAGTCAATCTAAAGTTACATATTTCCAATCATGACTACCCACCTAATCGTGCCTTTACCATTGTAACGAACCACTAACATCCTATCTTTAACATACTTATTTGATGTAAGGAATGTAGTTCTATATCAAATATATAATTTCAATAAGTCATCATCTATCTTATTGTAAAAAGTGGTACCACAAATTTGAACTGATGCAGCTGGTATCATAGCTATATACATCCTATTCTTTAACCTTCTTTTCTTAGTAACATTTATTTCTTATAAAGATATAATACTAAGCTAACACAATTTCAATAAGGGAATATAATAAAGTGTTTCCACTAATCATAATCAATATAGCTATTATATTAATTCATTCATCTGCACAAAAATACATAGTGAGTTTTTATCCAAGATTTCGGAACTCATAATAAAAGGTGTCAATATAAATATTATTTTAATACATTCACTTGCACACAAATAGAGAGTAAGTTTTATCCACGATTTTGGAATTCAAAATAAAAGATATCAATATAGCTGTAATTTAATACATTCACCTGCACACAAATAGAGAGTAAGTTTTATCCACGATTTCAGAACTCAAAATAAAAGATATCAACATAGCTGTTATTTAATACATTCACCTGCACACAAATAGAGAGTAAGTTTTATCCACGATTTCAGAATTCAAAATAAAAGATATCAACATAGCTGTTATTTAATACATTCACCTGCACACAAATAGAGAGTAAGTTTTATCCATGATTTTTGAATTCGAGTAAAAGATATCAATATAGCTATTCTTTAATACATTCACCTGACACACCAACAGAGAATAAGTTTTATCCACGATTTCTGAATTTAAGTAAAAGATAGCTCACCGTTGCTTAAGATCTTACACTCTCACTTCCTTGAGGCGTTTTGGAAATCGACCCATAGCAGAGAGAGGGGCGATTGTATTTCACTTCGTTCCAATATCTGGAGGACGCCACAACATTTGGGGTCACCATATAAACATATAAAATAGATCGTCAGAAAGTTAAGATGGAGAAACATAATCGAATTTGTGAAGTTTGTAGCTACTATTCGGATTTTAAATTGGAAGGCCGAGGAGTCATGCAAATGGAAGACGCAGTTGTTTAAGATAATCATTTAGAATATTCTACATTCTATGAGAGGACAGAGTCTTAAAGGTAACAGTATAACAGAACATATGCCAATCATGTCACTGCACAAGTCGACATTAAGTGGCATACATTAAGGGTTAAGAATTAAAAACAACATGAATTTGAGTTTCGGTAGAACTCTGGAATCGATATCAATGGAAGGTTTATACAGGGTATCCATTAATCATAACTTTGTACAAATCGACCTTCGTAATGACAAAATTTTGGATCTTAAACAACAGAAATATTTGGATAATCATTAACAATAGAACCAGATTGGCTGTTACAATTTCTTTTGGAATAGAATTAACATTTCACCTTCGATACCAAAGAAAAAGAAAAGCAATTTGAAGAAAAACTGAACCTGGACGATTTGCTAGTTTCGGGACTGGGTAATGCCCAATGTTTCACCCAAAAAGAAATACAGAGATAAAAAAAAAGAGGAATGGACTTGATCCAACTGCAAATTTCGTTTGAAATAGAATTGACATTCTTATTGAACCTGATCGATTTGTTAGATTCCAGACTGGTAAATGCCCAACGTTTCACCCAAAAAGAAATACAGAGATAAAGGAAGAAGAGAAATAGAATTGATACATTAATGACACTCGTCCCAACCTGGAGCATCCATAGAGGATTTTAATAAGCCACGAGTTGATCATATAGATGCCATTCGGATCTTGACTAAACACAGAGGATTGAGAAGGAAATGGGTACTACAATGATGCCCTCCCATTCAAGATCGAGAACAGAGGTCTATGCAGAAGTCGCAATCCCAAGAAACGCCTTGGTCAGAGGATTTAACAAGTCACGAATTGACCTAGGGATGCTGTCTCGATCTAGAGTAAACGTAGAGGGTTCAAGAAGAGAAAAGGAAGTTCAATAATGCGTAGAGATAAGTTACAGGTAAAACCATCGATTTTTTTAAAAAAGACATAAGGTCTGAATACAGAAATAAATACATCATGTGCGACTTAAGGATCCCAAATCAGATAAATAATGGTAGGTCTAAACCCTCGCAGATCTAGAACGCTGATGCGACGAGTTAGATGCACATGGGTGGACTTACAGTAATTCAGAAGCATAATAAGATGTTAGCAGAGTTTTGAAAGAAAAACACAGAGTTAAATTATTTCCAGTAGCTCTATGCTTACACAAATATTGAAACCAAAATTATGAATTCAATAGATTTCAAGATCGATTTACAACTGTGTATATATATATATATATATTTTCAACGAAACTAAATATAATCTCTAATATTGAAACAAAACAAATCTTAAAGAAATTGAACCTGATTCAAATGTCGACTTCGAGTTGGAGTAAATCGTTGTTGTAGCGGTCGATTTGATATCCGATCAACTCGTCTTCGACGAATATACCGAAAACCCCTCGGTTGACCACCATACCGTATCGAGGTTAATCTTCTTCAGCTCGAACCCCCGAGCTCATGGGGTCGTAAGAACACACACAAATAACCTCTCGAAAGGATCTCCCAATCCTCGTTCCCACTAATCCCAACTCCAAGGATCATAACATAATCCGAGATTATGATGACCATCCAGCGTTAGGGAGCAAGAGATACCTTCTCTCCTTCTCCTCCCTCATTATATAGCAAATTCTTGTGTGCCATGTGTCTATCCATGCACATATTTAAATTAATTTAATATTTTAATTAATTTTATTCTCAAGTTACAAGTGTCTGCTTCTAACTTAAGTGTACAGCTAGTTCCCTAAATCAGTGCAAGGTAGGTGTAGTTGTCTTTAAGAGAGTCCTAGTTGTATTTTGTCTTCTCAAATATAGTTGTTGTAATTAACCACATGTTCATTCTAGATCCCTTCTCTTTTTCTTTTTATAAAATATTTTATTCAAAAAAAAATGTTTTCTAATTTATTTGTTTTATTTTATTTTTCTTTCAAAATAATAAAAAGAGTATTTTATTCAAAACATTTTCTATTTTATTTATTTTCTTTCTTTTTCTTTTAAAACAACAAAGAATATATTTCAACTAAAAGATAAAAGAATTGCTCAATGAGTTTTCAACCTTCTTTCTCAATAATAATAATAAATCCATCATGATAATAACAATAAAATATTAATTCCTTTAATATTAAATTTTCTAGAATCTCCACACATATTTTATTTTATTTTTAATTATGCGTGCATGAATAATTTTGTTTTCCCACTTTTCTTTGTCTAGGTACCTCTTCGGCGGGCCCTTTCGACAGTATCTTTCTTTCTTCTTATGGGGAGTAGTACGTAGCGATCGGGAGTCGTTACCGCGATCTCTCAACTATGCTCCTTGGAGACTAAGAGATGTTGAGGGATAAGGCTCTCCTTATTATGCGCACCTCAACTCATCATGTGCGCACCTCAACTCATCGTACGTGACCAAATCATTATGGTCTTGCTCGTACGACATACGCTTCCCTGGGTGAGCTGAAACGGCTTCACCTGTGGGTGGATTACTAATTCAGGGTCGACAGTGAGTCGTCGAACCCCTAAGTGTTCTTTCCATTCTTACGACCCTGATAATTCCATTGTGGGTCAGTCGGTAAATCGTCTTACCTGCCACTGCACACACACACTCAAACGCATATTAGTAGCATTGCACTATAAAACATTTGTTTCACCCTTTTCATTTTCTTTGTCATTTGAGTATAAAAAAATCATCATTTTTCATTTCAAGTAATTTAAACATTCATCATTTTCATTTTCTCAGTCAGTCGAGTATAAACAAATCATCATTTTTCATTTCAAGTAATTTCAACATTCATCATTTTTCATTTTCTCAGTCAATCGAGTATATCCATAAATCATCATTTATCTAACCATTTTCATTTCGCATATAAAATCTAAAACAATCATTCATGGTCCAAGTTTTTATAACTCCGGGTCACTTCAAACCAGTGCCCTCAAATAGTCAAGTCGGTTGTAGGTCTCAAAAGTAGTCTGATCAACCATAGATCTCAAATAATCTAATCAACCATAAGTCTAAAATAATCAAAATCAAACATAAGTGCTGATGCGGGCATTACATACACCCCCTCTTATTAAAACTTCATCCTGAAGTTCAAAACAAATAAGGAAAGTCCTAATGCATCTCAGTTGCGTCCTCCCAGGTAGCAGAACTGGGACTATAGCTGTCCCACTGAACCTTGACCTGATCGATCACACGGTTCCTAAGCTACCATGTTCGACAGTCCAATATGCATATCGGCTCTGCCGTCACAGTGCCTTTGTCCATTATCTGTAAGTTACTCATGTCAATAATATGTGCTGAATCAGAAATGTAATGTCTAAGTACTGATACGTGAAAAATAACATGCATCCTATGCAATGATGATGGTAGTGCAAGACAGTAGGCAACCAATCCTATCCGTTCTATTATCTCGAAGGGTCCCACGAACCTAGGAGATAGCTTCGTCCCTTTCCCAAATCTGATAGTACTCTTTTGCGGCCTCACTCGCAAAAATACTTGGTCTCCAACCTGATACTCTCTATCGAGTCTATGTGCATCGGCATAACTCTTCTGTCGATCCTGTGCCTCTTTCAGTCAAGCACGGAAGTCTACCATTTGTTCTTCCATTTCTTGAATCATGTAGAGACCCCCCTTTTTGGACTTACTTACTTAAAAATTATTAGAAACTTAAAACACAATATAACCATTATGATGCATAATTATTAATAAAACTTATCAAATTCAAGAACTAACAAAAACACAATACCTGAATTTGTTGTTGGAGGAGTAGTCGTCGTCGTCAGTCCGATCCCGCTTTCCCTTGAAATCTGCTTTGCTCGTTGTGCCCCTCCAGTAGAAGCTCGTTTAACCATAGGCGAAGCAACCGTTAGCTTCGCCACCCAACCATAGGCTCATGCTTTCAGTCGCATGGCCTCCCCCGAGCTTCAGGTCGTAGAGCTCACACACTCACTTGGGAAACTCAGCTTGGGATTCCCCCCCACCAAAGTTTCCAACCAAACCCTCAATAGCAGCAATTCGTGAGGTAACTCAAAATTACGATAGTCATCCAGGGTCTGGGTCCTTTACCCATTCCCAATGCCTTCCTTATAAAGGAAAATCTAATGCGACACATGTTGCTTCATGCATAATTATTTATTTTATTTAAATTCTAAATAAAAACAACTCACCCATCCAAGTGTCAGCTTTTCTAGGAGATGCACCAACATTCCTAAGTTTGCTCATATTTGTCCCCCAGGTAATTCACTTAGCTCCTAGATATGTGGTGTAGGTGGGGTTGACTAGGTGTCCATGCCTAGGATTCTATTTTGCTCCTAAATAAATATTTATAATATTTTTAAATAATAAGAAATATCCTTTCATGTGCAAATGCCTAAATAACACTTAATATTATTTAAATGCCATAGTAATCATTTATGTACAAATACCTAAAGTACTCAAATGCATTTCTAAGTAATGTTCTAGGTGCAAACTTATATGTTTTTATGCAGTTAAGTTTAACAATAATTTTCACTAGGATCTTGGTGCCGCGCCGTTGGGTCACCTTGTTCCTTAATTTCATTTCCCTCACATGGCACCACTCCGTCGAGTCCAGTCATCCGTAGTTTCCATTCCTCGGCAAGGCACCACATCGTTGGATCCTTGCGTCCACTCTTTCCATTCTCGGCAGGGTACCGCACCGTCGGGGCCTTCTGCCGTCATCCTTTCTTTTTGACTTGCGGGAACTTCATGTAGGGATTTGAGGAGCCGTTACCTTCCATCCTCCGTCTACACGCTATTAGGTACTAATGGCATTGAGGAGTGAGTCCGTTCTCACTGTGCGCCCCCCAACTCGTACGTGACCAGCTCCGTCGTGGCCCACCTCGTACGCCCTCACGCTTTCCTCTTGAGCAAGCGGATCAGTGCTTATCTGCTCAAGCATGGTATTCCGTCGGAAGTTGACATCGTCATCGCTCTCCCTGTGTGTGATTTACTCGTACTCTACGACCCTTCATATTCCTTTGTGTGTCCGTCGGTGAACCGTTTCACCTGTCGCTAAACACATTTCTCACAAACGTAAATTAGTAGCACTATCCTCAATAATCACAATTTGGTTTATAAATCTGTTGCTTCATTAAGCATCTATAATTTACTCAATCATTACTCATTCATCTAATCACGTAATCAATTGCACAGCTAGTCGTTAAGCATCATTCATATGTACAGTTTTCATATCAAAGTCAATCGTTAAACAAAATGAAATCGTCCATTCACAATAACTACCCAAATGCACATATATCAATCAATCATCGTAATCATAAATATACTCAAAATAAAATCATAGGGTTATTTTATTAATGTTTCAAACAGTGGGGTGACTCAGCAGGTGCCCTCAATGTCTACAGTAGTCTAGGGGCACTACATACACCCCCTCTTATATAGAACTTCGTCCCGAAGTTAATTCTTATTGTACTTCCATGGTGAGATTCACCTTCTTTTGACATCCATGTATTTTGCTGTCATCTTCCGATCAGTAATTTTGTGTACTGTAATTCTTGTAATATTTTGCTCAATATTTTCCACTAATGACTCATGTTTCTCACACTTCTCTTAGTTTCAACTATGTTTCTCTACAATTGTCTAGGGGCATTACATACACCCCCTCTTATATAGAACTTCGTCTCGAAGTTAATTTTGTACTTTCGACTCTAGGCTTTATCTTAATGTCTACTCTCATCTTCATGTCATTCTATTCTATTTTTCTCCAGCAATCATGGCCATAAGCACCAGTGGTTCTAATCATTAGTTTTCTAGATCTTCTAGCATGGTTCCAATACATCCTCAGAAACTCAATCGTAATTTTTGCATAATGCAGATCCAATAATACCTTCATAATTGTCTATACCAAGTTAGGTTTTCCACACCTCCTCGTCATCTACGAAGGTCTACTATGTCCAAATTATCTACAAGTTGCGTTGCATCAAAATCCACCCAAAAATTTATTAGATGATCATTCCACTAGGCAAATCCAAGCAAGGATTCAAATCTATTTGGTTATCCTCCCTCCAAGATGAGAAGGTAAACATCATAAAATATTTGGTAAGATACAATCACGATTTTAATAAATCGGGAGAGACCCTCAAATAGTCCAAAAACCAAATTCCATAAGACTTATTTTTATCACTTTGAATGTTTAAATAATGTTGGTTCTCAATAAGATAGTATTCGAGTTGTCGAAATTAGTGCATTAGTTGAACATGTTGAAATTTAACTCTTAGTCCTTTCATTAGTAATATCATGTCCAAGTCGATGAGCTTATCACATCCTTATCTCATTTTATCATTTCCGTTGTCATAGGACTTCTTCGGCAGATTCATCAAGTCGTACAAGGTATGTTTTCTCAACCTCATCGAGTCTATCCTGGGCTAGTCATATTTTCATCAAGGGTTGATTATGTCCTCGGTTTTTATGCAGTACATTATGTTCACTGTGTTGATAATCTCCATACATCGTTTTACTAGAAGCGTCCTTTTTTTTTTTTAGCCCCTTTAGGGGATCCTTCCCCACTGATAATTCATCATTTATCATTTCCATAGTCACATCGAGTTGCACTTTTATTCTCCTAAAAAACATTGTCATGCTAGTAACATTGATATCATGTTTTCCCATTTACATGTATATTTGACCCCCTTGACAGTCTATCGCATTCTTGACAAGAGGAGCCCTTAACTTATACTTTAAAATCATGGTCAGCTTTTATAAAGTTCATTTAATTGTTTCTGCATGATTATTCAAATAACCAGGATATTAATCAAGGACAATTTATGCAATGTGTTGAATCTAATCCCAAAGTTAATTTGCACCTACACTAAAACTGCACACAATTCCTTGTTAAATCACTTTATAAGCAAGACTCTCACAATACACATTCAATATTGTCGACTTTATTTTGACATTTCAAATAGATATAAATATAAACCAGATCCATCTTTATCTAACCATTTTGATCCACAATGTCTTCCTTTTCTTTGAGTATATAACTACTAATCCAATAAGTACTAGGCATTCTTTTTTTTTTTTTTTTTTAAAGTATAATAAGTAATTATTCTTTTCTCACATAGCAATTAAGCATTTTTTTTTCTTTTCTCTTTTCTCAAAACATATAATAAATAAAATAATAAAAAAAACATTATTTTCTCTCTTCTCTCTTTTTCTTTATATATATATATATTACATAAGCAATCTATCCAACTCTATAACAAACTTTTTACATTTTTCTTTATCATATATATTAATTCAATTACAATTGCATATATCTATTTTTAATGCAATGTACACATGTTTAATTTCTAAAACAATGCTATTCCAATATACCATTATCATATCTCAACGCCTTTTACATGAATTAGCCTTCAAATGTCATTTGCATATCGTGCATTCCCTTCACTTTGATTACAACACACAAATTTTATATTCCAACAAAAATTACATAAATTAAATTCTAAAGGCTAATTCTAAAAGCAAATTCCATGCACAACTTTTACATTCAAAAGCTTCCCTATTGCTAGATAACCATATTGTAATCTAGGAAAATTTTCAATTGTTAATTCACAGTACACTATGCATTAAAGGTATTGCAAGCAATCTATTTATAATATACAGATTACGTAATCATTAAAAAAAAAGAATTCTAGCGTCAATTCATATGACATGTTTTCTATTGTAGGGAATATAGACATTATAGCCCCAATAAACCGACACTCATTTATTTATAATATATATTGGACCGCAAATACATTTTTATTATAACTTACAATAGTATAATATAAATGCATAAGACTATCTTTCAGCTACGGTGCGTTAATTGCCTATGCTCTGGGTGGACATCCGTTAAACACAATGGTAACAGGCCATGTGGATTCACCACGATGGGGGCTGTACTTAAGCGGTGATAGAAGTTTAGACGGACGCATCAGCATACTGCGTGGATTCTCCACTAGGTATGCGATTCTCCATGATTCTCACTTAGTGTTTAATCGGAGCGGCCACCAACCATTTACAACGGTTAAAGAGGCACCGATAGCAATGCCACCTCGTGTCCAGAGGAATGTTGTCATGTCAAACATGTATCAATATGTCATGGATAAATAAATTAAACTTCCCTTACAGAGTGACCGTGTGTTTTTATCTAGACTCTAGAGAAGTGAGGGTTGCTAAGAGAGAGCCCTCGGAGTACTAAAGTGGCAGACTCTCTCCTACTTAACAATTAAGGGCAATCTAGACGGTAAATGGGAGAGCTAACAGTAATTTAAGCATGGTTTGGGCGAGGACCAAAGCTAAAGTGGTGCGAACATCAAGAGCTGTCAAGTATGGAAACATTGGTATCTAGAACCAGTAAGAAGCCTCCCACTACAGGATCTGGAAAACTTCTGAAGTCCTACAGTGACTTCATAGTAGCCTTAGAGCAAGGCCTTGCCTTTTCTCATGAACCCAATAAATACAAGTCCCTTTCTTTTACTTCAATAATACAAGATGAAGAAAGTTATCTAAAGAAATTTATGTTACGAACTCTTCATACAGATCTTCCTACAAACACATTTCTAAACAATGACACTTTATAAGGAAAGTACCCTATGCTCTTCCCATACTTCTTCGAGCATACTATGCTTATGTATTTAACTATAAAAATAACTAAAGGCTTCCAAAAATAAAACAGATCTGGCAGTCAAGGTGTAATCACCCTACACGTTTCGAGTAAGTAAATAAGCACTCTTCCAATAATTAAATAGACATAGCAGGGACATTCCATATACAAAAAATTATCAACAGCAAAATTCCTAGTGCTCAGAGGTGTGCCTATGTGTGCAGTAGATAGGGAAGGTCGAGGAACTAAGGTTCAAAAGAAGAGTCTCAAAATGCACTAACTTTGTCCAGTTATAAAGTTCGGAAAACGATTTTTATTAGAGTCAAATGGACTCTATAACTCAATCCTAAATGACTATGTCATTCCTTTGCATAATAATTAACATAAACCCATAAATAAACAAACTAAAGCCATATTCGCAGTATATAAATGTCATCATAATTTATAAACCTTGGCAGGGCGTTATTAAGGGCGGCGTTCCAAACAAAAGATCATAAAAACAGAGATAAACAAAAGTACCTAGATCGCAATATCCAGGGTGATTCGACTCTGTCACGAAGAAAAGTGCAGATATTTCCTACAATCCTCTCTACCCGGAGTTTATATATGAGTCTTATGAAAAGAAAAGATACCACGCTACTATCTAACCTATGCTATCCAAAAAAAATACAAAAACTTCTAAATACCAAACGTACTTAGATCGCATGATATAGGTTTAAACATATACCAAAGAAGTATGGTAAAATTGTCACACTAAAATGCACAACTATCCCCTAACGCAGAGATCCTAAGGTTGTGCGGGTATCAACAAGGTAGAATGCTAACTCTATCTACCCTACCTTAAATAAGGTATGGGCTTCAACAAAAACCAGTCGTAGATCCTTCTACTGAAAAACACCGATTTTGAAAATTATGTAGACCAAACCTAAAAGCAGGTAGTGAATATATAGTAATAATAAACATACGTAATTTAAACACCCATAAATTTACAATAAGTTGAACACTAAATCCTGGGTTTTCTCCAAATCCTTCTTAGAGATCTAAGGTAATACGTCCTCAACAAATAAAGGGAAAAGGTTTCTTTTTGCACCAAATAGAGACGGGGTCGAACAAACAGAAAATACAAACCTTACGACAGAGGTCAATATGAAAAGCAAGCCACTCAGGGATCTACCGGCTTACTGGCTGAGAAAGTATTACTGACACAAGTTTTGATCTCAGCTTAAAATACTGACAGTAAATTAAAGATGATACTGGTGGTTCAGTTGTCTACTTGATGTGGGAGAGAGAGTTTCCTCCTTAAACTGAGAAGTTGTCAAGAACACGATAAACATTAGTTCCGAATTTAATTGGGATCACAGCTGTGGAATCTGTCATTCGCATAAATTCAGAATAGGAATAATATAACGAACTCAGAATCATTTACCACCACCGGTCGTCCTCCTCACGCGTCCCCACCTGTCGAATTCTGGCATTTATTTAACGACACAACGTGGACAAACAATAAACTTAGAATTATTACAACCATTTATCGACCTCCACACACAGGTGTAACCACACTTGGATCGACCGTTAGCCCGGTACAGGTAGGATTCAATCAGGGCGTAAGCATCATTACAACAGATGTCAACACTAGAAGTGAGTCCATCGTAGTAAATCAGGGTATGAGTAGATTGACAAGTAAAGGAATACGCCAGAGTGTTAAATCGAATACTGAAACTGTAAGTTAACAAGGAGATGGGTCCCGGTTAAGTTCTTAAATAATTTAAGGCACTGGAGATATGAGGCGACAACTAAATCGGGTTGATCTGGGTTTTTAAGAAATCAGGGTACTGGAAATATAAGGTAACGCCCATCTGGAGACAAGAATCAAATAGTGTGAATTAAATGCATAGTCAAACTCAATACGGAATTGATGGTAGGGTCGATCTGATTATGAAAAGAAGGTTTGAATGCTGAATCGAATATCGACATTCGATCCGAGTAAGTCCACCACAAAAATTTAGATATGGGAACCCGTTCTGAATATAAGACTGAGTCTTTTATCGACATTCGATCCGAGTAAGTCCACCACAAAAATTTAGATATGGGAACCCGTTCTGAATATAAGACTGAGTCTTTTAAAATTGATTACAAATATGTACAAATCGATCAGGGTTCGAATATAGTGAAATACATTCAAACAGGGAATCGACTGAGATTTAACACGGTTCAAGAAGATAATTGCAAGATCGGTCTACGGATCAAATGCTGAATCAGAAATATATACTAAGAATCATACTGATCTTTGAAAAAGACTTGTTTCACAAAATACATGCAAATCGATCAGGGTTCAACTACAGAGTAATAGATTCACATAGAGAATCGACTGAGATTTAAAAATTGTTCAAAAAATAATTACCAGATCATTCTGCGGCTCGAATGTCGAGTATTAAGATTCTACAAGGAATCGATCTGAGGTTTAGAGTTAATCACAGTCCCATGAAATTTAAAGTTCGCCTAGGTAGTATAGATCATACATCTGGACTTTCATTTATACAGCAATCAAAAGGTAAAATCTGGATTCGAGGATTTTCGATAATGGTATAAACAATCCAGATCTCGACGTTGAGTAGAACATATTCAAATATATTTAGAGTTCAGTTATTTTCGACCGCGGTTCTAATAGTTCATATTTTTAATCAAAACTAAAACATACACCAGTTCAGATCTTATTGCAGAATATAACATATTCAGGATGCAAACCAGAAGTCGAATAATTTAAACAGTGAATTAAACACTTCAGATTTTTTTTTTTTGCAAAATATAATATATTCCGAATGCAGGCCAGAGGTCGAGTAATTTCAACAATAAATTAAATACTTCAGATCTTTTTTTTTTTTTTGTAGAATATAATATATTCAGAATGCAAACCAGAGATCTAATCATTTCGACAGTATACTAAATGACTAAGATCTTATTGCAATAAAAGAACATATTCAAAGCTTTGCAGAAATCCTAGATCCATAATGTTAAATCAACAGAATTATAATTTAAATAATTTTAAACAACAAGAACCTGTAGTGAAGATAGCTCTAGTCGAAAGGTAGAATTCCTTGATTGTCGCAGCTCCACTGCCACCATCGTCCACCACGGTCACCAATGGACGCCTTGGTTAACCATATGAGTCCGGTGCCCTCAAGGCTCGACCGGCTCTGATACCATATGTAGAGACCCCCCTTTTTGGACTTACTTACTTAAAAATTATTAGAAACTTAAAACACAATATAACCATTATGATGCATAATTATTAATAAAACTTATCAAATTCAAGAACTAACAAAAACACAATACCTGAATTTGTTGTTGGAGGAGTAGTCGTCGTCATCAGTCCGATCCCGCTTTCCCTTGAAATCTGCTTTGCTCGTTGTGCCCCTCTAGTAGAAGCTCGTTTAACCATAGGCGAAGCAACCGTTAGCTTTGCCACCCAACCATAGGCTCATGCTTTCAGTCGCATGGCCTCCCCCGAGCTTCGGGTCGTAGAGCTCACACACTCACTTGGGAAACTCAGCTTGGGATTCCCCCCCACCAAAGTTTCCAACCAAACCCTCAATAGCAGCAATTCGTGAGGTAACTCAAAATTACGATAGTCATCCAGGGTCTGGGTCCTTTACCCATTCCCAATG